>OX352763.1:90998592-93398592 GCA_947095585.1 Nephrocerus scutellatus
GCGAGGATATCTACTGGAACCATTCCTGCTATAACGAGGGCAGCATCATCGGAGATCGTTCGGAACCCGCTGATCGTCCTTAGTGCACTGAGTCTGTATATAGACGATAAGTTTCTTCTTATTTCTTTAGTCACCAGTGCATCCGCCCAAACTGGGGCTGCGTAAAGGAGGACTGAGCTGACTACTCTAGACTTTAGGACCCTCCTTGTATATCCTGGTCCTCCAACGTTTGGCAGAATCCGGAATAATGCTGCCTGCATCTGGGAAGCCTTTTTGCTCGAGTAGTCCACGTGTATTTTAAAACGGAGCCTATTGTCAAGCATTACTCCTAGGTATTTGACAAAATCCTTTGATCTAATAGTCTGGTTACCAACTCGTATATTTATGTATTCTATATTTTTCCGGCTGGTAATCAGGACTGCTTCCGTTTTATGGTCGGCTAATTCTAGACCGACGGATACTAGCCATTTTTTGATTTGGCCAACTGCTTCATTCGTGGCTGACTCTATTCCATTGATTGTCTTTGACACCGTGACAACGGCGATGTCGTCAGCGAATCCAAATATTTGTACGCCTGGTGGTAATGCTAGTCTTAGAACTCCATCGTACATAATATTCCATAGAAGGGGACCCAGCACCGATCCTTGTGGGACTCCTGCGGAAACGTTATAGTACTTTGTACCCTCATTAGTTTCGTACCTCAACCTTCTATAACTTAAGTAGCTTGACACTTTCTTCCTTATATAGTATGGTGCATCCATTCTGGCGAGTGATCTTCTTATTGAGGACCATTTTGCAGAGTTAAAGGCGTTTTTTATGTCCAGTGTCACTACTGCACAATATTCCTTTGTGCCCCACCGCCATCTTTTTCCTTCAATCGCATTCTTTGCTATGTTGACCACCGCCTTTATGGCGTCGACGGTCGAGCGCGATTTTCGAAACCCGAACTGATGATCTGACAGTGCTCCTTTATTATCCGCTATATTAAGCAATCTGTCATATATGATCCGCTCGAGTATCTTTCCCATTGTATCTAGTAGGCATATTGGGCGGTACGATGATGGTTCGCCCGGTGGTTTGTTTCCCTTTGGAAGCAATACCAAATGCTGCAGTTTCCAAGGTTCAGGGAAAACTCCTTCATCTAGACACTGTTGCATGCATGTCATGAACATGTCCGGCCTACTTCGGATGGCCGCTTTCAATGCTTTATTAGGAATGCCATCGGGTCCAGGAGCTTTGTTGTCTCGTATTCTTTTACTTGCGTTCACGAGTTCATCAACTGTTAGCCTTGGAATACTTTCTGTGCTAATTTCTCTTATTATGTTGCACATAGTATATGGTCCTTTCGGAAATAGGTGTTCTACGATGGACCTAAGCTTTGTTGGGCATGATATTTGCGGGGTCCTACAGCCTTTTAGCTTTGCCGTAACTATTTTGTATGCTGTGCCCCAGGGATTGATGTCCGCCTCGTCACATAGTCGTTTGAAGCACTTCGACTTGCTTTCTTTAATTGCATTTTTTAAATTTCGTCTAGCTAATCTTAGCATATCAAGACGTTCTTGAATGTCTGATCCCCTTCTTGAGCGCTGCACTCTACGTCTGGCTTGTAAGCAGGCAGCTCTCAGTGCTTTTATCTGCTCATTCCACCAGTAGCAGTGTACACCTCTCTTGCTAGGTCTTCTCCTGGGCATAGCTGCGTCGCACGCTGTAGTGATTATACTGGTAAGTTGTTGCGACAGGATCTCAGATGTTCCGCTTTCGATTAGGAAGCTTGAGTTTATGATTTCCTCAAACATTTCTTTATCAAGGAACTTGTCTTTCCATTTAGGTCCCCCTAATTTTGGGCGTTGCACGGCTTTTTTTTCTTTAATTTCAATTACAATCGCCTGGTGGTCGCTGTGCGTATAGTCTTCGCTGACGCGCCATTTTATCATTCGCAGGAGGGAACTGCTAGCGAAGGTAATATCGATGATCGATCCCCTTCCTGCTTTGCGATACGTATTTGCTCGTCCCGTGTTAGCTATGCCTATATTTAATGAGGCGAACGATTCTAGCAGATAATGTCCTCTGCTATTAGTAAATCTGCTGCCCCAGTCTGTTGCCCAGGCATTGAAGTCTCCGCGTATAACCACTGGAGCTCTTCCTCGAGCATCGGTCGTTAAATTTTCTATCATTGCTGAGTATTCGTCCAGCTGGGTCTTGCGTAACAACTATAAAAGTTGATTCCATTTATTTTTGCCCGTACGAAGCCCTCCGCCTGCCCGTCTACATCTTGGAAGGCATGTCTCCCGCAAATCCATATTGCAGCTTTTTCTGTTTTGTCACATGCCCAAGCGTTGATGTCACGAGATTTGTACGGTTCGCTTATTAAAATTATGTCCGCTCTCTCGTCTTTAGCCGTCTGTGACAGGATATCCTGTGCTATCTCGCAGTGATTTAGGTTTATCTGGATAACCTTCATACTTTTCTGCTGGCGATAGCTCTCCTAAAGACTGGGCATTTGCTGCTGCCCGCTACATGCTTCGCATCTTCTGGGTGTTCTTTTCTACAGAACATGCACGAAGGCTCCTTTGCGCAAGACTTAGCTATGTGGCCCTCATCCCCACATCTTCTACACAGCTTGGAGCGCTGCGACACACTACCCACCCGATTTTTATCTTCTTTGCTTCCAGCAGCTTCTTTGCTTTTGCATTTGGAAGGCTGATAGTCGCCGTTTGGGTTCCACCATATGCTTTCCTCAGCGATATAAAGTCTAACGGTGTGACGCCTTCGACTCCGGCTTGGACTTCGATTGATTCACAAATGTCTTCTTTTGTGGTGATCTCATCGATGTCTTTCAGCTCGATGCTAGTGCGTTGGGTGAGGGTTCTTACGTTTGCTTGTTCGCCTAACGCCTCACTTATGACGCTTTTAAATTCCGCTGTCTTGTCACTTGTCTCCTTCAATTGAATTAAGAGGTCACCTTTTTGTGTCCTTCTGATCCTAGATACTGCTTTTCCAATTGTTTCTAGTTTTGGATCAGCCTTCACGTTGCGCAATATCTGCGCATAGGATATTTCGCCCTTCGCTTCTATGACTATGGCGTCAGGTCTTGCCTTTCTTATAATTGGCTTTTGTTTTACGGCGGACTTCTTGGCAGATGCGTCTGACTTCACTTTATTTTTAGTTTTAGCGACGACTTTTGTCCATTCGCCTTCTCCAGTTTTTTTAACATTTTGAATACCCTTTTCCTGGGTTTTTTCTTCCGTCGCTTTTACCATAGGCTTACGTGAGGACTGGCGTTGCTCTTGCCTCCGCTTTGGATTCGGCGTTTCGCTGTGGATAGGCTGATTCCTTTTTTGCTCCATTGAAGCTTTGAGCCATGGAGAGGTTTGAGATGAGGTGTGATTAACCATCTTCTCCTGAGTCTTCTTGTTATTAATGTAGATAGCCGATAACTCATAGAGGTTTTTAATGCTATCAATCGCATCCCGCATGGCTTGATGGATGTGTTTGTGTTTGTGTTTGTGTTTGTGTTTGTGTTTGTGTTTGTGTTTGTGTTTGTTTGTTTGTTTGTTTGTTTGTTTGTTTGTTTGTTTGTTTGTTTGTTTGTTTGTTTGTTTATTTGTTTGTTTGTTTGTTTGTTTGTTTGTTTTTTTGTTTGTTTGTTTGTTTGTTTGTTTGTTTGTTTGTTTGTTTGTTTGTTTGTCTGCGAATCTTGCGATCAATTTTTAACCCACTTCCCGTAGTCTGATTTCATTGAATTTTTTTGCACATGCATGTCTCCGATGACAACACTCTCCAAAACAACTGGGGCCCCTCGGGCTTCGGGGTCGGTTCCCAAACAAATATTTTACAAAATTTACCCGACTTTTTCAAATTTTGTATACATTTGTATCTCCGATGGAGAACACTTTCGTAAAATTTTGGAGACCCCGGGCTCGAGGTCGTAAGGCTGATTTCATTGAATTTTTTTGCACATGCATGTCTCCGATGACAACACTCTCCAAAACAACTGGGGCCCCTCGGGCTTCGGGGTCGGTTCCCAAACAAATATTTTACAAAATTTACCCGACTTTTTCAAATTTTGTATACATTTGTATCTCCGATGGAGAACACTTTCGTAAAATTTTGGAGACCCCGGGCTCGGGGTCGTAAGGCCCCATACAAATTTTTTAAAAAAGTTAGCTCGATTTTATTTCAAATTTTAAAATCATGTGTATCTCCGATGTACAAAGCTTTTTGTAAATTTTTTGGAGTAAACTGGCCCTGAGTGGTCCCCATATAAATTTTTTATAATTTAGCTCGATTTTCTTCAAATTTTAAACATTTAAATTTTTTTTTCAATTGATAAGAACATTAATTAGTACAAAGGCTGATAGATTTTATGAAAAAGCAATGGCGAGAAGCGTCGGATGCCATTTTGCATTTGAAGTGGAATGCCGATTTTAAACTGTATTGTGCAAAATTGGCCAAATAATATTCTAAAGATAGTCGGGAGTGCGGCGTTCCTAATTCTCGAGATTAACATAAATATTTAATCCTTTAAAAACAAAAAAAAGAGCTTTTTCCAATTGAGTTGTTCGGATACTGCGCAAAATATTAGTTGTTTCACATCAGAAATTGGTACGTCATTTCTCAGTGAGTTCAGCCTATAGCAGTAGCAACAAGAGTGAGAGAGAATGATAGGCGCTGGAGGTGTACGCGCGAGCACCGAACGCAAGCCAAAAGTACAAAACTTTTAATTATTATTTTCACTCTGCTGTGAAAACGCGTGAGTATATGCGTTTAGAGAGAGAAAAAACACACCAACGGAGTAAACAAAAATACCGGACACTAAGCAGCAGAGCCGCCGCAGTATTCCTAACGACGTCTGTCTGTCCGTTCGTCCAACATGAATGCGGTTGAAAACTTCTAAAGGGTGAGTGTTACACCCTGTATTAATAACAACATCAACGACAAAATACGACAGGCGAGCACGTCCATGGTCACCACCTCCACACGCTTACAAAAATACAACAACAGAAACAAGAAGAACAGCCATAATAAATCGCCATGAGGATAAAACTCTTTGGATCGTCGATACATAAAGGATTACAACTCTACTCTACACTCTTCTCGAATTCCCGAATATACGTCACCAAAAGTAAAAGTAATAATTAGCTAGACTAAACTTTAAAGCTAATATTCAGAGGACATGAACGTGTGTACATTTGTACGTTTGTTTGTCGTGTCGTATATAGCGGTTTTTACCAGTCTAAATTTTATGGGACTTGTTTTAAAAGAATTGGATAGCGCTCGGCTTGTGAAAGCGTTAGCGTTACTACCCCTGAGAAAACTGAAAAAATACTCAATCTACGCATCGCTGTCTATTTTTTAAGCCTTACCGTTTGCAAAGAAAAATGTGTTTTTTTTTTCAGTCTATTTCAAAAATCGCTGAAATGACTGAATGGCTTATGAATGAAAGACCTACATTTTACGTTGCATACTATTAGGCTTCTAAGATAAATTATTCTTTATACTGAATTACAACTAAATATACACGGGTGTGTGTAGTTTTTTTTTTTAAAAATTTTAAAGTTATTTAAAAAAAAAATAAAAAGAAAACATTTTTTTTTTTCACAGAAAAAATATGTTACGAGTTTTGTGAATGAAATGGTTACTATTGGCCTTTTAATATAATTCTTTAGACTAAAATTTAACCCTGACAGTTAAGAAAATCTTTCAATATTTAATAACATTTAAATACATTTAATTCCAATATTTGTTTTTATTTGAGTGAATTGGTTTAATTTATATATTATCGATAAATATAAAACCTCACGAGTTTATCAACCAACGACGCAGTCGTCGAGTAGATATCAACCCCAAAGCAAAGATTAATAATTTGGAGGAAGTGATAAAATTGCTTGCCTCATAAAAAACTAAACGGACATTGCTGATCTGGCAAAATCAACAATGATCCGAATGTTGTGATCAACATGACTTATCATATCTCACACCACTATCGCTTCATAAATACCCTTTTCACACGCCCATAGACGAAAGTGACTGTTTGGTACGCTATAAACTAGCCTCGAAAGTAGCCCATAACAACACTAGTTATGTTATGATATAAACGTCTTTTGTTATTTACTACAATCTCAGCGAACACATAGCGCATGAGCAAGAATTCTCTATTGTTTGTCGTTTGTGATTTCTGCTTCTCTCTCGATTTAGCAGAAAAACCGGTTTGGACGCGTGAAAAATTAATTTCTTTGTTATTTACTGCAGTCACAGCGAACACACATTCTCACATTTCTGCTTCTCTCTCGATTTAGCAAAAAAACCGGTTTGGACGCGTGAAAAATAGCGTACACGACTTGCAGAAAAGTGCTCACCGTGGTCGTTAGATTGCGTCAAGCTTCGACCTCGCACGATAAACTCCACTTTCCTTGCTCGTTCTGTAATATACTATATCATGTCTCACTCTGCTATCGCTTCATTCATATCTACACAAATAACTTTTTCTTAACGTTACAAGCTGGCACTGTTATCTAAATTGCTCGCCTGTATGTTCATTGGCAATGTGCGCGAAACAAAACAACCACTACAGTGTTTTAAGCCTCTATATGTATAGTGTGTTTTTATCTTGTGAAAAACCTAACCAATGTTTCGGGGCTACGCAACCTTTATCACTTGCAACCTAAAAGAACATCAACCAAGCGAGCAATAGACAGTGTATTTCAGGCAAAAACTTCTCTAAAGAAAGCCCAACTGTTCCGATCATACACAGATTCATGCTTAGAAATATCCCAAACGTTTTTGTATTAGTAATCAACTAAAGATCAAAATCCATATAAAATTTTTCTGTTTCTCACTACCACATCTTACGTTTCTCGCTCTTTGCGACTGATTATTTTTTGTACACTGTATTCACATCCCACAAACACAGACGCGTTTGGGATTGGTTTACAGCATTAGTATGCGTACAGTTGAGCTTTCTTTAGAGGTTTTGATTTCAGGTATCAATAAATACAGTTATGTAGTACAACGCCTGTTGTGTTTACTTTACGACGGCGCAGCACTCTGTAAATAAGTGCAATACAGCTGCGTTGCACATAGTGTTTCGTAAGATGAGATATGGTTTAGAGGATCAATACTATTGGTCGATAATTCTACGAATAAGTACTAAATCAATCCGATTGGTCAATCATACCATTCGTACATTGTTTCAACCCAGAAGTTTAGGTATAAAAGATGCTACTGAGTTACTGAAAGACGCCGAAGCCCCTATTCGAAAGAAAGGTATTGAGAATATGTACATGACTCTGGAGGGTGCCAAATAGTAACACATTTGTCTCGAGTGTAAGGCTTTACGACGCGGCAGGTCTGCTGCCCATAACCGACCACTTGTTCCGAATGGCAAAGAAATTCGTTGATGGGTTGGAAACACATCCAAGTCCGGAGATGCAAGGACTGAGAATCGAAGGAATCGAGCCAAGCCAGCGCTATATAAACATCAGAGGATTCACAGATGCTAGATTTGACGACATCTTTAATAATCAAGACGTCTCCTTCTACGAGAAGGCCAGCAATCAACATTACAGAGGCTGAAGATCGCCCTGTTTATAACCCCTTTAATATTATTCTTCATTTTTATTTTATTTTAAAATTTATCGTTTAAAATTAAATTACTTTAAATATAAACATGTAGTAGATTAAGTAGTAAAAAATATTGTTTAATAATAAGCAATACGAAAAAAAAACAATGTAAATACGTCGGGCCCCTATTGTTGAGCCGACACTTATTAATAATAGTTATAAGTTTAGTTTTTAAGTCAAAATTGTATAATATCTAAATGTTTAATAAAATATCTTAATCTAAAATCTAAAGACGCCGAAGATTTTTCATTTTTATTTTATTTTAAAATTAAATTACTTAAATATTAACATGTAGTAGATTAAGTAGTAAAAAATATTGTTTAATAATAAGCAATACGAAAAAAAGACAATGTAAATACTTCGGGCCCCTATTGTTGAGCCGACACTTTTTAACAATAGTTATAAGTTTAGTTTTAAGTCAAAATTGTAAATTACTTAAATGTTTAATAATATATCACATCATATATATTTGTGGCAGACTCAAGTAATAAAAAAAAAAGACGCCGAAGAATTTGAGCTAAGATCCACACTCGAGACAAGTCGCAGCAAAGCTGAAGACAGCAGGCTTGTTGAGAGTTAAAATTAAATAAAATTAAATGTTTTTAATTTAAAAGGGGTCTTTTTTTTTCATTTTTCCAATCGAGTTCTCTTCTCCGCCTGAAAAGCAGAAAGCACGGGACTTTACGACGCAACTTGATGTCCGACCCATTAATGTCAAGTCCATATAACATTTATTACTGCAATATTCATAAAAAACTAAACGGACATTGCTGATCTGGCAAAATCAACAATGAACGGAGCTTAGTGTTCGACCCATTAATGTTTATAAATGCAATACTCATAATCGATCTGGCAAAATCAACAATGAACGGAACTTAATGTTCTACCCTATTAAATC
The DNA here is from genome assembly GCA_947095585.1 of Nephrocerus scutellatus. NCBI lineage: Eukaryota > Metazoa > Arthropoda > Insecta > Diptera > Pipunculidae > Nephrocerus > Nephrocerus scutellatus. The sequence continues at coordinate 91,007,114 of OX352763.1, forward strand.
AAGTATATAAATGTATTGTGAAGCACAGTATAAATTGTGATCTGTTCCAGTAAAACATTCAGTTCAACCTTTTAATTTAGTCAATAAAGACCTCCCGAGTAGAACGAAAAAAACTTTTTCTTTCTTGTATTTTATTTATACAAATACAAAACTGGCAGAGTCATGGAGTTTAACTCCAAAGAGTTAAAAAAAATTAAAAGAACCTTCAAGCCATTGAAAGTTTGAAAAAAAAGGAAAGAAAGTCGTGAATTTAAACTTATGTTAAATATTGAACAATCGTTCTGTTTAAAAAAAAACAGGTCGTGAAGTTTAACTCTAAATAGTTAAGTCTTTTTAAAGTTTTTTTTAAAAGTCTTAGTGTTAAAGTGTAAACTCACAAAAAAAAAATTAACTCCAAAGAGTTGACTGGAAAAATAAGTTGCAACTCAAAACAAAAACAAAAACCAATAAAAAACAACACATAAAAAATGTTCATGTAAATTCTCTAATAGGGGATTTTTTTTAAAAACTATTCTCACCGGAGATACACATGTGTAAAAAAAATTTGTATGGGAAAAAATTCAAATAAAAAACTCAAAAATTTTTACAAAAAGTTCGGTCTATCGGAGATACACATATTGTTCGAACCACCAGATAGCAGCTAATTATATATTTATAATTTGAAATATTTATTATATTTATAATTTGAAATAATTATTATATTGAATTTTAAATGTACATGATTATAAATTCATAGTATTCCCCTTTTTGAATTATTCACTTTGACAACTTTGACAATATCTATTCTATTCTATCTATTCGCAATTTAGAATTCGCAAGATAGTAGACGTGCTTGTATTTATGAATTTCTGCAACTTTTTTAATTTTTATATTTAATAATTTTAATAATTAAACATAATAAGTTAAACCAGTTAAGCTAAACCATTTATTTTTCATCATAAAATCAAATAGCAAAATTCATAGCGCAAACGTCGTGTTAGCCCTTTTTAAATTCTCTATATTAACTTCACTTGCCCGTGGCTGGCTGGATGGCTGGCTGGCCAAATCTTGTGATCAACTTTTAACCCACTTCCTACAGCCCGATTTTATTGAAATTTTGCACACATGTATATCTCCCAAGACATGTGCCCCTCGGGCCGCGGGGTCGGGGGGCTCCCATACAAATATTTTACAAAATTTACCCGATTTTCTTTAAATTTTGTAAATTTTTCGATGGAAAACACTTTTCTGCGATCGGCCCCTTGGGGACCCCAATATACAATTTTTAAATATCGCTATATCGCATCAGATCACGGCAAAGTCTGAGCTCTGTGCTTTGTGAGCAGCGCTGTTCGCTGCCGCTGCGTCATTTGGTGAATGATTTTGCCACAAAACGAGCACGCAGTGTGTGTGTGTGTGTGTGTATCACCGATTAGAGAATTTACAAGAAAAATTTTAATTTTTATGGGTTGTTTTTTTGTTTGCGAATTCATGCAATTACCAACCAACCATTTTAGTTGATCGCCATCATATTTTGCCAAGAATATTATAAATATATTATATTATGGCCCCGCCCCCGGGCCTCAGGGCCCATTCGCTCCAAAAATGTCCAAAAAGTTTTGTCCATCGGAGATACACATGTGTATACAATTTTACCAAGATCGGGTTAATTTTTATTTGAAATTTGTATGAGGCCCCACGACCCCAGGGCCCGGCATCTGTAATATTTTTCAATAGGTGTTGTCCATAGGAGATACACACGTGTATAAAATTTGAAGAAAGTCGGTTTTTTTTTTAAAATAAGTTATGGTGCCATGACCCTGGGGTCTCCAAAGTTTTTACAAAAAGTGTTGTCCATGGAGATACACACGTATATAAAATTTGAAGAAAATCGGGTTAATTTTTTTAAAAAAAATGTTTGGTCCCACGACCCCGGGGCCCGGGATATCCAAAATTTTTACAAAAAGTGTTGTCCATCGGAGATACACTTGTGTATAAAATTTGAAGAAAATCGGGTTAGGTGTTTTAAAAAATTTTTATGGGGCACCATGACCCTGTGACCCGGGGTTTCCAACAATTTTACAAAAACGTGTTTTCCAAAGTGTTGTCCATCGGAGAAACACATGTGTATAAAATTTGAAGAAAATCGGGCACTTTTTTTTTATAAAACATGCGTATAAAATTTGAAGAAAATCGGGTACATTTTGAAAACTTTTTGTATGGGAGCCCCCCGCCCCGAGGCCCGTGGGGCCCCAAATAGAAATAGAAAGTGTTGTCATGTGTGTAAAGTTTCAATAAAATCGGGCTTTAGGAAGTTGGTAAAAAAAATTGATCACAGAATTTGGTGTGCCAGTCCGCCAGCCAGCAAGCCAGCCACGGGCACACGAAGTTAATATAGAGAATTTAAAAAAACAACCCAAAATAATTAAAATTTTTCATGTAAATTCTCTAATAGGGGAATCATATGTGTGTAAAGTTTGAACCGGGTTAATTTGGAAAAAATTAATATTAGAGCACATGTGGTATAAAAAATATTTGTATGGACGAAAAAAATCCAAATCAAAAACTTAAAAATTTTTCCAAAAAGTTCGGTCTATCGGAAATACACATATGTTTAAAATATAAAATAAATCGGGCAAATTTTTAAAAAAAAAATTATGGTCCCGCCCCCAGGTCTCAGGGCCCATTCGCTCCAAAAATTTTACAAAAACTTTTGTCCATCGGGCTACACCTATGCTTAAAATTTGAAGAAAATCGAAAAAGTTTTTACAAAATGTGTTGTCTATCGGAATTTTAATAGAATGTTTTGTCTCCGGAAATACACATGTCTGCAAAATTTCAATTAGATCGGACTTTGAAAAGTGGGTTAAAAAGTAGTCGCAAGATTCCACGACAAACAGACCGACCGACCGACAGACAGCCGTGCCATGGACAAGCTAATTTAAAAATTAAAATTTTACTTGTAAATTCTCTGATCGGAGATTAGATTTTGTGGTGAATTCCCTATTTGGTGGTGAAAACATAGCAGCCACAGCGCACGGTTGGTGCGACGTGCACACAACGACGTACGAAGTACCACTAGAATTATTTCTTTTGAGTTGAGTTAAGCTGTAAAGCAGTTGAGTGCGTAACTAGTTTTTCATATACTCGTAATGATGTACAAAACATGAATTCTCTATACTCTCTGGTCTCTGCTCGAAACGCAACAACAAAACAACCCCAATCGTAAATTCGAGCAGCGCTGTCTACACGCGTCACTCATCAGCGCACACAGTCATTATAGTATGATTTGATCTGGAAAAAAAAATGAAAAATTTGTATGGGAGACCTCCGATCCCACAGCCCGATCTTTCTGAAATTTTAATAGAAAGTATTGTCACCGGAAATATTTATGTTTCAATAAAGTCGGGCTTTGGGAAGTGGGTTAAAAATTTATCAGAAAATCTGAACAGCCAGCCAGCCAGCCACCTAGCCAGCCAGCCACGTGCACGCGAAGTTAATATAGAGAATTTAAAAAAACAACCCATAAAAATTAAAATTTTTCATCTAAATTCTCTAATCGCAGAAATTGATATGTGAGCCCATCGATCCTGGGCCATTTTTTTTATTGTAGGAGAAAATCATCGAAACAGACATTTGACATCAGATGTTAAAATTGAAAATGCTCAGATCATTTTATTCTGAGCACTTAGAGCACGCTCATACTCTGAGCAAATAAGAAACACGAACATTTATCTTGAGAACTCTTTGACTGCTCTGAACTGATTTATGAAAACGCGAAATGACAGAATATTGCGAAAACTTGTTGTTCTATCTGTAAGTTGATATGGACAACAAAAAACGACATCAATAAAAATAAAATTCAGTAAATAAAAATTTAAGTTGAATTAAGCATAAAACATTTATGTCTCGTTTCATTTGCTGGGTTCGTTTGTGCGTGAGCTAAGATTTCTCTCTCTCTCTACCACCAAAACCATGCAGCGCAGCCGACTGCGCAGCACACACCGCACACAGTCCATTAAGGGCGACGAATATCTGATGCCAGTATAGATATTTAAAAAATGTATAAGGGTCTTGCGGCCGAACCCGGGACCCGATCACTCGAAAAAGTATTGTTTATTGGGTATACACATGTGTGTAAAATTTGAAGAAAATCGGGTAAATTTTTTAAAATTTTTGTATGGCAGCCCGAGGGGCCTCAAAATTTAATAGAAAGTGTTGTCTCCGGAAATACACATGTGTGCCAAATTTCAATAAATTCAAAAAAATCTGGCTGTAGGAAGTGGGTTAAAAAAAGCCCACAAACCCACAAACACACGGGCAAGTGAAGTTAATATAGAGAATTTAAAAAGTAGATGTTAACCAAAGGGTATAGAGATATCAAGAGGAACGAAGTAGAACAAAATTTTTTTTACTTAACTTGTGTTTTGTATCATATTACTAGCTGATTACCCGGCGTTGCCCAGGTATTTATTCATCCCAATCTTCTATTAGGCAGGGGTAGAAAAAAGATATCTATATCTATCTATAAGGTAAAATTCCAGTTTTTATTAACAAAATTTATTTAAAAAAATATATTTTAAATTATAGCTATATTATTCAAGTTATAAAATAAAATTAAATAGACCTACATAAAATTAATTTAAAACAAAATTTAGTTGTCTACAATGTTTTTAGTTTCACCTTCAAGAGCAAGAATAAAAAAATTCTTAGGTCAACCCAACCTAGAGCAAGCAAAATAAAGTTGTCCGTGGGAAAAACATGACGATCTCAAATCTATACTCCGCAGTACTTAATAAACTGTCCGACTTATTGATCGTCATCGAAAACGCAAATTATACTGGAAATTTCAATCTCTTAAATTTAAAAGGTAGATCCGTCCGTGCTATCCGTGGGATAAAAACTGTTTCATACTGTCCCTTTTCTGTGAAGATAGTCGCTTCAATTATATTTCCCGGCATCTCTTTTACGCACAGTCTTGTGCCATTGCAAAGTTTTGGCGAGTATAGAATCCGTAGTTAAAAAATTGGAGATCAAACTGTAAGACGATGTGGTGGGAATCCAGATGAATTAAGAAGTGAGTTTAGGAACTCAGTTAGATAATTAACTTCCTCATCAGTATCTACGAAGGTATTGATACACTTATATTCAGTGACTACGCCTATTAACATGACAAGTATTTGATTGTATGTTTCGTGGTTGTCTCTATTTTTAGTAGCAAGAATGGCCCCTTCTAGCAACCGGTTCAAAATGTTATAGTTTTGAGAAACAGCCGGATAAATAAAATTTATTAGTTCAGTGGCAGATTTCAAAAATCGATATGAATTTAACATATCCATAAAACACGGCTACTAATCTACCTTTTCCTTTTAGGGGCGAAAATGTCCTCACCCCAAAATTCGTCGCCAAATGGTCGCCGAGTACCATTCTATACACCACTATTCATCTCAGCGACACCAAAAACTATGGGATCGACACTAATATCGGTCACCCTCCCCCTTCCGGGGAGACAACTCACCAATAGGAATGTCCTACCAACACTAGTAATCTCAGTGGTCCCGAGAACTATTGAATGGACATTAATATCGGACAGCCCCACCTTTAGCTATCACCGCATCCCCCTAGAGCTGTCTTACCATCACCATTCAACTCAGCGACCCCGAAAACCATAGAATAAACAGTAATATCGGTCACCCCCCACCCCCCTCAGTTATCACTGCATCCCCCTAGAGCTGTCTTACCATCACCATTCAACTCAGCGACCACGAAAACCATAGCATCAACACTAATATCGGTCACCTCCCCCCCACAGTTATTACCGCATCCCAATATAGCTGTCTTATCATCACCAATCAACTCAGCGACCACGAAAACCATAGAATAAACAATAATATCTGTCACCCCCCCCCCCCCTCAGATATTACCGCATCCCAATAGAGCTGGCTTACCATCACCATTCAACTCAGCAACCACGAAAACCATAAAATCGACACTAATATCGGTCACCACCCCCCCAACCCTGCAGTTATCACCCCATCCACCTAGAGCTGTCTTTCCATCACTATCTTACCATCATCATTCAACTCAGTGACCACGAAAACCATAAAATCGACACTAATATCGTTCACCCCCTCCCCCTCAGTTATGGACCCCATCCCCCAGGAGCTGTCTTACCATCACCATTCAACTTAGCGACCACGAATACCATAAAATCGACAGTAATATCGTTCACCCCCTCCCCCTCAGTTATGGACCCCATCCCCCAGGAGCTGTCTTACCATCACCATTCAACTCAGCGACCACGAAAACCATAAAATCGACACTAATATCGGTCACCCCCCCCCCGCAAACCTCTCAGTTATCACCCCATCCACCTAGAGCTGTCTTTCCATCACTGTCTTACCGTCATCATTCAACTCAGTGACCACGAAAACCATAAAATCGACACTAATAGCATTCACCCCCTCCCCCTCAGTTATCGACCCCATCCCATTAGAGCTGTCTTACCATCCCCATTCAACTCCCGACCCCGAAAACCATAAAATAGACACTAATATCGGCAACCCCCCCTCCCACTCAGTTACAGACCCCATCCCCCTAGAGCTGTCTTACCATCACCTTTCAACTCAGCGACCACGAAAACCATTAAATCGACACTAATATCATTCACCCCCCCCATCAGTTATCACCGCATCCCCCTAGAGCTGTCTTACCATCACCATTCAACTCAGCGACCATGAAAACCATAGAATCAATACTAATATCGGTCACCCCCCATCAGTTATCACCGCATCCCCTTGGAGTGTCCTTACCATCACCATTCAACTCAGCGACCACGAAAACCATAGAATAAACAATTATATTGGTAAACCACCACCCACCCCCCACCCCAAGTTATCACCCCCTCCCTAGCTATCTTTCCATCACTGTCTTACCATCATCATTCAACTCAGTGACCACGAAAACCATAAAATCGACACTAATATCGTTCACCCCCTCCCCCTCAGTTATGGACCCCATCCCCCAGGAGCTGTCTTACCATCACCATTCAACTCAGCGACCACGAATACCATAAAATCGACACTAATATCGTTCACCCCCCCCCCCACCCAGTTATCACCCCATCCCCAGAGAGCTGGCTTACCATATCCATTCAACTCAGCGACCACGAAAACCATAAAATCGGCACTAATATCGGTCACCCCCCCAAACCCCTCAGTTATCACCCCATCCACCTAGAGCTGTCTTTCCATCACTGTCATCATTGAACTCAGTGACCACGAAAACCATAAAATCGACACTAATAGCATTCACCCCCTCCCCCTCAGTTATCGACCCCATCCCCTAGAGCTGTCTTACCATCCCCATTCAACTCCCGACCCCGAAAACCATAAAATCAACACTACTATCGGTAACCCCCCCTCCCACTCAGTTATAGACCCCATCCCCCTAGAGCTGTCTTACCATCACCTTTCAACTCAGCGACCACGAAAACCATTAAATCAACACTAATATCGTTCACCCCCTCCCCATCAGTTATCGACCCCATCCCCCTAGAGCTGTCTTACCATCACCATTCAACTCAGCGACCACGAAAACCATAAAATCCACACTAATATCGTCCAACCCCCCCCCCCCCCCCTCCACAGTTATCACCGCATCCCCCTAGAGCTGTTTTACCATCACAATTCAACTCAGCGACCCCGAAAACCATATAATAAACAGTAATATCGGTCACACCCTCCCCCCCTCAGTTATCAACGCACCCCCCTAGAGCTGTCTTACCATCACCATTCAACTCAAAGACCACGAAAACCATAAAATCGACACTAATATCGTTCACCCCCTCCCCCTCAGTTATGGACCCCATCCCCCAGGAGCTGTCTTACCATCACCATTCAACTCAGCGACCACGAATATCATAAAATCGACACTAATATCGTTCACCCCCCCACCCAGTTATCACCCCATCACCATAGAGCTGGCTTACCATATCCATTCAACTCAGCGACCACGAAAACCATAAAATCGACACTAATATCGGTCACCCCCCCAAACCCCTCAGTTATCACCCCATCCACCTAGAGCTGTCTTTCCATCACTGTCTTACCATCATCATTCAACTCAGTGACCCCGAAAACCATAAAATCAACACTAATATCGGTAACCCCCCACCCACTCAGTTATAGACCCCATCCCCCTAGAGCTGTCTTACCATCACCTTTCAACTCAGCGACCACGAAAACCATTAAAGCGACACTAATATCGTTCACCCCCTCCCCATCAGTTATCGACCCCATCCCCCTATAGCTGTCTTACCATCACAATTCAACTCAGCGACCCCGAAAACCATAGAATAAACAGTAATATCGGTCACCCCCTCCCCCCCTCAGTTATCACCCCATCCACCTAGAGCTGTCTTTCCATCACTGGCTTACCATCACCATTCAACTCAGCAACCACGAAAACCATAAAATCGACACTAATATCGGTCACCACCCCCCCAACCCTGCAGTTATCACCCCATCCACCTAGAGCTGTCTTTCCATCACTATCTTACCATCATCATTCAACTCAGTGACCACGAAAACCATAAAATCGACACTAATATCGTTCACCCCCTCCCCCTCAGTTATGGACCCCATCCCCCAGGAGCTGTCTTACCATCACCATTCAACTTAGCGACCACGAATACCATAAAATCGACACTAATATCGTTCACCCCCCCCCCCCCCACCCAGTAATCACCATCTCCCCATAGAGCTGGCTTACCATATCTATTCAACTCAGCGACCACGAAAACCATAAAATCGACACTAATATCGGTCACCCCCCCCCCCCCCCACAAACCTCTCAGTTATCACCCCATCCACCTAGAGCTGTCTTTCCATCACTGTCTTACCGTCATCATTCAACTCAGTGACCACGAAAACCATAAAATCGACACTAATAGCATTCACCCCCTCCCCCTCAGTTATCGACCCCATCCCATTAGAGCTGTCTTACCATCCCCATTCAACTCCCGACCCCGAAAACCATAAAATAGACACTAATATCGGCAACCCCCCCTCCCACTCAGTTACAGACCCCGTCCCCCTAGAGCTGTCTTACCATCACCTTTCAACTCAGCGACCACGAAAACCATTAAATCGACACTAATATCATTCACCCCCCCCATCGGTTATCACCGCATCACCCTAGAGCTGTCTTACCATCACCATTCAACTCAGCGACCATGAAAACCATAGAATCAACACTAATATCGGTCACCCCCCATCAGTTATCACCGCATCCCCTTGGAGTGTCCTTACCATCACCATTCAACTCAGCGACCACGAAAACCATAGAATAAACAATTATATTGGTAAACCACCACCCACCCCCCACCCCAAGTTATCACCCCCTCCCTAGCTATCTTTCCATCACTGTCTTACCATCATCATTCAACTCAGTGACCACGAAAACCATAAAATCGACACTAATATCGTTCACCCCCTCCCCCTCAGTTATGGATCCCATCCCCCAGGAGCTGTCTTACCATCACCATTCAACTCAGCGACCACGAATACCATAAAATCGACACTAATATCGTTCACCCCCCCCCACCCAGTTATCACCCCCTCCCCATAGAGCTGGCTTACCATATCCATTCAACTCAGCGACCACGAAAACCATAAAATCGGCACTAATATCGGTCACCCCCCCAAACCCCTCAGTTATCACCCCATCCACCTAGAGCTGTCTTTCCATCACTGTCATCATTGAACTCAGTGACCACGAAAACCATGAAATCGACACTAATAGCATTCACCCCCTCCCACTCAGTTATCGACCCCATCCCCTAGAGCTGTCTTACCATCCCCATTCAACTCCCGACCCCGAAAACCATAAAATCAACACTACTATCGGTAACCCCCCCTCCCACTCAGTTATAGACCCCATCCCCCTAGAGCTGTCTTACCATCACCTTTCAACTCAGCGACCACGAAAACCATTAAATCGACACTAATATCGTTCACCCCCTCCCCATCAGTTATCGACCCCATCCCCCTAGAGCTGTCTTACCATCACCATTCAACTCAGCGACCACGAAAACCATAAAATCCACACTAATATCGTCCAACCCCCCCCCCCCCCCTCCAAAGTTATCACCGCATCCCCCTAGAGCTGTTTTACCATCACAATTCAACTCAGCGACCCCGAAAACCATATAATAAACAGTAATATCGGTCACACCCTCCCCCCCTCAGTTATCAACGCACCCCCCTAGAGCTGTCTTACCATCACCATTCAACTCAAAGACCGCGAAAACCATAAAATCGACACTAATATCGTTCACCCCCTCCCCCTCAGTTATGGACCCCATCCCCAAGGAGCTGTCTTACCATCACCATTCAACTCAGCGACCACGAATATTATAAAATCGACACTAATATCGTTCACCCCCCCACCCAGTTATCACCCCATCCCCATAGAGCTGGCTTACCATATCCATTCAACTCAGCGACCACGAAAACCATAAAATCGACACTAATATCGGTCACCCCCCCCAACCCCTCAGTTATCACCCCATCCACCTAGAGCTGTCTTTCCATCACTGTCTTACCATCATCATTCAACTCAGTGACCCCGAAAACCATAAAATCAACACTAATATCGGTAACCCCCCACCCACTCAGTTATAGACCCCATCCCCCTAGAGCTGTCTTACCATCACCTTTCAACTCAGCGACCACGAAAACCATTAAAGCGACACTAATATCGTTCACCCCCTCCCTATAGCTGTCTTACCATCACAATTCAACTCAGCGACCCCGAAAACCATAGAATAAACAGTAACATCGGTCACCCCCTCCCCCCCTCAGTTATCACCCCATCCACCTAGAGCTGTCTTTCCATCACTGTCTTACCATCATCATTCAACTCAGTGACCACGAAAACCATAAAATCGACACTAATAGCATTCACCCCCTCCCCCTCAGTTATCGACCCCATCCCATTAGAGCTGTCTTACCATCACCTTTCAACTCAGCGACCACGAAAACCATTAAATCGACACTAATATCGTTCACCCCCTCCCCATCAGTTATCGACCCCATCCCCCTAGAGCTGTCTTACCATCACCATTCAACTCAGCGACCACGAAAACCATAAAATCCACACTAATATCGTTCACCCCCACCCCCTCCACAGTTATCAGCGCATCCCCCTAGAGCTGTCTTACCCTCACAATTCAACTCAGCGACCCCGAAAACCATATAATAAACAGTAATATCGGTCACCCCCTCCCCCCCTCAGTTATCAACGCACCCCCCTAGAGCTGTCTTACCATCACCATTCAACTCAAAGACCACGAAAACCATAAAATCGACACTAATATCGTTCACCCCCTCCCCCTCAGTTATGGACCCCATCCCCCAGGAGCTGTCTTACCATCACCATTCAACTCAGCGACCACGAATATCATAAAATCGACACTAATATCGTTCACCCCCCCACCCAGTTATCACCCCATCCCCATAGAGCTGGCTTACCATATCCATTCAACTCAGCGACCACGAAAACCATAAAATCGACACTAATATCGGTCACCCCCCCCCCAACCCCTCAGTTATCACCCATCCACCTAGAGCTGTCTTTCCATCACTGTCTTACCATCATCATTCAACTCAGTGACCCCGAAAACCATTAAAGCGACACTAATATCGTTCACCCCCTCCCCATCAGTTATCGACCCCATCCCCATATAGCTGTCTTACCATCACAATTCAACTCAGCGACCCCGAAAACCATAGAATAAACAGTAATATCGGTCACCCCCTCCCCCCCTCAGTTATCACCCCATCCACCTAGAGCTGTCTTTCCATCACTGTCTTACCATCATCATTCAACTCAGTGACCACGAAAACCATAAAATCTACACTAATATCGTTCACCCCCTCCCCATCAGTTATCGACCCCATCCCCCTAGAGCTGTCTTACCATCACCATTCAACTCAGCGACCACGAAAACCATAAAATCCACACTAATATCGTTCACCCCCTCCCCATCAGTTATCGACCCCATCCCCCTAGAGCTGTCTTACCATCACCATTCAACTCAGCGACCACGAAAACCATAAAATCCACACTAATATCGTTCACCCCACCCCCTCCACAGTTATCACCGCATCCCCCTAGAGCTGTCTTACCCTCACAATTCAACTCAGCGACCCCGAAAACCATAGAATAAACAGTAATATCGGTCACCCCCTCCCCCCCTCAGTTATCAACGCACCCCCCTAGAGCTGTCTTACCATCACCATTCAACTCAAAGACCACGAAAACCATAAAATCGACACTAATATCGTTCACCCCCTCCCCATCAGTTATGGACCCCATCCCCCTAGAGCTTTCTTACCATCACCATTCAACTCAGCGACCACGAAAACCATAAAATCGACACTAATATCGTTCACCCCCCCTCCCCCTCAGTTATCGACCACATCCCCCTAGAGCTGTCTTACCATCACCGTTCAACTCAGCGACCCCGAAAACCATAGAATCAACACTAATATCGATCGCCCACCCCCCTGCGGGGATACATAACTCACCCATAGGAGTGTACTACCAGCACTATTCGTCTCGGCAATACCGAAAACGGTGGGTCCGATACTAAAATCCCCTGCCACGCCTCCCCAAACAAAAAACGTGCTACCCCCAACCAACTATGTTTGATTCCACATAGTAACCAATATGGATACCAAGTTTGGTTGAAATTGGTCATGGCGTTCCAGAGCTAGTTAGGCACAAATATAATTATACAAATATACAAACATACAAACAAATTCTCTATTTTATATATACAGATATGAAGAACTGGTTACGCACTCACACTGCTTTACAGCTTAATTCAACTCAAAACAAAGAATTTTAGTAGTACTTTGTACTAGTGATGGGCGAAATTGGTTAATTTGCTAATCAAGATCGAATTGTTTTTTTTTTCGTCAGATTAACCAGGTTCATTTAACAGGGTTATTAACCAGTTTGACTGTCGATTAGTTTTATAGAAACTGAGAATGCGTCATTAGTAGACAAGTTTTTTTAGATTATACTGAAAAATCGAAGAACAAGGGACAAAAGCTAGTACACAAATATAACGAACGACGAAAATCTGTTGCATTATAAATGTTATATTATTTTATTATATTTTGAAATTTAAATAGGGAATTTTAAATACATGTTACACATTATTTTTAAATTGAAATCAAAACTTAAAACAATAGAAAATATAAAAATTCAAAAAAATTCAAAAAAAAATGCTACATTAAGTTTATATTTCTATTAAGCTGTCTATTGTTGAAATGGTAAGAAGTTCGAGTGAAAAAGTTAAATTTTAATTCAGGATTTTATGATTTGATACTATACGATTTTATTGAAAGCGTGTGTATTTCTTAAACAGCAAAAAGTAAGTGAAAATATTTTTTGAAATTAATAATAACAAAAATGTAATGTCATGGATGACTTGATCAGAAACAAGTGAACAAGATACAAGTGAATAACAAACAAGTGAATAATATACAAGTGAATAACAAAACCTGCTAACAGCAATTGCATTTCAACATTCCTCCTCAATTGATTTGGCGGACGAGTATTCATTGCGACATAAAGCAAGCATGCAATCGCTGCTCTATATTGATCGTTAGTCAACAGCATTTCCTCGCACGGGTCCGTACGATACGTTGAACTTAGTGGTGTTTCGTGACCTTTTGCGTTGGCCAGACCGAACTTCTTTACAACGCTTTCGATGTACTTTTTCGAAAACGTTCCTCCCTGGCTTGATGCGAATCCCTAGATAATTGTGCACTTCTCCGAGGTCCTCAATGGCGAAATGCTTATTGATCACATCAAGGAGGAACTTGATGCGTGTTCGGTTGTTGCTCGCCACCAAGATGTCATCGACGTATACCAATACGTAGATTGCATCTTCCATTTCTTCCGAGATGTATAGGCAGTTGTCCGCCTCACTCTGCACGAGCTTTGCGCTTACCAGTACGTCATGTAGCGTTTTGTTGCACACACGTGCAGACTGCTTCAAGCCATAGATGCTTTTCTTCAATTTACATACCTTTCCTTCCTGTCCGTCTTTTATAAAACAAAGTGCTTGTTTCATGTATATCTCCTCCTGAAGATCACCATTCAAGAATGCCATTTTCGCATCAAAATGATGCACAACCATCGCACGGGCAGCTGCGACTGCCAGCATCATCCGAAATGTGGTGTGCCTTGCAACGGGTGCGAAAACTTGATCATAATCTGTTCCATATTTTTGACTAAAACCTTGGGCTACCAATCTGGCCTTGAAATTCTTCACATTTCCTTCTTGATCGGTTTTCAACTTGTAAACCCACTTGCAGCCTACCAAATTCTTGCCAGTTGGCAAATCAACGAGATTCCATGTCTTGTTTCGATGCATTGAATTCATTTTATCGTTCATAGCAACGATCCATTGATTTTTCTCTGCCGAAGAAATTGCATTTTTGTACGATGTTGGTTCACTGTTGAGTGTAATGCAAATGGCTTGGTAGCGTTCCGACGGAACACCAAAATTTGCTCTTGTGGAACGACGTATTTCATTCCCGATGTCTGGTGGTTCTTCCACCACAGTTGAATCATGCGCATCTTCGAACTCATCAGCTTCAGAGCCAAATTCTTGATGCTCCTCCTGACACTCCTTCTGGGCTTCAATCTGAGCTTTGTTTGCTAGACTAAATTGAAAATGATTATTGTAAATACCTGATGGAATTTCGGACTGCTCTTTTGACTCCGCAAAGGTGACATCATCAACGGATTTCACATCCCTCGAGATGACCACAATTCGTTTGGATGGTACGTAGCAACGATACGCTTTCGCTTCTGTATCGTGGCCCATGAACTTTGCTTTTACTGCCTTGACGTCGAGTTTGCGTCGTTTCTCATCTCACCCTTCACGAAAAATGCCGCCCCGAATCTCTTCAAATGTGTGTATACTGGTTTACGTCCGTACCAATATTCGTAGGGGGTCTTTTCCAAAATACGATTGGGCAAACGATTCTGCATAAAATTTGCCGTCACCATTGCTTCGCCCCAGAAACGTTTTTCTAATTGGGCATCCGAAAGCATGCTTCGAGCCATTTCCAGCAATGAACGGTTTTTCCTTTCTGCGACACCATTTTGCTGAGGTGAATACGGGGTAGTACGCTGAACCCTGATGCCTTCTGAGTTCAAATAGTTTACGAACTTATTTCCCACGTATTCGCCACCTCCGTCGCTTCGGAATGCCTTGATGCCATGACCGAATTGATTTTTCATCAACTGATGAAATTCTTTAAATTTGACAATAGCTTCTGATTTGTCATGCAGCAGATAAATCGTGGTGTATCTAGAATAGTCGTCGATAAAGGTTAAAATGTATCGCTTACCACGGGGTGTTTTCGTTTACATTGGACCACAGAAATCACTGTGGATGAGATCAAGCATTGCTTCCGATATCGATGTTGATTGTTTCGGGAAAGATTTTCTTGTCATTTTTCCTTCGATGCAAGCTTTGCAGTGCTCTTAGCAAACTGAGGTACAAGTCCCAAGTGTCATCCCATCAACAATTTCCATTGACGGAATCTTCTTCACGATGTCTATATCTCGATGTCCCAGTATACGGTGCCAGCCGTGAATGCAATGTCGTTGCACATCCACCGCTGTGTTCACCTGCTGTTTGCTGGTTTGCATTTCATAAAACCGACCATTTAAATTTCCAACGCCGACCTGATGTTTGTTGTCTTGAGTACGAATTTCACATGTCATTTCTGAGAAATTCACCCGAAAACCCTTTTCTGCGAGCTTCCTGACTGAGATGAGATTTGTGCCAATCGATGGAATGTACAGAACGTCCGCCATTTGCGCAGATGTTACCTCACCGGTACTGTTGATAAAATTCAGACGAATCTTGCCTCGACCCGATACTTAAACTTCTTCACCATTTACAACAATGACTGTTTCGGTGTGTGTTTCGTCGAATTCCGAAAACAATTTTCGTCCACTGCTGATGTGACATGTTCCACCCGAATCGATAATCCATCCGCTCGGCTTACCTACGAGAAACAAAAATTCTTTGATTACTTCTCCTTGTTTCACCACATTTGATTCCGTCTTCGAATTTCTGTTACCGACGTCGCTTTTCCATTTCTGAAATTTTCTGCATTCCGCCTTCACATGACCGGGTTTCTTCCAAAAGAAACAAGTCATTTTTGCGGACGACAAAGCATTCGATTTGTATGTTGTCACTTTCAGTGAGACATACACCGACGATATTCTTCAGTGACGATGTTCTTTACGACGCCTATGTTGATGTCCTTCTCAGGCCTTGATTCAAGCGCTAGCACCAACCCGTCGCAACTTTTCGGTAGCGAATTCATGAGCATCGCGCTCATCAAAAATTCTGGTTCGAGCTTGCCGAGAGCCAACAATTTCTGGAACATTTCTGTCATTGAGTTGACGTGTTGTTGAATATCTTCTTCGTTCGCCATTTTTCCGACGATTTCACGCAATAATCGAATTTTATTGCCCGGCGTGTCACGCTCATGGACATCCTTTAATGCTTTCCACGCACCTTTTGCCGTGTCGATAGTCCTGATATGCATTATTTGTGCATCGTCGACAGACAACCGAATGTACGTCAAAGCTTCTTGATCGCTTTTATCCCAAGATGCAGCTGCAACCGCATTTTCCGCTGCTTCTGGTTTGTCCTCATTAATTGCCTTCCACAATCCTTTATGCCTTAAAATCGTTTCCATACGGAAGCTCCAATTGAAATAATTCGTATCGTCCAACAACTTGATTGTGCACTTGGTGCTATCTTGGTTCAACACCACCGCCATGATGATCGAATTTCAATTGAATTTCCAAATACCAAAACAATTACTTTTACCCGGTGAGATTAATTATTCACTTATACGACTGGGCCCATAACCTGTTGAAATGGTAAGAAGTTCGAGTGAAAAAGTTAAATAATCATTCAGGATTTTATGATTTGATACTATACGATTTTATTGAAAGCGTGTGTATTTCTTAAACAGCAAAAAGTTGAAAATATTTTTTGAAATTAATAATAACAAAAATGTAATGTCATGGATGACTTGAACAGAAACAAGTGAACAAGATACAAGTGAATAATAAACAAGTGAATAATATACAAGTGAATAATAAAACCCGCTAACAGCAATTGCATTTCAACATCTATGTCGTGTGGAAGGTGGTTAAAAAGGACCTAGAAGTGTTCGAAAATACAGACAAAAAGGGGTCAAGTCAAGTTAAATAAAAGTTTTTAAAAATGGTTGGTCTTCAGAAACATTAAACTGGTAATAGCAATTTCGGTTATTGGACCCTTAGATCAACTCAATATTTTCTAACAATTTTTATCTTATTTGGTGACCTTTTATATTATTCATATCGGATCATAAATAAGCAAATGGATTTTGCAATTGTCTTTTCCTGTTTATTACCTATGCATTATTACTAATGCATCAATATGATCATGAAAGAATTATATTTAAGATCTCGTTTAATATCGACATCGTCATATACAATAACCGCATATCTTGAATTATCATTACTAGAAATGCCTCCATTAATACCAGGTTTTATGTGTTTTACTGGCATCCAACTTCGAATTGAAGATACAACTGGAAGTCGACATTGAAATGCCTTTTTTAAATATAGATATGTTTTTGCGAACCGGTTTATTTATATTTTAAGCTAGAAATTTTTGCGGTTGGCTCCATTTCGTCGTTTTAGATTTCCGAAGCAATAACATTTTGCCTAGTTCCTTCAAATGGTCTGCTACGTCATTCAACTTTTATTTAAATTGTTATTGTTGTTTTTTAAATTGTTTCTATCTAACATTCTATATACATTGACATATTCCTTTATTATTTGGAAATAATCGCCAAAATTAATGTTTTTGAGGTCGGGCAAATTTTAAAGTATTTCCTTTTCTCCACGCATCACAAGCAAAACCTTCTCTATAGAAAGCCAAAACCTTCTCTATAGAAAGCCCAACTCTACGCATACTAATGCTGTAAACCAAGCCCAAACGCATGTGTGTTTGTGGGATGTGAATACAGTGTACAAAAAATAAGTAGTCGCAAAGAGCGAGAAACGTAAGATGTGGTAGTGGGAAACAGAAAAATTGTATATGAATTTTGCTCTTTAGTTGATTACTAATACAAATACGTTTGGTCTAAATCTAAGCATGTATCTGTGTACGATCGGAACAGTTGGGCTTTCTATAGAGAAGGTTTTGTAGAAAGCCCAACTCTACGCATACTAATGCTGTAAACCAAGACCAAACGCATGTGTGTTTGTGGGATGTGAATACAGTGTACAAAAAATAAGTAGTCACAAAGAGCGAGAAACGTAAGATGTGGTAGTGGGAAACAGAAAATTTTTATATGAATTTTGCTCTTTAGTTGATTACTAATACAAATACGTTTTGGATGAAACCTAAGCATGTTTTTGTGTACGATCGGAACAGTCGGGCTTTCTATAGAGAAGGTTTTGCTCGCGACACACGTTACACACGTAAAGCAGTGTGAGTGCGAAACCACTTCTTCATATAATATGATACAAAACACAAGTTAAGAATGCACTTACACAATTGAGTGTACTGTTACGTTTAGACACCGTGCTTTCTCGGGTAGCCGAGAGAAGAGTGTCAAACGGGCGCGTTGATTACGAAGTATTAAAACACAAACGTTTATTTTAATTTATTTAGTTTATTATTATATATATATCGATTATATTGGTTTTGTGTCTTGATTTCAACTGCCGCCCTAGTTATCGTAGCAGT
This sequence comes from Nephrocerus scutellatus, assembly GCA_947095585.1. Taxonomy (NCBI): domain Eukaryota; kingdom Metazoa; phylum Arthropoda; class Insecta; order Diptera; family Pipunculidae; genus Nephrocerus; species Nephrocerus scutellatus. Next base: position 91,025,955 of record OX352763.1, read on the forward strand.
GGTCTTTTATAACATTATGGATGGATGGAATAGCGTTGGCTTGTTTCGATCCACCAATAATATGACAGCATTATGTGCATGCATACAAAGTGCAAACATAGAACATAGCCGACCTGCGACATTCCTTTACATCCCCTACAGTAGAACCTTTTAACGGTCGCAATGGAATTGCCCTCCTGCTGATATTACATGATATCATGATATATGTGTTAAATGGATAATTTTCTTTATTTTATTATTGATAAATGTAATAATTATATCTCATGTAATATGATGCAATATAATGCAATATATAGATATATATATATATATATATATATATATATATATATAATGGGATTTTTTTTTGTATATATAATAAGTAAATTTTTAATAATAAAAAAAAAATTTATATAAGATTATTTTACAATTTATTAAAATCGAAGTGGTTAAAGTAATGATTCAAACTTAAGTAATAATAAAAGTAAAGTATAATAGAATATAGTACCCATTCTTTTTGTTGTTTTGATTTTGACTTTCTTCGCTTTAACATACATATTTTTTTTTCTATTTCTATATTTTGAATTCTCGTGGAAGAATACATAGTTTGATTAATATAGGAAATATTTTTTTTTTTTAAACAGGAAAATTGGTTTTTACACACCGGAGGTTAATACTAATTTAGGTACTGAGGATGTGAGTGGTTCGGATTTTAAGGAGACTTGGGATGAATTTAAAAAGTGCTGGATTTCGTTACTATTTCTTGTGACATTACTTTCCTTCTTTAAACATTTGACTAGGCGGTATAAACAAAAGGCAACTATCGAGAGGAGTATGGTGTTATAGTAGATAACCGTATAGTTATGTATATCGTGTGAGCTAATATGCCAAAGTGGGACATTTTCTTCGGATTTAAGGTCTTTTATTTGCTTTGATATAAGCCATCATTCATTTCGGCCAGAGAATTTTACAAAAGCTAGCTGATTAGTACTACTGATCGTGTGAAGAGTGATATTAGCTAAAAACTTGGAAATGTTCATGGGTGGTACATATGAATTGTGTGAAATTGTATCTTGTTCATTGTACGAACGTAAAGAAAAGATCCTTGGATTTGATGTAACAATTTCCTGTTAAATGTTAAGTTTATGTTTCTAAATTTATATTTAGATGCGGTATGTGTTTTGTTAGCTTCTGTGCGATGTAGATGTGTATTTATTTATATATTTATATAGAACATAGAATATTTTTATGTTATTGTTATGTAAAATTTTGTATTTATTTCCAATCTTGATCTCAGTGTTCTCATCGGATATTATTTTATACACTTCATGAGGGCCTTCCAGCAAGGAGGAAAGTTTGTTTTTTCGAGTGTGGTTTTTTATTAGGACTTTGTCTCCAATGTTAAATGTTTTATTGCTTGTACCTTTATCGTAGTGCTATTTAGATTTTTCCTTTCTGTCTTGCAATATGTTCTTAGTGGCCTGGTAACCATGCTGTAAACGGGCTTTTAGATCGATTGCGAAGTTATCGTAATTATATGCTGTTTGCGGACTTCTGTTAAAGGAATTTGGTATCCGTGCAGGAAATCCATAGAGCAATTCAAATGGACTAAACGTAGTGCTACTATGAGGTGTTGTATTATATACAAACATTGAGTATGGTAGCCAAGTGTCCCATGAAAACTGGTCATTGTTAACGTAATGCCTAAGATATTCGGCGAGCGTTCGATGACTTCGTTCTAAAGCTCCGTTCGTTTGGGGATGATAGGGAGTTGTCTGTATCTTTTTAATTTTAAGAATTTTACATATCTCTTTAAAAAGGTTGCTCAAGAAGTTTGTGCCTTGGTCTGTTAGTACTGCGTCGGGTATTCCAAAACGACATAAAACTTTTTCCGCAAAACTTCGTGCTACGGTGGTTGCTTCCGCATTAGGTAGTGGCATAGCCTCAGTGAACTTCGTTAAATCGTCTTGAAAAGTTAAAATATACTTATTGTTGTCGTAACTATGTAGTTGGAAGCGGACCGACAATGTCCAAAGCTATACGCTTGAAGGGACTCGTGCTCGTCGTAGTAATTTTCATAAGAATTCGCGGATTTTGCCTTAATTTGTTTCTCTGGCAAGATTCGCATTTTCGAATAAATTCTTTGATATCTTTCGCGAGAGTCGGCCAAAAGTATCTTGTTTTAAGACGTTTAATCGTTCCGGAAATTCCTTGATGGCCACCAAAGGGAGTATTGTGGTAGTCACGCAGAATTTTACCGATCTCTTGTGGATATCTAGATTGATTCGACGGTCTGAGTAAAGGAACAAAATGATCTTTGTTTGGGAGAATATCTGTACTATAGCATTTTTAAGGCGACAATTCGTTGGCTCACTTGATGGAATAGAAATATCGATTTGTTTAACTTTTGCTTTTATGCAGTAGTCTCGAATTTCAATAAGGATTTTTTCATAAGACGATTTGTCTACAAAGTCTAATGGTAGAGTAGTAATAATACATGAAGGAGATTTTGCTGTGCTCGGGTATATTTTTATTTCTTTAGGATTCGGGCGAGTATAGTTAGCAATATTTTTAAAAAATTCTTCCTCTTGACGTTTTTGATGAGATAAAATAAAAATTTGAATGGTTGAACAGTTTTTAGAAAATGTTATTGGCTTAAAAGTTTCGACTATTTTATATTCTATCTGTGGAAGTATAATTTCTTCACTTCCTATCACCTCTATTTCATCAACACTTGGACCTTTTGCTTTACTTCGGGTTGTGACCAATACAACACCTTCGTTTTTTGTAGTTTGTGCGTTAACGTGAATGCGACTGAGCGCGTCAGCATTTGCATTAAATTTTCCTGTTTTGTAAATTATTTCGTATTCATATTCTTCTAATGATATACGCTAGCGTGCTAGCCTTGATGTTGGATCCTTAAGATTTAAAAGCCACTGTAGTGGTCTGTGATCAGTAAGGATGGTAAATTTTCTACCATAAATACTAAGTCTTTATTTAAATTTTCAATTTGCTTAGCTTTTTCTGTTGCTAAATCTTTTTTTAAATTTTTAGTTTTTATTTCATTTGAATAAAACGGAGGATCTGGGTCGGTAGATCATGATTCACACGGTAACTAAGCCGTGCTAGGCTATTGGTAACGTTTTTAAAGCTATTCGTGTTTTCTCGAATCTTACCTTCATTATCTGTAGACCATGACTTACTCATTTTTATTTGATTTGGTTTATAAAATGGGATCTCTAATACATTTTTTTTTATAATCCACAACACACTTGAATTTAGACAAAAAATCATTTCCTATTATTCCGTCATACGGAATATTTATTCTTTTTGTAAGTAGGTGAAAGGGATGTTCCAAAAGCAAGGCGTGATGTGTGGTTTTAAACTCTAAAGTTGCACATATCAACCCCAAGGTTTTTAATGAATCCCCGGCTATAGTTGATATCGTGTACTGTTTTTGCCCGTTTTCTAGATTTTTTAAATTATAATTTTTTAATATGCTTATATCAGCTCCAGTATCAATCAGCAGAGTGGTATCTTTTTTATCCGATGGACTTAATCTGAGGCGTATCGCAGGTTCCTTGAATTCAGGACAGAACGATACGTGGAATTTCAGATTTAGTTCATGGTTTGGTGTACTTCGGCTGTGGTAATCATTCGAGAGGGGTTGCCGCAGGTCTCCTCCCGAATTATATCGTTTTCCGACCCTTGTGCTTGGTTAACACTCGAATACCGGACACCTCGATTTTCGTTTCGCCCTGTATTCATTTCGGGTCGTGAATTTCCGCTGTAACTGGCGGTTTGTGTGTTGTCCCTGAATGGATTACGCACTGCCGGCGTATCTTGGGGGTAGTTCACAGGAGGTTCGTTCCTAGATAACAGAAATCTACAATTGTTTTCAGTATGGTTAGGCTTCTTACAATAACCACAAGTTAAAAACTAATTTTCCTTTTTTATCGGTCTGTTGGCGTTGGAAAAATTTGGAAATTGTGTGCTTCGAAACCGCATGTTTTGATAGCACGTTTCCTGAGAGTGACCCTGTTTACCACAAAATCTCGCAATTTGATAAGTTTTGGCAGAAAACTTATTACTTGGTACTTGGGGATTGTGGTCTATCGTGCAGCATGACCTTCAGCATGAGCTATCGTTTTTTTAAGATCAGCCCCCAGCATTTGCTATTAACCGAATCCGGTCGTTCTTCAACCCATCCTCAAAGACTTGAATTGCCAACTTTCGGTTTTCTTCCACGAGAAATTTTCTGACTCATCGCTGGTTGTGGCAAAGGTAGCAGAGTTGAGACAGTTTAGAGCTGCGCAAACACGCTCACCAAATTCTTTTACTGTTTCCTTGAAACGTTGTTTGGTGGTTAACAACTCATTGTGAGCAGAGGACCGCGTTTTCACTTCCTTATACTCTGACTCTAATTTTTCCTTGAGCGCTGCCCAAGTAGAAAAGGAGTTAAACTGAGTTAACTCAAAAGCGGGACCTTGCAACCTAATTTTGACTATTTCTAAAAATGTCGGCTGGTCTGCTTCTTTTATAGATTTAAATAAGATATCGCCACACGATAAAAATTTTGCCAACTCTGTAGGTTTTCCGTCAAAAACAGGAATGATGTTGAAGACATCTGTTATTCCTACCTTTATATCCATGTTTGGAGGATTTGAATTTATTTCTTCAAGAAAATGGAGAGGTAAATTTTCAAACAGTTCAACGATAAGTTTTGCCCGCCTAGTTGCCTGTCTCGTTATTTGCAAACGCGGAATTTTGAAGTTTAAAAGCGAAACAAACACAAAAAAAAAATTAACGGATTTTTAAAGGGAGTTATAGAGGGACCCGAGAAAATATTATTTGTATATAGAAATAATATCAATATTAATATTTTTTGATCAATTATCCTGCTGTTCTGCTGCCGTCGTTGATGATGATGCTGCCAGGTAGGCTTCGCGCCCTAAAGTTGGTATTACGACCTGGTCTTTTACACTGCCCAAACTTTGCCTCCGGCGTCCACTTAGGAGTTCGCTAGGTCTAACTGTCTTGGGTCTTTTGCACTTTTAGCACCTTTTATACTTATTTCCACTGTTTTCGCCGGGTTTAACGCTTTATTAATTTTAATTTCACTTTCATTACTTTTCCTGGTGTATAGCCCTAGTACGCTGATTTTAATTTTTAAAATATATATATAATAATTTTAATTAAAAAAATTTTTTTTTTATTGGTAGTCGGGCCCTTTTTAATGGGATCCCACCGCTGGCACCAAATGTTACGTTTAGACACCGTGCTTTCTCGGGTAGCCGAGAGAAGAGTGTCAAACAGGCGCGTTGATTACGAAGTATTAAAACACAAACGTTTATTTTAATTTATTTAGTTTATTATTATATATCGATTATATTGGTTTGGTTTCTTGATTTCAACTGCCGCCCTAGTTATCGTAGCAGTGGTCTTTTTAAATTCTCTATATTAACTTCACTTGCCCGTGGGTCGTCGGTCGTCTGTCGTGGATTCTTGCGATCAATTTTTAACCCACTTCCCATGGCCCGATTTTATTGAAATTTTGCACACATGTGTATTTCCGGAGACAACACTTTCTATTAAATTTTGAGGCCCCTCGGGCTGCGGGGTCGGGGGGGCTCCCAAACAAAAATTTTAAAAAATTTACCCGATTTTCTTCAAATTTTACACACATGTGTATACCCAATAAGCAATACTTTTGGTAGTGATCGGGTCCCGGGTTCGGCCGCAAGGCCCTTATACATTTTTTAAATATCTATACTGGCCTCAGATATTCGTCGCCCTTTATGGACTGTGTGCGGTGTGTGCTGCGCAGTCGGCTGCGCTGCATGGTTTTGGTGGTGGAGAGAGAGAGAGAAATCTTAGCTCACGCACAAATGAACCCAGCAAATGAAACGAGACATACATGTTTTATGCTTACTTCAACTTACATTTTTATTTACTGAATTGTATTTTTATTGATGTCGTTTTTTTTGTTGTCGATATCAACTTACAGATAGAACAACAAGTTTTCACAATATTCTGTCATTTGGCGTTTTCATAAATTAGTTCAGAGCAGTCAAAGAGTTCTCAAGATAAATGTTCGTGTTTCTTATTTGCTCAGAGTATGAGCGTGCTCTAAGTGCTCAGAATAAAATGATCTGAGCTTTTTCAATTTTAACATCTGATGTCAAATGTCTGCTTCGATGATTTTCTCCTACAATAAAAAAAAAATGGCCCAGGATCGAGGGGCTCCCATATCAATTTCTGCGATTAGAGAATTTAGATTAAAAATTTTAGTATGGGTTGTTTTTTTATAACATTATGGATGGATCGATCAACCAATAGCGTTGGCTTGTTTCGATCCACCAATCATATGACAGCATTATGTGCATGCAAACATATAACATAGCCGACCTGCGACATTTCTTTACATCCTGCAGTCGAACCTTTTAACGGTCGCAATGGAATTGCCCTCCTGCTGATATTACTATTTCGTAATATCGGCTACACTTACTGTTTCTCAGTATCGTATCGGAATGTGTGTGCTGTGCTCGAAACCCGAGATGCATAAGGGACCAAAGTGCCTTTACTGCACCTTCGTTTCTTCTTTCAACACCAGCCATCCGTACGTACCCTGCAGATAAGTGGTGGATTTAAAGACAAACTTATCAAGTATAATTTTGAGTATAATATACTTAGTGGACAGACAAAGAGGAATAATACATGTGTTGAAAACTAACATTTTGACGGTCTCCTTGGACAAAGTATTTTAAAACCAATGCAAGCCATTATAAATCGAGAGGAAGAATTCATACAAATTCATAGTAATAAAATAAAATTTGTAAATTCATGCCCATTAGCGATGAGCAAACGCAAGACCAAGACCATTTCATCTCGGTCTTGGTCTTGCAAGTCGAGTCTTGGGGTTGGTCTTGCATTCGTACGATTAGTCTTGGTCTTGGTCTTGTAGCCTGAGTCTTGGTCTTGGTCTTGCGGTCTTGCAGAATAAAGTATTTTTTGAATAATAACTATATAAGTATATATAAATGGTTGTATGTATGTACATATTTTTGTTCTAGCATAACTGTAGGGCGCCTTGCTCAATTTAAACTAAACTTGTTAATTGGTTCACATATTACTTACAATACACCACTATCATCTCTATTAGTGCTGGTAGGGAGGGGAATGTATGCAAAAATAATCTAGAACAACCGATGTTAGTCCGACGTTATCCCATAATTTTTGAGATCGTTGATAGATTAGTTACAGTTAGAAATCCATATTTTCTCTAGGGGATTACACGTGAAAATAATAGGTATATTTCACACCACTTGGTAAACGCCACACGCAAGCCCTCAAAAACTGAAATCCGCAATTTCAGCCCTATATTTTTTACGATTTTCTAAATCTACTGGACTATTGATATTAGTATTAAAACTCATTGTGTTTTTTTATAAATCTACTACAACCGTTGAAGGAACAACCTACATGTGCTGAAAATCGATAAGATCTAAAGCAATAAAAAATCTTTATAGTTAACAACTGTGCATGTCGCCAGCTAAAATGTAACTTTAAGCAAAGCTCATTTCTTTAGTATTTGAGTTTTGATGATGCTGTAAATTTGATGTTAACCGCTCGGGTTGCAATGACGTAATTTGTGATGCTTATGACGCGTGGCGTGTAGCGCGTGTTATATATGAAAATCGATTCTTACGGCCATATTATTCACTCGGTTAAAAAACGTGGTTTAAACACTTTTAAACCAAAAAAATAAACCAAAATAAACCACCCGATTTTAAACCAGAAAATTTTAAACCATATCCATATTATTCACTACTTTTCTGGTTTAAATCTGTTTGGTTTATTTTGGTTTATTTCGCGATTGGTTTATTTTCTTAACCAGTTTATCGGCCATGAAATGTCAGATTAGCTCGATTTGACAACTATTTGACCACCATTTGATATTTCACGTTTGGTTTATTGCTTATTAATCTTGCTAAACAAAAAACTGTGGAAATTTATTTTTTCATTAATGATTCGAAAATACTTTTGTTTTATTAACCGAAATAAGCAGAAAAGTGTCTGCCTTCGAGGTAAACGCATTGCAGCAGTAGGAATAGTAAAATAAATTGTTCTTGCATCATTTGAGTAAGGTAAGGTAGATAGTTTTGTTTTGTTCCTTTTTTATTTATTAAATTTGTATTTTTTGTCTCTATTTACATCAGAAAGGGATTGAATATGAAGGACGGTGCCTTAAAAGAGCGGGCAATTAAAACATTTAAAGAAATTAGCACAGCACACAATGGCATGCACAATGGCCACTGGAGGGGGGCTGCTGCCTCCGGCGAAGCCACCGAAAGTGTCTTTTGATCTTTCGGAGACCGTGAAGGAATGCGCGGCATCGCTGGCTGAACTTCAGCCAACAGACAGCGATGCTTCGGTTTTAAAGCTTGGGCAAACAGACAGCGATGCCCCGGTTTCGACGGAGGAGACATCATTGTCGCCAAACGTGGATAAAGGTAATGCCAGTCAACAAGAACCAACGGCAACATCATCGCCTTGGAGTGCGATTTCATCGAGTATGCCAGTGGCATCCTCATATGACGGAACCGCAAGAGATGGCAATTCTGATAAGGGCATTCAGTATAAGCGAAATGAAAATTATATTAATAATAATAATAAATATTAATTTAATTTAAAAATACATGGTATTTTATATTATAAAAATATATTTTTTATTATTGTTAAACAACTTATGGAACAACTTATCATCTAAGAGGACACTATCTAACAACATGGTTGCATTGTAGGGTGAAAGGGTTGTTTGTTCTAAATGATGTTTGTGTGTTACACAGTAGTTATAATTTATTCATAAATTACATACATAATGCCATGTGTAAGGAAAAATTGGTGGTTTTGTGTAGTTCTTGTGAAGTTAGATAGTTAGCAGTAAAAAAAGTGTCCCTGATTCAAATACATCATTATTCAGGGCCCAATAACTATTCATTAGTACGTTTTAAATGAGTTAACTCTATTACAATATTTGCTTGGACAAATTTTTTAATAACGTTTAAAAAATAGACGAACACAAGTTCTGTTTTTGTATTTTATTTGTGTAGATATTTGCTGTAAGCTGTATTGCTTTGGCTAATCCAGCTTGGCTTACAACAACAACCGCATAAGCATAAAGCCAAAAATAAATCCAAAAAGTTTTTAGGATTTAAAACTAAAGCCCTTTTATAGTTAAAGCGCTCAACGTAAGGCGGTGATAAAGCGACATGAAGCCGAAGTAAATAAAAATGTTAAGGATTAAGGAAACTAAAGCCATTTTATAGTACTGGTGCTGACCGTAAGGCGATAAAGCCAAAAACGCAGCAATTGTTAGATAGATTACATCGGTCACTTTCCATTTTTGGAAGGGAGTTGAACTCTTTAATAGCCTTTTAGGTAATTTTTATAAAGAACTAATTTCTTTCCTCTCTAATATTCGCAACTTTTAATCAAAAGTTAAACACTTTATAAAGCAAAAAAGTTGAATAAAATTTAAACACATATTAGTCACAAATTAAAGAATACATAATGGCATACAAAAAAGGTGGGACAGATGTGAAAAAAACGAAAACTTTGCAAAAACAACATCTAATAAAATGTTGAAAGGAAGAAACTGTGAAAAAAAATTTAATTTGAAAAAAATTCACAACTGCTGAAAAATGAGTGAATAATATGAAAACATGGATTAAACCAACGAATATGTCAATAAACCGGCCGTCGGAGTGTGGTTTAAAATCGGTGTGGTTTAAATGGTTTATCGGCCAATTGATTTAAAAATTTTGGTTCAAAATTTTTTAAACCAAGTGAATAATATGAAATTTCAGAAAACATTTGGTTTAAATTGATTTAAACCATGGTTTAAAATAAACCAAATTTAAACCGAGTGAATAATATGGCCGTTAAGGAGTAAACTTCAGTCGTTCAGTATATTAACTTCACTTGCCCGTGGGTTTGTGGGTTTGTCTGTGTGTCATGGAATCTTGCGATCAATTTTTAACCCACTTCCCATAGCCCGATTTTATTGAAATTTTGAGGCCCCTCGGACCTCGGGGTCGGGGGGCTCCCATACAAATATTTTACAAAATTTACCCGATTTTTTTAAAATTTTATACAAATGTGTATCTCCGATGGAAAACACTTTTTGTAAAATTTTTGGAGAGATCGGGCCCCTGGGCCAGGAGGGCTCCCATACAAATATTTTACAAAATGTTATCCGATTTTCTTTAAATTTTGTACACATGTGTGTCTTCGATGGAAAACACTTTTTGTAAAAATTTGGAGTGATCGGCCCCCTGGGGACCCCCATATACAATTTTTAAATATCGCTTTATCGAATCAGATCACGGCAAAGTCTGAGCTCTGTGCTTTGTGAGCTGTTGGCTGTCGCTGCGTCACTTGGTGGATGATTTTGCACGCAGTGTGTGTGTGTGTGTGTGTATCCCCGATTAGAGAATTTACAAGAAAAATTTTAATTTTTATGGTTTTTTTTTTAAATTCTCTATATTAACTTCACTTGCCCGTTTGTTTGTGGATTTGTGGATTTTTAACCCACCACCCAAGGCCCGATTTTATTGAAATTCCCATACAAAATTTTTATTTTATTTTTATTTTTAACACACTTCCTAAAGCCCGATTTTCCTGAAATTTTGTACACATGTGTATTTCCGGTGAAAATACTTTCTTTTAAAATTTGGTAGTGATCGGGTCACGGGTTCGGCCGCAAGGTCCTTATACATTTTTTTCTTATAGTGGCATCAGATACCGTCGTTCTTGTTAATGACTGTGTGCGGTGTGTGCTGCGCAGTCGGCATGGTTTTGGTGGTGGAGAGAGAGAGAGAGAAATCTTAGCTCACGCAGAAATGAACCGAGCAAATGAAACGAGACATACATGTTTTATGCTTACTTCAACTTACATTTTTATTTACTGAATTGTATTTTTATTGATGTCGTTTTTTTTGTTGTCGATATCAACTTACAGATAGAACAACAAGTTTTCACAATATTCTGTCATTTCGCGTTTTCATAAATAAGTTCAGAGCAGTCAAAGAGTTCTCAAGATAAATGCTCGTGTTTCTTATTTGCTCAGAGTATGAGCGTACTCTAAGTGCTCAGAATAAAATGATCTGAGCTTTTTCAATTTTAACATCTGATGTCAAATGCCTCTTTCGATGATTTTCTAGAGAATTTAGATGAAAAATTTTAATTTTTATGGGTTGTTTTTTTAAAGTTTAAAAAAGATTTGAGACGAAAAATGTCACATTCAAATGATATTTTAATGTGTATGGGTATTTTCTCTCTGCGAAGAAAACAGTGGAAGTTGCGGTGCCTACCGAATACGCTATTTATTTAATACTAGATGATTGCTAGTTTATGTACACACATAAAATAAAAATTATCTTAAGCTACACAAAATCATTTTTTATTATTAGCCTTTGGTGCTTACAGCAAAAAAACCCTTTTTTAAAATTTTACCTGTTTGAGGTTTTCCCAAGTATCATAAAATCTATGGGGTTTTCCGCAAACTTGTTGGTGCTTTTTATTTGTATTACTGTTACGTTAATAAGAAAAAAATAGTAAAACGTTATGTTTATTACGCATTTTCTGGAGAAAATTGACGTCAAAATCAAAAATTAGCAGAGGCAGAAAACTGGAAAAGGCACTGAACTTGGATATCTGAAGACTTAAACAAGATATCAACTTTATTTAAACGCAGTTACAATACCTAGTATTTCTTCTAAAAATAAAGTCCTAAACGAAGTTTCTACCACAAGTATAAACAGAACGATTTCCGTTAACATGGGCCAGGGTATACCAAAGTAAGCTTTTTCTTAAATCCCCGATAAATCATGTCAACATTGGAGATATACCCTAACTGTAGAACGATTTTTTTCTTAGAATAACCCAAGAATCATTTCTCAAATTATTGTGCACAAATAAGGGGACGCCCTATATACAAGTTAATTTTATTCACTTAAAATTGTTTTAAAAAAAATTACTTTATATTTAATTTAGACAAAGACAAATTGTATGAATTTTTTAGGCAATAGAACTTAACACTATAAACTTAAGTAGGCAACTGAATTTGAACTTAACTCTATGAACTTAATTATGCAACTGAACTTAATACTATGAACTTAACTAGGCAACTGAACAATGAAATATCTTATGCTTATCTTTAGTTTTGAAGAGGTGTTCTTCAACGTTGGCATTGCCACTGCGCAGACTTTTCCATTTTTCTTATTCTTCTGGAGTCGTCCCAAGGAATTGGAAAACAGCCTATATCCAGCCTGTTCCTAAAAAAGGCGAAACGTCATCTCTTTCCTCATACCGACCCATTGCGCTAACATCCATACTCTCCAAGGTTATGGAAACCCTGATCAATCGTAAGCTTATGCAATACCTTGAATCACGTGAAATCCTTAGTGACCAGCAGTACGGTTTTCGTAGGCAGCGCTCTACAGGTGACCTGATGGCTTATCTCACTGAAAAGTGGAACCAGTCTATTCACAAATTTGGTGAAAGTAAAGTCGTTGCACTCGATATTTCCAAGGCATTTGACAGAGTCTGGCATCAAGCTCTTTTGTCGAAAATGACTGCTTATGGAATTAACAACACCCTGCTCGATTGGACTATGAACTACCTTTCTGACCGTTCAATCCAGGTCGTATTGGACGGATTCAAATCCAATGCTCAATTCAATTCCTCAAGGCTCTGTTTTATCTCCGACACTCTTTCTGATTTTCATTAATGATCTCCTATCCACCACCTCTAATCCAATCCATTCCTTCGCTGACGACAGTACTCTTTGCTTTTCATATGACTTCTCGCTTTCTGCGCGCCCCTCTTCGGCACAAGTGGATCTTGAACAACAACGTATGTTAAGCACGTTAAATTCTGACCTTGACAGCATAACAAGGTGGGGCCTACATAATAGAGTTGAATTTAACGCTTCTAAAACCCAATGCTGTCTTCTGTCGTCCAAGCGTAATTTAAACCCCCAAACTTTAACCATGAATGGATCTTGCATCAAAGAAACTGAAAAACTCTTAATTCTCGGTATGTGTGTCAACAACAAGCTTCGTTGGAATGACCACATATTTGCCATCGCCAAAAATGCTGCGAGATGCTTAGGTTTCCTAAAACGGTGCAAGATGTACTTCACTCCTTCAGATCTGGCTACTATTTACAAGGCGTATATTCGCCCTAAACTTGAATACAACTGCATTGTCTGGGCAGGTGCTCCCAAGACCACATTGCATCTACTAGACAGAGTTCAGAACCGCGCGTTAAAACTTATTGGTGATGTACATATCGCGAAAACAATCGAATCGCTTGAACATCGTAGGAATGTTTCCTGCCTGTCACTGTTTTATCGCTTTTTCCACAAGCGGTGTTCAAAAGAAATATCCAGATGCATCCCGCCCATTCTCCAACCCATCCGTAATACCCGTGCCTCAAATCGAGCTCATGGGTCCACCATTAAGCCTATCTTCGGACGTACTAACCAATTCAGAGATTCCTTCTTTAGCCGCACGATAGTTATGTGGAATGAATTGCCTGATTCTGTGTTCCCGCATATATATGATCTGCAGTCGTTTAAGACACGTGTGCATAGACATCTCATCCTTTCCTCTCCCTAATTTCCTAACGCCCACGCTGTGCTAAGCATTATAAGGGTGCAAACCCCTTTAGCGTGTGTACATTACAAAAAAAAAAAGCTAGTATTTATAGTAAAAGAAACTGCCAATGAAATGTGTGGACAAATGGGCTGCGGATGAAGTCCAGACGCTAAAACGTTTACATGTGATGTGGGTGAAATCTAGACGCTTGATCTGCAAATGTTTGCGTCTGCCGCGGATGAAGTCCAGACGCTTGGTCAGCAAATGTTTACGTCTACTGCGGATGTAATCCAGACGTTAGGTCAGCGAATATTTGCATGTGCGTGTAGATAGGATAACTTATGGGGTAACGACTAGATACAAAGTAACTGATACAAAGTGATGATCACGACACTACTCGTGGTTGGGTTTCGTTTGCTAACTCTTCCTCTCTTAAGAATTTGCGTCCACGCAAATTAACAGAACGGATATTAAATATGCTTGTTTGGTGTGGGAGTACTTCCGGGGGCTGATCTATTGCTTTTGAAGTCGACTGCATCTGTATTGGTATCGGTTGCAGGGTGGTGATGATGGTGTCCGATCCTTTCTTAATTTTTAGCTTTAAGAAGAATACTACCGCCAGGACCAGAAAAACAACTGCAAAGAGAGAAAGGTTTATGCTTTTCAGCGATTTTTTTTTCACCTTCGAATAACTGGATCTGTTTCGTATTATTAAGGTGTAGTTCCTTCATTAGTTCTAAAGATAGGACTTCTTCAAGTTCGGATGTCTCTGATAGCAAATTTAGAAGTGGAGGTGCTGCTTTGATATTGGCTATTTCTTCTAATTTAAATTTTTGATTATTTATGGTAATGGTTCCTTGTTCCTTGGTTGTTTCATTTGTTTCCAGTATACCTTTAAAATCGTTTAGTAATATGACCCCGATTTCTTCGACTTGCGCGACGTGATAGTTATTCGTTTTACTGCATTTGGCGTTTAGACTCTTAAGTAATCTTGAAATACAATTATCATTACTTATATCTAATATATTGGTTCTTTTACAAAGGGATAGTTCTTTTATAGTTTTGCATTTTTTCAATTTACCGTATATTAAATCGTCTTTTCTAATAATATTTTCGAATTCTTAGGAATGCTTACAATGTACAAGTATATTAATTTATTTGCGTTTAATGCTATTTTGACATCGGCGAATTTTAGGGCCTCTTCTATATTTTCATAAGGAATATGTGTTTCGTTAATTTTATTCATTATCAAACTTAGTTCTAACTTCGAAAGTATATGTGAGCTTACAATATTTGATTATGCTAGTTCTATTACGTAAATTACATTTGTTAATTCTTCTTTTAATATTTTAGTTTTGTATTGTAGACATAATGCTAATTCTAATTCAAATGATTTCTCTTTTTAATAACTTTCAATATTTCGTTTGTTAAGTTTGTTATTTGATTAATTCTATCGCTATACGCTTTATTTATATGAAATTGATCGTTATTATTTCTAATTGTATCATTAATATTATTTTCCATTAAAGTAAAATCGGAATGATCCGGGTTTCCGGCTATCTGATAAAATCTAGCGATCGTTTTGTTTTATGTATTTTTTTATTGTCGATTAAATTCTTGACTTGTGTAAGTTCGTGTTTAAGGAGAGGAAATAAGAAGAGTTGTGTAAAATCATGTTTATAAAATGCGGAGATTATTTCTGATACGAATGTTTCGTATTGGACTATTTCTAGGATGTGGATTATTAAATTCTCTATATTAACTTCACTTGCCCGTGGCTGGCTGGCCAAATCTTGTGATCAATTTTTAACCCACTTCCTACAGCCCGATTTTATTGAAATTTTGCACACATGTATATCTCCCAAGACAACACTTTCCCCCTCGGGCCGCGGGGTCGGGGGGCTCCCATACAAATATTTTACAAAATTTACCCGATTTTCTTTAAATTTTGTACACATGTGTGTCTTCGATGGAAAACACTTTTTGTAAAAATTTGAAGCGATCGGCCCCTTGGGGACCCCAATATACAATTTTTTAAATATCGCTATATCGCATCAGATCACGGCAAAGTCTGAGCTCTGTGCTTTGTGAGCAGCGCTGTTCGCTGCCGCTGCGTCATTTGGTGAATGATTTTGCCACAAAACGAGCACGCAGTGTGTGTGTGTGTGTGTATCCCCGATTAGAGAATTTACAAGAAAAATTTTAATTTTTATGGGTTTTTTTTTTTTAAGTCTCCGTTTTGAATTACGATGAGCTCTTTTATCGGTTTCTAAAATAATGTTCTCTTGTTTAGACTGTTCCGTTATATATTCGACTTCGACTCTGGTGAATCTAATTCTGTAATTGCTGAAGTAAAGTGGATATATTTCTTGGATTAAGCCCATGACTTCCTCCGAAGTCATTATTCCGTTAAGGACTGTTGGATTAAGAAATCTCTTGAAAATTCCGATTAAATTTTCCTTAGTAAAAGATGGTTCAATTAAAATATGTCTCCTTAACCTGGGGAAAGGTGTTTTAAACTCATGTCGGGATGTATTACCTATCTTTAGGATGAGCTGGTTTCTAAATACATTTATTGGTGTCTATACTGAAGGAATAAGGTTATGTGATGAGATTTCATCACTGTGCTGTGTAGCTGTTAGCGAATTTATAGCAGAGTCGCGTGGGGGTCTAGACAAAGCGTCCGCCATACGACGTTAGTTTTTCCGGGTATATAGATAATTTCATGATTGTATTCTTCCAGGATGGCTTTCCATCTTTTCATTTTAGCGTTATTATTTTTATTGCTTAGAGCATAAGTTAAAGGCTGGTGATCAGTGAGGATTTTTACTTTGCGTGATCCGTAAAGGAAGATCCGAAGAGAATGCAATGCCCAAATAATAGCAAGCATTTCTTTCTCGTTAGTAGCATATGATTCCTCTGTTTTATTCAATGTTCGAGAAATAAATGTAATAGGTTTTCCATTTTGTTCCAAAACTGCTCCAATGGCGTAATTGGAGGCGTCTGTAGTAAGATAGAACTCTTTCGTAAAATCTGGGTAGGCTTATAAAAGATCGCTTGAAACAAGTGAATTTAAAGATCTTTAAGGGTCTTTGGACATGGAAAATTTGCGATTGCATCAATTTTCGCCGGATTGGTTTTTATACCATTTGAAGAAATAATGAATCCTAAGAATTCAACTTCATTTTTAAGGAATGAGCACCTATCCAGTTGAACTTTCAAATTTGCTTTTGCTAAGGTTTCGAAAACCTTTTCGAGATTTTTAAAGTGTGCGTCTTCGTCTTTACTGAAAATAATGATATCGTCTATATAGACGTAACATATTTTTCCAATGAGTTCGCGTAATATATCATCAAGTGCCCTTTGAAATATTGAAGGAGCATTTTTTAAGCCGAATGGCAGCCTGGTAAACTCATATTTCCCGTTGTTTACGGAAAATATCGTTTTTTCAATATCTGCCTCTCTAAGCGATATTTGATGGAATCCGCTCTTAAGGTCTATGACCGAAAACCATTTACTTGGCCCAATTGAGATAACACCTCGTTTATCTCAGGAATGGGATATTTGTCCGAAATCGTTACAGCATTCAGTTTGCGGTAATCTATAACATTCTGAATTTTTTCTCATTTGATGAGTCGGCTTTTTTAGGCACTATCCATACAGGCGAATTGTATGGGGACCGTGAAGGTCTAATGATGCCATCATTAAGTAGTTGTTTGACCTTCTGTTTTACCTCATCCATGAGGGCCATAGGATAGGGGTAAAATTTTGAATAGATTGGGATATCTGAGGTTGTACGAATATCACCTTTCACAACAGTGGTAACGGTTAGTTTTTCGTTAGGTTTGGCACATTTCTTATATCATCATTAATTCTGTTTCTTTGAAGTGTATTTTTTGGTTTACTGCCATATAGGCGTGTTGTTTAATTATAATCTTTACCTTGTCTTTAAGGACCATGTAGCTGTCGCCCGTAAAAATTATTGCTGAGAGCTCTTTTAAGCTATCATTTCCTAAAATGGCATAGAACGATTTGAGAGAGCGTATGATAAAAAATTTAATATCGGTATCTTTGAGGCCAAATAGGTTAACCATTGTAAAGTGACTAACCTTAACATTTCCACCTATAGAATTTGCATAAAAGGGTTGTAAATTTGGTAATGGGTTTGAAACAAGGTCTGCTTTAATGTAATTTTTATTAGATCCGGTATCTATCAGAATTTTTAATAGTTGCCCGTTCTTCGTTCTGCACTAACTGTATTTCTGTAAAGTCCAAAATTTCTTTTTCTTCATTCCGGAACTCTTCATATCCTTCAACGTAATCTGCGAACGGTTGTTCGTTTTGGTCTATTTCTGAGTCAGGTTGCTGTTCGTAACTTACAACGTCTTGCTTTTAAGGTTCAATGTGGAAATTTCGATGGTACTTCGTAGGTCTGGGTTGTTGTGGCTCCAATGGAGGTCTTTTACCAAACATTTGGTTTGGCGCTGGTCTGTTCATATAGTTTACTCCTTTTGACCGCATGCTTTGGTCTACGTCCATCGGTTCTGGTCTGGGTTGCGGCTTCGGCGCATTAGGACGTACCGGTATTGGAGTATTATTTTGACCTTGATATCGTGGGTAATTCTGATTAAACTGTTGTTGTCTATAAGCGTTTTGATTTGCAGGGAAATTAGGATTAAAATTGTGTGGCCTGTGAGGGTTTTGGTTTGCGTATTGATTAAAATTGAATGGTGGTTGGGTTAGGTACGTTAACTGGGGATATAAATCTTGTCTATTCCTCTGAGGATTACCATAGTTCATGTTTCTTCGAGGAGGCGGTTGTGGTGGATTAACTACTGCGCGTGTGGGGCCGTTATGCGTGATTTCATATTGGGTACGGAAATTCTGGTTCTCCAGTTTAAAACATCGGTGTAGCGCTCTCATGCCAAGTAATCTTGGTAGATCACCTTTCAAGCCTCGTATAAACGTATCGAGAGCCTTGTCGCGATATGTTTGTGTTAGGAATGATAAGGACTCGCTGCGAACATCCATGGACCCTAACTTATTTAGTATGAGGGATAGATGAGCATAGACTTGGTGATAAAATTCTTGCACGGATATTCTAATGTGGACAAATCACGCTTGTCCGCATAGTGCATTGTAAGGCATCGTGAGATGCACTTCCAATCTAACGGGGTATTATACGATTCTAATACCACATCGGCTTGGTCAACTATTTTATTTCTTATAACACTCAAAATACCATAATACTTCGGTGTACCTCTAATTGTTTCATACAATTGCAAAATACGATCAACACTTTTTTTTCCAGGAATTGAATTCACCTGGTTGACCTGTAAAGTCTTTAAGACTTCGTACCACGTCAGGTATCTTGTCAAGTTCGTTTAGGTTTGCACGAAATTCAGAGTTAATAGTTTGGTCTGTACCGCTAAAGCCATCGGAATTGGGGCTAATTATTGACTGAACCCATCGTCGACCTTCACTTTGAAGGACACGACTTACTATGCCGGTTACCAGATTATTTAATGTTTCAATTGTAATTGCCTCACGAGCGTTACAATTGGGAGGATTTGGTGGATTTTGGGGATTCGGAGCAATGTCTGGATTAAGGATTGGTTGTCGGATGAGAAGTGGTTTTTACATGATTTAAAAATAAATTTAGAAACTTGGGTGTACTTCTTTTAAAAATTAATAAATTTAGAATCGGGGATGTTGAATAATTTTTTCTTTAATAGCTCTCTTAATGGATATATAAATTTCTTTTAAGATTAATAAATTTAGAAATGGATAAGTTTAGTAACTCTCACTCACTTATTTAGTAAATATTAATTTCTTTAAAATTAATAAATTTAGAAACGCGATTGCTTCTTAAATTCACAGAAAAAATTGTATTAAATGAAAATTATGTTACTTACGAGTATCGTTTTCGATTATAACTACATATATATGAAATTGAAATTCATTTAATTTTTTTAATCTATTCTTACTCTAAGTACTTGTTTCTTACACCAGTGCGGCTCGTTGCATCCTGAAGCGGCTGTCAGGCTACTGGGGGCCTCTTTTCTCCTAGATCGGTTTTTTCAATTCATCATCATCATATTTGGCTCTACAACCGGAGTCCGGTCCTGGCCTCCCGCAAAAAGTCTCTCCACCGGTCCCGATTTCGAGCCGATGTCATCCAGTTTGGCATCCCTAAACTCTGGGCGTCCTGGTCTACGCCATCCTTCCAGCGTAGGCTTGGCCGTTCTCACTGTCGTGTTCCATAAATCCTACCGCAAAGGACTTTCCGAGCAGGATCCTCTTCGCTCATGCGAGCGAGGAGTCCTGCCCACCGGAGCCTACCGAGCTTAATTTTCTTCACGATGTCGACATCGCGGTAACGCTCGTAGATCTCATCATTATAGAGTCTCCGGAATCGTCCTTCCTCACATACGGGGCCAACAATTCTCCGTAAGACTTTTCTCTCGAACGTGGCTAAGAGGTTAGAATGCTTTTTGCTAAGCACCCAAGTCTCGGATCCATATGTAAGTACTGGTATGACCATTGTCTTATATATCAGCAGCTTGGATGTTATGGTTAAGTTCCTGGATTTGAAGAGCCTTGACAGACTATAGTAGGCTTTGTTGGCTTTAAGCAACCGTGCGCGTATTTCTGGTTCCATGCTGTTATCGGCTGCTATAGTTGACCCGAGATAGTTAAAGGATTGCACTACTTCAAATTCGCGCTCCACAATTTGAATTGAGGGACCAATGTTGGATCTTCTACTCGCAGACGTGGCCACCATGTACTTTGTTTTGCTCTCATTTATGTACAGCTCTATCTGGATGAAAGCTTCCCGTGTAGCTCTTGGGTTTCTACCAACGATGTCAATATCGTCTGCGTAAGCCAGTATCTGAATGAACTTATAGAGGATTGTTCCTCTCGCCGTTACGTCAGAGTCTCGGATCACTTTCTCCAACGCCAGGTTGAAGACGACGCCAGTCCATCCCCTTGTTTGAGCCCGTTATAGATGTTGAATGGGCTTGATAGTGATCCGGATATTTTTACTTGGCTTATAACATTGGTCATGGTCAACCTACATAGTCGTGTCAGTTTATTTGGGATGCCGAATTCTCTCATGGCTTTATAAAGTTCTACTCTGGCAACGCTATCATGGGCGGCTTTAAAGTCTATAAAAAGATGGTGTAGTGAGTTTTGAAACTCTAGACATTTTTCCATCACCTGCCTTAGGGTGTAAATCTGATCAGTTGTTGATTTGACTGCGATGAAGCCACACTGGTATGGACCAATGATGACTTTAGCGTATGGGGCTATCCTGTCTTGAAGGATAGAGGAGAAAATCTTATACGCGGTACTCAACAACGTTGTACCACGATAATTGCTGCATTTTATGATATCTCCCTTCTTATGTATGGGGCACAGGATACCTCTTCGCCAGTCTTCTGGCTTCTTCTTCCCATACTTGCACTATTATTTCATGAATTGCTTGGTCTAATGTGGGGCCTCCTATTTTTATCAGTTCCGCTGGGATCCCATCAGATCCCGGGGCCTTATTATTTTTTAGCCGATTTATCGCTCTGCTAACTTCATCTATGCTTGGTGGCGGCAGCATAATATGATCTTCGGTCATTGGTGGAGCCTCCAATTCCTCAGTTAGCTGGCCATTTAGCAACTCATGAAAGTGCTCTTCCTATCGCTCTAAGATGCCTTTAAGATCGGCGATCAGATTACCCTCTTTATCCTTGCAGTATGTGCAACGCGGTGTATATTGCGTCATACCGCGGTCTATTTGGTAGAACTTCCGCGCCTGGTGCAGTCCTTGCTCTCTGTACTGTTCCAGTTCATGGACAAGATTCTTCTCCCAGGCTGCTTTCTTTCGCTGGTGAACTGTTTTTTCATATCTTCTAAGCTCTTTATGTTCATCTTGGCGTGTACGCGTTCTATGAGATTGTTGCATTGCTCGGTACGCAACATTCTTACGTTCAGTCGCTAACTTACATTCGTCATCTAACCAGTCGTTCCGATCTCTAAGACTACAGCCTAAGATGGAGTCAGCAGTACTAATGACAGTATTCTTAAGGCGTGTCCATTTCTCTTCTACGCCCGGCATCACAGCCCTAGGACTTACTCTTCCTGCATTTAGAGCGAGTCCTATCGCTTGACCGTATTTGTTTCTGGTCTCTTCGTTACGAAGGGCAGCCGTATTGAATCGAATCTGATTCGCGGATGCTGTCTTTCTTGATGATGCAATCCGCGCTCGGAGCACCATACCGACAAGATAGTGGTCCGAGACGACGTTGGCACCTCGGTACGTTCGTACCGTCATAAGATTCAGGTTGTGGCGGCGGTCTATCAACACTTGGTCTATTTGGTTGAGAGTGGCTCCATCAGGAGATACCCAGGTGGCTTTGTGGATATTTTTACGCGCAAACCTTGTACTCGCAACGACCAAATTATTGCTTGCTGCCATCTCTATGACTGGTTGTCCATTGTCATTTTGTCATTTTGTTCTCGTGTAAGCTATGGGTGCCAATGGACTGCCTGAATACTGGCCCCCTACCTATTTTAGCATTCATATCCCCCGGAATGATTTTTACGTCATACTGAGGACAGGCATTGAGTTCCCGTTCGACTGATTCAAATAATTCTTCTTTTTCATCATCTGGGGAATCCTCTGTAGGTGCGTGAATGTATATGAGGCTTATGTTTTTAAATCTGCCATGCACGCGAATAGTTCATTTACTGCTTTAAAGCCGATAACGGTGGGTTTCATTTTTTTGCTGACTAGAAACCCCAACCCGAGCACTTAATGTCTTGCGTGACAGCTGTAATATATGTCATATTCTAATTTTTGTAAGACACCATTCCCTGGATTGCTGTTATGTCAGCCTTATATTTAGACAGGGTATCGGGTAGCTGCTTTGCTGCTCGAGCTCTATACAGTGAGCGTACGTTCCATGAGAAATTTCTTAAAACGTTTAGCCGTTTTCGTTGCCGTGGTCGTCGTCGTTTATCCGAGGCTGATTTTGGGTTCCGTAATAATAATTTTTTACAGGCGAGGTTATTGGCCTCGCGCCAACCTTACTTTTTCAATTACTGTGATTAAATTCGCCGTTTTTTATACTTATATTTACTATATTTTTTGGTAATTAAATTCTCTGTTTAAAACACACTTTTTATTTTCACCCGTGAACACGAATTTAGTATCGACTTTACACGGGTCCCTCTTCGGGCGCCAGTTAATTTTATTTGCTTATGGGGTAACGACTGGATACAAAGTAACTGATACAAAGTGATGATCACGACACTACTCGTGTTTGGGTTTCGTTTGTTAACTTACACACAAAACTACCAACATTTATGCTTAGCGGTTAATTCGAAGCCGGGAGGACCGGACCCCGGAGCCAAATATGATGATGATGATGATCATGGTTAATTCGAAAAATATTTGTTCAAGAAAGTCTAGACTTATTCTTTCAAAATAACTCAGTCAATTTCAACATTTCTATTTGCAACTGATGCCATGACATACACGTCTTTGTTGACGTCTTTTTTTTATTTTTTTTTGCCAAACGTCATTTATATGACTGGTCTAGCATGAAAAAACCTATAACAAGTAAAAAAAAATAAAATTATCAGGAAATAGCAATCTATGTGTGTATGAACATACATACATATGCCTGTAAATACTATACAACTCAACAGACTCGTTGAAGAACTTCTGTCTGAGTTTTTGAGTTTGGTACATATTGTTAGATATATAGCTACTCGTATACAGATAAACATACGACATATGTAGGTTTTAATAAATACAACCCATAAAAATTAAAATTTTTCTTGTAAATTCTCTAATCGGGGATACACACACACACACACACACTGCGTGCTCGTTTTGTGGCAAAATCATTCACAAATGACGCAGCGGCAGCGAACAGCGCTGCTCACAAAGCACAGAGCTCAGACTTTGCCGTGATCTGATGCGATATAGCGATATTTAAAAATTGTATATTGGGGTCCCCAAGGGGCCGATCGCTCCAACTTTTTACAAAAAGTGTTTTCCATCGAAGACATACATGTGTACAAAATTTAAAGAAAATCGGGTAAAATTTGTAAAATATTTGTATGGGAGCCCCCCGACCCCGCGGCCCGAGGGCCCTCAAATTTTAATAGAAAGTGTTGTCATGGGAGATATACATGTGTGCAAAATTTCAATAAAATCGGGCTGTAGGAAGAGGGTCAAAAATTGATCACAAGATTTGGCCAGCCAGGCAGCCAGCCAGCCAGCCACGGGCAAGTGAAGTTAATATAGAGAATTTAAAAAGAAATGGCGTGTAGTTGACTACCGTAAATTGAATGAAGGAACATGAAGTGACAAATTTCCCATCCCGAATATAGAAACTAGGCTTGAAAAACTAGGAAGAGCACAATACTTCACTACCTTGGATCTTGCAAAGGGATTCCATCAAGTAGTTATCAAAAGGGGAGATAGACCAAAAACAGCATTTTCTACACCTCGAGGACATTACGAATTTATCAGGATGCCGTTTTGACTAAAGAATGCCACAGCGACATTCCAAATTTCAAATAAATTCTGTTCTCAGAGAATACATTGAAAAAATCTCTGTAGTATATTTAGATGATATACTAATTTTTAGCCAAATATTGAGCGACTTTCACAAAACGTGCAAAAAATATTAGATCAATTAAGGAGTCATAATTTAAAAATGCATATAGACAAATGCATTTTTTTGCAAGATCAACGGAATACTTAGGACAAATTTTAACCACAGAGGGAATAAAAGCAAATCTTAACAAAATTGATAGCATTCAAAAATTAGGATTACCCACTACAGTCAGACAAATCTGGTCTTTTCTATGAATAACCGGATATTATCGTAAATTCGTAAAAGATTACGCAAAAATTGCACATGGACTCACTTAATATTTAAAGAAGGGCGTACAAATAAACACAAAAGATCCATATTACACGGATGAATTTGAAAAACTAAAACACTACTAACAAACCCCCCAATCCTTAAATATCCAGACTTTAAATATAAGTTTAAAATTGCAACAGATATGCTAGTGAATTCGCAATGATCAGTACTTTCTCAAAACGATCATCCAATTAGCTATGCAAGTCGCACTCTGAATGAACACGAGAGAAAATATTCAGAGGACACGGCCGTGGGTTTTGAGCGTGACAACGTCTGTCCGGGACGAAAGAAAAGGAAACAAAGATCTTGTTGTCTGTGGGACATAAACACGGACGTATATATTTAAATTTATTTCTATACTAAATACAAGTCCTACAACTTGCACCGTAGCTCATCACATACTTCATCATCACATCACATTATATATAAATTATTTATAAGCGAATTTTAATGTTCATAACCACTAACTGTGAAGTGGCCGCATATTGCATATCACTGCCCAAACAGAGTAATCAGCTTTTGGTTTCAACTCATAAAAAAATTTGAGTTGTTTTAAATTAAATTTGAAGAGTAGAGAAGTGAGCAGCACTAACCAATGCATCGAAATGGTATGCTAAGAATGTCGCTTTGAAACATGCAGGCCAATTATTCGTGATTAAATTTCTCTTGCATGGTTCTCTCCCTTCTGTAATAGATCAAAGAGTTATTCAATTTATAAACAAATTTAGTAATTTTAAAAAAAAAATTTAAGAGAAATGAAATTGAAGAGAGAAGAATTTCGCTTTGATACATGCAGGCCAATTATTCATCATTAAATTTCTTTTGCATGGTTCTCTCTCTTCTGTAATTGATCGAAGAGTTATTTATTCTAGTTACTGTAATCATGACTAAGGATAAGATAAGCCAAAAGAAAAGGAAATAGTTGCAAGGAAGCTTGCAGGTTTTCATTGTTGCCTCTTTTTTGTAACTTATGGTAGTTTTGTTTTTCTGCACGTCACGAGAGTTCTGTATCGAGCAGAGCAGAGGACCGATAGAAAATGAACAGAGACTATACTATCACTACGGCTGCGGTATAGTATATTACAGAACGAGCAAGGAAAGTGGAGTTTATCGTGCGAGGTCGAATCTAACGAGCACGATGAGCACTTTTCTGCAAGTCGTGTACGCTATTTTTCACGCGTCCAAACCGGTTTTTTTTGCTATATCGAGAGAGAAGCAGAAATTTGAGAATGTGTGTTCGCTGTGACTGCAGTAAATAACAAAGAAATGAATTTTTCACGCGTCCAAACCGGTTTTTCTGCTAAATCGAGAGAGAAGCAGAAATCACAAACGACAAACAAAATAGAATTCTTGCTCATGCGCAATGTGTTCGCTAAGATTGTAGTAAATAACAAAAGACGGTTATATCATAACATAACTAGTGTTGTTATGGGCTACTTTCGAGGCTAGTTTATAGCGTACGAAACAGTCACTTTCGTCTATGGGCGTGTGAAAAAGAATTAAGAATCTTCGCAACTTGTGCTGCACAAAAAAATGGCAGGCAGTCGGCGGTATGCACGAGATTGCGGCTATATTTTGAACCGACTTACAGTCTGCTTGTAGGACGACAATTTGACATTTACATCCCATTTGCATCCCATTTTAAGTAGCTGCGTAAACTGCGCAGTCGATTTTTCTTTAATGCATTGGCTAAAAAGTTAATTTTTGAGCAACATGCAGCATAAACTGCGCAGCGGCTGAATTCTTGACCGCAGCCTACTACTGCATATGTTTGTTTCGTTCTGCTCTGCTTGATTGTATGTTATTGAAACCACATACATGATCATCAATCACATCACATACAACGAATAAATAATTTATAAGCTGATTTAAATGTTCATAACAATTTATTGTGAGGTGGGTACATATTAAATATATCATATCACTGCACAAACATAGTAATGCAGTTGCGTCGATAGTAGTAGGCGTGTGATGCAAAGTTAGCATTAATACAGTGGATGAATAAAGAAAAACACTTAGCCGAATTACAAAACACGTCTTATCGTTTTAATATTAATAGGAAGAAGAAATAATATATGACATAAAGTCAGTACAGAAATACATTTGAGTGTGAAACACATTATAATCTCTATGGGGATGTTCAGTTTCTCAACACCTCCACTAAATCCTCATGGTGATTAGTTACTTGACTCCATTTTCATTACAACAAAACAAATTTTTTTCTCGAATAAAGTGATGGCGTACATCTATATGCTTAGCCTCGGTTGATACGATGATTTTTCGCTGAGTTGAATAGCTCCTTTATTGTCACACTTGATGATAAGAGTTTCGTCATTTTGCTTGAAGACCTCTTTCGATAAGCTTTTCAACCATAAAGCCTCCTGAGTGGCACTGGACATGGCCATATATTCTGCTTCAGTGGTAGATAGAGCAACGGTTGGCTGTTTCTTTGAGCTCCAGGAAATCGCTCCTCCAAGTTGCATAAAAACATAACCAGTTGTTGACCGCCTATCTATTGAATAAGCTGCCCAATCGGAATCACAATAACCTTGCAATTCACTCCCACCATTCTTGTGATACGTTAACTTGTACTGAATGGTCCCCTTCATGTATCTTATGATGCGCTTTACTGCAAGCCAATGTGCCATTCCAGGTGTTTGATTAAATCTGCTGACGGAATTTATGGCATATTGGATATCTGGTCGAGTCAGCTGAGCTGCGAAAAAAATAGAACCCACAGCTTCCTGATATGGGATTTTTTCCATCTTCTTTCGAGACTCTTCTTACATACACATTTCCATGGTCAATTTTTGATTCATATCAGTTGGAGTTTTTACAGGATTACTGTCTGCCATCCCAAATCTATCCAAAATATCTTGGATGTAACGACTTTGATTGATTGATATGGATCCTGTGGCTTTATTTCGAGTAATTTCCATACCAAGAACAAATTTTGCTTCTCCTATATCCTTCATGTTGAATTGGTCTTGAAGGTTTCGTTTTAACTGGTTCTTGGTTCTGACATCGTTGGAAAAAATTAGAAGATCGTCGACATATACTGCAACAATTAAAATGCTCTTATCGTTAACTTGGTAATAAATGCATTCATCGACTTTAGATCGATTTAATCCAAATTTAATGAGATTTGTGTTTAACTTCTTATTCCAGATGCGACTAGCCTACTTGAGCCCGTATAAAGATTTCTTCAAGCGACATACTTTTTGCGTTCCATCTTCGAATTGTTGTGGTTGAACCCTATAAATCTCGTCATTTATTTCACCCTGCAAAAAGGCTGTTACTGCATCTAACTGGTCAATCTGTAAGTTATACTTCACGGCCATTGAAATTAAAAAACGAATAGAAGCATAACGTACCACTGGAGAAAACGTCTCCTCGTAGTCTATTCCTTTACGTAGCGCACATCCCTTCACAACCAAACGCGCGTTATTCTGGTTCACAACTCCGCTTGAATTGCATTTCGTCTTAAACACCCACTTGCAGTTAATTGGTTTGCGGTTTGCAGGGAGATTAACCTGTGTCCAAGTTTCATTTTGCATAAGCGAGTCATATTCACTTTGCATGGCTTGCCGCCATTTCGATGCATTAGGTGAAGATAAGGCTTCCTCCACTGTAGCTGGATCGTGTGACTTGTTAGAAGCCAATGAGACGAAATCACTATTATCAATAGGCTTTGGCTGTCTACTTGATCGCCTGATCTGTAAGTTGTCTAAAATCGCTGACCGTGGTGGCAGATACAAATCATCATCTTCCTGATATGTTACTGAACTCTGAGAGGATTCATCGGACTGGTAGTTTGATTCTGAATCTGATGAGATCGGCAGACCATTTCTGCTTACAACACTAGAGTCACGTTGATCATCAAACACTAACGGATCTACAACTTCTATCTCAGGATTTTCAAATGTTTGCGTTAGCTCATTTTTATTTTCCGCATTTTCTAATACAAAATAAAATTGACTGTTACCTGATGACTGACAACCACCACTATTTCGTTCAAAGCGCTAATTTTCAAGAAAAACAACATCACGGCTTACGAAGGCT
The DNA here is from genome assembly GCA_947095585.1 of Nephrocerus scutellatus. Lineage (NCBI taxonomy): Eukaryota > Metazoa > Arthropoda > Insecta > Diptera > Pipunculidae > Nephrocerus > Nephrocerus scutellatus. The sequence goes on from OX352763.1 coordinate 91,054,597, forward strand.
TTCATTGTATTCGGATCAAACTACCAATACGCCTTAGATTGGTTACTGTATCCCACCATAATGCATGATTTAGACTTCGGATCGAATTTCTTCCTTTTTTCTTTTGGCACGTGCATCATAACTTTGCATCCACACGAAATGCGATAACACTGGACGAACGCCTGACCATGTTCCGGTGTTTTATTGCTGACGCCTCGACAAGGTGATCGATTTATGATATAAGCTGCAGTATTAACCGCTTCTGCCCAAAATTTAATAGATAGATTTCCGTCGATCAGCATACATCGCGCTTTTTCAACTAACGTTCTGTTCATGCGTTCAGCCATACCATTTTGTTGTGGTGTATACGGAGCACTAGACTGATGCACAATTACACACTGTTTTAAAAAGTTTGAACAATTGTTATTGAAATATTCTGTACCATTATCCGTTCGAAGCACTTTCATTTTTTGCCCTGTCTGATTTTCAGCCATGCATTTAAATGCATTTAAAGTTTGATAAAGTTTGATAAAATAAACGACAACCTTTCTGCTATAATCATCCAAGAAAGTCACAAAATATCGGGAACCACCAAAAGAATCAACATTAATTGGGCCACAAACATCTGTGATGAAGTTGCTTGCCTTCTAGACAAATTTTGCAAATTTTGCTTTCCGCAGTGTCAAACTTTAAATATTCAGGAAAATCACTTTTTAGTTTCTTCAGATTGTCATATCCGATATGGCCAAACCGCCTATGCCATAGTAATTGTTCGCTGCGATTTTTTGTGCTTCCTATCATTGCTTTCGATTGTACTTGACCAACAATTTACCACCTCTGCCAATAATACGACATCCATCTGAATTGAAATTTACCGACATTCCTTTTTGTACTAATGTGCTCACTGACAACAAGTTGGTACAAAGTCATGGAACAAATATAGCGTTCCGAATGTCTATTTCTTTGGTACGATTTTCACATTACAGCCTGAAGTTTTGTATCGTTGGCAATTGTTACATCATTGGATGCAGTTTCCTTAACATTAGTGATCCATTCAGAATTATTGGTCATATCCACTGTCGCACCAGAATCTATAAACCAATCATTCGGATTGCACTGATTCATTACAAAACATGTTAAATTCGCATTGTCAGTTTGATTCTTTTTATATTGAGTGTTCTTAACAAATTTGTTTCTGTCGTTATTTTTTGATGGGCACTTATTTTGGTAATGTCCAGCCTTTTTATATTTAAAACACTTTACATGTTTTGCATTTCTTAAAAATAACGCCGAAGAACAATTTTTTGTCGCTTCCAAGTTGACTTCCTGCAACAATTTCGTTTTTATTTGATCTGACGCCAGATAATTTTGACACCAGAACTTTCGATTGCCATTATCATGGGCTTATAATCGTTGCTTAAACCAGCCAACAACAAAGTACCGATCCATTCGTCATCAATCGTCGTTCCATCTCCTTTTAATTTGTGCGCAGTTGTAGTGATTCTGTTCACGTATTCCTCAATTGAGCCTCTGCTTTCAAGTGAAGTTGTGACTAAGGTTCGCAACAAATTAACATGCGAATCGCTTGAAAAATTGCTTTGTTCCCGATATTTCAGACAATAATGATCATATTCCAGATTCTCCATAGGAAGAAATCTTATAGTCACATCTTAGTCCTACATTCCAAATTTCATGCGAATCCCTTGAAAAATAGCTTTGTTCCCGAAATTCCAGACCATAATGATCATAATCCAGAATTTCCATATGAACAAGTCTTATATTCGCATCTAAGTCCTACATTCCGAATTTCATGCGAATCGCTTAAAAAATTGCTTTGTTCCCGAAATTCCAGAATTAATAGGAAGAAGAAATAATATATGACATTAAGAATATAAAGTCAGTACAGAAATACATTTAAGTGTAAAACACATTATAATCTCTATGGGGATGTTCAGTTTCTCAACAGCGTGTAATCTTTACGCGCGGTTGGAGTGAAATTCTTTGACGTTGTGGTCAATATTACGATTAAATTAAAAGGCACGAGTCGCTTGAGAAACTGCTTAGTTCCCGAAATTCCAGACCATAATAATCATATTCAAGAATTTTTATTCAAGTCACATCTTAGTCCTACATTCCGAATTTCATGCGAATCGCTTAAAAAATTGCTTTGTTCCCGAAATTCTAGACTATAATGATCATATTCAAGAATTTTTATTCAAGTCACATATTCCAGAATCTTCATAGGAAGAAATCTTATAGTCACATCTTAGTCCTAAAATCCAAATTTCATGCGAATAGCTTTAAAAATTGCTTTGTTCCAAAAATTCCATAATCCAGAATTTCCATATGAACAAGTCTTTTATTCGCATCTAAGTCCTACATTCCGAATTTCATGCGAATCGCTTAAAAAATTGCTTTGTTCCCGAAATTCCAGACAATAATGATCATATTCCAGAATCTCCATAGTCACATCTTAGTCCTACATTCCAAATTTCATGCGAATCGCTTGAAAAATAGCTTTGTTCCCGAAATTCCTGACCATAATGATCATAATCCAGAATTTCCATGGGAACAAGTCTTATAGTCACATATTAGTCCTACATTCCGAGTTTCATACGAATCCCTTGAGAAATGGCTTGGTTCCAAAAATCCCAGACCCTATTGGCCAGATCCCAGAATTTCCATAGGAACAAGTCTTATAGTCGCATCTTAGTCCTACATTCCGAATTTCATGCGAATCGCTTGAGAAATTGATTTGTTCCAGAATTGCCATAGGAGAAGTCTTATAGTCGCATCTTAGTCCTACATTCCGAATTTCATGTGAATCGCTTGTGAAATGGCTTAGTTCCCAAAGTACTGACATTTAACAGTGTCTCACTTCTGTTGATCACAACATTCGGACATAACAGTGTCTCACTTCTGTTGATCACAACATTTAGACATAACAGTTTCTCACTTCTGTTGATCACAACATTCGGACATAACAGTTTCTCACTTCTGTTGATCACAACATTCGGACATAACAGTGTCTCACTTCTGTTGATCACAACATTCGGACATAACAGTGTCTCACTTCTGTTGATCACAACATTTAGACATAACAGTTTCTCACTTCTGTTGATCACAACATTTGGACTCACTTAACTTTGGTGTCTCACTTAACATTTGACTTTTTGAAAAAGCACCCCATTATACCTTGTAGTGAGACGTTGTCACGTCAAAAGCAACAGCAAGGATATAAAGCCGGGAGAATATGACTTTCAATTTAGTTACGTAAAAGGTAAAGAGAATAACGCCGCGGACTTTTGACGTGACAACGTCTCACTACAAGGGGTACATATTCAAAAAGTCGAATGTTAAATGGAACTATTTTAACAACATTTTGTCCTCTGTTAAATGTCCGAATGTTGTGATCAACAGAATGTCCTACTGTTGTGATTAACAGCGACACACTTTTAAGTGAGCCACTTTTAAATGTCAGTACTTTGGGAACTAAGCCATTTCTCAAGCGATTCGTATGAAACTCGGAATGTAGGACTAATATGTGACTATAAGACTTGTTCCTATGGAAATTCTGGGATCTCGCCAATAGGGTCTAGATTTTTGGAACCAAGCCATTTCTCAAGGAATTCGTATGAAACTCGGAATGTAGGACTAATATGTGACTATAAGCCTTGTTCCTATGGAAATTCTGGGATCTGGCCAATAGGGTCTGGGATTTTTGGAACCAAGCCATTTCTCAAGGGATTCGTATGAAACTCGGAATGTAGGACTAATATGTGACTATAAGACTTGTTCCTATGGAAATTCTGGGATCTGGCCACCAGGGTCTGGGATTTTTGGAACCAAGCCATTTCTCAAGGGATTCGTATGAAACTCGGAATGTAGGACTAATATGTGACTATGAGACTTGTTCCTATGGAAATTCTGGGATCTGGCCAACAGGGTCTGGGATTTTTGGAACCATGGCATTTGTCAAGGGATTCGTATGAAACTCGGAATGTAGGACTAATATGTGACTATAAGACTTGTTCCTATGGAAATTCTGGGATCTGGGCAATAGGGTCTGGGATTTTTGGAACCAAGCCATTTCTCAAGGGATTCGTATGAAACTCGGAATGTAGGACTAATATGTGACTTTAAGACTTGTTCCTATGGAAATTCTGGGATCTGGCCAATAGGGTCTGGGATTTTTGGAACCAAGCCATTTCTCAAGGGATTCGTATGAAACTCGGAATGTAGGACTAATATGTGACTATAAGACTTGTTCCTATGGATATTCTGGGATCTGGCCAATAGGGTCTGAGATTTTTGGAACCAAGCCATTTCTCAAGGGATTCGTATGAAACTCGGAATGTAGGACTAATATGTGACTATAAGACTTGTTCCTATGGAAATTCTGGGGTCTGGCCAAGAGGGTCTAGGATTTTTGGAACCAAGCCATTTCTCAAGGGATTCGTATGAAACTCGGAATGTAGGACTAATATGTGACTATAAGACTTGTTCCTATGGAAATTCTGGGATCTGGCCAATAGGGTCTGGGATTTTTGGAACCAAGCCATTTCTCAAGGGATTCCTATGAAACTCGGAATGTGGGACTAATATGTGACTATAAGACTTGTTCCTATGGAAATTCTGGGATCTGGCCAATAGGGTCTGGGATTTTTGGAACCAAGCCATTTCTCAAGGGATTCGTATGAAACTCGGAATGTAGGACTAATATGTGACTATAAGACTTGTTTCTATGGAAATTCTGGGATCTGGCCAATAGGGTCTGGGATTTTTGGAACCAAGTCATTTCTCAAGGGATTCGTATGAAACTCGGAATGTAGGACTAATATGTGACTATAAGACTGGTTCCTATGGAAATTCTAGGATCTGGCCAATAGGGTCTGGGAGTTTTGGAACCAAGCCATATCTCAAGGGTATCGTATGAAACTCGGAATGTAGGACTAATATGTGACTATAAGACTTGTTCCTATGGAAATCCTAGGATCTGGCCAATAGGGTCTGGGATTTTTGGAACCAACCCATTTCTCAAGGGATTTGTATGAAACTCGAAATGTAGGACTAATATGTGACTATAAGACTTGTTCCTATGGAAATTCCGGGATCTGGCCAATAGGGTGTGGGATTTTTGGAACCAAGCCATTTCTCAAGGGATTCGTATGGAACTCGGAATGTAGGACTAATATGTGACTATAAGACTTGTTCCTATGGAAATTCTGGGATCTGGCCAATAGGGTCTGGGATTTTTGGAACCAAGCCATTTCTCAAGGGATTCGTATGAAACTCGGAATGTAGGACTAATATGTGACTATAAGACTTGTTCCTATGGAAATTCTGGGATCTGGCCAATAGGGTCTGGGATTTTTGGAACCAAGCCATTTCTCAAGGGATTCCTATGAAACTCGGAATGTAGGACTAATATGTGACTATAAGACTTGGTCCTATGGAAATTCTGGGATCTGGCCAATAGGGTGTGGGATTTTTGGAACCAAGCCATTTTTCAAGGGATTCGTATGAAACTCGGAATGTGGGACTAATATGTGACTATATGACTTGTTCCAATGGAAATTCTGGGATCTGGCCAATAGGGTCTGGGATTTTTGGAATCAAGCCATTTCTCAAGGGATTCGTATGGAACTCGGAATGTAGGACTAATATGTGACTATAAGACTTGTTCCTATGGAAATTCTGGGATCTGGCCAATAGGGTCAGGGATATTTGGAACCAAGCCATTTCTCAAGGGATTCGTATGAAACTCGGAATGTAGGACTAATATGTGACTATAAGACTTGTTCGTATGGAAATTCTGGGATCTGGCCAATAGGGTCTGGGATTTTTGGAACCAAGCCATTTCTCAAGGGATTCGTATGAAACTCGGAATGTAGGACTAATTTGTGGCTATAAGACTTGTTCCAATGGAAATTCTGGGATCTGGCCAATAGGGTCTGGGATTTTTGGAACCATGCCAGTTCTCAAGGGATTCGTATGAAACTCGGAATGTAGAACTAATATGTGACTATAAGACTTGTTCCTATGGAAATTCTGGGATCTGGCCAATAAGGTCTGGGATTTTTGGAACCAAGCCATTTCTTAAGGGATTCGTATGAAACTCGGAATGTAGGACTAATATGTGACTATAAGACTTGTTCCTATGGAAATTCTGGGATCTGACCAATAGGGTCTGGGATTTTTTGGAACCAAGTCATTTCTCAAGGGATTCGTATGAAACTCGGAATGTAGGACTAATATGTGACTATAAGACTTGTTCCTATGGAAATTCTGGGATCTGGCCAATAGGGTCTGGGATTTTTGGAACCAAGCCATTTCTCAAGGGTTTCGTATGAAACTCGGAATGTAGGACTAATATGTGACTATAAGACTTGTTCCTATGGATATTCTGGGATCTGGCCAATAGGGTCTGGGATTTTTGAAACCAAGCCATTTCTCAAGGGATTCGTATGAAACTCGGAATGTAGGACTAATATGTGACTATAAGACTTGTTCGTATGGAAATTCTGGGATCTGGCCAATAGGGTCTGGGATTTTTGGAACCAAGCCATTTCTCAAGGGATTCCTATGAAACTCGGAATGTAGGACTAATATGTGACTATAAGACTTGTTCCTATGGAAATTCTGGGATCTGGCCAATAGGGTCTGGGATTTTTGGAACCAAGCCATTTCTCAAGGGATTCGTATGAAACTCGGAATGTAGGACTAATATGTGACTATAAGACTTGTTCCTATGGACATTCTGGGATCTGGCCAATAGGGTCTGGGATTTTTGGAACCAAGCCATTTCTCAAGGGATTCGTATGAAACTCGGAATGTAGGACTAATATGTGACTATAAGACTTGTTCCTATGGAAATTCTGGGATATGGCCAAGAGGGTCTGGGATTTTTGGAACCAAGCCATTTCTCAAGGGATTCGTATGAAACTCGGAATGTAGGACTAATATGTGACTATAAGACTTGTTCGTATGGAAATTCTGGGATCTGGCCAATAGGGTCTGGGATTTTTGGAACCAAGCCATTTCTCAAGGGATTCCTATGAAACTCGGAATGTAGGACTAATATGTGACTATAAGACTTGTTCCTATGGAAATTCTGGGATCTGGCCAATAGGGTCTGGGATTTTTGGAACCAAGCCATTTCTCAAGGGATTCGTATGAAACTCGGAATGTAGGACTAATATGTGACTATAAGACTTGTTCCTATGGAAATTCTGGGATCTGGCCAATAGGGTCTGGGATTTTTGGAACCAAGCCATTTCTCAAGGGATTCGTATGAAACTCGGAATGTAGGACTAATATGTGACTATAAGACTTGTTCCTATGGAAATTCCGGGATCTGGCCAATAGGGTCTGGGATTTTTGGAACCAAGCCATTTCTCAAGGGATTCGTATGAAACTCGGAATGTAGGACTAATATGTGACTATAAGACTTGGTCCTATGGAAATTCTGGGATCTGGCCAATAGGGTGTGGGATTTTTGGAACCAAGCCATTTCTCAAGGGATTCGTATGAAACTCGGAATGTGGGACTAATATGTGACTATATGACTTGTTCCAATGGAAATTCTGGGATCTGGCCAATAGGGTCTGGGATTTTTGGAATCAAGCCATTTCTCAAGGGATTCGTATGGAACTCGGAATGTAGGACTAATATGTGACTATAAGACTTGTTCCTATGGAAATTCTGGGATCTGGCCAATAGGGTCAGGGATATTTGGAACCAAGCCATTTCTCAAGGGATTCGTATGAAACTCGGAATGTAGGACTAATATGTGACTATAAGACTTGTTCGTATGGAAATTCTGGGATCTGGCCAATAGGGTCTGGGATTTTTGGAACCAAGCCATTTCTCAAGGGATTCGTATGAAACTCGGAATGTAGGACTAATTTGTGGCTATAAGACTTGTTCCAATGGAAATTCTGGGATTTGGCAATAGGGTCTGGGATTTTTGGAACCATGCCAGTTCTCAAGGGATTCGTATGAAACTCGGAATGTAGAACTAATATGTGACTATAAGACTTGTTCCTATGGAAATTCTGGGATCTGGCCAATAAGGTCTGGGATTTTTGGAACCAAGCCATTTCTTAAGGGATTCGTATGAAACTCGGAATGTAGGACTAATATGTGACTATAAGACTTGTTCCTATGGAAATTCTGGGATCTGACCAATAGGGTCTGGGATTTTTTGGAACCAAGTCATTTCTCAAGGGATTCGTATGAAACTCGGAATGTAGGACTAATATGTGACTATAAGACTTGTTCCTATGGAAATTCTGGGATCTGGCCAATAGGGTCTGGGATTTTTGGAACCAAGCCATTTCTCAAGGGTTTCGTATGAAACTCGGAATGTAGGACTAATATGTGACTATAAGACTTGTTCCTATGGATATTCTGGGATCTGGCCAAAAGGGTCTGGGATTTTTGAAACCAAGCCATTTCTCAAGGGATTCGTATGAAACTCGGAATGTAGGGCTAATATGTGACTATAAGACTTGTTCGTATGGAAATTCTGGGATCTGGCCAATAGGGTCTGGGATTTTTGGAACCAAGCCATTTCTCAAGGGATTCGTATGAAACTCGGAATGTAGGACTAATTTGTGGCTATAAGACTTGTTCCAATGGAAATTCTGGGATCTGGCCAATAGGGTCTGGGATTTTTGGAACCATGCCAGTTCTCAAGGGATTCGTATGAAACTCGGAATGTAGAACTAATATGTGACTATAAGACTTGTTCCTATGGAAATTCTGGGATCTGGCCAATAAGGTCTGGGATTTTTGGAACCAAGCCATTTCTTAAGGGATTCGTATGAAACTCGGAATGTAGGACTAATATGTGACTATAAGACTTGTTCCTATGGAAATTCTGGGATCTGACCAATAGGGTCTGGGATTTTTTGGAACCAAGTCATTTCTCAAGGGATTCGTATGAAACTCGGAATGTAGGACTAATATGTGACTATAAGACTTGTTCCTATGGAAATTCTGGGATCTGGCCAATAGGGTCTGGGATTTTTGGAACCAAGCCATTTCTCAAGGGTTTCGTATGAAACTCGGAATGTAGGACTAATATGTGACTATAAGACTTGTTCCTATGGAAATTCTGGGATCTGGCCAATAAGGTCTGGGATTTTTGGAACCAAGCCATTTCTCAAGGGATTCGTATGAAACTCGGAATGTAGGACTAATATGTGACTATAAGACTTGTTCCTATGGAAATTCTGGGATCTGGCCAATAGGGTCTGGGATTTTTGGAACCAAGCCATTTCTCAAGGGATTCGTATGAAACTCGGAATGTAGGACTAATTTGTGGCTATAAGACTTGTTCCAATGGAAATTCTGGGATCTGGCCAATAGGGTCTGGGATTTTTGGAACCATGCCAGTTCTCAAGGGATTCGTATGAAACTCGGAATGTAGAACTAATATGTGACTATAAGACTTGTTCCTATGGAAATTCTGGGATCTGGCCAATAAGGTCTGGGATTTTTGGAACCAAGCCATTTCTTAAGGGATTCGTATGAAACTCGGAATGTAGGACTAATATGTGACTATAAGACTTGTTCCTATGGAAATTCTGGGATCTGACCAATAGGGTCTGGGATTTTTTGGAACCAAGTCATTTCTCAAGGGATTCGTATGAAACTCGGAATGTAGGACTAATATGTGACTATAAGACTTGTTCCTATGGAAATTCTGGGATCTGGCCAATAGGGTCTGGGATTTTTGGAACCAAGCCATTTCTCAAGGGTTTCGTATGAAACTCGGAATGTAGGACTAATATGTGACTATAAGACTTGTTCCTATGGAAATTCTGGGATCTGGCCAATAGGGTCTGGGATTTTTGGAACCAAGCCATTTCTCAAGGGTTTCGTATGAAACTCGGAATGTAGGACTAATATGTGACTATAAGACTTGTTCCTATGGATATTCTGGGATCTGGCCAATAGGGTCTGGGATTTTTGAAACCAAGCCATTTCTCAAGGGATTCGTATGAAACTCGGAATGTGGGACTAATATGTGACTATAAGACTTGTTCCTATGGAAATTCTGGGATCTGGCCAATAGGGTCTGGGATTTTTGGAACCAAGCCATTTCTCAAGGGATTCGTATGAAACTCGGAATGTAGGACTAATATGTGACTATAAGACTTGTTTCTATGGAAATTCTGGGATCTGGCCAATAGGGTCTGGGATTTTTGGAACCAAGTCATTTCTCAAGGGATTCGTATGAAACTCGGAATGTAGGACTAATATGTGACTATAAGACTGGTTCCTATGGAAATTCTAGGATCTGGCCAATAGGGTCTGGGAGTTTTGGAACCAAGCCATATCTCAAGGGTATCGTATGAAACTCGGAATGTAGGACTAATATGTGACTATAAGACTTGTTCCTATGGAAATCCTAGGATCTGGCCAATAGGGTCTGGGATTTTTGGAACCAACCCATTTCTCAAGGGATTTGTATGAAACTCGAAATGTAGGACTAATATGTGACTATAAGACTTGTTCCTATGGAAATTCCGGGATCTGGCCAATAGGGTGTGGGATTTTTGGAACCAAGCCATTTCTCAAGGGATTCGTATGGAACTCGGAATGTAGGACTAATATGTGACTATAAGACTTGTTCCTATGGAAATTCTGGGATCTGGCCAATAGGGTCTGGGATTTTTGGAACCAAGCCATTTCTCAAGGGATTCGTATGAAACTCGGAATGTAGGACTAATATGTGACTATAAGACTTGTTCCTATGGAAATTCTGGGATCTGGCCAATAGGGTCTGGGATTTTTGGAACCAAGCCATTTCTCAAGGGATTCCTATGAAACTCGGAATGTAGGACTAATATGTGACTATAAGACTTGGTCCTATGGAAATTCTGGGATCTGGCCAATAGGGTGTGGGATTTTTGGAACCAAGCCATTTTTCAAGGGATTCGTATGAAACTCGGAATGTGGGACTAATATGTGACTATATGACTTGTTCCAATGGAAATTCTGGGATCTGGCCAATAGGGTCTGGGATTTTTGGAATCAAGCCATTTCTCAAGGGATTCGTATGGAACTCGGAATGTAGGACTAATATGTGACTATAAGACTTGTTCCTATGGAAATTCTGGGATCTGGCCAATAGGGTCAGGGATATTTGGAACCAAGCCATTTCTCAAGGGATTCGTATGAAACTCGGAATGTAGGACTAATATGTGACTATAAGACTTGTTCGTATGGAAATTCTGGGATCTGGCCAATAGGGTCTGGGATTTTTGGAACCAAGCCATTTCTCAAGGGATTCGTATGAAACTCGGAATGTAGGACTAATTTGTGGCTATAAGACTTGTTCCAATGGAAATTCTGGGATCTGGCCAATAGGGTCTGGGATTTTTGGAACCATGCCAGTTCTCAAGGGATTCGTATGAAACTCGGAATGTAGAACTAATATGTGACTATAAGACTTGTTCCTATGGAAATTCTGGGATCTGGCCAATAAGGTCTGGGATTTTTGGAACCAAGCCATTTCTTAAGGGATTCGTATGAAACTCGGAATGTAGGACTAATATGTGACTATAAGACTTGTTCCTATGGAAATTCTGGGATCTGACCAATAGGGTCTGGGATTTTTTGGAACCAAGTCATTTCTCAAGGGATTCGTATGAAACTCGGAATGTAGGACTAATATGTGACTATAAGACTTGTTCCTATGGAAATTCTGGGATCTGGCCAATAGGGTCTGGGATTTTTGGAACCAAGCCATTTCTCAAGGGTTTCGTATGAAACTCGGAATGTAGGACTAATATGTGACTATAAGACTTGTTCCTATGGATATTCTGGGATCTGGCCAATAGGGTCTGGGATTTTTGAAACCAAGCCATTTCTCAAGGGATTCGTATGAAACTCGGAATGTAGGACTAATATGTGACTATAAGACTTGTTCGTATGGAAATTCTGGGATCTGGCCAATAGGGTCTGGGATTTTTGGAACCAAGCCATTTCTCAAGGGATTCCTATGAAACTCGGAATGTAGGACTAATATGTGACTATAAGACTTGTTCCTATGGAAATTCTGGGATCTGGCCAATAGGGTCTGGGATTTTTGGAACCAAGCCATTTCTCAAGGGATTCGTATGAAACTCGGAATGTAGGACTAATATGTGACTATAAGACTTGTTCCTATGGACATTCTGGGATCTGGCCAATAGGGTCTGGGATTTTTGGAACCAAGCCATTTCTCAAGGGATTCGTATGAAACTCGGAATGTAGGACTAATATGTGACTATAAGACTTGTTCCTATGGAAATTCTGGGATATGGCCAAAAGGGTCTGGGATTTTTGGAACCAAGCCATTTCTCAAGGGATTCGTATGAAACTCGGAATGTAGGACTAATATGTGACTATAAGACTTGTTCGTATGGAAATTCTGGGATCTGGCCAATAGGGTCTGGGATTTTTGGAACCAAGCCATTTCTCAAGGGATTCCTATGAAACTCGGAATGTAGGACTAATATGTGACTATAAGACTTGTTCCTATGGAAATTCTGGGATCTGGCCAATAGGGTCTGGGATTTTTGGAACCAAGCCATTTCTCAAGGGATTCGTATGAAACTCGGAATGTAGGACTAATATGTGACTATAAGACTTGTTCCTATGGAAATTCTGGGATCTGGCCAATAGGGTCTGGGATTTTTGGAACCAAGCCATTTCTCAAGGGATTCGTATGAAACTCGGAATGTAGGACTAATATGTGACTATAAGACTTGTTCCTATGGAAATTCCGGGATCTGGCCAATAGGGTCTGGGATTTTTGGAACCAAGCCATTTCTCAAGGGATTCGTATGAAACTCGGAATGTAGGACTAATATGTGACTATAAGACTTGGTCCTATGGAAATTCTGGGATCTGGCCAATAGGGTGTGGGATTTTTGGAACCAAGCCATTTCTCAAGGGATTCGTATGAAACTCGGAATGTGGGACTAATATGTGACTATATGACTTGTTCCAATGGAAATTCTGGGATCTGGCCAATAGGGTCTGGGATTTTTGGAATCAAGCCATTTCTCAAGGGATTCGTATGGAACTCGGAATGTAGGACTAATATGTGACTATGAGACTTGTTCCTATGGAAATTCTGGGATCTGGCCAATAGGGTCAGGGATATTTGGAACCAAGCCATTTCTCAAGGGATTCGTATGAAACTCGGAATGTAGGACTAATATGTGACTATAAGACTTGTTCGTATGGAAATTCTGGGATCTGGCCAATAGGGTCTGGGATTTTTGGAACCAAGCCATTTCTCAAGGGATTCGTATGAAACTCGGAATGTAGGACTAATTTGTGGCTATAAGACTTGTTCCAATGGAAATTCTGGGATCTGGCAATAGGGTCTGGGATTTTTGGAACCATGCCAGTTCTCAAGGGATTCGTATGAAACTCGGAATGTAGAACTAATATGTGACTATAAGACTTGTTCCTATGGAAATTCTGGGATCTGGCCAATAAGGTCTGGGATTTTTGGAACCAAGCCATTTCTTAAGGGATTCGTATGAAACTCGGAATGTAGGACTAATATGTGACTATAAGACTTGTTCCTATGGAAATTCTGGGATCTGACCAATAGGGTCTGGGATTTTTTGGAACCAAGTCATTTCTCAAGGGATTCGTATGAAACTCGGAATGTAGGACTAATATGTGACTATAAGACTTGTTCCTATGGAAATTCTGGGATCTGGCCAATAGGGTCTGGGATTTTTGGAACCAAGCCATTTCTCAAGGGTTTCGTATGAAACTCGGAATGTAGGACTAATATGTGACTATAAGACTTGTTCCTATGGATATTCTGGGATCTGGCCAAAAGGGTCTGGGATTTTTGAAACCAAGCCATTTCTCAAGGGATTCGTATGAAACTCGGAATGTAGGGCTAATATGTGACTATAAGACTTGTTCGTATGGAAATTCTGGGATCTGGCCAATAGGGTCTGGGATTTTTGGAACCAAGCCATTTCTCAAGGGATTCGTATGAAACTCGGAATGTAGGACTAATTTGTGGCTATAAGACTTGTTCCAATGGAAATTCTGGGATCTGGCCAATAGGGTCTGGGATTTTTGGAACCATGCCAGTTCTCAAGGGATTCGTATGAAACTCGGAATGTAGAACTAATATGTGACTATAAGACTTGTTCCTATGGAAATTCTGGGATCTGGCCAATAAGGTCTGGGATTTTTGGAACCAAGCCATTTCTTAAGGGATTCGTATGAAACTCGGAATGTAGGACTAATATGTGACTATAAGACTTGTTCCTATGGAAATTCTGGGATCTGACCAATAGGGTCTGGGATTTTTTGGAACCAAGTCATTTCTCAAGGGATTCGTATGAAACTCGGAATGTAGGACTAATATGTGACTATAAGACTTGTTCCTATGGAAATTCTGGGATCTGGCCAATAGGGTCTGGGATTTTTGGAACCAAGCCATTTCTCAAGGGTTTCGTATGAAACTCGGAATGTAGGACTAATATGTGACTATAAGACTTGTTCCTATGGAAATTCTGGGATCTGGCCAATAAGGTCTGGGATTTTTGGAACCAAGCCATTTCTCAAGGGATTCGTATGAAACTCGGAATGTAGGACTAATATGTGACTATAAGACTTGTTCCTATGGAAATTCTGGGATCTGGCCAATAGGGTCTGGGATTTTTGGAACCAAGCCATTTCTCAAGGGATTCGTATGAAACTCGGAATGTAGGACTAATTTGTGGCTATAAGACTTGTTCCAATGGAAATTCTGGGATCTGGCCAATAGGGTCTGGGATTTTTGGAACCATGCCAGTTCTCAAGGGATTCGTATGAAACTCGGAATGTAGAACTAATATGTGACTATAAGACTTGTTCCTATGGAAATTCTGGGATCTGGCCAATAAGGTCTGGGATTTTTGGAACCAAGCCATTTCTTAAGGGATTCGTATGAAACTCGGAATGTAGGACTAATATGTGACTATAAGACTTGTTCCTATGGAAATTCTGGGATCTGACCAATAGGGTCTGGGATTTTTTGGAACCAAGTCATTTCTCAAGGGATTCGTATGAAACTCGGAATGTAGGACTAATATGTGACTATAAGACTTGTTCCTATGGAAATTCTGGGATCTGGCCAATAGGGTCTGGGATTTTT
Organism: Nephrocerus scutellatus; assembly: GCA_947095585.1. Taxonomy (NCBI): domain Eukaryota; kingdom Metazoa; phylum Arthropoda; class Insecta; order Diptera; family Pipunculidae; genus Nephrocerus; species Nephrocerus scutellatus. The sequence goes on from OX352763.1 coordinate 91,069,751, forward strand.
GGAACCAAGCCATTTCTCAAGGGTTTCGTATGAAACTCGGAATGTAGGACTAATATGTGACTATAAGACTTGTTCCTATGGAAATTCTGGGATCTGGCCAATAGGGTCTGGGATTTTTGGAACCAAGCCATTTCTCAAGGGTTTCGTATGAAACTCGGAATGTAGGACTAATATGTGACTATAAGACTTGTTCCTATGGATATTCTGGGATCTGGCCAATAGGGTCTGGGATTTTTGAAACCAAGCCATTTCTCAAGGGATTCGTATGAAACTCGGAATGTAGGGCTAATATGTGACTATAAGACTTGTTCGTATGGAAATTCTGGGATCTGGCCAATAGGGTCTGGGATTTTTGGAACCAAGCCATTTCTCAAGGGATTCCTATGAAACTCGGAATGTAGGACTAATATGTGACTATAAGACTTGTTCCTATGGAAATTCTGGGATCTGGCCAATAGGGTCTGGGATTTTTGGAACCAAGCCATTTCTCAAGGGATTCGTATGAAACTCGGAATGTAGGACTAATATGTGACTATAAGACTTGTTCCTATGGACATTCTGGGATCTGGCCAATAGGGTCTGGGATTTTTGGAACCAAGCCATTTCTCAAGGGATTCGTATGAAACTCGGAATGTAGGACTAATATGTGACTATAAGACTTGTTCCTATGGAAATTCTGGGATATGGCCAAGAGGGTCTGGGATTTTTGGAACCAAGCCATTTCTCAAGGGATTCGTATGAAACTCGGAATGTAGGACTAATATGTGACTATAAGACTTGTTCGTATGGAAATTCTGGGATCTGGCCAATAGGGTCTGGGATTTTTGGAACCAAGCCATTTCTCAAGGGATTCCTATGAAACTCGGAATGTAGGACTAATATGTGACTATAAGACTTGTTCCTATGGAAATTCTGGGATCTGGCCAATAGGGTCTGGGATTTTTGGAACCAAGCCATTTCTCAAGGGATTCGTATGAAACTCGGAATGTAGGACTAATATGTGACTATAAGACTTGTTCATATGGAAATTCTGGGATCTGGCCAATGGGGTGTGGGATTTTTGGAACCAAGCCATTTCTCAAGGGATTCGCATGGAACTCGGAATGTAGGACTAATATGTGACTATAAGACTTGTTCCTATGGAAATTCTGGTATCTGGTCAATAGGGTCTGGGATTTTCGGAACCAAACCATTTCTCAAGGGATTCGTATGAAACTCGGAATGTAGGACTAATATGTGACTATAAGACTTGTTCCTATGGAAATTCTGGGATCTGGCCAATAGGGTCTGGGATTTTTGGAACCAAGCCATTTCTCAAGGGATTCGTATGAAACTCGGAATGTAGGACTAATATGTGACTATAAGACTTGTTAATTCTGGGATCTGGCCAATAGGGTGTGAGATTTTTGGAACCAAACCATTTCTCAAGGGATTCGTATGAAACTCGGAATGTGGGACTAATATGTGACTATATGACTTGTTCCAATGGAAATTCTGGGATCTGGCCAATAGGGTCTGGGATTTTTGGAATCAAGCCATTTCTCAAGGGATTCGTATGGAACTCGGAATGTAGGACTAATATGTGACTATAAGACTTGTTCCTATGGAAATTCTGGGATCTGGCCAATAGGGTCAGGGATATTTGGAACCAAGCCATTTCTCAAGGGATTCGTATGAAACTCGGAATATAGGACTAATATGTGACTATAAGCCTTGTTCCTATGGAAATTCTGGGATCTGGCCAATAGGGTCTGGGATTTTTGGAACCAAGCCATTTCTCAAGCGATTCGTATGAAACTCGGAATGTAGGACTAATTTGTGACTATAAGACTTGTTCCAATGGAAATTCTGGGATCTGGCCAATAGGGTCTGGGATTTTTGGATCTATGCCATTTCTCAAGGGATTCGTATGAAATTCGGAATGTAGGACTAATATGTGACTATAAGACTTGTTCCTATGGAAATTCTGGGATCTGGCCAATAGGGTCTGGGATTTTTGGAACCAAGCCATTTCTCAATGGATTCGTATGAAACCCGGAATGTAGGACTAATATGTGACTATAAGACTTGTTCCTATGGAAATTCTGGGATCTGGCCAACAGGGTCTGGGATTTTTGGAACCAAGCCATTTCTCAAGGGATTCGTATGAAACTCGGAATGTAGGACTAATATGTGACTATGAGACTTGTTCCTATGGAAATTCTTGTTCAGACTTGTTCCTATGGAAATTCTGGGATCTGGCCAATAGGGTCTGGGATTTTTGGAACTATGGCATTTGTCAAGGGATTCGTATGAAACTCGGAATGTAGGACTAATATGTGACTTTAAGACTTGTTCCTATGGAAATTCTGGGATCTGGCGAATAGGGTCTGGGATTTTTGGAACCAAGCCATTTCTCAATGGATTCGTATGAAACTCGGAATGTAGGACTAATATGTGACTATAAGACTTGTTCGTATGGAAATTCTGGGATCTGGCCAATAGGGTCTGGGATATTTGGAACCAAGCCATTTCTCAAGGGATTCGTATGAAACTCGGAATGTGGGACTAATATGTGACTATATGACTTGTTCCAATGGAAATTCTGGGATCTGGCCAATAGGGTCTGGGATTTTTGGAATCAAGCCATTTCTCAAGGGATTCGTATGGAACTCGGAATGTAGGACTAATATGTGACTATAAGACTTGTTCCTATGGAAATTCTGGGATCTGGCCAATAGGGTCAGGGATATTTGGAACCAAGCCATTTCTCAAGGGATTCGTATGAAACTCGGAATATAGGACTAATATGTGACTATAAGCCTTGTTCCTATGGAAATTCTGGGATCTGGCCAATAGGGTCTGGGATTTTTGGAACCAAGCCATTTCTCAAGCGATTCGTATGAAACTCGGAATGTAGGACTAATTTGTGACTATAAGACTTGTTCCAATGGAAATTCTGGGATCTGGCCAATAGGGTCTGGGATTTTTGGATCTATGCCATTTCTCAAGGGATTCGTATGAAATTCGGAATGTAGGACTAATATGTGACTATAAGACTTGTTCCTATGGAAATTCTGGGATCTGGCCAATAGGGTCTGGGATTTTTGGAACCAAGCCATTTCTCAATGGATTCGTATGAAACCCGGAATGTAGGACTAATATGTGACTATAAGACTTGTTCCTATGGAAATTCTGGGATCTGGCCAACAGGGTCTGGGATTTTTGGAACCAAGCCATTTCTCAAGGGATTCGTATGAAACTCGGAATGTAGGACTAATATGTGACTATGAGACTTGTTCCTATGGAAATTCTTGTTCAGACTTGTTCCTATGGAAATTCTGGGATCTGGCCAATAGGGTCTGGGATTTTTGGAACTATGGCATTTGTCAAGGGATTCGTATGAAACTCGGAATGTAGGACTAATATGTGACTTTAAGACTTGTTCCTATGGAAATTCTGGGATCTGGCGAATAGGGTCTGGGATTTTTGGAACCAAGCCATTTCTCAATGGATTCGTATGAAACTCGGAATGTAGGACTAATATGTGACTATAAGACTTGTTCGTATGGAAATTCTGGGATCTGGCCAATAGGGTCTGGGATATTTGGAACCAAGCCATTTCTCAAGGGATTCGTATGAAACTCGGAATGTAGGACTAATTTGTGGCTATAAGACTTGTTCCAATGGAAATTCTGGGATCTGGCCAATAGGGTCTGGGATTTTTGGAACCAAGCCATTTCTAAAGGGATTCGTATGAAACTCGGAATGTAGGACTAATTTGTGGCTATAAGACTTGTTCCAATGGAAATTCTGGGATCTGGCCAATAGGGTCTGGGATTTTTGGAACCATGCCAGTTCTCAAGGGATTCGTATGAAACTCGGAATGTAGAACTAATATGTGACTATAAGACTTGTTCCTATGGAAATTCTGGGATCTGGCCAATAAGGTCTGGGATTTTTGGAACCAAGCCATTTCTTAAGGGATTCGTATGAAACTCGGAATGTAGGACTAATATGTGACTATAAGACTTGTTCCTATGGAAATTCTGGGATCTGACCAATAGGGTCTGGGATTTTTTGGAACCAAGTCATTTCTCAAAGGATTCGTATGAAACTCGGAATGTAGGGCTAATATGTGACTATAAGACTTGTTCCTATGGAAATTCTGGGATCTGGCCAATAGGGTCTGGGATTTTTGGAACCAAGCCATTTCTCAAGGGTTTCGTATGAAACTCGGAATGTAGGACTAATATGTGACTATAAGACTTGTTCCTATGGATATTCTGGGATCTGGCCAATAGGGTCTGGGATTTTTGAAACCAAGCCATTTCTCAAGGGATTCGTATGAAACTCGGAATGTAGGACTAATATGTGACTATAAGACTTGTTCGTATGGAAATTCTGGGATCTGGCCAATAGGGTCTGGGATTTTTGGAACCAAGCCATTTCTCAAGGGATTCCTATGAAACTCGGAATGTAGGACTAATATGTGACTATAAGACTTGTTCCTATGGAAATTCTGGGATCTGGCCAATAGGGTCTGGGATTTTTGGAACCAAGCCATTTCTCAAGGGATTCGTATGAAACTCGGAATGTAGGACTAATATGTGACTATAAGACTTGTTCCTATGGACATTCTGGGATCTGGCCAATAGGGTCTGGGATTTTTGGAACCAAGCCATTTCTCAAGGGATTCGTATGAAACTCGGAATGTAGGACTAATATGTGACTATAAGACTTGTTCCTATGGAAATTCTGGGATATGGCCAAGAGGGTCTGGGATTTTTGGAACCAAGCCATTTCTCAAGGGATTCGTATGAAACTCGGAATGTAGGACTAATATGTGACTATAAGACTTGTTCGTATGGAAATTCTGGGATCTGGCCAATAGGGTCTGGGATTTTTGGAACCAAGCCATTTCTCAAGGGATTCCTATGAAACTCGGAATGTAGGACTAATATGTGACTATAAGACTTGTTCCTATGGAAATTCTGGGATCTGGCCAATAGGGTCTGGGATTTTTGGAACCAAGCCATTTCTCAAGGGATTCGTATGAAACTCGGAATGTAGGACTAATATGTGACTATAAGACTTGTTCCTATGGAAATTCTGGGATCTGGCCAATAGGGTCTGGGATTTTTGGAACCAAGCCATTTCTCAAGGGATTCGTATGAAACTCGGAATGTAGGACTAATATGTGACTATAAGACTTGTTCCTATGGAAATTCCGGGATCTGGCCAATAGGGTCTGGGATTTTTGGAACCAAGCCATTTCTCAAGGGATTCGTATGAAACTCGGAATGTAGGACTAATATGTGACTATAAGACTTGGTCCTATGGAAATTCTGGGATCTGGCCAATAGGGTGTGGGATTTTTGGAACCAAGCCATTTCTCAAGGGATTCGTATGAAACTCGGAATGTGGGACTAATATGTGACTATATGACTTGTTCCAATGGAAATTCTGGGATCTGGCCAATAGGGTCTGGGATTTTTGGAATCAAGCCATTTCTCAAGGGATTCGTATGGAACTCGGAATGTAGGACTAATATGTGACTATAAGACTTGTTCCTATGGAAATTCTGGGATCTGGCCAATAGGGTCAGGGATATTTGGAACCAAGCCATTTCTCAAGGGATTCGTATGAAACTCGGAATGTAGGACTAATATGTGACTATAAGACTTGTTCGTATGGAAATTCTGGGATCTGGCCAATAGGGTCTGGGATTTTTGGAACCAAGCCATTTCTCAAGGGATTCGTATGAAACTCGGAATGTAGGACTAGTTTGTGGCTATAAGACTTGTTCCAATGGAAATTCTGGGATCTGGCCAATAGGGTCTGGGATTTTTGGAACCATGCCAGTTCTCAAGGGATTCGTATGAAACTCGGAATGTAGAACTAATATGTGACTATAAGACTTGTTCCTATGGAAATTCTGGGATCTGGCCAATAAGGTCTGGGATTTTTGGAACCAAGCCATTTCTTAAGGGATTCGTATGAAACTCGGAATGTAGGACTAATATGTGACTATAAGACTTGTTCCTATGGAAATTCTGGGATCTGACCAATAGGGTCTGGGATTTTTTGGAACCAAGTCATTTCTCAAGGGATTCGTATGAAACTCGGAATGTAGGACTAATATGTGACTATAAGACTTGTTCCTATGGAAATTCTGGGATCTGGCCAATAGGGTCTGGGATTTTTGGAACCAAGCCATTTCTCAAGGGTTTCGTATGAAACTCGGAATGTAGGACTAATATGTGACTATAAGACTTGTTCCTATGGATATTCTGGGATCTGGCCAATAGGGTCTGGGATTTTTGAAACCAAGCCATTTCTCAAGGGATTCGTATGAAACTCGGAATGTAGGGCTAATATGTGACTATAAGACTTGTTCGTATGGAAATTCTGGGATCTGGCCAATAGGGTCTGGGATTTTTGGAACCAAGCCATTTCTCAAGGGATTCCTATGAAACTCGGAATGTAGGACTAATATGTGACTATAAGACTTGTTCCTATGGAAATTCTGGGATCTGGCCAATAGGGTCTGGGATTTTTGGAACCAAGCCATTTCTCAAGGGATTCGTATGAAACTCGGAATGTAGGACTAATATGTGACTATAAGACTTGTTCCTATGGACATTCTGGGATCTGGCCAATAGGGTCTGGGATTTTTGGAACCAAGCCATTTCTCAAGGGATTCGTATGAAACTCGGAATGTAGGACTAATATGTGACTATAAGACTTGTTCCTATGGAAATTCTGGGATATGGCCAAGAGGGTCTGGGATTTTTGGAACCAAGCCATTTCTCAAGGGATTCGTATGAAACTCGGAATGTAGGACTAATATGTGACTATAAGACTTGTTCGTATGGAAATTCTGGGATCTGGCCAATAGGGTCTGGGATTTTTGGAACCAAGCCATTTCTCAAGGGATTCGTATGAAACTCGGAATGTAGGACTAATATGTGACTATAAGACTTGTTCATATGGAAATTCTGGGATCTGGCCAATGGGGTGTGGGATTTTTGGAACCAAGCCATTTCTCAAGGGATTCGCATGGAACTCGGAATGTAGGACTAATATGTGACTATAAGACTTGTTCCTATGGAAATTCTGGTATCTGGTCAATAGGGTCTGGGATTTTCGGAACCAAACCATTTCTCAAGGGATTCGTATGAAACTCGGAATGTAGGACTAATATGTGACTATAAGACTTGTTCCTATGGAAATTCTGGGATCTGGCCAATAGGGTCTGGGATTTTTGGAACCAAGCCATTTCTCAAGGGATTCGTATGAAACTCGGAATGTAGGACTAATATGTGACTATAAGACTTGTTAATTCTGGGATCTGGCCAATAGGGTGTGAGATTTTTGGAACCAAACCATTTCTCAAGGGATTCGTATGAAACTCGGAATGTGGGACTAATATGTGACTATATGACTTGTTCCAATGGAAATTCTGGGATCTGGCCAATAGGGTCTGGGATTTTTGGAATCAAGCCATTTCTCAAGGGATTCGTATGGAACTCGGAATGTAGGACTAATATGTGACTATAAGACTTGTTCCTATGGAAATTCTGGGATCTGGCCAATAGGGTCAGGGATATTTGGAACCAAGCCATTTCTCAAGGGATTCGTATGAAACTCGGAATATAGGACTAATATGTGACTATAAGCCTTGTTCCTATGGAAATTCTGGGATCTGGCCAATAGGGTCTGGGATTTTTGGAACCAAGCCATTTCTCAAGCGATTCGTATGAAACTCGGAATGTAGGACTAATTTGTGACTATAAGACTTGTTCCAATGGAAATTCTGGGATCTGGCCAATAGGGTCTGGGATTTTTGGATCTATGCCATTTCTCAAGGGATTCGTATGAAATTCGGAATGTAGGACTAATATGTGACTATAAGACTTGTTCCTATGGAAATTCTGGGATCTGGCCAATAGGGTCTGGGATTTTTGGAACCAAGCCATTTCTCAATGGATTCGTATGAAACCCGGAATGTAGGACTAATATGTGACTATAAGACTTGTTCCTATGGAAATTCTGGGATCTGGCCAACAGGGTCTGGGATTTTTGGAACCAAGCCATTTCTCAAGGGATTCGTATGAAACTCGGAATGTAGGACTAATATGTGACTATGAGACTTGTTCCTATGGAAATTCTTGTTCAGACTTGTTCCTATGGAAATTCTGGGATCTGGCCAATAGGGTCTGGGATTTTTGGAACCATGGCATTTGTCAAGGGATTCGTATGAAACTCGGAATGTAGGACTAATATGTGACTTTAAGACTTGTTCCTATGGAAATTCTGGGATCTGGCGAATAGGGTCTGGGATTTTTGGAACCAAGCCATTTCTCAATGGATTCGTATGAAACTCGGAATGTAGGACTAATATGTGACTATAAGACTTGTTCCTATGGAAATTCTGGGATCTGGCCAATAGGGTCAGGGATATTTGGAACCAAGCCATTTCTCAAGGGATTCGTATGAAACTCGGAATGTAGGACTAATATGTGACTTTAAGACTTGTTCCTATGGAAATTCTGGGATCTGGCGAATAGGGTCTGGGATTTTTGGAACCAAGCCATTTCTCAAGGGATTTCTATGAAACTCGGAATGTAGGACTAATATGCGACTAAAAGACTTCTTCCTATGGGAATTCTGGAATAAGATCATTATGGTCTGGAATTTCGGGAACTAAGCAATTTCTCAAGCGACTCGTGCCTTTTAATTTAATCGTAATATTGGCCAGAACGTCAAAGAATTTCACTCCAACTGCGCGTAAAGATTACACGCACATATTTTTTTAACAGCTCTTACTTCTCCTACTACTATGGACGCAACTGCATTACTATGTTTGTGCAGTGATATGATATATTTAATATGTACCCACCTCACAATAAATTGTTGTGAACATTTAAATCAGCTTATAAATTATTTATTCGTTGTATGTGATGTGATTGACGATCATGTGTGTATGTGAGTTGAAACCAAAAGCTGCATTACTGTGTTTGGGCAGTAATATGCAATATGCAGCAACTTCACAGTTATGAACATTAAAATTCGCTTATAAATAATTTATATATAATGTGATGTGATGATGTGTTCTTTCGTCCCGGTCCCGGACAGACGTTGTCACGTTCAAAACCCACGGAATGTAGGACTAATATGTGACTATGAGACTTGTTCCTATGGAAATTCTGGGATCTGGCCAACAGGGTCTGGGATTTTTGGAACCATGGCATTTGTCAAGGGATTCGATCATGTGTGTATGTGAGTTGAAACCAAAAGCTGCATTACTGTGTTTGGGCAGTAATATGCAATATGCAGCAACTTCACAGTTATGAACATTAAAATTCGCTTATAAATAATTTATATATAATGTGATGTGATGAGCTACGGTACAAGTCGTAGGACTTGTATTTAGTATAGACATTTTTTTTAATATATCCGTCCGTGCTTATGTCCCACAGACAACAAGATCTTTGTTTTCTTTTCTTTCGTCCCGGTCCCGGACAGACGTTGTCACGTTCAAAACCCACGGCCGTGTCTTCGACACAGCCTACCCTGCTCTTTTTTAAGTAGAATTAATGCTAACACAGGAGAAATATATGAATTAACCGAGGAAAACATGACCCAAAGTCAATGCGACAAAATTAACACTAATGCCACCATACATTCGTAAGAGGAAGAACTAAATGACCATTTTAATACCCATATAATATTAACTAATGAAAAGATTTGGGAAATCGAAGATATAATTGGTGAACGGAAAATATATTTAAACTCACAGTATATAAAAAATGGTTTTATGACAGACATTTTTCGTAGATTCCTAAAAAAAGGTAAAGTAGTCTGAGTTATCAGAGCACGAATACAATATGGTTCAGCAAAAGCTAATCCAATTATTCGATGGAAGCCTGGTATTCTATAAATGTACACATCATGCAAAAGACATGAAACTGACGAAGAAACATTTAAGCAAATTGAAAAATATCATAAATATGAAACAGGACATAATGGAATAAGCGAAGACTATTAAGGTTTAAAGAATATTATTTATAGGGAAAATTAAAGAAATGAATACAAAAATACATTAATAATTGTGATACTTGTAATCGAGCTAAATATGACAGAAAACCTTTAAAACCTAAATATAATATATCAGAAAGTATTTGAATCTAATAATACATATATACATATATATACTAATTGAAAACATAATTATATTACATTCATAGACAAACTTTCAAAATATGCAGTAGCATTTTATTTGAAAAACAAAAATAATTTGACACTCATTGAAAAAATTAGATTATAAAGGGTGTTTTTTTGGGAGGTTTGTTTTTCCGATAGATGTCGTTTTATTTTATGACAGTTGTTTTGACAGCTCAAAGTGGCATTTCTACTCAGTATTGTTTGGTAAATCATTATGAAAAAAAAAAAAAAAAAAAAAAAAAAAAAAAAATTACATTTGTGAAAAATAGTCGTGGTAGCCATATGCCAGAAATTGTGTTTAAATGTTAAATGCCAAAAAATTATCTACCAAATAAAAAAAAATTTTGGTCATTTCATAATTTTATATGTGTTTTATTCAAAAAAAAAATCGGCAACCTCTTAAAAAAACACCCGTTAGATATAACGTTATATTTTTTTTTATTTGGTAGATAATTTTTTGGCATTTAACATTTAAACACAATTTCTGGCATATGGCTACCACGACTATTTTTCACAAATGTAATTTTTTTTCTTTTTTTTTTTTTTTTTTTTCTTTCATAATGATTTGCCAAACAATACTGAGTAGAAATGCCACTTTGAGCTGTCAAAACAACTGTCATAAAATAAAACGACATCTATCGGAAAAACAAACCTCCTAAAAAAACACCCGTTATATCTCTTTAAAAGGAAAACCCCAGAAATGTACATATTACGGATAACGAATTCAATACAATAAATCTAAAAGACTTTTTCAGACCACAAGCAATAGAAGTACATTATACAAAAACTAAAGTCATACAGGGAACGCAAATATAGAGATATTCCATAGCAATGGAAAATTAAGAGTATTAGAAGCAGATAAATCACAACTGACAGCACAGGAAAGGCTATATAAGTTTATAGAAATATACAATAAATCTATGCATTCAGTTATTAAACATTGGCCAATAGACGTTATAGATGGAAAGGTTGACTTACAGAAACAAACTGACATATTAATCTATATACAGGGTGTATCCGTTAAGGTGGCAAATACTTAAAGGGATGATTCCTAGAAGCTAGAAGCGTTTAAGAGTTACAGGGTGTGAAGTGATGTAAGGTCAAAAGTACGTATCTTCACATTGAAACGCTACGTACACCGCAGGGGTTGAAAATAGACCCCCCCTTTCCATACGATTTTTTTCACGAAATTAACCAAGGAATCATCCCTTTAAGTATTTGCCACCTTAACGGATACACCCTGTATATAAAATAGAGAATTTATTTGTATATTTGTTTGTGCCTAACTAGCTCTGGAACACCTTGACCAATTTCAACCAAACTTGGTATACATATTAGTTACTATCTGGAATCAAATATAGGTGGTGGGGGGTAGCACGTTTTTGACGTGACAACGTCTCACTACAAGGTTTAATGGGGTGCTTTTACTTTTACTGTTATGTCCAAATGTTGTGATCAACAGAAGTGAGACACTGTTATGTCCGAATGTTGTGATCAACAGAAGTGAGACACTGTTAAGCGTCACACTTTTAAGTGAGCCACTTTTAAATGTCAGTACTTTGGGAACTAAGCCATTTCCCAAGCGATTTGCATGAAATTCGGAATGTAGGACTAAGATGTGACTATAAGATTTCTTCCTATGGAAATTCTGGAATATGATCATTATTGTCTGGAATTTCTGGAATAAAGCAATTTCTCAAGCGATTCGCATGAAATTCGGAATGTAGGACTAAGATGCGACTATAAAGACTAAACTATAATGCAATTTCGCTCCCTTACGTTAAAGTCAAAATCCGACGAAATGCTTTCCAAAGATTCTAAAGTTTCTCATCCGACCATAATGTAATTTTGTCACCTCGACGAAATAACATATGAACACTGTCAAGTTTTCTTAGGAAAATGCGCTCGCCAGCGCACATCTAATCGATTGCCAAAGTAACGAAACTATTGCGAATGCTATTATGGGCGCAGCATACGTTTTCATTGTATTCGCTCATTTAATTGTCGGGTTTTGACACTAGCGTAAAGAGATGAAATTACATTATAGTTTCGGCTTAAGACTTCTTGCTATGGGAATTCTGGAACATGATCATTATGGTCTGGAATTTCGGGAACTAAGCAATTTCTCAAGCGACTCGTGCCTTTTAATTTAATCGTAACATTGGCCACAACGTCAAAGAATTTCACTCCAACCGCGCGTAAAGATTACACGCACATATTTTTTTAACAGGTCTTACTTCTCCTACTACTATCGACGCAACTGCATTACTATGTTTGTGCAGTGATATGATATATTTAATATGTACCCACCTCACAATAAATTGTTGTGAACATTTAAACCAGCTTATAAATTATTTATTCGTTGTATGTGATGTGATTGATGATCATGTATGTGGTTTCAATAAGATACAATCAGCAGAGCAGAACGAAACAAACATATGGAGTAGTAGGCTGCGGTCAAGAATTCAGCCGCTGCGCAGTTTATGCTGCATGTTGGTCAAAAATACACTTTTCAGTCAATGTATTAAAGAAAAATCGACTGCGCAGTTTACGCAGCTACTTAAAATGGTATGCAAATAGCAAAATGTAAATATCAAATATGCATACCGACTGCCTGCCATTATTTGGGCAGCACAAGCTGCGAAGATTCTTAATTCTTTACCACAGCCGTAGTTATAGTATAGTCTCTGTTCATTTTCTATCAGTGTTCTGCTCTGCTCTTTATATCAACATTGCATAAAATGATACAGTGCTCTGTGAGAGAGAATAAAAATAAAAATGTTACAAAAAAGAGGTAAGGCCATTCACAAGTTGCAAGCGACGTTGCTGTTGCTGCTATTTCCTTTTCTTTTGGCTTATCTTATCCTTAGTCATGTATGCAGTAAGCTCGATTGCTGGTTTGATGTTCGATCGTAAGTTGGATGTCTGCCACTGAACAACGAATCAACCATCGACCATTGAGTCAATCATCAAACATCATACATGGCATTAAGCATCGGTTCAAAATAACTATTCGATCAATTACAGAAATAAGAAAACAATGCAAAAGAAATTTAATTAGAAATAATTGACCTGCATGTTTGAAAGCGACATTCTTACCATACCATTTCGAAGCATGGGCAGCACTACTCAATACTTTACTCTTCTAATTTACTTTAAAACTACTCAAATTTTTTATGAAACCAAAAGCTGCATTACTGTTTTAGGGCAGTAATATGCAATATGTAGCAACTTCACAGTTAGTGGTTATGAACATTAAAATTCGCTTATAAATAATTTATATATAATGTGATGTGATGATGATGTATGTGATGAGCTACGGTGCAAGTTGTAGGACTTGTATTTAGTATAGAAAAAAATTTTAATATATACGTCCGTGTTTATGTCCCACAGACAACAAGATCTGTGTTTCCTTTTCTTTCGTCCCGGAAAGACGTTATCACGCTCAAAACCCACGACCGTGTCCTCGACACAGCCTACCATGGTCTTTTTTTTGGCTAAAGAAGGCGTGGCAGGCGATTTTAGTGTCGGAACCACCGTTTTCGGTATCGCCAAGAAGAATAGTGCTGGTAGTCCACTCCTATGGGGGGGAGGTGGTGGTGAAATATAATTAAATCGACTATCTTCACAGAAAAGGGACATTGTGAAACAGTTTTTATCCCACGGATAGCACTCATTTCGACGGATCTACCTTTTAAATTTAAGAGATTAAAATTTCCAGTAAAACTTGCGTTTTCGATGACGATCAATAAGTCGGACAGTTTATTAAGTACTGCGGAGTATAGATTTGAGATCGTCATGTTTTTCCCACGGACAACTTTATTTTGCTTGCTCTGGGTTGGGTTGACCTAAGAATTTATTTATTCTTGCTCTTGAAGGGGAAACTGTAAACATTGTATACAACTAAATTTGGTTTTAAATTAATTTTATGTATATTTATTTAATTTTATTTTATAACTTGAATAATATAGCTATAATTAAAATATATTTTTTTAAATAAATTTGAATTAAAAGAATTAATAAAAACAACCCATAAATTTTTTCATCTAAATTCTCTAATCGGCGAAATTAATATGGGAGCCCCTCGATCCTGTGTCATTTTTTTTTTATTGTAGGAGAAAATCATCGAAAGAGACATTTGACATCAGATGTCAAATTTGAAAATGCTCAGATCATTTTACTCTGAGCACTTAGAGCACGCTCATACTCTGAGCAAATAAGAAACACGAGCATTTTTCTTGAGAGCTCTTTGACTGCTCTGAACTAATTTATGAAAACGCCAAATGACAGAATATTGTGAAAACTTGTTGTTATATCTGTAAGTTGATATCGACAACAAAAAACGACATCAATAAAAATACAATTCAGTAAATAATTAAGTAAGTTGAATTAAGCATAAAACATTTATGTCTAGTTTCATTTGCTGGGTTCATTTGTGGGTGAGCTAAGATTTATCTCTCGTGGTTTCAGTTTAACGTTGCATTTGCGAACCTTTGTATCTTGTTTTGTAACCGATAATGTTAATTAGCTACCCGTCGGCAATCGGGTACATCGGGCACTCACCTCGTTCACCTCGAAAACTCTGTCATTTTGAAAGCCAACCTATGGGTATGGTTTCGGATACAGTTTGTGTAATTGGAAAGAGACATTAGTAAACAAAATACATACATATTACTTAAAGATGAAATGGAATGTTCATAATCGATTCGACTTTTATACTATTACGCACATTCATGGTAACTTTTTGAAATGGCATTAATAATGATTGTGTAAGTCGGAGTAATGTATATTGATGCTTGAGAAATGATGTGAAACAGAAATTTTCTGTTTTCGTTTATTATTAGAAATAATGACATTATTAATAACCGTGCCGAGTTAAAAATATGGCGAAGCAAACTCGTAGTGCTTCCATGAACACGCAGAATAGATTTTGAAATCAAAATCCACCACCAAACCAAGCAGCGCAGCCGACTGCGCAGCCCACACCGCACACAGTCATTAAAGTACGACGGAATCTGATGCCACTATATGATATTTAAAAAAATGTATAGTTTATGGGGTATACACATGTGTGTAAAAAAATCGGGTAATTTTTATTTTAAATTTGTATGGGAGCCCCACGAACCCGGGGCCCGATCACTTCCAAATTTTAAAAGAAAGTATTGTCACCGGAAATACACATGTGTACAAAATTTCAGGAAAATCGGGCGTTAAAAATTGATAATTAAAAAAAAAACGTCTGTCCGGGACGAAAGAAAAGAAAACAAAGATCTTGTTGTCTGTGGGACATAAACACGGACGGATATATAAAAAAAATTTTCTATACTAAATACAAGTCCTACGACTTGCACCGTAGCTAATCACATACATCATCATCACATCACATTATGTATAAATCATTTATAAGCGAATTTTAATGTTCATAACTGTGAAGTTGCTGCATATTGCATATTACTGCCCAAACACAGTAATGCAGCTTTTGGTTTAAACGCACATAAACACATGATCATCAATCACATCACATACAACAGAATAAATAATACATTCCGAGTTTCATACGAATCCATTGAGAAATGGCTTGGTTCCAAAAATCCCAGACCCTATTGGCCAGATCCCAGAATTTCCATAGGAACAAGTCTTATAGTCGCATATTAGTCCTACATTCCTAGTTTTATACGAATCGCTTGAGAAATGGCTTGGTTCCCAAAATTCCAGACCCAATTGGCTAGATCCCAGAATTTCCATAGGATCAAGTCTTATAGTCACATATTAGTCCTACATTCCGAGTTTCATACGAATCGCTTGAGAAATGGCTTGGTTCCCAAAATTCCAGACCCAATTGGCCAGATCCCAGAATTTCCATAGGAACAAGTCTTATAGTCACATCTTAGTCCTACATTCCGAGTTTCATACGAATACCTTGAGAAATGGCTTGGTTCCAAAAATCGCAGACCCTATTGGCCAGATGCCAGAATTTCCATAGGAACAAGTCTTATAGTCACATATTAGTCCTACATTCCGAGTTTCATACGAATCCCTTGAGAAATGGCTTGGTTCCAAAAATCCCATACCCTATTGGCCAGATCCCAGAATTTCCATAGGAACAAGTCTTATAGTCACATCTTAGTCCTACATTCCGAGTTTCATACGAATCCCTTGAGAAATGGCTTGGTTCCCAAAATTCCAGACCCAATTGGCTAGATCCCAGAATTTCCATAGGAACAAGTCTTATAGTCACATATTAGTCCTACATTCCGAGTTTCATACGAATCGCTTGAGAAATGGCTTGGTTCCCAAAATTCCAGACCCAATTGGCCAGATCCCAGAATTTCCATAGGAACAAGTCTTATAGTCACATCTTAGTCCTACATTCCGAGTTTCATACGAATACCTTGAGAAATGGCTTGGTTCCAAAAATCGCAGACCCTATTGGCCAGATTCCAGAATTTCCATAGGAACAAGTCTTATAGTCACATATTAGTCCTACATTCCGAGTTTCATACGAATCCCTTGAGAAATGGCTTGGTTCCAAAAATCCCAGACCCTATTGGCCAGATCCCAGAATTTCCATAGGAACAAGTCTTATAGTCACATCTTAGTCCTACATTCCGAGTTTCATACGAATCCATTGAGAAATGGCTTGGTTCCAAAAATCCCAGACCCTATTGGCCAGATCCCAGAATTTCCATAGGAACAACTCTTATAGTCGCATATTAGTCCTACATTCCTAGTTTTATACGAATCGCTTGAGAAATGGCTTGGTTCCCAAAATTCCAGACCCAATTGGCTAGATCCCAGAATTTCCATAGGAACAAGTCTTATAGTCACATATTAGTCCTACATTCCGAGTTTCATACGAATCGCTTGAGAAATGGCTTGGTTCCCAAAATTCCAGACCCAATTGGCCAGATCCCAGAATTTCCATAGGAACAAGTCTTATAGTCACATCTTAGTCCTACATTCCGAGTTTCATACGAATACCTTGAGAAATGGCTTGGTTCCAAAAATCGCAGACCCTATCGGCCAGATGCCAGAATTTCCATAGGAACAAGTCTTATAGTCACATATTAGTCCTACATTCCGAGTTTCATACGAATCCCTTGAGAAATGGCTTGGTTCCAAAAATCCCAGACCCTATTGGCCATATCCCAGAATTTCCATAGGAACAAGTCTTATAGTCACATCTTAGTCCTACATTCCGAGTTTCATACGAATCCCTTGAGAAATGGCTTGGTTCCCAAAATTCCAGACCCAATTGGCTAGATCCCAGAATTTCCATAGGAACAAGTCTTATAGTCACATATTAGTCCTACATTCCGAGTTTCATACGAATCGCTTGAGAAATGGCTTGGTTCCCAAAATTCCAGACCCAATTGGCCAGATCCCAGAATTTCCATAGGAACAAGTCTTATAGTCACATCTTAGTCCTACATTCCGAGTTTCATACGAATACCTTGAGAAATGGCTTGGTTCCAAAAATCGCAGACCCTATTGGCCAGATCCCAGAATTTCCATAGGAACAAGTCTTATAGTCACATCTTAGTCCTACATTCCGAGTTTCATACGAATCCATTGAGAAATGGCTTGGTTCCAAAAATCCCAGACCCTATTGGCCAGATCCCAGAATTTCCATAGGAACAACTCTTATAGTCGCATATTAGTCCTACATTCCTAGTTTTATACGAATCGCTTGAGAAATGGCTTGGTTCCCAAAATTCCAGACCCAATTGGCTAGATCCCAGAATTTCCATAGGAACAAGTCTTATAGTCACATATTAGTCCTACATTCCGAGTTTCATACGAATCGCTTGAGAAATGGCTTGGTTCCCAAAATTCCAGACCCATTTGGCCAGATCCCAGAATTTCCATAGGAACAAGTCTTATAGTCACATCTTAGTCCTACATTCCGAGTTTCATACGAATACCTTGAGAAATGGCTTGGTTCCAAAAATCGCAGACCCTATTGGCCAGATGCCAGAATTTCCATAGGAACAAGTCTTATAGTCACATATTAGTCCTACATTCCGAGTTTCATACGAATCCCTTGAGAAATGGCTTGGTTCCCAAAATCCCAGACTCTTTTTGCCAGATCTCAGAATTTCCATAGGAACAAGTCTTATAGTCACATATTAGTCCTACATTCTGAGTTTCATACGAATCCCTTGAGAAATTGCTTGGTTCCAAAAATCCCAGACCCTATTGGCCAGATCCCAGAATTTCCATAGGAACAAGTCTTATAGTCACATATTAGTCCTACATTCCGAGTTTCATACGAATACCTTGAGAAATGGCTTGGTTCCAAAAATCCCAGACCCTATTGACCAGATCCCAGAATTTCCATAGGAACAAGTCTTATAGTCACATCTTAGTCCTACATTCCGAGTTTCATACGAATCCCTTGAGAAATGGCTTAGTTCCCAAAGTACTGACATTTAAAAGTGGCTCACTTAAAAGTGTGTCGCTGTTGATCACAACAGTAGGACATTCTGTTGATCACAACATTCGGACATTTAACAGTGTCTCACTTAACAGAGGACAAAATGTTGTTAAAATAGTTCCATTTAACATTTGACTTTTTGAATATGTACCCCTTGTAGTGAGACGTTGTCACGTCAAAAGTTTTGTCCATCGGAGACACACGCGCGTATAAAATTTGAAGAAAATCGGGAACTTTTTTCATAAAATTTGTATGGGTGCCCCCCCCCCCCCCCCCCCCCCGACCCAGGGGGTCGATCACTCCAAAATTTTTCCAAAAAAATTTTTCTACGGAGATACACATTTGTATAAATTGTTAAGAAAATCGGGTAAATTTTTTAAAATATTTGTATGAGAGCCCCCCGACCCCGAGCTCCGAGGTCAGATTAATTAACATTTAATTTTTATATTCCATTCGTAATCCCCTATCTGATTTTTATGGCATTAAAACTTATATAGATTACACACAAGAAACAAAGATATACGTACATGTATAACACAATGTATAAAAATCAATCCTTATTATTATGGTAGTTATTCTTATTACATCATTGCAACTAACCTTAATATTAACATCATTATCAGGTTTAGGCGTTGGAAGGGCATCCACCGACTGGACTACACCCAGAGGTAAATTTTCCTAAATAATTAATAGTAACTACCATGAATAAATAGATAATATTAAGAACTAGATGTTATTTTGTAAACATCCATTTCAAGCTAAATAAAATTGTATAAAGCTGTAAATCTCTGTTCTGTGTCTGTTTAATTTAAAAATGGGCAGATAAGCAAATCCTTAGGTCTTTGAAAGGTAAGTGAAGTGACTGCCGAGTAAGCCAGTTACCACGTCGTAATGGGTGCAGCTGTAATTTTTATACTCCTCCCCACGACCAACAGCCTACCCCTAACGACTGAGCCCCGGGAGCACAATGGTGACGCTACTTGTTTTATCATCACAGCATTCCTTTTTAAATTTTCTATATTAACTTCGCGTGCCCGTGGCTGGCTGGTGGACTTGTCCACCAAACTTGGCACCAAGTTGTGATAAAATTTTAACCTACAACCTGAATCCCTATTTTACTGAAACTTTGCATACATGTGTATCTCCCATGACAACACTTTCTATTAAAATTTGGGGCCCCTCGGGCGTCGGGGTCGGGGGGCTCCAATACAAATATTTTACAAAATGTACCCGATTTTCTTCAAATTTTATACGCATGTGTATCTCCGATGGAAAACACTTTTTGTAATTGGAAGTAATCGGGCCTCGTGGTCGGGGGGGGGGGGGGGCACCCATACAAATATTATAAAAAAAAGTACCCGGTTTTCTTCAAATTTTATACACATGTGTATTTCCGATAGACAACACTTTTTGTAAAACTTTGGAAGTGTTCGGGTCCCGGGGTCGGGGGGCTCCCTAACAAAATTTATCCCCGATTACAGAATTTACTCGAAAAATTTTAATTTTTATGGTTTTTTTTGCTAGCAACAGCCAGGTTAAGGCTGATGTTACAAAATGGCGCCCAAGCTACGGTTTAGTTAAGCGGGACTTAGGATTTCTTCGAACGTTCATTATTATTCATTATTGACGTTGTATCTCATGAATGTATTAACGTTTGAATATATAAACTGAATTCATCTTGGTATTAATTGTCCCCATTTCCAGAGAATTAGTGGTCGAAAGATTCCTGTTCCGTGTGGAACATCAAGGGACTACTTATGACATTGCAAATGATGATCTAGTGCCTCAACTGGGTATTTTACTCCAGATGTTTTTGAGCGAACATTATAGTCAGACATAATAGAACGCTTCCAAGATTGTAGAACACATCAGACGAAGTCTTGAATCCAGAAAGCAGAAACCTAATGAATGTTTTAGAACTTTTGACAATCACATTATTGCGTTATCCTTGCAGTTTCGAAATTCATTACCTGATTCTGACGATGTTTGGCGCTAGAAGACACGTAAAATCACACTGGATATGAACCCGAAAAATATTGCGTCCGTAAATATATTGATGAGGTTGAACTCGTAGATGTCGCAGGGAGAGGGAACAATGAAACTCAGGCGGAGAAATCCATTATCGACATAATAATGACTACTCTTTGACATCCCCAAAAACTTAAGGATGCGTCTTGGCAGAAACCGTTGTCTCGTGAGTCCAGGGATAAAACTACATTTACGGTCCCTGGTCGTTCTTTGTATCAGTTTGCGGTCATGCCATTTGGACTCTGCAACGCGCAGCCGACTGATGCATCGAGTGATATCGCACCAATTACACGAGAAAATGTTCGCTTACTTGGATGACCTCCTAATCACATCCGAGAGGTTTGACAAGCATATCTTACTCCTAATGCAAGTCGCGTTGCTGCTCTAATCTGCTGGCTAGACTGTAAACCTCGCAAAGAGCATTTTCTTGTTGCAGGAAATTCGCTTTCTCGGCTATGTTGTAGGAGATGGTTGTTTGAAGGTTGACGAAGGGAAGTTAAAGGCCATTCTTTCGTTTCCTGTTCCTAACACTGTTAAAAAAGTAGAAAAAGTAGTAAGAAGGTAGATTCTTGGGTATGTCAGGATGGTTCATTTCTTCGTATGCGACTCTGACAGCCCCAGGAGATAAAACTCGCGTTATCCCAAACCCCAGTCTTAGTTCATCCTGATTTTTCTTGACCGTTCTACATTCAATGCGAAGCCAGTGGCACTGGTGTTGGGAGCGTACTATTCCAAGTTAGGGGTGATGATGGGAAGTACCCATCGCACACATAAAAAAAAACATGTCCCCAAAGGTTAACGCGGAATAGCGCAATTATTCCGTTACTGAATTCGAATGTCTTGCTGCGGTGCTGAGCGTAATAAAGTTTAGGACTTGTATTGAAGGGTATCCATTTACCATAATTACTAACCACGCTAGCCTAAAATGGCTTATGGATCAAGCGGACTTGTCGAGCCGATTGGCCATATGGGCGTTGAAACTACAAAGTTTTAAATTTCAAATTTTGTACCGTAAAAGTTCGCCTTTCATATTGCTATGGAAGTAAATGAAGACTGTCTACAGAAATGATCCTGTGAAGTATAGTGGGTGCCGTGGCTCAGTGGAAATGCGCGAGGCTACTGAGCAGAAGGTTCGTGGTTCGAATCCCAGTAACACTAAAAGTATTTTTCATGGTGTCCCACCTCTCGCGAATGGGTGAGAAACGTTCCGAGAGTAACAACTTGTCACGGAAAGCTTCTCAATTCGTCGTTCGGAGCCGGCCTTAAATTGTAGGTCCCTTCCATTTGTGTACAAAAATTAAATGCGCAACACAAATGGTCGCGAGAAGCTAGGCCTCATAAATGGCTAGGCAACACAAATGGTCGCGAGAAGCTAGGCCTCTGACCGCAATGGTCTTCGTGCCGAATATTATTATTATTAAAGTTTCGCAAAATGAAGTGCCAGACGCACTTTCTCGAGCCTTTATGGAGGAGATGATATCTGAGACCAAGCCTCTACAAATAAATCTCGACGTTGAGGCATTTCAATCCAAGGAATACACCCATCTCATTGACACGGTTCAAAGTACTCCTTCCGGATACACCCATTTGAAAGTTGAAAACAACAAATTGTATATAAATCCACCCAACTATCCAGATAAGGGTTTTTCGGATATCCCTTTATGGACACTGAACTAACTGAAAAATTGATTAAATTATCTCATGATCCACCGAAATCTTCTCACCTAGGTGAGGATAGACTGAAAAGATTTTACTATTGGCCCAATATGTCTATAAGTGTTAAGGAGTGCATCGCGAATTGCCAATTTTGCAAACATTCAAAGGCTACTAACAAGGTAACCCAACCATTTATGGGGCAGGCAATACTAGCCGTAAGACCAATGCAACACTTATACATCGACTTCTTAGGTCCGTACCCAAGGTCCCCAAACGGAAATGCATATTTATTCATTGCGATGGAATTGGGGGTGTGTAAACGCCACTTGCACCGCGACATACATGGGTCCATTGTGCCCCCTATTCTTTGAGCCTAGAAATCTTTTAGTCTTTTGATAAACTGTATTATTCCTTTGGCTGGGATTTGTTGGTAATCTTCTACCCTAATAGTTATTTTCCCATAGTGTTTGTTCTTAATTTTATAAGGGCTGTGCAGTCTGCTAGGAGGTGATCCATTATTTCCTCATCTTCATTGGAGTATTTGCACGTCTCATCATTGCTGTTTCCTATTTTGTAGATGATATTTACAAGTATAGTGTCCTGCTAGTGCTCCATATAAGATTCTAAGTTCTTGTTTTTTTAGTTTTATGACCTCTTTCGCCCATTTGTTGTTACAGTTTAGTTATTTCTTTGAGGTTTTAGACCCTTTATATTTCCCCAGTAGTTATTTGTGCATTTTATTGCCCAGTTTTTTATTTCACTATTTATATTTGCATTGTTTATATTATATTTGTAGAGGCCTCGGTGCAATGAGTAGCGTTTCAGCTCATTTCTTTGCCGTCGGCCATCTCATTACCAGTATGCCCTTCGTGTCCTGGTACCCAAATGAGCTTGACATTGTTATTTTGTGCCAGATTATTCAGGGCATTGTGGCACTCGATGACTGTCTTTGAACGAAATTCATACTTGTTTAGTCTTTTTAGCACGGCTTGACTGTCAGATATTAAATTTATTTTTGCCGTTGTTAGCTTCTTGATAGCAAGTTTTCGGTTGCAGCGTTTATTGCGTAAAGTTCCGCTTGAAATATTGTGGAGTTCTTGCATAGTGGGATGAATTTGTGGCATCTTGATCCCACTATTCCTGCTCCCACTGCCTGCTTCACTGAATGATGATTTCATAGTTGTGTTTGAAACTTATTTTTGTATTAGTTTAGTCGGTGGTTCGGGTGAGTTCCTTTACCGTTTTTACCTTTTCAAGTATACTTAGATGCCCTTTGTGGTCTCCTTGTTTGAAGCTGTATAGTTTGTGAAGGGATATAGCTTGTCTAGCTGTTTAGTATTTGATGGCAATGTGTAATGGGGCTTAGATTTAATAAAGCTTCTAGGTATACCCACTGTGGGTGTTGTTCTCATTGCCCCTGTAATACTTACACATGCTAGTCTTTGTACTTTGTGGCATCTTGATCCCACTATTCCTGCTCCCACTCCTTCACTTGTTTTTGACCCATCAGTGAACCATTTTTGAAAATCATCCCTGATCCATTTTGGTTTTGAGTTTCACTGAATTCACTGAATGATGATTTCGTAGTTGTGTTTGAAACTTATTTTTGTATTAGTTTAGTCGATGGCTCGGGTAAATTCCTTTACGGTTTTACCTTTTCAAGTATACTTAGATGCCCTTTGTGGTCTCCTTGTTTGAAGCTGTATAGTTTGTGAAGGGATATAGCTTATCTAGCTGTTTAGTTTTTGATGGCAATGTGTAATGGGGTTTAGATTTAATAAAGCTTCTAGGTATACCCGCTGTGGGTGTTGTTCTCATTGTCCCTGTAATACTTACACGTGCTAGTCTTTGTACTTTGTTTTGCTTTTTTATTGCTGTACGTTGTTCCGTTTTTCCCAACACCGTATAAAATTATGGGTTTGATCATTAGGGTATAGGTCCAAGAAGTCATCAAGAAGTATTTGCGTTATGGCTTACAATGTCTGGAATCCGAGTGGGCTCATTCACAAGCTGAGTAAGATGGTTAAAATCAGCAAATAATTCAACATCCTTTTCTTGCGGTGTTGTTAAGCCTGAATGGCGAAGCCAACTAGAATTGTATATGTTGAAATCACCCGCAATGACGATTTCAGAAAATGGATGGAAAATTCTAGATATAGAGTCAGACAGTGCATCTAACTCAGTACAAGTTGAGACCCTGTCTAAACTAGGGCTTCTCTATATGAAGGAGTAGTGGATGTCATGCTTACACACTTTGACTTTGAGCCAAATACAATTAAATTCCGCGTTGGAACACTGGTTGTATTGTGGTTGAGTTTGATAAGCAACATCCCTACGAACATAGATGGCGAGACCGCGGTGGGTAAAATCTACTGGCACCAAGTTGTAACCAGGCCAACTAAAATCCGAAACGTCGGAATCAGCATGGGTTTCTTATAGTGCCAGAATAGCAGTTTTGTGGACTGCTAAATGGACGCACGTGGCCGAGAGATTCGATCTAAGCCCACGAATGTGGGCGGCGTCGGAGGCCATTTTGCATGTGAAGTGGAAAGCCGATTTTAAACTTTATCGTGCAAAATTGGCCGAATATCATTCAAAAGATAGCCGTTCGAGATTAATATAAACATTTAATCCTTTAAAAAAAAAAAAAAAGGAAAATTTTCCAATTGAATTGTTCGGATACTGCGCAAAATACTAGTTGCTTCACACCAGAAATTGGTATGCTGTTTCTCAGAGAGTTCAGCCTATAGTAGTAGCAACAGGAGAGAGAGAATGGTAGGCGCTGGAGGTGTACGCGCGAGGACCGAACGCAAGACAAAAGCACAAAACGTTTATTTTTAAAAGTTTTCAACGCAAGTTTGCAATTTGTTTCAGATCGAAGCAAACTACTACAAACAATACTCGTTTTAAACTTTTTAAATTAAAAATGTTGCTGACGTGTTTTTTCTCTCCGCTTCCTAGCATCCGACCATCACTTTTAAGTGTTGTGGAAACGCAAATACTTACGGTAAACGCTTATTAGAGAGAGGCCCGATTACTTCCAAATTTTTACAAAAATTGTACATTTTGTAAAATATTTGTATGGGAGCCCCCGACGCCGACGCACGAGGTGGCCAAAATTTAATAATTTAAAAATTAAAAATTTGAATAGAAAGTGTTGTCATGGGAGATACACATGTATGCAAAGTTTCAATAAAATCGCGATTTAGAAAGTAGGTTAAAAATTTATCACAAGATTTGGTGTGCAAGTCCGCCAGCCACGGGCACGCTGGAAATTTTACTTGTAAATTCTCTGATCGGAGATTCGATTTTGTGGTGAATTCCCTATTTGGTGGTGAAAACATAGCAGCCACAGCGCACGGTTGGTACGACGTACACACAACGACGTACGAAGTACCACTAAAATTATTTATTTTGAGTTGAGTTAAGATGTAAAGCAGTTGAGTGCGTAACCAGTAACACAAATTCTCTATACTCTCTGCTCTCCATAGGATACACATGTGTATGAAATTTGAAGAAAATCGGGTAAATTTTTTATAAAATTTGTATGGAAGCCTCCGCCCCGAGGCCCGAGGGGCCCCAAATTTTAATAGAAAATACTGTCATGGGAGATACACATGTGTGCAAAGTTTGAATAAAATCAAGCTTAAGGAAGTGGGTAAAAAATTGATCACAAGATTCTACCCACCAGCCAGCCACGGGTACGCGAAGTTTATATACAATTTAAGTAAAACCTGGTTTTAGCAAGTAGGTTAAAAATTGATCAAAATATTTGGCCATTCAGCCACGAGCACGCAAAGTTAATATAGAGAATTTAAAAATTAAAAATTTTCATGTAAATTCTGCAATAACCGAAAGTATACTAAATTCCACCATAAATGCTGAAAATCAAAAACAAATGCGAAGCACTGCAACCCAAAAACAAAACAACCACAATCATAAAGCAAACAATTGAAAGCTCATCAGCGCACACAGAACACAGTCATTATAGTATGATATGATCTGATGCCGCTATATGGAAAAAATTTGTATGGAAGCCCCCGATCCCTCAGCCCGTTCACTCACAAATTTTAATAGAAAGTATTATCATGGGAAATACACACGTGTGCAAAGTTTGAATAAAATCAGGCTTAAGGATCTTGATCCCACTATTCCTGCTCCCACTCCTTCACTTGTTTTTGACCCATCAGTGAACCATTTTTGAAAATCATCCCTGATCCATTTTGGTTTTGAGTTTCACTGAATTCACTGAATGATGATTTCATAGTTGTGTTTGAAACTTATTTTTGTATTAGTTTAGTCGATGGTTCGGGTAAATTCCTTTACGGTTTTACCTTTTCAAGTATACTTAGATGCCCTTTGTGGTCTCCTTGTTTGAAGCTGTATAGTTTGTGAAGGGATATAGCTTATCTAGCTGTTTAGTTTTTGATGGCAATGTGTAATGGGGTTTAGATTTAATAAAGCTTCTAGGTATACCCGCTGTGGGTGTTGTTCTCATTGCCCCTGTAATACTTACACGTGCTAGTCTTTGTACTTTGTTTAGCTTTTTTATTGCTGTACGTTGTTCCGTTTTTCCCAACACCGTATAAAATTATGGGTTTGATCATTATGATGATCCAAGAAGTCATCAAGAAGTATGTGCGTTATGGCTTACAATGTCTGGAATCCGAGTGGGCTCATTCACAAGCTGAGTGAGATGGTTAAAACCAGCAAGTAATTCACCCGCAATGACGATTTCAGAAAATGGATCAAGCATCAAAAATTAAAAATTTTCATGTAAATTCTGCAATAACCGAAAGTATACTAAATTCCACTATAAATGCTGAAAATCAAAAACAAATGCGAAGCACTGCAACCCAAAAACAAAACAACCACAATCATAAAACAAACAATTGAAAGCTCATCAGCGCACACAGAACACAGTCATTATAGTATGATATGATCTGATGCCGCTATATGGAAAAACATTTGTATGGAAGCCCCCGATCATTCAGCCCGATCACTCACAAATTTTAATAGAAAGTATTATCATGGGAAATACACACGTGTGCAAAGTTTGAATAAAATCAGGCTTAAGGAAGTGAGCGCAATTGCCTAACTAAAAACAATACCCTACGACTAAGCTACACTATAATATTAGAGTGCAATAATTTGCACTGCACGCAAAGCTAACCTGAACTTATACCTATTCTACGGCAAATGCGCTTTTAAGCCGGAATTCCATAATTGTATTAAAAGTAAAAATTAAAAACTAAAACTAATCATGTATAAACAAACATACGCGTCATCACGAGTCCGTTCACCTCTGCACAAAGGGTTCGCCCAAAAAAAAGGACGCAAGCAGCGAAAATGCATTCGCATTCATAGGCCAGGTCTCTCAGCTGTGACAACAAATTATGCAATAGCAGTGACTGTGATTGTCCAACATCCTAATGCAGTCGTCCCGCTAGCATTTTGGTCAACTGTGTTCATTGTTGGATATATGTTTAGAGAAGAGAAAAGAGAAAAAACAAACAACCCATAAAAATTAAAATTTTTCATGTAAATTCTCTAATAGGAGATACAAATTATGTGTTTAAAATTTGAAGGAGTTCGGGCTAATTTTTAAAAAATGTACATGGGCACCACTCGGGTCTCAAGGCCAATCACTTTTTGCAATTTTGCAAAAGTTTTGTCCATCGGAGAAACACATGTGTTTAAAAATTGAAGAAAATCGAGTTAATTTTAATAAAATTTATGGACACCTCCCGGGCCTCAGGGCCCGCTCACTCCAAAAATTTTACAAAAAGTTTTGTCCATCGGAGATACACATGTGTAAAAAATTTGAAGAAAAACAGGCTAATTTTTAAAATAATTATATGGTCTTCACTCAAGCCTCAGGGCCCGTTCACTCCAAAAATTTTACAAACAGTTTTGTCCATCGGAGATACACATGTGTTTAACGCGGGCCCGGGGTCACCAAAATTTTTACAAAAAGTGTTGTGCGATGGAGATACGCATATAAAATATGAAGAAAATCGGGTAAGTTTTTAAAAAAATTTGTATGTGGCCTCACGACCGCGGGGCCGGGGGTCTAAAAAATTTCTACAAAATGAGTTGTCCATCCGAGATACACATGTATATAAAATTTGAAGAAAATCGGGTAAATGTTTTTTAAAAAATTTGGCCCGGGGTCTCCAAAATTTTTACAAAAGTCTTGTCCATCGGAAATACATATGTATATAAAATTTGAAGAAAAACAGGCTAATTTTTAAAATAATTATATGGGCTTCACTCAAGCCTCAGGGCCCGTTCACTCCAAAAATTTTACAAACAGTTCTGTTCATCGGAGATACACATGTGGGCACCACTTGGGCCCTAGGACCCGTTCACTCCAAAAATTTTAAAAACAGTTTTGTCCATCGGAGATACACATGTGTTTAACGCGGGCCCGGGGTCACCAAAATTTTTACAAAAAGTGTTGTGCGATGGAGATACGCATATAAAATATGAAGAAAATCGGGTAAGTTTTTAAAAAAATTTGTATGTGGCCTCACGACCGCGGGGCCGGGGGTCTAAAAAATTTCTACAAAATGAGTTGTCCATCCGAGATACACATGTATATAAAATTTGAAGAAAATCGGGTAAATGTTTTTTAAAAAATTTGGCCCGGGGTCTCCAAAATTTTTACAAAAGTCTTGTCCATCGGAAATACATATGTATATAAAATTTGAAGAAAATTGGGTAAATTTTGTAAAATATTTGTTTGGGAACCCCCGACCTCGAGGCCCGAGGGGACCCAAATTTTAAAAGATAGTGTTGTCATCGGAGATATGCATGTGTGCAAAATTTCAATGAAATGAAACAATGAAAAATTGATCGCAATACACATGTGTGTAAAATTTGAATAAAATCGGATTTTAGGAAGTGTTACAAAAATTGATCACAAGATTCTGCCCACCAGCCAGCCACGGGCACGCGAAGTTAATATAGAGAATTTAAAAAACAACAAATTTTTCGTGTAAATTCTCTAATCGGGAATGCCTACACAATGTACATTTGAATAAAATCGAGTAAATTTTTTTAAATTTTTGTTAGGGAGAGCCCCGACCCCGGGGCCATTTCACTCCCAAATTTTTACAGAAAGTGTTGTCCATCGAAGATCGGGTAAATTTTTTTAAAAATTTGTATGGGAGGCCCAAATTTTAGTAGAAAGTATTGTCATGGGAAATACACATGTGTGCAAAGTTTGAATAAAATCGGACTTTAGGAAGTGTTTTAAAAATTGATCACAAGATTCTGCCCACCAGCCAGCCAGCCAGCCACGGGCACGCGAAGTTAATATAGAGAATTTAAAAATTAAAAAATATGCCACGACTAGGACGCTCAAACTTCGAAAGACGCCACACAGGATTCCAGTCGCAAAGAAATGCACTGATGAACGGAATCGAAGAAGAAAGAGATACGCGCCGTCAAAATGCAATTTCTGATTTTGTTGGCAGGAGATTTTCGACAACATTGCCTGTCATTCCGCGATCGACAGCTGCATATAAATTGCATGCGTGTTTCAAATTTTCATGCCTTTGGCGCCATGTAAAAGCATTGAAATTAGCGACAAATATGCGTATACAACTGCAAAGCGACATAACGGCAGATCATTTTTCGAAGCAACTATTGGATTAGGGCAATGGAAAAATGCACGTTGTCGACACAACAAAATGCATCACTTTGTCATATGACTTCTGTACATTAACGTCGAACTAATTAATTGCGTATTTCCACAAATAGAACGCAATTATAAAAAAACAACCCATAAAAATTAAAATTTTTCTTGTAAATTCTCTAATCGGGGATACACACACACACACACACACTGCGTGCTCGTTTTGTGGCAAAATCATCCACCAAATGCCGCACCGGCAGCGAACAGCGCTGCTCACAAAGCACAGAGCTCATACTTTGCCGTGATCTGATGCGATATAGCGATATTTAAAAATTGTATATTGGGGTCCCCAAGGGGCCGATCGCTCCAAATTTTTACAAAAAGTGTTTTCCATCGAATGCACACATGTGTACAAGAAAATAAAAGAAAATCGGGTAAATTTTGTAAAATATTTGTATGGGAGCCCCCCGACCCCGCGGCCCGAGGGGCCTCAAATTTTAATAGAAAGTGTTGTCATGGGAGATATACATGTGTGCCAAATTTCAATAACATCGGGCTGTAGGAAGTGGGTTAAAAATTAATCGCAAGATTCCATGACACACAAATCCACAAGCCCACAAACCCACACAAGCCCACAAACCCACAAGCCCACAAACCCACAAACACACGGGCAAGTGAAGTTAATATAGAGAATTTAAAAATCAGCAATGGTTGACGAAGCGAGCACTTTTAGCCCCGAAAAATACGGAACAAAATTATAAATCGAATTAATAGAAACATAGGCTGTGTTTTATTTGCCGAGGAACAAGGAATTACAACAACAATTGCACTATCTTATTCCCTCTTTGGAATAAGAAAACTTGCTGTTTTGCTGGTTTTGACACTCGAATTCCTTATTCCTCGGCAAATAAAATACAGCTATAGTGACATTGAACCCCATTGATACTGTCACAAATGCAGATAATGTCGTCAACTATCCAGTTGAATTTTTGAATTCAATCGATGTGCCAGGCTTCCCACTCCCACCACACCGATTACAAATAAAAAATAAATAAAATAAAAAATAAAAATTTTACTGAGAAACATTGATCCACCCCGCTTATGCAATGGCACTCGACTTGCTGTAAAAAGGTTGAACAACAATTTGATTGAAGCGACAATAATAACCGGAAAATACAAAGGAGATAATTTATTGCTGCCAAGAATTCCAATGATTTCAACTGAGATGGCGTTCAAATTCAAGCGTTTACAATCAATAAAGCACATGGCTAGTCATTTCAAGTCTGCGGCATAAACTTGGCTAACAGACGTTGTCCTGTCGCACTTTTAATAAATTTGTTTGCGATCGTTTTGTGAATTTGTGAAAAGCTATTTGAAATGTTAAATCAAAGTAAAAATGAGAAAAGAACGTCAACCAAATGATTTATTTCCTTCCATTAAATTTGAAATTACAATTAATCTCAAGGTTTGTTATTTACATTTCGATTTCGATTGCAATATCATAGCAAACTAATCGAAACAAAGCATTTGTTTGTTTTGATTGTTTGCAATGCTTCATGATACACGACATTTTTGTAAGTGAAACTACTTTATCGGCAGTGAGGATGAGTACGGTATCAAAAAAAAATTTGTGTTGCGCTTTTGGGGGTATTTTGTGATTCTTTTAAAGTCTTTCGGAGGCCTTTTTACCTACAACATCAAATAAGTTTCACTTTAAATGAAATAACGTCTTATGTTGGACAGATCGCGAATCAACACGAAATTAAAACCATTTTTAAATTCTCTATATTAACTTCACTTGCCCGTGGCACGGATGTCGGTCGGTCGGTCGGCTGTCGTGGAATCTTGCGATCAATTTTTAACCCACTTCCCAAAGCCCGATTTTATTGAAATTTTGCACACATGTGTATTTCCGGAGACACTTTCCATTAAAATTTGAGGCCCCTCGGGCCACGGAGCCAGGGGGCCTCCAATGCAAATATTTTATAAAATTTACTCGATTTTCTTCAAATTTTATACGCATGTTAATCTCCGATGGACAAGACTTTTTGTAAAAATTTTGGAAACCCCGGGCCCCGAATTTTCTTCAAATTTAATAAACGCGTTGTCTACACACTTTTTGTAAAAATTTTGAAGACCCCTGAGTCATGGGGCCCCAACAAATTTTTTAAAAAAATTAAAGCAATTTTTTTTAAATTTTATACACGCTGTTATCTTCGATGGACAACACTTTTTGTAAAAATTTCGGAGACCCCGGGCCTCGGATTCGCGGATCTATACAAATTTAACCCGATGTTGGTAAAATTGTATACACATGTGTATCTCCGATGGACAACACTTTGTATAACATTTTGAAGACCCCGGGCCCCAAGGTTATGGGGCCTCGACAAATTTTTTAAAAAACTTATCCCGATTTTCTTCAAATTTTATGTACGTGTGTATCTCCGATGGATAACACTTTTTCAAAAAAATTAACACGAGTTTCTTCAAATTTTATACACATGTGTGTGGTGACACAAATACTCAAGCATTTAATTTGATTCAATTTTGAACGCGTTTCTTATTTGCATCGTTCGATTGTTTACATTTATATTTTTGCTTATATTTCAATAAATAACTGTATAGAACATTCTTGGATAACACACATAGAGTTACGCTTCTCAGAGCACTATCGTCGTCTTGTTCTAACGAGTGTTAATATTTTTGCATTAGCACGAAACAAAAAATGTAAACCAGTTAGTAAGAGGATTCGGATAAATAAACATCGCTTTAATTTAACTCACAAATAATTATCTTTTTATTTGAAGAAACTTTTTTAGCACAACGATCCCATAATTGGTGACCACCGAAATTTTTTATTAGTTTTCATTAAAAAAAATACTTTTAATCGCGTTTAAAATGAAAAACGATTATTTATTTACGAAAACTGTATGGTGATTTTGTGTTAAAAACATAAGAAAATAACGCGAAACAAAACGTCAATTGCATGGAAAATTCCATTGCATGGTACAGTCGGTGACAAAATTAAGTGAACACTAAAGTATACTCATTGACAAAATTATTCATACACATAGTTATCAAAGTGGATTCGCCGATTTCTGTGTACGATTCTTCTGAGTTTTGGCGATCAAGTTTTTTTGACGATATGCCGAACAAAGACGATAATAAAGATCAAACACCAGTAACTGAAGTAGCACGTGTTTCAGTGAAAGTTCCACCGTTCTGGGCTGATAGTCCTGAAATTTGGTTTGCGCAAATCGAAGCACAATTCAATGCATGCAATGTTACAACAGATAATTCAAAGTTTACTACTATTGTTGGTAATATTGAAAATAAGGTGTTGACGCAGGTTTCTGAGGCAGTTTTAAATCCACCAGCACAGGGCAAACATGACAACTTGAAACAAGCCATTATTTCTGCATTTGCTGATTCAGAACAAAACAAAATTAAACGATTGCTTTCAGCAACCGAAATGGGTGATCGAAAACCAACACAATTACTCAACAAAATGATCAAACTGGGCGGTAAAAAAATCAACGATGAATTTTTGATAGTAATTTGGTTAGATAAACTACCACAACAAGTGCGAGTGATTCTTTGGTAATTTTAGCCGATAGAATTGTGGAAGCAGCTAGTTTTTCGAATATTTCAAGCATCAATCAATAAACTTCATCATCGAACACATCTACACACGATGTACTGTTAAAGCAAATAGCTGGGCTTACGAAGAAGGTTGAACAACTCGGTTCGCAGCAACGAAACTGGAGCCGAACAAGATCACGTAATCGATCACAAACTCCTTCACGTCGAAGACAAAATAATCAAAATTACAGTCAAAGTGATCTCTGTTGGTATCATCGATGTTATGGTGATAAAGCTACGAAGTGTCGAGAACCATGTTCGAAATGGCTCTCACAAAACCACAATTCGAGAAACTAATTAGCCAGCTGCCAGGATCAGGCAACGCTGGTCGATCAGTAACACGATTAACCGTTATTAATCACGCAAATTGCAACCGATTTTTAGTCGATACGGGTGCTGACGTTTCAGTAATTCCGCCAGTAATTCCGACGTTTCAGATGCACCAACATTATTTGCTGCTAATGGCACGCCAATTAGAATATATGGAACGAAACGATTAACATTATCACTTGGATTGCGACGTAACTTTACCTGGGATTTCATCATTGCACACGTAAATTCACCAATCATCGGAGCTGATTTTCTACGACAATATGGACTTTTAGTGGATATGAAAAACAGGCGTCTCATAGACAGCTTAACAAAATTATCCATTGATATCATTCAAAGTACGACGAACTGTGAAACTTTCAAATCATACGATGTAAATAGCGCTTTTGCAGACATTTTGAAAGAATTTCAAGAAGTTACAGTCTTCACAAACAAAAAAGGCAAGATTGGTAAAACTACTCATCACATTACTACGAAGGGACAACCATGTTGTTCGAAAGCTAGAAAATTATCACCAGAAAAGTTGAAAGCAGCGAAAGCAGAATTTCAGTATCTTCTTGAACAGGGAATAATTCGACCATCGAAATCAATCATAGTGCCGAAACCAAATGGAGAATTTCGATGTTGTGGTGATTATCGAGCGTTAAACGCAAAAACAACGAGATAATTATCCAATATCATTCATTCAAGACTTTACACATTTTTTAGCTGATCGAACGATTTTCACCGTCATCGATTTACAGCGAGCATATCATCAAATTCCAATTGAGCCTGACGATATTTCAAAAACAGCGATAATAACACCTTTTGGTTTATTCGAATACATATACATGGCATTTTGATTATGTGGAGCAGGACAAACATTTCAACGATTCATTGATGAAGTTTTACGTGGACTAGACTTTGTATTTGTTTATTTGGACGATATTTTCGTAGCATCACGTTCAACAGAGGAACACAAACAACACGTAAAAATCGTTCTACAGCGACTTCAAGAGTATGGATTAAGCATCAATGTTTCGAAATGTCAATGGGCGAAATCAGAAGTCATTTGGTGACATCAGCGGGAATCAAACCATTACCAGAACGCATTGAAGCCATTGAAAAATTCAACTTACCAAAAACAGCTAAGCAATTGAAAAGATTTTCGGGTATGATAAACTTTTAAAGACGAATTATTCCACATGCTGTCAACAATCAAATGGTTCTACAAAAGCTGATTGTAGAAAATAAGAAGAATGATAAAATTAAAATCATCTGGACCGACGAAGCGAAAACAGCATTTGAAAATTGTAAAAATGATTTAATTGAATCGGTACTTTTAGCTCATCCTACCCCAGATGCTCAACTAGCATTAAGCGTAGATGCATCAAACGTAGCTGTTGGCGCTGTACTCGAACAGTACACAAGGCAAAAACAAATCGAACCATTGGGTTTCTATTCGAAAAAATTGAATGAAACGCAAAAGAAGTATAGTACATACGATAGAGAGTTACTTGCAATGTATCAAGCTGTGAAGCCTTTCCGTTATATGCTCGAAGCACGAGAATTTAGCATATTCACTGACCATAAGCCGTTGACATACATGTTCAAACAAAACTTGGAGAAAACAGCACCACGTCAAACACGACAGATTGATAACATTGGTCAATTTACCACGAAAATCATTCACATCGCTGGAAGAGATAACACGGTAGCTGACCTTTTATCCAGAATTGAAGAAATTGTCAACATTGTCATCGATTTCGAAGAAATGGCGAGAATACAACGAGCTGACGAAGAATTAAAAAACCTAATGAAATCGGGTAACAGTTCATCAAATATCGTATTAAAATCTTTTGCCGTTCCAGATTCGAACGAATCATTAATCTGTGAAGCTTCGAACAATTCAATTCGACCATTCGTTCCGGAAAGTTTTCGCAACAAAATTTTGATAAAAATTCACAACATATCACATCCTGGTTCACGTTCAACAAGTAAATTGCTTCGACAAAAATATTTTTGGCCTAACATGAATAAAGATTGCTGTGAATTTGTACGTACATGCATTGCATGTCAAAAAAGCAAAGTGCACAAACATAACAAAACTGCATTTTCTGAATTTGTGACGCCAGATAGTGGTTTCGTACACGTAAATATCGATATCGTTGGACCATTGCCTATCAGTAGGGAAAAGCGTTAAGCGTTTTAACATGCATCGATCGATTTTCAAGATGGCCTGAAGCTTTTCCAATCCCTGACATCACAGCAGAAACAATTGCACGTGAATTCATCACAAATTGGGTTTCTCGTTATGGAACGCCAGTTAGAATCACAAGCGATTTGGGTAGACAGTTCGAATCCGATCTATTTCGAGAATTGACGAAATTGTTGGAAACAACACATTTCAAAACAACTCCATATCACCCACAGTCAAATGGGATGATAGAACGTTGGCATCGAACATTGAAGTCATCTATCAAAGCATACGAAACTAGTGACTGGTATGATGCACTACCATTGATTCTCTTGGGATTGCGCTCAACGTTCAAAGAAGACATCAATAGCACACCAGCCGAGATGATATACGGAACAACATTAAGAATTCCAGGTGAATTTTTCCAACAAACGAAAGAAGGGGGAAACGAAACAGAATTTCTCAAAATTTTGAAACGTACGATGCAAAATATTCGACCAACAGCAGCAACATCTCATTGTCAATCGAAAATTTTCGTCCAGAAACATTTAAATGATTGCACTCACGTATTTGTTCGTAATGACGCCGTTAAGACACCGCTCCAATCGCCTTACAATGGTCCATACGAGGTAATCAAACGTTATGACAAATATTTCAAGATCAAAATCAACGATCGGACAACGAAAATTTCAATTGACTGACTAAAAGCAGCATTCATGCCGAAAAGTGAAACTGACGATCGATGCACATCGAACACAACGAGAAATTCAAATTATAATGCGAATGAAGAACAACCAACGATGAAATTGAATAACGATCACTCTGAAGAAGGAAGTACCACACCAATAATCACGGCTAGATCTGGACGTCGTGTTAAGATTCCGTCATGCTATCGACCTTAGCACTACGGGGGGAGTACTGTGGTGACACAAATACTTAAGCATTTAATTTGATTCAATTTTGAACGCGTTTCTTATTTGCATCGTTCGATTGTTTACATTAATATTTTTGCTTATACATATTTCAATAAATAACTGTATAGAACATTCTTGGATGACACGCATAGTGCTACGCTTCTCAGAGCACTATCGTCGTCTCGTTCTAACGCGTGTTAATATTTTTGCATTAGCACAAAACAAAAAATGTAAACCAGTTAGAGGATTCTGATGAATAAACATCGCTTTAATTTAACTCACAAATAATTATCTTTTTATTTGAAGAAATTTTTTTAGCACAACGATCCCATATGTGTATCTCCGATGTAAAGTTTTTGGAGTGATCGGGCCCTGAGCCCAGTGTGGTGTCCATGTAAATTTCGTAAAAATTAGCCCGATTTTCTTAAAATTGGGTTGTTTTTTAACTTCACTTTTATTTTAATTTAGGCTGGAATGCGTTTTTCCAGATTTTTCATATCATCGAAAACATTCAACTGAGTTATTTCCTCAAAAAATATCCAATTTATAGTTTTCCAAATTTTCCTACTCTCTTTTGTCATTTTCCCGAGTTTTCTTTTGCTAAATTTTCCGGCAGCATAACGAACAAAACAAAAAAAGAATCAACCAAATATATGTCGTTCCAATCGTCAGTTATAATCGAGAGTGCATAAAAAAATCATGAATCACGAATTTTCGACTTTCCTTTGTAATTGTCTTTATTCCCCAGGAACTTAGCGAACAAAACAAAAACAGCAACGGAAAAGTGTACTTTAAGATTTTCCCAAATTTTTCCATTTTCCGGGCAATTTTTTCTCATTTTTCTTTCTTTCGGACTATGCCGGTCGGTCCAGCAGTTCTCAAGTAATGCGGTTACAAACGAACAGCATTTAATTTTTTAATTCTCTATTTAAACTTCGCTTGCCCATGGCACGTCTGTCGGTCGGTCGGTCAGACACACCTGTCGTGGAATCTTTCGATCAATTTTTAACCCACTTCCCAAAGCCCGATTTTATTGAAATTTTGCACACATTTTTATTTCCGTAGACAACATTTTCTATTAAAATTTGGGGCGTGCCCATATAAAATTTTTTAAAACTAATCCGATTTTCCCTTAATTAATACACATGTGTATCTCCAATATATATGTGTGCAAAGTTTTAATAAAATCGGGCTTTAGGAAGTGGGTTAAAAATTTATCAAAAGGTTTGGTGTGCCAGTCAGCAACGAGCACGCGAAGTCAATATAGAGCATTTTAAAAACACATAGAATATACAAATGTATATATGCACAACGAATTACTGAAAACATCTGAAAAATCGGACAAAAATAATGCCCTGAAAATGAAGTTAATAGAGTAAAAAACTAAACTAACATAAAAAACAAAGTAATTGCCAAAACTACATTTAAAATTTAAGATAGTAAAGCGGGGCCTCTCAGGTCACCATATGGATAACTATAATTCAGTCTAAAGACTTACTTTAGAGTAATAACCGAAAAATTCATAGGGGAGTAAAAAAAACATCTTTAAATAACGCCATCGCAAGACGAGCGCTAAACTATTGGTTTAAAAAAAGTCCCATTAAAATTTGTCCGGTAGAAGTCGAGATATAAGAGTGGACGAACTGACAAACAAACACATATACGCTGAAATAAAAAATTCTTTGCCCTGATAAACAGCTTTGCCCGCAATAAATTCTAAACTTGTGGGATCGATTTTTTGATCTTATTCGTCTTAGAGTACCAAGAGTTAAGATATACATCTCCGCAGCCCTGGGTTAATTCTAAGGTTGGCGCGAGACTAATTATCTCGCCCGTAAAACAATGAATTAAGATAACTAGATAATAACCTCGGAACTATAACTGATTCACGATAACACGAATGACAAAACGTTTCTTGTTGAACGTACTCTCCCTGCATAGATATTGAGTTGAACAGCAGCTAGCCGATACCCTGTCTAAATATAAAGCTAACATAACAGCAATCCATGAGATGCGGTTGATGGGAATTGGTGTCTTATAAAAACCAGAACATGGTTGTCGTCCAAGAAGAACATACGTTTCATAAGCCCCACACGTTGTAACAGAAGAATTATTTGAATCAGTCAAATGGGATATGGTTGCGAGTAAAAGTTTTGAGCGTAAGATTATCCATAAAGCCACCTCGGTATCTCCTCCAACTATCTACCATCTGCTCCGAGCACGAGCACGATACATGAATATGTTTGCATAATCCGCCTTTATTTTATAAATAACCATTGAAGTTTGTAAAAATTTACATTAGTTGGAAAATATAGTCTTGCTGTTCTTCAAATTATAAAATACTAGCTGTTCGGGGGCGCTTCGCTACACGTAGACCCAGTGAGTACTATCACTCATTATACTATTTTATTTATACTATAACTATTTGTACAAGTACACAGCCCGTTTAATTTAATGTCAATACCATAGAAATTACTTGAAGCGTGTACTAATTAACAAAAAAAACCTACCATATTGCACCATAGCTCTGTCTTAACCCAAGACCACCTCAAAGCCTACCAAATCCATTAAAGCGTGCACTAATAAAAAAAGACCACCAAAAACCATGGGTTTGACACCTCGGGACCCACCAAATCTCTTAAGGTATACGGTAATTAAAAAAACCCACCATACAACACCACACCTCGTCGAGCCACCTTACCAACGCTATTCATCTACGCGACTCCGAAAACTATGGATTCGACACTAATATCAATGTTGACTCCGCCCCCCAAAAAAACCTCAGATCCCTTTTAGAACCACCAAATCCCTTGAAGCGAGCGGTAATAAAAAACTCACCATAAAACGCCACACCCCATCGACCCACATTGTCATTAATAGCTGCACAGAAAAATCACAGCATTCACGCTAGCTGGAAAAACGCACATTTAATTTAATTTCAATTGTTTTGCAACGAAAAAGTGTTTCTCCCATTATGGTTTGTCTCTGTTTATAAACCACTGATTTGGTATGCTAGTGAAATTTTATCGCAGTTTTAGAAAAAAATTGTGCGTAAGTGACATATAGCCAATTAGTATTTAGTAATTAGGAAAGAATATGGTTTTGTTTGTGATGATGTTATAATAGTTTAAGAACCACTTTGGGCTGCAGTGACATAGCCAATTAGTATATAAAGGATATACTACTCGTATATATAAATATAACACATAATACATATAAAAATAACTATTTATTACTATATGCATAGACACCCATACCTCTTTTGTGCAATCATTGTTCGTGGCAGTGGCAGCGAAATAATTTTCCGATGTCCTATTTTTCTCTGCATAACTTTCGCTCAATGAGCCATCATGGCTTGCTGGCCTTTCCTCATGCTTCTCCCGGATTCGCAAAGCTGAAAGTGTCGGCGGAAAATCACTTTCAACGCTGGTATCAATGAACTTCATTTCATCTGCACTAAGTTTTGATAGAAATGGACGTGTTGTGGTAGACGGCTTCTGTGCCACTTGTTGCGAAGAAAGCCGATCGGTGGATGAACTAAAGGGAGCACAAGATACCTCAGAATTTTCTTCTTTTGATATTTTGAAATTATTTTCGATCAACTGCTGGTCAGAATAGTTATTTTCTGCGACTGCAGTAGACTTCTGATTTTTCGCTCTACAAATGTTTGTTGAAGAATTTGTTAATGCCGGTTCCCTGGATCTAAATGCAGCTCTTCGCACTATGTAAAATATGCGCGCATAGCAGACTATAATACAAATACATGGCACCATAAAAGCGGTAACAAATAAAAACTCTTTTGGGGATCTCCCATTATAATCGGGTAATATTGAACACGACCCTATTGTAGCATCTAAGCCGAATCTTCCCCATATTCCTCGCCACGTTGGAATCATAATTGAAAAAGATACCAGCCAAGTACCAGCTACCATAATATTTAAATATCGATGGCGGTAAACTCTGTAAAGGAAAGGAAAATTATATTGTACATAAGTTTACTAACTGGTTTTGATACCGGGGATATATTCGCGGATGTCCAATCATTATATATCGGTTAATAGTAATTGACAATATTGTAAGTAGCGACACCGCCAAAAGACCATATCGCAATAGCGGAAACAGGCGGCACAGAAGCTCACTATGACGCCAAGATCTTTTTAGGAATGTAGACGCAGCCAATGGTAAATTAAAACAGCCAGATAATAGATCGGATAATGCTAGATTGATGATAAAAATAGCTGTGGCATTTCGAGCCTGAGAACAGAAATTAAATAATTTTTTTTAAATTATAATTCTAAAGTTTATTAATTTTGTTTTAAAAACTTCCATTTTGCAAAAATTTTTTACCTTATTACATCTGAACAA
Source organism: Nephrocerus scutellatus (assembly GCA_947095585.1). Lineage (NCBI taxonomy): Eukaryota > Metazoa > Arthropoda > Insecta > Diptera > Pipunculidae > Nephrocerus > Nephrocerus scutellatus. The sequence continues at coordinate 91,111,150 of OX352763.1, forward strand.
AGCTATGATTGTTACAAGATTTCCAGGAACTCCGATTAATATAAAAAAAATACAAGCAGCCGATGCGAAGGATAACAGTCCATCTGAGTATCCCTGAAACAGTTCGTCTTCTGCGCTTAATATTTTGACAGTACCTAAATAGTTAAAAATGAGAATGTAATACATAAAAAACTATATTTAAAAAGTTATATTACTGTAACTGATAACAATGGTACCTGTTAATATAATTGTATTTGATGGTGTGGTATTCATCGAGTCATGTGTTGAAAAAGTCCATGTTGGCGGGATAAGACTCATTTTTCTACGGAACAATTTTTTACTGTTAGTCTACTTAAATTACTTTAGTGTTTTCAATACGAGTATAGTATAAGAATTAATGAAAGATAGTAAAGCGGAGCTTCAAAGATCGCCATATGGATAGTGAATGAATCAGCTTTAAAGGATTTTAGTTTCTTAAAAAACCTGTTATACTTTATGTAAACAAACAAACAAACAAACAAACAAACAAACAAACAAACAAACAAACAAACAAACAAACAAACAAACAAACAAACAAACAAACAAACAAACAAACAAACAAACAAACAAACAAACAAACAAACAAACAAACAAACAAACAAACAAACAAACAAACAAACAAACAAACAAACAAACAAACAAACAAACAAACAAACAAACAAACAAACAAACAAACAAACAAACAAACAAACAAACAAACAAACAAACAAACAAACAAACAAACAAACAAACAAACAAACAAACAAACAAACAAACAAACAAACAAACAAACAAACAAACAAACAAACAAACAAACAAACAAACAAACAAACAAACAAACAAACAAACAAACAAACAAACAAACAAACAAACAAACAAACAAACAAACAAACAAACAAACAAACAAACAAACAAACAAACAAACAAACAAACAAACAAACAAACAAACAAACAAACAAACAAACAAACAAACAAACAAACAAACAAACAAACAAACAAACCAACAAACAAACAAACAAACAAACAAACAAACAAACAAACAAACAAACAAACAAACAAACAAACAAACAAACAAACAAATTTTTTGTACACATGTGTATCTCCGGTGAGAATAGTTTTTGAAAAAATTTTGAAGTGAAGTGGGCTTTAATGTTAATTTTTTCCAAATTAACCCGGTTCAAACTTTGCACACATATGTATGCCCTATTAGAGAACTTACATGAAAAATTTTAATTTTAAATTTTTTTTAAATTTTATCCACATATGTAGGACAAAACTTTTTGTAAAATTTTTGGATTGAACGGGCCCTGAGGACTAAGGAGTGCCCATGTAAATCTTTTAAAAATTAGCCTGATTTTCTTCAAATTTTAAACACATCTCCGAAGGACAAAAATTTTTCTAAAAATTTTGGAGTGAACTAGTCCTGAATTTTTTTAAAAATTAGCCTGATTTTCTTCAAATTTTAAACACATACCTATCTCCTATTAGAGAATTAACATGAACAATTTTAATTTTTATGGGTTTTTTTTATAACTGATAAGACATTGCATTGCAAGACGTTTCAATTGATAGTTAAGTTGATTTTCTTTCCACAAGAAATATTTTATTACTGTTTAGTGAGTTTGATAAGAAAATATTACGATGTCACTTGTTTTGAGATAGAATAGTACATTACATAACGAGCGAGGAAAGTGGAGTTTATCATGCGAGTTTATCATGCGAGCTTGAAGCACGAGGCGGTAGCCGATTGCCACAATCTAACGAGCGCGATGAGCATTTTTGTGCTAGTAATGTACTAATGCTATTTTTCACACGACGAAAACCGGTTTTTCTGCTAAACCGGTTATGCTCAATGCAAAATTACTCTGGGAATGTGTGTTCGCTGTGACTGCAGTATATAACAAAACTACATATTTTATATGTTAAATCACTAGAGTGTGTAAAGGCTACTTTCGAAGCTAGGTTATAGTGTATGAAACAGTCACTTTCGTCTATGGGCGTGTGAACAATTCTTATTAGCATTCGAGAATGCAAAACTCTGGGACCCACGACGGCATACAAAAACTAGCGATCCTCCAAAGATATCAACCGAATGAGTGTAATGACTTTCGAATCAGATCGTTGTAAATTCACTTTAATATTGACTATCTATAATTTCACCCATCATCGAGTTAATCACTGCAATCATAAGAGGGAGCCCACTTTTATAGATTCAATGTAGATCTGATGTAAATATAATCGAATGCTCTGAGCCAATGTACTCGTATCTATTCTTGATATTGTGTTTTTTAAAATAAGAAATAAAGAAATTAAAAATAGAGTTATACCGAAATCGATTACCTACCCTCAGGCAATTAATTGCTCTTGTTTTGTTTATAAACGAACAGCATACGCGTATTGGTGTATTCTTATGCAGCGCGTTTCGAACACTTTGCGTAAAGTTTTCAATGAATAAACACAGATTAAAAGCAACAAACGTGCCTGTTTGAATTATTTTTAAATTTAAATATGCAAAAAGCAACAATTTTACTGATTGGACTGAACGTTTTTTGTTCTTCTTCCAACACCACCGTCCGTCGATTTTAAGATTTTATGATTTGTGAAAACTCTTTAATTTCCGCACATAAGGAAAACATGACTTCAAAATGACATGAAAGCTATGAAAGCGACCTTTGAGTTTGCGTTGTTTTCAAAATGACATGAAAGCTATGAAAGCGACCTTTGAGTTTGCGTTGTTTTCTTGTTTCTAATCGACTCAACTTAATGTCAATTAAACAGAGGAAAGAGAGGCCAATTAAATTTTAAGGAATTGGAAATAGAAACACCAATTAGTTAACTGCTTACTACACAGAAAATATCACATTTATACAAAAACTAAAACTTAATTTATTTAAAATAAAAAGTAGAATAAGAATTTAAAGTAATTTTCTGTAATAAGTTAATTTTCAATAAGACTAGATGTTGCCGCTTGTAAATAAGAAATAATACTGACTGAGAAATACGAGAAATTTCAAATTTTCAAACGAATCGAATGGATAGATACGAGCATGCTGTATACTGACATGAACTTTTTAATAGCAGACGTGTCGGTGTTATCAACATTTTAAGGAACGAGAACAAGAAGTCGTTTTTGAGTTGAATTGATTGCTTTTGGAATGGTTGACGCACCCGTACAAAAAAGACGAATGCAAACGCGAATGAGAACCGACAGATCAACCATATATAGCACCGTATAACATTAAGAGTAAGATTTGGACAACAACATATTCGTATGTAAATATTAAATAAGTTGTTAACTGTGAATTGGAAAATGAGAAGACTTTATTTGTAAATTTTTATCTTGAAGACAGTGCGGTTTTAAAGATCAAGATATTCCCCACTAGCTTGACTACAAATGAATAGGAATCTAGAATAAGGCATTTATGTGCAGCTTTGATTGTCGCAGTTTGATTGAAGATTTAAATCGTAAAGTAGTAAAATTTACTTTTTTGTTACCACTGGTAGGTAGAGAACCTAAATTATTGCGCCAATTTGAACCGACTGTTCTCGAGAAATCTATGAAAGGTTCTTTAAATGGTTTTCAAATACAACCTGAAGCGTTCAAGTACCAGATCTGTTCGACGATCCTCCACTCCAAAGCTCTTTTAGATCATCAAAGAATGGTCCATGATATTGCCAAGCAATGCGATCAGCTTAAGCACCAAGCTACGACTGTTCCGTTTAAATTTTGAATCTGTGCTGATGTATTGGTGCAGCACTTGGAAGGTGACCGCTACTATCACAAAAAGATTACAAACGTTCGTAAATAGGTGCCTACGGAACATCTTAAGGGTTTTCTGGCCTAACCGTATCTCTAACGAACATCTTTACCAGATAACGGGTCAGGAACCAATAGGCACAACCATCCAACGACGGAAGTGGCAGTGGATTGGTCATACACTCCAAAAAGGCGACAGTTCCATAGCAAACTACACAATGCAATGGAACCCGTTATCTCAGGATGGTAGAAGAACGGGTCGTCCGAGAAATACATGGCGCAGAACAGTTGAGGAGGAGGCACGGCAATTGGGGACGGCAAATCCGGAATCATCGTGCTCAACCAATTCAAAAGAAACATAGAAGCTCGCAATGGAAGCCAGTCACTACAAGGAACATTTGTTATCAAGTTCAAGTTCATCAACGAAAGCATCATGTTAAACAACCAACGACACATTTCCGAGAAGATCGTAAGAACGCTGGTTCTACCCCCGATGCTACACCCCACAGACGCTAATTCAACAGCCGAAGAAATCCTCTCTTTGCAACTCATGAAAGAGCTACATACGAGAAACACCAAATACATCGAAAAGATGCAAGTTGAGAAGAAGATGCACCAGATGGTAACATATGGAACTTTTACTGTCCTGTTCCTAGCAATAACAGCTATTGGATACAACAGAGCCAAAGGAAACCCCGGCAATTCAATACCAACACCACCAATAATTGCAATGACGACACAACCGGAGATCATTCATCCAGCATCTCCTCAGAGGTATCCCAGCATTTACAACATTCCATTCCTGTAAAAGTTACGAGGACGTTCATTCTCAGAAGGGAAGAGTTAACGACACCTGATATAAAAACTGAAACTCTACGTTCGTGGGAAAGCACGTATCAACAAAAGCACACGAGCATCCGTTCTGCCGACTCATCGTCTGGACACAACACGAGCAACGAATTTGCAACATTGCACCTATCGGTCGTCACCTGGGCTGATGCAATAGGTTAAGCGTAGGTTAGCTTATTATTGAAATAATTGTTAGAGTTAGTTATTAAGTGAGCGTCGTACATTAAAGTGTTTTTTTACTCAGTAAAAAGTATTTTTATTTAATTGGCACCCGAGCAGGGACGAGAGTGTTATTTAATAGAACTAGTGTCCTTAAATTAAGTACCCGCGTCATTAGTTACCAGTGTCCTTAATATAAGTGCCCGTGTAACAGAAACAACTTAAAGTGCTGTCGGTCCCACGTGAACGTGATCGCAATGAACGTGAAACTAAAGGCCCCTACGTAGCGGCTGGCAGCTAACCACTCGTCCAGTAGGAGGAAAAGGAATTGTCAGGAGACAATAGCCGCACTGTTCCTGATCACCGAAGAAGATGAGGATCCTTACCCGGATATTAGTTTTGTAAGTTATAGCTAACCATACCCGATAAATTAATAGAAATAATAGTGATAAAAAAATTAGAGAAACAAAAGAAAGAGTGCTTGCAAAATAAAGAAATTAAACGAATTTAATTGAAAAGTGCCACACAAGAAATAGAAATTAAGTGTCTAACGAATACAAGAATATAATATAATTTATCCTTCTAGAAGGGTTATATTTCTTATTTGCCACGACATTTACTCCTCCGGTTATTGCCTCAATAATCGTAGAGTTAGTTAGTACCTTCTTGAATCTTTTAGTGACAATTCACTTGTTTCCTTATGATAACTTTTAATAATGGCCAATCCTGTCATCCGACCTCCGATCTTAAACCCCCCAGTTCCCCAAAATCCGCCCCAAAATCCGCAAAACCCAAATGACGTTCCAATATCCTCTCCTGCTTTACAAAGTCTAATTTCCTCGATCGTAAGTCAAGTCTTCCAATTTGAGGGAAGAAGCTTAGTTCAATCAATTTTAAACCCCAACGGTGACCAGTTCGCAGGAACTGATCAAACGATTCACCAGGATCAGCGAGCCAACATAGCGGAATTAGACAAAATTCCGGATGTTGTTCGTTGTTGCGGGAATTCTCTGGGCAACCAGGAGAATTTAGCTCTTGGAAGAAGAGCGTAGAAAGGATACTGCGTATATATGAATTCATTAAAGGTTCACCAAAGTATTTCGGCATCATTAATGTGATTCGGAATAAGATTGTGTGACATGCGGACCACATTCTTGAGTCATACAATACCCCACTGAACTGGTGCCGGTGTCTCACGCTGCATTACGCAGATACACGTGACTTAGGTACATTGGAGTACCAGTTGATATCATTAGTACAAGGCAACCTTTCCGTACAAGAGTTCTACCAGCAGGTCTACTCCCACCTTTCGCTAATTTTGAATAAAATTTCGTGCATGAGCATTGGCGGGGAAGCCCTTAATCTATTAATGTACACTTATAGGGACACGGCACTCGATACCTTCATAACCTTCATACGAGGGCTAAAAGGCGACTTACCCAAGCTCGGTATCCGTGAACCTGCATATCTGCCCCAGGCATTAAATCTTTGCCTAAAGCTCGAACACCAAACTTATAGAGCTCAGTATGCTAATGCAAACAATCAGCATAACAGAAGAACGCGTCATTTACCACCACCTATCCCCCCGAAACGTCATTATCAAGGACAATACCCACATCCGCAATATAATCAGCAATTTTACCCGCAGCTATTCCATAGTCCTATGAATTGGAATAATCAATACCCAACAAACTATAACCCAAGGCATCCAATGAATTTCAACCCCAGACCAATGGTTCCCCCCAGAATTCAACGACCATTCGTTCCTTTCAATCCGCCGCAGAATCACACCCCTAGACCTCAACAAACGCCAATGGAGATATCCATTATCAGGACGAATAACATAAATTACACGAACAGAACCCAGCAAAAGAACTGGCCACCCGCACCAAAAAGGACATTTGCTGCAACATCGAATCAAGTTCATCCCCATAAGATGATCAATTTGATCAATACTGAATTTGAATTTTGTATTTATTTAACATGATATCACTTACAATGAAGATTTAAATAATTTTATAAGCAAGGCTTAAAATAATTTAGAAATATCTGGTTTAAAAAAAGGATCAAACAAAATTTACATAAAACCCACTCTTATTAAAAAATCCCAAACCAAATGAAAAACCTTTATGCCAATTACATGGGAGGTAACTTAAAAATTAGTCATCGTACCTTTTTAAATCTTTTTGGTCTTATGACATAAAAATTAATTCTTTCTTATGCCGGAATTAAAATCTTTTCATGCCATTCTGACACTGTCATTCTGTCATTCACACGAAAGATAACTACATGGTAATTAACAATAGCGTCAAAGTAAGAACAAAATAGTTGGTTACCCAATCAGTTAATTCTCTTAATATCCGAACCGAACACATGACAAGTGAGCTAAGATTACATATTCAATCTGTTGTGAAGGAATTCCCTAATCTATTCGATGATTCCGATAATAAATTAACTTATGCCACTAATGTTAAGGCAGAAATAAGAACAACTACAGATACCCCCGTCTACGCTAAATTTTATCCCTATCCAATGGCCCTTAAGGAAGAGGTTGAAAGCCAAAATGCCAAACTTTTAAATTATGGTATAATAAGACCTTCCAGATCTCCTTACAATGCACCCGTGTGGATTGTACCAAAGAAGCCTGATACTTCCGGAGTAAAGAAGTACAGGATAGTTGTCGACTATCGTAAGCTTGACGATGTCACTATTCCTGTGAAAAACCCGCTGGAGAATGTAGAAAAACTTTTATCCCAATTAGGTGAAAACAAGTATTTTACAGTCGTTGATATCAAAAGTGGATTTCATCAGATTCCTCTTAAAGAATCAGACATGGCGAAGACCGCATTTTCGATCGCCATATATGAATTCACCAGACTTTCAATGGGTTTGAAAAATGCCCCTCCAACTTTTCAGAAGTCATTAGATGACATTTTGCGTAAGCACATTGGCAAACGATGCAGCGTTTATATTGATGATACAATCATTCATAGCAAAAACGAAGAAGAACATTTAGAAGACATTCGCAATTCCTACTTAACGATGAAGCACAAAATGCTTTTCAGAAGATACCGTTTTAATTTATCCCAAATTTAAAAAACCTTTCGAGCTCACCACAGATGCTTCAAATTATGCATTAGGTGCTGTTCTATCACAAGAGAACAAACCTATTACCTTCATCTCGAGAACTTTGATTAAAACCGAAGAAAACTATGCTGCAAATGAAAAAGAGATGCTAGCCATTATATGGGCTTTGAACTCTCCCAGAAACTACCATTACGGTTCGGCAAAAGTCCTTATTTATACCGACCATCAACCTCTGACTTACGCTTTAAGCAACAAAAACTAAAAAGATGGCAAGCTATGCTAGAAGATTACAATTATGAGCTTAAGTATAAGCCAGGAAGGAGCAACGTAGTGGCTGACGCCCTTTCTAGACCACATCAGAACAGCTAAATTTACTCTTTGACTCCTACCATTCATAGCGATAAAAACTCAGCCCATGGTTTGATCTAAAGCGTGGAATGGCCTATCAATGTATTTAAAAATCAAATTCTTCTTCAGGAAGGTATACCAACTTCTGAAAAATTCGAAATTGTTTTTCCAACTATCCATAGACATACTATTTATTATTGAACCTTTTTATGATGAACAAAAACTAATCGAAATGTCGAAAAAAAACTAAGCGATTAGCTAAACTTTGCTTGATATGCAAGGAAAGTAAATATGACCGTCACCCCATCAATATTGAAATTCAGGCCACCCCAATTCCTAAATACCCAGGTCAGATTGTTCATATTGACATTTTCTCCACAGAAGGAATACTAGTTCTCACTGCAATAGAGAAATTTTCTAAATATGCTATTACAAAAATAATAAAGTCAAAGGCTGTCGAACACATAAAGCAACCATTAAGAGATATTACCTTTGGATATGGAGTACCAAAAATTTTAGTTTTCGATAACGAAAAATCCTTTAATTCATCCCTTATCACCTTCATGATTGAAAATGAGCTTGGAATCAAGGTATTTACAACACCTCCTTATACAAGTACATCAAATGGTCAAGTGGAACGTTTCCACTAGAGCCTTGCCGAAATCATGATTTGTTTGAAATGTGAAAAACTCTACCTGTCCTTTGCAGAACTCTTAGAAGCAGCTGTTTATGCTTATAATTTCTCAATACATTCAGTTACAAACTGAAAACCCGTTGACATACTTTTTGGAAGAAACATAGGTACAGATCCTACACAAATTAAAACCGCACGTTTGAAAAATACAAACAAATTGAAATCAAAACAGAAAACCGATTTGGCATACCACAATAAAACCAGACTTTCTATTAAAAATTACTCTGCAGGAGATATAATTTACGTTAAAGTTAACAAAAGATTAGGTTCCAAATTATCAGCCAGATATAAAAAGGAGACAGTTAAAGAGAACAAATCTACATCATCGAAATAGCACCGTACGAGAAATTCATTGCAGAAGTTGCTTCCGTTACCCAAACCCGAGTTCCTCAATCCAATCCCTTCTACATAGCAAATAGGGAATTACATTCAAAATTTAAAAGTTAATCGCGTAAGACGATCATTAAATTTCATTGGGTCAGCCAGGAAGTGGATTGCAGGTAGTCCCGACCATGATGACTTTGAAATAGTAAAAAACAAAATTAATAACGTAATTTATAATGGAAACAGTGAAATCATAATAAGTAAACAATACGAAGAAAGAATTAATGCACTCACTAACGTAACTAACGAAATATACCAATATACCAAATACCATAAAAAAGGATAGCATAATTCAATACGAAATAAATAATATACGCTATTGAACTAGCTAAAGCCAATATCGTTAATTCAAATATTCTTGCTAAAAAAGAATTAGATTCAGTATTAGATACTTTAGAAAGAGATGTAATACCATATTCAAATATAGAGCAAGCACTTAAATTTGCAGACATTAAGATCGCTTCCAATTCAAGAAGTTTAATTTACACAATTGATTTCCAAAAACAAAAAAAGATTTATATGAAAATTTATTATTAGTACCAATACAAAAAAAAATAAAGGGCTTATCCACAAACTTGAATTTAGAAATGGATTAAGAAGAAATAAATCGGTGTATGGAAATAAAACCAAATGTAAGCTAATTGATGAATTATCCTTATGTAAACTATCAAATTGGGGATCTGCATTGCGATTGATTGGGAAACTACTGACTGCTCAAAACTTGGTTTGGGCCAGTAGCGCAACAATCAAGTTCGTGATGTAGTGCTTGCTCTACCTCCTCGTGGTGGTCCCCGGGCAACTATGTGTATAAATCCTTATACATGTAGGCTAAAACTGCAAGTGCGAACGGTCTAGCGTTTGTAGTCTAGGTAACGTGGGCTAGCACCCTGCGGTACCGAAAAATACCCGCTACTGAAACGGACACAACGCCTCGGATAAGAAATGATCGAATAATGACGACTTTTGGCTATTGTACCCGGACTAAGATTGATTTCTGGAATGTGAGGACGCTCCTTGACTCTGGGCGTGAAGGACCTCAAAATGCCAGATTTCTTCAACTGGAACGTGAGTTTCTTCGATATAATTTGGACATACTGGGAGTGAGTGAAATAAGATGGTTCGACGCGGGAGAGTAACAATCCCCAACGTGTAAGACGGGCAGTCCCCGTGAATCTGGAGTGGGTCTGCTGCTAACGCTAACAGCACGTAGAGGCCTTATTTCCTGGCACCCGCATAGTGATAGGATCTTATCGGCCAGATTTCGGACTAGAGTACGGCGCGTCACGATCATACAGTGCTACGCCCCAACGAATCCCTCGACTAAGGATGAAAAGGACAACTTCTACAATCAACTAAACGCTGTATTTAACGCAACGCCGAACGTAGATATCGTCATGGTGATGGGGGACTTGAATGCCAAGGTTGGAAACGACAATGAAGGACTCAAGCATTTGAATTGGGAAGCATGGCCTCGGCGAACGTAATGACAATGGTGAAAGATTTGTTGATTTTTGCAACACCAACAACCTTGTCATAGGAGGCACCATGTTTGAGCATAAGACTTGCCACAAGGTCAGCTGGGTGTCAACTGACAGGCAATCATCATCCAACCAAATCGACCATGTGGCGATCAGCAGACGTTTTAGGAGCTGTCTGTTAGACGTTCGAAACAGACGAGGAGCCGACATGGGTATGGTACGTAATCATCACCTTATGGTAGCTACTGTCCAGTTACGTACTGCATCAGTTCATAGAATCCGCAATATCATCCGAATGCCTAGGTATAACATCGACCGGCTAAAGATCCCCTCAGTTCGCCAACAATTAAGGGATCATTTATCGCAAGGAGTGGAAGCAATCAGCAGCTCACTGCCGACAACCATCCAGGAACATTGGAAGGCTGTGAAAAATGTTTTTACATCTGGAGCGGAAAGTATTGTTGGTAGAAGCCAGGCAAGGCACAGCACGTGGCTTACCGAAGATACCTGGAGGCGGATTGAAGAACGTAAGCTACTTAAAGCTCATATTGTAGATATCCCAGCAGCAGCGAGGAGCGAGCTAGAGTCCATGTATCGAAGAAAAATGAGAGAAGTGCAGCGTAGTGTAAGACGTGACAAACGTAACTATATTAACAACCTGGCCTCAGAAGCAGAGAAAGCAGCGAGCAGGTGCGATAGCAGAACCGTTTACAGAATCACCAAAGAGCTGACAGGTGGTCACCGCTCTAGCCAACATTCGGTGAAAGGCCTCGATGGTGCCGTACTCGTTTCAGATGAGGATCAGCTTAAGCGATGGAAGGAGCATTTCTCTACGGTCCTTACCGTGTATTTGCTAACGATATGCACCTATATCCAACGGAGCTGCCGGAAGTAACAATTTCCTGAACTCGCGCCTCAACTCCCAGTAAAGACGAGATCGCTACCGCGATTAACGCACTAAAGAACAACATGTCGGCAGGACTAGATGGTATACCCGCAGAGCTTCTGCGTGCAGCTCCAACGACATCAGTAGAGCTTTTATATCCTCTTGTAGAGAGAGCTTGGGAGGTAGCAAGTTTCCCCGACGAGTGGAAGAAGGGAATGATTGTCAAGCTCCCTAAAAAGGTAGTCTTATGAAGTGCGAAAACTGGAGAGGCATTTGCGTTCTCCCTGCAGTTGCAAAATTAATAGCCAAAGTAGTACTTGAGCGTATTAAGAAACATCTGGAAGATACACTCGATGCCGAACAAGCAGGTTTCCGCACTGAATCCTCCTGTGTAGACCACATAAACACCCTGCGGATCATTGTTGAACAGTGCGTTGAATTCCGGTCACCACTGCACCTGCTGTTCATCGATTTTAAGAAGGTGTTTGACAGTGTCAACAGACAGTTTATCTGGCTCGCCTTGCGCAGGAGAGGTATACTCGATAAACTAATAGCTATTATTAAAGCAACCTATGATGGCTCTAAATGTCATGTGCTGCATAGAGGAAAGCTGTCAGAGGAATTCGAGATCCTAAGTGGGGTACGACAAGGTTGCATTCTATCGCCGATACTTTTTTTTTTGGTCATTAGTGATGTACTTCGCGCAGCTTTATCTACTGGAAACGGAGGAATTCGTTGGACTCTTACATCTCAACTCAAACATCTGGATTACGCTGACGACGTTTGTTTACTCTCACATAGAATTATGGAGCTGCACCAAATGACTACAAATGTGGAGAGGGAGGCAAATGTTGCGGGTTTGAAGATTAATACTGCCAAAACCAAAATCATCAACCTCGGCACTAACTCAGTTACTCATGTTAACATTGCTGGACAGCCGGTAGAGAGAGTAGAGAGTTTCCAATATCTTGGGAGTATTGTCTCAACCGAAGGTGGAACCGAACAGGACATTGTCAACCGAATCGTCCATGATATGGCGAAGCAATGCGATCAGCTTAAACACCAAGCTGCGACTGTTCCGCTCAAATGTTGAATCTGTGCTGTTGTATGGGTGCAGCACTTGGAAGGTGACCGCTACTATCACAAAAAGATTACAAACATTCGTAAATAGGTGCCTACGGAACATCTTAAGGGTTTTCTGGCCTAACCGTATCTCTAACAAACATCTTTACCAGATAACGGGCCAGGAACCAATAGGCACAACCATCCAACGACGGAAGTGGCAGTGGATTGGTCATACACTCCGAAAAGTGCGACAGTTCCATAGCAAACTACTTAATGCAATGGAATCCGTTATCTCAGGATGGTAGAAGAGCGGGTCGTCCGAGAAATACATGGCGCAGAACAGTTGATGAGTCACGGCAATTTGGGAAGAGTTGGAGAGAGCTGAAGCTCATTGCCAGGACCCACACGCGATAGCAGTAGGCTAAGTAGAGTAGAGGGGATATAGGAGATACGTAAGTAAGTAAAGAATGGTATGCTCAGTATGCGGATTCTGGATCCTGCGAGGACGAGCCTGCAAAGATAATGAATGCGAGATTCTTTTGAATCTATCTCTTTACAACTTTTACATCAAGAGGTGTTATGCGGAATACCCAGTTTAGTTGCGTAGCTGCTTACCCGTCTATGCCCACACTAGCAATATCATTCCTTGACTTGGAGATCAACTCGGTGGTTCTCCTTTTACTTTCTTTTGTTTTTACTATACAAAAGAAGTATAGTATAGGAATCATGAAAATGTTCGAACTCGGGGTTTTTGCAGATTTACCCATTTCCGTATCTCTCAAGTCAGAAAATCGAGAAAAACAAATCTTTGCCTATCTGTCTGTGAGTCTGTCCGTCTGTGTCAACTCTACAGTTCAGACGGCAGAATTGATGGGGATGAAAATTCATATTTAAGCTTTTTACATAAATTGGCAGGTCCCAGTTCATTTTGGCGGAAATCGGCCAACCGAAAGTTGCAGTTTACTTGGACAGTTTTCGAGTTTTTGCAAATATATCAAAAAGTATAGCACTTATAAGAAATCTGTTAAGTGCAAAAGAAATTTAAAGAAAAAAATTTAAAAAAAAAATAAATAAAACAATTTAATATACATTTACTGAAGATTTCGGCTCCGTCTGTAAAAGAAAGTCGCGTTGTGGGCACATCTTCATTTATTTTGTAGGAAGACAGTATTGCTCTTGATAATTGAATGAAATAAAAGTACTCAAGAGTCCACCATATCACCTTCAATCTAAAGGTTGCGCGGAACGAGCAGTTCAAACAGTAACGTAGGGTTTAAATAAGTTGTTTAAAGATTCGGATAAATCTACTCAACCAATCGGTAAAATATTGTGTAATTTTCGCAAAATATCGAAATACACCAACAACGCCTACAGGAGTGTCACCAAATGAGAAAATATTTAGGACTTAAACTAAAACTTTATTAGATAATATTAATCCAAATAGAAATTTGATTTTTTATTTAGGCTGGGAAGAGTGTAGTGTACCCTATATTAGTATTAAGACTGTAGATTAAGAAAGCATTACTTATAAGTATTAGTCAGTAAGCCACAATGTTAGTAGCTTGTAAGTCATATATTAATTGAAATAAAGTTTGACTTAAGCCAAAGCGCATTGACTCTGGCTATTCTTTTCCACGACATAAAACACAATAGAGTGTAATTTAACGCTTCCAAGCCCCAATGCTGTCTTCTGTCGTCTAAGCGTTATTTTAACCCCAACCTTTATCCATGAATGGATCCTGCATCAAAGAAACTGAAAAGCTCGCAATACTCGGTACGTGAGTTAACAACAAGCTTCGTTGGAATGACAACATATTCGCCATCTCTAAGAATGCTGCGAAATGTTTAGGTTTCCTAAAACGGTGCAAGATGTACTTCAGTCCCTCGGACCTGGGCCCTATTTCACCAACCACTTTTCACTTTGCACTTTGCAACTTTTCAAAAAAATAAATTCCTGCAAAGTAAAAGTGCGATGTGTTTCACCAAAAACGCAAAGTTCTCACGACTTTGCACTTTGCATTTTTTCAGACTTTTTTGAAAAGTAAAAAGTAAAAGTGTTTCACCAATTAAAAAGAGAACTTTGCATTTGTAATCGTGTTTTGCAAAGTTGCAAAGTGAAACATATTTGTGCATTTACAGTACATTTGTTTTCAATAGGCTGTAACATAGAGAAATAATAATAAAAATATTTCTCGCATCGACCTACACTCAGAGAAAAGCATCCTATTAAATTGTTAACAAGACGGTTATTGATTTTATAGTATGGATATCAATGAGTTTTTCTAATTATTTCAATGGTTTTCTATTTGTTTTAATAATTTGCGTACTATTAATTTGATAGGCAAGATATTATTGTTAATGTTATATGACATATAATTGAATTCACTACAAATACGCTTGAATAATAGTTTATTTTATATTGAGTTTATAGGATTACATTATTATTTTAATATTTTAAAACTATTAACTAATTAATAGTAAATATCATATTAAATTATTTGTGTACATTCCTTTGATTTAATATATTTCTATGTAAAATAATGTGATAATCCTATATATTTTCTTATAGATTTAATATGATGATCCTTTTATTAGTATAGGAACTATTAATATAATAGTTTGCAGGTTATTAATTTGATGTGCTCTATACGATTGACTAAAAACAATAGGAAAAAACTATTGAATTAATGGTAAATAAAATGAATTCCATAGTATTTTTCTCTGAGTGTATGTACACTATTAGTATCGTCTTCTTTTTCAAAACGTGATTCGAAACGGTTCATTTTAATTTTTTAAATTCTCTATATTAACTTCGCGTGCCTGTGGTTGGCTGGTCAGATCTTCTTATCAATTTTTAACCCACTTCCCAAAACCAAATTATTATGAATTAAGGGCCTCAGGGCCGAGGGATGCCCATATAAAAATTTTAAAAATTAACCCGATTTTCTTTAAATTTTATACACTTATGTATCTCCGATGGACAACACTTTTTGTAAAAATCTTGGAGACCCCGAGCACCAGGGTCGTGGGGTCCCATAAAATTAAAAATTTAAACATATGTTTATCCCGATAGACAAAAGTTTTTGTAAAATTTTTGGGGCGAATGGGCCCTGAGACCCCGGGGGGTTTTAAACATATGTGTAACTCCGATAGACCGAACTTATTATAAAAAATTTTTGAGTTTTTGATTTGAATTTTTTCCCATACAAATATTTTTTATACACATGTGCTATAATATTAATTTTTCTCAAATTAACCCGGTTCAAACTTTGCACACATATGTATCCCCTATTGGAGGATTTTCATGAAAAATTTTAATTTTTATGGGTTGTTTTTTTAATTTATTACAACCAACTTGTCACAACCAATGCTCAACTGCAAATTAAATTTTTTCTTCGCATATTATTGAAAAGCTTTTCACAATTTTAAACACAAAGTGCAAGGAATATTTGTTTGGTGAAACGAAATGGAAGAATTCTTTGCAAACTAAGAAAACTTTGCACTTTGCAAAATCATACTTTTCACTTTGCAAATTTCTGTTTGGTGAAACGAGTTTTGCAAAGAGGAAATATTCTCAACTTTTCAAAAGAATAATTTCCTCTTTGCAAATTTGCGTTTGTTGAAACGAAATTTGAAAAGATAAAGTGAAAAGTTGCAAAGTGCAAAGTGAAAAGTGGTTGGTGAAATAGGGCCCTGGCTACTATTTACAAGGCATATATTCGCCCTACACTTAAATACAACTGTATTGTCTGGGCAGGTGCTCCCAAGACCACATTGCATCTACTTGACAGAATTAAGAACCGCGCGTTAAAACTTATTGGTGACGTGAATATCGCGAAAACAATAGAATCGCTTGAGCATCGTAGCAATGTTTCCTGCTAGTCACTGTTTTTCGCTTTTTCCACAAGCGGTGTTCAAAAGAAATATCCAGATGCATCCCGCACATCTTCCAACCCAACCGAAATACCCATGCCTCAACTCGAGCTCACGGGTCTACCATTAGACCTATCTTCGGACGTACTATCCAATGCAGAGATTCCTTCTTTAGCCGCACAATAATTATGTGGAATGAATTGTCCGACAGTAAAGTAAAGTACAGTAAAGTTTTTAAAATTTTATGAGCTGCACACTTAAGTGATAACGAACTGGTTATTGGTAAATGTCGATTCATTATAAATGCTCATTAATTTGAATAATGAAAATCATCGTAATGTTTATTTTATTAACACTTAGAGACAATTTTTCTTCTGTACTAAATATTAAAAAAACAACCCATAAAAATTAAAATTTTTCATGAAAATTCTCTAATAGGAGATGGGTATGTGTTAAAATTTGAAGAAAACCTGGTTAATTTTAAAAAAATTTACATGGACACCACACGGGTCTCAGAGCCCGATCACTCCAACAAATTTACAAAAAGTTATGTCCACCAATGATATATATGTTTTTAAAATTTGAAGAAAATCGAGCTAATTTTTAAAAAATGTATATGGGCACCCCTCGGGCCACAGAGCCCTTTCACTCCAAAAGCTTTACAAAAAATTTTGTCCAACGGAGATACACATGTATAAAATTTGAAGAAAATCGGGCTAATTTTTTTGAACAATTTTTATGGGGCCCCAA
This sequence comes from Nephrocerus scutellatus, assembly GCA_947095585.1. Lineage (NCBI taxonomy): Eukaryota > Metazoa > Arthropoda > Insecta > Diptera > Pipunculidae > Nephrocerus > Nephrocerus scutellatus. Next base: position 91,128,477 of record OX352763.1, read on the forward strand.
GACCCCGGCCACAAAAATTTTTGCAAAAAGTGATGTCTATCGGGGATACACACGTATATAAAAATTAAAAAAAAAATCAGGCCTGGTGCCCGGGGTCTCCAAAATTTTACAAAAAGTGTTTTTCATCGGAGATACATGCGTATATAAAATTTGAAGAAAATCGGGTTAATTTTTTTAAAAAAAAAAATTTCCAAAAAGTGTTATCAATGTTGTTATCAATTACCCGATTTTCTTAAATTTTATACGCGTGTGTATTTCCGATGGACAACACTTTCTGTAAAAGTTTGGAAGTAATCGGGCCCAGGGGTCGGGGGAGGCACCAATACAAATTTTATGATGATTATAGACCCCAGCGGGTCCAAATTTTGCCAGACTTTATTTTGATTGAAATATTATATGGTGTGAATTTGAACCAAATCGGTCCATAAATAAGAAAAAAGCTACCCCAGCGCCACCTATCGGGTCCAAATTTCGCCAAAGAATTTATTTTGATTTAAATATTATATGGTGTGAATTTGAACCAAATCGGTCCATAAATAAGAAAAAAGCTACCCCAGCGCCACCTATCGGGTCCAAATTTCGCCAAAGAATTTATTTTGATTTAAATATTATATGGTGTGAATTTGAACCAAATCGGTCCATAAATAAGAAAAAGCTACCCCAGCGCCACCTATCGGGTCCAAATTTCGCCAAAGAATTTATTTTGATTGAAATATTATATGGTGTGAATTTGAACCAAATCGGTCCATAAATAAGAAAAAAGCTACCCCAGCGCCACCTATTTGGTCCAAATTTCGCCAAAGAATTTATTTTGATTGAAATATTATATGGTGTGAATTTGAACCAAATCGGTCCATAAATAAGAAAAAAGCTACCCCAGCGCCACCTATCGGGTCCAAATTTCGCCAAAGAATTTAATTTGATTTAAATATTATATGGTGTGAATTTGAGCGGACCCGGGGCCCGGGGTCTCCAAAACTTATTTACAAAAAGTGTTGTACATAGGAGATACACATGCGTATAAAATTAGAAGGAAATCAAGTAAATTTTGTAAAATATTTGTATGGGAGCCCCCCGACCCCGTGGCCCGAGGGCCCTCAAATTTTAAAAGAAAGTGTTGTCTCCGTAAATACATAATTTCAATAAAATCGGCGTTTGGGAAGTGGGTTAAAAATTGATCGCAAGATTCCACGACAGACGACCTACGACCGACGACCGACATCCGTGCCACGGGCAAGTAAAGTTAATATAGAGAATTTAAAAAAAAACAACCCATAAAAATTAAAATTTTTCATCTAAATTCTCTAATCGCAGAAATTGATATGGGAGCCCCTCGATCCTGGGCCATTTTTTTTTATTGTAGGAGAAAATCATCGAAACAAACATTTGACATCAGATGTTAAAATTGAAAAAGCTCAGATCATTTTATTCTGAGCACTTAGAGCACGCTCATACTCTGAGCAAATAAGAAACACGAGCAGTTATCTTGAGAACTCTTTGACTGCTCTGAACTAATTTATGAAAACGCGAAATGACAGAATATTGTGAAAACTTGTTGTTCTATCTGTAAGTTGATATCGACAACAAAAAAAACGACATCAATAAAAATACAATTCAGTAAATAAAAAATGTAAGTTGAATTAAGCATAAAACATTTATGTCTCGTTTCATTTGCTGGGTTCATTTGTGCGTGAGCTAAGATTTCTCTCTCTCTCTCCACCACCAAAACCATGCAGCGCAGCCGACTGCGCAGCACACACCGCACACAGTCCATAAAGGGCGACGAATATCTGATGCCAGTATAAATATTTAAAAAATGTATAAGGGCCTTGCGGCCGAACCCGGGACCCGATCACTACCAAATTTTCGAAAAAGTATTGTTTATTGGGTATACACATGTGTGTAAAATTTGAAGAAAATCGGGTAAATTTTAAAATTTTTGTTTGGGAGCCCCCCGACCCCGCAGCCCGAGGGGCCTCAAAATTTAATAGAAAGTGTTGTCTCCGGAAATACACGTGTGTGCAAAAATAAAATCGGGCCATGGGAAGTGGGTTAAAAATTGATCGCAAGAATCCACGACAGACGACCGACGACCGACCCACGGGCAAGTGAAGTTAATATAGAGAATTTAAAAAGAGGAAAGTCCTGCGACTGGCACCGTAGCTTACTACATACACCATCATGACATCACATCCAATAAAATAAATAATTTAAAGGCTGATTTAAATGTACATAACAAATGTGTGGTGGGTGTATATTGCATATTGGATATTGAAATCACCAGCCAACGACTGATAGGCAGAGACATGCCGACGCGAAATTAATATAGAGAATTTAATGAAAAGAGGCATATAAATACGACGATCTTCAGCCTCTATTATGTTAGGTGCGTTTTTTCTCGGACAACTTGTCCGCGACAACACAAAATATTGGGTAAAATATGGTGAAGTTATTGGTTTTTAGTACAAAACTCTGCCAAACTTTAATCCAATGATTTGTCAGCCTTCCTTTGTTTACGAGTGAGAGTGATCGGGCTGCGGGGTCGGGCGGCTCCCATACAAAATTTTTTCCCGGCATCAGATCATTTCATACTATAATGCGTTGTGCGCTGTGCGCTGTGGGCAGCGCTGCTTGATTTACGATTGGGGTTGTTTTGGTGCTGGGTTGCAGTGCTTCGTATGTGTTTTTATATTTCAGCATATTTATAGTGAAATTCAATATACTTTTGGTTATTAGAGAATTTGCACTGGGGCTCATTAGCAGAGGCCTTCGTTATATTCCCCTCCTTTACCGCATTTTAAACATAGTTTGGAGCGGTCTTTGTCGGTTTGACACTTATGCGCCACATGTCCACATTCAAGGCAATTATAGCATTTTAGTGGAACTATTTTCTCTATAATACAGGACACCCATCCAATTCGAACTCTTCCTTCATTGGTCACTTTATCAACAAAATTGCCTGGTACACCCACAACCGCTGTCTGTGTTACGTATTTTTTTAATAGTAACTATATAAGTATGCATAAATGGTTGTATGTATGTACATATTTTTGTTCTAGTATAACGTCAAAATCAAAAATAAGCATGGGGAAGAAAACTGGTACAGGCATTGAACTAGAATATCTGAAGACTTAAACAAGATATCAACGTATATTTTAACGTAGTTACAATGCCTAGTATTTATTCTACAAACAAAGACCAAAACGAAGTTTCTATCATAAGTATTAACAGAGCAATTTTCGTTAACATGGGTCAGGGTGCACCAAAGTAAGCTTTTTCTTAAATCCCCCATAAATGATGTCAACATTAGAGATAGACCCTTACTGTAGAACGATTTTTTTCTTAGAATATACCCAAGAATCATTTCCCAAATTAATGTGCACGAATAAGGGGACACCCTATATACATATCCACACAAAACTATCAACATTTAAGCTTAGCGGTTAATTTGAAAAAAATTTGTTCAAGAAAGTCTAGACTTATTCTGTCAAAAGAATTCAGTCAATTTCAACATTTCTATTTGCAACTGATGCCATGACATACACGTCTTTGTTGACGTCTTTTTTTATATGACTTGTCTAGCATGAAAAAACCTATAACAAGAAAAACCCAAAAATATAAAATTATGAGGAAATTGCGATCTAAATCTATGTGTATATGAACATACATATGCCTGTAAATACTACAGACAGACACAACAGACTCGCTGAAGATCTTCTGGCTGGGTTTTTAAGTTTGGTAGTATTATATATGTACCTACTCGTATACAAATAAACAAACGACATATGTAGGTTTTAAAAATAAATATCAACAGAGAAATTACATTACTTTAAATGCAAGAGTCTTGCAGTCTTGCAGTCTTGCATACATATTTTTGGTCTTGGTCTTGGTCTTGCAACTGAATGATTGGTCTTGGTCTTGCATTTTTTGCAAGACCAAGACAAGACTGCAAGACCAAGACCAATTTTGCTCATCACTACCTGTTAGGGTATCGACGGGGGCGGTCGTTTCAAACTTCCACTCATCGAGTTTTTAGGATGTGTCCTTCTGTATGCATTTATATGTGTATGTAAGTTAACAGGAAATAGATCAACTTTCCACAGTGCAATGGCAAATCGTTCCCACGACACAATTTCCGTTCAATCCACCTGCAGACAAAATACCTGGAATTGCATGCGACGAAACATCTAAGTTAGCATTTGCTTTGAGTGCAATGCTGACCTTTTAAATTATAAGTAATAAATGCATGTGGAGTACCCAAAAGCCTTTTAGTCTTAGTTTTCACCTTGTAACTTACTCATTTAATTTTATAATAAAGAATAGGCAGCACGCCTGAAATTATATTTTTTTGCAAAAGTAAACGTATATTTCTTTAACTGGCGCCCGAGCAGAGACCGTGAAGTTAACCGTACAGTCATAACGCGAATCGATAGTAATTAACAAAGTGGACACCAAGCCACAAAATTATTGCTAGTTCGTGAAGTGGACACCAAGCCACAAATATAGTGCTAGTGCGTAAAGTGGACACCAAGCCACAGGAAAAGTGCAAGTACGACATAGTACGAAAATAGTACGACAAATTGGACACCAGGCCAAAAGTTGTACAACGTGGACATCAAGCCACGAGACTGAACAGTATTTGTGTAGCGGAAAAGAGGCCCCCGAGTAGTCCAGGATCATCAGGACAAAAAGGAGTTCAGGATAGAGAGCAGCCGCCCCAACCAACAATAACGGTCCAAAACCCTATATCGTTATGAAAATACAAGTAGCTATACTTTTGTAAGTCAATTAATTCAATTTGATCTTGTTATAATTAATAACATTTATATTTTTATAAATCAACCAAATCAAAGTTATTATTAATAACACTTATATTTTTACAAATCAACCAAATCAAAGTTATTATTAATAACACTTATATTTTTATAAATCAGCCAAATCAAAGTTATTATTAATAACACTTATATTTTTATAAATAAACCAAATCAAAGTTATTATTAATAACACTTATATCATTCATATTTTAAAAAAAAACAACAAATTCAACGAAGTTTTGGTCTCGTTATTAACATCCATATTTTTATAAATCATCGGTATCATTATCAGTGCTTCAATCGAAGTTCGTTTTATTATTGCTCCAATAAAGTTTCGGTTTTTACAAATAAAACGAAATGGCAAACCCAAATAATTTAGTCAGGCCACCTCGTTTGATAACACCCCAGGAAAACGCTAATCCTGCACCTCCTCCTCCTCCTCATAACATTCATAACAAGATTAGTGACAGAAACACTTCAAATTTAGGGACGACAGATATTTAACTCAATAATGAACCCAGCTTCAGATATCAATAATGATATTGATCAACCGATCAATACTAGGGATGCGAACTTGTCCGACATGGATAAAATCCCAGATGTAGTTAAGAGTCTGCGAGAATTTTCGGGTCAACCTCAGGAATTTAATTCCTGGAAGATAAGTGTCGAGAGGATTCTCAAGATATACGAACACCTCAAGGGCTAGTTAAACAATATGACCCAATCGAGATAAGGCACTCGATACATTTGTTAGAGGGTTGAAAGGTGATCTCCCCAGATTACTTAACATAAGGGAACCTGCGGACTTGCCGCAAGCCCTGCACCTTTGCCTCAAACTCCAGAATGTTGATTTTAGGACTCAACACGCTAATAACTCTTAGTCTACTATTCGCAAAACTTTTCAATAAATACCTCCTCCAGTTCCTCATAGAAGAATCAATTTTCCACATCCAACTCCTGTTCCAGCCCCTAGGCGAGAGTTCTTTCCGCAATTGTTACATAATCCCCGTCATCCTCAGCCACCTCATTTCATGAGAAACCCACAATATCAATACAGACCGTTCCAACAATACCACCGGTTGCCACCGAATCAACGTGAACTTCCTCCCAAAACCAATGGATATAGATTATTCCGTTAAAACTCAGAAAGTAAATTATGTAAACAGACCCAGAAACCAACCAATTGCACAGAAACGAGATCATTCACAACAAGCTCATCAACCTTATAAAATGCAACGAGTCTACCACACAGGAGAGTCCAACGTTGAAGAACAAGAAATGGAACAATACGAAGACATAATAAGTCAGGAGGACCAAAACCATGGCCAAACTCTTGAACACTACAATGCTGATCAAGCGGTTGAACAATACATGGACCAACCACAACAACTCGACGATATTTTTTAGATTAAAGCTCTCTTCGCTTCCTTATTTTGAGCACGTTGCGAAGAGTGGCCTAGTCTATAAATCGATACTGGCTCGAATAAAAATTATATCCAACCACGTCATATACGAAATCCTCTCCCTAACGAAAAATGTTTCTACGCTAATTCCGTTGGGGGAAATATCAAAATAACCCACCATAGCCTTATTCCTCTTTTTGGCACCGAAATAGGTCATTTAAAAATTTTCATACTTCCTACCCTTATTTCATTCGACGGTATAATAGGCAACGATACTCTTAAAAATTTTAATGCGGTCATTCACATAAAAGATAATTTCATGCGAATTCATGTGAACACTTTTATTCAACTCAAACAACATGCTACTGAAACCGTCAATAACGTAAACATCAGAACTTCCCATTTAAACAAAGAAGACTCAACCAACCTTATTAAAACCATTAACAATTACCCTAATCTCTTCTCTGACCCAGACGAAAAACTGACCTATACAACTACAGTTAAAGGAGAAATTCGTACCACATGTTCCGAACCAATTTATTCCAAATCATACCCATACCCGAGAGCACAAAAGGAAGAAGTCGACAAGCAAATCAATGAACTACTCGAAGATGATATCATTAGACCATCCAAGTCACCATATAACTCACCGGTTTGGAGCGTCCCCAAAAAAATGGACGCATCTATGGAGAAGAAATATCGTCTCGTGATAGACTACAGAAAATTAAATTCAGTAACTATCGCAGACAGATACCCAATTCCGGAAATCAACGAAGTTCTCGCCAACCTCGGTGACAATAGCTGGTTTACGATAATCGACTTGAAGAGCGGATTTCATCAGATCCTTCTTAAAGAATCTGACATTGAGAAAACCGCCTTCTCAATAAATAATGACAAGTTTGAATTCTCACTTCTCCCTTTCGGCCTCAAGAACGCCCCAGCTATTTTCCAAAGAACTCTTGATGACATTCTAAGAGAGCACATAGGGAAACGTTGCTATGTGTATATCGACGATATTGTCATCTTCGCCAAGACTAAAACTGAACATCTGAAAAATCTTAAAGCTGTGTTCGAGACATTAGAACGGGCCAATATGAAAATCCAGTTGGAAAAATGTGAATTTTTCCAAGAAGAAATTGAGTTCTTATAATTTATCATAGGAAAAAACGGGATTAAGACCAATATAAAGAAAGTTCAGGCCATTGTTGAACTACCAGTCCCCAAAACTCTCAAGGATTTACGCTCATTTTTAGGTATGTCAGGCTATTATCGCTGCTTCACTAAAGATTACGCGAAAATAGCGAAACCCCTGACATCCCTTTTAAGAGGGGAAGACGGACGAGTGTCCAAGCACCTCTCTAAAAACAAAATCATTGAATTAGACACAGACGCAATAAACTCCTTTCAGAAAATTAAAGAATCATTAGTCTCACAAGAAGTTACTTTAAATTATCCAGACTTTGACCAAGAATTCGAACTCACGACAGACGCATCAAATTATGCCATAGGCGCTGTCTTATCTCAGGACAATAAACCAATAACGTTTCTGCCAAGGACATTGAACACAACAGAAGAACATTACGCCACTAACGAGAAAGAGATGCTTGCAATCATTTGGGCTCTCAACTCGCTTAGGAATTTCCTATACGGATCAAAAAAGGTAAAAATCTACACAGATCACCAACCACTAACGTACGCCCTTCGCAATAGAAACACTAACCACAAGATGAAGCGTTGGAAAGCTATCCTCGAAGAGTACGATTATGAATTAAAGTACAAACCTGGAAAAACAAATATAGTCGCAGACGCTTTATCACGACTTCCACAGACGACAGAGGTAAATTCAACGACAATGACAGTACACAGCGACGATAGTTCTTCGCACAATTTAATTCCAACAGTTGAAACCCCCATTAACGCCTTCCGTAATCAACTCATTCTTAAAATCGGAGAAGAAACTAGCCATCAATTCCTTATTCCATTCCCAACCTACCATAGGCATATTTTTATTCAACCAAATTACACCGATACAGATATCATAAACATATTAAAAAAATTCCTTAATCCCAGCAACATAAACGGTCTATTAACAAAGGAAGAAATTATGGGTCAAATACAAAATATTTACCCACTCCACTTTGCAAGTTTTTAAGTTAGGTTCACACAATCAATGGTCGAAGATGTTGCTGACGAAAATGAACAAGAAGATCGCATCGCATCGCAGAGCGCATCGTAACCCCGATGAAAACCGAAAGCAACTACTCGAAAATTTTTACTTCCCAAAAATGGCAGCAAAAATTAAAAGACTAGTGAAAAATTGCCAAACTTGTAAGGAGAATAAATATGAACGTCATCTCAACAAACCTATTCTTGGACCAACCCCTATCCCAAATTATCCTGGTCACACAGTACACTTTGACATTTTTTCGACAGAAAAAATTTTAGTTCAGACTGCCTTATGTAAACTTACGAAGTTTGCAAAAACTAAAATAATCCAATCAAGAGCTGTAACAGATATTAGGCAACCACTTCGAGAAATGCCATTCTCATTCGGCATCCCTGAAAACATAGTTATCGACAACGAGCTAGCACTTAATTCAGCGACTATTACGTCCATGATTGAAGACGAACTTGGAATACGCATTCATAAGACCCCGCCATACAAAAGTGAGGTAAATGGACAGATTGAGCGGTTCCATTCCACTCTTTCCGAGATTATGCGATGTATGAAAGCCGAACAAACTCCCCGCTCCTTTAAAGAGCTACTTGAAAATGCAACAATTGAATATAACTTTACAGTCCATTCAACAACTGGTAAGAACCCCCGAAGAATTTGAAAACAATCGCCAACAAAATATAGACAAAATCTTCAAAAAACAACAAAAAGACATTAATAAAATCATAATAAAAAACGAAAACCACCCAAAACTTACAACCCAGGAGATATCATTTTCGTTAAGCACAATAAAAGATTAGGTTCGAAATTAACGTTTAGATACAGACAAGAAATAGTAAAAGAAAATAAAAATACAGTAGTAATAACAGAATCAGGAAAACAGTACACAAAAGCCATATTAGAAACTGATTGACAACCATACACCTCTCCTTTCCTACTTTCAGACACATACTTTTTATTGCAACAGGAGAAATTCAAATTTTGGATTTCTCGAATTTCTCACAATTTGTTTCACTACACATCGGGCAAGCAAAAATACAAAACGGGAACCTAAAACTGATCCACGAAATTGACATCGACCAAAACGAGCAATTCCTGACTAACATTAACCCAACTCTAGAACTAAACGAAACGAAAAACGATTCCCTATATCCCTACCTCTCACATGAATACCAGCAAATAAAAAATTTAATCCGTAATCTTAAACCACAAAAAACGAAAAGATCTTTAAATTTCATATGCTCTGCGTGGAAGTGGATTGCCGGTAATCCCGACCACGATGATTACATGACAATAAAAAGAAAAATGAACAATTTACTTTTTAATTCTAATGACCAAATTATAATCAATAGCTTACACAATGAAATAATCAACAATATAACAAAAATTACGAACGAGATCGAAGCAATGTTAAAAGAGAACAAATTTATGAATAATGAAATTATATCACAACTTCAATATAAGTTTAAAAGCGTAAAGGAAGAATTACAAAATATTAATTTAGCTATTCATTGGGCAAAATTAGGCATTGTCAATTCATTAATCCTTTAAAATGAAGAAATAAACCTAGCCATCAAAACTTTAAATAAAGAAAATATTCCCTTTTCTACCATAGAAGAGGCCCTAAATTTTGCCGAAATTAAAATCATAACTAATTCAGTTTCCATTTTGTATATTGTCAACATTCCGATAACAGACTTTAATGTTTATGAACAAATATTACTTAAACCTGTAAAAAGAAACGGGATAGCTACAGAAATTAACTACAAGCAAATTGCAAAAAATAACGAAGACATATTCGGAATAATCAATGAATGTAAGTCTATTAATTATATTTCAATCTATATATATAAAAGTGAAACTTTGTATGTGTGTATGTCCGGTATAGACTGCCAAACCCTTCAACCGATCGCGTTCTAATTTTGCATATTGGTTTTCTACCATAAAAGGCACTTAATAGGCATATTTTGAAAGTGGTCAGTCTCCTAGGTCAAGGGGTCCCCAAACGATTTTTTTTTATTGTTTTTACAAATTGCATGTTTTTATGAATCGATTGCGTTCAAACTTTGCGTAAGGTTTTTATACCATAATGGGTACTAAATAGGCATATTTTGAAAGTGGTCAGACACCTGAGTCAAAGGGTCTCCATAAGAATTTTTTTTATTGTTTCTACAAATCGCATGTGTTTATGAACCAATCGCGTTCAAACTTATTCTATAGTTATCAGGGCAGGTGAGGTGGTCAGTTGGTGGGTTGGTCAGTTGGTGCGAGTTCAGTGGGTGGGGTGGTCTGTGAGTGGGTGGTCATATGAGGTCAGAGGTCCGTGCCCAAGTAACAATTTCAAGCAAACTATTCTCTGAATTTGCGAAAAGTAGTTGCCTAATAGCAAAATTTGCGAAATTCTGAGAGCTGTTATTTAGCAAAACAGTAGGTATTCCGAAGAAAGTGGAGGTCGAAAACCTTCTTATCAGCTTCTTAGGAGCAATAAATTTGCAACTAAGCAAATTAGTTTGCTAACGCTGTATTTTGCGTAATTGCTGAATCAGAGAAAAATTTGCTAAGCTTTTTCAAAAAATCAAAGAAAAGTTTGCTAAATTTTTTTCGAAAAATCAGAGAAAACCCTGCTTCAATTTTTTCGAAAAACCAGAGAAAATTTTGCTAATTTTTTTTTGAGAAATCATTAAGACTATTTTTTAGCAAAACAGTAGGTATTCAGAAGAAAGTGGAGGTCGAAAACCTTCTGATCAGCTTCTTAGGAGCAATAAATTTGCATCTAAGCAAGTTAGTTTGCTAACGCTGTATTTTGCGTAATTGCTGAATCAGAGAAAAATTTGCTAAGATTTTTCAAAAAATCAAAGAAAAGTTTGCTAAATTTTTTTCGAAAAATCAGAGAAAACTTTGCTTAAATTTTTTCGAAAAATCAGAGAAAATTTTGCTAATTTTTTTTTGAGAAATCATTAAGACTATTTTTTAGCAAAACAGTAGGTATTCCGAAGAAAGTGGAGGTCGAAAACCTTCTTATCAGCTTCTTAGGAGCAATAAATTTGCATCTAAGCAAGTTAGTTTGCTAACGCTGTATTTTGCGTAATTGCTGAATCAGAGAAAAATTTGCTAAGATTTTTCAAAAAATCAAAGAAAAGTTTGCTAAATTTTTTTCGAAAAATCAGAGAAAACTTTGCTTAAATTTTTTCGAAAAACCAGAGAAAATTTTGCTAATTTTTTTTTGAGAAATCATTAAGACTATTTTTTAGCAAAACAGTAGGTATTCAGAAGAAAGTGGAGGTCGAAAACCTTCTGATCAGCTTCTTAGGAGCAATAAATTTGCATCTAAGCAAATTAGTTTGCTAACGCTGTATTTTGCGTAATTGCTGAATCAGAGAAAAATTTGCTAAGATTTTTCAAAAAATCAAAGAAAAGTTTGCTACATTTTTTTCGAAAAATCAGAGAAAACTTTGCTTAAATTTTTTCGAAAAACCAGAGAAAATTTTGCTAATTTTTTTTTTGAGAAATCATTAAGACTATTTTTTAGCAAAACAGTAGGTATTCAGAAGAAAGTGGAGGTCGAAAACCTTCTGATCAGCTTCTTAGGAGCAATAAATTTGCATCTAAGCAAATTAGTTTGCTAACGCTGTATTTTGCGTAATTGCTGAATCAGAGAAAAATTTGCTAAGATTTTTAAAAAAATCAAAGAAAAGTTTGCTAAATTTTTTTCGAAAAATCAGAGAAAACTTTGCTTAAATTTTTTCGAAAAACCAGAGAAAATTTTGCTAATTTTTTTTTGAGAAATCATTAAGACTATTTTTTAGCAAAACAGTAGGTATTCAGAAGAAAGTGGAGGTCGAAAACCTTCTGATCAGCTTCTTAGGAGCAATAAATTTGCATCTAAGCAAATTAGTTTGCTAACGCTGTATTTTGCGTAATTGCTGAATCAGAGAAAAATTTGCTAAGATTTTTAAAAAAATCAAAGAAAAGTTTGCTAAATTTTTTTCGAAAAATCAGAGAAAACTTTGCTTAAATTTTTTCGAAAAACCAGAGAAAATTTTGCTAATTTTTTTTTGAGAAATCATTAAGACTATTTTTTAGCAAAACAGTAGGTATTCAGAAGAAAGTGGAGGTCGAAAACCTTCTGATCAGCTTCTTAGGAGCAATAAATTTGCAACTAAGCAAATTAGTTTGCTATCGCTATATTTTGCGTAATCGCTGAATCATGAAAAGTCAGAGAAAAGTTTGCTTACATTTTTCGAAAAATCAGAGAAAATTTTGCTAAACAATTGCTAATAATCAGAGAAAATTTTGCTAAATTTTTCGAAAAATAAGAACAACAAAAAAAAATTTAAATTTTCAATTTATTTAATTGTTGTATTTTTTTCTGGTTATTTTTGTTGTTGTTGTTGGTTGATTGTGTTATTTTTTATTGTTGTTTTATTATTTCCACCCTTCTTCTTCCCTTTCCCTTCCGTCTCTTCGCTATTTTACAATTTTTTCTATCTCCCGCACAAATTCATTCGGTTTTCTGGAATTTTAAATCATTGCTAGTTTTTTATTTATGAATAATTCAGTAGTATTTGAAAAGTTACCTGATACGGGAATTGAACCATCATCTTCTGCATATGAAGCGACTCCTTAACCATCTGACCTAAGTACTGTGTATACAACCAATGCTAAAATCGGTCTATATTAATTATTAGCAATTCTTGCTGCCCAAAACAGTTTTGCTCTGAAGCAGAGCTGAAATTAAGCAAAACGTTCAGACTAAATTAAAATTTTTAAACATTCTGAATTTTGACAAAAGCCAGTTGCAAAATCGGAGCATTTTTTGCCAATATTTTTGCTATTTTTCAGCGTTTTTTAAGCAAACTATTTTGCTTTGATTCAGAGCTGAAATAAAGCAAAACGTTCACATTAAATAAAAATTTTCAAACATTCTGAATTTTAGCAAAAGCCAGTTGCAAAATCAGAGCATTTTTTGCCAATATTTTTGCTATTTTTCAGCGTTTTTTAAGCAAACTATTTTGCTCTGATTCAGAGCTGAAATTAAGCAAAATGTGCGGACTAAATTAAAATTTTCAAACATTCTGAAATTTAGCCAAATCGATTTGCAAAATCAAAACTGATTTTGCTGTTTTTTTGCTATTTATATGCAATGTTTTTGAGTAAATTATTTTGCTCTGATCCAGAGTTGAAATTAAGAAAAACGTTCAGACTAATTTAAAAATTTCAAACATTCTGAATTTCAGTAGAGCGAGTTGCAAAAACAGAGCTGATTTCCTAATTTTTTTGCTATTTAAATGCAGCGTTTTTTGAGTAAACTACTTTGCTCTAAATCAGTGCTGAAATAAAGCAAAAATAGGCTAAATTAAGTTTTCAGATATTTTGAGTTTTTGCATAGCAAGTTGCAAAAAAAGAACTAATTTTCCCAATATCTTCGCTATTTCTACGTGGCATTTTTGACCAAACTACTCCGTTTTGAAATTTTCAAGTTTCCAATTTTTTTATAATCCAAAAATCTACAAATTTCAAGTTTTTATGAATTTTTCAGAATTTTGTTCAGGGGGCTTCCATACAAATATGGATAAGGAGATACTGATTTGATTATTTTAATTTCAAGATGGCTGCTACTTAACAAAAGTAAAGAATAAGAAACAATGAGATAGCTAGTTGTAAATTAAACTAGTTATACTATATGGACACATGCGAAAAAAATTTCAATGTTGTTTTATGTTCCACGTAAAAATAGCGTAAATGCTAATAATAATAATAATTAATAATTTCTTGATTACTATGGGTTAATATTATAATTCCATCATTATATGTGAATATCGTGAAATCCTTAGTGACCAGCAGTATGGTTTTCGTAGGCAGCGTTCAACAGGTGACCTGATGGCTTATCTAACTGAAAGGTGGAACCAGTCTATTCATAAATTTGGTGAAAGTAAAGTTGTGAAGTTTTGTCGAAAATGAATGCTTATGGAATTAATAACACCCTACTCAAAGGGACTAGTAAATACCTTTCTGAATGTTGGAATGACCACATATTTGCAATCGCCAAAAAAGCTGCGAGATGCCAGCAAGATGTACTTCACTCCTTCAGATCAGGCTACTATTTACAAGGCGTATATTCGCCCTAAACTTGAATACAACTGTATTGTCTGGGACAATGGAATGTTTCCTGCCTGTCACTGTTGTATTGCTTTTTCCACAAGCGGTGTTCCAAATAAATATCCAAATGCATCCCGCCCATTCTCCAACCCATCCGTAATACCCGTGCCTCAAATCGAGCTCACGGGTCCACCATTAAGCCTATTTGCGGGCGTACTAACCAACTCAGAGATTCCTTCTTTAACCGCACGATAGTTATGTGGAATGAATTGCCTGATTATGTGTTTCCGCTTTTGTATGATCTGCAGTCGTTTAAGACACGCGTGCATAGACATCTCATCCTTTCCTCTCCCTAATTTCCTAACGCCCACGCTGTGCTAAGCATTATAAGTGTGCAAACCCCTTTAGCGTGTGTACATTATAAAAAAAAAATATGTGAAAAAGAGATTTTCTCAACTTTTTAAGGACTTTTTTAAAAAACTTCCACAAATGCCAGAGAGTTGAAATTTTGTGAGTAGCTAGTTAGGTTCCGCGTGTGAGCACATGTAATCAGTCTCCTCTGGCACGTGTGATTCGTGCAATAGTAGTTTTTTCGACCTCTCTGAAGTCATTTTTATCCAACTATAGAGTTAAAGTTTTGTGCGCGTCTGAAACCTGTGGCGCGAGTGTCGGTGTATACATAGACTTTTTACCAGAAAAACGATTTGTTTTTACATTTACCTGTTTTGTTTTGTTTTTTATTTGACATGAAAATCTGTCACCGATTGCCCGTTTGACTGTTCCATTTCCCAAAAAAAAAAGATCTATATATTTCGGCAGATTTATACCTTTTTTATTACCACCAACAACCGGGTTTTTGCTTGGCACGTGGCTTGATATTTTTTATGTTGCGAAAATTAACATATTTTGTAAATATATTTTAAAACAAACCTGTAAAAAAATGCAAACAAACCCAAATTAATTTATGTGTTCTATTTGCTATTTGCAAAGATATTGGCAAAAAATGCTCTGATTTTGCAACTAGCTTTTGCTAAAATTCAGAGTGTTTGAAAATTTTTATTTAGTCTGAACGTGTTGCCTAATTTCAGCTCTGAATCAGAGCAAAAAAACGCTGAAAAATAGCAAAAATATTGCCAAAAAATGCTCTGATCTTGCAACTAGCTTTTGCTAAAATTCAGAGTGTTTGAAAATTTTTATTTCCTACTTTCAGCTCTGAATCAGAGCAAAAAAGTTTGCTTAAAAAACGCTGAAAAATAGCAAAAATATTGGCAAATAATGCTCTGATCTTGCAACTAGCTTTTGCTAAAATTCAGAGTGTTTGAAAATTTTTATTTAGTCTGAACGTGTTTCCTAATTTCAGCTCTGAATCAGACCAAAAGAGTTTGCTCAAAAAACGCTGAAAAATAGCAAAAATATTGGCAAAAAATGCTCCGATTTTGCAACTAGCTTTTGCTACAATTCAGAGTGTTTGAAAATTTTTATTTAGTCTGAACGTGTTGCCTACTTTCAGCTCTGAATCAGAGCAAAAGAGTTTGCTTCAAAAACGCTGAAAAATAGCAAAAATATTGGCAAAAAATGCTCCGATTTTGCAACTAGCTTTTGCTAAAATTCAGAGTGTTTGAAAATTTTTATTTAGTCTGAACGTGTTGCCTAATTTCAGCTCTGAATCAGAGCAAAAGAGTTTGCTTAAAAAACGCTGAAAAATAGCAAAAATATTGGCAAAAAATGCTCTGATTTTGCAACTAGCTTTTGCTAAAATTCAGAGTGTTTTTTTATTTAGTCTGAACGTGTTGCCTACTTTCAGCTCTGAATCAGAGCAAAAGAGTTTGCTTAAAAAACGCTGAAAAATAGCAAAAATATTGGCAAAAAATGCTCTGGTTTTGCAACTAGCTTTTGCTAAAAGTCAGAGTGTTTGAAAATTTTTATTTAGTCTGAACGTGTTGCATAATTTCAGCTCTGAATCAGAGCAAAAGAGTTTGCTTCAAAAACGCTGAAAAATAGCAAAAATATTGGCAAAAAATGCTCCGATTTTGCAACTAGCTTTTGCTAAAATTCAGAGTGTTTGAAAATTTTTATTTAGTCTGAACGTGTTGCCTAATTTCAGCTCTGAATCAGAGCAAAAGAGTTTGCTTAAAAAACGCTGAAAAATAGCAAAAATATTGGCAAAAAATGCTCTGATCTTGCAACTAGCTTTTGCTAAAATTCAGAGTGTTTGAAAATTTTTATTTAGTCTGAACGTGTTGCCTAATTTCAGCTCTGAATAAGAGCAAAAGAGTTTGCTTCAAAAACGCTGAAAAATAGCAAAAATATTGCCAAAAAATGCTCTGATCTTGCAACTAGCTTTTGCTAAAATTCAGAGTGTTTGAAAATTTTTATTTAGTCTGAACGTGTTGCCTACTTTCAGCTCTGAATCAGAGCAAAAAAGTTTGCTTAAAAAACGCTGAAAAATAGCAAAAATATTGGCAAATAATGCTCTGATCTTGCAACTAGCTTTTGCTAAAATTCAGAGTGTTTGAAAATTTTTATTTAGTCTGAACGTGTTTCCTAATTTCAGCTCTGAATCAGAGCAAAAGAGTTTGCTCAAAAAACGCTGAAAAATAGCAAAAATATTGGCAAAAAATGCTCCGATTTTGCAACTAGCTTTTGCTAAAATTCAGAGTGTTTGAAAATTTTTATTTAGTCTGAACGTGTTGCCTACTTTCAGCTCTGAATCAGAGCAAAAGAGTTTGCTTCAAAAACGCTGAAAAATAGCAAAAATATTGGCAAAAAATGCTCCGATTTTGCAACTAGCTTTTGCTAAAATTCAGAGTGTTTGAAAATTTTTATTTAGTCTGAACGTGTTGCCTAATTTCAGCTCTGAATCAGAGCAAAAGAGTTTGCTTAAAAAACGCTGAAAAATAGCAAAGATATTGGCAAAAAATGCTCTGATTTTGCAACTAGCTTTTGCTAAAAGTCAGAGTGTTTGAAAATTTTTATTTAGTCTGAACGTGTTGCCTAATTTCAGCTCTGAATCAGAGCAAAAGAGTTTGCTTCAAAAACGCTGAAAAATAGCAAAAATATTGGCAAAAAATGCTCCGATTTTGCAACTAGCTTTTGCTAAAATTCAGAGTGTATTTTTATTTAGTCTGAACGTGTTGCCTACTTTCAGCTCTGAATCAGAGCAAAAGAGTTTGCTTAAAAAACGCTGAAAAATAGCAAAAATATTGGCAAAAAATGCTCTGGTTTTGCAACTAGCTTTTGCTAAAAGTCAGAGTGTTTGAAAATTTTTATTTAGTCTGAACGTGTTGCTTAATTTCAGCTCTGAATCAGAGCAAAAGAGTTTGCTTCAAAAACGCTGAAAAATAGCAAAAATATTGGCAAAAAATGCTCCGATTTTGCAACTAGCTTTTGCTAAAATTCAGAGTGTTTGAAAATTTTTATTTAGTCTGAACGTGTTGCCTAATTTCAGCTCTGAATCAGAGCAAAAGAGTTTGCTTAAAAAACGCTGAAAAATAGCAAAAATATTGGCAAAAAATGCTCTGATCTTGCAACTAGCTTTTGCTAAAATTCAGAGTGTTTGAAAATTTTTATTTAGTCTGAACGTGTTGCCTAATTTCAGCTCTGAATAAGAGCAAAAGAGTTTGCTCAAAAAACGCTGAAAAATAGCAAAAATATTGGCAAAAAATGCTCTGATCTTGCAACTAGCTTTTGCTAAAATTCAGAGTGTTTGAAAATTTTTATTTAGTCTGAACGTGTTGCATAATTTCAGCTCTGAATCAGAGCAAAAGAGTTTGCTTAAAAAACGCTGAAAAATAGCAAAAATATTGGCAAAAAATGCTCTGATCTTGCAACTAGCTTTTACTAAAATTCAGAGTGTTTGAAAATTTTTATTTAGTCTGAACGTGTTGCCTAATTTCAGCTCTGAATCAGAGCAAAAGAGTTTGCTCAAAAAACGCTGAAAAATAGCAAAAATATTGGCAAAAAATGCTCTGATCTTGCAACTAGCTTTTGCTAAAATTCAGAGTGTTTGAAAATTTTTATTTAGTCTGAACGTGTTGCTTAATTTCAGCTTTGAATCAGAGCAAAAGAGTTTGCTTAAAAAACGCTGAAAAATAGCAAAAATATTGGCAAAAAATGCTCTGATATTGCAACTAGCTTTTGCTAAAAGTCAGAGTGTTTGTTTATTTAGTCTGAACGTGTTGCATAATTTCAGCTCTGAATCAGAGCAAAAGAGTTTGCTTCAAAAACGCTGAAAAATAGCAAAAATATTGGCAAAAAATGCTCCGATTTTGCAACTAGCTTTTGCTAAAATTCAGAGTGTTTGAAAATTTTTATTTAGTCTGAACGTGTTGCCTAATTTCAGCTCTGAATCAGAGCAAAAGAGTTTGCTTAAAAAACGCTGAAAAATAGCAAAAATATTGGCAAAAAATGCTCTGATCTTGCAACTAGCTTTTGCTAAAATTCAGAGTGTTTGAAAATTTTTATTTAGTCTGAACGTGTTGCATAATTTCAGCTCTGAATCAGAGCAAAAGAGTTTGCTTAAAAAACGCTGAAAAATAGCAAAAATATTGGCAAAAAATGCTCTGATCTTGCAACTAGCTTTTGCTAAAATTCAGAGTGTTTGAAAATTTTTATTTAGTCTGAACGTGTTGCCTAATTTCAGCTCTGAATCAGAGCAAAAGAGTTTGCTCAAAAAACGCTGAAAAATAGCAAAAATATTGGCAAAAAATGCTCTGATCTTGCAACTAGCTTTTGCTAAAATTCAGAGTGTTTGAAAATTTTTATTTAGTCTGAACGTGTTGCATAATTTCAGCTCTGAATCAGAGCAAAAGAGTTTGCTTAAAAAACGCTGAAAAATAGCAAAAATATTGGCAAAAAATGCTCTGATTTTGCAACTAGCTTTTGCTAAAATTCAGAGTATTTGAAAATTTTTATTTAGTCTGAACGTGTTGCCTAATTTCAGCTCTGAATCAGAGCAAAAGAGTTTGCTTAAAAAACGCTGAAAAATAGCAAAAATATTGGCAAAAAATGCCCTGATTTTGCAACTGGCTTTTGCTAAAATTCAGAATGTTTGGAAATTTTAATTTAATCCGCACATTTTGCTTAATTTCAGCTCTGAATCAGAGCAAAATAGTTTGCTTAAAAAACGCTGAAAAATAGCAAAAATATTGGCAAAAAATGCCCTGATTTTGCAACTGGCTTTTGCTAAAATTCAGAATGTTTGAAAATTTTAATTTAATCCGCACATTTTGCTTAATTTCAGCTCTGAATCAGAGCAAAATAGTTTGCTTAAAAACGCTGCATATAAATAGCAAAAATATTGTCAAAATTATCTCTGGTTTTGCAATTCGATTTGCTAGATTTCAGAATGTTTGAAAATTTCAAATAAGTCTGAACGTTTTGCTTAATTTCAGCTTTGATTCAGAGCAAAATAATTTTCTTAGAAACGCCATGTATTTAAGAAAACTATTTTGCTTTGAATCAGAGCTGAAATTAAGCAAAACCTTCAGAATAAATTAATATTTTTAAACATTCTGAATTTTAGCAAAAATTTAAGCAAAATCAGAACTTATATTTTCAATATAGGCAAAGTATTCAGACATAACTAAAATTTTGCTTAACACTTTCTGAATAACTTCTGATTTTGCCTGATATAAGAAAATCTTTCTTAATAGCAAACAAATTGCTACTTGGGTGGGCTGGGGGTCAGATGGTGGTGGGTCAGTGGGCGGGGGTCAGTGGGAGGGAGGTCAGTGGGTGTAGTGTCAGTGTGCGGGTGAACTTGGTGGGGGTCAGTGGAATGGGGAAGCTGGGAAACGCCAAAGACGATGGGTTGGTAATGAAGCCACGAGCAACGCCGGGCACTTCAGCTAGTCTCCACATCACATGTATTCCCAATTTGTTAAAAAGTAAAATAGCAACATGCAATTCAATAAATAGCCAACACCTCCCCACGATCGAGGAAATTTCACCAGGTATAATACTACTGAATGATTTCAACGGAACTCTAGAAGCCGAAGCCACACACCGGAACCTTACTGGAACCTTCCTAATCAAGTATGGAAAAACCAATATCACAATCAATAACATGATATTCACTGCACAAGAAGTATCTACGCATACCATCCTCCCAGCAGTCCTACAACAAACCCCTAGACAGAAGGAATTTCAAAAACTACTATCTCTCGAGATGATGGGCGAATTGCATATCAACAATACGAAGCAAATTCAACTACTTCAATCAGAACGCAAGTCACAAGAATTCATCAGCTATGGGACAATGGTCTTTATGGGCATCATCCTTGTAATCCTAACAATCCAGAAACTCCTAACTAGAAGAAAAAGTACCAAACTAATCATTGAGCAACCACAAATGAAGGACGTGCAAATTCTCCCGCAATCAAAAAGGACACCAGCAACAGATGATCCTACTATTCCCCAAACCAGGTTCAACGACCTTCCATACTTTTAAGCGATTGAGGACCATCGCATTTAGAAGGGGAAGAGTTAACAGGAAATAGAGCAACTTTCCACAGTGCACTGGCAAATCGATCCCACGACACAATTTCCGTTCAATCCACCTGCAGACAAAATACCTGGAATTGCATGCGACGAAACATCTAAGTTAGCATTTGCCTTGAGTGCAATGCTTTTGCTGACCTTTTAAATTATAAGTAATAAATGCATGTGGACTACCCAAAAGCCTTTTAGTCTTAGTTTTCACCTTGTAACTTACTCATTTAATTTTATAATAAAGAATAGGCAGTACGCCTGAAATTATATTTTTTTGCAAAAGTAAACGTATATTTCTTTAACTTGTATGTATGTATGTATCTTTGCGCTCTAACTAACGACTTCAATTGTAAAGTAGTAGTAGATGGCTGTAGTTTTGCAGGTAACATTTTAAATTCTATTCGTGGCCAATTGTGGATGTTATGAGAAAAAAGAGCAGGGTAGGCTGTGTCGAAGACACGGCCGTGGGTTTTGAGCGTGACAACGTCTGTCCAGGACGAAAGAAAAGAAAACAGCACGCGAAAAATTAATTTTAATCGACCATTTAAATTTTTTCTTTGTTAGAGCCCTTTAACAACAAATTCAGATGCACTCGATATACATGCAAATAAATACAAGATGCATTTTGACGGATACGTTTATTTTTTTACGCAATGCAAAAGCATCATACTGTTTTACGAGACGCAGGCTTTAATTTTGTTAAAAAAAACTAACCATTATGGTTAGAATCTTCCATGTAAATTCTTTAACCTGAGGCCATATCCATATTTGTATAGAAAGTGTTGTCATCATATTATTATTATATACAAAAGTGTATATGTGGAAAAGTACCGTATTTTTTTTTTATAATGTACACACGCAATGAGAAATGAACCGTATATAAAAGATTACTGTTTGATTTTGTATTAGTATACCGTCAGTACAATGATAAGCATAGTTAATTTAATAAGAAATGAATGGCGAACCGTCTGTTATATAAAGATAGAAGACGAACGGAATGTTAAAAAAAAGCCGAAAGGGAACAAGCAGACAATGAACCAATAGAAACTGTCACTCATAACCTTCTCTACAGAATGTCCAACTGTTTTGCTTTTTAAGAATACATGCTTAAAAGAGAACAAGAGAGCTAAATCCATATAAAAGTTTTCTGTTTCTTTCTCGATTCTCGTTCTTTTTCTCTTTACTACCACCAGTTAGTTAGAACAGAGTGTTATAAAAAAGCCGAAAGGGGATAAGCAGACAATGAACCAACAGAAACTATACTGTCAAGCATAATCTTCTTTACAGAAAGCCCAACTGTTTTGCTTTTTTAAAAATACATGCTTAAAAGAGAACAAGAGAGCTAAATCTTTATAAAAATTTCCTGTTTCTCACTACAATAACTTATGTTTCTCGCTCTATTTCCTTCACTGAGAAATTTTGTAATTTATAAATTATTAAAGAAAAGCTGAAAGAAAGCAAGCAGAGAACCAACACGAACCTTTTTCGTGCAACCGTATGGGTTGCAAGTTGCAACTGCAAGGCTAATAGAACGAGTAAGCAGAGCACCGAATGGGACTTTCGAGTTTCAATACAATTACTAGTACTACAAATACACATATTAGCCTTAGAGAGAGAGAGGGTGAGTGAGTTTTTGGCAAAACCTTCTCTATAGAAAGCCCAACTCTACGCATACTAATGCTGTAAAGCAACACCAAACGCATGTATGTTTGTGGTATGTGAATACAGTTTACAAAAAATAAGAAGTCGCAAAGAGCGAGAAACGTAAGATGGGGTAGTGGGAAACAGAAAATTTTTATATGGATTTTGCTCTTTTGTTGATTACTAATACAAATACGTTTGGTCTAAATCTAAGCATGTATCTGTGTACGATCGGAACAGTTGGGCTTTCTATAGAGAAGGTTTTGGTTTTTGGGGTAGTGGTATGGCATGGAAATAGAAGTATGTATGCATCAAAATGTTTTTCGCTTTGAAACGCACAGACGCAATATTCGCCATTAATTTCGTTTTATCTGGTTCTCTTTTTATTTAATTTCTCTTGAATGGTTCTCTCATTTCTGTAATTGATCGAGGAGTTATTTTCTCTAGTAGCTGTTAACATGAGTAAGGATAAGATAAGCGAAAAGAAATGAAAATAGTTGCAAGGAAGCTTGCAGGTTATCATTGTTATCTGCCTCTTTTTTGTAGCTTATAGTAGTATTTTTTTTCTGTTAATCGACCAAACACGAGAGCACTGTATCATTTTATGCAATGTTGATAGAACGAGCAGTACAGAGCACTGGTAGAAAATGAACAGAGACTATACTATCACTACGGCTGCGGTAAAGAATTAAGGAGAGTTGTGCTGCACAAAAAAATTGGCAGGCAGTCGGTATGCACGAAATTGCGGCTACATTTTAAACCGACTTACAGTCTGCTTGTAGGGCGACAATTTGACATTTACATTTTGCTATTTCTATACAATTTAAAGTGGCTGCGTAAACTGCGCAGTCGATTTTTCTTTACTGCATTGGCTGAAAAGTGAATTTTTAACCAACATGCAGCATAAACTGCGCAGCGGCTGAATTCTCGGCCTACTACTGCATATGTTTGTTTCGTTCTGCTCAAGTTATGAACTTGATTGCATGTTATTGAAATCAAATACATCATCATCAATCACATCAAATACAACAGAATAAATAATTTATAAGCGGATTTAAATGTTCATAACAATTTATTGTGAGGTGGGTACATATTAAATATATCATATCACTGCACAAACATAGTAATGCAGTTGCGTCGATAGTAGTAGGAGAAGTAAGAGCTGTTAAAAAAATATGTGCGTGTAATCTTTACGAGCGGTTGGAGTGAAATTCTTTGACGCCAATATTACGATTAAATTAAAAGGCACGAGTCGCTTGAGAAATTGCTTAGTTCCCGAAATTCAAGACCATAATGATCATTTTCCAGAATTTCCATAGGAAGAAATCTTATAGTCACATCTTAGTCCTACATTCCGAATTTCATGCGATTCGCTTGAGAAATTGCTTTGTTCCAGAACAATTCCAGAACCTTGTAGTGAGACGTTGTCACGTCAAAAGAAAATTCTCCAAAGATATAAAATAAGTACTCCCTTTTTTTAAATTTTCTATTAACTTCACGTCGGGATGTGTTTATTTGTGTGTTTGTTTGTGGCTAGCCAGCCAAACTATCCATAAAAATTTGGAAGTGATTGAGCCTCATGGTCGATGGGTTCCTACATAAATTTCTTAAAAATTATTATTTCGCACTTCAATAAAACAGTAAATGTACTTGTAATGGTTTAAATGGATATACTCTTAGCTGGCAACACTTGAGCAGCTTCTCGGGGAAGACATGTCTGACCTGGGCGCACGTGCTTGATCGGCCATGCTCGTCGGCAATCGAGGTGGGGTCTTGGCAAACCCATGTCTTCCTCCACTACCCAAAATAATCCACGTTCTGAGAAAAAAACCGATAGAAAAGTGAAAAACCGATGATGAAAACCGGTTAAAAAGTCTTGGGGAACTCGTAACACTCTGTCAAGGGCTTTGATGTGGGTGGGAACAGGTCACAGTTCATAAACAAACTTTATTCCACATCAAAATTTAATTTGGGACCCGAAATCCCTATCGTATGAAATTAGTTTACATGAACAGGTAATAGAAATTCATAGTAATTATTATACAATTCAAATTTAATGTCATATAGATCCATAGTCAGAACTAAATCCGGTCAGTTTTAGCCATTAATGCGTAAATACCAAGTAGGCGATATATATATATATATATATATATATATAAATATTATAAATAAATATTATATAAATGAATGCACTTCTCGGAATCGATATTCAAATACAAGATGACTGCATTAATTGGTATTAATATTCAAATAAAGATTAATTTATCCTTCAGGATAGTAGGAAAATACTGATTAAATTAACCTAGAAATAATAGGAAAATACAAATTAAATTAACCACTAAGATAATATGCGACTGCAAAACTAATTCATTTCTCGAAATTGATATTCCAATACAAATTTTATTTCGGTGTACCGTCACCGTAACCTACAGTGGGTACAAGTGCGTTTCTTTCACTGACAAGTTTCCTTCAGGCATATGCCCGGGATCGTGGGGCCCCAAAATTTTTAAAAAAAAAATTAACCCGATTTTCTTCAAATTTTATATACGTACTAGCTGATTACCAGGCGTTGCCCAGGTATTTATTCATCCCAATCTTCTATAGGCAGCTTGCAGATTAAATTTTTTATTAACAAAAACTTATTTTAAATTATAGCTATAGTATTCAAATTAATAAATTAAATAAACATACATAAAATTAATTAAAAAAAAAACAAAAAAAAACTTGGTTGTATAAGTTAAACTAATTTATGTTTAGTTTGAGAAAAAAATATATTTTGCGGACTGAACGTCCGTTCTCTTTATTAATCAAAACAGAATGAAACCAATATTACATCTAAGGTCTTAATGTTAACTTAATATATTCCTAAAAATACCTTATCTAAGCTTTTTCCGCGCGCCGACGTCGTTCACTGTCATTTATGAAATTAGTTCACACGGGAAGTGAACCAGACGCGTCGTCAGCATTTAACTGTCGTTTGTTGGGTAACTAGAGAATCGAGTTACCCAACTTATAATGTGTTAACTCCTCCGCCGCTAAACTCAAACGTCCTCGTTTGACGCTTTGAAGTGTTTTGCAACATTTTCTTTATTTCTTCTTTCTTTGTATTTTTTTGCTCTTTTGGCTCTTTTGGAATTACTCTATTTTTTCTATGTTTGATCAAGATTAGGATTACAATTAAAATTCCAGATATTAAAAGTGTTAGATTAGTAGTAAAATATATACTATTTTCTTTTTTTAGCAATTATATATGTTTGGTACTATTAACGTTAAGATTCTTTAACATTTCTAGAGATAACATTTCTTCTAAATTATATTCATTGTTATTTAATTGTAACATTGCAGGCAATGGCTTAGTGCTACTGACAATTTTTGAGAAGTATTTTTTGTTTTTTATTTCAATTGTTTGATTCACATGCTTAATAAGATAACTACCATCTAAATCTATGTTTTCTTCATTTATTTTTATTTTTCTTTTAAATTCGTTTAAAAGTATAACATCATCAAATATTTCTTCTATTTCTTCAATATTGTCACTGTTTATTTTTGTACAATTTGAAATTTTGCTTTTTAACAATGGTGGAATACATGAACTATTTGTAATATTTTCTATTTTATTTTGCTCGCATATCGCTAAATTATTAAAGCTTTTACAATCATTTTTTAATCCGAATATCTCATCAGAGCATACTATTATCGTTTTCAGGTCTATTTTATTGATATATTTCCCTTTTTTAATTGGTCTAATTTCTAATTTTTTGCTTTCTCTGTCTTTGTTGTAGGTAGGCTTATAATGTATATTAAACTATCTTTACTGGCTGCTATCTTAACATCTGCGAATTCTAAAGCTTCGTCGATATTTACATAAGGAATACCTTCTTTATTAAATATTTCCTCGGCTATTCTAACTTCGCTATCTGCTATTATAAAAGAATTAACAATATTTGCTTTCGCCCAATGAATCGCGTAGGCAATATTGATTATTTCTTCCTTTAGTAATTCTAATTTGAATTTGATTTTTAAAACGTAATTGTTTTTGGTTTCGAAATTGTTGGTGCTATTTTCTTGAATTTTTATAATTTTATTTGTTATATTTGTAATTTCGTTTATTTTGCTTTCAATTAATCTATTTATTACCACTTGGTTATTGTTATTTTGTAATATGTTATTAATTTTGTTTTCTAATATTATTATGTCATTATGATCGGGCGTACCTGTAACCCATTTCCATGCGCTGCCTAATATATCTATCGATCTTTTTCCTATTTTACTATGAACACTAAGCCTTTTCATGTGTAGTCTAATTTGTTTAATTAACGATGAGAGAATTGGATAATTGCTATCATTTTTCAAGACTTCTGTTGTTTTTTCAATGTTGTCAATTGCTGCTTCATATTTTTTTAGTTCTATTAAATGTATTATTTTAAATGTTCCCGTTTGAATTTTTGCTGCTCCGATGTCGATTGTTATAAGTTGTGACTTACTGTAGTCCAGTATTTGTACCTGTCCGTTAGCGACTATTATAAGTAACCTGTAATTAGTTTCTGATTAAACTTTTATGTATAATATGGCCAGATTCTGTTAGTATTGTGCTTGTCCTATTTTCCCTGACAGTTTCTGTTTTGTATCTTGGTGTTAGTTTCGTGCCATGTCTTTTATTAATTTTTACGTAAATTATTTGTCCTGGATCGTAATTTTTTATTTCGTTTCTATTTTTGTTGTGATATCTTAGATCTAAATCTTGTTTTTCTTTAAGTTTCTGTATATTGTCCTGTTTTATTTTTTCGTAAATTTCTGGGTTTGTGCTAACCCTTCGACCAAAAAAAAGTTCTATTGGTTTGTACTTCGTCGTTGAGTGTATGGTAAAATTGTATCTGTAAACAGCGTTGTCTAAAAGTTCTTCAAATTTTTCACTTATATTTTCTTTTTTTAAGCATCTAAGTATTTCTGATAATGTAGAGTGGAATCTTTCCACTTGGCCGTTTATATTACTCATGTATGGTGGTGTTTTGTAAACCTTAATTTTGAGCTGGTCTTCTAGCATAAACATGATCGACGCTGAGTTGAAAGCTTTCTCATTATCAATAACTAACGTTTCAGGAGTACCAAAGGCCATTAACAATTGTCGCAATGGTTCTTTGACGTGTTCGACTGCTCTTGATTGCAGGGGTTTAATCTGAGCGTATTTTGAAAACTTGTCTATTGCTGTTAGAATAAGTCTTTTTTCTATTATGTAAATATCTAAGTGTACTATTTGCCCTGCGTACTTTGGGATTGGGGTTGCTGCAATTATGGGATTTGGTGGATGTCTGTCGTATTTTTGCTCACTACAAATTCTACACTGTTTAACAATGTTCTTAACTTTATTTAGCATTTGGGGAAAATAAAATTTTTCTAGTATTTGCTTTTTGTTCTCTATTGCATTTCGGTGAGCTCTTCTGTGTTCTACTATTATGCACTGCTCTTGCTCTTCCGGTGTCACTAAATCTTTTACTATTAACTGGGTGAATCTAACTTTGTAATTTCTAAAATGGTCCGGATAAAAGTTTTGTATGGTACCCATAATACTCTCCGATGTACATAATCCATTTATTACAGAGGGGTTAAGATACCGTCTAAGGATGTCTATTAGATCTTGCTCTGAATATGTTTGTCTCTTTATTGTATGTCTATGGAACGTGGGAAATGGAATTGAAAATTGATAACTGTCTTCTTGATCTATTAGGATGAAAATTTGGTTTTTGAATACGTTTATTGGGATTTCTGTGGTGGCGATTAAATTATGGGATGAACTTTCGTCTGAATTTGTTGCTATTGAAATAGAATTTATATAAGATGGTCGAGATAGCGCGTCCGCGACTACATTTGCCTTTCCCGGTTTGTAAATAATTTCATGATCGTATTCTTCTAATATTGATTTCCATCGTTTTAATTTTGTGTTGTCATTTTTATTACTTAGTGCATAGATGAGAGGTTGATGATCTGTAAAGATTTTGATTCTTGCGGTGCCATATAGATAATTTCGCAAAGTTTTAAGTGCCCATATAATGGCTAAGAGTTCGCGCTCATTAGTGGCATATGATTCTTCGGTCTTATTGAGTGTTCGAGAGATGTAGGTAATTGGTCTTCCTTCTTGTTCTAAGACCGCGCCAATAGCGTATTTCGAGGCATCTGTTGTCAGATGAAATTCCTTGCTGTAGTTTGGATAAGCTAGTACGACCTCTTTTGAAATTAATGCGTTCTTTATTTGGTCAAATGCCTTTCTTGCGTTTTCATTTAAATTGATAACTTTATTTTTAGAGACATTCTTGGATACTCTTCCGTCTTCCCCGCGTAGTAGTGTGGTTAATGGTTTCGCGATTTTCGCATATTCCATGACGAATCTTCGGTAGTAACCCGAGAGTCCTAAAAACGAACGCAGTTGCTTAAGTGTTTTGGGATACGGGACGTTTGCTATTGCTTGAACTTTGGTTGGGTTGGTGGAGACACCGTGAGAAGATATTACAAAGCCTAAATATTCTATTTCTTTCTTAAAAAATTGACATTTGTCTACTTGTACTTTCATGTTGGCCTCTGCTAATGTTTCGAAGATTTTGGAGATATGATTTGCGTGAGATTTTTCATCTGGGCTAAATATGACTATATCGTCTATATAGACGAAGCATATTTTTCCGATGTGTTCTCTGAGAATATCATCGAGTGCGCGTTGAAAAATCGCGGGTGCATTCTTCAGGCCGAATGGCAACCTGGTGAACTCATATTTTCCTTGGTTTATTGAGAATGCTGTCTTTTCAACATCAGATTCCTTCAGGGGAATCTGGTGAAAGCCGCTTTTCAGATCAATTATCGAAAACCATTTGTTCTGACTAAGACAGGGTAAAACGTCATTGAAATCAGGCATGGGGTAACGGTCTGCCACTGTGACTGCATTTAACTTTCTGTAATCGATGACCATCCTGTATTTTTTCTCTTTTGACGCATCCTGTTTCTTAGGCACTATCCATACTGGGGAGTTGTATGGAGATTTTGAGATTCTTATAATGCCATCATTTAAAAGTTTCTTAAATTCCTATTCGATTTCTTCTTTTAGGGCCATAGGGTAAGGGTAGGTTTTACAGTAAACGGGGGTGTCGGTATTTGTTCTAATTGTTGGTACCACCTTCGTTGTGTAAGTTAGTCTCTCGTTTGGTTCAGAAAAGAGTTTCGCGTTGTTTTTTATAAGTGTCTGCATTGTTTGTTTTTGATATTCATTCAAGTGATCATCTGCCATCCTAATGAGGTTTACATTTTGTGAAACTAATTGCTTTAATTTTATTATGATTCTATCTTGAACTACCATAAAATTGTCTTTTGTATGAATAACCACTGACAGTTGTTTTAAGCTGTCATTGCCCAATATGGCATGAAAAGAT
Organism: Nephrocerus scutellatus; assembly: GCA_947095585.1. Classification (NCBI taxonomy): domain Eukaryota; kingdom Metazoa; phylum Arthropoda; class Insecta; order Diptera; family Pipunculidae; genus Nephrocerus; species Nephrocerus scutellatus. Next base: position 91,158,514 of record OX352763.1, read on the forward strand.
GTTAGGGATGGGAGCAAGTAAAATTTTATTTGGGTATCATTGATACTAAACAAATTAATGAGGGTGTGGTGCGTAATTTTGATTTTTCCGCCTACTGAATTTGCGTAAAAACATTCGTCATTTTCTATTACTTTTTTGGCTAATTTAGGCTGTACGTAGTTTTTGTTTGATCCTGTGTCGACAAAGTTCTTGTAAATTTCCCCACTCTTCGTTTTACACTCGAAATAGGGCAACGAAGAGTTGTTTATTCTAAAAAATGAATGTCGGATACATCTTGAAATTCGAAGTTATAATTATTAATTTGTTCTTCAGCAAATTGTAGGTTCCCTGTTTCTATTTCTTGATCTATTTCCTGTACTGTTTCTATATTGAAGTTCCTCTGCATCTTATATGGTGGTCTATTTTGCATTGATCCGGGTGGTCTCTTGTCTGTTTGTCGATATTGTGGTTTGTTAGCGTAATTTACCATATTAGTTCTTATTGAACTGTCGATTTCCATCGGCACTGGTTTTGGTTGCGGTTTTGGTGCTGTAGGTCTGGGTGGTACGTAGTTTTGTTGGAAAAGTCTTTGTGGGTTAGGTTGTTGGTAATGGGTTAGTTGTTGGTAAGGGTTTTGTTTGTAAAGATTTTGTTGGTAAGGGGGGATGATGGGTCTTTCTTGGATCTGTGGTGAGTAAGTTAGTTCGGGATAAAATTGCCTTTGTTGGTAATTATTCCTATTGAATTCTGTTCTGTTCTGCCTAGGTTGCATAAATTGTTGTCTTTGACTATTGTTGTTCCTATCGTAAGCGTATTGTGACCTAAAATTTTGATTTTGGAGTTTTAAGCATAATTGCAGTGCTTGCGGTAAGTCCGTTGGTTCTTTCATTCCGAGGAGCCTAGATAGATCTCCTGATAAACCTCAAATAAATGTGTCGAGTGCTTTATTCCTATAGGTGTCAGTAAGAACTTTTACAGCTTCTGCACTAACATTCATACATGCTATATTATTAAGTATTAAAGATAAATGTGCATAAACTTGTTGATAGAACTCTTGTACAGTTTTTTGTCCTTGAACCAGGCTAGTCAACTGATATTCTAAAGTTCCTAAATCACGTTTGTCAGCATAGTGAGCTGTTAAACACTTAACGATTGCTTCCCAATTAAGGGGTGTGTTGTACGATTCTAATACAATGTCAGCGTTTCCAGTTATTTTATTTCTAATCGTGTTCAGTATCGCGAAAGATTTTGGAGTGCCTTTACTCGTTTCGTAAATATTTAAAACCCTTTCTACGCTCTTTTTCCATGAGCTATATTCTTTTTGGTTACCTGAAAATTCTCGTAGTGATTTTATGATGTCTGGTACCTTATCTAAGTCTGTAATATTTTCCCTAAACTGTGGATAGATTGTTTGGTCTACCAATTGTTGTTGATCATTTTCATTTCCTATTTCCTCAAACAATTGTCTACCTCGTGTGTTTATTATCTGCGTTACTATATCTGCTATTAACACTGTAAGCTCAGCAGATGCGATTGGCCTATTGCCAGAAGGTGCAAGTTGTTGGGCTGCAGGTTGTCGAGCTGCAGGTTGTTGAGCTGCAGGTTGTTGAGCTGCATCGAGCACTGATGGTCTGATGAGATTATTGGGGTTTGCCATTTTTTATTAAAGTGAAGCAATTATTTAAAAAAAAAATATTATAGGTAATATATTCCGAACTAAAGTGGGTTAAAATATATCTTTTATATATTATTATAATATTATTGTGATTGTAATTCCGCTCTGAATCACTGTTTCGGGTTTTTTCTATACTTGGGTTTTTTCTTTTATATATTTTTATTTTCCTATCCAATCAGTTAATCACTTCTTTTAAACATGTATTTTACTTTTTATTATTAAGCTTTTATTTTCTTATTTTCTTTTTTGACTACTTTCTATTTTTCTATATATATTTTCGATCTGTTATTTGTGTTATAATAACTTTAAACTATATGTATGTTATATTATTGACTTACAATACTAATAGACGGGTCATCATTTTTACTTTGCTGTCTCCGGTTGGGTTGTCTCCTCCTCGGTCGGCTGTCCACCAGATTAGACGTCCTTTTTGTTTCCTACTAAGGGGCCTTCCTCGAGAGCTTATTGGGGACTTCCTTTCCTTCGGTTGTGTGGGTCAACGGGTGAACTAGTGCACTGTTTAGTGGCACTTTTGAGTAGTTAGCAGCACTTTGTTTCGTGGCACTTTTGTGTAGTTAGTGGCACTTTGTTTCGTGGCACTTTATTTATTTGGTGGCACTTTATTTATTTGTACTTTGTTGGTTTAGTGGCACTTTATTTATTTAGTGGCCCTTTTATTTATTTATTTTTCGTGGCACTTTATTTATTTGGTGGCACTTTTAGTGGTACTTTATTTATTTGCACTTTGTTGGTTTAGTGGCACTTTTATTTAAAATATTTTTACTATCTGGTTTCCGTTGACCACACACTCTTTACAGCACTATACTATTGCTCGGGCGCCAGTTAAACTAATTTATGTTTAGTTTGAGAAAAAAATATATTTTGCGGACTTAACGTCCGTTCTCTTTATTAATCAAAACAGAATGAAACCAATATTACATCTAAGGTCTTAATGTTAACTTAATATATTCCTAAAAATACCTTATCTAAGCTTTTTCCGCGCGCCGACGTCGTTCACTGTCATTTATGAAATTAGTTCACACGGGAAGTGAACCAGACGCGTCGTCAGCATTTACCTGTCGTTTGTTGGGTAACTAGAGAATCGAGTTACCCAACTTATAATGTGTTAACTTATACAATGTTTTTAGTTTCACTTTCAAGAGCAGGAATAAATAAAGTTGTCCGTGGGAAAAACATGGCGATCTCATATCTATACTCCGCAGTACTTAATAAACTGCAAACTGACGATCAAACAATTGACTTATTGATCGTCATCGAAAACTCAAGTTTTACTGGAAATTGCAATTTCTTAAATTGAAAAGGTATTTCCGTCGAAATGAGTGCTATCCGTGGGATAAAAACTGTTTCATACTGTCCCTTTTCTGTGAAGATAGTCGCTTCAATTATATTTCCCGGCATCTCTTTTACGCACAGTCTTGTGCCACTGCAAAGTTTTGGCGAGTCGAGAATACGTAGTAAAATAATTGGAGATCAAACTGTAAGACGATGTGGTGGCAATCCAGACGAATTAAGTGAGTTTAGGAACTCAGTAAGATAATTAACTTCCTCATCAGTCTCTACAAAGCTATTGATACACTTATATTCACTGACTACGCCTATTAACATGGCAAGTATTAAATTGTTTATTTTGTGGTTGTCTCCATTTTTAGAAGCAAGAATGGCCCCTTCTAGCAACCGGTTAAAAATGTTATAGTTTTGAGAAAAAGCCGGAAAACAAGAATTTATAAGTTCAGCGGCAGATTTCAAAAATCGATGTCAATGTAACATATTCATAAAACACGGCTACTAATCTACCTTTTCCAATTTAAACTAGGGGCGACAATGTCCTCACCACCCCCCCCCCCCAAATTCGTCGCCAAATGGTCGCCGAGTACCATTCTATACACCACTATTCATCTTAGCGACCCCGAAAACTATGGGATCGACACTAAATCAGTCACCCTTCCCCCTCCGGGGAGCTCACCCATAGGAATGTCCTACCAACACTATTAATCTCAGTGGCCCCGAGAACTATTGAATGGACTGTTATATCGGTCATCCCCCTCAGGGATCGACCCCATCCCCCTACAGCTGTCGTACCATCACAATACAACTCAGAGACCCCAAAAAATATAAAATTGACACTAATATTTGTAACCCCCCACCCTCCGCTATCGCCACATAACCCTAGAGCTGTCTTACCATTACCGTTAAACTCAGCGACACCGAAAACCATAATCGACACGAATATCTGTCACCCCCCCCCCCACCACGCTCAGTTATCGACCCAATCCCCCTAGAGCTGTCTTACCATCACCATTCAACTCAGCGACCACGAAAACCATAGAATCAACACTAATATCGGTCACCCCCCCCCCCCCCCACTCAGCTATCGACCCAATCCCTCTAGAGCTGTCTTACCATCACCATTCAAATCAGCGACCGCGAAAACCATAGAATCAACATTAATATCGGTCAGCCCCCGCTCAGTTATCGACCCAATCCCCCTAGAGCTGTCTTACCATCACCATTCAACTCAGCGACCACGAAAACCATAAAATCGACACTAATATCGGTCATTCTCCCCTCAGTTATCGACCCCATCCCCCTAGAGCTGTCTTACCATCACCATTCAACTCAGCGAACACGAAGACGATAAAATCGACAATAAAATCGGTCACCCCCCCCCCCCCCCCTCAGTTATCAAACCCATCCCCTAGAGCTGTCTTACCATCAATATTCAACTCAGCGACCACGAAAACCATAGAATCAACACTAATATCGGTCAACCCCCCCCCCACCCCACTCAGCTATCAACCCCATCCCTGTAGAGCTGTCGTACCTTCACCATTCAACTCAGCGACCACGAAAACCATAAAATCAACACTATTATCGATCACCCACCACCCTGCGGGAATATAACTCACCCATATGAGTGTACTACCAGCACTATTCGTCTCGGCGATACCGAAAACGGTGGGTCCGACACTTAAATCGCCTGCCACGCCTCCCCTGCTAAAAAAAGTGCTACCCCCCACCACCTATATTTGATTCCACATAGTAACTAATATGTATAATTGTATACCAAGTTTGGTTGAAATTGGTCAAGGCGTTCCAGAGCTAGTTAGGCACAAATATACAAATATATACAAATAAAAGAAAGCCGCCATTAAAATTCTTATGACACAGTATCGACTTTCTTCCATTTGTCAGTAACGTAAACACTCGTTTAAGGACCAATCAACATAGGTTTGCCTTTTTTCAAGTAGAACCCAACACTTTAAATCCTCCTTTTTTCCGAGAGTCTCTTTGATGTGGAATCAATTGGTCGAGCCCGTGTTTCCCGAATCGTATAATCTGCAGGCCTTCAAATTAGCCGTTCACAACTTCCTGAAGGATGAAGGTTGAAGGATGAAGTGCTTAAGCTGTTTTATTAAATATAGAAAAAAAATAAAAATATTATTTACATTATTTTTTAAGATTTGTAATATTTTCTTGGTCAAGGTTTTTTGTAGTTTTCCCTGACCATGATTCATTGATAAAACTATTTGGACTCGCGTCGTTTTAGTTTCGTGTTCGTTTTTTCGTATTGCTTTTTCAATGAATCAGGGAGAATTCTGAGAAAATAAATTGAAACCGGCTACAAACGTGAGGAATGTGATGTATTGTAAATCACATTCCTTCGATTTTTATTCTATTTTGAATTTGAATTTTCAATAAAGGGCTTAGCCCAACTTATTGCCGTGACGCAAGTCATTCAGGGAGTCCTCCCTTGGCAATGAGTCTCTATATAAAAAAAATAAAAAAATCCCATTCCCACCCATGACGGGGTTTACCGCTACATAACTCGTGTTGGAGAAGGTTTAAAGATGTTTGTGCTGAGAACCCCTCGTTGCACTTACTCCTCTGAGATGCGGGGTACCGCAAATGATGTCGAAATGCTAGTGACTCCGGTATACCAAAAAAAAATTTAAGGCGTGCGTACAGTCCCCTGTTGATAACTGGGCAACCAGAGAAATTTTTATACGGTTCGAGCACTGATTTAACCATTAATTGATGCAGAAAGCACATTGATCAATGATCAGAATAAGAAGGGGGACCGGCGAATACCGATTGGGAACATTACGAGCCCTCTTATTCCCTTCTGTTTGGTTTACTTGGTTTTACTTATTTTTTCTTTAAAAAAATTCGTTTTGCACTACGCTACGTTTCCCATTATCACGGCACTCAAATATTTTAGAATTTCATAATAATTCATTGAAAAACTTTAGAGCAAAGAACTGTTTTGTAAAATTCTTCTCTTCTTTTTGTTGTTTTGTTCGGCCACACATTCTCTGTGGTGGCTTACCTCGTTAATCACGGACTTGAAAACAGGAAATATGGAGACATGAGAAGTTCCAAAATAAAACAAATGATTCCAAGTTGGGCGTTTACGTGTCTCCCAGATTTGAGGAACTTTCTCGTGTTCGCACGGAACTAAGGTTAGGTTAGGTTGAAGTGGCCGCCAGTCAAAACCGACGCACTTAGACCATTAAGGTCCATTGTGATACCACAAGGATCTAGGAAAATTCCACGCCTACTCGTTGAACCACTTGGAGCTTCGTATGGAGCGCAAGAGACTATTAATGTCAGTCTGGGTTAGATCGTTGAGATCGTTGAAAAAGAACGCTCCTCCTCTTCCTCATCCATGCAGCTTCTGCAGAAATCGTTGGAAAAGACGCCTAGTCTTTCTGCATGCTTGCCTATGAGACAGTGTCCAGTTATGACACCTATAATGCACTAATGTGCAGTCTGTTTGAGAGATCAAACACTTGGAGCGTTTCGGATCTAGCTTGGGCCAGATTTGCTTCGTTGCTATGCAAGTTGTGCCGTTTGACCATCTATAAATAGTTTTTGCTATAGCATCTCGTTTAAACATGAGTTTGCACGTATCGATCGGCATGTCTAGTGAACAATATTCAGGTAATAGGAGTAGTGTAGTTCCATGTTTGGCGAGTTCATCAGCCATACAATTACCAGGAATGTCTCTATGCCCCGGCACCCAGCACAGTTGAATGTTGAAATGCTCCGCCATCTCCTCAAGAGACGATCGGCAATTCCGGGCTAGAATGGAATTTGTGGAGACTGATTCCATGAACTTTAGCGCAGCCTGGCTATCCGAGAAAATGTGGATATCCCTAACAGATATGATATTACTCTTCAGCCAAGATAAGGCTTCCTTAATAGCCATGATTTCAGCTTGGAAAACACTACAGTGATCAGGAACACGGAAAGAGAGACTTAGATTTAGTCTTTTTGAAAAGGCACCTCCGCCAATCCCTTCATCAGTTTTCGACCCGTCTGTGTAGAAGTGAATTCCTTAATTTTCCGAGTAGATACCTTCCTCCCAAGAGTCTTCCTCCCAGTTGTCTGCCGAAGATGTCGAGTGGAGCAAGGTTGAGCAGAATTTCCAGTGCAGCAGAGGGAGTTGTACGAAGCGCTCCGCTCACACAAAGACAAGCTGATCTTTGAACTCTGCTTAGTTTGTCGCGATTGATCGCTTTATATAATACAGTCCACCAAACAGCCACACCGTATAGCAGAGTAGGTGTGACTACTGCTGTGTACAGCCAATGAGTGATATGCGGTTGAAGACCCCATTTACTTCCTATGGCTTTTTTGCTTGAGAAGAGTGCCACTGTGGCTTTACGGACTCTTTTTTCAGCTTTCTATCCAGAATAAGACCAAGATATTTGGCCTAATCGGAGAAAGTCAAGCTTGTGCCCTTGATGGACGGAGGATTGACTAGTGGGATTTTGTACTTCCCCGTAAAGAGGACAAGTTCGGTTTTTTGGGGGTTTTCCCCTAGACCACAATGATCTGCCCAGCTTATTAGATTATTTAGAGCATTCTGCAGAAGTTCTTTCAAGGTGTGTGGGTGCTTTCCTGAGACGGCTATGGCAACGTCGTCCGCATAGGCGATCACTACGCAGCCCTCCCCCCTCAGGCGAACCAGCAGCTCATTCACCACCAGGTTCCAAAGAAGTGGGTGCTTTCCTGAGACGGCTATGGCAACGTCGTCCGCATAGGCGATCACTCCGCAGCTCTCCCCCCTCAGGCGAACCAGCAACTCATTCACCACCAGGTTCCAAAGAAGTGGGGACAGGATTTCTCCTTGCGGGGTGCCTCTGCTGACAAATCTTTTGGCAGACGACAAACCAAGTCTTGAATTTATGATCCTACTTGTGAGTAGAAGATCGATCAGTTCACATAGTGAGTCGTTTACCCCCAAAGTCGACAGCGCATCCGCAATTCGCCCTGCCAGTACGCGTGTTGATCGACGGACAGAAGTCTTTTGTCAATACTAGTACGAAGGTGGATTTCGATCAGTCTTTCTAATGATTTTAAAAGGAGTGACGAAAGGCTAATGGGTCTGAGGTCTTTTGGACTAACGTGGGAACATTTACCTGCTTTTGGAATGAAGACCAGTTTCACTTCTCTCCATATGACTGGAATAAAGACCAGATCAAGACCACTTTTGAAAATTGTCTCAAGCAAAGGAAGGATAATGTTCGAAGTCCTTTGCAGTTCGTACTTCCCCGTCTGACAAATCTTTTGGCAGACGACAAACCAAGTCTTGAATTTATGATCCTACTTGTGAGTAGAAGATCGATCAGTTCACATAGTGAGTCGTTTACCCCCAAAGTCGACAGCGCATCCGCAATTCGCCCTGCCAGTACGCGTGTTGATCGACGGACAGAAGTCTTTTGTCAATACTAGTACGAAGGTGGATTTCGATCAGTCTTTCTAATGTTTTTAAAAGGAGTGACGAAAGGCTAATGGGTCTGAGGTCTTTTGGACTAACGTGGGAACATTTACCTGCTTTTGGAATGAAGACCAGTTTCACTTCTCTCCATATGACTGGAATAAAGACCAGATCAAGACCACTTTTGAAAATTGTCTCAAGCAAAGGAAGGATAATGTTCGAAGTCCTTTGCAGTTCGGCTGGAATTATGCCGTCTGGTCCTGCAGATTTATATGGTTTGAAGCTATGTAGTGCTCAAAGCAATTAATCCTTATCAATTATATCTCGAGAGATGGTATTATACCTAATTGATCTATTTAGATCAGTGTTGTAGGTAGTATAAGAGCTATTTGGGAAATTGGTATCTAAAAGCAGATTTAGCGAATCTTCGCTAGAAGTAGTCCACGAGCCATCAGCTTTTTTCAGACAGCTAGGCATTATTGGATAAGTTGAAAGGATTTTCATGAGCCTTGATGCTTCCGAAGCCTCTTCCATTCTGCCGCAGAAGAGTCTCCAGGATGCGCGCTTGGCTTTCCTCAATTCTTTTTTATACACTTTAAGGGATTCTTTGTAGGCATCCCAGTCGGTCTCTGTTCATGTGAACTTGGCGAAGTTGAAAAGCTTTCTACAGCTTTTCTACATTGGCCCAGCTCAGAGTTCCACCAGTGTGGTCTCTTCTTACCCTAGGTAGAATAAGAGGACAGGAAGCGGACATTGCTCTATTTAAGGCCAAGGTGAGTTCCTTGACCTTATTGTCAAGCTCAAAAAAGTCGCAGTCGCGGTTATACGAATAATACAAATAAATTTTATAAGTAAAAGTTAAATTAGAAAAATTAATTTTATAAATACGAATTTATTAAGTAAAATTTTAAATTTTATTATCTATATACAGGGTGTACCAGAATTCGTGGCGCAAACGAAGCAGGGTGATAGCGAAGGTCATTTCCAATAAAAATAGCCAAATGAAGTTTTATCGAATTGTTGATGGTTAAAAAGTTATTCCATTTTTAGTACATACATACATACATTTGCGTATATAAATTTGTATTTATTAAAAGGGTTTCTTCCACTCCTCTTCATTGCTGCCTGTCACTTTTTTGTAGGTAGGTAGGTAAAGGTAGAGTGCCCAAGTAACAATTTCAAGCAAACTATTCTCTGAATTTGCGAAAAGTAGTTGCCTAATAGCAAAATTTGCGAAATTCTGAGAGCTGTTATTTAGCAAAACAGTAGGTATTCCGAAGAAAGTGGAGGTCGAAAACCTTCTGATCAGCTTCTTAGGAGCAATAAATTTGCAACTAAGCAAATTAGTTTGCTAACGCTGTATTTTGCGTAATTGCTGAATCAGAGAAAAATTTGCTAAGATTTTTCAAAAAATCAAAGAAAAGTTTGCTAAATTTTTTTCGAAAAATCAGAGAAAACTTTGCTTAAATTTTTTCGAAAAACCAGAGAAAATTTTGCTAATTTTTTTTTTGAGAAATCATTAAGACTATTTTTTAGCAAAACAGTAGGTATTCAGAAGAAAGTGAAGGTCAAAAACCTTCTGATCAGCTTCTTAGGAGCAATAAATTTGCAACTAAGCAAATTAGTTTGCTAACGCTGTATTTTGCGTAATTGCTGAATCAGAAAAAAATTTGCTTACATTTTTCAAAAATCATGAGTACTCTTTTTTTAGCAAAACAGAAGAAATTCAGAAGATAGTGGAGATAGAAACCATTCTAATCAGTTTCTTAAATACAATTAATTAGCAATTAAGCAAACTAGTTTGCTAACACCGTATTTTGCTTAATCACTGTGTCAGAGAAAAATCAGAGAAAACTTTGCTTTCATATTTCGAAAAATCAGAGGAAAATTCGCTTAAATTTCTCGAAAAGTCAGCGCAAAATTTGCTAAAATAATCAGAAAAAGGTTTGCTTACTTTTCGAAAAATCATCTCTTTTTTTGCAAAACAGAAGAAATTCAGAACATATTGGAGATATAAACTTCTGATCAGCTTCGTGGAAGCAGCAAATTTGCAACTAAGCAAATTAGTTTGCTATCGCTATATTTTGCGTAATCGCTGAATCATGGAAAAGTCAGAGAAAAGTTTGCTAAATTTTTCGAAAAATAAGAACAACAAAAAAAAATTTAAATTTTTAATTTATTTAATTTTTGTATTTTTTTTCTGGTTATTTTTGTTGTTGTTGTTGTTGTTGTTGGTTGATGTTTGTTATTTTATAGCTGTTTTATTATTTCCACCCTTCTTCCCTTCCCATCCCCTTCTCTTCACTATTTTACAATTTTTTCTATCTCCCGCACAAATTCATTCGGTTTTCTGGAATTTTAAATCATTGCTAGTTTTTTATTTATGAATAATTCAGTAGTATTTGAAAACTTACCTCATACGGGATTTGAACCATCATCTTCTGCATATGAAGCGACTCCTTAAATATCTGACCTAAGTACTGTGTATACAACCAATGCTAAAATCCGTCTATATTAATTATTAGCAATTCTTGCTGCCCAAAACAGTTTTGCTCTGATTCAGAGCTGAAATAAAGCAAAACGTTCACACTAAATAAAAATTTTCAAACATTCCGAATTTTAGCAAAGCCAGTTGCAAAATCAGAGCATTTTTTGCCAATATTTTTGCTATTTTTCAGCGTTTTTTAAACAAACTATTTTGCTCTGATTCAGAGCTAAAATAAAGCAAAACGTTCAGACTAAATTACAAATTTCCAAACATTCTGAATTTTAGCAAAAGCCAGTTGCAAAATCAGAGCATTTTTTGCCAATATTTTTGCTATTTTTCAGCGTTTTTTAAGCAAACTATTTTGCTCTGATTCAGAGCTGAAATTAAGCAAAATGTGCGGACTAAATTAAAATTTTCAAACATTCTGAAATTTAGCCAAATCGATTTGCAAAATAAAAGCTGATTTTGCTGTTTTTTTTGCTATTTTTATGCAATGTTTTTGAGTAAATTATTTTGCTCTGATCCAGAGCTGAAATTAAGAAAAACGTTCAGACTAATTTAAAAATTTCAAACATTCTGAATTTCAGTAGAGCAAGTTGCAAAAACAGAGCTGATTTGCTAATTTTTTTGCTATTTAAATGCAGCGTTTTTGAGTAAACTACTTTGCTCTAAATCAGAGCTGAAATAAAGCAAAAATAGGCTAAATTAAGTTTTCAGACATTCTGAGTTTTTGCATAGCGAGTGGCAAGAACAGAACTAATTTTCTCAATATTTTCGCTATTTCTATGTGGCATTTTTGACCAAACTACTCCGTTTTGCAATTTTTAAGTTCCCAATTTTTTTATAATCCAAAAATCTACAAATTTCAAGTTTTTATGAATTTTTCAGAATTTTGTTCAGGGGCCTTCCATACAAATATGGATAATGAGATACTGATTTGATTATTTTAATTTCAAGATGGCTGCTACTTAACAAAAGTAAAGAATAAGAAACAATGAGATAGCTAGTTGTAAATTAAACTAGTTATACTATTTGGACACATGCGAAAAAAATTTCAATGTTGTTTTATGTTCCACGTAAAAATAGCGTAAATACTAATAATAATTAAATTTAATAATTTCTTGATTACTATGGGTTAATATTATAATTCCATCATTATATGTGAATATCGTGAAATCCTTAGTGACCAGCAGTATGGTTTTCGTAGGCAGCGTTCTACAGGTGACCTGATGGCTTATCTAACTGAAAGGTGGAACCAGTCTATTCATAAATTTGGTGAAAGTAAAGTTGTAAAGTTTTGTCGAAAATGAATGCTTATGGAATTAATAACACCCTGCTCAAAGGGACTAGTAACTACCTTTCTGAATGTTGGAATGATCACATATTTGCAATCGCCAAAAAAGGTGCGAGATGCCAGCAAGATGTACTTCACTCCTTCAGATCTGGCTACTATTTACAAATTCGCCCTAAACTTGAATACAACTGTATTGTCTGGAACAATGGAATGTTTCCTGCCTCTCACTGTTGTATCGCTTTTTCCACAAGCGGTACTAAAAAGAAATATCCAAATGCATCCCGCCCATTCTCCAACCCATCCGTTATACCCGTGCCTCAACTCGAGCTCACGGGTCCACCACTAAGCCTATTTTCGGGCGTACTAACCAACTCAGAGATTCCTTCTTTAGCCGCACGATAGTTATGTGGAATGAATTGCCTGATTCTGTGTTTCCGCTTTTGTATGATCTGCAGTCGTTTAAGACACGCGTGCATAGACATCTCATCCTTTCCTCTCCCTAATTTCCTAACGCCCACGCTGTGCTAAGCATTATAAGCTGCAAACCCCTTTACCGTGTGTACATTATAAAAAAATATATATATGAACATTGTAATAGAGAAATAATTTTAGAACCGTCATTTCAGCTTGTTGCGTTTTATGACAGATTTTATAAAAATTTCATGTATACATTTTTCTTTAAAATATCTATATATATAAAAATCAATTGCTGTGCGTTAGACTGGCTAAAACTCGAGAACGGCTGAACCGATTTGGCTAATTTTGGTCTTAAATTATTTGTGGAAGTCCAGAAAAGGTTTAAAAGGTGAATTCAGCTCCGCTAGGTGGCGATGGTATCGTTTTTTTCTGAAAATTCTTATTTATGGAACGATTTGCCTCAAATTTACACCATATAATGTTTAAATAAAAAGAAAGTCGTTGACAAAATTTGGACCCGATAGGTGGCGCTGTGGTGGAAAATGTAGTTTTCCCTTCTTCATATACAGAATATTCGAACAAGTGTACATTTTTTGCCTGTATAAGTGTCGATTCTATAGTTTTCTGGATTGATGAGTTGGTTAGTTATTGGGGTGTAAGTGGGCGCGGCGTCAGTCGGCGGGAGGTCAGTGGGCGGAGGTCAGGGGGATGGGGCAGCCAGGAAACGCGGGTGTAAGTGGGCGTGGCGTCAATTGGCGGGAGGTCATTGGGCGGTGGTCAGTGGGATGGGCCAGCCAGGAAACGCGGGTGTAAGTGGGCGTGGCTTCAGTGGGTGTGAGGTCAGTGGGTGTGAGTTCAGTAGGTGGTGGGTCAGTGTGTATGAGGTCAATGGGTGGGTGGTCAGTGGGCGGGAAGTCAGTGGGCGGGAGGTCAGTGGTTGTGGGGACAGTGGGTGTGAGTTCAGTGAGCGGTGGATCAGTGTGTATGAGGTCAATGGGTGGGTGGTCAGTGGGCGGGAGGTCAGTGGGTGTGAGTTCAGTGGGCGGTGGGTCAGTATGTATGAGGTCAATGGGTGGGTGGTCAGTGGGCGGGAGGTCAGTGGGCGGAAGGTCAGTGGGATGGGGCAGCTGGGAAACGCGGGTGTAATTGGGCGTGGCGTCAGTGGGCGGGTAGCAAAGCGCCCGGGAACAGCTAGTCGGTTATAAAAATCCTACTTGTAAACTCACAACTTTCACGTAAATAAAAGTGATTTACCAAATTATAATACAAACTGGATAATAAATAATAAATAAAAAAATCTTAAATTTCTTATCATATAATTTGCTAATCATCAAAATTTCAAATGGTCTGTTATTAGCGATGGGTCTATTTCAAAGTTCAATCTTTTTTAAATTCTCTTTATTAACTTCACTTGCCCGTGTGTTTGTTTGTTTTTCGTTTGTTGGTTTGTTTGTTTGTCGTGGAATCTTGCGATCAATTTTTAACCCACTTCCCAAAGACCAATTTCATTGAAACTTTGCACACACGCATATCTCCGATGGCAACACTTTCTATTAAAATTTTGGCGCATCGGGCCCCGGGGTTGTGGGGCTCCCATACAAATATTTATTACAATAGGGATGGAATATTTGACAAGTAATCGGGCTTCGGATTCCAATTTATCCGATTTTCTTCAAATTTTATATACACTTTTTGTAAAAATTTTGGGGACCCAGGCTGAACCTGATTTTCTTAAAATTTTACACACATGTGTATCTCCGATGAACAACGCTTTTTGTAAAATTTTTGGAGTAAGCCCTGAGCCCGGAGGACCGAGGGTGTCCATATAAAAATTTAAAAAATTTGATTTTCTTTAAATTTTAAACACATATGTAAATCAGATGGACAAAACATTCTGTAAAATTTTTGGAGTGGCCCATACAATTTTTTTAAAAATACGTCTTCAAAATTTAAACACATGTGTATCTCCAATGTACAAAACTTTTTGTACAATTTTTGGAGTGGCGGGGCCCAGCGGCCGATATACATTTTTTAAAAATTAGCCCGATTTTCTACAAATTTTCAACACACGTGTATCTCCAATGTCAACACTTCCTATTGAAATTTTGAAGTGATCTCGCCCCAAGGTCAGGGTCTCACACACACATTTTATACACCCGCTGACATTTTTGTAAACATTTTGAAGTAAAGGAGCTCCAATATTATTTTTTTAAATTCTATATTAACTTCACTTGCCCGTGGGTCGGTCGTCGGTCGTCTGTCGTGGAATCTTGCGATCAATTTTTAACCTACTTCCCAAGGCCCGAAATTTTGCACACATCTGTATTTCCGGAGACAACACTTTCTATTAAAATTTGAGGCCCGTCGGGCCACGGGGTCGGGGGGCTCCCATACAAATATTTTACAAACTTTTACTTGATTTTCTTAAAATTTTATACACATGTGTATCTCTGATGGACAACACTTTTTTTAAAAATTTTGGAGACCCCGGGCACCGGGTTCGTGGGGCCCCATAAAATTTTTTTTAAAAAATTAACCCGATTTTCTTCAAATTTTATATGCGCGTGTATCTCCCATAGGCAAAACTTTTTGTAAAAATGTTGGAGACCCCGGACCCTGGGTTCGTGGGACCCCATAAATTTTTTTTAAAAAAATTAACCCGATTTTCTTAAAATTTTATAAACGCGTGTATATCCGATAGACAACACTATTTGTAAAATTTTTGTAGACCCCGGGCCCCGGGTCGTGGGGCAACACTTTTTGCAAAAATTTTGGTGGCCGGGGTCTTGGGGCGCCATATAAATTTTTCAAAAAAATTAACCCGATTTTCTTCAAATTTTAAACACATGTGCATCACTGATGAACTGATGGACAAAACTTTTTGTAAATTTGTTGGAGTGATAGGGCCCTGAGACCCGTGTGTTGTTCATGTAAATTTTTTAAAAATTAGCCCGATTTTCTTTAAATTTTAACACATACCCATCTCTATTAGAGAATTTACATGAAAAATTTTAATTTTTATGGGTTGTTTTTTTTTCAAATTAACCCGGTTCAAACTTTGCACACATGTGTATCTCCTTTTAGATTTTTATTTTTATGGGTTGTTTTTTTTTCAAACTTTATTTTAACTTAACTTGACCCCTCGACTTATCTGAGATACTTTTTAACCACCTTTCAAGCAACCTAGAGAGATAATTTTTTTGAGCAGCTCAGTGTCATTGGGCTTTTCAGAGATCCCGGTTTTGACGCATGTGGCACGCGTGATATGTGAAATAGAGATTTTCTCAACTTTTTAAGGACTTTTTTTAACAAACTTCCACAAATGCCAGAGAGTTGAAATTTTGTGAGTAGCTATTTAGTTTCCGCGTGTGAGCACATGTAATCAGTCTCCTCTGGCACGTGTGATTCATGCAATAGTAGTGACTTCCCTGAAGTCATTTTTATCCAACTATAGAGTTAAAGTTTTGTGCGCGGCTGAAACGTGTGGCGCGAGTGTCGGTGTGTACATAGACATTTGTACCAGAAAAACGATTTGTTTTTACATTTACCTGTTTTGTTTTTTATTTGACATGAAAATCTGTCACCGATTGCCCGTTTGGCTGTTCCATTTCCCAAAAAAAAGATCTATATATTTCGGCACTGCAAATGTAACGCAACATTTATTTATTTCAAGATGGCTGGTACTTAACAAATTTAAGCAATGAGGAACAATGAGATAGCTAGTTAAAAATTAATCTACATAGTTGTACTATTTGGACACACGCGAAAAAATTTCAATGTTGTGTTGCATTAATGGCAAAAAATGCTCTGATTTTGCAACTCGCTTTTGCTAAAATTCAGAATGTTTGAAAATTTTTATTTAGTCTGAACGTGTTGCCTAATTTCAGCTCTGAATCAGAGCAAAATAGTTTGCTTAAAAAACGCTGAAAAATAGCAAAAATATTGGCAAAAAATGCTCTGATTTTGCAACTCGATTTGCTAGATTTCAGAATGTTTGAAAATTTCAAAAAAGTCTGAACATTTTGCTTAATTTCAGCTTTGATTCAGAGCAAAATAATTTGCTTAGAAACGCCATGAATTTAAGAAAACTATTTTGCTTTGAGTCAGAGCTGAAATTAAGCAAAACGTTCAGAATAAATTAATATTTTTAAACATTCTGAATTTTAGCAAAAATTTAAGCAAAATCAGAACTTATATTTTCAATATAGGCAAAGTATTCAGACATAACTAAAATTTTGCTTAACACTTTCTGAATAACTTCTGATTTTGCCTGATATACGAAAATCTTTCTTAATAGCAAACAAATTGCTACTTGGGCACCCTTCGGACCTCAGGGCCCGTTCACTCCAAAAACTTTACAAAAAATGTTTTCCATCGGAGATACACAGGCGTAAAAAATTTGAAGAAAATCGGGTTAATTTTTTTGAAAATTTTATATGGGGCCCAAGACCCCGGCCACCAAAATTTTTGCAAAAAGTGTTGTCCATCGGAGATACACACATATATAAAATTTAAAAAAAATCGGGTTAATTTTTAAAACAAAAAATTTTTGGGCCCAATGACCCTGGGGCCCGGGATCTCCAAAATTTTTACAAAAAGTGTTGTCCATCAGAGATACACATGTGTATAAAATTTGAAGAAAATCGGGCTAATTTTTTTAAAAAAAATTTATGGGGTCCCACGAACCCGGGGCCCGGGGTCTCCAAAATTTTTACAAAAAGTGTTGTCTATCTAAGATACACGCGTATATAAAATTTGAAGAAAATCGGGTTAATTTTTATAAAAAAAGTTTATGGGGCCCCACGAACCCGGGGCCCGGGGTCTCCAAAATTTTTACAAAAAGTGTTGTCTATCAGAGATACACAGGTGTATAAAATTTGAAGAAAATCGAATAAAATTTTGTAAAATGTTTGTATGGGAGCCCCCCGACCCCGTGGCCCGACGGTCCTCAAATTAACAGAAAGTGTTGTCTCCGGAAATACACATGTGTGCAAAATTTCAATAAAATCGGGCTTGTGGGTTAAAAATGTATCGCAAGATTCCACGACAGACGACCGACGACCGACGACCGACCCACGGGCAAGTGAAGTTAATATAGAGAATTTAAAAAAAATAATGATATTACTCTCAGACGTTTGTCAGAAATTCGCAAGAGTTGCGACCGTGAATAAGTTTTTAGGTATTTTTTGAACTTTGAACCTCCTGCTGAGTAGTCTAACACACACCACTTAAGCCAAGCAGCCAGAAACGGCCTTTAATTTTTTTTTAATTAATTAGTAAAAACATCTTGCCAACATAATAAATAAATTTTAAAATTTTTTTTAATGTCAAAGATCTTAACATTCGTATCTATGTTTTCTTTTATAACGGTTGAGGAATACGCAATTCAAAACAATAACCTAATCAATTGAACTAATAATAATCAATGGGCACCCAGTTGTAATAAATAAATAGAGTACCTCCATAATACATATGGGTAAACGAGACAATACTGAGTGGACGTACATACATACGAGTATGCTTAGAGTTTAAGCCAGTGTATTTAACCTCACCACAATTTCTCAACTAGTGTGCGACATCATTTACCTCAACAAAGCGTATGTCATAGCTTGTAGTTGCAGGTTGCAGCCGTACTGCATTATGTCCATTCCAAGTCTTGTGTTGCAGCAACCAGAAATCATTCATTCAAATTCAAATCCACGCTGATGCATTCTCTATGTCTATCTCTCTCTCTCTCTTTCCATACATTGGCGATCGTGATCATCATTTGCCACTAATGATGATCATATCATAAGCAAGAGCTTGCTTCAGTCAGTTATCAGTTTGAATTTAGTATTGGGTTCCCATTCCGCTTCCCATGTCGATATCTCATCTCCGCTCCCAGAAAAGCCAGACTCGCGAGCCACGACTGCCAACGTACCAACCTACCAACGAACGAGGACGACCACTGCTTACTCAATCTCCATTCATACTCAATTCGTATTTATTCTGTATTCTCTAACAAAGTGTCGTCGCGATCGGTTGATTCATTCGTGGAGTCTGGTGCGAGTTGTGAGTTGTGAATTGCTTAACAAATATACGACGAATGTAACAATCCTGTAGTACTGCACTTTAATCAATATTCTTATAACACTTTACACTAGAATAACAATAGATATATTAAATTACTATGAATAAAATGTCATAAATACAACAAAAAGATTAATTACACGGAAAACGAGAAGAGGAAAAAACACCTGTGGAAAGAAAACAAAATATGTGACACAGACAGATCTCTTGTATCGTCGCCGCATCCCGCATGCAGTCGGAAACGCGATACATAAATAACTTACATTTGAATATGATCACAATGAAACTTTTGAGCTGGAAATTTTTAGCTCTGTGTGTGTTGTATTTTTTTTTAATAAGAGCTAGCAAAAGTATCTACAACAGTTACCTATTCAAGTCGTAATTGTAAATTTTTTAATAATAAGTTATTAACAAGTTTCTTAAATGTTAATATTTGCATCGCTTGGTAAAAATTTAATCAGTCGAACATTACATATACAGGCTTAGCTGTTTGTTTATTGATATTATATTTGTGTTTGCTAGTTTATTTCTTTGGTTGTCATTGTGTTGCTCTTGGTGTATTATTGATAAATATTGCTACCTGGAAGCGCGCAATCAGCGGATTTCTATATTTTGATTACTCATCGTTCATAAACTTCGTGTAAGGCTGTGACTTTGTCTGAACTTGGAAAGGAACTCACATATTGACAAGCTCACAACTAACTGGGCAACTGGTCTCGGTCTGATACTGAGCAACTTTGAACTGCGACTTCGTCTGCAAAAATTTGTTCAAAAGCGATATATACTACGTGAGTAAAATTCCTAATGGGATTGAATTTATTTATGCTTTGGATAAGAGTGTTGTCTTGTATTTTATTTTCTTTAGTTGACTTCCAGGTAAATAACTATATGTTAGAAATGACTAAGTGGTTTTGCCATGCATATTGCAAAGTCGCATCCGTACATCGATCAAGTTGTTCGTTAGTAATTAAAATCGAATTAAACGCATGCGAGTAAACAAAGCTGTAACTTATTTATAAGTACAATGTGCATTATATGTTCACATGTTGTGTGTAAATTATATCAGGTTTCAGAAATATATACCTTTGAAACTGACGACATAAAAAAGTACATTTTTCTGCGATTCTGATGAGTTTGAATGAGGCCATTAAACTTTAAACGGAATCAATTACCAATGTTTATTTCTCAAGCATAAGGTATTATCGTATTATGTTATTACATATTCCCATATATTATCATATACTCGTAAAGTTGAAATTTTAAGCAAGAAAATTTTGGAGGATTTTGTTATCGGTCATTAAAAGAGAAATGGTAATTCTTAAACTATGCATGAATTAAAATTAAAAAAAGGATAGTCATTTAAATTGGTAAACCAATCCACTTTCGTTTTGTTTCTAAACTATTATTTAGGAAATCATACATTTTCTGTTGTATATAAACTACAATAGGTATAAATGACTATCAGAATTTACTTTAACTTTTGACTTTAAAAATTTTATAATTTTTTGAAACAAAATATAATCTTGGGAACTGAGATCAGAGTAGAATATTGCCAATATTGTTCCTAATATAATCGATTGCTGGGTACCTTATTGTAAAACTCTTGTTTACTTGTACTTCTTTCAAAAAGACGGTGGCAATATAATACTCATACCGGATTCAAAGAATTCTTGTAATAAACATATTCTTTTCAACAAACTGCTAACTGGTGGTTCTTAAAGCTTGTTTTAAGGCATGACTATGTGTCAGAATTAAATGCCCCAATTATATTGCCAAAAGAGTGAGTGTGTGTTGTTTCGCAATTGACTAGAGTTCGAGCTTAACCAAACCACAACAAACTACTTTGGATGGACTGGAACCTTAGGTTATTTAGGTTAAAGAAACTCACAACAGGCCCTTTTTATGCAATCAAACATAAGCGCACGCTACCAACGACAGATGTTTTTGAATAGGTATAAGCTTATAATTATCCATTTCCATTTGGTTCAAGTTTTGTCATGAGTCATCTTTACATCATTAAAAGAGACATATTGTGCTGCGCTCAGCGCTGTTTAGTCTTAAGAGATCATAGTTCATTTTTAAATTCTCCATATTAAGTTCGCGTGCCCGTTTGCTTTTGTCTGGCTGGCTGGCCAAATCTTGTAATCAATTTTTAACTCAGTTCCGATTTTATTCAAACTTTGCACACATGTGTATCTCCGATGAAAACACTTTCTATTAAAATTTGGAAGTAATCGAGCCTCGGGGTCAGGGGACTCCCATACAAATTTTTTAAAAAACTCTTTAAATTTTATACAAATGTGTATCTCCGATGGACAACACTTTTTGTAAAAATCGGGCACCGGGCTCGTGGGCTGCCATACAAATGAATAAAATAATTCCGTGTGTACAGAGTACACGTGTCGGAAATAAAACTCCTTTGGCAATATAAACTTTAAATTTTAGCGAGAGTTCGAGAGAGATATAAAAAAACTGCCCATAAAAATTACAATTTTCTTGTAAATTCCCTAATTGAAGATACACACAGGAAAGTTTCTATGGGAACTCCTCCCCACCTCGAGGCCCAATCACTGTCAAATTTTTACAAAAAGTTTTGTCAATCGGAGAAAACCATCCGCATACAATTTGAAAAAAGTCGGGTAAAATTTTTAAAACATTTGTATGGGAGCTTCTGACCCCGAGGCCCGAAGGGCCCTAAATTTTAATAGAAAGATTAAAATGATGTAAATGAATCTAGTCAAGTTTACTACTAATATTTACTTGACGGATTTGCTTAAAAAAATTTATAAAACAGATCTACAGCTGCAGGTAAATGATGTAAGTTTAATCAAAGCAAAGGCTATTTCAGCATTTGTGTCGAAACTTGTGCAACAAAAAATACGGGCCGAATTTTACCAGTTTCCAAACCTTGATTCAGGGGCAACACATCGTGAATATTCTTATATACAACCAGGAACCACTTAAAGAAAATCGATTTCAGGAGAATAGCCATATTGACTATTCAAAATTGATTCCTAGAACCTTCTTCAAATCAACAAGCAGCAGTGAGGGTCTTTTATGGGCCTTTTGGGGGTCTTTTAGAGGTCTTTTAAGGGTGTTTTGAGGGTCTTTCGGAAGTGTTAATGCTTGCGCTTACTAACGTTTTGGCACAGAACACTACAAGAACATTATTATATATTTATATTATATTATGTATTTATGTTATATATCTGTTAATCAGAAGCTTGGCGAGTTTAATGTAAATTTTGCATCTAATGATTCGATACCATTAATTAATTTTCTGGGTGAAAAATTAAATCTGTATATAAATAATGATCAATTATAGCAACAACAAAACCTGGAACTACAACTAGTGCTGTTTTTACATGACATCTAGAGAATGTTTACTCAAAAACGTACGTTTAATTTTTAAGTTACCATAATACTAAAGTGTCAACTATACGAATAAAAACATCCACAAATAACACTGTAAAAATCAAAGAAATACATAAATATAAGAAAAATAATATTTTGTCTACACTTTTCTCATTTTAATCCTTTAAGTAATATCCCTCAATCCAGCAAATACTCTAAGTATTTTAAAATAGTTTCCCCTTTTTAAATTCTCTATATTAACTTCGCGTGCCCGTGTGTTTGTGACTGGCTGGCTGGTTGGCTAGCGGACCAAATCTTGTGATCATTTTTTAGCCCACTTCCCAAAGCCCGATTTTATTGAAATTTTGCACACATGTGTATTTCCGGAGACAACACTTTCTATTAGCCCCCCTATAGTCCCCTCGGACCACGGGGTCCCCTACAAATATTTTAAACAAAATTTCTCGATTTTCTTCAAATTTTATACACATGTGTATCTCTAATATACAACACTTTTTGTAAAAAATTTGGAGACCCCGGGCCCGGGTTCGTGGGGCCTCATAACTTTTGTTAAAAAAAATAACCCGTTTTTTTTCAAATTTAATACACATGTGTATCTTCGATAGACAAAACTTTTTGTAAAAAATTTGGACACCCCGGGCCAGTGTTCGTGGGGCCCCATAACTTTTTTTAAATAATTAACCCGATTTTCTTCAAATTTTATATACGTATGTATCTCCGATGAAAAACACTTTTTGTAAAAATTTTGGAGACACCGGGCCCCAGGGTCATTGGGCCCCAATTTTTTTTTAAAAAAAATTAACCCGATTTTTTTTAAATTTTACATACATATCTCCGATGGGCAGCACTTTTTGCAAAAATTTTGGAGACAGGCCCCAACAATTTTTTTAAAAAACTTAACCCGATTTTTTTTTAAATTTTATATATTTCCGATAGACAACACTTTTTCCAAAAAATTTGGTGGCTGGGGTCGTGGGCCCATACAAATTTTTCAAAAAAAATTAACCCGATTTTCTTCAAATTTTATATATCTATATTTTATTTTATATATTATAGATACACACTCCGATGGACAAAATTTTTTGTAAAGTTTTTGGAGTGAGGCCCTGAGGCCCGAGGGGTGCCCATATCAATTTTTTAAAAATTACCTCGATTTTATTCAAATTTTAAACACATGTGTATCACTGATGGACAAAACTTTTTGTAAGTTTGTTGGAGTGATCGGGCCCTGACCCCGTGTGGTATCCATGTAAATTTTTTAAAAATTTGCGCGGTTTTCTTCAAATTTTAACACATACCCATCTCCTATTAGAGAATTTACATGAAAAATTGTATTTTTATGGGTTGTTTTTTTTTTATCATAAAACTTTAATTTAGAGCATTGCTTCTTATCTTATTAATTGCTGCGATGACATACTAAAGAAATGAAGGCAGTCACTCAAGCTTTTTGCAAAGAAATGTTGTCGACTTATCACATATTGTAAGGCGATTATTATTATTTCTTTTACAAGAAATAAACCACGGAAGCATCCAATTATCGCCGGAGCATCATTTGTAGCCACCGAAAATATATTTTTTTAAAAGAATACCTTTATAAAATTGCTTTTCATTATGTAAATAAAACAACCATTTCTCGATTTTCTTCAAATTTTATACACATGTGTATCTCTAATATACAACACTTTTTGTAAAAAATTTGGAGACCCCGGGCCCGGGTTCGTGGGGCCTCATAACTTTTGTTAAAAAAAATAACCCGATTTTTTTCAAATTTAATACACATGTGTATCTTCGATAGACAAAACTTTTTGTAAAAATTTGGACACCCCGGGCCCGTGTTCGTGGGGCCCCATAACTTTTTTTTAAATAATTAACCCGATTTTCTTCAAATTTTATATACGTATGTATCTCCGATGAAAAACACTTTTTGTAAAAATTTTGGAGACCCCGGGCCCCAGGGTCATTGGGCCCCAATTTTTTTTTTTAAAAAAATTAACCCGATTTTTTTTAAATTTTACATACGTGTGTATCTCCGATGGGCAGCACTTTTTGCAAAAATTTTGGAGACAGGCCCCAACAATTTTTTTAAAAAACTTAAATCGATTTTTTTTAAATTTTATATATATCCGATAGACAACACTTTTTCCAAAAAATTTGGTGGCTGGGGTCGTGGGCCCATAAAAATTTTTCAAAAAAAATTAACCCGATTTTCTTCAAATTTTATATATCTTTATTTTATTTTATATATTATAGATACACACTCCGATGGACAAAATTTTTTGTAAAGTTTTTGGAGTGAGGCCCTGAGGCCCGAGGGGTGCCCATATCAATTTTTTAAAAATTACCTCGATTTTATTCAAATTTTAAACACATGTGTATCACTGATGGACAAAACTTTTTGTAAGTTTGTTGGAGTGATCGGGCCCTGACCCCGTGTGGTATCCATGTAAATTTTTTAAAAATTTGCGCGGTTTTCTTCAAATTTTAACACATACCCATCTCCTATTAGAGAATTTACATGAAAAATTGTATTTTTATGGGTTGTTTTTTTTTTTATCATAAAACTTTAATTTAGAGCATTGCTTCTTATCTTATTAATTGCTGCGATGACATACTAAAGAAATGAAGGCAGTCACTCAAGCTTTTTGCAAAGAAATGTTGTCGACTTATCACATATTGTAAGGCGATTATTATTATTTCTTTAACAAGAAATAAACCACGGAAGCATCCAATTATCGCCGGAGCATCATTTGTAGCCACCGAAAATATATTTTTTAAAAGAATACCTTTATAAAATTGCTTTTCATTATGTAAATAAAACAACCAATAAAAATTAAAATTGTTCGTGTAAATTCTGTAATTGATAAACAATGTGCAAAGTTTGAATAAAATCGGGTAACATTTAAAAAAAAATGGAAGACCCCCTTAACCACTCCAAAATTTCTACAAAAAGTGTTCCCATCAGAGATACACATGTGTATAAAATCAAAAGAAAATCGGGCTAATTTTTAAAAATTTATGTGGAAGCCCCTCGGCCCTGGGGGCATTTCCAAATTTTTACAAAAAGCGTGTTAATGGGGTCTTCCGCCACCAGGGTCCGATCTTTTTCAAAAAGTGTTGTCCATTGGAGATACACATGCGCATAATATTTGAAGAAAATCGGGTACTTTTTTTACAAAATTTGTATGGGTGTTCCTGACCCCGGGGCCCGATCACTTACAAATTTTTACAAAAAAATTTTATCCATTTGAGATACACATGCGTATAAAAGTGGAAGAAAATCGGGAACTTTTTTACTAAATTTGTATGGGGCCCGATCACTTCCACATTTTGAAAAAAAGATGTTGTCCATTTGAGATACACATGCGTATAAAATTTGAAGAAAATCGGGGTTTGTTTTTTATAAAACGGTGCCCCCGACCCCGGGGCCCGATCACTTCCAAAAATTTACAAAAAAATTTTATCCATTTGAGATACACATGCGTATAAAAGTGGAAGAAAATCGGGTACTTTTTTACTAAATTTGTATGGGGCCCGATCACTTCCACATTTTGAAAAAAAGATGTTGTCCATTTGAGATACACATGCGTATAAAATTTGAAGAAAATCGGGGTTTGTTTTTTATAAAACGGTGCCCCCGACCCCGGGGCCCGATCACTTCCAAAAATTTACAAAAAAATTTGTCCATCGGAGATATACATGTGTATAAAAAAATACTACACATCTGTATAAAATTTGAAGAAAATAAAGTACTTTTTTTTAAATTTGTATGGGTGGCCCCGGGGCCCGTTCACTACCAAATTTGTACAAAAAGTGTTGTCCATCGGAGATACACATACAATTTTAAGAACATCGGTTACATTTTGTAAAATATTTGCTTGGGCCCCAAATTTTAATAGAAAGAGTTTCCATAGAGGATACACATGTGTGCAAAGTTTCAATAAAATCGGGCTTTAGCAAATGGGTAAAAAATTGATCACAAAATTTGTGTGCCAGTCCGCCAGCCAGTCAGCCACGGGCACGCGAAGTTAATATAGAGAATTTAAAAATAAAAAAAATGCAATTGTCTTTAAGAACTCATTTAACAAAATACGTGCTAACAAACTAATCTGGACAAAGTGGCTCTGACTTAAACTGGCAAAAAATTTTCTTGTGAATACATATATGTAAATCGACAAAATACGGAAAAGTTTATTGTATAAACTAATACTAAATATCTAATTATTTATTATATGATATTAAAATAGCTAAATTATAAACTTTATGTTTCTTGATTTTTATATAAAATATTTTTTTATTGTTCGGATATTTCGGTGTTGCGCACCATTTTCAGCGACCTCAAAAAAACCAACGATTTTATCTAATATAATATTAATCGCGTAAACTGGTGCACAGCACCGAAATATCCAAACAATAAAAATATCTTTAACTTTCTTTTACATAGTAAAAGGAAGCATGTATAGTAATCATGAAAATTCTCGAACTTTACCCATTCTCGTATCTCCTGAGTCAAAAAAGCAAAACAATAAAATTATATAATTTTTTTTTTTTTTAAAATGCTTTTATTGAAGCATAACTAGTCCCCTAAAAGATAGTAAACAAAATAGGTGGTAGATCGGGAGCAACTAGAACTGTTATAAAATAAATGAAAATGGCTGGAATGTTTTTAATGGAAATCTGGAATATTTTTGGCTTGAAAAAATCAAATAATTTAAAATAACCGTGCTAAGCATTTGAGGTTTATGACAAGATTAAAAGAGCACAATTTGCATTTCTCAACACAGCCATTTCTCGCAATTTGTTCAGATTCAGTATCTGATCTATTAAATCGGTTCACTCCGATAAATATTAAGAAAAGTGGTTATGGATTCTACCATTCTATTGTGCTGAAAGCAGGAACTTAACCATAACATCCAAGCTGCTGATATATAAGACAATGGTCATATCAGTACTTACATATGGATCCGAGACTTGGGTGCTTAACAAAAAGCATTCTGACCTCTTAGCCGCGTTCGAGAGAAAAGTCTTACGGAGAATTGTTGGCCCCGTATGTGAGGAAGGACGATTCCGGAGACTCTATAATGATGAGATCTACGAGCGTTACCGCGATGTCGACATCGTGAAGAAAATTAAGCTCGGTAGGCTCCGGTTGGGAGGACACCTAACTCGCATGAGCGAAGAGGATCCTGCTCGGAAAGTCCATTGCGGTAGGATTTATGGAACACGACAGCGAGGCCGGCCAAGCCTACGCTAGAGGGATGGCGTAGACCAGGACGCCCAGAGTTTAGGGATGCCAAACTGGATGACATCGGCTCGAAATCGGGACCGGTGGAGAGACTTTTTGCGGGAAGCCAGGACCGGACCCCGGTTGTAGAGCCAAATATGATGATGATGATGATTGTGCTCAAAGGTAGCTCTTCTTCATCACTCCAATCACTACAAGGAGACATCAACACATACCAGCATTTCTTTATTGAGCTAACCTGTAATCCATCCCATGCGTTAGCTAGGAGGCAAATTGCATTTTGAAAAGTAAATGCTTTGATTTTAACTTTCAGATCCGAGCCCTCACTTCCAACCAAGTGCGTCAATAGACTTTTTTTTATATAATACAGCTTTGTTAAGTTTATAACATTTTGGTCTATTATTTTGGTTAAAGGATAGCAGTGCAAATAGCTGGAAAACACATTACAACGATCATGCCGTCATCACTTTTCAACTCGCTATCTTTTTGGACGACCCTTGGATCTTAGAAAAACTCGAACCTAAAAGAAACAAAACTCCAGTAAAAAATGACCAGTAATCGATTCAGGAACAAATGTATTGTGGAACCATTGTACAAAGAATGCTAACGTCATCCATGCATTTTTTTGAACTTTTTACACGGTTTTTAGATATCGTGATTTACTGATTTGTTGATGACGAACAGATTAATTTTGTGCAAACCAGAAGTGTTAGTGCAAGCGAGGAACGTTATTCTCTCCTTGCTTGCTTTCCGACCAGGATATGAAGATTCTTTAAAACCTACAAGGCTTCTGCCATAAGTCAGTATAATAACACGGATTCATCTTCGTTGTATATTTGATTAGGAGACAAATCGAGTTCTTTGACTCTGTTTCTAAATTGTTAACAAGCGAATGCCATGTCTTTTGTTACAATTTAATTTAAAATATTATTCAAATGGGATGGTAATATGGAGACACCCACAATCCCCTAAAATACCCTCAAAAGACTTCTAAAGGACTCCGAAAGGAACCTCTAAAAACCTCTCAAGACCACCCTCAAGATGACTTCCAAGACCACGTTACGACCGCCATCAATATTTCCTCAAGAACATTCTAAAGTCCACCTTAAGGGTGCCTTAAAACCACCTGAAAATATTCTTAAGACCCCACTCACGACCATCTCAAAATTCCCTCAAGATCACCTCAAGACAAAGGGCCTCCTCAAGACCCCACTAAGGACTCTCACGAAACCCGTTCGGGACCCTCTTGAAGACTACCTAAAGACTCTCTCAAGATCACCTCAAGACCCCGTTAAGACCACGTTACTACCCCCATTAATACTCCCTCCAGACCCCCTCAAAACTATCTCAAGACCACCTAAAGAGACCCTCAAGGCTCCCCTCACGACCCTCTCAAAAACCCCTCAAAAACACCTCAATAACCCCTCAAAACCTACTTAAGACTCCACTCAAGACCCTCTCAAAATTCCCTCAAGAACCACTCAAGACCACCCAAGGACCCCTTAAAGACCCACTTAAAGATCCTCACAAAACTCCCTCGAGACCCCCTCAAGACCCCTTCTAAGAACCCCTCAATACCCCACAAGATTTCCTTAAGAACCCCACAAAACCCTCTTAAGAACCTACTGAAGACCACCTAAGAACCCCTCAAAACCCCCTCAACACCCTGCTAAAATTTCCCTTAAGAACCTCTTAAAACCCTCCTAAGACCCCACTTAAGACCCTCTCAAACTCCCTCAAAACCCCCTTGAGTCCTCCACAAAATCCTCTTAAGACTCTACTCAAGACACTCCCAAAATCCCCTCAAGATCCCCTCAAGACCACCAAGGACCCCTCAAGACTCTACTGAAGCAAATTGTCCATTAACCATCGCTCGGTCAAAGAGTTGAATTTTTTTCTTAATGTTTTTGATGATCTTATTCAGGCTCAATTATTAGATTAGATGCTGCATTATTTAATAATTTCGATCACATCAGGATATTTTTCAATTTGCAAATGTATGTGCTAGCATCTCTGCTAGTGCACAGTGATAAAATGTGAAACATTGCCCTAAATTAATATCTTTCACATGCAATGACCATTTAAACGAAGTGTATCCTGTTCTTAAGCGCTGGATGTTATGGATATTATAGAATTTTGTGTGCGTATTTTTGAAAAAACATGATGAATATGAAACCCCTATTAAAAAATACTAGTGATTCTGTATGGAAAGCAGATTTTGCGCTGAAAGTGCGCATAATTCATCACTTTGAAAACATTTTATCAATTTAATTAATTAGAAACTGTTTGGTGCTCCCATTGCTGCTTGTATACGAAAATACATCGAGTGCGCGATAACCCGTACGAGTTGTCTTATAACTGATTGAAACTGACCTCTTTAGAATGGGTTAATTGACACTAATTTAGGAGTAACCCATGTCGAAAGTGTTGACGCGATGCAAGTACGTACATAGGAAATGTTCAACCACAAAAAAGCGCAAAACATGTGTATTGAGATGAAAATTGTATAATGCGTTGATGGTATCCAACATTTAAACAGAAACTTCACCCTCTGGGAATGACTACAAATGAGTGCTTGTCTTTCCCGTATTTTTAAATATATTGAAAATAATATAATTGAACGTATAATAAAGAAAATATGTGTTTTTTTGTATACTAATTGTTTAATTATAACACAAGTTAACTAGTTAACTGAATATATAAGTAGTTAGTCTCACAAACATACTGATAGTTTATAATTTATTAATAAATAAGAAGGCAAAAATTGTTTTCAATTCTATACATTGAAGAACATAAATCTCTATCAATTTATAAGAATAAATTATTAATCTGATTCGTTTCCGTTAAACCAACTTAAATTAAATAAAATTTTAAAATAAATGGTTGCATTTAATGAAAAACTTTTCCGGTCGGAAAAATATTGACTCCACACTAATATTGATCATGTCCATATGATACCTACTTCCCACCACTACCACCAAAGGTGTCTTACCGTCACTATTTATCGCAGCGACCCCGAAAACTATGGATTCGACGCTAATATCAATATCAGCCATGTCATATATTACAACTTTGTAACACATATTTTATTGCATAATATTATAAATATATACGTTTACGTTTTCCGATAACTTTTTAGAAATAAAGAGCGGTAAAGAGAAGGCACGTAAAAAAATCTACACATTTTGCAAAGCTTTCTAGCAGATTTACTGGGCTCTGGAGAAAGAGCATTGACATGCTTATGCAAAATAGGTCGTTCGGATTTTCCTTCTTGCTTTATAATTTTATTGTTATCAAAAATACGAGTATGTAAATTGTAATGAATAGAACTAGAAATGCAGTGACGAGCGTGGTCAAATACGTCATTAGCGTGTGTTGGTTGCCCTAATTCCCTGCAATACCTACGAAAAAAAAAATTAAAAGTTTAAATTATATATAAATTTTAGCTCCCTGCACTTCTTCTCCTATTAACTTTAATTATGCCAATCTCATAATCCTCCGTGCTCGAAATATGCTTCAAAGGGGTACAAATTTTTCTTTTCACGTATTTAGATAAAATTTGAAAAAAAAAATAAAGAAAACCAGGGAGCACCCTGCGCATAGAGTCCGAACCCTTCCAAAACATGGCGCTTCTTGTTTTCATTGAATACCAAACAATTTTGGAAAATTTCAAAAATATTCAAAAATTCTGAAAAATGCATAATTTGTAAAAACTATTCTTATGAAGACCCCTTGATCGGGGAGTCTGAACACTTTTTAAATTTTAAGTGCTCATTATGGTATAAAACCCCTACACAAAGTTTGAACGCGATCGGTTGTAGGGTTTGGCAGTTCATGTGAACATACATACACGCAAAGTTTCACTTTTATATTTTGTAATTAAATTTACTAATATCGGAGTTTTTATTTTATTTTGTCTTGCAGGAGCGACCTTTCACCTGTGTAAACGACTTAGCTGATACGAATGGCATGATGGATTACGAAATAAGTCGGTAAGTGAAAAACTCAAAATACCTTTAAAAATATGGTGAATCTTTTTGGTGTATTTAGTGAATACCAAACTTTTGTACAAAATTAATTAAAAACCGGACCCCGGTTGTAGAGCCATGATGATGATACCAACTCTAGGTCAAGTTTAGATGATCGATGAGTTAACGTGTAAAACATATTGAGACATGCAAAGTTTCGCTGTTATACATATATCCATACTTCATTACTAATATCATAAATGTTAAAGTAACTTTTTCTTTCTAATGGGCGGAGTTGGATGATGGTAAGGGTTTATGTCTGCGGGCAGTGAAGCGCCCGGGAGCAGCTGGTATATAAATAGATATAATTTCTCACATTTTATATTTAATGTATTAAGTATTGGATTTACGTTCGCTATCTCATTCACGGTTGCTAAAATATTTTTCAAATAAATTGAAAAAAATGCATTTTTTGATTTAAATTAAAAGTACACATATATATCAACACAAATTAACCCGATGTCAAACTATTATAACTTTTTTAATAAATTTCATGAGCCGCTCAAACCAAAAATAATGCTCAAAAACAGAATCTTTGTTTAGTGGATATTTATTGTTCATGTGTAATGTGATGGTCACTAACTACTGACATTTATAATTATCTTAATTGTCTGTCCTGTAAAGATAACGCCAACAAATCACAATAGAATTAGAAGTCAGAAACTAACAGAACAGAAATCAGAAATTAATTTTATTTTATTTTTTTTTTTCAAACTTCCGTGTTCATCAAACATAAATGATTTATTTTTATGATATAATTACTTGTCCACTTAACAAGGGGATTATGACGTTCTGTACGTGGAAGACCATAGCTTTACATACCCATATAGTGTAATACTACGTGATTGGTTTACTCATTTCCTCGCCTTTTTTATTCATATACGGCGCAATATCGCAAATCATAATACCGGAAAAAAGTAGAAGTAAAGCATTCATAGTTCGCAAGTAATTTATTTCAAATCAATACCTGAATCGTTTCAGACTCCCCTCCCCTATAACCATTAATATTGCTATTGTTTGAACCAGTCAGAGCTCTGGCTGGTTGAAACAACCGACACTTGCGTTTATTTCCGATTTTTTTTTTCAACTAGTCCACTTTTCTAACCGCATTTTATGTGTAATATCGTGACCGGTCGGCGCAACATACTATTTTATGCCAGCATATTTAGAATGGCAGATAGATACTTACTCGAGTATATAAGAGTAAGTACTTAAACAAAATTCATAACACAACAAATGGAAAGTGTTTTCATCGGACTTAGTTTCGTATCTTTCACTACATCATGACTGAATGATTTTAAATGCTGCGGGATTATGTTCTGTACTATGGACAAAATGAGCACAATTGCTGAAAATATTGCAGTGGATGGAAAATATGCATAGTATTAATATAAAAATTCCATGTAACAAATTATATTTTCAATAGTTGATTCGGATTAGAGTTACAAAAAACAATTAGCAAGAGTCTCATAAATAAGTAGCTGTTTCCGGGCTCTTCACTAGCCGCTCACATGAATCCCCGCCTTCCTCTTACCACCGTGGTGCCTGATAATAACATTTTACATTTATTATATAATCAAGAACACTGTTTATGCAAAATTAAATAACTTAAAACCAAACTAATACATTTTTGTGAATATCTCGACTCAAGCGCTACCTGTCGGGTTAAAATAAAACATGAACTTATGGGAACGCCAAATCAACATATGGTGTTAATATAGTTTCGATACCACTAGTTAATTAGGCGTTATGACGTCTTTTAAGCCTGATGAAATCTCGAATCCAGAGCCACCTACCGGTCTCAAAAAAGAGATAAACATACCGGAGCACCAAATGAACATATGGTGTGAATATGGCTTCGATACGACCAGTGGTTTAGGCGTTGCGTCATTACATATGTACGCACAATAATTTTTATATATATGAAGATCTATAGCAATTTGTATCATTTGCACAACTTTTTTTGCCATACATAACATTACTATTTACGCCAAGCAACCATAAAACAGAAAAGAAAAAAGTTGTGGACTTTTATTACATTACATAAAATGGCTCCTTATAAAAAAAAAATTGGGACTAATGTCCCGATGGGGTGGCACACATTCGATTCCCTAATTCGATTTGACTTATTTTGGTACTTATGTCCCACTTAACTTACAACTTACAAATCCAACAGAACAAAATAAAAGTGTGAATCACTGCACTGCAAGGAAAACGTTATTTTATATAAAGACCACAGACTTCTCCCGACATTCCTACCAGGCTACCCGAGATTCCCCCTTCTCCTACCTGAGCCCCTTAAAACCCTCCTGGGCACTACCATCAAGACTCCCTCCAAGAGATCCAGACCTATCAGATCACCTAGACCCACAGGCTCCTCCAAGTAACCTCCTTCCAGATCCCCCAGACTCCCATCGGAACCCTCCAAATTAGTTCTTATGTACTATTTATTAAGTGGTTCTTGAGTGATAAGCGCATCAATATTGCGTTTTATAATATGTATAGATATATATTACATAATTATATAGGTATATGTACACAACTATGTATATAGGTAATATATATATTTAAAAAGACAATTTTAATAAATAAATAATTAGGGGTTTATTTATTTTAATAATTTATTTAAAATAAAAATTATTAATTGAAATCATTATTTTAAAACTAGCGGAAATACCCAGCGTTTACCGGCTGCCCCATCCCACTGACCACCACCCAACTTACCACCCGCTCACTGACCTCCCGCCAACTGACCTCCCACAAACAAACAAACTATTATAATATTTAAATTTTAATAGTTATTTAAATTATTTGAAATTTTCTTAAAAAAAAATTGAGTGCATGGACCATTGGATGGTTTAAAGTGAAACTTCCTTAAAATTGTGGCCGATATTACGATTAAATTGAAAGGCAAAAATAGTCCTACAATGGCTTAGTTCCCAATATTTCAGTCCATAATGGCCATATCCCAGAATTTCCATAGGAACAAGCTTCATAGTCGCATATTAGTCCCACAAACCGAATTTAATACAAATCGCTTAAGAAATGGCTTAGTTCCCAATATTCCAGTGTCTAATGGCCATATCCCATAATTTCCATAAAGCCAAATTATATACACCAACCGCAACATCCGTAAGATTACATCCGCAACAAAATAATTTCAGTTACCCCCTAGTCGCGCTCTAAGAAGTTTAACTTCAATAATAATTTATATTATTAACTAGCTGACCCGACAGACGTTGTCCTGTCCCACTTTCAATAAATTTGTTTGTGATCGTTTTGTGAACTTGTGAAAAGCTATTTGAAATGTTAAACCAAAGTAAAAATGAGAAAAAAACCTCAAACCTATTTTCTTTCATTAAATTTTAAATCACAATGAATCTCAATGTGTTTTATTTACATTTCGATTTCGATTGCAATGTCATAGCAAACGAATTGAAACAAAGCATTTGTTTGTTTTGATTGTTTGCTTGAACTTCACTATTTCGTTCATTGCAATGCTTTATGATATACGACCTTTTTGTAAGTGAAACTACTTTATCGGCGGTGAGGATTAGTACGGTATCAAAAAAAATTTTGTCTTGCGATTTTGAGTCACAGTATTAGTCACATTACTCTGTTAAATTTTTAAATTTTGGGAACTAAGTCATTTCTCTACCGATTTGTATGAAATTCTTTTTTTTTTTTGGTCTTTTGATTAGTACTTTGAGGATCATTTTGGGGTCTTTTGAAGGTCCTTTTAGGGTCTTTTGGGGGTTTTTTGGTTAGTGTTTTGGACGTCTTTCGATGGTCTTTTGAGGGTCCTTTGAGGGTATTTTGGGGGTATTTTGAGGAGTCTTTTGGAGGTCCTTTGAGCGTTTTTTGGGGGTCTTGTGAGGTTCTTTTAAGGGTATTTTAGGGAGTCTTTTAAGCGTTTTTTGAGGTTCTTCGATTGTCGTTTGAGGGTCTTTTGGGGGTTTTTTGATGACTTTTGAGGGCATTTTGATAGACTTTTGGGGGTAATTTGGAGGTATTTTGGGGTTCGTTTGGACATCCTTTGAGGAGGTCCTTCGAAGGTTCTTTGAGGGTGTTTTGGGCGTCTTTTGACGGTCTGTTGGAGTTCCTTTGAGTCTTTTTGGGGTCTTTTGATTTTATTTTGGGGAGTCATGTAAGGGACTTTTTGGTTTATTTTGGGAAGTCATTTGATGGACATTTGAGGGTCTTTTTGGAGTCTTTTGAGGGTCTTTTGGAGTCTTTTGAGCGTCCTTTGGAGATAATTTTGGGAGTATTTTCGAGGTCCTTTGAGGGTTTTTGGGATTTTTTTGGGGAGTCTTTTGAGTCTTTTTGAGGTCTTTTGAAGGTCTTTTGGGGAGTCTTTTGAGGGTTTTTGAGGGTCTTTTTGGGGTATTTTGGGGAGTCTTCTGAGGGTCTTTTAGAGGCCCTTCGAGGGTCGTTTGAGGGTCTTTTGGGGGACTTTTGGAGATCCTTTGAGGGCCTTTTTGGAGTCTTTTGAGGTTTTTTTGATAACTGTTTTGATGGTCTTTTGAGGGTATTTTGAGGGTCTTCCGAAACGGCTCGACCGATTTTAATGAAATATGTATATTTGGTGGGTATGAGAATAGGTCGTAAAGTATATTTCTTACCGCTAGGTGAATAGGATGTCCCTATCCAAAAAAAAACATTTGAGAACGGCTGGACCGATTTGGCTAATTTTTATTTTATAATGTTCGCAATAGTCCGAATAAGGTTTATGCGGAAAAAATAGAAAAGTTCCCCGGAACTCGCGACCATAACTCACGATTCGAACGATGGTTTTTCGTAAACCTTTTTTGACCCACAAATAACTCCCCCCAAAACACACCCAAAAGACCATCAAAAGATCCCCAAAACCCATAAAAGCATCAAAAGACCACCAAAAGATCCCATAAAGACCACCAAAAGACCCCAGAGGACCCCCAAAAGACGAAGCTGTTGAAATACATATTTTCTTGGCAAATGTGAATGTGCGTGCACTGAACTATTGTAATTCAAAAGAGAATTCTAGCTCATACGCAATAAAACAACGAATATAAATTTGAAAATAACATACAATTTACAAACTACTGTGTGAATGTGTTCTCTGAGACTGCAGTAAATCACAATAACGCACTGTTGTCCGATGCGTGTGGTACTAGCCTAACAACCAATACAGTATAGTTATCTCTTTTCTCTGTCTGGCTAAGTACCTTTTTGCGTTCTTCATGCTCGAAATCGTTTCGCATATGACGTCATAAAACACTGCAACCTTAAAATTTTACTCCCCATCGCGCGTAAAGAAGTTTTACTTAAAAAAAACACAACCATTATATCTATTCAATGACCAACGACAGTAAATATTACATCGATACAACAAATTATATTTGCTTAAATTGAAGCTAATTCTCCCTGTTGTCATACATTCCCTTATATCGTCAACAGTTCAACGCGTTGTTCTTCGACTGCCATCCAAATTGCATTCGATAACCATTCCATCCTCGCAATGTTATTATTATTGCCACTTACACTATTTAATTTCGGTTGCGATTTCTAGTTTGTTGGTCATGTTGAAGAAGGTTTTCGTTTGATATTGATTTGATATTGAACCAGAAGATCTTTAATATACACCTTATTTGCATTTTAAAGAAGATCTGAATACGAAGAAGATAGCTTAATTTAGAACCGCACTGCAATGACATTTGTATTGGACATGCTCTTTAAGATGTTATTGGAGCACCAGATTTTACATGTCGGGCTTTATTGTTGAGAGACGCAACGGCTTTTTCGATGGTTTGTCCAACTGTTGAGAGTAGACTCATATTGAAACTTAATGCACACAAGTTTAGTTTTCGGATCGTTCAATTCTTTATCAATTCTTTTATCTTTATCAATTTATTTTCTCAATGGCACCAGTAAATAACGTTGGATGCTTCCGATTGTGGTGGATTGGAATAGTATTGGCGAGAGAACCGATCCCTGCAATACAACTCTGCCAATCGTAAATCCAGCGTTTTCCTGGCGCCTTACCGAGTGATGTAAATATTGTGTTGGACGTACCGATTTTGTCTGCCTGTAGATTGCTTTAAATTCACATTCAAAGTCGACTAAATTTAAAAAAAAAATGGAGGTGTGGGCACAACAAGACTTTCCTTTACGGACGGATTTTTTTATTTTCGCTTTTTCTGACTCTGGAGATACGGTAATGGGTAAATCTACAAAAATCCCGAGTTAGAAAATTTTCATGATTACTATACACACTTCCTTTTACTATGTAAAAGAATGTAGTTATGTTAGATTATTTTAGATATTTGTTGCAAGGACTAAGGATTTATGAGTCATATAAACGGAGCAGACGAAACCTTCGCTGGCAAGATTGTGTTGGTTAAGAAAGCTTAACTTGGTGTCGTCGGATTGCAATCGGAACCAATGGAGAGATTTTTTGCGGCAGGCCAGGTTCGAAAGAACTGCATACATCTGTAGAGATATATACTTTTTGATCGTTTAAGTGCATCATATTTCAACAAGTAAATCTTTATTTAATCATTCGCACGCTTGATCTCGATCTCTTGCCACAAGAGAAAAATATTCTAAAAATATTTCAGTTGACGTCCGGATATAATAGGTCTGTTGTATTAGCTAGACAAACTTATTGCTTATTTTTAAAGAAGTGTGAGAAGATGTTCAACCAAACAATCCACCACTCAGCTAAGAACGTTCGTCGGTGTCAAAAAAGGTTATCAAGTGTGCTTATCAATAATTGTAAGAGATTTCAGTATCAGCAGCGTTGACGCAGAGCAAGACATTCATCTTGACAATGCTGTCCATTATAATAGTAAGCAGAGGATAAGCATCATGAAGTGAACTGGCGTAAAATGTTCATGTTTTTTTTCTATGTGAATGCAAATTTATTGTTTTTAAATTTGAGTGCTTATACAAAAGCGATATAACGGCGGACTCTTTGTACAGTGATATTATAGTATCGAAGTGCTTCCGTAACTGTTTTTAGTTATCTTTCTTTCAAATTGGCTGGGAAAATCGTATCCTTTAAAATAAAAAAGATTGTTTATTTTATTATAGATTTTCGCGATCCCTTCTGACATTTGCTGCTACTATGACAATCATTATAATGATTGTTGGTATATTTGGTAATCTGTTAACCATTGTGGCACTTTTAAAATGCCCTAAGGTTAGGAATGTGGCTGCAGCGTTTATTATTAGGTAAGTTTAGTAATTGCATATATTGTTAACTAAAGTAAAATGTATGAACTTGTTATGTATCATAAGGTACTTAAACCGGGCCGAACCGGACCACGGTTGTAGAGCCAAATATTATGATGACCTAAACTTTTACAAAAATACTAAAACCAAACATTTAAAAATTTACTTCTCTCATTTTTAGTTTGTGCGTCGCTGATTTTTTATTTTGCGCTATTGTTTTGCCATTTAGTGCCTTTCGATTTATTCATGGAACATGGACACATGGTGATCTTCTATGTCAACTAATTCCATTCATTCAATATGGCAACATTGGTGTGTCACTACTTTGTATCGCAATGATCACAATTAACAGGCAAGTATTTGGCTTACGTATTGTATTGAACAGATAGTCGATAGCAGATATAGTATATAGTATAGCTTAACTTTAATAATGATGAACTGAATAATTCTTATCTTCTACTTCTATATATATAAAATAGAGAATTTATTTGTATATTTGTATATTTGTATATTTGTGCCTAACTAGCTCTGGAACGCCTTGACCAATTTCAACCAAATTTGGTATACATATTAGTTACTATGTGGAATCAAACATAGGTGGTGGGGGGTACAACGTTTTTTAGCTGTGGGAGGCGTGGCTGGCGATTTAAGTGTCGGACCCTCCGTTTTTGGTATCGCCGAAACGAATAGTGCTGGTAGTACACTCCTATGGGTGAGTTATATTCCCACAGGGGAATCGATATTAGTGTTGGTTCTATGGTTTTCGGGGTCGCTGAGTTGAATGGTGATGGTAAGACAGCTCTAGGGGGATGGGGTGATAACTGATGGGGAGGGGGGGAGACCGATATTAGTGATGATTCTATGGTTTTCGGGGTCGCTGAGTTGAATGGTGATGGTAAAACACCTCTAGGGGGATGGGGAGATAACTTAGGGTGGTGGGGGTGACCGACATTAGTGTTGATTCTATGGTTTTCGGGGCCGCTGAGTTGAATGGTGATGGAAAGACAGCTCTGGGGATGGGTCGATAACTGAGTGCGGGGGGGGGACGATATTAGTGTTGATTCTATGGTTTTCGTGATCGCTTAGTTGAATGGAGATGGTAAGACATTTCTAGGGGGATGGGGTCGATAACTGAGGGTGGAGGTGACCGATATTAGTGTCGACTTTATGGTTTTCGGTGTCGCTGAGGTGAATGGTGATGGTAAGACAGCTCTAGGGGGTTGTGGTGATAACTGTGGGGGGGTGACCGGTATTAGTGAAGATTCTATGGTTTTCGTGGTCGCTGAGTTTAATGGTGATGGTAAGACAGCTCTAGGGGGATAGGGTGATAACTGTGGGGAGGGGGGGGTGACCGATATTAGTGTTGATTCTATGGTTTTCGTGGTCGCTGAGTTGAATGATGATGTCAAGACAGCTCTAGGGGGATGGGGTGATAACTGAGTGGTCGGGGGGGGGGGTGACCAATATTACCAATATTAGTGTTGATTCTATGGTTTTCGAGGTAGCTGAATTGAATGATGATGGTAAGACAGCTCTAGGGGATTGGGGTTTCGATTGCGAGAAGGGGCCATTCTTGCTACTAAAAATGGAGACACCCACGAAATCAACAATCAAATACTTGCCATGTTAATAGGCACAGTCACAAAATATAAAAGTATAGATATCGTTGTAGATACTGATGAGGAAGTTAATTATCTGAGTTGCTAAACTCACTTAATTCGTCTGGATTGCCACCACATCGTCTTACAGTTTGATCTCCAATTATTTTACTACGGATTCTCGACTCGCCAAAACTTTGCAACGGCACTAGACTGTGCGTAAAAGAGATGCGGGGCAATATAAATGAAGCGACTTCTTAACAAAAAAGGGACAGTGTGATTAAGAGATTGAATTTTCCAGTAAAACTTGCGTTTTCGATGACGATCAATAAGTCGGGCAGTTTAATAAGTACTGCGGAGTATAGATTTGAGATCGCCATGTTTTTCCCACGGACAACTTTATTTTGCTTGCTCTGGGTTGGGTTGACCTAAGAATTTATTTATTCTTGCTCTTGAAGGTGAAACTTACAACAGCGTATACAACCAAGTTTTGTTTTAAATTAATTTTATGTATGTTTATTTAATTTTATTTTATAATTTGAATACTATAGCTATAATTTAAAATATTTTAAATAATTTTTGTTTATAAAAACTGCAATTTTACCTTATAGTTAGATATCATTCTTTTTTCTACCCCTGCCAAATAGAAGATTGGGATGAAAAAATACCTGGGCAACGCCGGGTAATCAGCTAGTACTTATATATTATTGGGACCATTATACAGACGTGGGCGCCGTTGCTCAGTGGCTAAGAGCATAGACTTCTGAGCACCTGGACCATTGCGATCCAAGGCGGCCTTGCTTCTCGCATCCATTTGTGCTGAGCATGTATATTTTTGCACACAAGTGGATGGGACCTACAATATAATACCGGATCCAAACGGCGAATTAAGAAGCATTCCGTGACAAGTTATTACTCTCGAAACGTTTGTCACCCATTCGCAAGAGGTGGGACACCGTGAAAAATACTTTCGGTGTTACTGGGATTCGAACCACGAACCCCTGTTCAGTAGCCATGCGCATTTCCACTGAAAAATATTATATATTTTTTAAGACAATTACAATTATATTAATTTAAGATAAAACTTGGTTGTATAGGGTGTTTCAATAGGTGCGCTTCAAGTTTTCTCCGATAGGGACGGCGAACGACGCCATATTTTTTATTGTTCTTTTGTCATTTGGAAACTTCATTAGTATACATTTCATCATGGAACGCTACACATGTGAACAGCGATTGTCAATCGTGCAAATTTTTTATCAAAATAATCGTTCTGTTGCCGCTACTTTAAGAGCATTACGGCCATTTTACGGTCCATTTAACAAGCCAGCCCGTTCGACAATCGATTTTACATAAAGATCTTGGCCTACATCCGTATAAGATCAAGCTGACACAACAACTAAAGCCGTTTGACCATTTGAAGTGACGCCGATTCGTGAATTGGGCTCAAGAGCAAATCGAAAATGATGCAGATTTTTCACCGAAAAATCATCTTCAGCGAGAAGGCTCACTTCGTAAAACGTGCACGCGGTGGTAATGCAAAAGAAATCGAGTTTCATACTTAAATGTATCATATGTATATGTTCAAATTCGTTAATAAAAAAAAAAATTAGTTCAAAAGTCGAACAGTTTGTGTTTTATTCAAAAAAAAAGTTGAAGTGCTCTTATTGAAAAACGTTTTTAGTTTCAACTTCAAGAACCTATAGCTGTCTTACATCACCATTCAACTCAGCGACCCCGAAATCTACAGAATCGACACTAATATCGTCCGTCACCCCCTCCCCCTCTCAGTTATCGATCCCATCAACCTAGAGCTGTCTTACCATCACCACTCAACTCAGCGACACTACTAACGGCTGCCACCCCTCCCCCAGCCAAAAAAACCTGATTCCAGATAGTAACTAATATGTATATCAAGTTTGGTTGAAATTGGTCAAGGCGTTCTAGAATTTTTTATTCACAAATATATATACAAATATACAAATAAATTCTCTATTTTATATATATAGAAGATTTCATATTTTATAGTATATAGTTTAAAATTTTAGTTTATATATTATATTGTATATTTTATAATTTATATTTTATATTTCAAAATTCTTATTCACAGTAAAATACAATATGTTATAAATTAGTGACAAGCGTAATTAATGCTATGTGAGAAAGCCACTTGAATCAGTAACAATTAACAATAATAGAAGAAATAAAAAAACAACCCATAAAAAAATAAAATAAAATTTTTCATGTAAATTCCCTAATAGGGGAAAGTTTGAACCGGGTTAATTTGGAAAAAAATTAATATTAGAGCCCCCTTCAATTCAAAATTTTTTGAAAAACTATTCTCACCGGAGATACACATGTGTAAAAAAAATTTGTATGGGAAAAAAAATTCAAATAAAAAATTAAGTTTTTAAAAAAAAGTTCGGTCTATCGGAGATACACATATTGTTCGAACCATCAGATAGCAGCTAATTATATATTTATAATTTGAAATAATTATTATATTTATAATTTGAAAAAATTATTATATTGAATTTTAAATGTTCATGATTATAAATTCATAGTACCAACCTGTTTGAATTATTCACTTCGACAACTTTGACAATATCTCTTTTTACATTAGCAACAGCACCTTTTCAATTTAGAATTCGCAATAAAGTAGACGTGCGTATTTATTTATGAATTTTTGGAACTTTTTTAATTTTTTTAATAATTAAAAATAATAAGTTAAACCAGTTAAGCTAAACCATTTGTAGTGTTTTATTCATTATAAAATCAAATAGCAAAATACATAGCGTGAACGTCGTGTTAGCCCTTTTTGTTTGCGAATTCATGCAATTACCAACCAACCATTTTAGTTGATCGCCATCATTTTTTGCCAAGAATACCATTTGCTTGTTGGAACCCGACTCTTGGTAAAAAACACATGTGTTTAAAATTTAAAGTAAATCGGGATAATAGGCCTCAGGGCCCATTCGCTCCAAAAATTTTACAAAAACTTTTGTCCATCGGGATAAACATATGTTTAAAATTTGAAGAAAATCGGGTTAATTTGAAACTTTATACGGGCACCGCTCGGGCCTCAGGGCCCATTCGCTCAAAAAATGTCCAAAAAGTTTTGTCCATCGGAGATACACATGTGTATTAAATTTTACCAAAATCGGGTTAATTTTTATTTTAAATTTGTATGAGGCCCCACGACCCCAGGGCCCGACATCTGTAAAATTTTTCAATAGGTGTTGTCCATCGGAGATACACACGAGTATAAAATTTTAAGAAAGTCGGTTTTTTTTTAAATAAGTTGGGGCCCCATGACCCTGGGGTCTCCAAAGTTTTTACAAAAAGTGTTGTCCATGGAGATACACACGTATATAAAATTTGAAGAAAATCGGGTTAATTTTTTTTTAAAAAAATTTTGGTCCCACGACCCCGGGGCCCGTGATATCCAAAATTGTTACAAAAAGTGTTGTCCATCGGAGATACACATGTGTATAAAATTTGAAGAAAATCGGGTTAATTTTTTTTTTAAATTTGTAGGGGGCCCATGAACCTGTGACCCGAGGTCTCCAACATTTTTACAAAAAGTGTTGTCCATCGGAGATACACATTTGTATAAAATGTTAAGAAAATCGGGTACATTTTTTAAAATATTTTTATGGGAGCCTCCCGACCCCGAGGTCCGAGGGGCCCCAAATTTTAATAGAAAGTATTATCACCGGAATACACGTATGTGCAAAATTTCAATAAAATCGGGCTTTGGGAAGTGGGTTAAAAATTGATGAGAAAATCTGACCAGCCAGCCACGGGCACGCGATTTAGAGAATTTTTAAATAGGAGAGTAAAAGCAAAGAAAAAAGAAAGAATTAGCAAAACAAGTAAATGTAAAAAAAACTTCGTTTATCGGGTACAAACTTTTATGTATTCACCGAAACACGTCAGACAGTCCTTTATTATTTGGTAATAATCATGAAAATATCTGTTTTTGAGGTGGGGCTATTTCAAAGTATTTTCTTTTTTCCACACTTCACACGCGTCACGCGACTCGCAATACGCATCAAAAGCTGGATATCAAAATTGGCACAAAACTTCAGCCCTCTAGTCGAAAAAATTTTTGTTGAACCCATCACACGCGAAACGCGTCATACGCGGAATATAAAAAATTCTATTTTGGACTTTGACCCAACATTTCAGATCTCTAGGTCGTGTGGAAGATGGGTAAAAAGGACCTCAAAGTAGTCGAAAATTCAGACAGACAATCTATAAAAATTAAAATTTTTTATGTAAATTCTCTAATAATCAAAAGTAT
The DNA here is from genome assembly GCA_947095585.1 of Nephrocerus scutellatus. Classification (NCBI taxonomy): domain Eukaryota; kingdom Metazoa; phylum Arthropoda; class Insecta; order Diptera; family Pipunculidae; genus Nephrocerus; species Nephrocerus scutellatus. The sequence continues at coordinate 91,202,939 of OX352763.1, forward strand.
ACTACTAATAAATGCTGAAATATAAAAACACATACGAAGTACTTCAACCCAACAACAAAACAATCCCAATCGTAAAGCAAGCGCAGCGCTGCCCACAACGCATACAGAACACAGTCATCATAGATCATAGTATGAAATGATCTGATGCCGGGAAAAAAAAACCAGCCAGCCAGCCACGGGCACGCGAAGTTAATATAGGGAATTTAAAAACGGGTCAATTCAAGTTAAATAAAAAAAAAGTTTTTTTAAGTATTATTCATTCTTCTAATGAGCTGAATTTATAAAAAAAAATTGACGTTCGGAAGTCCTAGACCTAGATGATAAACGGGGGAGAATTAGTTGATTAGATCTGTTTGAAGAAGCCAATCTAATTTTTTGACGTGACAACGTCTCACTACAAGGTATATGAGGTGCTTTTTCAAAAAGTAAAATGTTAAGTGTACAGTGCTCACACTGTTGTGAGACACTGTTGCGAGACACTGTTGCGAGACACTGTTAAGTGAGCCACTGTTAAATGTCAGTATAGTGGGAACTAAGCCATTTCTCAAGCGATTCGCATGAAATTCGGTATGTAGGAGCAAGATGCGACTATAAGACTTCTTCCTTTGGAAATTCTGGAATTAGATCATTATTGTCTGGAATTTCGGGAACAAAGCAATTTCTCAAGCGATTTGCATTAAATTCGGTATGTGGGGGTAAGATGCTACTATAAGACTTCTTCCTATGGAAATTCTGGAATACGATCATTATTGTCTGAAATTTCGGGAACAAAGCAATTTCTTAAGCGATTTGCATTAAATTCGGTATGTAGGGGTAAGATGCGACTATAAGACTTCTTCCTATGGAAATTCTGGAATATGATCATTATTGTCTGGAATTTGGGAAACAAGGCAATTTCTCAAGCGATTTGCATTAAATTCGGTATGTAGGGGTAAGATGCGACTATAAGACTATAAGAAGAAGAAGTATGTAGGCGTAAGATGCGACTATAAGACTTCTTCCTATGGAAATTCTGGAATTAGAACATTATTGTCTGGAATTTCGGGAACAAAGCAATTTCTCAAGTGATTTGCATTAAATTCGGTATGTAGGGGTAAGATGCGACTATAAGACTTCTTCCTATGGAAATTCTGGAATACGATGATTATGGTCTGGAATTTCTGGAACAAAGCAATTTTTCAAGCGATTCGCATGAAATTCGGAATGTAGGACTAAGATGCGATTATAAGACTTCTTCGTATGGAAATTCTGGAATATGATCATTATGGTCTTGAATTTCGGAAACTAAGCAATTTCTCAAGCGACTCGTGCCTTTTAATTTAATCGTAATATTGGCCACAACGTCAAAGAATTTCACTCCAACCGCGCGTAAAGATTACACGCACATATTTTTTAACAGCTCTTACTTCTCCTACTACTATCGACACAACTGAATTACTATGTTTGTGCAGTGATATGTAATATTTAATATGTACCCATCTCACAATAAATTGTTATGAACATTTAAATCAGCTTATAAATTATTTATTCCTTGTATGTTATGTGATTGATGATCATGTATGTGGTTTCAATAACATACAATCAAGCAGAGCAGAACGAAACAAACATATGCAGTAGTAGGCTGCGGTCAAGAATTCAGCCGATGCGCAGTTTATGCTGCATGTTGGTCAAAAATTAACTTTTCAGCCAATGCATTAAAGAAAAATCGAATCGGAATGTAGGACTAATATATGACTATAAGACTTGTTCCTATGGAAATTCTGGGATCTGGCCAATAGGGTCTGGGATTTTTGGAACCAAGCCATTTCTCAAGGGATTCGTATGAAACTCGGAATGTAGGACTAATATGCGACTATAAGACTTGTTCCTATGGAAATTTTGGGATCAGGCCAATAGGGTCTGGAATTTCGGGAACTAAGCAATTTCTCAAGCGACTCGTGCCTTTTAATTTAATCGTAATATTGGCCCCAACGTCAAAGAATTTCACTACAACCGCGCGTAAAGATTACACGCACATATTTTTTTAACAGCTCTTACTTCTCCTACTACTATCGAGGCAACTGCATTACTATGTTTGTGCAGTGATATGATATATTTAATATGTACCCACCTCACAATAAATTGTTATGAACATTTAAATCAGCTTATAAATTATTTATTCTGTTGTATGTAATGTGATTGATGATCATGTATGCGGTTTCAATAACATACAATCAAGCAGAGCAGAACGAAACAAACATATGCAGTAGTAGGCTGCGGTCAAGAATTCAGCCGCTGCGCAGCTTATGCTGCATGTTGGTCAAAAATTCACTTTTCAGCCTATGCATTAAAGAAAAATCGACTGCGCATTTTACGCAGCTACTTAAAATAGGATGCAAATAGCAAAATGTAAATGTCAAATTGTCGCCCTACAAGCAGACTGTAAGTCGGTTCAAAATATAGCCGCAATTTCGTGCATACCGACTGCCTGCCAATTTTTTTGTGCAGCACAAGCTGCGAAGATTCTTAATTCTTTACTGCAGCCGTAGTGATAATATAGTTTCTGTTCATTTTCTATCGGTCCTCTGCTCTGCTCGATACAGTGCTGCAAGCTTCCTTGCAACTATTTGCTTTTCTTTTCGCTTATCTTATCCTTAGTCATGTTAACAGTAACTAGAGTAAATACCTCTTGGATTAATTACAGAAGAGAGAGAACCATGCAAAATAAATTTAATGATGAATAATTGGCCTGCATGCATTCAAATTTAATTTAAAACAACTCAAATTTTTTTATGAGTTGAAACCAAAAGCTGAATACTCTGTTTGGGCAGTGATATGCAATATGCAGCCACTTCCAACCCACGGCCGTGTCTTCGACACAGCCTACCCTGTTTGTAAAGATATAAAGGCTATTCGAAAAAAGACAGCGTACGATGTTATTGAAGAGTATCGAACGTTATGCCGTAAAGACGCGAGGAAAATCTTATAAAATAATTGCACAATTGCAATAAAGAATTGCAATAAATTGCAGTAAATTTCGCAACTATAAGTCAAGACTGGTACCGCTAATGTTGTTCGAGTTTGTAAAGGAGTGAAAGAGCATGTTGTCCACAATGTAGGAAGCACTCCATAAGTTTTTCCCGCAGCTTAGTTAATGTGAGTGTCTTATGTTAAGTCTCGACTAAAGGCCATACCAATGTTTTTAGCCTCTTTAACATATTCTTTAGGAGTGTTATTCATTGTGATTGTGAAGTGCTTAGAAATGACCACGCATTAAAATTTTTAAGCGTTTAGCATTAGACCATTACTATTCGACCACAGCGCAATATTTGAAAGATCCTCATTTAAACAACTCACAGCATGCTCGATTAAGCCCAACAGAAAGCTTAGGACGAGCTGATCATCGTCAGCTTACATACGAAGTAAACTGCGATTAAAAATGGATGGGACTTTATTTACAAACAGGGAAAATAAGAATGGTCTTAAGATTTTTGATTATAGGCTATAGGATTATAGATTATAGTGAAGCGCCCGGAAATAGCCAGTATATATATAAAATAGATATTGTATATAAAAATACAAGAGTTTGTAAATTGTTTTTCTTATAAATGAGATTAGATTGACTACAAAAGTTTTCAACATACGAATCTCAAAAATCAGCCAACGGTTCAAAAAAACATTTGAAAAATCCCGAAAATCCTTATTATTCGTGTGTTGGGAATTTCGGTATAAAAAAATTCATTTATTGAATCTTGGCGCTTAAAAATTAAAAATCTTAAACGGTAAAAAACTGCAGTTTGGAAATATTGAAGTTGTCATGCTTTTGCATTTCGTCTCTCTAGACTCACCAGAACCAGAACGTGACAATTTACTTTTACAGACTAGATGAATGACAAAAAAATAGCCCATAAAAATTAAAAAAACTCTTGTAAATTCTCCAATCGGAGGGAGATACACATTGTATAAAGTTTGAAGAAAATCGGGTACATTTTTAAAAAAATTTGTATGGGTGCCTCCCGACTCCGGGGCCCGATCACTTCCAAATTTTTAAAAAGGGGTGTCGGAGATACACATGCGTATAAAATTTGAAGAAAATCGGGTAAATTTTGTAAAATATTTGTATGGGAGCTCGAGGGGCCCAAAATTACTAGAAAGTGTTCTCATGGAAGATACACATGCATAAAATCGGGCTTTAGGAAGTGGGTTAAAAATTGATCACAAAATCAGACCAGCCAGCCAGCCACGAGCACGCGAAGTTAATATAGAGAATTTAAAAACAAATGTGTGCTATTGTTAAATTCTCAATATTAACTTCGCGTGCCTGTAAATTTGTTTGTCTGTTTTTTTGTCGTGTGATTAATTTATAACCCACTTTCCAAAGCCCGATTTTATTGAAACTTTGCATACATCTGTATTTCCGGTGACAACACTTTCTATATAAAATTTGGAGCCCTTCGGGCCTCAGGGCCGACAGGCGTGGCCGTATCTTTTATATCCGTTATAAATGGAACATACTGCATTCAAAATTTAAACATTATTAAGATTTTTTTGCTAATATATAGATAATTTAAATTGCAGATATATAATGATCGCACATCACAATGCCTACTCAAAAATCTATAAACGACATTGGATCGGAATGATGATCGTTTTCTGCTGGTTGTTTGCATACGGAATGCAACTACCTACTCTGTTTAGAGTTTGGGGTGTTTTTGACTTTGATCCAAAACTAGGAACTTGTTCGATTATGAACGATGTCAATGGAAATAGCAGCAAAACTGCGCTCTTTGTGATCGCTTTCATTATACCATGTTTGATTATTATTGCATGTTATACAAAAATATTCTGGGTAGTTCACCAGTCTGAGGCCCGTCTGAGGAAACACGCCCACAAACAAAACTCGATACCAAATAATTTGAGAAAGATGCCATCTGCTACATCAACAATACCGTCAACTGAGCCCAATAGGGTTTCCTCTCCAATTTCATCGAGTTCATTGAACGAAAGCTGTGGCATGGATAGCAAGAATGGAACTTCACAAAAAACTATTTGTGTCAAAGATCAACGCGATATCAAGGCGAGACGTAATGAATGGCGAATCACAAAAATGGTATTAGCGATATTTCTCTCTTTTGTGGTTTGCTATTTACCAATAACAATAGCTAAAGTGGCCGATAAGGACGTAGATTTTCCGGGATTTCATGTTTTCGGCTACATTATGTTATACTTGTCTTCATGTATTAATCCCATTATTTATGTCATCATGAACAAGCAGTACCGCCAAGCGTATAAAACTGTTCTTATGTGTGAGCCCTCGAGATTGCTGCCGTTCACCAAAGCTATTGTTGGAAGCAGTTTTGGAGGTATAATCATAACTTTGTGTATTTATTGTGAGGTCATAACTTAGATTTTGTATTTGTTTTAGAGAAATGGAAAGACATCGGGTACAGTTGCAACCACAGTCGTACCATGGTGTCACAGGTGTCGAATGCCGACCAACAGAACAGCAGTTTCAGCAGCTCTCAGCAGCAGCCAGTTATGGTCGAGCTATCGATCAAACCGCAACCGTTCAACAGTTCAGGCAGTATTCAACACCGACAATTACCGGATCCAACGAACACGAACGAAAATATCGACAGTACTTTCCCAACTATGAAAATTACGATAGATTCAAATTCGCAAATTACATCAGCGGCACCGGCGATGATATCCGCAAATCCGATGAACAACGGAACTATCAACAACAACAACAATCACCACGTGACAAATCAGAACAGCTACAACAATGTGATGAGCCAGCAACTTCACCATACAGGGTCAGTATTTCTGGAACAACCGCCACTATTTATCAAACGCCGAGATACTCAGCGAACAGCTACTCGGATTACTTTAGCCAATGGCGATATCATAGTGGAAGAAGAGGAGGTGCCTCCAGAGCCGATGGTGGCGACACATCCTTCCATCAATGTGACAACGGCAGCTCCCATAGACGTGAAGGAACATTACAAACAGGAATACGGACAAAATATAAACGCCACTCCAGATAGTGACAAAGTTGTAACAAAATCAAAAATTTTACCTGACTAACTTAACATTAACATCAATTCAATATTATTTTTTTTTAGTATAAAACTTATTTTTATCATTTTGTTGTTGTTGTCCATGCAGTCCAACTAAAAGTATATTAGCTTGCCTGTTATACAAGTCAGACTTTAAAAATTATCTAAGTGCATAAAAGATTTGTATGCAAATGTGTGCGACACACAATCGCCGTTATAACTACATATATTTTTATACAAATAATATTCAGTTAAGCTTAGTGTAAATACTTAGTTTTTACACTAAACTCGTGAATTGATATAAATATTGCATTCCGTATTTAATAAAACAAAAATACTCGCATCGCACGTTCATGAAATTAAAATCATATAGAAAATTTAACAAGCCACAAGAAAGTTGCCATTCCGTGAAACAACCTATAATTTCATAAAGACGTAGTTTTTAGTTCTTAGCCGTAGTTTTTAGTTCTTAGCATAAGTTTTACAATTTTCTTAACATAAATCCAAAGTTTTTATTTAAGATGCACCTATATTTTATACACACATCTGTATTTATTATATAAAAATATTACTGTATTACAAATTGTAATAAATCAAACCATATAATCTACTGCGAATGATCGACTTGTGTCATTTAGCTTGGTACAGTGTACTTAAAAATAGCTATATTTTTAATAAAGCACGTTTTACAAAAACCAGCGGCGAAGGGTGAAATTCCAGCAAAGTTTCCCCAATACAAAAATATTTCAACAAATTCTAAAGATTCAAAATTTCTAGAATGTATGCTTGTGGATTTGATATACGTTTAGCCTAAGTGCAAGACGGAGAACGAAATCATAATTAATGGAAACGAAAGTAATTTGGTTACAAAAAGGGAAACCAGTAAAATATAAATCTAAATATTTTTCCACTGTCGATCATTATCTAACATGTTAGATAATAAAAATAAATTTTTAATTTAATACGTTTAAAACGAGTATTGTGCGTAGTAGTTTGATTTGATCGGCAACAAATTGCAAACTCGCGTTGAATTAATTTTTTTTGCGATTTGTTGTCTTTTGATTTTTTGATTTTGTGATTTGTTAATAATCATCCAGTTCTGAGCTATGTTTAAAGTTTCAAGTCTCTAACTCAATGGGAAAATGGGAAATGGAATAATGTTAATATCATGGGGATGAAACCAAAACAATTTTTATAAAACTTTCAGTATATATTATTGAAAGGTGAAGGAAGGTTGTTGGTCGTGTTTAGTCGTATTGTGTAGAGCGCTGCGATATCTCATCATTAGCAGCGGTATGCAACAATCCTAACTAACTTGGTTTGCATTTACTTCTTTTCGCATATGTTCTTCAAGTATTCTGTTTAGCCTTTCAACCATGCCGTCTGACTGCGGATGTAAAAGTTGTCCTCGTCTTCTAGAGGTTGAGTAATTGGCACAGCTCTTAGAATACTAGAGACACAAAATTCCTCCCTTGAACGGAATATAGTTCCAAGAGTTCTCCGAATCGGCATTTTCAGTTGTCCACATATGCCCTGGCCACTTGCTTCTGCCCATTCACTGAAGGCAATGTTGTAATCCTCGCGTTCGTGATTACTTTCAATCGTATCGACTTGTTTCGTGCTGAAAAGCATCGAATGTTACTGGCAGCTTCTTGGCGGTGTCCGTGGCGAAGCACCCAAGTAAGCCTTTTCAAAGAAGTCTTGTGGCGTTTGATTTAGGTTTTATACGTTCACCTTCGTTTCATCTTCGTCCGCTTTTCCTCCGGGCTTTTGCCCCTTTTGTGTTAACCATGTCGTAGAAGGGCGATGGTTCGCGATTATTTTTTTCGGAACCCTTTTTCCAGTGACGACGTCTTCTTCAGGCTTTTCGTGTTGGCTAATGAGTTGCTTGATGTCTGTAGGAGACGGAATATTCTGGAGCGTTTTGATCTTATCTGGGCTCGGTTTATTGCCGTTGGTGTCGATTCTGTGACCAAGAAATTCGAGTTCCTTCTGACGGAAACCGCACTTGAGGTGGAACCGTTCTCCTGAATGAGGCCTAAAACTTCGCACAGGTGCTTCGTTGTTTCGAATAAGATTTAAAATATAAGTCAATTTTTCTACTTAAGAGGTTTTGAACTATCCCCCTTTCATTCATCATAACACTGTTTCATCATATGATTATAATTAATTATTATATATAAATAATTCTTATTTAATGTCAATAAATTTGCAGCAGCAAATTTGCAAATTGTAAATCCGCCTGTTCATCATATTACTACCTCGTTTTTTTTTTTTTTACCTTAAACTAATTTTAGTTTATGGAAAAAAGAATATGATGAAAACATATGAATCAGTAAATTGATATTTATGGATATTCATCCAGTTAGCAGTTATTACAACTATTTGCGACATTTATTGAAATTATATCAACATCTGCCCTGCAAACCTTAAATAAAAATTAGAAATGAAAAAATTAGTGTTTTTATATTTTTTAATATAATTGTTTATAAAAACTAAAGAAAAAGAGTACATAAACCAGATAGAGTAATTTTGATTATTTATAAATAAGAAAAGTATGAAGAGTAAAAAGAATCAAGAGTACAGACTGCGGTTAAGAATTCAGCCGCTGCGTAGTTTATGCTGCATATTGGTTAAAAATTCAGTTTTGCAGCCAAAGCACACAGAGGACAGCGTATCGGATAAAGATGAATTAAAAAAATTGACTGCGCAGTTATGCAGCCACTTTAAATTGGATGCAAATCCAAAAAGTAATTTTTCTACCAGTAGACTGTAAGTCGGTTTAAAATGCAGCTGCATTTTCGTGCATAGCCGACTGCTGAATTCTTGACGGCAGCCTAGCGCTTGATTTACATTTGTGGCATGCGAGAAAAATGGTAGGCTCAATGTGTGTCTATGTATACATAAAAGTTTGTACCCAAAAAACGAAGTCTTTTTACACTTACTTGAGCAAACTGAATCTATTCGAATCGTGTTACCATAAAATGGTAGGCTGTGTCATCTACACGGCCGCGATGGTTTTGAGCTTGACAACGTTTACAAACATTTACTGACAATGTGCTGTTTATTTATTATTTTTTTTATTTAATTTTATTTAAGTTTTATGTATGTACATTTAACTTAAATTGAAGTTAAATGCTACAATTATGCTACAGTTTATGTTGTTACTAAATAATTTCCGAATCTAAACCTTATAATTCAATTCAATTAGTAATGTAGGAATTATTAAAGTCAAAGCGAACTGAGCAGAGAACCAACCAACAAAGACTATACTATCACTACTACGTACTACTGCACAAGTATGTTTCCTTCTGCTCATTGTATGTAACTAGAATGTTATGCCTGAAACACAAACACGCTTCAGCTTCGGCTTCGCCTGACGTTTACGAGTTCAGCCATACGATTTCAATGCTTCCTAACACAATGTCGCTTCGGCTTCAACGTTTCGTTTGGCAAACGTAAAGAAAAATCTGCACATGAATAAAAGCAGCAGTGTGTGCAAAGAGAACAGTAGCAAGTAGGAATGTTGCTTGAAACTTGTAATGCCTGAAACACAAACACGCTTCAGCTTCGGCTTCGCTTGATGTTTACGAGTTCAGCCATACAATTTCAATGCTTCCTATCACAACATCGCTTCGGCTTCAACGTTTCGTTTGGCAATCGTAAAGAAAAAACGAGTCTAGGCTAATTAATTGTTCTTGCACAATTGTTCTCGGACAGTTGTTCTCGCACAATTATTCTCGCACAATTGTTCTCAGGCAATTGTTCACGCACAATTGTTCTCGAATAATTATTCTCACACAATTATTCTCAAAAATATCGGCGGCCGATATATTGTGAATAAACGCCATAATATTTAACAAAAATAATTAGACTAATTCTTTTCGATGCAACTGCCTTATTCAGATTACAATTTTCTAATCATGACTGCATAGAAATTAATTAGTAATTAAATTAATTGAGCGCACTGTTTTTTACAGTGTGTACATAATTTTCAAAAACGCCTATTAAAAGGAAAAACTTCTATCTTAATACAAATTAATTGAGCGCACTCTATTTTGAGTGTGTCGATAAAATTCAAAAACGCCTTTTAAAAGGAAAAACTCCTAACTAAATATAAACTAATTGAGCGCACTGTATTTTACAGTGTGTCGATAAACTACCAAAACGCCTTTTAAAAGGAAAAACTTCATTTATTAAGTAATTTTATATTTTAGCAAAATAAAATTTTGAGAAGAATTTCCTGAAAAGAACGAGAAGAATTGTTCTAGAATAATTGTGCGAGAACATTTGCCTGAGAACAATTGTGCAATTAACAAAATTAAATTAAAATGTTCATGTAAATTCTCTAATAGGAGATGGGTATGTGTTAAAATTTGAAGAAAATCGGGCTAATTTTTAAAAAATTTACAAGGACACCACACAGGTCTCAGGGCCATATCACTTCAACAAATCTACAAAAAGTTTTGTCCATCAGTGATACACATGTGTTTAAAAAAGAAAGAAATCGAGCTAATTTTTAAAAAAACAACCCATAAAAATTAAAATTTTTCATCTAAATTCTCTAATCGCAGAAATTTATATGGGAGCCCCTCGATCCTGGGCCATCAATAAAATCGGGCCATGGGAAGTGGGTTAAAAATTTATCGCAAGAATCCACGACAGACGACCGACGACCCACGGGCAAGTGAGAGATAGAGAATTTCAAAATTTATATGGGCACCCTTCGGGCCTCAGGGCCCGTTCACTACAAAAACTTTACAAAAAATGTTGAACATCGGAGATACATGTATAAAATTTGAAGAAAATCGGGTTCATTTTTTTGAAAAATTTTTATGGGGCCCCAAGATCCCGGCCACCAAAATTTTTGCAAAAAGTGTTGTCCATCGGAGATACACACATATATAAAATTTAAAAAAAATTGGGTTATTTTTTTAAAAAAAAAATTTGGAGCCCAATGACCCTAGGGCCCGGGGTCTCCAAAATTTTTAAAAAAAAGTGTTTTTCATCAGAGATACATACGTATATAGAATTTGAAGAAAATCGGGTCCATTTTTTTTAAAAAAATTTTGGGGCCCCACAACCCCGTGCCCGGGGTCTACAAAATGTTTACAAAAAGTTTTGTCTATCGTCTGTCTGTCACGCGTATATAAAATTTGAAGAAAATCGGGTTAATATTAATATTATAAATATTATATTATTAATAAAAAAAAATACTACTATAAGTTACAAAAAAGGGAATATAATATTTACAAGCTACCTTTATTTCTCGCTTAATTTCTCTTCAAATTTACTTTAAAACTACTCAAATTTTTTATGAATTGAAACCAAAACCTTCTCTATAGAAAGCCCAACTGTTCCGATCGTACACAGATACATGCTTAGATTGAGACCAAACGTATTTGTATTAGTAATCAACTAAAGAGCAAAATCCATATAAAATTTTTCTGTTTCCCACTACCACATCTTACGTTTCTCGCTCTTTGCGACTACTTATTTTTTGTACACTGTATTCACATCCCACAAACACACATGCGTTTGGTCTTGGTTTACAGCATTAGTATGCGTAGAGTTGGGCTTTCTATAGAGAAGGTTTTGATTGAAACCCAAAGATGCGTTACTGTGTTTGGCAGTGATATGCAATATGCACCTACCACACACCTTTAAATTATTTATTTCATGGTATGTGATGCGATGATGATGTATGTGATGAGCTACAGTGCCAGTCGTAATACTGTCCTCTTTTTAGTATTTAGTATAGAAGAACATTTTCTTTTATCATTTCTACATTAGTGTTAACACTTAGTGTTAATAAAATCATCATTGCGATTATTTTCATTATTCAAATTAAAGAGAATTGATAATGAATCAGCAGAATTATATAGGCCATGAATGTGCAAGGTTTTTTTAAATTCTCTACACCTGCGAGTATTTACTTCGCGTCCGGATGTGGTGTGGATTTGTATAAAAACAAACATACTTTGAAATTTATATATTAGACTATCGGAAACACTTGGTATAGAAGAATATTTTATTTAATCAATTCTACATTACTGAAAAAAAAACTGCATTGGTCTTACGAAAAAGAGGCACTTATGCCTGAAACACAAACACGCTTCAGCTTGGTCTTCGCCTGACGTTTTCGAGTTTAGCTATACGATTTCAATGCTTCCTAACACAATGTCGCTTCGGCTTCAACGTTTCGTTTGGCAATCGTAAAGAAAAAACATAATATTACGTAATCATACTGTAATCATACTAATGCTGTAAAAAATAACAAAACCGGCTGTATTTGTAAGATGTGTACACAGTGTAGAAAAAATAAACAGACACAATTTATGAAACGCGCTAGCTGGTGGTACTGAAAAGAGTGAGAAATGTAAGTTGTAGTAGATACAGAATAGTATATTACATAACGAGCGAGGAAAGTGGAGATTATGATGATTATGAAAGATGAGCACTTTTCTGTGAATGTACGCTATTTTTCACACGACCACGATTTTTGCTAAATCGGTTATGCGCAATGCAAAATTACTATGGGAATGTGTGTTTGCTGTAACTCCAGTAAATAACAAAAGTATTTTATTTGTTAACTAACTAGTGTGTATAACTACTTTCGAAGCTAGGTTTTAGTGTATGAAACAGTCACTTTCATCTATGGGCGTATGAAAAAATTGAATATTGATTTTTCTCTTTCGTTGATTATCAATACATATAATTTTGTTAGATTTTAAGCAAAACAGTTGGCCGTTCTGTAGAGAGGGTTTTAATCAAAACCCTATATAGAAATTCGTCAATAGCCAGTTCTTGAGCACTTAAGCGTGCAGCTCATAAAATTAAAAAACTTTACTGTAGATTCAACTTGACAGCATACTTACATTTGCTATGAAGGTCATCGCTTTTTAAAATTCTCTACACCTATTTACCTCACGTCCGTTCGTGTTTATTTGTTGTGGCAGACAACCAAATCCTGTGATCAAATTAAAAAATAACAATACATGGAACGTATATTAAATAAAAACTCCCGCTCCCTCACCAGGTTTATTAATCGTTTTTCAAAACACATCATTAATTCTTCGTTTTCATCAATATTTTTCACCTTCATTTCAAAACGAATTTTCCCGCACAAAATAATTTTTGCTGAGGTTTTTTCACAGCTGTTGAGCTGTTAGTTCAAGGCAGAGAACTGTGGCAGAACTCTCATTTGAGAAATGCCATATAGAGAAAAGTCATTCAAAGCAAATGTAAAGCGGCTGCGCAGCAGCGAAGCCCGCAATTTTCATAGGAACAAATCTTATATTCGCATCTTAGTCCTACATACCAAATTTCATGCGAATCGCTTAAGAAATTGCTTTGTACCCGTAATTCCAGATCATAATGATCATATTCCAGAGTTTCCATACGAACAAGTCTTATATTATATTCGTATCTTATTCCTACATACCGAATTTCATGCGAATCGCTTGAGAAATTGATTTAATTGTTTGGACTGGTCGGCAAAACTGAATTCCGTAATTCCAGACCATAATGATCATATTCCAGAATTTCCATAGGAACAAGTCTTATATTCGCATCTTATTCCTACATACCGAATTTCATGCGAATCGCTTAGGAATAGCTTGATCCCGAAATTCCACATCATATTGATAATATTCCACAATTTCCATAGGATCAAGTCTTATATTCGCCTTAATACCGAATTTCATGAGAATGGCTTGAGAAATTGCTTTGTACCCGGAATTCCATACCATAATGATCATATTCCAGAAATTCCATAGAAACAAGTCTTATATTCGCATCTTATTCCTACATACCGAATTTCAAGCGAATCGCTTAGGAATAGCTTAATCCCGAAATTCCAGATCATATTGATAATATTCCACAATTTCCATAGGATCAAGTTTTATATTCGCATCTTAGTCCTAAATACCGAATTTCATGCGAACAGATTCTTACTTAAAATGTGACATTTAACAGTGTCTCACTTAAAAGTGTCTCACAACAGTGTGTAACAACAGTGCCTCACAACAGTGTCTCACTCAAAAGAGTGACATTTAACAGTGTCTTATAACAGTGTGACATATAATATTTTACTTTTTTTAACATGTACCCCTTAAGCCTTGTAGTGAGATGTTGTCACGTCAAAAATTAGTAGGACGGCTGTTTAATGGCAAATGCCAGACGAGAGAAGTAGTATATTTTTCAATGTTACCATAATGCTATAGATAACATTTCCCATGTTACTATAAAATAACAATAACATTCGCAGTGTTTCAATCTCTTCTAACTACAACTTCAATTTAACTATAGTCACCCAATAATTTTTTCTCGCACGGATATAGTCTAAATCCAGTATAATACTTTTGGAAAGATCACCCTACTTATACCGCAGATCGACACAAAATTAATTGCGATTTTTCTTTATTGTGATTTATAATTGTCTTGTTATAACAATTGCTGCGTTGCTTTAATGCTTAAAATGGCTTTAGTTTCTTAATCCTAAAATCCTAGATTTACTTTCGGCTTTATGCTTATGCTATTGTTGTTGTAAGCCAAGCCGGCTTTGCCAAAGCAATATAGCATTTATCTAAAAATCGATAATGTAGTTGTGTTTTTCGCTTTCCGTCAAATACGATACAAATTATGCCATACAATAATTTTATGATTTTTTTCAATTACCTTAAAAGCTTACTTGAGTGAGCTTATGTAAATATGTAAATAGATAGATATAGATAAATAGAGTAAATTTTAAAAAGTACTCTAAAATGTTGTAGCGTACCACCGGATTCTAATTTCTTTTTCGTAAGGAAATGTCAATCCGGCAAATACAGAAAAACGAGTCATCGAACGCACCTCCGAATTCCAATTTCATTCGTTGTAAGGAAATGTCAATGCGGCGAATAAAAAACTACTCATTGGGTACTTACTTGTCAAGTCGTTTTCTTTTTACGATTTATTCTTTCTTTCTAACTTTGACTGGTGGCTACTACCTTCTCTTTGCGAGCAAAAACAAAAGACATAAAAAAAGTTTTATTTTGTGAAAGTAAAAACGTGTATATAAATAATTGTTTTTTTTTAATTAATAAAATTGTTTAATAAAAATTGATTTATCCTTTTTTTATTGACAAAGCAAATATATAACCATCATCACTTTGTGGTTAGAAAGTTCTGGTTCTGAAAAGTCGCTGAAAGCGTTGGCATCCAACGTAATATATATTTGGAAAAATCACTGCAAGCGTTTGCATCTATTGTAAACTATTATTTTTGGAGTTTGGCCCAGGTGATTGTTTCTTTGCATCAACAAATATTTATTGTCGGAACGTGTCTTTGGAGTCAGATGCGAGCAGGTTTGCTGCAAGTCAAAAGAGGGATTTACACATGTGTGGTGCTCCAGCTTCGGGGTCACCCACAAACGCCATCCAGTGTACACCACACCACACATGTCATCAACCAAAAAGTGGTAACCCCGACGTTCCTACACAATAAATTCGGACGTAAATTAAATTCAGTGGGCATGGAACTTTTTGAGGTTAAACCCAGCACATGGTAATTTACATCAGTATAGTAAAATGTACCAGCATTAACAACGGCGGCTACGTAATCCAGCACGTGTCAATTTACATCCGTACACAATTACTCAGTTTCAACTACGATTGGGTTTCGAATTGGACGAGCAACAACAACTGCAACAGCAGCAACAAGTCTCACAAAATCAGCAACAACTAATCAATCACCAGAGGCTTCCGAGCAGCACTCAGGCAGCTGTTCCACATCAATCGAACATTTCAAATTCGGTACCATTCTATCAGCAACAACAACAACAGCATCAATTTGTTTCTTTTTTGGCGGACGGCCATTATTAGCATAAAAACCGTGAGTAGTTTTCTCTATTTTATACGTGCATTGACATTTTACACAGCCAACTTAAATTTGAGTAGCGATTTTGGAATTTTTATTTTTTCAAACTAATTTTACTATCACGTTCGTGTGTATTTCATTGTCTGCATCGATTCTTTTCGTTTTTACGCAATTACAATTTGTATAAATCAAACAAAATATATAATGGTAATTTCAATGTCCGGCAATAATACACCTCCACTTGCGGGGTCTGGTCTGGGCGTTTCAGCGGGTCCAAATCCTGCGGAGCTCATTGAGCAACTAAGCGCGATGCTCGAAATGGCACGTTTGTCACAAATGGACGTTAACAAATTGCCTGACGACAACGACACAAAGACTGGCGTAATTACAAAATCCAGACAGTCAACTGACACACACATTAATCGCATAGCGTTCAAAACACCACAGCCTCTCTTTCAACAAAATCCGTCAGTATGGTTCAATATTCTTGAGCAACTATTCCAAATTTCGGATATTTCGACTGAGGGTACAAAATATTCGCATGCTCTTAGTGCACTCGACCCGCGTCTCCACAATACGTTTGCAGATCTCATATTACGGGACAAGGGTGACAAACCATACACGTCTTTTCGCGACGAAGTAATTCGTGTCCTCGGTGATTCGAAAAAAGCAAAAATTAACAACATTTTACACGGTCTTTCGCTGGGTGACAAAAAACCGTCACAACTGTTAAGTGAATTCAAGCTTAATGCTGGTAGGGATTTTGCCGATAAGACAATCCAACAACTATGGATGTCGCGTCTACCGCAACAGGTCCAAATGGTACTCACACCGTTTGAAAACGACGTTGATCTGACTACATTGGCTGAACGTGCCGATGCCGTTTTCGAGACAATGTCGCAATCGCGAATTAACGCTATTGATGGAATTTCTCCACAAGTGTCGTCCACTAGCTCCGCAGCCAATCAGGCGCTCAATTTCGAAGGTTTGCTGGACCGTTTTCGAAACAGCATTATCGGCGAAGTCAAACAATTGATTGGGACTAGCGATAGTAAATCGGCTAATGCAAGGTCACGTTCACCGTCGAGTTCTAACCAGTACGGTACACGCAGTCGGTCTAGTTCTTTACGCCGGCTTAACAGCAAATATAAAACTTGCTATTATCATTATAAGTTTGGTGATAAGGCTCGAAAGTGCATCGAAGGATGTACTTTTCAGTCGGAAAACAATAATGGTAATAACCAAGACCCAGCTCGGTCTAAACAAAATTTTTAAAGTGTCATCAAACGTTGGCGACAGTCACTGATGGCACCACTTCCAGTCGCCTTATTATTTTCGATTCTACAAACAATTTAAAGTTTTTAATCGATACCGGCGCAGACTTGTCTATCATTCCTTTCCAAAATTTCCAACCAGCAAAAGCGACATCAACGCTTAATCTTTACGCGGCTAACGGCACACCTGTATCAGCGTATGGTACCAAATTATTAAAAATCGACATTGGTTTACGTCGCGAATTTCGCTGGGAATTTGTCATCGCAGACGTTGCGACGCCTATACTTGGCGCTGATTTTTTAAGACATACGGGTTTAATAGTCGACATTAGCAAACGGAAGATCATAGATCCGGTGACTTCACTGTCTGTTACTGGACTAATTACACGCATGGCAACGCAAGGTTTGTCTTATATTAACCAGACAACAGTTCCATCAAAAGTTCGCGACCTGCTTAAGCAATTCCCAGAGATAACAAATCGCTCATTAAGCAGCACCGTTATCAAACATAATGTCACGCATCGATTAGAAACAACTGGTCAGCCACTTTTCGCGAAAACACGTCGTTTAGCACCGGATAAACTCCTTATCGCAAAAGCTGAATTCGACAATATGTTGGCACAAGACATTTGCCGTCCTAGCAAAAGTCCCTGGGCAAGTCCTCTTCACCTTGTTTTGAAAAAGAATGGGGACTGGAGACCATGTGGTGATTACCGTGCGCTAAATCGAGTTACAGTTCCTGACAGATACCCCATTCCGAATCTATTGGACTTTTCTTATCAACTCGCGGGTTGTACAGTTTTCTCGACTATCGACCTGGTTCAAGCGTACCATCAAATCCCGATCGAACCATCACATGTCCCCAAGTCAGCAATCTCAACACCTTTTGGCCTTTTCGAATTTACCAAAATGACTTTTGGGCTAAGAAATGCTGCACAGTCTTTTCAAAGACTAATGCACTCTGTTTTATTTGGCCTCAAATTCTGTTTTGTCTATCTGGATGATATTCTAGTCGCTTCCAAGTCTTTTGAAGACCATCTCAAACACATCAAAACCGTTTTTAAAAAACTGTCAGAACATGGTTTGATCATTAATTCCGACAAATGCGCCTTTGCATTACACGAAATTAAGTTCCTCGGTCATCTTATCAACGAGCAAGGCATACTCCCACTTCCAGACAAAGTTCATGTCATTAAAAACTTCGAACGGCCGGTAATGGTTAATCAACTCAAACGATTCTTGGGAATGATTAATTTTTACAGACGTTTTATTCCTAGCGCTGCTGAAGACCAAGCTGTACTTAATAACTTCTTGAAAGGTTACAAGAAGAACAGCAAAACTCCAGTCGATTGGACTTCAACATCTATAGACGCTTTTAACACTTGCAAGGAGAAACTATGTCAAGCGACACTACTTGCACACCCAATCCCCGACGCTCGTTTAGCAGTTATGGTTGACGCATCCGATCATGCAATCGGAGCAGTGGTGCAGCAGTTTGTCTCGAGTGCATGGCAGCCGCTAAGTTTTTTCTCTGTGCGTCTTAGCGAGACGCAACAACGTTACAGCGCTTACGATAGAGAGCTGCTTACAGCATACTCTAGCATAAAACACTTTCGGCATCTTCTCGAAGGTCGTAGTTTCACTCTGTTCACCGACCACAAACCTCTGGTTTACGCATTTTATCAGAATCCCGATAAAGCATCTCCGCGTCAATTTCGACATCTGGACTTTATCGGTCAATTCACGACTGATATCCAACACATCTCCGGCGTTAACAACGTCGTTGCAGATACCTTATCTCGTATAGATCAAATTTCTATTCCTGAAAGCATTGACTATACAACAATTGCTGAAGCACAAAACAATGACGCTGAATTCCGAGAACTCTTGCAAAGTGACAACACGACATTAAAATTCAAGCAAGTTCCAATAACGTTTAATTCCGTTTTATTCCGTTGAACTTCCGGAAGCAAATTTTCGAATCCTTTCACAACCTGTCGCACCCTGGTATCCAAGCCACAACCAATATTTTAACTAAAAATGTTATCTGGCCCTCGTTACGAAAGGATTCGAAGGTTTTCACTCAACAATGTGTTCACTGTCAAAAGTCGAAGGTTTCAAGGCACACCAAGTCACCTCTCAGCAATTTCACATTAGCTTCGCAACGTTTTGCCGAGATACATCTAGATATTATTGGTCCTTTGCCAATTTCTGATAACCAACGTTATTGCGTCACGCTAATCGATCGTTTCACGCGTTGGCCTGAAGCGGTTCCTGTACCGGACATATCGGCTGCCACCGTAGCGTTCGCCGTTTATTCAACATGGATATCCCGTTTTGGCGTTCCGGTTTCCATTCTTACAGATCAGGGAACTCAGTTCGAATCCGAACTTTTCAACGAGTTATCTAAATTGCTAGGTTTCAAACGAATAAGAACCACGGCTTATAACCCTAAGTGTAACGGCATGGTTGAGAGATGGCACCGCTCTCTCAAGGCTGCAATTATGTGTCACGAGCGAGCCGACTGGACGAACATACTTCCCACAGTCATGTTAGGACTACGATCATCGTTCAGCGATGAATTACAAGCATCATGTGCTGAACTTGTTTACGGGACAACAATCCGATTACCAGGCCAATTCCTGTGTAACTCAAATACGGTTCCGCAAAGTGATTTTGTGAGACAGTTAAAGGGACACTTTTCCGAACTGAAACCAACACCTGCATCTCGGCATTGCTCTGAAAAAACATTCGTTAGTCATGAGTTGAAAACTTGTACTCACGTGTTTTTACGCACGGATGCAGTTCGTAAATCATTATAACCACCGTACACTGGTCCGCATCGTGTAATCAAGCGCGGTAACAAAAATGTCATGATCGAGTTTAACAACAGGCAGGTCAACGTCAGCATCGACCGACTTAAGCCTTGTTTCACGACAACTTCGACATCAGACCAACAAGCTCCCACGCAAAACTCTGACACGTCACTAGACCACAGACAGACGGATATCCAGTTACAAACTAAGTCGGCAAAAAAACACGTTACGTTTCTTGAGCCCGAAAAAATTGAACAGTTGCCTCTCCGCTCTGGCAGCGGGCGTCAGATAAAGACTCCGGGGCGCCTTTTGGACTCGTTATCTCGCTCGGGCTACGCTTTCGCTGGGGAGGGAGTATTGTAGCGTACCACCGGATTCTAATTTCTTTTTCGTAAGGAAATGTCAATCCGGCAAATACAGAAAAACGAGTCATCGAACGCACCTCCGAATTCCAATTTCATTCGTTGTAAGGAAATGTCAATGCGGCGAATAAAAAACTACTCATTGGGTACTTACTTGTCGAGTCGTTTTCTTTTTACGATTTATTCTTTCTTTCTAACTTTGACTGGTGGCTACTACCTTCTCTTTGCGAGCAAAAACAAAAGACATAAAAAAAGTTTTATTTTGTGAAAGTAAAAACGTGTATATAAATAATTGTTTTTTTTTAATTAATAAAATTGTTTAATAAAAATTGATTTATCCTTTTTTTATTGACAAAGCAAATATATAACCATCACTTTGTGGTTAGAAAGTTCTGGTTCTGAAAAGTCGCTGAAAGCGTTGGCATCCAACGTAATATATATTTGGAAAAATCACTGCAAGCGTTTGCATCTATTGTAAACTATTATTTTTGGAGTTTGGCCCAGGTGATTGTTTCTTTGCATCAACAAATATTTATTGTCGGAACGTGTCTTTGGAGTCAGATGCGAGCAGGTTTGCTGCAAGTCACAAGAGGGATTTACACATGTGTGGTGCTCCAGCTTCGGGATCACCCACAAACGCCATCCAGTGTACACCACACCACACATGTCATCAACCAAAATGTATTATTACAATTGTTTTTAGTTTGTATATAAATTTGGTCAACACACCATATTTGAAAAAAAAAATTTTTTAATATTTAATTATTATAGTTCCTTCAATTAACAGACCTTCTTCTCGATTTTGACAGTACAAACGTATACTTCAATAAATTACTCAAAAGATGCGAATGTCAAGTGACATCGGTCCAAATACTATAACCAACCAGGAATGGGATTATGCACATGGCGAGTCGCCCTTTTTGAGGGACTTTTAGCTAAAAGGCGAGAAATAGCGATTATGCACTAGTCGAGTAGACACTCGCTCTCGCCTTTTTTTTGTCCATGTATAATGCATAGTGAGAAGTAGCGCGAGAAGTTTTTTGTTTTGTTTTTCGAAATAAACGATTTTTTATAAACGTAAATTTTTATTTGAATTGGTTGTGGGTAAGATAATAGTGATAATAAACATTTTTATTTTTATTTAATTTATCATATTTATAATTTCAGTTTGCATATATGTATTATATATTATTTCACAAAAATGGAAAGAATTACTAAACAAAAAAAAAGAACTATGATAAATTTAATAGAGGAAAATTTTGAATTCATTAACGGGAGATTCAAGTCGGCTCAAGGGACACATTGACAATGGGAAAATATTCTTTCATACTATTTATTAAATTAATTAATAAACCTTTCGTTAGTCGGTAAAGTTCCTGGAATTTTTGGATAAAATATTGACTTAATTAAATATATAAATAAATAACATACATATGTGTATACTATTAAAATTATATACCTTGTATCGTTGATTTCAAAAGGGTTTAATTCGTCCCTAAGGCGAGACCGGATTATTCTCATATAATTGTTTTATCAAAAAAACCGCAATTGGCAAATTATCCATTTTTAAATTTTAATTTATGTAAATATTTTTATTATTTTCAAATTCACAACACAATATCACAACATAAAATGTCATCCAATTTCAAACAACAACAAAAGCACAATATGACAGCTAAATTCATAGTTGCTCAATTTTCTCGCCTTTTACTTTTGTCGTTTTCTGCATAATCGCTAAAAAACTGTCGGACAAAACAAAAAGGCGAGAAATCAAACCAAAACTCGCTTCTCGCCTTTTGTGCATAATCCCACTCCAGGTGGTTGAAATTGGAAATTGGAATATTGTGAT
The DNA here is from genome assembly GCA_947095585.1 of Nephrocerus scutellatus. Taxonomy (NCBI): domain Eukaryota; kingdom Metazoa; phylum Arthropoda; class Insecta; order Diptera; family Pipunculidae; genus Nephrocerus; species Nephrocerus scutellatus. The sequence goes on from OX352763.1 coordinate 91,225,136, forward strand.
TGTGATTGAGTTCGTCCCTTCATATAAATATAACACCATTGCAGTCATAAACTCATAAACAAGCATCAGTTCACGCACCTAAAAGAGCTAAAGTACAGAGCGTTAGTTGTATCTTGTATTTTGTAGTAGAAAGTGAACTTCTAAATTCTAATCTTCAATAGCAGCACTTGCCAATTACTCTTTTTTTTTGTCGCAATTCTAAAATAAATAAGAATTCCCGGTGACGCCGTAATCATATTAAGTGAAAAATTGGTTTATTTAAAATTAGTTGTTTTTGCTGGCGATTTTAAGACTTTGTTGGACATCCGGGTAATAAGATAATAAACATTTCCGACATTTTAAGTAAAAACAACGCTATTATCCTAATGAGACTGGCTTACTTCACCATCTTCAGTCCCTGTCATCCCGGAGCGTAGTATTTCATCGCATGTTTTTATTGTGTAAGGTGGGTTATTCTTTTGCAAATTTATTTTAAAATTTTGATTTGTTTTTGCTACCTTTAGAGAACAATTTAAAACAGCAAAAAGAACAATTTACCAATGTATTTTTCTGTATGCTATTTGCAAATTGCACCCCACAGACACATAGGCTAATATGGGTTGACATTTTGACAGCTTTGCAAAGTGTTTTTAGAATATAGTTATGAGGTCAGTAAACATTTAAATATAATACGAAACATAGTGCAGTGAAATTGGGGTCAGCCAGTTTAGAACATATATTTTTGAAACAGTGAAATGCAAAAGAATTCGGAGTGCAATATAATGCTCCATGATATTTATATCTCCCTGAATGCAGAATATCTGCAATTAGCCTCATATGTACCTACTTGGCGGTATGTCCGGCAACGGTATTTTTTGCCCCGCCCACCGCCCCGCCCCGCCCACCACCCACGTCCCAGAAATGTGGGCGGGGTGGGGGCGGGGCCCCCTTTGGGTGGGAGGGGCATCCAAAGTTTTGAGTTTTTTTTAGAAAAATGAATTTTTCTAAGTATTTATAAGGAGGTATGGGGGTTAATTGGTATCATACGAAAGGTAATAAAAATACCTTTCATTTGAAAAAATTGGGGCGAATAGAGCCCCCCTTGACGGAGTTAGAGCAAAAAACAGACTTTTTCATAAAAATTTAAAAAGGGACGTGTTTAAAAGTGGGTGGGGCTAAATATTGGTATCAAATGAAAGGTGATAATTAGGTCTACACAGCCATGCCTATTTTATGGGCGTGTCTTTCTTTTTTCGTGCAATTTCATATAATTGAGTGGTTTTCATACGATTGAGTTTTTCCCATACAAAACCGGGTGATATATAGCAAACTACGGTACATCCGGCATTCGATTTAGCCTTATTGACACCCCTCACCTTAAAGCCCTAATTGAGCAGATTGCGAAAATCGCCATCTTGTTTGGGGGAGACGCCCACTTTAGGCGTGAGGGGCGTCCAAAGTTTCATTTCAAACATTTCATTTAAAAAAAAAATGGGGCGAATAGAGCCCCCCTTGACGGAGTTAGAGCAAAAAACAGACTTTTTCATAAAAATGTAAAAAGGGGCGTGTTTAAAAGTGGGTGGGGCTAAATATTGGTATCAAATTAAAGGTGATAATTAGGTCTACACAGCCATGGCATTTTCAAAGGTATTACTCAATTTTTGCTTTCAAATTAAAACAAATAGATGTATTACTCCTAAGTACTTATTAGTAGAAAATTTTTGAAACGTAATTTATTTTAAATAAAAACAAACATTTGTAACATTATATTTATATATATTTATTTTTTTAAGCTTTTTCCACATCACCCTTGAGGTAAGCTTATAGATGCGCTTTTTTTACATGCTATCCCCAGTAGGCCTAATGCATGAGTCCTGAAAAGAACTTTTTTATTTTTTTTTTCAATAAAAATATAAGTTAATTGAGCGCAAATAATTTTACAGTGCGTTCATAATTTTCGAACACGCTTTTTAAAAGGAAAAACTCCTATCTGAACATAAATGAATTGAGCGCAAAGCATTTTACAGTGCGTCCATAATTTTTAAATACGCTTTTTAAAAGGAAGAACTCATTTCTGAATATAAACCAACTGAGCAATGGAGTCACACTTTTTAAAAGGAAGAACTTCAATAAAAATATAAGTTAATTGAGCGCAAATAATTTTACAGTGCGTTCATAATTTTCGAACACGCTTTTTAAAAGGAAAAACTCCTATCTGAACATAAATGAATTGAGCGCAAAGCATTTTACAGTGCGTCCATAATTTTCGAACACGCTTTTTAAAGGAAAAACTCATTTCTGAATATAAAGCAACTAGCAAATGAAATCATATCATCATATCTTTTTGTATGAAAAAAACTCAATCATATGTAATGAGTATAAAATGATCTACCTTCCGTTAAAATAAGGCCACAGCCATAAAGATAGCATGGCTGTGTAGACCTAATTATCACCTTTCATTTGATACCAATATTTAGCCCGACCCACTTTTAAACACGCCCCTTTTTACATTTTTATGAAAAAGTCTGTTTTTTGCTCCAACTCCGTCAAGATGGGCTCTATTGGCCCCATTTTTTAAATGAAAGGTATTTTTATTACCTTTCGTATGATACCAATTAACCCCCATACCTCCTTCTAAATACTTAGAAAAATGCATTTTTCTGAAAAAAACTCAAAACTTTGGACGCCCCTCACACCTAAAGTGGGCGTCTCCCCCAAACAAGATGGCGATTTTCGCAATCTGCTCAATTAGGGATTTAATGTGAGGGGTGTCAAGAAGGCCAAATCGAATGCCGGACGTTCTGTTGTTTAGCCAAAAATCTGAGCTCGAGCGCAAATTTCTAAAACAAAAAAAAATACGACATTAGAAACCATATTTTTAAACGTTACTTAAGCATCGAATTAAGTCAAGATTTTGGTCAGGTTTTTAAATGTTTTTAATTTTTATAGTATACTAGCTGACCCGACAGACGTCATGTCCCACTTTCAATAAATTTGTTTGTGATAGTGTTGTGAACTTGTATATCTAAATGTCTATGGCGAATTTATAAAATAAAAGTTAGCCAAATCGGTCCAGTTATTCTCAATTTTTTTTCACTTTAAAACAAATTCTCATACAGTTTCGGAGCAGTTGGAGGACAAACACCGTGACACGAGATTTTTATATATATAGATTACATAACGAGCAAGGAAAGTGGAGTTTATCGTGCGAGTTTGAAGCTTGAAGCACGAGGCGGTAGCCGAGTTAGGTAATCTAACGAGCACGATGAGCACTTTTCTGCGAGTAATGGCTATTTTTCACACGAACAAACCGGTTTTTCTGCTAAATCGATTATGCGCAATGCAAAATTACTCTGAGAATGTGTTTTCGCCGTGACTGCAGTAAATAACAAAAGTCTTATATGATAAAGTAACTAGAGTGTGTAAAGGCTACTTTCGAAGGTTGGTTATAGTGTATGAAACAGTCACTTTCGTCCATAGGCGTGTGCAAAACCTTTTAAAAACTGTCTATCTATCACTTCATTTAAAAAAGTGATCAAGAATTCTATATCCAATCATACCGAAAATGAATATTGTGAGAGTATAACTGGGGGGTATAATGCACAAAGCCTTTCTGGAAATAAAATGACCCCACTGCTGAAAGCAGTTTATAGCAACGTAAGGGGGAATACTTTGGAAAACAATAGGCAAAATAAATCATTATACCAAACCAACTCTGTAGTATGCAAAAACTATAGATCTTTGGTATTGCGCCGATCCACGTCATCTGCAGTTTTCAAAAATAGATTAATAAAAAACCAACCCATAAAAATACAATTTTTCATGTAAATTCTCCAATAGGAGATGGGTATGTGTTAAAATTTGAAGAAAATCGAGCTAATTTTTAAAAAATTTATAATGGCACCCCTCGGACCTTAGGATTTAAAAAAATTGGGTTAAGTTTTTTAAAAAATTTGTTGGTGCCCCATGACCCTCCAAACCCTGTCTCCAAAATTTTTGCAAAAATCGGAGATACATACGTATATAAAATTTAAAGAAAATAGGGTTAATTTTTTTTTTAAATTTTTGGGACCTAGGGTCTCCAAATTTTTTACAAAAAGTTTTGTCTATCGGAGATACACATGTGTATTAAATTTGAAGAAAATCGGGTTATTTTTTTAAATAATTTATGGGGCCTCACGAACCCGTGCCCGGGGTCTCCAAATTTTTTACAAAAAGTGTTGTCTATCGGAGATACACATGTGTATTAAATTTAAAGAAAATCGGGTTAATTTTTAAAAAAAAAACTATGGGGCCCCACGAACCCGGGCCCGGGGTCTCCAATTTTTTTTACAAAAAGTGTTGTCTATCGGAGATACACATGTGTATTAAATTTGAAGAAAATCGGATTAATTTTTTTAAAAAAAGTTATGGGGTCCCACGAATCCGGGCCCGGGGTCTCCAAAATTTTTACAAAAAGTGTTGTGTATCAGAAATACACATGTGTATAAAATTTGAAGAAAATCGAGTAAAATTTTGTAAAATATTTGTAGGGGAGCCCACCGACCCCGTGGCCCGAGGGTCCTCAAATTTTAATAGAAAGTGTTGTCATCGGAGATATGCATGTGTGCAAAATTACAATAAAATCGGGCCTTGGGATGTGGGTTAAAAATTGATCGCAAGATTCCATGACACACAAACAAACCCACAAACACACGGGCAAGTGAGGTTAATATAGAGAATTTAAAAATTGGTTAAAATGTAAAGGTGCTACATAGCAATTAAGTCATAGTACATAACGAGCGAGGAAGGTGGACGTTATCAGTGGATAATCAATTTTAAGTGAGTAATGTACGCTATTTTTACCACCAAACCGGTTTTTCTGCTAAACCAGCTATGCGCAATGCAAAATTACTCTGGGAATATGTGTTTGTTGTGGCTGCAGTAAATAATAAAAGTATTTACTATGTTAACACACTACTGTGAATAATGCCTACTTTCGAGGGTTGGTTATATCGTAGGAAACAGTCACTTTCGTCTATGGTCGTGTGAAATAGTGTGTTACATAACGAGCAAGCAAAGTGGAGATTAGCACTTAGATGAGCACTTTTCTGCGAGTACCCCTACTTTTTGTCAAATTTTTCTTCAAATTTTAAACACATTTTTGCAAAGTTTCAATAAAATCGGGCTTTGGGAAGTGGGTTAAAAATTGATCACCGCAAAGGACTTTCCGGGCAGGATCATCTTCGCTCATGCGAGCTAGATGTCCTGCCCACCGGAGCCTACCGAGCTTAATTTTCTTCACGATTTCGACATCGGGGTAACGCTCGTAGATCTCATCATTATAGAGTTTCCGGAATCGTCCTTCCTCATATACGGGACCAACAATTCTCCGTAAGACTTCTCTCGAACGCGGCTAAGAGGTCAGAATGCTTTTTGCTGAGCACCCGGGTCTCGGATCCATATCTAAGTACTGGTATGACCATTGTCTTATATACCAGCAGCTTGGATGTATGGTTAAATTCCTGAATTTAAAGAGTCTTGTCAGACTATAGCTTTATAAAGTTCTACTCTGGCTATGCTATCATATGCGGCTTTAAAGTCTATAAAAATATGGTGTAGTGAATTTTGAAACTCTAGACATTTTTCCATTACCTGCCTAAGGGTGTATATGTGATCAGTTGTTGATTTGCCTGGGATGAAGAAAATCGGGTTATTTTTTTAAATAATTTATGGGGCCTCACGAACCCGTGCCCGGGGTCTCCAAATTTTTTACAAAAAGTGTTGTCTATCGGAGATACACATGTGTATTAAATTTGAAGAAAATCGGGTTAATTTTAAAAAAAAAAAACTATGGGGCCCCACGAACCCGGGCCCGGGGTCTCCAATTTTTTTTACAAAAAGTGTTGTCTATCGGAGATACACATGTGTATTAAATTTGAAGAAAATCGGATTAATTTTTTTAAAAAAAGTTATGGGGTCCCACGAATCCGGGCCCGGGGTCTCCAAAATTTTTACAAAAAGTGTTGTGTATCAGAAATACACATGTGTATAAAATTTGAAGAAAATCGAGTAAAATTTTGTAAAATATTTGTAGGGGAGCCCACCGACCCCGTGGCCCGAGGGTCCTCAAATTTTAATAGAAAGTGTTGTCATCGGAGATATGCATGTGTGCAAAATTACAATAAAATCGGGCCTTGGGATGTGGGTTAAAAATTGATCGCAAGATTCCATGACACACAAACAAACCCACAAACACACGGGCAAGTGAGGTTAATATAGAGAATTTAAAAATTGGTTAAAATGTAAAGGTGCTACATAGCAATTAAGTCATAGTACATAACGAGCGAGGAAGGTGGACGTTATCAGTGGATAATCAATTTTAAGTGAGTAATGTACGCTATTTTTACCACCAAACCGGTTTTTCTGCTAAACCAGCTATGCGCAATGCAAAATTACTCTGGGAATATGTGTTTGTTGTAGCTGCAGTAAATAATAAAAGTATTTACTATGTTAACACACTACTGTGAATAATGCCTACTTTCGAGGGTTGGTTATATCGTAGGAAACAGTCACTTTCGTCTATGGTCGTGTGAAATAGTGTGTTACATAACGAGCAAGCAAAGTGGAGATTAGCACTTAGATGAGCCCTTTTCTGCGAGTACCCCTAATTTTTGTCAAATTTTTCTTCAAATTTTAAACACATTTTTGCAAAGTTTCAATAAAATCGGGCTTTGGGAAGTGGGTTAAAAATTGATCACCGCAAAGGACTTTCCGGGCAGGATCATCTTCGCTCATGCGAGCTAGATGTCCTGCCCACCGGAGCCTACCGAGCTTAATTTTCTTCACGATTTCGACATCGGGGTAACGCTCGTAGATCTCATCATTATAGAGTCTCCGGAATCGTCCTTCCTCATATACGGGACCAACAATTCTCCGTAAGACTTCTCTCGAACGCGGCTAAGAGGTCAGAATGCTTTTTGCTAAGCACCCGGGTCTCGGATCCATATCTAAGTACTGGTATGACCATTGTCTTATATACCAGCAGCTTGGATGTATGGTTAAATTCCTGAATTTAAAGAGTCTTGTCAGACTATAGCTTTATAAAGTTCTACTCTGGCTGGCTGCCTAAGGGTGTATATGTGATCAGTTGTTGATTTGCCTGGGATGAAGCCACACTGGTATGGACCAAAGATGACTTTAGCGTATGGGGCTATCCTGTCTTGAAGGATAGAGAAGAAAATCTTATACGCGGTGCTCAACAACGTTATACCACGATAATTGCTGCATTTTGTGATCTCTCCCTTCTTATGTATGGGGCACAGGATGTGAGTCTTGTCAGACTATAGCTTTATAAAGTTCTACTCTGGCTATGCTATCATATGCGGCTTTAAAGTCTATAAAAATATGGTGTAGTGAATTTTGAAACTCTAGACATTTTTCCATTACCTGCCTAAGGGTGTATATGTGATCAGTTGTTGATTTGCCTGGGATGAAGCCACACTGGTATGGACCAAAGATGACTTTAGCGTATGGGGCTATCCTGTCTGAAGCCTGAAGGATAGAGAAGAAAATCTTATACGCGGTGCTCAACAACGTTATACCACGATAATTGCTGCATTTTGTGATCTCTCCCTTCTTATGTATGGGGCACAGGATGTCTCTTCACCATACTTGCACTATTATTTCATGAATTGCCTTTTTATCACAGAGAGCCTTCAAGACTTCCTTTGCGCGCTTCTCAGTTCCATTTTTTAACTTCTAAGATGCTCATTGTAGGATTTTCAGTCTTGAGCCATTCCCGTCTCTCCGGCTTTATTAAATGCTTTTTTGCTTGCCTTCGTACCTGCCTTCGTGAATTGCAAAAGAAATTAAAAAATAAAATCGAAATAAAAACAACCCATAATAAGATTCAAAAATTAAAAATTTTAATGTAAATTCTCCAATAACCAAAAGTATACTGAATTCCACTACAAATGCTGAAAATCAGAAACAAATGCGAAGCACTGTAACACAACAACAAAACAACCACAATCGTAAAGCAATCAGCGATGCTTACAGCGCACCACTCATTAGCGCACACAAAACACTCTGATTATAGTATGATTATGATCTGATGCAGCTATATGGAAAATAATTTGTATGGGACGCCCGATCACTCTCAAATTTTAATAGAAAGTATTGTCATGGGAAATACACATGTGTGAACAGTTTGAATAAAATCGGACTTTATGAAGTGTGTTAAAAATTGATCTTAAGATTCTGCCCACCAGCCAGCCAGCCAGCCACGGGCATGCGAAGTTAATATGGAGAATTTAAAAATTAAAATTTTTCATGTAAATTATATATGAGTGGAATCTTTGAACCGGGTTAATTTGGCAAAAATTAATATTGGAGCCCCTTTACTTCAAAATGTTTACAAAACTGTTGCTACCGGAGATATAAACATGTGTAAACAATTTGTATGGGAGTCCCCGACCTTGGGGGTTAAAATTTCAATAGAAGGTGTTGTCATCGGAGATACACATGGGTTGAAAATTTGATGAAAATCGGGCTATTTTTTAAAAATTGTACAAAAACCGTCCATTGGATGCACAAATGTGTTTAAATTTTTAAAAAATCGAGCTAATTTTTAAAAGATTTGTATGGGCCTCTTCGGGCGCGTTTAATCCAAAAATTTTACAAACAGTTTTGTCCATCGGTGTTTAAAATTTTAAGAAATCGAGCTTATTTTTAAAAAATTTGTAAGGGCCCCCTCGGGCCTCAGGGCGCGTTTACTCCAAAAATTTTACAGAAAGATTTGTCCATCGGAGATACACATGTGTTTAAAATGTGAAGAAAATCGGTCTAATTTTTATAAAAATTCAGGGCGCGTTTACTCCAAAAATTTTACAAACAGTTTTGTCCATCGGTGTTTAAAATTTAAAGAAATCGGGCTTATTTTTAATATTTTTTTATGGGCACCTCTTGGGCCTGAGGGGGGAGATACACATGTGTATAAAATGTGAAGAAAATCGGGCTAATTTTTAAAAAATGTATATGGGCACCCCTTGGGCCTCAGGGCTTGTTCACTCCAAAAATTTTACAAAAAGTGAAAAGTGAAGATGAATTTTAATCCCCACCAATTTAGCCGTCGGGGCTGTAGATTTGACACAGTCACACAGATAATTTTACTATGTAGAAGAAAGTAAAAGTGACACTCACCTCTTTTATTTACGTCCAAGCTGCCCCATACTATGTGATGAGCGTTCACATCACATCCCACAACCACATAAAAACCTCCGCGTGTAAGGTATCGTAAATACCGACTTGTTTTTAAAGCACTGCACTTTATATTTGACAATTTATTTAAAAACCGAACGACTTTTCTTATTTGCCTCGTTCTAAACACATTTTTCATTTATGTATTATGTATGTCTGTCCGTTCACCAACCCAAAATTTAATTTTTGCACAGGTGAGTGGATATTCTCTTTTTTAAACTCTCTATAAAAACTTCGCGTGTCTGTTTGTTTGTGGCTTGTCGCCGAAACATGTGATTTATTTTAACCCACTTTCCGGTTTTATTCGAGCTTTGCACGAGCTTTGCCCCAGGGTCTAAAATTTGTTTTTCAAAATTTCAAATGTATAGCTATGATGAAAACACTTTTAAAAATTTGGTGCTCTCATATAATTTTTTTTCAAAATTGACACGATTTTATTCAAAATTAGCACATTAGATTAGATTAGAGAAGTGACATGAAAAATTTTAATTTTTAAGGGTTGGTTTTTTAAACTTAGGTAAGTACTCGTATATATGTGTCCATGAATTGCCTATAATGAGAGAGAGAGTCTTTCCACGTGCGTGCTGGCAGCGAGGCGGCACCGATATAAGAACTTATCTAGTTTTCAAATTCTGAAACTGAACTGAACCGAATCTACATTTTCGCCAGATCGAACGTAAAAACTGAAATGCTTTTGTTTTGTTGTAGACAGGTGAGTATATGTTTACGTCTTGAACAGACAAAACCTAAATCTTAGTAATTTGTTTATGCCCAAATAAACTATGATGGATATTTATCTTCTTATTCTTATATTTTTGTATTTACCTAAGTCCAGGCTTTGAAGGTGATGGAAAATAAACAATAGATAATAGAGTTGTTTGGTAAAATCTCGCTCGAATTAGAACCTTCTTATTTTATTGCTTCACTATAGGTATAGGTTTCCAATCCGATTGTCCCTCAAATGATTCTTTTCGGATTTTTGTTAAACTAATAATTTTTAATTACGGTGTTGGCTTTAGTCTTCATATATGACATTCCTGTCCGAGGAGAGAGCTTATTACAATAGTACGCTATCTTTATACTTACTTACCCACGCACCATCATCATTACAACCTGGTCCAGTCTTGGCCTCACCCAAAATAATATCTCAACCGGTCCCGATTTCGAGCAGATGTACCTTGGTTATTCTAAAACTGTGATCAAATATTATTAGAATACTAATTCTGTGATCACAAAATTTAAACAGAGACATAAATCTTTCAATGATTCTCAGTGATTTTCTCAAATATTTAAAAAAAAAAATGTAAATATCTTTAAAAATATTTTCGTGTTAAGACATTTGACATTAAATTAAATACTTATTAAAAACTAGGGATCAAATAATCATAGTGTAGGTTAATTAAGATGAGTTGGGGTGGCTATCGACAGGATACTGACCCACTTAGACCAATGATGGTCCATTGGTCTAAGTGGAAGATACTAAGGTAAAAGAAGGGATCGAGAGATTTTTCACCCTACCCAACCAGTTGGAACTTCGAATGAAGCGTGGAAGACTTTTAATATCAGTACTTGACAAATCATTTATGTCATTGTAAAAGAAGGCTCCCATATGGAGCTTACGTTTTAGAGAAAGAGCTGCGCATGTGTAGAGAAGGTCCATGCAGCTTCTGCAGAAGTCATTGGAAATACACCAATCCTTACTGCAAGCTTGCCTATGAGACAGTGCCCAGTAATGACATCTATTATGGCACCTATGTGCAATCTGGGAGATCAAATACTTAGAGCGTTTCGGATCCAGCCTAGACCAGATCTGTTTTGTCGCTACGCAAGTTCTTCCGTTTGACTACCTAAAGTTAGTTTTCTCAATAGCATCCAGCTTTAACATGAGTTTGAATGTAGCGATCGTTATGCATAATCATTTTCAGGTAAAAGTTGCAGTGTAGTTCCATTTTTAGCGATTTCATCAGACCTACAGTTCCCCAAAATGTCTCTATGCCCCGGTACCCAGCAAAGGCGAATGTTCAACTGCTCCGCCATCACCTTGAGAGAGGGAGAGACTACAATAGAGATCCATGCGGTTATCGCCATGATTTCTGCTTGGAAAACACTGCAGTGATTGGGAAGACGGAAAGAGAGAATTTTATTTAGCCCTTTTGAGAAACACCTCCGCCTACCCCAACATCAACTTTTGAACCGTCACTATAAAAGTGGATCGATCATCTTCCAAAAGAGCGCCTTCTTTACAGAATGAGCTGGAGTAGATGGTGGCTTGGAAGTTATTGCTGAATTGTAGTTGCGGAATGGTGTGGTGTGAAGGAACCCTAAATAACCTCAGAACAGAAAAGTGTTCATTCTTGTTTCATTCTTGGTGTACTTGGGAATTTGCACAGAGGGGAATAGCCGCGGTAGCAGATACTTGTCTGTTGAAGATGTCTATTGGTGATAGGTTTAACAAAATGTCTAGTGCAGCGGAGGGGGTGGTGCGAAGTGCTCTGCTCATACATAGACAAGCCGATCGCTGAACCAGACGACTACACCATACAGAAGTGTATGTCTTATTAGCGGCGATATATATCCAATGAATGATATGGGGTGGAAGACCCAATTTGTTACCAATCATAGTGGAAGTAGCAGAAGTAAAAGTCCAACAGGTTGACCACTAAAAGACCAAACTGATCCACACAGAAACTGAACACACAGACTTAAGTATTGTTACCCAAGATTGACATAATGAAGACGTATTAATGTATGTAAAAGGATAAACTAATCTAAAGCGTATACAAGTTTGTCCGATTATTCCCCATTTAGTTACATACTCTTAAATACTTTAAAGAGGGATAAAACAAAATTCGTCCATTTCTTAAAATTTTTTTTTAAATTTTAAATTAATTAATTTTAGAATTTATGTAAGACGTGGGTCATTTTAAATAGAATATTTATTAAAAAAGGCGTTAATACAAACGCACAGAACTTTAAACAAAGATACAAATTTATTGAAATATCTGACTTGACAATTTCTAAAGTGTCAATTAGAATTTATTTTATCTTTCCTTTAATTATCTTATGTTAAAGATGTTCCAAGCATGCAATTTACATAGGATTCCAAGTTCAAATATTATCAAACGCCAAAAAAGCTTATAGTATCCCTCCGAACACAGAATATATATATAGAAAACATAACACACAATCTTAAATAGGCTTTCCAAGTACATACCTCTATCTGAATTTCTTAAAATATTAAAATCTATTTTTAAATATTACCACGCATTTATTTAAAAATAGCGACGCTTTGTACGTAATATGAATTGCTTGTTGCCACCAGTTTGTTTAGTTTAGAGTTAACGCTAACTCTTATTATTTAATCATGTTAATTTTTGCATAATGAACAAACTTCTATATAACTGCAAATTTACCAATATTTTATTTTAAAACGCTGCGGTAGGTGTTTTTTTACTTGAAACATTTTTTCAAAGATTTACGCGAACTGCAGGATTTTTTTATTTTAATTTTTTCCAAAAGGAGAAAGGATGATACAGTTTTACTTACCTGTATATTTTGTTCATTATATTAAATATTAAAAAGTCATTAAGTAAAATAGTTGTACGCCTGCCAAAGAAAAGTACATACCCTAATTCTTTTTCATTGTGACCGCAATAATTATAATACATGTTTTTTATTCAACATTTGCCCGTTACACAGATTTGTGCAGCGCAACGTATTTGTGCTCGTGTAGGTGTAAGAAATGTTCGCTCTGTCAAAGGAAAAAACTTATTAACTAAAATTAAAGAATCTGTAGACATACAAATACTTCGGTCACAGCTGTTGTAGATAGAAGTATGTATGTATAATTGTTTTTTTGAAAATCAATTCAAATTTTCAAAAATTTGGTAAGATCTATATTTCAGAATAAAAATAATCATTTCTTTTGACGAGATTCGTAGCGATTTGTTTACAGTTAGACATTCTTGTATGCTTAACTCTTGTGGAAAATAGTAGTGGTGGTACACCGTAGCGCCGTCACATTACAACTCTGCAATTAAGTTTATTCATGAAAACCAGATAATTCTACTTCTTTTGCCTTGTTGCTTCTCATTCTAAATTTCTTTTTACACAGTTAGTTTTGGCCAAACTGCAGAGCTTGTTTGAACGGCAATATCTGGCCCAACATTAGTTTTTAGTTGGCTACCAACGCGAGCGGGTCGTTCTCATTTTAAGCGAGAAACGTATTAATTATTTATTTATTCACTGATCTATATAATATCTTTGTTACCGAATTATATTTCATAATTGTGTTTTACTACTTCTTCAATACTAATAATAATTTCGAACTAGATACATAACCAACTGAAAGATTAAATAAAAATAATGCAACCACAGTATTCTAATTAAAAACGAAAAGATTTAAAAGATTACTTTGCGATATCGCTGCGATCTCAGCACCACGATCATAATTAAGTTCAAGATGATTCTTCACTTTTCTGTGTGATTACATATAGAATGAAATCGAATATCGAATTTTGCCGTTTTTTTTTATTTGAAATTATTTTCGTCGTTCTTTGTATATTGTGTCAACCAACCAACCAGCATGAGCAGAAAGGACGGAGAATTATTTTTGGGCTCAATTACATGTGTGTGACATTGAGAAAAAAATAAATTTAAAATTGTTGAAGAAAGAGAAAAAAGAGAAAAAACAAATGTTATGGAATAATGTGATTTAGTTTAAAAATAAATCTGCACATCTTCTAATGAAAATTTCTACGAAATGTCGTTTATATTTTCTTTCATTTGAAACATTTCAGATTTTAATATTAAGGATACTCCGAACGAAATTGATCAACGTTAAACGCTTTGTAATTTACCAAAAAAAAATATTAATTTTTTAATAATAAATAAGTAAAATAAAAAATTTCTTTCCAACACTTTTATTTACATGATCAACTGAAATTAAAATAAACGAAAATAAAATACATACATTAGTTTTGACAAATTAAATCGAATTTTTAACGCATAACACGTGAATAAATAATAAACGACTTAAATGATGATGATGGAGAACGGGCTCTCCATGGAATATGGAGATGGATACATGGAGCAGGAAGAGGAATGGGAGCGTGAAGGCCTTTTGGATCCTGCATGGGAAAAGCAACAAAAGAAGGTTAGTATTATTAAGTAATGTTTCAAATAATTTATTGAATAATACAAAACTCAACGAAAAGGCAAATCTAAATTTCGATACAATCAATTATTTTTTAAATTTTAAATTTACATTCTACGAGCACGCCCACTGTACACAATCCTAGACACAGTTCCTAAACACAGTTCGTGGTTAAAAAAAAACTAAGAACAAAAATTCTTAAAATAATCCCTCTGCATTGGATATCCATCCATATATCCCCACCATATAGGTTTACCTACACTAAATGCGTCTACGTGCGTATTGTACGTAAAATAAATTAAATTGAATTTTTGACTGTTGTGTTTGTGCTGATTGCTTATTTTACAAAAAAATCTATAGAAATAAAAACATTGAGAATACTTTCGTGCTACAGAAAGTACTAATTTTTTAAAATTTGTGGTAATTATTTTCTATTAAAATGTGTTTTGTTTTTCTTTCATTGCTGATATATGTATTCGATTTCATATTTTTTTTTATAAAACAAAGGTCCATTTTAAAATTGCGCTTGTGTGCTAGTCAGTTATGGCACTTTTTCTTTGGGGAAAAATTCGAAAATATTTAGGAATAAAAGCTCATTTTAAAAATAGATTGCTGAATGCTAGGAGAATATAGCATATTATACAAAAGATAAAAAACCGAAACAAAACGCTTTTCATCTGAAAAAATCACCCTCCTTTAATTTGGCACTACTTCTTCTGCTGCTGTAATTTTTTCGTTGGCATTCTTTAAGGCATTCTGCATATACATATATGTATTATGTGCTCGTAATGTTTTTGTTTTATTCAATTTTACATTAAATTATTAAATTGTAGATGTAAAGATCTGTAGATCAATTTTAAATTTTTTTTAGCTGTATCTACACGCATATCAACATATTATGTGAATATTCTGTAAATGGTGTACGTGTACTTGTGTAAATTTATTACATTTATGCAAATATATATATTTTTTTTTTAAATGCAGTGACGAATATAGGAGTAATATGAATAAATAGGTATGTATATAGTTTAAATATGGAACATGTATGTAGATTCTCATATAATACACAAAGTTAGAACTGCGACGTAAGCAGTTCCGATGGTCAACCATAAAGAAATTTAATATCACATTTAAAATTGAAAGGAGTAAACCAACCCTGAAATGCGCGTAAATGTCGGTGTCATTTTGCCAGATTTCACGCTTATTGCTTACCGAGTTATTTGTTATTATTAAACATTCATAAAACTGCAGATGTTTCAGCGTCATTATTATCATTTCATTTCTATATTAGTCTTAGAACAATAGGTTTGGTGCTTGATGGTGCGTAGTGGCATTCAATCGTAGCAGGTGTTTAGGATTTTTTTCAAGCTTTTTTTTTAATTTTAATAATAAAAAAATTGTAATAACATCGAAAAATGTCAGTTCGCTCAAATAATGACACATAGCCAAAATATGAAGGAAGTAATTGTAACAAAGTCCAAATCAAATGACATCGCCAAAATGATGTAATTTTTACGAAAAGAAGTCTACAGGAACCATTTTATCGTTTTGACATTTTCGATTAGAACGTTATTACCAAAAAAAACTAAACGCCTTAAAATATGTATGTTTGGGGGGCCAGGGCCAGTCCCCGGTTTTAAAGCCAAATATGATGATGATGTAAAATATGTAAAGCTCATTGAATTTCAAATTTAAATCACAATATATGTGTAACGTTTGATTATAAAAACCAAGTAAAAAATTCTTAATGAATTTAGTATACAACTTAGACAAGATTCAATTATTTCTTAATGTCCAATGCACTCTTACATCTTATGTTTCACATTTCAAAACGTAAACACTGTGAATCACTTGAATTACTATTCTTTTGCAATCGTTTTTAGTTTGTTTACTTGTGCGTTAGTATTTATTTTGCAAAAAACATAGCCATAAAATTAAGAGGTAACTAAGAATATCCATCGTAATTTCGAAATAGCGGAAACTGTTCCCGACTAAATATATATATATATATAGCTTAGGTACCCTGAAATCGGGGACGTTGTCCTGTTGCATAATCCAAGGTAAAGGTGCAAATATATGTTTCAGTTTTGGAAAAACCTGTTATAAGATAACAAACAACTATAGCTATTTCCATTCATTGTAAAACTCCAATTCGATTGTGCCATAGCATGTATGTGAAAGCTCCCCATGAGGGGCCCTTTATACTTTTTTGTCTAAGAACTGGTTTCTTTTTTTAATTTTTTTACGCCGGATGTTATCACTGGTTTTAATTATCATACTTGATAGCCCACTTTTTGACCTAATTTTAGGCGCTGTAACGGAATTAACGGCTTTTCTTAGAATTTTGTTGCGTCGGCTGTGCGTCATTTTCGTTTTTCCATAGTTTTCAAGATTCGCAAGATAGCTGTTTACAACAGTGTTACTTTTAGTCAGTCGCCTTACTGTTTCTCCGCCTGACGGTCCCAGTTCATTCAAAGCATCTACTTTTCCTGTCGCTGTCAATCCCAATTTTTATTTAAAATTAATAAAAATTTTGGTTTCAACCCTTTCTTAAAAATTTTCAGCTTTTGTTTTGTTTTCTTCTTCAAAGCAATGTTTAACTAAATATATGCAATAATTGCAACCCATTTCCCTTTATATGGATAGTAATAGTAGTAACATCTTCAATTTTGTGGCTGTTTTTGGAATGCCACAGGTAGTAATCTTTCTGAGTCAAAAATTTGCAAAAATGGCTTCAATCAAGTTATCCGCAGTGCACCTTACATATTACATATTAGGATCGAATCAACAATAATTTCATTAACCACTTCTAGTTTTAGGCAAGCGAAAGGTTTTTTTATTTGACTTGACCCTCCAGCACTCCAGCTTTGTTCGAAGCTTAGTTTAATGGATCATTTCTAAGCGCACTCGTGTGACGAGCTTTGAATGACACATATGGCGCGTGTGAAGCGTGTAAAAGTAGTTTTTTAACTTCTTAAAGATCTTAAACTTTTTGACCAAATTTCAAAAAAATATAAAGGTTGTAGCTAAAAAACCACTCATAAAAATAAAATGTTTTCACGAAAATTCTAGAAAAACCAAAAGTATACTGAATTCCACTATAAATGCTGAAATACAAAAACACATACGAAGCACTGCAACCCAACAACAAAACAACCCCAATCGTAAAGCAAGAAGCGCTGCCCACAGCTCACAGCGCACAACGCAGCGTCATTAAGTATGAAATGATCTGATGTCGGGGGAAAAAATTTGTATGGGAGCCCCCCGACCCCGCAGCCACCGGAAATATACATGTGTGCAATAAAATCGGGCTTTAGGAAGTGTGTTAAAAATTGATCACAAGATTCTGTCCACCAGCCAGCCAGCCACGGGCACGCGAAGTTAATATAGAGAATTTAAAAACGAAGTTTTGATTAAAGTTTACTTGTTTACTTGCAGTATTCCTTTATGTTCTATAAAAGTTGTAGGTTGTAGTTTTGATTAAAGTTTACTTATATCTTTTCTTGATTTTCCATAATATGTTATTTTGCATGATTCCATTATGCACGGACAACTAACTGCTCGCGATATCTTCTGTCGCCTCGCATTCACTTTCGACTTTTCTTTTGAAACAATTTAAAGCTATGTCCGAAAGGCGAATTCATAAATTTTCTAGTGAAAGTTATTAAATTTTTTTGGTGTTTTTCTGGGATTCTAAGTGTGAACCTACCGCTAGGTAGTTCAACGCACTAACCACTGAGCTACGGTGCTCACAAAACAACGTAATATTGTTGTGAAATATTAAAGTGCCAAGCGTTTTGGGTTCGAAACTCACCACGATTGGATATTGGATGATACATTATTTCATAGTAATAACCCCGAAAAGTTTTTTTTTCATTAGGAAACCTTTTCCTCTTAAATCTTTGAAAAGTATGAGTATTTGTCCTTATAAAGAAATAAAAATATAACTACATGCAAACAAGGGTTTACAAGCGACAGTAAAAGAAAGGAGCTTTCTTCATTTTATTTTACGAAAGACAGACCTAGCGGTTTTTTGGACCGTCAAAAAACTTTTTGGTGTTTTTATGGAATTCGAACTGTCGACCTCTCGCCAATAGTTTAAGTACCAACCACTGAGCCACGGCGCTCACAAAACATATTGTTATATTGTTGTGAAATAATAACGTGCTAAGCACTTTCGGTTCAAATCTCACCGCGGGTTGTATATTGCAATATTGTATAATAATAAAGTATATACTGGAATGTTTGTTTCATTAGGAAAACTTTTCTTTTACATTTTTCCTGTCTTCACTCGTATAAACAAATAAAAATATGAGTTTATTAACTTTCGCTCTTTTGACAAATTAATGTATATTTTCTTTCAATATACAAATTTATAAAAAAAATTGAAATCCTTTAAAGACTTGAGACGAATTGTTAAATTTTACTTAAAAAATGATGTAAAACATACAAAAACCCTCCAAAAAATTTTTGCCTAATTTTTTCCTAATATACAGGGTGTATCCGTTAAGGTGGCAAATACTTAAATGGGTGATTCCTTGGTTAATTTCGTGAAAAAAATCGTGTGGGATGGGGTGGATCTATTTTCACACCCTGCGGTGTACGTAGCGTTTTAAAACGAAGAGACGTACTTTTAATCTTACATCACTTCACACCCTGTAACTCTTTAACGCTTCTAACTATAAGGTCTCTGTTGGTCCTTTTTGATAGAAAATTAAATCTTTAAGGCCAAACAAAGTACATTGTTTTTAAATTCTTAAAATCATTACCGATATGAAAATTTAAAAATTAACCCGATTTTCTTCAAATTTTGTATACATGTGTATCTCCGATAACAACACTTTTTTAAAAATTTGGTAGTTATCGAGGTCGAATGGTGCCCATACACATTTTTTAAAAATTAATCCGATGTTCTTCAAATTTTATACACATGTGTCCGATGGCAACACTTTTTATATAAATTTTTTAAAAATTAATCTGATTTTCTTAAAACTTTACATGAAAAGTTTTAATTTTTATGGATTGTTTTTTCACCCCTTACCATTTAAGTATTGCTCGCATGTGTATATGATATACACATACACTATTTTCTTAGATTGACGAACGAATAATAAAATGCAAATATGTAGATACATTCAGAGCATTTTTAACATCGTAATCGTATGTGCTGTAATTAAGCATTTTAAGTGTCATCTTAACCACCAACAACCAACAGGCAACGGTTCAATGCCAAGTATCACGAATGTTTTTAGAAAAAACACTGCACACTGCGGCAGATTCAAATAAATGTATTTATATCAAGTGTTTCATTTTTTTAAAAATATGCATGTGTTTTTTACTACTACAGAAACCAATAAAAATTGTTTACACCATCACCTCGAATACATGATTCCTAAAAATAAAGAAAAATCAAAATAAAAAAGATGACTCATACCTACATTGAACATTTTAACTAATAATACTAAATTCTCTGAAGAATTTAAAAGGAGAACTTCGAGGTGCATCTGTCTACTATTTGTTTTGCCACAATATTTTTGTTGTGCATATAAAGTGAAACATACATACATACCAAGGTAACTTTGCATATGTTTGATTGCAGAAGAAGAGACGTGCTGTAATTCTATTCATTAAAAATTTGTGGTTTATTCACAGATTTTTACTCACAAAATACCATTAACATTAACATCTTAAGTCAGTCGGTACTCAGCCTTAATTTTAATTTGCAAAGTGAAATTCTTACTAATGGCGAGAAAGAAAATAATGGAGTTATTGTTTTAGTCGTGTGTGTCACGACGTCGTTTCTCAATCCATGTAAATGTGACCCAGTTATTTTTATCAATCCAAATCAATGCACTTTTTATGACCTGTTAAGTACTCAAAATTCATACAAAATTAAGCGTTAAAAGTATGTACTTTTAGTTCATCAATATTGAATACAAAAGCAAGGAACTGGCGCGTATGAAGACTACCTCGTACTTAAGTTGTTGTAGAGAAGTTATAATGCCGCAAAATATTATGTAAGATATAAATTTATTATAGTAAAAACTTATGCTGCTTGTTTGTCGTTTTTTTTTTTTGCTGTGCAAGGCCAATTGTAGGAACCAAAATGTCGAAAAAAAAGTGAAGAAATAAATTTGAAGTTGAGTTGTTGAACGAAAAAATAATTCCTGTCAGTGGTGGCATTGCGTTGATCTTCTATACGCGGCAACTACGCTTACTGTTTTAGGTTATGATTCGGAGCAGATAACTAAAATATATCTAAAACAAAAGAACATACATACGAAAATCTACATCGGACGATCTACTATTTAGCTCTAAGAGTCACAGGCAATCAAAAGACGAAAACCAACAGCCGGCGTCAAATTACATTCCGCTAAAAATGGCCAGTTTGCGATTTGTGTGTGCGGTGCGCTGCGCTATCTTGAGCTTTTTGGCATTATTCGTGAACATATATGTATGGCTTTGTATTGTTGGTTGTACGAAAAAGAATCAAAATATAACCGTTTTGCGCATGCGCACAAAATCTATAGCTTCTTATTTTTTATTCTAAATTTCAGATTCCATTAACTATTACTTGATAATTTATTTCCTTTGTGGTCTGATCTGACTGCGATTAGATGTGTTCCTACGACACTTTGCATGTGGACAAGACGAGACTGGCATCTCTATCACTAGCGACACAAAAAGAAAGGAACTTTCTTTTTTTTTTTGCGAAAGGAAGAAAAAACCAAATTTAAAATGATGGGTACAATAATGAAGTTCTGATGCTATTTTTACATGCACTTTTAATCAATGATCAATTTAAGATATGTGGATATTTTCGAGGAAATCTCTAGTTTGCTTTATGAAAACGAACACTTTTTTTTTATACCTCAATCTTGTGGTTGTAATTGAAAATTTTTGATTTTTAAGTTTTGTATAATGGCAACGGGTGGAACTGAACAATCTTCAGAAAAGATTTTTCTTACATTTATGCAGTAATTATTTCTATTTGCATCGTTTACAAACTGTGGTTGTCGTACAGTTTGTCCCGTCTAATGGACTATTCCTCAAAATTAATGCCGATCATAATGTTTTTTTTTTGTAAAATAATAATGTAAAATAATATACCGTAAAATAGCAGCTAATACCGCTGGTGGAAGAAGCGATAAAACAGTGACAAGCAGGAGACGTTCCGGCGGTGTTCAAGCGAATCTATTGATTTTGCAATGTTTTCGTCACCGATAAGTTTTATCGCACGGTTTTGTATTCTATCTAGTTGATGCAAGGTGGTTTTAGGCGCACCAGACCAGATATGACAATTGTACTCAAGTTTAGGGCCTTGTAGATAGTAGCCAGGTCAGAGGGAGTGAAAAATTTCTTGCACCGGGTAGAAAACCTAAACATTTCGCAGCATTTTTGGCGACGGTAAATATGTGGTCATTCCAACGAAGCTTGTCGTTGACGCACATACCGAGAATTGTGAGATTTTCAGTTTCCTCGATGCAAGTGCCATTCATGGATAATGGCATGGGATTTGGGATTCGCTTGGACGACAGAAGACAGCATTGGGTTTTGGAAGCGTTAAATTCAACTCGATTGTTTTCTCCCCATTTTATTATGCTGTCTAAGTCAGAGTTTAACGTGCTTAACATACGAAGTTGTTTGAGTTCCACATGAGATGTGGAGGGACGTTCCTCAAACTTATATGAGAAGCTGAGAGTGCTGTCGTCAGCGAAGGAGTAAATTGGAGTAGAAGTCACAGATAAGAGATCTTTAATAAAAATGAGAAAGAGTGACGGGGACAGAACAGAGCCCTGGGGAACGCCAGCATTTATGTGGTGAATTTCAGACTTGAATCCGTCCAAAACAACTTGAATTGAGCGGTCCAAAAGATAGCTTCTAATCCAATGAAGCAGTTTATCATCGACACCAAAGGCACGCATTTTTGACAAAAGAGCTTGATGCCAAACTCTGTCAAATGCCTTAGAAATATCAAGTGCTTTGCTTTGCTTTCACCAAATTTATGCAAAGACCGGTTCCACTGTTCGGTGAGATATACCATCAAATCACCAGTGGAACGTTGCCCACGAAATCCGTACTGCCGGTCACTAAGGATTTCATTGGTTTCAAGATATTTCATGAGCTGAAAATTTATCAGCGTTTCCATGACCTTGGAAAAAATGGATGTAAGTGCTATGGGTCGGTACGAAGAAGGAGACGACGGCTCGCCTTTTTTGGGTATGGGCTGGACAAAGGCTGTTTTCCAACTTCTCGGGAAGAGTCCAGAAGAATAGGATAGATGGAAAAGCTTACGCAATGGTAATGCCAGCTTGGAAGAACACCTCTTCAGAACTAATGGGGAAATACCATCTGGCCCAGCGGATTTGTGAATGTTGAGATCGTTTAAAACTCTAGCAACTGCACGAGTACGAATGAAGATCTGTCCCATAGAGTGTTCAATACTCGGGGGTGCAGGCGGCATCAATGCACAATCTGGAAGCGTGGAGCTAGCTGGAAAATGTGCAGCAAACAGATTGGCTTTGTCTTTAGAGTTCACAACTGGAGTGTCATTATAAATGAGCGTTGGAATGGCCGACGAGGCTGTATTTTTGATTCTTTTCGCAAATGACCAAAATTTTTTACTACCTTTGGGACATTGTAGTATTTTTTGCCTCAATTTTCGATCGTAGGCGAATTTGACTCGCCGAAGATGAGCATTGCAATCATTTCTGGCTCGTTTAATCGGTTTTCCTCTGTAGGGTTTGCTTTGTAAAACCGAAAGCATACATGTCTAATCCTAGAAGCCTCTTTACAGCTCGAGTCGTACCATCCATCATCCTTTGGTTTGATAGACTTATCCCTGAAGGGGATAAACTTTCTCATACCAATAAGAATGATGTTTGTGATTGCATCCGCGGCGACAATTATGCCACACTTTTTTGTAGTTGTTCAGAGAGTGACCTTAAACTACGTTAAATTTCTGAATGTATCTAAATGTTGTTTATTTGTAGATTTAAATACAATAATATAATTGTAACAATACAAAAAGTGCTTCGGTATTTGCATTCTCGGCACACTGTGCTAGTGGCTGACATTAAGATTAGATAAGTGAATAACTTTTACCAGAAGCTTATCGCCATGCAACACATACTCGTTAAATTTAGAAGTTAGGTAATAATAAATACACATTGGTATACTGATTGTTTACTTACATCACATGTGATATTTATATGTTCATATATTTGAAAATGAATTAAGTTATTTTTAAATAAACGGCCACGAGTCGCCTAGCTAACCATGTCATCACAGTTACTGATAAACTAATTTTGGCCGTGAATTAAGTTTTTAGCTGCTTAGTTTATTTTTATCATCGACTAACACCATTTCAACAAAAGCATCTTAGTATGATCCTCACAAGCACAAACTTTCTACACTTCACATCTTATTTAAATTCTTTTCACACGCCCATGTGTGTGACTGTTTCATACACTACAACCTAGCCTCGAAAGTAGCCGTTACACATACTAGTGAGTTAACATATAAAATACTTTTGTTATTTCTGCAGTCACAGCGACCACACCAGAGTAATTTTGCATTGCGCATAACCGGTTTAGCAGAAAAACCGGTTTTGGTCGTGTGAAAAATAGCGTACATTACTCGCTGAAAAGTGCAGATCGTCCATAAGCTCATAAACTCCACTTTCCTTGCTCTTTATGTTTTCGAGTTTCGAGTTTTTATGCAAGTAGCAAATTGTAAATTTAATTATTTATTTGGTCTAAATTAATACGGAAAATTTTTTTAAATCATTAAATCTATCGATATTTTCATGTAAATTCTCTAATAGGAGAAACATAAGTGTGCAAAGTTTGAACCGGGTTAATTTGAAAAAAATTAATATTAGAGCCCCCTTCACTTCAAATTTTTTTCAAAAACTGTTCTCACCGGAGATACACTTGTGTAAAAAAAAAATGTATGGAAAAAATTCAAATCAAAAACTCAAAAATGTTTACAAAAAGATCGATCTATCGGAGATACACATATGCTTAAAATTTAAAGTAAATCGGGATAGTTTTAAAAAAAAAATGTATGGTCCCGCCCCCGGGCCTAAGGGCCCATTCGCTCAAAAATTTTACAAAAACTTTTATCCATTGGGATAAACATATGTTTAAACAACCCCTCGGGCCTCAGGGCGAATTGGTTAAAAAAATGTCCAAAAAGTTTTGTCCATCAGAGATACATATGTGTATAAAATTTTACCAAAATGGGGTAATTTTCATTTTAAATTTGTATGAGGACTCACGACCCCAGGGCACGGCGTGTGTAAATTTTTTTATAATAAGTGTTGTCCATCAAAAATACACACGTGTATAAAATATGAAGAAAGTCGGGTTGATTTTTTTAAAAAATTTGTATGCGGTCCACAACCCCGGGCCTGGGTCTCCAAAATTTCTACAAAAAGTGTTGTCCATAGAAGATAACAGCGTGTATAAAATTTGAAAAATTCGGGTTAATTTTTTTAAAAAATTGGTTGGGGCCCCATGACCCTAGGGTCTCCAAAATTTTTATAAAAAATGTTGTCCATCGGAGATACACACGTATATAAAATTTGAAGAAAATCGGGTTAAGTTTTTTTTAAAAATTTGTTGTGGCTCTACCTGTGACCCTGTGACTTGGGGTATCCAAAATTTTTACAAAAAGTGTTGTCCATCGGATACTTCTATAAAATTTGAAGAAAATCGTGTTAATTTTTTTAACAAAAAATTTGTGGCCCCAAAATTTTTACAAAAAGTGTTGTCCATCGGAGATATATATGTGTATAAAATTTAAAGAAAATCGGGCTATTTTCGGTCCTGAGGCCCGAGAATAGAAAGTTTTGTCTTCGGAAACACACATGTGTGCAAAATTTCAATAAAATCGGGCTTTGGAAAGTGGGTTTAAAATTGATCGCAAGATTCCACGACAAACAGACCGACCGACCGACAGACAGACAAGCGAATTTAAAAATTAAAATTGTTCTTGTAAATTCTCTGATCGGAGATTCAATTTTGTGGTGAAAACATAGCACGGTTAATGCGACGTACACAGAACGACGTACGAAGTACTTTACTAAGCTGTACAGCAGTGTGAGTGCATAACCAGTTCTTTATGTACTCGTAATATTGTACAAAACACAAATTAAGAATGCACTCACACAACTAAGTGTACAACACATTTCAATTGCGGAACCATTCAGTTTTGTATAAAAATAGTTGTTCTACTTCCTCTTCCTCTTGATATCTCTATACTCTATGCTACACAAACAAAACAACCCCAATCGTAAAATAAGCAGCGCTGCGTGCGCTCATCAGCGCACACAGAACACAGTCATTATAGTATGATATGATTTTTTTATGCCGCATTTGTATGGGAGCCCACCGATCCCGAAGCCCGATCTCTCTGAAATTTTAATAGAAAGTATTGTCACCGGAAATATACATGTGTGCAAAATTTCAATAAAATCCGGCTTTGGGAAGGGGGTTAAAAATTAATCAATCTGACCAGCCAGCCAGTCACGTGCACGCGAAGTTAATATAGAGAATTTAAAAAGGAAATTAAGTGCGGTTGTCATTTATGAAAACTCACATTCACCAACCGATTTTATGAAATTTTCAATGTTTATTACTGGTGGGGGAAGGTTATAGCCTATAGTACACCCCCAGCGGGTAGCGAAGTGCCCGGGATCAGCTAGTTATTTATAAAGATCATAAAAGCTAATTTTTTAAATTGAAAGATCAACCTGACAGCAGGTTTAACAATCAAATCAAATAATAAAAAGTTCCTCTAATTCAAAGCACTTACTTTAGCTGCTTTGAATTATCCAGATTTCTTGGACGTCCAATATTTGGACGTGAACCAGATTCACCACCGTCGCGACAATGTCCAATCCAAATAATAATTGGAGATCGAGCAAAAGCTAAAGGAGCTTAGCAGTTAAAGGCTCTTTCTGAGTCAAATTAGAGTAGCATTTTTGGTATTTGCCTATTCCATGAATAAATAAAACCTATAAAAAGTTGAGTTTTACTTCCAAATTATCTCTTGTGGATGATTGTTGATCTAAAGATTTTTTGTTAGAATGAATGAACTTCAAATAGGGATGCAACTTTTCATTAACGTCCCCTTGGCTGCTACCATTTTATCGTTTCTGTAAAATACAAGCAAAGGTGTAGATAATATTTTCTAGATCTGGAGCGAAAACTCTTTTAATAAAGTTCAATAAACACGACGGATTGATTTATATAAAAATTTAAATTGTCGTTAGACACATCGTGTTTAGTCGTTGTCGTTCTTCTTGATTGTATTATTATTTATCATCACAACGGCAGGCAGTCGGGAATACAATATCTTAACATCTCTAATGTTATCAATTTTATTCTTCATGTCTATACGCTTGTAACTTGTTGCACTATAAAAATATGTTAAACGGTAAAATCAAAAAACCGGATTGAATTAAGTACTTTGGTGCCGTCTACTCTCTGGTGCGTGAGCTGTTCTTTGCTAAGTGTTCACCGTCATTATCAGCAGAGTAGAGGTGGACAAATGCAGAGATCCGGTAAAACGACCTCGACATAGCAGCTATCAAGTTGTCTCCAGTTTTAAATCGTGGTCGGTTATTTGCCGTTGTTACCATCATTCCATCATCGTCATAATCGTCTCCGCCAGGCAAGTAATGTTGGTCACGTCGTCGTTAGCAAACAATTTTGTTCCTAAAAAGAAGACAAAACAGCAACGAAGATTATGTGTACCAAATCAAAATGTCATTTTGTCGGCCTGGTCTGATATGATTAACAATTCGATTTCTTAAGTTCTACGTACATACATACATAACCTAGAGCAAAACTACTAACTGTTGTTGATGGATAATCATAAAAGAAAAAAACTCTATGATTGACACAAATGCTTTAAAGTCAATCTAAATTTTCCCTCGTATTTGTATGTCGTCTGGTTAGACACGGTGTCACATTTTAAATTTAACAATAAAATACTATTTTTGGATGCAGATTTTCATTCGTTATACCTGTATAGATTAGTGGATCTTGTTTGTAAAAAACCGGCATTGCAGACGAAGGAAGTTCTTAAATTCTCTATATTAACTTCACTTGCCCGTGGGTCGTCGGTCGGTGGTCGGTCGGTCGTCGGTCGGTCGTCGGTCGGTCGTCGGTCGGTCGTCTGTCGTGGATTCTTGCGATCAATTTTTAACCCACTTCCCATGGCCCGATTTTATTGAAATTTTGCACACATGTGTATTTCCGGAGACAACACTTTCTATTAAATTTTGAGGCCCCTCGGGCTGCGGGGTCGGGGGGCTCCCAAACAAAAATTTTAAAAAATTTACCCGATTTTCTTCAAATTTTACACACATGTGTATACCCAATAAACAATACTTTTTCGAAAATTTGGTAGTGATCGGGTCCCGGGTTCGGCCGCAAGGCCCTTATACATTTTTTAAATATCTGTACTGGCATCAGATATTCGTCGCCGTTTATGGACTTTGTGCGGTGTGTGCTGCGCAGTCGGCTGCGCTGCATGGTTTTGGTGGTGGTGGAGAGAGAGAGAGAAATCTTAGCGCACGCACAAATGAACCCAGCAAATGAAACGAGACATACATGTTTTATGCTTACTTCAACTTACATTTTTATTATATACTGAATTGTATTTTTATTGATGTCGTTTTTTTTGTTGTCGATATCAACTTACAGATAGAACAACAAGTTTTCACAATATTCTGTCATTTGGCGTTTTCATAAATTAGTTCAGAGCAGTCAAAGAGTTCTCAAGATAAATGTTCGTGTTTCTTATTTGCTCAGAGTATGAGCGTGCTCTAAGTGCTCAGAATAAAATGATCTGAGCTTTTTCAATTTTAACATCTGATGTCAAATGTTTGTTTCGATGATTTTCTTCTACAATAAAAAAAAATGGCCCAGGATCGAGGGGCTCCCATATCAATTTCTGCGATTAGAGAATTTAGATGAAAAATTTTAATTTTTATGGGTTGTTTTTTTTTTATAATGAGAAGTTAAGCAAAGAAGGTACATTCACATTATGTAATGAGTGACAAGGTATTCTGGAATTTATCTTAATAAGTTGAATTGCGACTGCGAACCAAAAAACCAAAAAAAAAGCAGCCCATAAAAATTTAAATTTTTCTTGTACCCTCTCTAATCGGATATATATACATATGTGTATAAAATTGAAGAAAATTGGGGACATTTAAAAGAAAATGGTATGGGAGCCCCCGACCCCGGGACCCGATCACTATCAAATTTTTACAAGAAGTGTGGTCAATTGGAGATAAACCATGTGTTTAAAATTTAAAGAAAATCGGGTACATTTTTACACCCCGTGGCCCGATCACTTCCAAATTTCTACAAGAAGTGTTGTCAATCAGAGAGTATTGTCCATCGGAGATACACATGTGTATAAAATTTGAAGAAAATCGGGCAAATTTTGTAAAATATTTATATGGGAGCCCTCCGAACCCGAGGCCCGAGGAGCCCAAATTTTAACAGAAAGTGTTGTCATCGGAGATACATATGTGAGTAAAGTTTAAATAAAATCGATCTTCAGGAAATGGGTTAAAAACTGATCACAAGAGTTGGTGTTCCAGCCAGCCACGGGCACGCGAGAATTTAAAAAACAGCCCATAAAAATTAAAAATTTTCTTGTAAAATTCTCTAATCGGAGATAAAATTTGAAGAAAATCAGGTACTTTTTTAAAAAAAAATTGTATGCGAATCCCACGACCCCGCGGCTCGATAACTTCCAAATTTTTACAAAAAGTGTTATCCATCGGAGATTGACATGCGTATAAAATTTGAAGAAAATTGGGTACTTTTTTTTTTTTTTTACAAATTTTCACTTCAAAATTTTTACAAAAAGATGTGGTCCATTTGAGATACATATGCGTATAAAATTTGAAGAAAATCGAATCCTTTTTTAAAAAAATTTGTATGGGTGCCCCCAGGCCCCGGGGCCTGATCCCTTCAAAAATTTTACAAAAAGATGTTTTCCATTTGAAATACACATACGTATAAAATTGGAAGAAAATCAGGTACTTTTTTTTTTTTTTTTTTTTTTTTTTTTTTTTTCAAATTTTGTATGGGTGCCCCTAACCCCAGGACCCGATCACTTCCCAATTTTTACAAAAGGATGATGAGAAAGAAGAAAATCGGGTACATTTTGTAAAAAATTTGTATAGAAATTTTAATGGAAAGTGTTGTCATGGGAGATACACATGTGTGCAAAGTTCCAAGAAAACTGGACTTTAGGAAGTGGGTTAAAAATTGATCACAAGATTTGGTGTGCCTGTCCGCCAGCCACGGGCACGTCAAATTGATATAGAGAATTAAAAAAACAACCATAAAAATTAAAATTTTTCGTGTAAATTCTCTAATTGATACACAAAGTGCAAAGGGAGCCCCTCCTGATAACTCCAAAAATTTTACAAAAAGTGTTTCCATCGGAGATACACATGTCTATAAAATTTAAAGAAAATTGGGATAATTTTTAAAAATTTATATGGAAGCCCCTCGGCCTTGGGGCCACTTCGAAATTTTTACAAAAAGCGTTGTCCATAGGATTAAACATGTGTGTATTAAATTTGAAGAAAATTGGGTACATTTTTAAAAATTTTAATGGGGCCTTCCGTCACCGAGGCCCGATCACGGCAAAATGTTTACAAAAAGTGTTGTCCGTCGGAGATACACTCGCATATACAAATTTAAGATAATCGGCAACTTTTTTTTTACAAAATTTGTATGGGTGCCCCTCGACCCCGGGGCCCTATCACTTCAAAATTTTTACAAAAAGTGTTTTTCATTGGAGATACACATGTGTATAAAATTTGAAGAAAATCGGGTACTTTTTTTTTTATAAAAGTTGTATTGGATCCCCCCGACGCCGCGGTCCGAGGGGTGTTGTCATGGGAGATACACATGTGTGCAAAATTTCAATAAAATCGGGCTTTAGGAAGTGGGTTAAAAATTGATCATAAGATTTGGTGTGCCAGTGCCAGCCAGCCAGCCAGCCGGCCGGCCAGCCACGGGCAAGTGAAGTTAATGTAGAGAATTTAAAAATGAGAATAGTCGCGTTATTAGGTACGACCTTATTTGGATATTCTTATTTAGAAAGTTACTCCGATAAAATAAGCTAATCATACGAAATTTCGATCCGTTTAGCCATTTTGCCCTCCCTTTCTTCCCAATGCTTAACTCAAAAAATCAATTCAATCAAAAATTTTTTTCCTTTTTATGTGAAATCAGCTGGTGATCGTAACGGCTAATGTTGATCGGCTGTTGCTGTTATGAACTGAACTGCATTTTTACACTTACAGAAACTATTGAAGTCAACGGGATAAGTTGATATCGTGTGTAGGAATAGGCACAGCACATAGCCACGGTGTCTACGGACTCTGGCTGAAATGGTGCTATACATAAAAGGCAGAAATCCATTACTTAAATGCATGCTACCAATACCATTCACCGCACTAATGCAAACTGGAAAATCAACTTTTTCTATATTTTACGTTCTTTGACATTGACAAAAAATCAAATAAAAAAAACTGCATAGAGAAGAGACGTTATGAAAATGGAACTATTTGTTTTCACACCCAATTTGAAATCCACATGTCCTATTGGTATATTAATATGTACATGAAGAGATATTCATGCCGACACAAAACCAGCTGATCGGAATAAATACATTTTTCGTTATTTACGATAAGCTGTTTGTTCGTTCGAACATGTTTTTTATCCCAATTACCAGCAAAAATAGCATTACATCAGGGGTTAATTTTATTTTATTTCAGATATATATATTCTTTCCTATAATTATGTTATCGTGTGTTATATCACACATTTGGAAATCACGTTCACCAATAATAGGATTTAAGTTCAATTTATTATACATTTTTCAGTTATTTCTTAAAACATTATACGCGTTCTTTGATAAGTAACCGTGTTTAACGACTGTTAAAGATACCGACTCAAAACTGTACACCAACTCTAAACGTCGTTTTTCGAACGATACCTGTCAAAATTTTTGATAGATTTATTGAGTATTTTGGTTTTGTTAGTTGTTGAAATTGGACAAGTTTGTGTTATTTGCGTCCATGGAAAAAGAGCAATATAGGTCACTGGTTCGACTCCTTTTTAAATTCTCTATATTAACCTCGCGTGCACGTGGCTGGCTGGCTGGCTGGCTGGTCAGATTTTCTGATAAATTTTTAGTCCACTTCCCATGGCCCGATTTTATTGAAATTTTGCACACATGTATATTTCCGGTAACAATACTTTCTATTAATTTTTGGCCCCTCGGACCTCGGGTTCGGGGGGCTCCCATACAAATATTTTACTACGGATATGATATCCATGATATCGTCTTAGGAGACCGCCGAATAAAGATCAGACAGTGCAAATATCTCAATTAAACGCGTACAAAATATCCTTCACAAAAAATTTCGTGACTGTTGACGAAACATGGACCTATCACTAAACTCCAGAAATGAAAAAGTGAAAACAGTTTCCAAAGAAGACGAAGATTGGAAATATCATGGTAACCCTTTTTTGGATTTTCAAGGTATGATATTCACCGACTATTTGCAGAATGGAATTCACATCAAACGAGGTGGTCATTGGACCTAATTGCAAGGTTCGACAAATCATATTTTTTAGATGGCTTAAAAAAGTTGGAATATCGCTGAAAGGCGGCTATGCCGAGAAATAAATTAATAAAAAAATTAGACAAAGTGAGTTTTCTTCACAGCCAGCCAGCCAGCCAGTCCGCCAGTCACGGGCACGCGAAGTTAATACAGAGAATGTAAAAATATTACATGACAGAGGACAAAATAAAAGGACGCCTCATTCGTTTCATTTGACACTCTGAAGTTTTTTCTTTGAGGGTATTTCAAATCTATGCCAATAATAACGATGACCTCAGGACCAACATCGAAAGAAAAATTGCCGGCATATTGACTGATTTCTGCGAAAAAAGTCATAAAAGATTTATTCAGCGCATTCACTCCGAGCTAGCGCTTTCGTGGAGAATGTTTGAATTGAATGATATTGTGTTCCATAAATATAAGAATCGATTGTACTTTAAAACGAGCGGTTTTATTTAAAGAACAAAATAGGGCGCTCTTGATAAAAACTGAATATAGATATACAACTCCCTCGTGATTCTAAATTTACTGACTTTCGTTATATCCTACAGCTATTGAAGATACCTCTCACATTTAATATAATAGTTCTCAGGATATTAGCGAAATTGTTTATGTTTTTGTTAATTAAAGAAATTTGTAAAAATCTAAACATAGTGTTCTAATCTTAGTATTGATTATTTTAATGAATATTGCAACAATAATTACATTTTGTTGCATACTTTAAGGAACTTTAGCTTATGAGGTATTTTATTCTAGAGAATTTGTTATCAAGCTTTGTTTGTTGTATCTTATAAGTAGCTTCTACTTTGCGGCACAAATGTACAAACATATAAATTCTTCTCTTTAAATATTAAGAATAGTAAATCCCACGAATTGATAACACTCGTTTTAATTTATGTCAAATTTTCAATGTATCGCCTACTTTTGCGCTTCGTATAAAATTTGAAAAACTAAAAGTCGTATTATGTTCTACTGAGCCAGCAGATTAATTGCTTAGATGTAAAAAACAACCCATAAAAATATTTCCATCTCCTATTGAGAATTTACATGAAAAATTTTAATTTACAAAAAGTTTTGTCCATCACTGAGACACATGTGTTTAAAACTTGAAGAAAATCGAGCTTATTTTTTTAAAAATTACATTGGCATCCCTCGGGTCTCAGAGCCCGGTTACTCCCAAAATTTTATAAAAAATTTTGTCCATCACTGATACACATGTGTTTAAAATTTGAAGAAAATCGGGCTAATTTTTAAAAAATGTGTATGATGCACCCCTCGGGCCTCAGGGCCCGTTCACTCCAAAAACTTTACAAACAATTTTGTCCATCGGAGATACATAAAATTTGAAGAAAAGCGGGTTAATTTTTTGAAAATTTTTTATGGGGCCCCTTAATTTTTGCAAAAAGGGTTGTCCATCGGAGATACACACGTATATAAAATCGGGTTAATTTGCATAAAATAAAGCCACAATTTCTGAAAACTTCAATAAGGTATTCTTCTCTTTTATGAGTACAATTGTTTGTGCTTACTTACGATAAATTGTTTACATGTAAGACTCTGTGTTGTGTAGCCAAGATATAATTGCGAAAAAAAGTTCAAACCACCGATATTCCTATAACGACAAAGACAATAAACGATATGTCTCTCTAATGAAAACTGGTTCTGTGATATTGTCCCATTTAAATCCTTATTTTTAATGCATTTTCCTACGCTAGAAAAGCGTCAACAATATATGACTATGTTGTACAAATGTACATATGTATGTAATGTACATATATCTTTGTATAAAATAATTTTCCTTTTGTTTGCTACGCTTTGTTACGATATAATCTGAGTATGCTTGCTTTTAATACATTATATGAGAAACCTTAGACCGCAAAATAATGTGTAAAATAATAATAAAAAATATATCGAAAGCACGTTGACTTAAAAGGCCAATAACTCCTACAACTGTTTCTGAGCAAAATAATTCTGTTGTATAAAAGTATTGCCATATATTTTAATACGGTTGTTTGGTTATTGCTAACTTTTTTTAATTTTTTTCTTTACAGACATTTACTGCATGGTGCAACAGCCATTTGCGTAAAGCTGGCACCGGCATTGACAACATTGAAGATGATTTCCGCAATGGGCTGAAATTGATGCTTCTTTTGGAGGTGATATCCGGCGAGACCTTGCCAAAGCCTGATCGCGGCAAGATGCGTTTCCATAAAATTGCAAATGTCAACAAAGCCTTAGATTTTATTGCATCAAAAGGAGTTCGCTTGGTGTCAATCGGCGCTGAAGAAATTGTCGATGGAAACCTAAAAATGACTTTGGGTATGATCTGGACAATTATCTTACGTTTCGCTATTCAAGACATCTCAGTGGAAGAAATGACTGCTAAGGAGGGTTTATTGCTGTGGTGTCAACGTAAAACTGCTCCTTACAAGAATGTTAATGTGCAAAACTTCCATCTCTCATTCAAGGTATAATAACACACAAGCTAGATCGTTCGTTGCATATTTTAATAATTTTGTTGCTTTCTTACAGGATGGTCTTGCTTTCTGCGCTTTAATTCATCGGCACAGACCTGACTTGATTGATTATTCCAAACTCTCCAAAGACAATCCATTGGAGAACTTAAATACTGCTTTCGATGTTGCGGAGAAGTATCTCGATATTCCAAGAATGTTAGATCCCGATGGTATGAACAACTTTCTTTACTAACTAATATTTTATCAAAAAAGTTGAAACTACATATTAAAGCGATATACTCGTACACATTCAGTTAGATTTTAAGTTAAATAATTTTATTATCAAGCATAAAACAAATTATAAATATATACATTAGATTTGATCAACACACCAAAGCCGGATGAACGTGCAATTATGACCTATGTGTCCTGCTACTATCATGCTTTCCAGGGAGCCCAACAGGTTGGAAATGTGACGCATGTACCCGAACCCACACGACAATACACCTTCGTCCCGAATAATTACAATGTGACTAAACTTCACATAAATACACATAATTACATATTTTTCTCTATATATTTAAATCGCAGTTTTTTGAGATAGCTTTTTGTATATTTACATTGTTTTTTTTTATATAAATAAAATAAATGCTCAGCTATGCTCTCTGCTATGCTCATTATAAGGACTTCGATGCTCATGCTTACGTGCTAATAGTAAAGATTATTAAAAAGCCAAATGGCTATGTCGACTAATTGTTTTTAGTTAATAGAGATTGACAAAGTATCCAAAATGCAAGTGAGACG
Source organism: Nephrocerus scutellatus (assembly GCA_947095585.1). NCBI lineage: Eukaryota > Metazoa > Arthropoda > Insecta > Diptera > Pipunculidae > Nephrocerus > Nephrocerus scutellatus. The sequence goes on from OX352763.1 coordinate 91,260,447, forward strand.
GAAATACCTGAGTATGTACCTAAATGATAGGTTAAGATGTGTAGCGAAGTTTTCTGTTGTTAACACGATACAGATTTTTAAAAAAATATTAACCGTAATTTTGTTGAGATTGCTTTTTGAGATAAATGCAGAAGGAGTCTATTGTACACCCAGATTAGGGAGTAATCTATTTAAGAACAATTTAATGCCCTTTGCAGCACACAAGCAACAAAAATTAAATTTTAACGCTATGATTTATTAATGTAGTTCTTTCCGTCACTAATTATTTCATGTGTTGGCCTTGTGACTTATGGTGCACTGGCCTAATTCTATGAAAAATAAATGAAATATATAAGGATTTCATCTGTGTCTTCCCAAAGTGAATATTTGTAATTAATAAAGTTTATTTACACTCGGAAGTGTTTCTAGTTACATGTGTCAATCTTTCTGCTTAATTTAATTACAACTGCAGAGTTACGTCCTAAAAAGTTAAAAAAACCATAAATTCGTGTAGTGTAGACTGTCAAAAAGCACTAGTGCTTATATTTTGCCTGCAAGGTAAATTCATTAAAGTTTTAGTTTTCATTTATTAAACAAAACAACATTTTTATTGAGTTCTCGTTAACACGCCCTTGGGCAAGTTTTTATAAGGGAAAAATACACTGTCTTAACTCATATTCGCTCATATTCGCCCTCTTTTTGTCCTGTGATCTAAAGCTAACGTTTTAGTAATTTGTTTTTTATTCGTGTGATATGTGCTAATACCAATGAGAAGTTGAATCATATAACAGAATTGTTTAACCTTGAAAATTTGAATTGTTCCAAGTTCCCATGCATGAATATAATTTATAATAAGATGGCCCTTTCTTGTAAGTGTAATGACACGACATGTAATTGTCAGAAACTTTAAAAAAGTGGCCTTAACAGTACTCTCTATATATAGACGGAGTAATATGATCTTATGTGATTACATGGACACAGTACTCAGGATGTCATTAGCATACATGCAAGCTTAGTTAATTGTTTTAGATTTATTTTCTAGCCGTTTCTCACCTGCGCTGAGAAAACATTGAGTAACGATTGTTACAAGGAAAGTGATCTGTTAAAATCTACCGAAATAATTTTTGGCTTTATTTGCCGATCTAAACAATGATCTTTATGAGCCGGTTTATTGTTGTTGTTTATGACTGTTAATATAGGACTTGCGTTTTTGTGTTTGCTTTTTTTTTGTGCAAAAAAAAAGTTTTTATGCTTGCTTTTAACTAACATAAGTATTGTTTGTTGCCTTTTTTATTTGCATCTAACAGACCTGCAGAACACAGCAATGCCGGACGAAAGGGCTGTCATGACATACGTGTCATCGTATTATCATTGCTTCAGTGGCGCACAAAAGGTCTGTTGTTTCAAGTCTACCTTTTCTAAAAAAATAAACATTTTAACAAAGCATACGTAACATAACGCATTAATCCAAAATATACCTTTAAATCCTAAGTTTTGTTGTTCATTTTGCAATCAATAATGACCTAATTGTTTTAGAATGTTCGCTTTTTTAATGAGAGAAACAATAATTTGTCTCTTGGTTTTTCGTTGTTCTCTTACGTTGCATGTTTTTAGCAATATGAGCTAATCATAACTAATTATTTTGTTCTTGACCTCGAACTCATTAACAGGCGGAAACAGCAGCAAATCGCATTTGCAAAGTTCTGAAAGTCAACCAGGAGAATGAACGACTAATGGAAGAGTACGAACGTCTCGCTAGTGATGTGAGTTCTATTGCTACTGCATTGTTACTGATTGTATTGAGTGTTATTGGATCTAATTGGATTTCAGCTTTTGGAATGGATTCGGCGAACAATGCCATGGTTGAATTCTCGGCAGGCCGACAACTCATTGGCAGGGGTTCAAAAGAAACTTGAAGAATATCGTACATACCGCCGCAAGCATAAGCCACCACGTGTTGAGCAAAAGGCAAAACTTGAAACCAATTTTAACACTTTGCAGACCAAGTTGCGTTTATCCAATCGTCCAGCGTACTTGCCAACGGAGGGTAAAACTGTTGCTGACATCTCTAATGCGTGGAAGGGATTGGAATTAGCCGAAAAGGCTTTCGAAGAATGGCTTTTGGCTGAAACAATGCGCCTGGAGCGATTAGAACACTTGGCACAAAAGTTCAAACATAAGGTGCAGTAAAAACCCCCAAAACAATTTTAATCATGTGAATTAGTTTTAATAAACACTGATCCTTTAGGCCGATACTCACGAGGATTGGACACGTGGAAAAGAGGAAATGCTTCAATCGCAAGACTTCCGCCAATGTAAGCTTAACGAACTAAAGGCACTGAAGAAAAAGCATGAAGCTTTTGAATCCGATTTGGCTGCTCATCAAGACCGCGTCGAGCAGATTGCAGCCATTGCTCAAGAATTAAAGTAAGTTAAAAATATTTATTATAAGCGATAATAATTTTATAACTAAACTTAAAGCAAATGTTAAAGTCCTTAGAAATTAAAGTGTCCTAATTGTTTTCATGCAAACATTTGGCTACAGTGTAAGGTTAGGCTAGTTTGTTGTGATCACACTGATTTCACGTTGCACATGTATCGCATCTATCATCCATCAATTCATTATTTATTACTAATAGAAAATATTTATATTTATATTTTCTAGTGCCGTATATAGGTTTTCTATCCATTTGCATTAAATAATATATTTAGTTACAAATCCTTTTATTTCGGCGAAAATTAACAGTTTTTTGGTCTCTTACAAGAATATAGAAGTTTATAATGATGAAGCACTGCTACTGTCTGGATTTTTTTAATGATTTTTTTGGTTGATTTCCAAATGTTGTCTTACCGTCACTTTTAGCAAATCTCATTTCACGACACACTACTTAAGTTCTTATTTAGTTTTAAATATCGCTATTTGGCGACGTTATGTTATTATATTTTGAAAGTTTGTTTTCATAACAAAAACATCACCTTATTTACGTGTCATTTTTTAATTTCTTGGCTAATCTTTAAAGCACTCTTGAATACCACGATTGTATCTCGGTGAATGCCCGTTGCCAACGCATTTGTGATCAGTGGGATCGATTGGGAGCTCTTACTCAACGTCGTCGCACGGCTCTGGATGAAGCAGAACGAATCCTAGAGAAGATCGATATTCTTCATTTGGAATTCGCAAAACGCGCTGCTCCATTTAACAATTGGTTAGATGGAACACGCGAAGATCTCGTCGATATGTTCATTGTGCACACAATGGAAGAAATCCAAGGATTGATTCAGGCTCACGATCAATTCAAGGCAACACTAGGAGAAGCCGATAAAGAGTTCAACTTAATTGTTAATTTAGTCCGTGAAGTTGAATCTATTGTCAAGCAACACCAAATTCCTGGTGGTTTGGAGAACCCCTACACTACGTTGACCGCCAACGATATGACTCGGAAGTGGGGAGATGTCCGTCAATTAGTCCCACAGCGGGACCAAACTCTTGCCAATGAATTGCGCAAGCAACAAAATAACGAAATGTTGCGCAGACAATTCGCCGAGAAGGCTAACACTGTTGGCCCATGGATCGAACGGCAAATGGACGCTGTGACCGCCATCGGCATGGGACTGCAAGGATCACTTGAGGATCAATTGCATCGCCTTAAGGAATACGAACAAGCTGTCTACGCATACAAGCCAAATATTGAGGAGCTTGAGAAGATCCATCAAGCCGTTCAGGAATCGATGATCTTTGAGAATCGTTACACCAACTACACTATGGAAACCTTGCGCGTCGGCTGGGAACAATTGCTTACCTCAATCAACCGAAATATTAACGAAGTCGAAAACCAAATTCTTACCCGTGACTCAAAGGGTATCACTCAGGAACAACTCAATGAATTCCGGTCAAGTTTCAACCACTTTGATAAGAATCGCACTGGCCGCTTAACTCCCGAAGAATTCAAATCCTGCTTAGTCTCTCTGGGCTATTCGATCGGCAAAGATCGTCAAGGCGAAATGGACTTCCAGAGAATACTGGCTGTTGTCGATCCCAATTCCACCGGTTATGTACACTTTGATGCTTTCCTTGATTTCATGACACGCGAAAGCACTGACACCGATACTGCTGAGCAAGTTATCGATTCGTTCAGAATTTTGGCCTCAGATAAAGTAAGTGTGTCTAGTATATTATAAAACATATTGTATAAATATGCCTTTTCCTTTCATTTGTAGCCCTACATCTTGCCCGATGAGCTCCGTCGTGAACTGCCGCCAGATCAAGCTGAATACTGTATCCAGAGGATGCCACCATACAAGGGACCCAACGGAGTGCCTGGAGCTTTGGACTACATGTCATTTAGCACAGCCCTTTACGGTGAAACGGACCTGTAATAATGTAATAAACACTTTGTCAGCTTCACTATATCAATCATCACCAAGCCAACCATTAACAAAATACTGCACATGTTACAGGAACTGATGAAAATTGATCTATTTGTATTACAACAACAACTATAACACAACCGAATGTGCGACCATACGAAAGAAGGACTAATTGAATTTTGTAAAATAGATAAAAGATTTTACCCTGTTTGTTTTTAACCCATACACAAACACACAGAAACACACGCATATCTATATATAAATATTTATATATATACATATGTCAAATTAATAGTTTGAGAGATAGAGAGAGAGAGAGAGGGGGTGTAATTTATTAAATTATTATTTTTAAATTATATTATTAACAATATAAAAAAGCATCAAAAATGGCAGCCGGAGAGACGAGTTCTAGGAATAAAAGATAAGCAAACCACCACAAACAACATGAATAATTGCATCTGCAACTACAACAGAATAACGGGTTCATCTACGATGAATTCTCCATTCAATTTTATATACAGATAAATTATTATTTTTGAGATTTGTTTTAATTATGATTATTTTTATTATATTTTACTAATAATCTGATATTTTACTAAGAAAAATTATAAATAAATTAATACAAGGAGACAACTCATATATACAAACATACATAATTATAAATGTTTACAATTTATTTACAATATTGAAAACATAAGCATAGCAATTTTTTTTGTAAAATAGTTATCAACATTTAAATTAAATTGTTTTAATTTTAATTTCTCTTTAAAAATTCGTACATAGCATATCTTGTACGACTTTATGTTATATTTATTTTACGTATATATGTCTTAAAAATATCGCCGACACAAATCTTACTCATTGTTCTAGTGACAATAAAATACGAAATTTAATAAGGAAGAATAAATACTAATTCCTAGTGATAATTTTTAATGTAAAGGCAAGGAAGAAAAATTATTAAGTATTTGCCATTTGAAAATTTAGTTTCGTTTACCATTTTTTATTTTCCTTAGGTTTTTTTCCTAACTAAAGAATTGCCATTTTAAATTATGTACTTTATTTTTTATATGAAAATGCCTTTTGAATTTTTGTATTTTGTCTTTTTTATTTTGTTTGATCCTAACTTAAGAATGTTAAAGAATTAATAATAAATGCGCCCGATTTGCCGATCAATACCGATTTGTTTTAATTGAACAATTTTACTCAAATTCGTAGTAACACTAAAAATGCATTTCAAACAGAAATTAAGTCAAATTTACTGTGACAACCAAGAAAACCTCAATACATGAGCAGCGATAATGTTTAATTGTGCAAATTTGGAAAGCGCTTAAAAATTGTAAATTGTGGAAAAGGGAGGGAATAACTGGGTGGTTCGACCTTTATCCGTCATTAATCATGGGCAGATCGTCGTCCATCTTGATACTAATAGCTACCTCCATCTATTTTGCTGAGCTATTCGTATATATATTTTTATTTAATTTTTGTAATATTTTCTTGGTCAAGGTTTTTTGTAGTTGTCCCTGACCATGATTCATTGATAAAAGTATTTGGACTCGCGTCGTTTTAGTTTCGTGTTCGTTATTTCGTATTGCTACAAAACGTACCGGCTACAAACGTGAGGAATGTATTATATTGTAATACACATTCCTTCGAATTTTTTAATTTTTAATTTTATTAAGGGCATAGCCCAACTTATTGCCATGACAAAAGTCATTCAGGGTCTTATCCCTTGGCAATGAATCTTTTGTTTTTTTTAAAAAAAAAAAAAAAGTCTCGTGCGTGCATTTTAACGGATTGTTTTCAAAGTGGATGTCCGAGGGTGGCATTTTATAGATAAAAGGCCCGTTCGTGCATTTATCTATGATTGATGATAATAAATATTTTACTTCAAATATGAACAAAAAGTGCAAAAAAGCATACTTTCGCGCAATAGCTGGTATAAAACTATTGATTATATTTGATAAATTGAAACGATGGTCGCTTTCTATTGAGCAAATTTTTGATTCCCCAGACATTCACCTTTTATTTCATCTATTGTCTTGTAGATAGGGTCTTGGGTGATATGGTTCGACGCTGTATTCATATGAAGTTTTGCGTTTTGCTTCAATTTCTATTTGAATGCAATGATTTGTGGTATATCGTATTGTTACGAAATTTATTCTTTTGAGTTCGTAAAGGATTTTGCAAACATAACACAACACAAGTTTATATATCTATAAGTTCACAATTTATACTGGTGATAACTTTAAATGTACACAGGAACACTTATTACGAGGGGTGCCGTAAAAGTTTATAGAAAAAGTAATAAAAAATTACAAATTTTCATCAAAAATTGCTTTATTGCTTTTCAAAATATTCGCCTTTAAGATCTACACAATACATACATTGCATACGCTCAAATCGTTTATCGAAACACTTTTTCCAGTCCGAAGATGATAGCTCCAAAACAGGGTTTTTGAACGCTTCAACCACTTCTTCAGGCGATTAAAATCGTTGTCCACGCATCTTATCTTTGATTGTTGGGAACAGGAAGGCGTCATTGGGTGCCAATTCGGGACTTAAGGCGGATGACCCATCAATTCGATCGTTTGAGTGCTCAAATACTCGCTTGTTTGATGTGATGTGGGTGAGCTCGCATTATCGTGATGCAAAATGGTTCGGCGTTTTGGGTAGTTTTCTCTCAGTTTGTTGAAAACCTCAAGCAAACAAATAGTCGTAAAACGATCTGAATTGTCTGCCTTTTGATTAGATTTTGAGTAGACACATGTCCGTTTTTCGTGAAGAAATACGCCCTTTGCTTCCCAACGCTCCGAGCTCACACAACTTTGGTTGAATTTTCTTCGAATTAGAAGACCCGAACAGCCGATTGCCCTTTTCCTTCCGGCTCATACGCAAATATCCATGACTCGTCACCTCTCACGATCTTGTATACGTTTTTGGAAGTACCTCAATGAATATTTCAAGCATCTGGCGGGACCAATCGACACGAACCTTTTTTTGTGCGTCTGTCAAAAAATGTGGACTCCAACGTGCACATAGCTCCGCACCTTTAAATGTTTATGTAATATCGTATGTACGCTGGTGTTACTAATGCCTAGGCATGTTCGATTTCACGATAAGTCACTTGACGATCCTCTTCAATCAGTTTTCTCACCTCATCGATGTTTTCTGGGGCAACAGCTGTTTTTAGAAGACCTTCACTAGGCTTGTCTTTGAGTGAACGTCTTTCGCGTTTAAATTCATTGTACCAATTATTAACACTTGTCAAGGATAGTGCTTCGTCGCCAAAACACGAATGAAGTGATTCGAAGCACTGTTGTGCTTTCGAAAATCGTAAAAAAATCATCACACGAAAATTTTTACGCGTTAAGCTATGTTCAGACGATTGCCACATTTGGCAATATTGTCAGGTCTACCAATAGTCTGACAATGAACTGCAAATGAGCCGACAATAGCGAACTACCTTATAATGCTAAATTGCCAGTTCAATTTCATTGTCAGATAGTTGGCCTGACAATATTTTGTCTGAAAACGTTGTCAGGTTAAAAATTGTCAGTTCACACGGTTGGTGGAAGTTTGTTTGTTATAATTACTACGGAGATAGTTAATAAATGAACTAATTCAAATTTGCAGTCCACTATCTTAATTGAGGGACCATATTCGATCTTTTGATCGCAAACTTGGCCATCGTGTACTTTGTTTTTCTCCAGCCTTAGGGTTTCTACCAATGATGTCGATGTCGTATACGTAATCAGATATCTGAATGGATTTATAGAAGATTGTTTCTCTAGCCGTTACATTACGGTCACTTTCTCTAACGCCAAGTTAAAGAGGAGCTAGGCCTTAACTTAACTTAGTTACAAAGTCGTGTCAGTTTATTTAGGATCATATCTCTTTTACTACTCTACTCTGACTATGATATCATAGGCGACAGTAAACTCTTTGGTATAACATCATCTTCGGCGAGTAAAATTCGCCTACGACTTATATCCATTCTTTCCTATCATGTTCATGGAAACGCTGATCAATTTTCAGCTCATGAAATATCTTGAAACCAATGAAATCTTTAGTGACCGGCAATACGGATTTCGTGGGCAACGTTCCACTGGTGATTTGATGGTATATCTCACCGAACAGTGGAACCGGTCTGTGCATCAATTTGGTGAAAGCGAAACTGTTGTACTCGATATTTCCAAGGCATTTGACAGAGTTTGGCATCAAGCTCTTTTGTCCAAAATGCGTGCTTATGGTGTCGATGAAAAACTGCTTCATTGGATTAGAAGCTATATTTTGGACCGCTCAATTCAAGTTTGGGTGGTTTCAAGTCTGAAATACACCAATGAAATGTTTAGGTTTTCTAACCCGGTTCAAGAAATATTTCACTCCCTCTGATCTGGCTACTATCTACAAAGCTTTTAGACCTTGCATCTCTAGATAGAATACAAAACCGTGCGATAAAACTTATCGGTGACGAAAACATTGCATCAATAGATTCGCTTGAACACCGCAGGAACGTCTCCTGCTTGTCACTCTTTTATCGCTTCTTCCACCAGCGGTGCTCAAGAGAAATAGCCAGTTGCATGCCACTTCTCCTTGCATTCAACCGAAATACTCGTGGCGCTCTAAATGCTCATCAGTTTACCCTTAAGCCCATCTTCGGACGTACAGTTAAGTTCAGGGATAAGTTCTTCAGCCGTATAACACGTATGTGGAATGCTCTGCCAAGCTCTGTATTTCCACATCACTTTTCCTTAACGCCCACGCTGTGCCAAGCATATAGCCGAACATAATAAGGGAGCGAACCCCTTTTCGCGTGAACAAATTATAAAAAAAAAAGTTTTGCTCCTTCAAATATGAAAAATAATTGTCTGACAACGAATAAATTGTCGCACGTCATAAGCAGAGCACATCTGACAATAGCAAATGAGTATGCAAATGTCCTGAACGTATGACAATGGTCTAACAATGATACAATTGTGTGTTCAGACGATAGCCAAATACCTGACAATTTCATTGACAATGGCTGACAATGGTCTGACAATGGCCTGACAATGTGTTTTCTGCAAATATTGTCAGACAAAATTTTAAGTTCACACGGTTGTAAGATATTTAGGACAATTTTTTCACTAAACATCTGACAATATTGTCAGATGTGGCAATCGTCTGAACATAGCTTTAGTTAAATTTTTCACTGAATTCAATTTTTCAAGTAAATAAAAAACAACCCATAAAAATGAAAATTTTTCATCTTAATTCTCTAATCGCAGAAATTGATATGGGATCCCCTCGATCCTGGGTAATTTTTTATTTTTTTATTTTTTTATTGTAGGAGAAAATAATCGAAAGAGACATATGACATCACATTAGAGCACGCTCATACTCTGAGCAAATAAGAAACACGAGCATTTTTCTTGATAACTCTTTGAGTGCGGCTGAACCCGGAGCCCGATCACTACCAAATTTTAGAAAAAGTATTGTTTATTGGGTATGTGTGTGTAAAATTTGAAAAAAATCGGGTAATTTTTATTTTAAATTTGTATAGAAGCCCCACGATCACTTCCAAATTTTAAAAGAAAGTATTGTGACTGGAAATACGCATGTGTACAAAATTTTAGGAAAATCGGGCTTTAGGAAGTGCGTTAAAAATTGATAATTAAAAACAAATTGTATGGGAGCACCCCCGGGGCCCGATCGCTTTAAAAATTTTACAATAAGTTTTATCCATCGGAGATACACATGCGTATAAAATTTGAACAAAATCGGGAACTTTTTTCATAAATTTTGTATGGGTGCCCCCCCGACCCAGGGGCCCGATCTCTCCAAAAATTTCAATAAAATCGGGCTATGGGAAGTGGGTTAAAAATTGATCAGAAAATCTGACCAGCCAGCCACCCAGCCAGCCACGTGCACGCGAAGTTAATATAGAGAATTTAAAAACCAATGTTGCGATGCGAACTAACAGATTACTTTTGAGTAAAACATTTACGGCACCCTATGTACTTGTACTTTTCAATAATGCTCTTAGGTAGTAGGTTATTCAATTTGCAAGAACTTTTACAACTTGACTGGTTAAATTCCAATTAAATAATGATTTCTCTGCAGCGAACGCCACCTTTTTAAATTCTCTATATTAACTTCACTTGCCCGTGGGTCGGTCGTCGGTCGTTGTCGTGGAATCTTGTGATCAATTTTCAACCCACTTCCCAAAGCCCGATTTTATTGAAATTTGCACACATGTGTATTCCCGGAGACAACAATTTCTATTAAAATTTGAGGCCCGTTGGGCCACGGGGTCGGGGGGCTCCCATACAAATATTTTACAAAATTTTACTCGATTTTCTTCAAATTTTATACACATGTGTATCTCCGATAGACAACACTTTTTGTAAAAATTTTGGAGACCCCGGGCCCCGGGTTCGTGGGACCCCATAAATTTTTTTAAAAAAATTAACCCGATTTTCTTCAAATTTTATAAACACGTGTATCTCCGATAGACAACACTTTTTTTTAATAATTTTGTAGACCCCGGGGTCGTGGGGCCCCAAATTTTTTTTTAAAAAAAATTAACCCGATTTTCTTCAAATTTTATATACATATGTATCTACGATGGAAAACACTTTTTGTAAAATTTTGGAGACCCCGGGCCCCAGGGTCATTGGTCCCCAAAATTTTTTTTTTTAAAAATTAACCCGATTTTTTTAAAATTTTATATATGTATGTATCTCCGATAGACAACACTTTTTGCAAAAATTTTGGTGGCCGGGCTCTTGGGGCCCCATATAAATTTATAAAAAAAATTAACCCGATTTTCTTCAAATTTAACACGCCTGTGTATCTCCGATGGACAACATTTTTTGTAAAGTTTTTGGAGTGAACGGGCCCTGAGGCCCGAAGGGTGCCCACATAAATTTTTTAAAAATGAGCTCGATTTTCTTCAAATTTTAAACACTTGATGGACAAAACTTTTTGTAAATTTGTTGGAGTGATAGGGCCCTGAGACCCGTGTGGTGTCCATGTAAATTTTTTAAAAATTAGCCCGATTTTCTTCAAATTTTAACACATACCCATCTCCTATTATAGAATTTACATGAAAAATTTGAAATTTTATCGGTTGTTTTTATACTCATTGAAAAGCTTCCAGAAACGTCCAATCTTATCGACAGAAATATCGAGAAAAGACCAGAAAATTGTAGCCTTATTTCCTTATTTACAGCTAACGATACTTATATGTAATGAGTCATCTTCTAAAAATAAACTACATGTTCAATCGTGTTCCTACACACAAACCGGGCAAATTGCACAAACCGTTTTGACTACATTTTTGACCAGTTAATAAGGACCAAAGCGGTTAAATTTCAAATTTCTAAAATTCTAATTTTAGTGCTTATTTTTGGACTAGCATGTACATTACGATTTATCTAGGATTCGAATCCCATTATCTGCGCTACTAACACTACTCTTCGTAACATTACCCCCATCTTAATTCTGTTTGTCCCGAACAGATACATCACTCCTATCCATGTGAACAACTTTCTTTTACATCTGGGGCTTTGTTGGATCCGATATACCACATCATTAATCCTCTTAATGATCTTATAAGGGCCTTCCTAACTTTGCTGTAGTTTTGGAGATTTTCTTTTCTTCTCTTTGGATTGTACAGCCAAACCAAATCTCCTTCCTGAAATCCTCCACAGTTTGCACGCAGGTCATATCTTGTTTTCGTCCACTATGTTGCTACTTATTGTAGCATGAACAGCGATCATCCTCTGTGATCACTAACGTAGTTCTCCTTGGTTGTTGTTGTTGTAGCAACTCCAGGGGGGCGATTATGTATCTGCCGTGTTTCGACTTTCGACTTACGACAAGTCAAAACCCTCAAAGTCGTAATTTCGACATATCGCAATTATGTAAGCATGTACGACAAAATTTTTTTCAAACTAAAACTATTGCCCAATAGCGCCATTTCGAATGTATGTTTTGTTGCTGTTTATACTTACCCATACTATGGTGATGTCCAGGAGTTGACTGATCGAGGTCAATTCTTCTAGGCACTGTTCAACTAATTTCGAGTTTATTGCGGTCGCGTTTACTTTTTTGGTTTTTTTTATATTCAAAAATATTTATATTTTTTTATATATAAAACTAATATTTTTATTAATTCAATTTAATATTCTATGTAAGCAACGAAATTTGTATTGACAAAAAACGTAGTTACTAAAAAAACACCAAAAAGTTGGCGCTGCGTCATTTAAATGAATGTAGAAGCATAATACATACTCGTATATTAAAAATTCTAAATATTTTTTTTATTTTAGTAATAATTTTATTAATAACATTTAAAAAAATTAAAAATTATTACTTATTTATGCGGTTGATTTCATACAGAAATAATCATTTTAATTACATTTATTTCCCAGTCGAAATCCAAACAAGTGTTCGACTGAAACACCAACAATTCAGTCGAAACTACAACTAGTCATTTGACTCAATAATCGCGTTTAGTCGTAATTGCGACAAAAGTGACGTCATTCGAAATTCGAAATGCTTACATAATCGACCCCCAGGTCTGAAACGAGACCAAGAGGAAACCCTCCAAACATTAAACTCTCATTCACTGTACAAATAAACCCATTCAATTTCGCTGTGTACTTAAATTAACTAAAGGCTAATGGCAAGCAAAGCGGATAGAAAATAAAGATAGGAAACCTAATAGCAAGGTGCTGGCTATTGTAATATCAGGCGAGCTAGAGCTCGTAGCGGTGATCCTGGTGGAAAAATCATCATTCAAGGTGACAAAGTCAGTTTCTTCTAATATGTCCACAATGCAGTTTCCACGGTTGTCCTCAGGGAGAGCGGAGAACAAAAGGGGGTGATGGGCATTGAAGTCCCCCATCACAATTTTGTTTTCACCCTGGAGAAGGCGCAGTAGGGATGGTTGATAACCATTTGCTGTGCTGTTTTTAGGGGAGGTATGTTAACATTGGTGAGTAATAACTCGAAGTCTCGAGTTTTAACTGAAATACTTGCATTAAAACTTGCAACATCGCCTCCATGTTTGGCACACCACCCTGTTCCTCCCGAAGTGGACGATTTTCTCTCCACTAACTGCGTCTCGATTGAAAACGCCTCACCAGCCTTCTTAGCTCTTCTTTAAGCTCCTGGGAACTGTAAGATTTAATGATCACTGCACTTTCCATTTTATTATTTCCGATTTGCAAAATCCCATTTCTGACACCAATTGTTTCGAAATTTATGGTTTAGAGTTCGTAAATGATTTTGCAAATAAAACACAACACAAGTTTATTAATTTAATGGCAAGCAAAGCGGATAGAAAATAAAGATAGGAAACCTAATAGCAAGGTGCTGGCTATTGTAATATCAGGCGAGCTAGAGCTCGTAGCGGTGATCCTGGTGGAAAAATCATCATTCAAGGTGACAAAGTCAGTTTCTTCTAATATGTCCACAATGCAGTTTCCACGGTTGTCCTCAGGGAGAGCGGAGAACAAAAGGGGGTGATGGGCATTGAAGTCCCCCATCACAATTTTGTTTTCACCCTGGAGAAGGCGCAGTAGGGATGGTTGATAACCATTTGCTGTGCTGTTTTTAGGGGAGGTATGTTAACATTGGTGAGTAATAACTCGAAGTCTCGAGTTTTAACTGAAATACTTGCATTAAAACTTGCAACATCGCCTCCATGTTTGGCACACCACCCTGTTCCTCCCGAAGTGGACGATTTTCTCTCCACTAACTGCGTCTCGATTGAAAACGCCTCACCAGCCTTCTTAGCTCTTCTTTAAGCTCCTGGGAACTGTAAGATTTAATGATCACTGCACTTTCCATTTTATTATTTCCGATTTGCAAAATCCCATTTCTGACACCAATTGTTTCGAAATTTATGGTTTAGAGTTCGTAAATGATTTTGCAAATAAAACACAACACAAGTTTATTAATTTACAAATAACAACTTTAATAAATAGACAGTAAAAATAAAACAAGTTCACAATTTATACTGGTGATAACTTTAAATGTACACAGAAACACTTATTAGTTGTACTTTACAATAATTCTCTTAGGTAGTAGCTTATTCACTTTGCAAGAACTATTACAACTTGACTGGTTAAATTCCAATTAAATAATGATCTCTCTACATCGAACGCCACTTTTTATACTCATTGAAAAGCCTCCAGAAACTTCCAATCTTATACACAGAAATATCGAGAAAAGACCAGAAAATTGAACCCTTATTCCCTTATTTACAACTAACGATACTTATATGTAATGAGTCATCTTCTAAAAATAAACTACATGTTCAATCGTGTTCCTACACACAAACCGGGTAAACCGCACAAACCGGTTTGACTACATTTTTGACCAGTGCATAATGATCCAAACTTGCTGGCGGTTACATTTCAAATTATTTAAATGTCTTACAGCCTTCAGCCTTACAGTATGCTATTTTATCTTTAATGATTAAAAAAAGAACATTATTCTTCTACGTTCACTTAAAACCTAATTTCTAACAATTCTTTCAATAATAAGCTAACCTACGCTTAACCTATTGCATCAGCCCAAGGTGACGACCGAGGTGCAATGTTGCAAATTCGCAAAGTCGGCAGAACGGATGCTCGTGTGCTTTTGTTGATACGTGCTTTCCCACGAACGTAGAGTTTCAGTTTTTATATCAGGTGTCGTTAACTCTTCCCTTCTGAGAATGAACGTCCTCGCAACTTTTAACTGAATGGAATGTTGTATATGCTGGGATACCTCTGAGGAGATGCTGGATGAATTATCTCCGGTTGTGTCGTCATTGCAATTATTGGTAGTGTTGGTATTGAATTGCCGGGGTTTCCTTTAGCTCTGTTGTATCCAATAGCTTTTATTGCTAGGAACAGGACAGTAAAAGTTCCATATGTTACCATCTGGTGCATCTTCTTCTCAACTTGCATCTTTTCGATGTATTTGGTGTTTCTCGTATGTAGCTCTTTCATGAGTTGCAAAGAGAGGATTTCTTCGACTGTTGAATTAGCGTCTGTGGGGTGTAGTATCGGGGGTTCTACCCTGCGTTCTTACGATCTTCTCGGAAATGTGTCGTTGGTTGTTTATCATGATGCTTTCGTTAGTGAACTTGATGACAAATGTTTCTTGTAGTGACTGGATTCCATTGCGAGCTCTTATGGTTCCTTTGAATTGGTTGAGCACGATGATTCCGGATGCTATCTCTTCGACCTGAGGGATGTGTTGGCTGTTTGTGGCGTTGCATGATGCATTCCTATTTTCTAATAATTTTATTATGCAATTATCATTACATATGTCTATTAAATATGATAGTTTACATAAGGATAATTCATCAATTAGCTTACATTTGGTTTTATTTCCATACACCGATTTATTTCTTCTTATTCCATTTCTAAATTCAAGTTTGTGGATAAGCCCATTATTTCTTTTTATTGGTACTAATAATAAATTTTCATATAAAACTTTTTTTGTTTTTGGAAATCAATTGTGTAAATTAAACTTCTTGAATTGGAAGCGATCTTAATGTCTTGTCTGCAAATTTAAGTTCTTGCTCTATATTTGAATATGGTATTACATCTCTTTCTATAGTATCTAATACTAAATCGAATTCTTTTTTAGCAAGAATATTTGAATTAACGATATTGGCTTTAGCCAGTTTAATAGCTTATATTACGTTACTTATTAGTTTCAACCTGTATAATAAAATTACATTTATTTCGTATTGAATTATGCTATGTATTTAATATTTCGTTAGTTACGTTAGTGAGTGCATTAATTATTATGATTTCACTGTTTCCATTATAAATTACGTTATTAATTTTGTTTTTTACTATTTCAAAGTCATCATGGTCGGGATTCCCTGCAATCCACTTCCTGGCTGACCCAATAAAATTTAATGATCGTCTTACGCGATTAACTTTTAAATTTTGAATGTAATTCCCTATTTGCTGGATTTAGAATTGTAGGCGTGGGTAGAAGTGATTGGATTGAGGTTTGGGTAACGAAAGCAACTTCTGCAATGAATTTCTCGTACGGTGCTATTTCGATGATGTAGATTTGTTCTCTTTAACTGTCTCCTTTTTATATCTGGCTGATAATTTGGAACCTAATCTTTTGTTAACTTTAACGTAAATTATATCTCCTGCAGAGTAATTTTTAATAGAAAGTCTGGTTTTATTGTGGTATGCCAAATCGGTTTTCTGTTTTGATTTCAATTTGTTTGTATTTTCCAAACGTGCGGTTTTAATTTGTGTAGGATCTGTACCTATGTTTCTCCCAAAAAGTATGTCAACGGGTTTTTGGTTTGTGACTGAATGTATTGAGAAATTATAAGCATAAACCGCTGCTTGTAAGAGTTCTGCAAAGGACAGGTAGAGTTTTTCACATTTCAAACAAATCATGATTTCGGCAAGGCTCGAGTGGAAACGTTCCACTTGACCATTTGATGTACTTGTATAAGGAGGTGTTGTAAATACCTTGATTCCAAGCTCATTTTCAATCATGAAGGTGATAAGGGATGAATTAAAGGATTTTTCGTTATCGAAAACTAAAATTTTTGGTACTCCATATCCAAAGGTAATATCTCTTAATGGTTGCTTTATGTGTTCGGCAGCCTTTGACTGTATTATTTTTGTAATAGCGTATTTTGAAAATTTGTATATTGCAGTGAAAACTAGTTTTCCCTCTGTGGAGAAAATGTCAATATGAACAATCTGACCTGGGTGTTTAGGAATTGGGGTGGCCTGAATTTCAATATAGATGAGATAACGGTCATATTTACTTTCCTTGCATATCAAGCAAAGTTTAGCTAATCGCTTAGTTTTTTTCGACATTCCAGGAAAGTAATATTTCTCTAAGATCTGAATTATATTTTCTCTATCATTTCTATGGGCACGATTATGTGTCTGAATAATAAGGGTTTCTTGGTCTTGTTCATTTATTACACCTTTTACTATTATCTGTGTAAAACGTATGCGGTAAGTGTGTAAGTGTGTTGTGTTAATATTCTGAATCATACCCATGCTGGGTTCAGCTGTTTTAATACCATTAGTGACTGTTGGATTAAGACGTTTTCTTAGAATTTCGATTAGTTTTTGTTCATCATAAAAAGGTTCAATAATAGTATGTCTATGGATAGTTGGAAAAACAATTTCGAATTTTTCAGAAGTTGGTATACCTTCCTTCCTACCTTCCTGAAGAAGAATTTGATTTTTAAAGACATTGATAGGCCATTCGACGCTGTAGATCAAACCATGGGCTGAGCTTTTATCGCTATGAATGGTAGGAGTCAAAGAGTTAATTTAGCTGTTCTGAGGTGGTCTAGAAAGGGCGTCAGCCACTACGTTGCTCCTTCCTGGCTTATACTTAAGCTCATAGTTGTAATCTTCTAGCATAGCTTGCCATCTTTTTAGTTTAGTATTATTGTTTTTGTTGCTTAGAGCGTAAGTCAGAGGTTGATGGTCGGTATAAATAAGGACTTTTGCCGAACCGTAAAGGTAGTTTCTGGGAGAGTTCAAAGCCCATATAATGGCTAGCATCTCTTTTTCATTTGCAGCATAGTTTTCTTCGGTTTTAGTCAAAGTTCTCGAGATGGAGGTAATAGGTTTGTTCTCTTGTGATAGAACAGCACCAAGTGCATAATTTGAAGCATCTGTGGTGAGCTCGAAAGGTTTTTTAAAGTCGGGATAAATTAAAACGGTATCTTCTGAAAAGCATCTTGTGCTTCATCGTTAAGTAGGAATTGCGAATGTCTTCTAAATGGTCTTCTTCGTTTTTGCTATGAATGATTATATCATCAATTGGGGTTATGAAACTTGGAGGGTTGGGATTCCTGGACCTGGTCAGGAATACCGGACCGGTAAGGCTGGGAATCCCGGACCTCCCAGGATCAGGCAACGACAAAGCGCAATATAAAGCCTCTTTCGCTGCAAGACCGTTGTTTCCAATCCGTTGTCAATCCAAGGTGAGACACATGCGCCGAGGGATGAATGGCCATGAGGATTTTGGTCGCTAGCACGGAACTCCGGATACCTGGTAACCTCCGGCTTCAAACTGCCTTACTACAGTTAGAGGCTCTGCTGAGGTGGACCTCTTTTCCTCACTAAACAAAGTTCATGGATATAGAACAAGAAATAAAACCTGAGGGCGGTGCTCCTCCAAACGCACCAATCTCAGAAGCCAAGGACCCCCTAGGGCCTACTTCTGAGACTGAACAATTAAACTTCGACGACAGTACAGACTCGTCCAACATCACCGTGGACTACTTCCCTGCACAAGGCTCCAACGTGGCATTATGCTTGGACAACATGTCCACATCGACCACCACTGACCTAAGAGACGGACTTAATAGTCTAGTACTTGAGGACAGCAAAAGACAGCGACAACACCTAAGTGGAGCAGCCAGGAAAAGACTAGCTTTCCTAAAGCAAAAGGGGCTCACCCATGACGAGGCACTAGCACAGTGCCTGACAAAAATTAGAGACAGGACGGAAACAACGACTGTCAAACGAGGACGATCGAACGACTCCAGCCCCAAAAACCCCCCCAAACGAGAGAGGCAAGCTCCAACTCCAAAAGTAGCCGAAACGACCAATACCACGGCCATATCGGGCCCAGGCGAAAAAGAGACAGCGAGCGGGTCAAGGACAGTGCCAGACTACAGCGACATCAGGTTGGCAATTACCGACCAAAGCTTTCCCGATGTCAAACTAGACACGGCACAGATGTCCAAAACCCAAGACCTCATAATGGACGCAGTTGCAGAGCTCCCTATTGACGGTATCAGCCAAAACTTTCTGGGATGCCGACACAAGAATGGCTGGCTATCAGTAAGCTGCGCGGATGCAGATACGGCTGAATGGCTTACTAATACAGTGTCAAACCTCAAACCGTTGGACAACGCCAAAATCACAATCGTCAGGGAGGATGAAATCCCCCACAACCAAATATTCTTCGTATATCTTCCCCACTGCAGGAACGAGACGAATGAAAAGATAGGCAGGCGCCTGGTGGTCCAAAATAAGGAGCTTAGAAACGCAGATTGGAAGATTCTCTCGCGCAAAGATAGAGAAAACGACTATCTCCAACTGACTATTTCAGCGTCGCCAAAGATAGCGGAGAACTTAAAGGGCTCCAACTACAGGGTCAACTGGCTCTTCGGGTCGGTCTATTTCCGACTGAAAAAAGAAGAAAAAATTAAAAAAGATTCAGCGGGAATCAGACCCGACAGCAATAAGTCAAAAATAGAAAAGAAAAACCCGGCTGCTAAGCCGGTCCATTGCCCAAAAACCTCCGGCAACAGGGTCAAGCCTAGGACCCAATTATCAAAACCCGGCCAGTCGGTTCATGGCATAAGTAAACCACTACAGTCCAAAATATGCAAAAAAACACGGCCTAGAAACAGTAAAACACATCAAGCCGGCCGCAATTCCAACCACACAGGGACCGAATGACAGACCAAACAGTCCCAACTGCAAACAATCTGTTGAATTGCGTGCAGATAAACCTTCATAGGTCCAAGGCAGCTACTGCCAACCTCTGCCACCTCTTTGTGGCTCACAACTGGGACATTGCTCTTATTCAGGAGCCATGGACCAACAAGGGTAGAATCCAGGGTATCCCCAATAAAATAGGTAAGTTGATCTATAGCAAAGGTGACGAGAAGCCAAGGACAGCTATCCTATGTCGCCATCAGTAAAACATCTACTCTATAAATCAATCTATTTCCAGAGACATAACCGCGATCTCCATAGAGACGCACACTACTCAGGGCAGAACGAGCATCGTCAACTTTGCCGCTGCCTATTTCCCGGGAGTCGATGATGAATCGCCACCAAAAACAACACAGAGCTTCGTTGAATACTGCATAGCTCATAACCAAAAATTTGTGATCGGATGCGACGCAAACGCACACCACGAGGTCTGGGGAAGCACCGACACAAACACAAGAGGTGAGTTACTTCTTAATTACTGCCTATCCACTAACGTAGTTATAAACAACGTGGGAAGTGATGCAACTTTCATAAACGCCATAAGGAGAGAAGTTCTGGACCTTACTCTATCAGATAAGGGTTCGGCCAGCGCAATCCGTAATTGGCATGTTATGAAAGAGACATCGCTATCACACCACATGTACATAAAATTCAATGTAGAAACTCCCAATAGGGTTCAATCCATTATAAGAACACCGAAACACATCAATTGGCAAGTCTTTCAAGAGTCACTGCAATTAAACTTGACTGGTATTAGTACCCGAATAAAGTCGATAGCCGACCTAGACTCCACACCAAACGACCTTACCGAGGCAATCATAAATGCCTATCACACAAGCTGTCCTGCAGTCCGAGTCAAAGGTACAAGAGACGTTCCCTGGTGGAACCATGATCTCGAGGCTAAGAGAAGAGAAGTCCGAAAACTGTTCAACAAGGCCAAACGAACAAAAATTTGGACGGCCTATCGAACTTCTCTTACACAATACAACGCGGCACTAAGAAGCAGCAAACGTAACAGCTGGAGAGAATTTTGTGAAAGCATCGATAAAGTACCAACTGCGTGTCGACTTCACAAGGCTCTATCCCTCGACCACACAAATCCACTCGGGTCTGTCAAGAAACCTAACGGATAACTGACAACCTCAAGATATGAAACACTCAACTGCCTAGTAAAAAGCCACTTCCCAAACTGCTTAATACTGGGTAACGATGAGGAAAACGAGGACATAAACTCACATCCTTATATCATACCAACCGAGGCCTACAGGCGCTCAAAAAGCATCTTTTCCATAGAAGGAGTCCGCTGGGCAGTAAATTCATTCGGCCCACTAAAATCCCATGGTGGATACGGGGTCTACCCAATTTTGCTGCAACGTGGGCTCCATCAGATAGAATCTCTGCTCGTGAAACTCTACAAAGCCAGCTATAGCCTAGAATACGTTCCAAGGTGCTGGAGAGAAGTGCGAGTTATTTTCCTACCAAAGACTGGTAAAAAATCTCCCGAAGATACAAGGTCCTACAGACCAATCAGCCTATCCTCATTTTTACTCAAATCCATAAAGAAGATACTATGTCACCACATAAAATCTAATGTACTCCAAATTGACCCACTAAACCCCAGCCAGCATGCATATCAGGCAGTGAAATCAACAGAAACTGCACTGCTCGAGCTGGCAGACGAAATTGAAGATACACTTACGCTTTTGACAACACTAACTTTGAAGTGATTCAATCACAAGCTAGAAACAAGGGTATAGAATCCTCAATCATAGGCTGGGTCATAAGCATGCTAAGGGGTAGGAGAATTCGGGCCTCATTCGGCGACGAAGCCATCACAGTAGCGGCAACTAGAGGCTGCCCACATGGTGTAGTCCTGTCACCTCTTTTGTGGCTGCTGGTAATGGACCAGTTACTATTAAGGATGACCCCGTCCTTATGGTCCGTGGCAAATTCGAGAGTACGATAGCAGAACGGATGCAATTTGCTCTCAAACTAGTAAACGATTGGTGTAAAGAGGTGAACCTAAGTGTCAACCCAGACAAGATAGTGTGCACCATCTTCACAAAGAGGAGAAAAATAAATCTTCCCATTATGAATTTCCAAGGCAAGGTCCTCCAAATAATGCCGGAGGCCAAATATCTGGGAGTTATGTTTGATCAAAAACTAACATGGAACTCCCATATGACGTACATTATTAACAAAGCTATTAAAGCTTACTTCACATGCCAACGCATGTTCAGCAAAACGTGGGGAATAAGCCCGCAAATGACTCTTTGGCTATACATGAGCATTATCAGACCTAGGCTGACATACGCAGCCTTGGTATGGTGGCAAAAAACAGAGCAATCTAAGACACGCTCAAAACTCAATAAAATATAAAGACTCATTTGTCTTAGTGCAACAGGTGCCATAAAGACCTGCCCTACGGCAGCACTTGAGGAGATTATAGAACTGACACCACTTCACATATACATTAAAAATGAAGCTGGCTTAAAACTCTCCAATCTCAACATACACAACCAGGTTAAATCCAATAGACCAGGACATACAAACATCATTTCCAAAATTAACTCGGATTATAGTATTGTCCTACAATCAGACTCAATGATGAAAACAACTGATTTCCAAAGGAACTTCTTGGTTAGAATTCCAGAACGTCATCAAGTTGAAAATATCATCAATAACCTTCCCCATCATACATCCATCTGGTACACAGACGGATCTAAAACAGATACAGGAACAGGAGCAGGAGTATTCGGACCCAGAACCACACTGCGAATACCCCTAGGTAACTCCCCAACCGTTTTCCAGGCAGAAACAATTGCACTTGAAGCCTGCATCTTGGAATGCACTAAAAGAAAATATAGAAGAACTGAGATTTACATGATCTCAGATAGCCAGGCCGCACTACTTGCACTAAAAGGCCCTACTTTCAGCACAAGAACAACGTGGAGCTGCTACTGCCACTTAAAACAATTGGCCAAAACCAATAAAATCACCCTTATGTGGTCCCCAGGGCACTCAGGCATTGCGAGTTGGGCCGGAACCAAGCATTGCCTACTCCCTTAGCCACCTCAAAAACAAAATTAAAGAGTGGGCTAACAATGCCGTCGAAGCTGAATGGGTATCGTCGACAGGAATGAAGCATACCAAAAGGCTTCTCAAATACAACATAGTACATATAGACAAGGCAATCAAACTGAACCGTCATGCACTCAGATCTCTAGTCTGGTACATAACGGTACACCTATCGAAAATGGGCAAATCCCAGACGGACAGCTGCCGTTTCTGCAACAAGGCAAAAGAAACGCCAGAGCACATACTGTTCATGTGTGATGCTCTTACAAGGAAAAGACTCAAGCACCTCAAGGCTCACACAGTCCCAGGACAGAATGTCATTTCAATCGAACTTTCAGACGTAATGGCATTCATTAAGGAACTAAGCCACCACATCAAGTGGTAATCATCTGGTATGCACAATATACCTCTAGGTCGCAGTGTACCAGGCTCTTCAGCCCACCAAATAATAATAATAATAATAATAATAATAATAATAAATCATCAATATAAACGCGGCATCGTTTGCCAATGTGCCTACGCAAAATGTCATCTAATGACTTCTGAAAAGTTGGAGGGGCATTTTTCAAACCCATTGAAAGTCTGATGAATTCATATTTGGCGTTATTGATCGAAAATGCGGTCTTCGCCATGTCTGATTCTTGAGGAGGAATCTGATGAAATCCACTTTTGAGATCAACGACTGTAAAATACTTGTTTTCACCTAATTCGGATAAAAGTTTTTCTATATTCTCCAGCTGGTTTTTCTCAGGAATAGTGACATCGTCAAGCTAACGATAGTCGACAACTATCCTGTACTTCTTTACTCCGGAAGTATCAGGCTTCTTTGGTACAATCCACACGGGTGCATTGTAAGGAGATCTGGAAGGTCTTATTACACCATAATTTAAAAGTTTGGCATTTTGGCTCTCAACCTCTTCCTTAAGGGCGATTGGATAGGGATAAAATTTAGCGTAGACGTGGGTATCTGTAGTTGTTCTTATTTCTGCCTTAACATTAGTGGCACAAGTTAATTTATTATCGGAATCATCGAATAGATTAGGGAATTCCTTCACAACAGATTAAATATGTAATCTTTGCTCACTTGTCATGTGTTTGGTTCGGATATTAAGAGAATTAACTGATTGGGTAACCAACTATTTTATTCTTACTTTGACGCTATTGTTAATTACCATGTAGGTATCTTTCGTGTGAATGACAGCTGAAAGATCTTTTGAAGTGTCATTGCCCAGAACGGCATGAAAAGATTTTAATTCCGGCATAAGAAAGAATTTAATTTTTATGTCATAAGACCTAAAAGATTTAAAAAAGTATGATGACTAATTTTTAAGTTACCTCCCATGTAATTGGCATAAAGGTTTTTCATTTGGTTTGGGATTTTTAATAAGAGTGGGTTTTATGTAAATTTTGTTTGATCCTTTTTTTAAACCAGCTATTTCTAAATATTTTTAAGCCTTACATAACTTATAAGGTTATTTAAATCTTCATTGTAAGTGATATCATGTTAAATAAATTCAAAATTCAAATTCAGTATCGATCAAATCGATCATCTTATGGGGATGAACTTGATTCGATGTTGCAGCAAATGTCCTTTTTGGTGCGGGTGGCCAGTTCTTTTGCTGGGTTCTGTTCGTTTAATTTTTGTTATTCGTCCTGATAATGGATATCTCCATTGGCGTTTGTTGAGGTCTAGGGGTGTGATTCTGTGGCGGATTGAAAGGAACTAATGGTCGTTGAATTCTGGGGGGAACCATTGGTCTGGGGTTGAAATTCATTGGATGCCTTGGGTTATAGTTTGTTGGGTACTGATTATTCCAATTCATAGGACTATGGAATAGCTGCGGGTAAAATTGCTGATTATATTGCGGATGTGGGTATTGTTCTTGATAATGACGTTTCGGGGGGATAGGTGGTGGTAAATGATGCGTTCTTCTGTTATGCTGATTGTTTGCATTAGCATACTGAGCTCTATAAGTTTGGTTTTCGAGCTTTAGGCAAAGATTTAATGCCTGGGGCAGATATGCAGGTTCACGGATACCGAGAAGCTTGGGTAAGTCGCCTTTTAGCCCTCGTATGAAGGTTATGAAGGTATCGAGTGCCGTGTCCCTATAAGTGTACATTAATAGATTAAGGGCTTCCCCGCCAATGCTCATGCACGAAATATTATTTAAAATTAGCGAAAGGTGGGAATAGACCTGCTGGTAGAACTCTTGTACGGAAAGGTTGCCTTGTACTAATGATATTAACTGGTACTCCAATGTACCAAAATCACGTTTATCTGCGTAATGCAGCGTGAGACACCGGCACCAGTTCAGTGGGGTATTGTATGACTCAAGAATGTGGTCCGCATGTCACACAATCTTATTCCGAATCACATTAATGATGCTCGGGTGTCAATTAAGTAAAAATACTTTTTACTGAGTAAAAAAAAAACTTTATTGTACGACGTTCACTTAATAACTAACTCTAACAATTATTTCAATAATAAGCTAACCTACGCTTAACCTAGTGCATCAGCCTAGGTGACGACCGATAGCTGCAATGTTGCAAATTCGTTGCTCGTGTTGTGTCCAGACGCTGAGTCGGCAGAACGGATGATCGTTGATACGTGCTTTCCCACGAACGTAGAGTTTCAGTTTTTATATCAGGTGTCGTTATCTCTTCCCTTCTGAGAATGAACGTCCTCCCAACTTTTACATGAATGGAATGTTGTAAATGCTGTGATACCTCTGAGGAGATGCTGGATGAATGATCTTCGGTTGTGTCGTCATTGCAATTATTGGTGGTGTTGGTATTGAATTTCCGGGGTTTCATTTGGCTCTGTTGTATCCAATAGCTGTTATTGCTAGGAACAGGACAGTAAAAGTGCCATATGTTACCATCTGGTGCATCTTCTTCTCAACTTGCATCTTTTCGATGTATTTGGTGTTTCTCGTATGTAGCTCTTTCATGAGTTGCAAAGAGAGGATTTCTTCGACTGTTGAATTAGCGTCTGTGGGGTGTAGCATCGGGGGTAGAACCTGCGTTCTTACGATCTTCTCGGAAATGTGTCGTTGGTTATTTATCATGATGCTTTCGTTAGTGAACTTGATGACAAATGTTCCTTGTACTGACTGGCTTCCATTGCGGGCTTCTATGGTTCCTTTGAATTGGTTGAGCACGATGATTCCGGATGCTATCTCTTCGACCTGAGGGATGTGTTGGCTGTTTGTGGCGTTGCATGATGCATTCCTATTTTCTAATAATTTTATTATGCAATTATCATTACATATTTCTATTTAGTTTGATAGTTTCTTCTTCTTTATGTCCTGTGTCCCCTTGTGGGTCCTAGGGCCTCTACTACGCCTACGAGCCATCGCGTGCGGTTCCTGGCAATGAGCTTCAGCTCTCTCCAACTCTTCCCCAATTGCCGTGGCTCCTCCTCGACTGTTGTGCGCCATGTATTTCTCGGACGACCCGTTCTTCTACCATCCTGAGATAACGGGTTCCATTGCATTGCGTAGTTTGCTATGGAACTGTCGCCTTTTCGGAGTGTATGACCAATCCACTGCCACTTCCGTCGTTGGATGGTTGTGCCTATTGGTTCCTGACCCGTTATCTGGTAAAGATGTTCGTTAGAGATACGGTTAGGCCAGAAAACCCTTAAGATGTTCTGTAGGCACCTATTGACGAATGTTTGTAATCTTTTTGTGATAGTAGCGGTCACCTTCCAAGTGCTGCACCCATAAAACAGCACAGATTCAACATTTGAGCGGAACAGTCGCAGCTTGGTGTTTAAGGTGATCGCATTGCTTCGCCATATCATGGAAACTCTCTACTCTCTCTACCGGCTGTCCAGCAATGTTAACATGAGTAACTGAGTTAGTGCCGAGGTTGATGATTTTGGTTTTGGCAGTATTAATCTTCAAACCCGCAACATTTGCCTCCCTCTCCACATTTGTAGTCATTTGGTGCAGCTCCATAATTCTATGTGAGAGTATACAAACGTCGTCAGCGTAATCCAGATGTTTGAGTTGAGTCCAACGAAGTACATCGCTAATCACCAACAAAAAAAGTATCGGCGATAGTATGCAACCTTGTCATACCCCACTTAGGATCTCGAATTCTTCTGACAGCTTTCCTCTATGCAGCACATGACATTTAGAGCCATCATAGGTTGCTTTAATAATAGCTATTAGTTTATCGGGTATACCTCTCCTGCGCAAGGCGAGCCAGATAAACTGTCTGTTGACACTGTCAAACGCCTTCTCAAAATCAATGAACAGCAGGTGCAGTGGTGACCGGAATTCAACGCACTGTTCAATAATGATCCGCAGGGTGTTTATGTGGTCTACACAGGAGGATCCAGTGCGGAAACCTGCTTGTTCGGCATCGAGTGTATCTTCCTTAATACGCTCAAGTACTACTTTGGCTATTACTTTTGCAACTGCAGGGAGAACGCAAATGCCTCTCCAGTTTTCGCACTCCATAAGACTACCTTTTTTAGGGAGCTTGACAATCATTCCCTTCTTCCACTCGTCGGGGAAACTTTCTATCACCCAAGCACTCTATACAAGAGGATATAAAAGCTCTGCTGATGTCGTTGGAGCTGCACGCAGAAGCTCTGCGGGTATCCCATCTAGTCCTACCGACATGTTGTTCTTTAGTGCGTTAATCGCGGTAGCGATCTCGTCTTTACTGGGAGTTGAGGTGCGAATTCGCGAAATTGTTACTTCCAGCAGCTCCGTTTGATTTAGGTGCATATCGTTAGCAAATACACGGTTAAGGACCGAAGAGAAATGCTCCTTCCATAGCTTGAGCTGATCCTCATCTGAAACAAGTACGGCACCATGGAGGCTTTTCACCGGATGTTGGCTAGAGCGGTGACCACCTGTCAGCTCTTTGGTGATATTGTAAACGGTTCTGCTATCGCACCTGCTCGCTGCTTCCTCTGCTTATTAGGCCAGGTTGTTAATATAGTTACGTTTGTCACGTCTTACACTACGCTGCACTTCTCTCATTTTTCTTCGATACATGGACTCTAGCTCGCTCCTCGCTGCTGCTGGGATATCTACAATATGAGCTTTAAGTAGCTTACGTTCTTCAATCCGCCTCCAGGTATCTTCGGTAAGCCACGTGCTGTGCCTTGCCTGGCTTCTACCAACAATACTTTCCGCTCCAGATGTAAAAACATTTTTCACAGCCTTCCAATGTTCCTGGATGGTTGTCGGCAGTGAGCTGCTGATTGCTTCCACTCCTTGCGATTAATGACCCCTTAATTGTTGGCGAACTGAGGGGATCTTTAGCCGGTCGATGTTATACCTAGGCATTCGGATGATATTGCGGATTCAATGAACAGATGCAGTACGTAACTGGACAGTAGCTACCATAAGGTGATGATCACGTACCATACCCATGTCGGCTCCTCGTCTGTTTCGGACGTCTAACAGACAGCTCCTAAAACGTCGGCTGATCGCCACATGGTCGATTTGGTTGGATGATGATTGCCTGTCAGTTGACACCCAGCTGACCTTGTGGCAAGTCTTATGCTCAAACATGGTGCCTCCTATGACAAGGTTGTTGGTGTTGCAAAAATCAACAAATCTTTCACCATTGTCATTTCGTTCGCTGAGGCCGTGCTCTTAATGATCTTATAAGGTCCTTCCCAACTCTGCTGTTGTTTTGGAGATTTACCTTTTCTTCTCTTGGGATTGTAAAGCCAGACCAAATCTCCTTCCTGAAATCCACCACAGTTTGCTCGCAGGTCATATCGCGTTTTCATCCGGTTGCTGGCATCCACTATGTTGCTCCTTACTGCAGCATGAACATCGATCATCCTCTGCCTTAGAACACTAACGTAGTTCTCTTTTGTTGTCGGCTCTACTGGTGGTGATCCAAATTTGATGTCGCATGGTAGACGAAGTTCTCTGCAAAATACACTCATTGCTGGTGAGTTTTTAGTCGTGTTGTGGACAGCACTACGATAACCCATCATAAACAACGGTATACAACGATCCCATTCATCTTGGTTGGCATTAACTTCTTTTCGCAGATGCTCTTCCAGCGTTCTGTTGAACCTTTCGACCATTCTGTCTGATAGTGGATGTAACGGGGTAGTCCTCGTTTTCTTGATGTTGAGTACTTGGCACAGCTCTTGAAAGACTAGCGATTCAAAATTCCGCCCTTGGTCGGAATGTAATTCCAGCGGTACTCCAAAACTGCAGATCCAATTGTCCACGATGGGATACGCTTCTGCCCATTAACTGAAGTAATCAATGCACACGAGTATACAGCGATTTCCATCTTTTGTTTCTGGGAATGGACCAGCTATGTCCATTGCCAACCGCTCAAATGGAGCCCCAACATTGTACTGTTGCATTTTTCCTCTAGTTTTTGGTTGCGGTCCTTTGCTTGCTGCGCACCTGTCTCACGTTCGACACCAGTCCTCCACATCTCTACGGCAGTTGACCCAATAAAAGCGACTCCTTACTTTATCTAGCGTCTTATTAACGCCATTAAGCCCAGTAACTTTTTACTGTAGGACTTGCTGTTGCAATCTCGTGCCACTCCGGTCTTTCAACTTGCTCCTTCCATTTAAATATTGGAGCAATCAAATCATCGCGCACTTGTTCCTCCCTTAGCTGCTCTTTTGTCCAGCGATCTTCTACTTGTAGTTATATTTGTGCAACTACTTCAGAGCACTTCTTGTTTTCTTGCCTTGTGCAGTGTTTGCATTGGGGTTCACAAGGTCTTCTGGATAACCCGTAGGCATTATTGTGCAGCATTCCTTTTCGATGCTCTGTTCTGAATGAATATGCCTGAAGTCGTTCGATCCATCTGGCCACTTGACCTTCAGGTTTCCTGAACTGCATTAACCACTTGAGTGCTGCATGGTCAGTTCGAAGAAGGAATTCCTGTCCGTATAGGTACTTGTGGAAGTGTTTGACGCTATCGACAACAGCTAGCAATTCCCTTCGCGTCACGCAATAGTTCTTCTCGGGCTTAGAAAGCGAACGGCTGTAGTACGCTATTACATGCTCCTTTCCTTCTTGATTCTGCGATAGAACCGCTCCTATTCCCGCATTGCTAGCACCAGTGTCCAGAATAAAGAGTTCTCCTACCTGGGGATACGCCAGAATTGGAGAACTGCACAGCTTTCCCTTCAGCAAGTCAAATGATTTTTGGTGCTCACTGGACCATTGGAACTTTTGGTTCTTCTCAGTAAGGCGATGAAGGCTTCGTGCAACATCTGCGAAGTTAGGCACAAACCTTCGATAGTAGGAGCATAGCCCCAGAAAACTTCGCAGCTCATGTAAATTCTTTGGTACTGGCCATTCATTAACAGCTTCCAATTTCTTGGGATCCGTGCGTACTCCTTGACTGGATACAATGTGGCCCAAATAATTCACTTCATTTTTGAAAAGGCTACATTTCGGCGGACTCAACTTTAATCCTGCTGCTTTTATGGTTTCCAGAACTTGCCGAAGATTATTCACGTGCTCATTGAATGTACGACCAAAAACAATGATGTCATCCAAACCAGACATGTCTTCCAGCTAAGGCCTCGCAAAACATGTTCCATCAACCGCTCGAACGTAGCAGGAGCGTTGCATAAACCAAACGGCATTACAGAAAATTGGTACAAGCCGTTTCCCACAGTAAATGCTGTCTTCTTCTTGTCGTTGTCATGAATTGCTACCTGCCAGTATCCGCTTTTCAGATCCAATGTACTGAAGATTCTGGCTCCCGATAAGGTGTCCAACGTGTCGTCTATACGTGGTAAAGGATAACTATCCTTCTTGGTGACATCGTTCAGTTTCCGATAGTCCACACAAAATCTCGTTGAACTATCTTTCTTTTGAACAAGTACCACAGGTGAGCTCCATGGGCTTTTGGACGTCTCTATTATTCCATCACGTTCCATCTTCTTGACCAGTGTTTCTGCCTCTTGTTGCTTAGCAAGTGGTAATCGTCTTGGCGCCTGTCGAATTGGAGTCGCATTTCCTGTATCGATTCGATGTCGCACTATGTTGGTTTTACCCATGTCGTTGTCGCTGACAGCAAAATCGTCGGCAAATTGCTCTAGCTCCTTTTCTGCTGCTTGTCGCTGCGCTGCTGGAAGATGTTTACATAGCGAATAAATTATCTGCTTCCTTTCTAGATCTAGTGGCGTATTCTTTACTTTAACAGGCTGACAGTTTGCGATACAGCTTACTCCCTGAGTCTTGCCAATGACTGTTCCTTCTCTTATTACCTTCGGTGATGTGCTAACGTTCATTATTCTCACAGGTATCTTAGGCTGGAGTTTCACTAGAGATCTTCCGCATATCAATCCGTTCTTATTGAAATTGGTTGGTTCCACTATTCCTACTGTACTGTCCCCAAGATCACCGTTCACCTTGCCATAAATGATTTTCTCGCACATCGGTGGTATCTCCACTTTTTCTTCAGTGATGATTCTTAGCCCGCCAATCTGGTTGTCGTTTATTTGCAAGGGTACTTCTACATTACGCCATTTTAAAACGTGGTTCTTTAGATCAAGGGACATCTCGTGCTCTGTCATGAAATCCAAGCCCAATATGCATTCATCTGTAATGCTGGCAACAATAAACCGATGAGAAAACCGTATTACTCCAAACGTGACACTACAGGAGCACTCTCCTTTAATTTCTGCAACTTCACCTGTCGCTGTCCTCAAATTATAACGAAATACTTTTTCTACTTGACCTTTTGACACCACTTTTGGATTTACAACTGATCTGGAAGCTCCTGTATCCAAGGTAAACGTACATGGTTTTCCTTCTAACGCACCACTAACAACCAAGCTGTTACTATCATTCCAAGTTTGGCAATGTTCACCGTGATCCTGGGGTTCTCTCCCCTCTTCACCAGCTTACGCCCCGTAAAGCTGGTGTAACTTAGTTTTCCTGATTTGCAGCTACGAGGTAAGCTGGCTGCTGCACCTCATTCATCTGCGAT
The DNA here is from genome assembly GCA_947095585.1 of Nephrocerus scutellatus. Taxonomy (NCBI): domain Eukaryota; kingdom Metazoa; phylum Arthropoda; class Insecta; order Diptera; family Pipunculidae; genus Nephrocerus; species Nephrocerus scutellatus. The sequence continues at coordinate 91,292,336 of OX352763.1, forward strand.
GCGCCTATCTGCCGTAAATTTTCAGGCCTCTTAAAACGATTCACAGGCTGTACTGTAGTTTGTACCGATCTTGGCTCCCTGCAGTCACGCATGAAATGTCCAGGTTTCTGGCATCTAAAACGTTTTGGACGAGAATTTGATGTAGAATTCCTGTCGTTCTGGAAGCGTCCAGTCTTTGATTTTCGAATCTGCTCATCAATGAGGACTTCTATTTGTGTGATGTCCTCAGTTTCCAACTTGCGCAATCTAACTAAATCAGTAGACAAACTGGCTCTAGCTGCTTCGTATTCCAAAGCCGATGCCAACACTTCATTCATCGACTTTCCTCTGGCTGTTGTCCTCAAATGAAGCTTCAATTGTTCATCTCGAATAGCATTGATGAACGCATCTACTGCCAGTCCGTCCAAGATACCAGCCGGGACTCCACAATAGGCTTGTCGTGCGAGCTTAGTTATTTCCCGCTCTAATTCTTGAAGTCGTTCTCCTCTCTGCTGTTTCTTCATCTGGAGCTGTATTTTGCTTAGCTCCTGTGTGTGAGACTGTCCATAGCGCAAGTCAAACTCCTTCAAGATTGTTCCGGAACTCATCTCGGCATTTGGAATCATTTGTAATACGTCTGCTGCCTTGCCTCTCAATGCCAGGATTAGAGAATTTAGTTGATCTTCAGCACCCCATCCGTTGTGTTGTACTGCAGCTCCAAACTGTACTTTAAAATTTTCAAATGCTGTCTCACCATCGAACGCAGGAGGCTTCAAGATTCCTTTCAGGTTACTAGAAGATTCTTGAATTACTCTGGTACTGCTTTGTTGAACTCTGAACTCTTTAATTTTTCCTTCCATACCGCTCACTTCTTCATGAATTCCACTTATTTCTCCTTTGAGCGTTTGTTGAATTTCACCCATTTCACCTCTTAGCTTTTCCTGAATAACATCCAGCTTTTGATTTTGCTGATCGAATTTGGAGTTCAATTCCTGTTTCAGTTCTTGGGTTTGACGCTGCGATTGTTGAATTTGCTGTTTAAACTTAACGGTCAATTTTGAATTTAACTGCTGATTTTGCTGATCCAGTTTTTGGCTTTGCTGTTCCAACTTGTCGCTAATTTGAAAATTTAAATCTTTCTTCAAACCTTGACTTTGCTGTTCCAACTTCTCGTTTAACTTGGAACTTAATTCTAGATTCATTTGTTTATTCTGCTGACTTTGTCGCTGCATTTGTTGCATTAAAGCATTAAACATCGCCTCCATGTTGGTTGCTTCCTTATCTTCCGAAGTAGCCGATTTTCGGTCCACTAACTCCGTCTCAATTGAAAACGTTTTACCAGCCTGCTGTTTTTCTGCTTTAACAACTTGTTGCAATCGAAGAAATAACTCTTGCTTATTTCCAGCGGTGCTTAGACCTCGCCTTCCAAGCTCTTCTTTAAGCTCCTGGGAACTATACGATTTATGTTCACTGCACTCTCCATTTTGTTATTAATTGTTTAACTGTTTGTAAAGTTTCAATTAATTTGTTTACTGTCTTAAGGTTTGGAAAATCACCAAATAATTTATTGTTCCAAAATGTTACTGTCTCACAATTTACAAAATTTTATTGTCTCTCAATTTGCACGATTTGCAAAATTTTACTCTCTAACTATTTGCAAAAACCCACTTCTGACACCAATTGTTACGAAATTCAGGCTTTCGAGTTCGTAAAGGATTTTGCAATTAAAACACAACACAAGTAAATTAATTTAAAAATAACAACTTTAATGAACAACAATAAAATTAACACAAATTACACAAGAACACTTATGATACTAGTACTTCACAATAATTCTCTTAGATTCTAGCTTTATCACTTTACAAGAACTTTTATAACTGCACTGGTTAAATTCCAAACAACTAATAATAATACTTCGGCTTAACGCATCTATTTATACTCAATCCTAAGCTAGACAGAAATATCGAGAATAGACCAGAAAATTGTACCCTTATTCCCTTATTTACAACTAACGATACTTATATGTAATGAGTCATCTTCTAAAAATAGACAACATGTTCAATCATGTTCTTTAACAAAAATCGGGCAAACCGCAAAAACTGGTTTGACTACTTGTTTTAACAGTACACAATGATTCAAACTTGCAGGCGGTTACATTTCAAATTTCAAATAAGTGCTTATTTTTTTAGTACCCAGTATTTTCTTAGTTCTAATTTAGCACTTATTTTTGGTACGCTAATAGTCTTAGCCTAAAAGTATGCAACTAATTTAGCACTTATGATTCTAATTCCATTATATACGCTACTAACTACTTTTCGTAACAATATAAACGCGGCATCGTTTGCTTACGCAAAATGTCATCTAATGACTTCTGAAAAGTTGGAGGGGCATTTTTCATACCCATTGAAAGTCTGGCGTTATTGATCGAAAATGCGGTCTTCGCCATGTCTGATTTTTTAAGAGGAATCTGATGAAATCCACTTTTGAGATCAACGATTGTAAAAAACTTGTTTTCACCTAATTCGGATATTTCTGCCTTAACATTAGTGGCACAAGTTAATTTGTTATCGGAATCATCGAATAGATTAGGGAATTCCTTCACAACAGATTGAATATGTAATCTTTGCTCACTTGTCATGTGTTCGGTTCGGATATTAAGAGAATTAACTGATTGGGTAACCAGCTATTTTATTCTTACTTTGACGCTATTGTTAATTACCATGTAGTTATCTTTCGTGTGAATGACATCTGAAAGATCTTTTAAAGTGTCATTGCCCAGAATGGCATGAACCGATTTTAATTTAGGCATAAGAAAGAATGTAATTTTTATTTCATAAGACCAAAAAGATTTAAAAAGGTATGATGACTAATTTTTAAGTTTCCTCCCATGTAATTGGCATAAAGGTTTTTCATTTGGTTTGGGATTTTTAATAAGAGTGGGTTTTATGTAAATTTTGTTTGATCCTTGTTTTGAACCAGCTATTTCTAAATATTTTTAAGCCTTACATAACTTATAAGATTATTTAAATCTTCATTGTAAGTGATGTCATGTTAAATAAATTCAAAATTCAAATTCAGTATGGGGATGAACTTGATTCGATGTTGCAGCATATGTCCTTTTTGGTGCGGATGGCCAATTCTTTTGCGAAATCTTATTCAAAATTAGCGAAAGGTGGGAATAGACCTGCTGGTAGAACTCTTGTACGGAAAGGTTGCCTTGTACTAATGATATCAACTGGTACTCCAATGTACCTAAGTCACGTTTATCTGCGTAATGCAGCGTGAGACACCGGCACCAGTTCAGTGGGGTGTTGTATGACTCAAGAATTTGGTCCGCATGTCACACAATCTTATTCCGAATCACATTAATGATGCCGAAATACTTTGGTGAACCTTTAATGGATTCATATATACGCAGTATCCTTTCTACGCTCTTCTTCCAAGAGCTAAATTTTCCTGGTTGCCCAAAGAATTCCCGCAAACAACGAACAACATCCGGAATTTTGTCTAATTCCGCTATGTTGGCTCGCTGAACCTAGTGAATCGTTTGATCAGTTCCTGCGAACTGGTCACCGTTGGGGTTTAAAATTGATTGAACTAAGCTTCATCCCTTAGTTTGGAAGACTTGACTTACGATCGAGGAAATTAGACTTTGTAAAGCAGGAGAGGATATTGGAACGTCATTTGGGTTTTGCGGATTTTGGGGCGGATTTTGGGGAACTGGAGGGTTTAAGATCGGAGGTCGGATGACAGGATTGGCCATTATTAAAAGTTATCTTAAGGAAACAAGTAAATTGTCACTAAAAGATTCAAGAAGGTATTAACTAACTCTACGATTATTGAGGCAATAACCGGAGGAGTAAATGTCGTGGCAAATAAGAAATATAACCCTTCTAGAAGGAACTAACTCAAGGAAAGGATTGACAAGAATTATCAACGTAAGGACATAAATAGTAAAACTCAAAATATTTTTGAAATTTAAAAAAATATGTGAGGAATAAAGTTTGAAAAAAATGAATATGATATGAAATATAAAAACATATGGTTAAAATTCAGATTAAGCACTTAAAATTGGTATCATCTATTCTAAGTTTAATCACCTTTTACTTTTATTTGTTTTCTTTAAACCTTTTCATCGTTAAGGACTTAATTTCTATTTCTTGTGTGGCACTTTTCAATTAAATTCATTTAATCTCTTTATTTTGCAAGCACTATTTCTTTTGTTTCTCTAATTTTTTTATCACTATTATTTCTATTAATTTATCGGGTATGGTTAGCTATAACTTACAAAACAAATATCCGGGTAAGGATCTTTATCTTCTTCAGTGATCAGGAACAGTGCGGCTATTGTCTCCTGACAATTCCTTTTCCTCCTACTGTACGAGTGGTTAGTTGCCAGCGGCTACGTAGGGGCCTTTAGTTTCACGTTCGCTGCGATCACGTTCACGTGGGACCGAGAGGCTTTAAACAGCACTTTAAGTTGTTTCTGTTACACGGGCACTTATATTAAGGACACTGGTAACTAATGACGCGGGTAATTAATTTAATACACTGGTTCTATTAAATAACACTCTCGTCCCTGCTCGGGTACCAATTAAGTAAAAATACTTTTTACTGAGTCCAGGTGACGACCGATAGGTGCAATGTTGCAAATTCGAGCAGTGTTGTGTCCAGACGCTGAGTCGGCAGAACGGATGCTCGTGTGCTTTTGCTGATACGTGCTTTCCCACGAACGTAGAGTTTTACTTTTTGATATCAGGTGTCGTTAACTTATATGCAAGGTATGACTAATTTTCGAAGGCCGATCGTAATAAAATATCCTGGAGTTTCTTAGTTTAATTCTCCTTTAAACGTTAGAAAAGTGTTATCCGTTTGGTAGGCGTTGGTGGTGGGGAAGTAAAGGCGGGTATTGACGGCTGATGTTTGACGAAGGGTAGAACGTTGTTTACGGGAGCGCTTTGATTGGACTTTGTTAATTAATTTAAATAATCTTTTTCATCAGACTGGTTAAGTGAGATTCCATTGGAAACATCCTTGCTTGAGGCACGATTAAAAATTCTCAACGCGGCTGTCATTCCAAAGGAAGCCAACCAAGAAGCACACGAATCGCGAAAAAAAACTTTTTGTCGACCGCTCCACGTAAATGTAATTTCACAACTGACCACTTTACTGACGTCTTTGTGTTTCCCATTATGTCTGGTCTAATTTGTTAAGGCGTCGGCAATGCCACATGATGCGTAATATTTCGTTCGCGAAAGCTCTTCTCACAAAAAGGTAAGTTACGACAAAAAAAATCGAAACTATGGAGTTTTTGGTTTGTTTAAAATGGCGAGGCGAGGCGCGCACTAATTCCTTCGTGAAAGTTCTTCTCACACAAAGGTAAGTTATCAAACTATGGAATTTTTGGTTTGTTTAAAGCACACGAATCGCGAAAAACTTTTTGTCGACGGCCCAAAACATTCTCTATAGAAAGCCCAACGTATGCATACTTATGCACAATCCCAAACGCGTCTGTGTTTGTGGGATGTGAATGTGAATACAGTGTACAAAAAAGAGCAGGGTAGGTTGTGTCGAGGACACGGCCGTGGGTTTTGAGCGTGACAACGTCCGTCCGGGACGAAAGAAAAGAAAACAAAGATATTGTTGTCTGTGGGACATAAACACGGACGTAAGTTTTTTTCTATACTAAATACAACTCCTACAACTTGAACCGTAGCTCATCACATACATCATCATCACATCACATTACATACACATTCATAACCACTAACTGTGAGGTGGCTGCATATTGCATATCACTGCCCAAACAGAGTAATCAGCTTTTGGTTTCAACTCATAAAAAAATTTGAGTTGTTTTAAATTAAATTTGAAGAGAAGAGAAATGAGCAGCACTAACCAATGCATCGAAATGGTATGCTAAGAATGTCGCTTTGAAACATGCAGGCGTGATTAAATTTCTTTTGCATGGTTCTCTCCCTTCTGTAATAGATCAAAGAGTTATTCAATTTATAAAAAAATTGATAAATTTAAAAATAAATTTTAAGAGAAATGAAATTGAAGAGAGAAGAATTTCGCTTTGATACATGCAGGCCAATTATTCATCATTAAATTTCTTTTGCATGGTTCTCTCTCTTCTGTAATTGATCGAAGAGTTATTTACTCTAGTTACTGTAAACATGACTAAGAATAAGATAAGCGAAGCATTGTTAGATGCCTCTTTTTTGTAACTTATGGTAGTTTTGTTTTTCTGCACGTCACGAGAGCACTGTATCGAGTAGAGCAGAGGACCGATAGAAAATGAACAGAGACTATACTATCACTGCGGTAAAGAATTAAGAATCTTCGCAGCTTGTGCTGCACCAAAAAATGGCAGGCAGTCGGTATGCACGTATACAGTCTGCTTGTAGGGCGACAATTTGACATTTACATTTTGCTATTTGCATCCAAAACCTTCTCTATACAAGGCCCAACTGTTCCGATCGTACACAAATACTATCCAAAACGTATTTGTATTAGTAATCAACTAATGAGCAAAATCCATATAAAATTTGTCTGTTTCCCACTACCACATATTAGGTTTCTCGCTCTTTTCGTTTTGGATTGGTTTACAGCATTAGTATGCATTGAGTTGGGCTTTCTATAGAGAAGGTTTTGTTTGCATCCAATTTTAAGTAGCTGCGTAAATTGCGCAGTCTATTTTTCTTTAATGCATTGGCTGAAAAGTGAATTTTTGACCAACATGCAGCATAAACTGCGCAGCGGCTGATCTGCTTGATTGTATGTTATTGAAACCACATACATGATCATCAATCACATAACATACAACGAATAAATAATTTATAAGCTGATTTAAATGTTCATAAAAATTTATTGTGAGGTGGGTACATATTAAATATTACATATCACTGCACAAACATAGTAATTCAGTTATGTCGATAGTAGTAGGAGAAGTAAGAGCTGTTAAAAAATATGTGAGTGTAATATTTACGCTAATTAAATTTATACTCGTTGAAAACCTTTTTTTAAAAAGAACTTTTCTCTTTATTATTAATTTTCTTTTTTGTAAGTACAATCTTTATTTAAATTAAACAGAGGTAGCCGCTTGTCTTAAGTGAGGCTGCACTTCCAACTGTTATATATATATAATATTATTTAATTAAATCAATAGTAGCCGCTGTCTTTAGCGAGGCTGCACTACTTATTGATTGTACAGAGTTGAAGTTAAATCTAAAACTAAACTAGAAGTGTCAAAAGCTCTTCTTTATATAGTGACCAAGTGCCACCACTAAGGAGAATGAAATCTTATTTGGTTTACATAGTAAGTAATATTTTGTTTACATTATAAGTTGCGACCCAAGATAAATTGATGTGTTGCAAATCGTCTCAGCAGCTGCGTATTTTGCAACATCAACATATTGTTTAGTATACGAGTAAGAATGTTTATATAATGATAGGAATGCTTAATGCTTAATGTATAGTTGGGTCGGAACTTATTTGACAACATTGTAGAACATTGTAGACTGTTGGGATAATGGGATAGAATGTTTAGATAAGAAGAAGCTATAAAATTTAATGTGTGTTCAACATTGTAAGATATTGGGTTGATGCAATAAATTTAATGTGTGTACAACAATGTAAAATATTGGGATGATGCAATAATATTCTACAATGTTTAATTATTAATGGATTTAGCTCCAATATCTAACTCCTCCTTCCTTAGATTGAACTTTACTCCGGAAGTTCTTAGAGTCTTTTAAATCTATGTCATTATTATCTGTATATTGATTATTTATTTTAACTTTTATCTTTCCTACTCTTTTGACACTTTTACATAGAATGAAAATTGTAATTACTACTATAATTATAACTACTAATATATATGTGCTTGATATTACATATGATTTTATTTTATGAAACTCTTGTAATTCTATGACATGTCTTTGATCGATTTTTTTGATTTCTTGAAATTGTTCAAAAATTGTATTAGTCGTAATATTTTCTTTAATTATTTCTTCATAATATAGTTGAAATGTATAAATTTGTTGTTTGTTACTAATAATTATGTCATTAATATTAATGCTGCAATTTTGAATATTTACAAGGTAATTTCCTTTCAGCGTTATCTGACGTAGATCACAATTGTTTTGGATGGTAAAGTTTTTAGCATTCTTAATAACATAAGTTTTTTCATCTATTTCATCAATTTTATTTTACAATACAATCATTTCTTTCTCTTAGGTCATTTACATTATTTTTCAGATTATTATATTGATATTCTTTTCCATTACAATTGATAATAAGATACGGTTCTAAATCTATCTCTTGGTTTTGTAAGTTTGTTATTGGTAAAATTATTTTAATCGGAAGGGTTATGATTTGTTCGGGAACTTTCAAGGCTATAATTATTGATTCATCTTGATACCTCATTATACCTGCTTTAATATTTTTTATTTTATTGAAATTCATATTTGTCATGTTGAGTTCTTCTTTGCTAAGTAAACTGGGATGAGTAATACCTAACTTAATTGAAGCTATTGTGTCTAATAGAATATCGATCAGTTTTTCTAACATTTGGAGTCTGGTCAAAATTTCAGTCCGTTGTAGCCGATCAAGTATGCTTTTTTGTATTCGTTGAATTTCGTTCTGATATCGTTCTATTTCTTCTCTGTCTTTTATAATTAACCTTTGAATGTTATTCATGTTGTCCTTTAGTTGTGTGTTAATTTTGATTTGTTTATTTAGCTCCTGTATTGCATTGCGATTATTGATATCTATTACATTTAAGTGTTCTTTTATTTGTACTCTGTCTTCGTCGTCCATTGTCCCGAATAACCATTTTTGTGTCGTTCCTACAAAATTTATTAATCCTCTTTTCGTTCGTTTGTTATAAGGCATAATGCTAATGATTTTACTATATATTGTGAGACATTCGTTTTCAATTTCTTTATCGTGTTTAACAATTTCGAATTTCTTTATTTCATTAAAAATTCTTATTAAATTATTTATGTTAATAATATGTAGAATATTTGTGTTTGGTTGACGAGTTCTCCTTCACCCATGTTAATCATTGTAAATCCATTGTTATTTTCAATTGGAGTTATTACTAACGTCGTTTGTCCTTGGTTTATTAACGTCAGTAAGATTATCATCACTGGTAGAAACTGAAAATTTGTTTGGTCGTTTTATATTTGATGAATGTACATTATTTAATTTGTTATGTCTAAAATTAGGTTCGTTCTTATGTCTTGCATCTTTATAGTTTCTAATATAACCTGATTCTCTGGTTTCAGTGTAGTCTTCTCTTAAGTGGTTCCTTTTTTCAATAATTTTAGATTTCCTATTCTTGACCCTAACTACTAGTGCCTCCTTATTTGTATTTTGTGCTTTTTCTGGGGACATGCCTATTGTAGAATGGAATCGTTTGTTGTAAATTTGAAAAGCTTTAAACATCTTTGTATTGACGGATTCTTCTTGTCTCATAGTTAATAAAATTTCTGCTATGGTGCTATGTAAGCGTTCAATGTCTGCATTGCCTGTATGAGCATTGGGTTTTATAAAATGTGTAGTTATATGTATTTATTGAGATTGAATAAATGAAAGACCAAACACTTGTTGTCGGTTTGCTGTTAATTGTTCGAATGAATAAGTTTATTTCAGTTATATCTAAGTGTCCCTTCTCCACAACATATTTTGTGGAGTCCATAACGTGGGAACGTAGTATGCCGAATTGCACATTGCATCAGCGTCGCATCAGGTAACGAGCAATACTCGTTACCTGATACAATGCCTGGAATGTCCATGTAGGCAAATAAGCACACTACACCTCCCGTTTTTCCAAGAATGATCTTGTTATTATATGTTGTTACAATTGTTTCATTCTTTCTTATTCTATTATATATATTAATATATATGTAAAACAAGGTCATTCTAAATTTTTTTTTTTTTTTTTTTTTTTTTTTTTTTTTTTTGAACGAAATTAATTCTAATTCATGAGTTTATTAACTTCTGTGTTTTTCATTGTTTTAAACTTTATTAATTATTAATATTTATTATTAATATCTGTAGCAAACGATATAAATTAGCTTAATTATGTATGTATGTTTTTTTTCTAATTAAATCAAGTAAAAGTATAACAATAGAGATATACATTTTATTTTTATTTATTCGTTTATTCGTTTATTCGTTTACAAAAAACAAAGTCTATTTAAGATTATATTTCCTTAGTCTATTTTTATGTACTTTCGAGATTTTCTTATTGTCATCCGTTATCGTACAGTTATTCCTATTATCTATTTTTATTACTTTAAATGGGCCCATGTATAACTTGTCTAGCTTATGTCCTGCATTATTTTCTAAAAGTACTAAATCTCCTATGGCTAAATCGATTTCATTCAGGTTATTATCGTACTGTCGTTTTTGAGCTACCTTTGACTGTTCTAACATTTGCCTAGCTCTATTCTGTGCTACTTGTAGTCTGTACTTTATCTCCTTGTCAAATGCGTCTACATTGTAAAGGGGGTCGATTTCAGGTTGCTGTAAGAAATCTATTGTATTTGGTACTTTTCCAAATACTAGTTCAAATGGACAGTAACCGTGGACTGTCGAGGGTGTGGTATTGTAACAATACGTAAAAATTGTAACCCATTCATCCCAATCATTTTTATTGATGGATATGTATGATCTTATATATTCATTAAATGTTCTGTGTACGCGTTCCACAGATCCTAATGTTTGGTGATGATAGGCAGTAGAGTTGACCTTTTTAATCTTTAGAAGGTCACACAATTCTTGAAATAATTGGTTTTTGTATTCTGTTCCCATGTCCGTTAGAATTTTCTTCATGAGTCCGTATGTCAGAATAAAACCACTAAATATTGCTTTAGCCGCCGCCTTTGCACTTTAATTTTGGACTGGTATTGTAACCAAGTACTTAGTTAAGTCACAAACTATCGTGATTGCGTATTCGCTACCATTTTCAGTTTTTGGTAATGGTCCAATAGTGTCAATTAATACCGTGTCAAAGGCACTAATTGGTGTTGGAGTAAGTATCATTGCCTCCTTTGTTTTAGAAAACGATTTACTCTTCTTGCACTGATCACACGATTTGACATATCTTTTAATTTCTCTGGTCATGTTTTTCCAGTAGAAGTATTTTCTTATCTTACTAGTTAGCCTCGTGATTCCTGGGTGGCCACCAAAAACAGGATCATCGTGGTATTTTTTTAGAATTTTTAGTTTTTCATCCTCGTCTTTTATTATTTTTATCCTAGGTATAAGCACAATTTCTATAGTCTTTAATAACGCGTTTCCTTTTTCTTTAAATTTATTTATCCGGATTTTATTAAATATTTCATCACCAAGTGAGAGCTGGAACCTCTTTATTCCTTTATTACCAGCTATTTTTTCAAGCTTTGGGAATAGTTGATCTAGATCAATATTCCCATTGACAATAAAGTCGTTCCTTTTTATTGTGCATATTATTTGTTTACCTTTTTTTATTTTTAAATTGAAGTCTTTAAGACTAATGCATGCACATTTTCTTATCTCTTTTAAATTTAGTGCTTCATAAATTTTTGAATTTTCAGACTGAGGGCAACGGACTTGGGGTATCGTGTTGGGCGTGTTTATGTCTAAGTAATTCTTTTTTGATTTAAGTCTTGTAGTGACTTTCAAAATATTACTGGAAAGGCTTGGTATTTGTTTGATTTCAGAAAAATCAATGCGAGACAAAGCGTCTGCTGCATAGTTTTCTTTTCCCCTAATATACTCTATTACGAAATCATATTCCTCTAAATCTAGTCTCATGCGTATTAGTTTCAATGACGGATTTTTCATTGAGAAAAGGTAGGAAAGTGGTCTATGATCACTTTTAACTAGGAATTGTTTTCCATACACATATGGTTTAAAGTGAGTTATAGCCCAGTGAATAGCTGCCAACTCCTGTTCTATGGTTGATTTATTGCTTTCGCCTTTCGTGAAAGCTCTAGAAGCATATGCAACAGGTAGTTGTTTTCCTTCGTACTCTTGGCTAAGTACGGCTCCACACGCATGCTTGCTAGCATCCGTTGTTATACAAAATTTCCTTTGAAAGTTGGGATATTGCAAAATATTCGGGCTCAGTAGGCAGTTTTTAAGATATTGAAATGCAGTTTCACACTCATTACTCCATACAAACGATATGTTCTTTCGACCTAAATGTGATAGATGACGTGAATACTCGGAAAAATTTGGAATAAAACGCCTATAATAATTACAGAAAGCAACGAATCTTTTCGTTTGATCGGCATTTTGAGGTCTAGGATAGTTTAAGATCGCGCTGAATTTACTATCATCTGGAAGTATGCCCTTGTCTGTACATTTATGCCCTAAATATGTAACTTCGTGACTGAAAAATGAGCATTTGTCCGGATGGAGTTTTAAATTGTATTTACGGCAAATTGAAAAAACGTCTTTAAGGTTTTTCAACATATGTTTCTCCGAGCAACCTAATACTACCAAGTCATCCATATACAGAAATGCTTGTTGTGGTGAGAGACCACAAAATGCTATCGACATCATTCGTTGAAAGGAATTTGGTGCTATTTTGATGCCATACGGGAGACGTTTGAATCGAAATGATCCTTTGTCCGTAGAGAATGATGTTATGTCTCTTGATTTTAGATCTAACTCGATTTGGTGGAAACCAGATATTAAATCAAGGCACGAAAAATATTTTGCCCTACCTAATTGGTCCAGAATATCATCTATTCTAGGTAATGGGAATTTGTCTGCAATTAATTTTTTATTTACGTTCCTAAAATCCACTACTAATCTCCACCGTTTCTCATTACTTCCTGGTAAAGATTTCTTGGGTACCAGTAAGATTGGACTATTATATTCCGAAGTCGATGGTTCAACTATGTCATCTTTAATTAATTTATCTACCTGTTTGCCAATTTCATCCTTTTGTGAATAAGGAATTCTGTAATTTTTTATGTATACAGGTGATTCATCCTTTAGGCGGAGCTTTTGTGTATAAAAATTATTACATGAAATTTTTTCTGATTCTAATGCGAAAACATCATTAAATTCATTACATAGTTCAGTTAGCTTTGGTTTAATGAATTGAGGGAAGTTTTTTGATAACTTGTCCAGAATTTGTTTTTTATGTTCGTTTTCCAAATTTTTATTTATGAAAATGTTATAAGTAGAAAGATTTTCTGTTATTATATTGGGATTGCTTAAAGTAACATTATCATTTGTTGTATTGATTATACGCACTAATGGTTTTCTAACGTTTATTATTGTACTTGCAATGTAAATACCCGTTTTAAGCTCTTGGTTTGGTATCAAAAGCTCATCTTCTTCACTATTAATAGAGATTAGTCTTATGACTTCTGATCTAGCGGGAATTGAAAACGAATTGGGATAATGCGAAGTATGCATTGGTATGGCAACATTTTCTGGAAAATTATCTGGTCTTAAGATTAACCAGTCTTGACGATACTCATAATCTAAAACACAATTGTATTTTTTTATAAAGTCAAGACCAAGTATACCATCACTGGGTATAGGGAAATCTGCTTGTACCACTTGAAAAATTTGGGGTATTAGTATGTTTTCCACTTTTAAATCTGCCCTAACTGTACCTATTGTATTGATCACTCCCTGGCCAATGCCACTTAGTTTTCGTATGCTTTTTTTATTAATAAAAACGTTATTGGTAATATTGTTTTCCTTTATTAGGGAAATATCCGCGCCTGTATCTATTAAAAATGTTGAACATTTATTATTTATATCTGTTCTTATTGTTATAAAACTGCTGAGACTGAGATTTAAATTGAGGACTTTATTCGTGATATTTATAAATTGTTTTGAGTATTTAGGGGGCTGTTCGGGTTTTCCGAACTTTGAACTTCATTTGTATATCGAACATTGCTTTGTGTATTTCGACCATTTTGGCGGTAATGGCCATTATTTTGGAAACTACCTCGCCAACGACCACGGCCTCGGCCACGGTTGAAGTTGTGATATTGGCCGCGTGCATGGTTACGACCAAGATGATGAAAATTGGTTTGGTTGTTATACCTGCCATTTCTGCTATAATATAAAACAGAATTTGGTTGACCAGAGGTTTCGGTACTGCTATTAACGAACTTGGCAACCACTTCATTCATGTTATTGAATTGGCCAGATTCCATAACAATTTTTATCTTCTCATTCGTGGCATTCTTTGTGATGGCACGTACCGCTGTTTGAGTAGAGTACTTCTCTGCTAATGCGATGGTCAATCCATCTGAAATAGTTATAAGCATTGTTCAGAGATTTGGTCAAGTCTTCCATTTCTTTGACGTAAGTGTTAGCAGACTTGTTATTTTGCTTTACACTCATAAGTTTTGCCGCTAGCACTTCTACTGACTCGCCTTTTATCGATTTTCTTAAGTTTGCTATGATTTGTTGCAAAGAAGACTCATTCGCGATAAGATTTCGTGCAGAACCTTTGAGCTTAGTTTTTACTAACTCAACCGCCACTTGTTCATGAGTTTCTTTTATCGAATCTACCAAATTTAACGAATCCAAAAAACTTTGTAAATTTTCAATTTTACCATCAAAGTCTGGTATTAATTTTGACGCTGTATTAAGAAACTCAATTTTGGTTTGCGACATTTTGTCGATGTTATCTATATCCGTTTTGACCAAGTTAATTTGTTTGTTTAGTTCTGTTGCTTCTTTTAGCCCTACTTCTTCTTCGTCTTCCTCACTGTCACTACTATTGGCAGTAATATTGTTTGAGTTCAATTCAGTCTCTAGAGAAAGCGGGATTTTTAAATGAATTCTACGTTTAGTGAAAATTTTAAGTAATCTATCCCTAAAGCTCCAGAAGATATCTTGAGCTTCTGCTTTGTGTTCTTTTGTTAACTTATTATAGTTTACGTTTAGTATTGTTCTTATTTTATTGAAATTTTCTATTAGTACTGTAGTATGTTTATCTACAGTGTCGCTTTTAATTTCAATATTTTTATTTAAGCATTTATACGATTTATTGAAAACTTCTCTACACTCTTCTATTTTTGACCGAATGTCGGTCCAATTTTGGCACATTAAACTGGTTTAATTCCTTATACAATCGACTGAATTTTCAAAAATTTGGTTTGGATTTTCGAAAAGTTATGTATTTAAGTAACTGGATATAAATATGAAATATCATGAGTAGTCATTTACATATATTAAATATATAGAAAATATATATATATATAGCAAATTAAAGGAATTCGAATATGTATTCTAATGTTTATATTTGCTGGTTTGAAACCGCATGTGACAGATATCTTTTTTTTAAATTCTTATGCCACATTTTATATATTTTAAAAATTAAATTTAAAACCATAATAATGGTTATTACATACATTAGGGTTATTATATCCGCATTTTCCAACGATGTTGGCTGAATTGTGATATCATTGATGACCTTCCCTGTGTTGTCTACTGTTGTAGATTTCGTATTTCCCATTCTGTTGATTTTATTTTCCTATGCACCGTTGGCGATGGAGGACTCTGGCTGTTGATAATTCTGATGAGGAAGTTGATTGAATATCTGCGCATCTAAATAATTCCACAAGATACTCGTAGTTCGTTTATTCCTGCACACTGCGATGTGAAACTCGCAATGTATCTTGCAAATTATACTTGCTTGATAATTTGAAATTTATTGTTATTGCATTCTCTGAATGAATTTGTAGGAATTCATATTCATATATTGAACTTAAATATGTGCTTTTTTTTCGAGAAATCTACACAAAAACTGTCACTGGTTTTTTTGAAGGATGGCTGTAACTCTAAATCGACACAAAAACTTTTTTCAGCTTGATAATTTGAAATTGCATTTTCTGAATGAATTTCAAGGAATTCATATTCATATTCATATATTTGAACTTAAATATGTGCTTTTTTTTTCAAGAAATCTACACAAAAACTGTCACTGATTTTTTCAAGAATGGCTGTAGCTCTAAATCGACACAAAACTTTTTTTTTTTTCTAAATCGACACAAAAACTGTCACGGTCGCCATGTAGTTATATGTATTTATTGAGATTGAATAAATGAAAGACCAAACACTTGTTGTCGGTTTGCTGTTAATTGTTCGAATGAATAAGTTTATTTCAGTTATATCTAAGTGTCCCTTCTCCACAACATATTTTGTGGAGTCCATAACGTGGGAACGTAGTATGCCGAATTGCACATTGCATCAGCGTCGCATCAGGTAACGAGCAATACTCGTTACCTGATACAATGCCTGGAATGTCCATGTAGGCAAATAAACACATTACATGGACGTGCACATTGCATCAGCGTCGCATCAGGTAGCGAGCAATGCTCGTCACCTGATACAATGCCCGGAATGTTCATGTAGGCAAATAAGCACACTACATGTACCTGAATGTTATGTCCTCTAAAAAATTCTCTAAGGTATATAGTATTAGATTCATTGTCAGTAATATATTTAGAAGGTGAACCTTCTTTGGCTAAGTGTTCAGTAATAGTTTCTGTTTTATGAATGTGATTTTTACTATAAAGTCTGTAAACGTAACCCTTTTTTGTTAGTTTATCGATCATTGTTAAAAAAATGTGTTTATTAAAATGATATATGTCCATATGAATTACTTCGTTATGTGTGCTAGGTGTTTCCGTTAGCTTGAATTTTTCCACTATTGGTTTTCTGTCGTACTTAGCTGTCGACAGTTATTAATTATTTGTGTAATTATTCTTACAAGTTTTGGATAATAAATTTGTTGTTTTAATGTGTTGTATGATTCTATTATACCTGAATGTTGACTTTCTTTTATATGGTATAAACTAATTTTTTTCCTAGCTTCTTCTTCTGTCCTTAAGTCCTTAACTCGTCGTGTTAGTTTGAAAAAGCTTATATCCTTGTTTCCGGAATATAAATTAATTATTTCTTGTTGAACTAAGTTAAAGTCGGTATCTGTTACTT
This sequence comes from Nephrocerus scutellatus, assembly GCA_947095585.1. Taxonomy (NCBI): domain Eukaryota; kingdom Metazoa; phylum Arthropoda; class Insecta; order Diptera; family Pipunculidae; genus Nephrocerus; species Nephrocerus scutellatus. The sequence goes on from OX352763.1 coordinate 91,309,286, forward strand.
CTGAATAAATACCTATTACTCCTTTATTCATTTCTTTGAGTTGTTGTAGTATGCCATCTTTACAGCCTTCTGAGATACGAATGTAGGTGATTCTTTTACCGTGTAACACTTCTGTATGTGGTTCTTTATCATAACATATGATTATCTGTTGTTTATAAACGTTGACTATACCTTCTTTTATAGGAATGTGATCATTTTGTTCTTCTAATCCTGAATGAATTGTTTCAATGTTTGAAATTTGATTGACTTCACCCTTTTCTTTTTCGATGCGACTCAGAAAATCAGCGACTTTGTTCTCTTTGCCTTTAAGATATTCTATTTCATAGTCAAACTCTTGAAGTTTAAGTAACCATCTTTGGTTACGTTGGGAAAATTCCTTTCCGTTATATTTTTTATTTAAATATTTAATAGGAAGGTGATCAGTTGTGATTTTAAATTTATTTCCCCATAGATACGGCCTAAATTGAGTAACACTCCATACAATAGCTAAAAATTCTTTATCTGTAACTGAATAGTTTCTTTCACGCTCATTGAGTGTTCGGGATATGTAGCAAACTGGTTGTTTGTCTTGTGTTAATACGGCTCCAATAGCAAAGTTGCTTGCATCCGTATACAGGTGGAAGGGTTTATCAAAGTCAGGGAATTTTAAAATAGGATGTGTTATAAGATTGAGTTTAAGTGCTTCAAAAGAATTTACATATTCGGGATCGTTTTTATTTATTTTCGCTCCTTTGTTTAGATATCTTGTCATTGGATATGCTATTTTTGCGTAGCCTTCAATAAATTTCCTATAATATCCTGATGCTCCTAAAAAACTCCTGAGTTGTTTTTCCGTTTGTGGAAGTGGAAGACTTTTAATTGCATCAACTTTGTTAGGGTTAGGTTTCATACCTTCTCCCGTCAAAATGTGACCTAAGAATTCCGTGTGTTTCTTAAGAAATGAGCATTTACTTAGTTGAAGTTTCAAATTATTTTTTTGTAGAACTGCGAGAATATCTGATAAATTTTTAAGATGTTCTTGAAGAGATGTGGAAAATATTAAAATATCATCTAGATAAACAATGCAAGTTTTATTAAGGTATTTTCGTAATATGTGGTTCATGAGTCGTTGAAATGTGGCAGGCGCATTTTTCAGTCCGAAAGGCATACGAATATATTCGTAAAGTCCCTGAGGAGTGATGAATGCCGTCTTTTCCACGTCGTCGGGATGCATTAGTATTTGATGATACCCTTTAGCTAAATCGATACTTGAAAAGTATTGCGCTTTGCCTAATTTATCAAAGAGGCTATCAATATTTGGTAACGGAAATTTATCGTCAATTGTAAGTTCATTAAGCGCCCTATAATCAACACAAATCCGATATTTTGTTTGACCATCGTTGTCTGGCTTTTTAGCTACTACTACAACTGGTGAGGCATACCTACTCTTACTTTTCCTTATTATTCCTTGTTTTTCCATGTCATATATTTGTCTGGCTACTTCCTCCTCATGTTTTCTTGGTAGCAGTCTATATAGTTTTGCATGCATTGGCTTATCTTCCTTAAGATGAATTTCGTGTCTAATACTTGATGTATGTGTTAACGTATCACCGTCTTTATAATACAGACTTGTGAATCTATCTAGTAGTGAAGTTAATGCTGTCTGTTCTTCGCGATTAAGGCTGCCGAAGTCAGGATTGCCTTCCTCTAGGTAATTACATATAAAATTACTTTCTGGTGTTGTTTTTAAAATTGTTTGATTCTTCAAAGTTATTGTTCCTTTTTCAGTATCTATTATTTTTAAGAATTTTTTAAGTACATCCATGCCAAATAAGAATGTATAATTTTTATTTTCTAATTTATATCCATATGCTTCAATGAACATATTGTCCTTGTACCCAAATTCTTTTGGTACCGGTATCTGGTAAATATTTGTATCCATAGTTGTAGTACTGTTAATAGTTTTCATTTCTACACATTGCGTACCGTAAATGGTATATGGATTCATGTCAAGTTTGCTTGTATTGATAATAGTCATGGCACTTCCTGTATCAATCAATATATAATGTCTTTGGTTATTTAATTCAATGGGTATTGTTAAGATTTCTTCGAGGCTTCTTTCAGAAAAAACTGGTGGTTCAATTGTATTGGTGTCTGGGCTTAGTACCTCTTGGTCTGTCTGTACATTATTAGTATCCATAGGTTCTGGAATATTATTTCTATTCTGTATAGAATGGTTGCGACTATAATTATTCAAGGGTCTAAAATTGTTATAGCTATTCTGAAAATTATTCCTATTTTGTCGGGGATAACTAGGGGATAACTAGTTATGCTGACCTGAATAGTTGGAATTATTTGGAAAACTATTTCCTGAACGGTAGTTGTTCTGTCTTCTTTCATGAAAGTTATTGTTTGTTAGTCTTTGTCCTTCATTTTGTGAGGTAAATTTGTTGGGTCTAACTTGTTGAATTGAACTTGATGAAATTCGTTTATTTTCACTTATGTTTAAATTTCCCTGATCATAACCAATATATGAGAATAAAATTTTTTTAATTTCTTGTATATCATATTTATCTTTTAACTCTCTAGCTAGATTTCCAACCGTAATATCTCTTAATTTTTTAATTATAATATTATAAAGTAATAATTTTTCTTGTTCTCTATTTTCACAAAAAATTACATATGTATTAATTTTACTCACAAGTATTCCAATTTATTTGTTAGATCATAAATTGAACTTACTCTGATATTTAAAATTTCTCTGGTCAAATCGGTGCTGCTAATGATTGGTCGATAATGTTGTTTGAATAACTCTTTAGCTTCATCCCATGTTGTTACGTTGTTGATCAATAGTAGATCCATGGCTCGTCCCTTAATTTTGGTCTGTTGAATGATGTTCCATGTAGCTATTGCGTTTCCTCCAGAATTCCTTAAGTGGTTTTCCACCATTACGATGAACTGTGTCAACTGTTTGCTTTCGCCGTCAAATTCTGGCAAGTACTGGATTTCCCTTAGTACGTTGGCACCAATGCTAGGTTGTGGCATTCTCAACACTATTGCCTTCAGTAAGTCGATACCTATTGGATACCTCCGAGTTTTCCGGCGACATTTTAATGTATTTTTTTTTTAACAACAAAAAAAAATTTTACAAACTAAAAAAAAACTTTTCACTTTTTAGAACGTTTTTTGGTTCTTTCTCGTTTGGACCTGATCCTACCGACTGCGCCAATTAAATTTATACTCGTTGAAAACCTTTTTTTAAAAAGAACTTTTCTCTTTATTATTAATTTTCTTTTTTGTAAGTACAATCTTTATTTAAATTAAACAGAGGTAGCCGCTTGTCTTAAGTGAGGCTGCACTTCCAACTGTTATATATATATAATATTATTTAATTAAAACAATGGTAGCCGCTGTCTTAAGCGAGGCTGCACTACCAATTGCTTGATATATTATATTTAATTAAATCAATAGTAGCCGCTGTCTTTAGCGAGGCTGCACTACTTATTGATTGTACAGAGTTGAAGTTAAATCTAAAACTAAACTAGAAGTGTCAAAAGCTCTTCTTTATATAGTGACCAAGTGCCACCACTAAGGATAATGAAATCTTATTCGGTTTACATAGTAAGTAATATTTTGTTTACATTATAAGTTGCGACCCAAGATAAATTGATGTGTTGCAAATCGTCTCAGCAGCTGCGTATTTTGCAACATCAACATATTGTTTAGTCTACGAGTAAGAATGTTTATATAATGATAGGAATGCTTAATGCTTAATGTATAGTTGGGTCGGAACTTATTTGACAACATTGTAGAACATTGTAGACTGTTGGGATAATGGGATAGAATGTTAAGATAAGAAGAAGCTATAAAATTTAATGTGTGTTTAACATTGTAAGATATTGGGTTGATGCAATAAATTTAATGTGTGTACAACAATGTAAAATATTGGGGTGATGCCAAAATATTCTACAATGTTTAATTATTAAGGGATTTAGCTCCAATATCTAACTCGCGCGGTTGGAGTGAAATTCTTTGACGTTGTGGCCAATATTACGATTAAATTAAAAGGCACGAGTCGCTTGAGAAATTGCTTAGTTCCCGAAATTAAAGACCATAATGATCATATTCCAGAATTTCCATACGAAGAAGTCTTATAATCGCATCTTAGTCCTACATTCCGAATTTCATGCGAATCGCTTGAAAAATTGCTTTGTTCCAGAAATTCCAGACAATAATGATCGTATTCCAGAATTTCCATAGGATGAAGTCTTATAGTCGCATCTTACCCCTACATACCGAATTTAATGCAAATCGCTTGAGAAATTGCTTTATTCCCAAAATTCCAGACAATAATGATCTAATTCCAGAATTTCCATAGGAAGAAGTCTTATAGTCGCATCTTGCTCCTACATACCAAATTTCATGCGAATCGCTTGAGAAATGGCTTAGTTCCCACTATACTGACATTTAACAGTGGCTCACTTTACAGTGTCTCGCAACAGTGTAACTTTTTTAAAAAAAATTAAACCGATTTTCTTCAAATTTAATACACATGTGTATCTTCGATAGACAACACTTTTTGTAAAAAATTTGGAGACCCCGGGTCTGGGTTTGTGGGGCACCATAACTTTTTTTAAAAAAATTAACCAGATTTTCTACAAATTTAATACACATGTGTATCTCCGATAGACAACACTTTTTGTAAAAAATTTGGAGACCCCGGGCACGGGTTCGTGAGGCTCCATAAACCCTTCAAATTCTTCAAATTTAATACACATGTGTTTCTCCGATAGACAAAACTTTTTGTAAAAAATTTGGAGACCCTGGGTCCCGGGGTCGTGGGGCCCCAAAATTTAAAAAAAAGTTAACCCGATTTTCTTTAAATTTTATATACGTATGTATCTCCGATGAAAAACACTTTTTGTAAAAAATTTGGAGACCCCGGGCCCCAGGGTCATTGGGCCCCAAAATTTTTTTTAAAAAAATTAACGCTTTTTTTGTTAAATTTTATATACGTGTGTATCTCCGATGAGCAACACTTTTTGCAAAAAAAAATTTTGTTAAAAAACAACCCGATTTTTTTAAAATTTTGTATCTCCGATGGACAAAATTTTTTGTAAAGTTTTTGGTGTGAGGCCCTGAGGTCAGAGGGGTGCCCATATAAATTTTTTAAAAATTAGCTCGATTTTCTTCAAATTTTAACACATACCCATCTCCTATTAGAGAATTTACATGAACAATTTTATTTTTATGGGTTGTTTTTTTTAAGCATGAATTTTGGTAACTACCCATTCCATGCACTGCAGGTGTGTAGGTGAGTATCCTGTTGTCTGGTAGTAACAGATGCGCTGTGTATAGCAGGCAAAACCTTCTCTATAGAAAGCCCAACTCTACGCATACTAATGCTGTAAACCAAGACCAAACGCATGTGTGTTTGTGGGATGTGAATACGGTGTACAAAAAATAAGAAGTCGCAATGAGCGAGAAACGTAAGATATGGTAGTGGGAAACAGAAAAATTGTATATGGATTTTGCTCCTTTGTTGATTACCAATGCATAAACATTTTGGATTTTTTTAAGCATGTATCTGTGTATCAGCGAAACAGTTGGGCTTTCTATTTTAATCTCTTGAGTTCACTACGAAACGAGAAATAAATTTTTGGATGTGTGGGGGGCAGAGCATTGAGTACGAACGTACGAAACTGGTAGGAAGAATGCCTTAACATTGTCACCAACACAATGGCCAGCATCTCGTGAGCATACAAAAAAATTTCTCAGCATTGGAGTGCCATTTTTCGCTTCCTCTTTATATTTTGAAGATCGTGTTTTACCAAATGGATTGGAGATGAGTGAGAATGTTCCTAGAGTAGACTACGATTTTTTTTTTTATTTCTTTTTATTTCCCAATTCAATTTTACATCTGTCCTTAATAGGACATTAAGTAATTGATTGTACATACATTTCACGGGATATAACAATACAAGGATAAGATCATTATCTTGATACTTCTTTTTTGGTTTTATTTACATATACATACATATATAATTTATGATTTTTTTTTCTTTTTTTTCTTAGGCATTTCATCTTTGTTGTAGGTCTACAGGTCTGCGTCTTTTAAGTCGTCTTCTTCTGATGGTTTCCTGATAGGGTAAAGCTTGTAGGTTATTGTTTGTGTGCGTGGACAACTTTCTTATGTGTTGTGTGCTCATATTTCTTATTTCTTCACTGATTGAAGGTATGCCAAGATCACGATGTATACTGTCATTAGATATATACCAAGGTGCATCTATAATTGTCCGAAGGATTTTGTTTTGCAGTCTTTGAATAACGGCTACATTTGATGTACTGGCGGTGCCCCATACCTGTATTCCATATGTCCAGATAGGTTTGATTATGGTTTTGTATATTAGCAGTTTGTTTTCTGTCGATAGTTTTGAACTTTTTTTAAGAGCCAATAAAGTTGTCTAAATTTGATTTTAATTTGGTTTCGTTTTTGTGTTATGTGATGTTTCCATGTCAGTTTGTTGTCTATGTGAATTCCCAGGTATTTGGCATGGTTGTCAATAGGAATTTGCTTATTGTTTAAATAAATGGCTTGAGGGCTAAAACTTCTTTTGGTGGTATAAATTACTTGTACTGTTTTATCTTCATTGACGTGAATTCCCCATCAGCTGAACCAGTCAACTGTTTTGTCCAGTATGTCCTGTATTGTGTTGGTAGCCGCTTGAAGGCAATTATGAGAGGAAAGAATCACCGTGTCATCTGCAAATGTTGCTACCATAGTGTTTAGATTCCTTGGTTTTGGTATGTCAGCTGTATATAAAAGGTATAATATGGGTCCCAAAACACTTCCTTGAGGAACACATGCGTCTACTTTGCATATATCTGAATTTCCGTCATTGTATTGTACATAAAATAATCTCTCGTTTAAATAGCTCTTAATAAGAGGATAGTAGTCTGGTAGCATTCGCTTTAGTTTTTGTAGAAGTCCTTTATGCCAAACACTGTCGAATGCTTTATCAACGTCTAGATAAACAGCTACACAATATCTTTTCTCGTCCAGGTCGTTGAGGATCTTATTTGTCACTCTATGAACTTGTTGATTTGTTGAAAATTGTCTACGGAATCCGAATTGATGGTCGGGGATAAGGCTTTTTTGCTGTATGGCTATTTCCATACGGTCGAGAAGCAATTTTTCAAATATCTTGGAGATAATTGGAAGTAAACTTATTGGTCTATACGATGATGATCTTGTAGCGTCCTTGCCTGGCTTTGGTATGGCGGTTATTTTTGATACTTTCCAAACTTTAGGGAAGTAGTTTAGCCTAAGAATGGCATTAAAAATAATCCTTAAATATTTAATTGCCGTATCTGGTATTTCTTTTAACATTCTTCCTGTTATCATGTCATAACCAGGTGTCTTCTTTGTATTTAGTCTATATTGGAGGAAATGTTTTATTTCATTTGCGCTAAATGCTTTTATTGTCCTGGACCTCGTAGAGTTGACCTGAGGCAACGAGGTGTTAGTTTGGTTGATAGAATTGGTGAATGTTGTTTTAAAGGAATCTGCAAGTGTTTGAGCTTTGTCTGTATTAGTCCTAGACCAAGTGTTGTCCAGTTTTAATAGAGGTGGTTGGTAGATGCTACCTTTCTTAAGTTTTTTATTTAGTTTCCACAGTGAGTAGTTAGTTGAACTAGTCGCTCATAAATTTGATAAAAATTTAGTGGTGTTGTGATTATTATGTGTCTGTAAGAGTTTTTTTAGTTCTTTCGTCGACTTGTTCAGTTTTTCCTTGTCGTGTGGGGATCTGTTAGCTTGCCATACCATTCGCAGTCTCCGTTTTTCTTTGATTTTTTGTTGAATTGATTGCGGTGTCAAGTCGTTGAATTGTTTGGAGTTGATTTTATTGCAGCGAATTGGATTGTGTCATTTATATGGGTAATGGCACTTTCGAGTTCGTTTGGTGTTTTAAGAGACATCTGAAGTTCTATTCTCTCGTCAATTATTTCGCGGAATGTGGTCCAGTCTGTCTTATGGTTGCATAGTTGCACTCCTGGAGTCTTGGATTTGTTTCAAATTCAATTATAATGGGTGAATGGTCAAAAGATAATTCAAGGCAAGATTTTATTGTCAAATATTTCTGGTTAATATTCCTAACTATGCAGAAGTCTATGAGGTCCGGTATTTTTCTAGTGTCCGTTGGCCAGTGTGTGGTGGTATTTGGTGGTGTCTTACAAAAGACAAAGATAAGATGACGCCGATATTTACTTAGAGCTGGTATATTTAGTAACAGCTTTTGTTCCTTCACTGACCGCATGCTTGGCCAACTCTCCGGGAAGTAAAAGACTTACAATTGGTTTTTATTATAGCATCTAGTAGGTTTTTCCCTTTTTTGTTTGTGAGCCTGGATCCCCAGTCAGTATGCTTAGCATTAAAGTCTCCCCTGCAATGAATCGTAAGCCCAGGCTTTTGATGTAGTCCATATATTGTGTTGTACTGATTATGTGTTTTGGTGGACAATATAGTGAGGATATTATTAGAGGTCCTTGTAAATCTTCTATTTGAATTGTCGCAGATTGTATGTGTTCTTTTTTGTACTCTTGCAGTTCCATGTATTTAATATCTTGTCTAACCAGGATTGCTGCATCACCGCGGGCTCGTCCACTAGGGTGATTTGTGTGGTGTATGTTATATTTTGGAATTTTAAGATAGCTTTTATTCGTGAAGTGTGTTTCAGAAATTAAGGCAATATCAACGGAATTGTCTTTGACGAACTGCTTTAATTCCAACGGATGTCGTATTAGGCCATCTGCGTTCCAAACAACTATTTTCAATTTTTTATTTTGTCTGTCCATTAATTTTTGTCTTTAATAGAGAAAGGATATTCATCATGTTAGAAATTTGTGTTATAAGTTCTTTCATCATGATTTTTATTTCTGTAAGGTCGTCAAATGTATTTCCTGTGTTTGTGTGTGTTTGCTCGTTTTTGCTCTGTTTATTTGAGGTGGTGCCATAAGAAGCAGTTTGTGCAAACCTTGGGGGAGATGTATTCGTTGTGTTAGTTTGTATTTGATCGTTAATGACTTGTGTGCTTTGTGTGCTTAGCTCCACCTCATTCGATGTGACTTGTGCATAAGTTAGGGTATGATTTGTGTATGGTTCACGTGTATCGGCTGTTTCAGTTCTGGGATTCTTGTCGTTGGTTGTCAGTTTTTTTTCCCGTAAGGAAGGATATCTCTTAACTTTGAGAGCTTTGTATATTTCACAACCTTTGTAATTTGCGGTGTGTTTTTCTCCACACAGAGCACATTTTACGCCATTACTGTTTGGTCCAAGTGCGCATTCAATAGTTTTATGTTTTCCTGCGCATTTAACGCAGGTGGGTTCCTTTGTGCAAAAATTTTTGGTGTGTCCGTATTTCTGGCAGTTCGTGCATTAGGGTATAAGCCTTTTTTGATGCGGTGGTTCGAACGATATTTTACAGTGTAGTAAATGGGTAATGCTGTAAATATTTTTGTTATTTTTGCTGTTTTCGAGTTCTATAGAGAAGAGGGGTTGTGGATGTTTGGTGCCCCTTTGTAATATGTTATGTATATTTTTAACATTGTGGCCTAGTTCGGTAAGTTCTTTTTTAATTTCATCTTGGTCAGCGGAATGGTGCATGTTTCGAAGCATGACCCGAAATCCTCTTTGTTCTTTGGGTTTGTATGTGTAATACTGTGTGTTTTTTTCTTGAAGTAACTTTACTATAATTGTATAAGTTATGGAATCTATGGGCTGGATTTTTATTTCATCGTTTGGCAGCACTCTTAATTCATATGAATTTTTTGTTGTCTCGTGATCTAGAGCGTTGGTTAGGACATTTATATATTTTACTCCTTGGACATAAATTGGTGGTGGTTTGGATATTTTCTTAGGTGCTTCTTTGTCTTTGTCTTCAATCTAGGCAGTGTCGGTCTCCTTTTCATCGTCTGTTGATAATATGTCAAATCGATTAGATGATTTAATATTTGGCTGACTAAGCCAGTAGTTTTTTAGGGTGTTTTGATTTTTGAATTTTTTAGTATTGTCCGTTGTTTTGAGCGGTGAGGTTCTGTTCCTTTTTTGGGATGAGAGTTGATTGTTAGGAACATCTTTCATCTTATGATTGGGCTGCTGTATTTTAACTGGAACATGTTTTAGTGGGTCCATAGATGTGATTGATGTTGATGTAGTGGTGCTAAAAATAGGTGTAACGTTTGTTGCAATAAGGCTTGTTGTTGTCGAAGTGTTTGTCGCTGTATTAATAATTTTAGAATTTGTCGTTGTTGTTGTTGTTGTGGTGGGAGTTGAGATTATTCTGGTAGTAGCTGGTGTGTTGTTGTGCGTAGCCCAGTTGACTTGGTTTTTTTGTCGCCCCGCAGGGGGCTACCTCGCTACGCTCATATTCAAATGATTTTTAGTTTTTCAATTTGTTTTTTTGTTTCGAAGTATTTATTACAATCGACTAGAATTAATGTGTTTTTTATATATTTTTTTTTAACTACTCGTAGCTCTATAATTGTAGAGAATATGGTTATATAGTTTTAGGCGCTTGCGATTTCGGTTCAGTGGAAGGTTTGTTTGTCTTTTTTTTTGATATGACAATTGACAAATCTTTACGGCTCTTTGTCTATTCCTCTCTTTTCCACACTGAATCCAAATAAGTTTAGCGCGGGTTTTATTTATATATGTATTAATAGGAATGTGTTACTTGTAATAAACAATTATTTTGCAATTCACCTTTCAACCCTAGTACTGCTGGGATGTGCACTTCAATTTGCAAGTGAGCAGCAATCAATGCTATTTCCAGCGATGTACAATATGTGTATTATTTAGATGAAACGCTTTCAGAGTTTTGTTTTTATTTTCACACAGTTAATATAGACTACTTGTCTACGAATTAGCAGTTCTTTTTTTTTAAATTCTCTATATTAACTTCACTTGCCCGTGGGTCGTCGGTCGTCGGTCGTCGGTCGTCGGTCGTCGGTCGTCGGTCGTCGGTCGGTCGTCGGTCGTCTGTCGGTCGTCGGTCGTCTGTCGTGGATTCTTGCGATCAATTTTTAACCCACTTCCCATGGCCCGATTTTATTGAAATTTTGCACACATGTGTATTTCCGGAGACAACACTTTCTATTAAATTTTGAGGCCCCTCGGGCTGCGGGGTCGGGGGGCTCCCAAACAAAAATTTTAAAAAATTTACCCGATTTTCTTCAAATTTTACACACATGTGTATACCCAATAAACAATACTTTTTCGAAAATTTGGTAGTGATCGGGTCCCGGGTTCGGCCGCAAGGCCCTTATACATTTTTTAAATATCTGTACTGGCATCAGATATTCGTCGCCCTTTATGGACTGTGTGCGGTGTGTGCTGTGCAGTCGGCTGCGCTGCATGGTTTTGTTGGTGGTGGAGAGAGAGAGAGAGAGAAATTTTAGCGCACGCACAAATGAACCCAGCAAATGAAACGAGACATACATGTTTTATGCTTACTTCAACTTACATTTTTATTTACTGAATTGTATTTTTATTGATGTCGTTTTTTTTGGTTGTCGATATCAACTTACAGATAGAACAACAAGTTTTCACAATATTCTGTCATTTGGCGTTTTCATAAATTAGTTCAGAGCAGTCAAAGAGTTCTCAAGATAAATGTTCGTGTTTCTTATTTGCTCAGAGTATGAGCGTACTCTAAGTGCTCAGAATAAAATGATCTGAGCTTTTTCAATTTTAACATCTGATGTCAAATGTTTGTTTCGATGATTTTCTTCTACAATAAAAAAAAATGCCCCAGGATCGAGGGGCTCCCATATCAATTTCTGCGATTAGAGAATTTAGATGAAAAATTTTAATTTTTATGGGTTGTTTTTTTTATTTATTTATACATGAGCGCTCAGGGCCGCATGCCAGCTAGGTGCCATACAATCAGGGCTGTTAAGCTTTATTCGCCACATCTTCGTCCAGGTGGCTACCCCATTAATCGTTTCTTGTAATTTTTACTAGATTCCTCTTTGTTTTCTCCAACTGCCAGAATTGCCGTGTCATCAGCAAACATAGCTATCGTACTAGTAGTTGTAACTGGTAAATCGCTAGTATATAAAAAATAGAGAATCGCTCCCATAATACTTCCTTGGGGGATTCCTGCTTTGATTTCCTTAAGTTGAGAATATACACTTTCATATTTGACTCGAAAGAATCTTTCAGAGAGATCGGATTCGGTAAGGTCTACGATTGGAATGTAAGAAGCGAATTCCACTTATTGATCAATCCTTCATGCAAGACACTCTCAAAAGCTTGGGCAACTTCAAGAAAAACTGCTTCACGAACCATTCTGCTTTCTAAGGCCCCTTCGATGACATCGGTGATTCTGTGGACATGATTCAGGGTAGAGTACTTATCCCTGATAGGATGAAATAAGTTTCTTAGATTCAATTATAGATTTTAGCAAAGAGTATAGAGATATCAAGAGGAACGAAGTAGAACAAAAATGTTTATACAAATTAATTCCGCAATTAAAATGGGTTGTACAATCAGTTGTATGAGTGCATCCTTAATTTATGTTTTGTATCATATTGTTACGAAATTCAGGCTTTCGAGTTCGTAAAGGATTTTGCAAATAAAACACAACACAAGTTAATTAATTTAAAATTAAAACAAATTACACAAGAACACTTATGATACTAGTACTTCACAATAATTCTCTTAGGTTCTAGCTTTATCACTTTACAAGAACTTTTACAACTGCACTAATTAAATTCCAAACAACTAATCATCTTACTTCGGCCTAACGCCTCTATTTATACTCAATCATAAGCTTCCAGAAACTGCCAATATTGCAGACAGAAATATCCAGAACATTGTAGCCTTATTCCCCTATTTACAACTAACTATACTTATATGTAATGAGTCATCTTCTAAAAATAGACCACATGTTCAATCATGTTCTTTTACAAAAACAGGTCAAACCGCACAAACCGGTTTGACTACTTGTTTGACCAGTACACAATGATTCAAACTTGCAGGCGGTTACATTTCAAATTTCAAATAATCTAATACTGTTAGAGACTAAAAGTATGCAACACAAAAGTGCTTATTTTTAGTATGCAGTATTTACATTGCGATCTATCTTAGGATTCTAATTCCATTATATGCGCTACTAACTATTTTTCGTAACAATATTATGCTAAGAACTGGTTACGCACTCATACTGCTTTACAGCTTAACCCAACTCAAAAGAAATAATTAATTTTAGTAGTACTTCGTACTTCGTTGTGTGCACGTCGCACCAAACGTGCGACAAGAATTTACAAGAAAAATTTCAATTTTTAAATTCTCTATATTAACTTCGCGTATACAGTTGTCTGTGGCTAGCTGGATGGCTGGTGGAATCTTGCGATCAATTTTTAACGCACTTCCGAAAGCCCGATTTTCCTGAAATTGTACACATGTGTATTTCTGGTTACAATACTTTCTATATATATTTTCGGTCCGCAAAAACATATCAAAATTTAAAAAAGCCCTTTTAATGTCGACTAACAGCTGTATCTTCAATTCAAAGCCGGATGCCAGTAAAACACATAAAACCTGGTATTAATGGAGACATATCTAATAATTTAGCTGAAAGGTTCCAGGACATGGATGATAATTCAAGATATGCGGTCGAACGAGATCTTGAATATAATTCTTAGCATATTGATGATTCACTGACCTAGGTCCCAAATAGTGTTGTCATGCCAAAAACACATGTGTGCAAAGTTTAAATAAAATCGGGTTTTAGGAAGTGTGTTAAAATTGATGACAAGATTCTACCCACCAGCCAGCCAGCCAGCCACAGGCACGCGAAATTAATATAGAGAATTAAAAAATAAGAAGATTTGTGCTATGTATGACCCTCCTCACTTAGTTAAAAATGTTCGAATCAACTTAGCTACGGATTTTCAACCTTAGACGGAGTTGCAAGTTGGTCAGTATTGGAAGAATTGTATAAGATCGAAACAAATTCCACCACAAAAATGTGCACAAAATTGTCATATGCCAATATAAAACCAAACAATTTTGAAAAATTGAGGATTGGTTATGCTACGCAGATTTTTAGCGGAAGTGTGGCGGCTGAAATAACAATTGCCCTAGCGTTTACAAAATTATCAGACCTAAATAAAGCCTTGGCAACATTGCATTATTGTGATAAATTCGATATGCTCTTTGATGCTTTAAATAGTAAAAAAACACATAAAAATTAAAATTTTTCATGTAAATTCTCTAATAGGAGATACATATGAGTGCAAAGTTCGAACCGGGTTAATTTGGAAAAAATTAATATCAGAGCCCCTTCAGTTCAAATAAAGAAAATCAGGCTAATTTTTAAAACAAATTATATGGGCACCTCAATGCCCGTTAACCACCAAAATTTTACAAGAAGTTTTGGTCATCGGAGGTGTATAAAATTTGAAGAAAATCGGTTCAATTTAAAAAAAGATTTATATTGGCACCAAATTTTAATAGAAAGTGTTTTAACCGGAAATAAACATGTGTGCAAAGTTTCAATGAAATCGGACTTTGGAAAGGGGGTTAAAAATTTATCGCAAGATTTCACGACACACAGACTGACGTGCCACGGGCACGCGAAGTTAATATCGAGAATTGAAAAACAATTTGATTCAAATCCAAATTGCATAGCTCTAAAACTAGATTATAGCCCATATACAATTTTAAAATCATCGTTAAGTTTTATAGCCACCATTGAAGGGTCTACCAAAATAAAAGCTTATTTTTTTTCTGGACTTTTGCAAACTATTAATGCTGTGTTAAATCTCACTGACGAATTTTTTAAAAAAAAATGAACAAAATTCCGTTTATACTTAACTGGACGGTTCAATCAAGATCCATGCGAAAATTTATTTTCAATAATTCGACAAAGAGGCGGAAATATAAGAAATCCAACAGTACATCATTTTAACGACATTATTGCTCAACTTCTGATGGATTTCAATTACCAACTAACGATGCAGCAATCAATTCAGATACTGGAACTGGACCCGATATCTGGACTTGGCTTATAACATTGGTCATGGTCAACCTACATAGTCGTGTTAGTTTATTTGGGATGATGCTGGAATAATCTATTTTAACGATTTAAAAAATAAAATCATAGAAACACTTCCTATATTAGATGAATGTTCAGAAAAATATTATGCTGGATATGTGGTGTCCCGTTTGAAATTAAAAATTAACTGTACGCATTGTCATTAATACTTTATAAAAATTATAAGAAAGATTCGGATTTTGGCTCACTCATCCCCCTTCAGAAATTTTTACTAAAAAAAGTAAAAATCATATAAAGATTTTTAAAAGCTTCTTCGACGAATCTCCTCACTATAAAAATATAAAACAAATTATAGTTGACCAATGTGTGGAATGGACCAGGCAACACAAGGATTTTAATTGGTGGTTTGACGATGATTCAGAATGCTGTTATCACCATACATATAAAACATATTATTCTTTGAAGCATGTGTTAATTATTAAATTGTTAAAAAACCCTGAAAATTTAATACTGCCCATGGCTCACAAAATTTGAGGAAATTTGAAGAACATCGGGTAACTTATTTAAAAAAGAGCAGGGTAGGCTGTGTCGAAGACACGGCCGTGGGTTTTGAGCGTGACAACGTCTGTCCGGGACGAAAGAAAAGAAATCAAAGACCTTGTTGTCTGTGGGACATAAACACGGACGGATATATTAAAATTTTTTTCTATACTAAATACAAGTCCTACGACTTGCACCGTAGCTCATCACATACATCATCATCACATCACATTATATAATTATAAATTATTTATAAGCGAATTTTAATATTCATAACCACTAACTGTGAAGTTGCTGCATATTGCATCTTACTGCCCAAACACAGTAATGCAGCTTTTGGTTCAACTCATAAAAAATTTGAGTAGTTTTAAATTAAATTAGAAGAGAAAATTAGTGAGTAGTGCTGCACATGCTTCGAAATGATATATATAGTAAGAATGTCGCTTTCAAACATGCAGGCCAATTATTTCTCATTAAATTTCTTTTGCATTGTTCTCTTATTTCTGTAATTGATCGAATAGTTATTTTGAACCGATGCTTAATGCCATGTATGATGTTTGATGGTTGACTCAATGGACTTAAGCTTGCAGGTTGTCATTGTTATATGCCTCTTTTTTTGGTAACTTATAGTAGTATTTTTTTCTGTTACACGACCAAACACGAGAGCACTCACTCACATTTTATGCAATGTTGATAGAAAGAGCAGAACTGAGCACTGATAGAAAATGAGCAGAGACTAACTATACTATCACTACATCTGCGGTGAAGAATTAAGGAGTTACGCAGCTTGTGCTGCACAAAAAAATTGGCAGGCAGTCGGTATGCACGAAATGCGGCTACATTTTAAACCGACTTACAGTCTGCTTGTGGGCGACAATTTGACATTTACATTTTGCTATTTGCATCCAATTTTAAGTAGCTGCGTAAACTGCGCAGTCGATTTTTCTTTACTGCATTAGCTGAAAAGTGAATTTTTGACCAAAATGCAGCAGCATAAACTGCGCAGCGGCTGAATTATTGACTGCATATGTTTGTTTTGTTCTGCTCTGCTTGATTGTATGTTATTGAAACCACATCCATGATCATCAATCACATCACATACAACAGAATTAATAATTTATAAGCTGATTTTAATGTTCATAACAATTTATTGTGAGGTGGGTACATATTAAATATATCATATCACTGCACAAACATAGTAATGCAGTTGCGTCGATAGTAGTAAGAGAAGAAAGAGCTGTTAAAAAAATATGTGCGTGTAATCTTTACGCGCGGTTGGAGTGAAATTCTTTGACGTTGTTTACGATTAAATTAAAAGGCACGAGTCGCTTAAGAAATTGCTTAGTTCCCGAAATTCCAGACCATAATGATCATATTCCAGAATTCCCATAGGAAGAAGTCTTATAGCCGCATATTAGTCCTGCATTCCGAGTTTCATACGAATCCCTTGAGAAATGGCTTGGTTCCAAAAATCCCAGACCCTATTGTCCAGATCCCAGAATTTCCATAGGAACAAGTCTTATAGTCACATATTAGTCCTACATTCCGAGTTTCATACGAATCCCTTGAGAAATGGCTTGGTTCCAAAAATCCCAGACCCTATTGGCCAGATCCCAGAATTTCCATAGGAACAAGTCTTATAGTCACATATTAGTCCTGCATTCAGAGTTTCATACGAATCCCTTGAGAAATGGCTTTGTTCCAAAAATTCCAGACCCTATTGGCCAGATCCTAGAATTTCCATAGGAACAAGTCTTATAGTCACATATTAGTCCTACATTCCGAGTTTCATACGAATCCCTTGAGAAATGGCTTGGTTCCAAAAATCCCAGACCCTATTGGCCAGATCCCAGAATTTCCATAGGAACAAGTCTTATAGTCACATATTAGTCCTACATTCCGGATTTCATACGAATCCCTTTAGAAATGGCTTGGTTCCAAAAATCCCAGACCCTATTGGCCAGATCCCAGAATTTCCATAGGAACAAATCTTATAGTCACATCTTAGTCGTACATTCCGAGTTTCATACGAATCCCTTGAGAAATGTCTTGGTTCCAAAAATCCAAGACCCTATTGGCCAGACTCCAGAATTTCCATAGGAACAAGTCTTATAGTCACATATTAGTCCTACATTCCGAGTTTCATACGAATCCCTTGAGAAATGGCTTGGTTCCAAAAATCCCAGACCCTATTGGCCAGATCCCAGAATTTCCATAGGAACAAGTCTTATAGTCACATATAAGTCCTACATTCCAGATTTCATACGAATCCCTTGAGAAATGGCTTGGTTCCAAAAATCCCAGACCCTATAGGCCAGATCCCAGAATTTCCATAGGAACAAGTCTTATAGTCCCATATTAGTCCTACATTCTGAGTTTCATACGAATCCCTTGAGAAATGGCTTGGTTCCGAAAATCCCAGACCCTATTGTCCAGATCCCAGAATTTCCATAGGAACAAGTCTTATAGTCACATATTAGTCCTACATTCCGAGTTTCATACGAATCCCTTGAGAAATGGCTTGATTCCAAAAATCCCAGACCCTATTGGCCAGATCCCAGAATTTCCATAGGAACAAGTCTTATAGTCACATATTAGTCCTACATTCCGAGTTTCATACGAATCCCTTGAGAAATGGCTTGGTTCCGAAAATCCCAGACCCTATTGTCCAGATCCCAGAATTTCCATAGGAACAAGTCTTATAGTCACATATTAGTTCTACATTCCGAGTTTCATACGAATCCCTTGAGAAATGGCTTGATTCCAAAAATCCCAGACCCTATTGGCCAGATCCCAGAATTTCCATAGGAACAAGTCTTATAGTCACATATTAGTCCTACATTCCGAGTTTCATACGAATCCCTTGAGAAATGGCTTGGTTCCAAAAATCCCAGCCCCTTTTGGCCAGATCCCAGAATTTCCATAGGAACAAGTCTTATAGTCGAATCTTAGTCCTACATTCCGAATTTAATGCGAATCGCTTAGGAAATGGCTTGGTTCCCAAAGTACTGACATTTAAAAGTGGCTCACTTAAACGTGTGTCTCTTAACAATGTCTCACTGTTGATCACAACAGTGGGACATTTAACAGTGTGACGCTGTTGATCACAACAGTAGGACATTCTGTTGATCACAACAGTGGACATTTAACATTTGACTTTTTGAACATGCACCCCCGTATACCTTGTAGTGAGACGTTGTCACGTCAAAATGTTAATAGAAAGTATTGTCACCGAAAATACACATGCGCACATGTGTAAATTTAAATCGGGCTTTACGATGTGGGTTACAAATTGATCGCAGTATTACACCTACCAGCCTCCCAGCCAGCCACCACCGACAATCGGCCACGCGAAGTCAATATAGTCAATATATATCTATATATATAAAATAGAGAATTTATTTATATAAAAAATAAAAAATATATTTGTATATTTGTGCCTACCTAGCTCTGGAACGCCTTGACCAATTTCAACCAAACTTGGTATACTTATTAGTTACTATGTGGAATCAAACATTGGTGGTGGGGGGTACCACGTTTTTTGGCTGGGGGAGGCGTGGCAGGCGATTTTATTGTCGGACCCACTGTTTTCGGTATCGCTGAGACGAATAGTGCTGGTAGTACACTCCTATGGGTGAGTTATATTCCCGCAGGGGAATCGATATTAGTGTTGATTCTATGGTTTTCGGGGTCGCTGAGTTGGTGTTGGTAAGACAGCTCTAGGGGGATGGGGTGATAACTGAGTGGTGGGGTGAACCGATATAAGTGTTGATTCTATGGTTTTCGTGGTCGCTAGTTGAATGGTGATGGTAAGACAGCTCTAGGGGGATGGGGTCGATAACTGAGGGGGGTGACCGATATTAGTGTTGATTCTATGGTTTTCGGGGTCTCTGGGTTGAATGGTGATGGTAAGACAGTTCTAGGGGGATGGTGTGATAACTGAGGGGGGGGGGCGATATTAGTGTTGATTCTATGGTTTTCGGGGTCGCTGAGTTGAATGGTGATGGCAAGGCAACTCTAGGGGGATGGTTTGATAACTGAGTGGTCGGGGGGGGGGGGGGGGTGACCGATATTAGTGTTGATTCTATGGTTTTCGAGGTAGCTGAATTGAATGATGATAGTAAGACAGCTCTGTGGGGATGGGGTCGACAGCTGATGGGGGGGGGGGGCGATATTAATGTCGATTCTATGGTCTTCGTGATCGCTGAGTTGAATGGTGATGGTAAGACAGCTCTAGGGGGAAGGTGTCGATAACTGAGGGGGCGATTTTATGGTTTTCGGTGTCGCTGAGTTGAATGGTGATGGTAACACCTCTAGGGGGTGGTTGTTGATTGGGAGGGGGGGGGGTCACCTATATTAGTGAGGATCTATGGTTTTCGGGGTCGCTGAGATGAATAGTGGTGTTTAGAATTGTACTGGGTGACCATTTGACGACGAATTTGGACATTGTCGCCCCTACTTCAAATTGGAAAAGGTAGATTAGTAGCCGTGTGTTATGATTATATTCAATTGACATAAATTTTTGAAATAATAAATTCTATTTATCCGGCTGCTTCTCAAAACTAACACATTTTGTACCGGTTGCGAGAAGGGGCCATTCAAGAGGGGAAACTAACAACAGCGTATACAACCAAGTTTTGTTTTAAATTAATTTTATGTATGTTTATTTAATTTTATTTTATAATTTGAATACTATAGCTATAATATAAAATATATTTTTTAAAATAAATTTTGTTTATAAAAACAGCAATTTTACCTTATAGTTAGATATCATTCTTTTTTCTACCCCTGCCAAATAGAAGATTGGGATGAATAAATACCTAGGCAACGCCGGGTAATCAGCTAGTAATATATAAAACAACCCATACAAATTTTAATTTTAATTGTAAATTCTCTAATCTGAGATACACATGTGTATTTGAAGAAAACCGAGTAACTTTTTAAAAAAAAATTGATGTGAGCCAACCCGCCCCCGGGTCACGAACCTCTACCAAATTTTTACAAAAATTTTTGTGTATTTTTCTTGTAAATTCTCTAATCGGAGATTCAATTTTGTGGTGAAATTCCCCATTTGGTGGTGAAAACATAGCAGCCGCAGCGTACGGTTGGTGTGACGTGCACACAACTACGTACGAAGTACTACTAAAATTCTTTCGTTTGAGTTGAGTTAGGCTGTAAAGCAGTATGAGTGCGTAACCAGTTCTTCATATAATATGATACAAAACACAAATTAAGAATGCACTCATACAACTGAGTGTACAACCCATTTCAATAGTGGAACCCATTAATTTTTGTATAAACATTTTTGTTCTACTTCATTCCTCTTGATATCTCTATACTCTTTGGTTTTAGTCTTTTTAAAATTCATTTTTCAAAACGTTTCGACATTAAAGGCAATAATGATATTGGCCTGTGCGATGACACTTCATGAGGATCCTTTCCCGGCTTCTGAATCATGATTACTTCCGCTATTTTACAATAACAAGGAACATTTTTTAGACGAATACAAGCATTTTATAGTTGGGTAATCTTTTTTAGTGCTTTTGATGGAAGCTATCTTAGTAAGTAGTAGTACGGTTGGAATGTGTTCTTAAGATGTTCAGCGAGTAATTCTGCTTGTTAAGCGTCAGATTTAGCCCAAGTGCGATCTGCCTTTCTTAATGGTGGTATATGTTTAACCGGCCCTTTCAGATGGTTGTTTTCCATAATGAGTAGTCTGCCGATTTATCGGTTGATAAACCAGACAGATATCCCTTAATTGTCTGTTTTTGTTGTAATATTTTAGTGATTTTATTTAACTCGGTTTTGTGGGCTGGGTATCTTGTTTGTTGCCATTTCTTTCGAACTTTTCTCTTCTCCAATATGAGATTTTAAATTTCAGAAGGATAGGTTAGTCCAACAGTTTTTCTTTCTGGAGCAGGATAACTTTTCCACTCAGTTTTTTGGATAGTTTAGATAAAGATTAAAATTTCATCGTCAAGTTGGTCTTTAGTTTGTGGCCTAGTTCTTAGATTTATTTCTTCGTCTAGTTTATGTTGCAAATAATTCCAATCCGTCAATTTATTTACAAGATGTGCATTTTCCCAACGTTAAAATCGGGTAAATCTTTAAAAAAATTTGTATGGGAGCCTCACGACCCTAAGGCCCGATGTGCCCCAAATTAATAGAAAGTATTGTCATGGGAGACACACATGTGTGCCAAATTTGAATAAAATCTGACTTTAGGAAGTGTGTTAAAAATTGATCACAAGATTCTGCCCAACAGCCAGCCAGCCACGGGCTCGCGAAGTTAATATAGAGAATTAAAAAATAAATAATGTACAAATCAAAAATAATGATCAATTATTAATAAATAGAGCATTGTTAGAAAAGCATATATATAACAGAAGTAACAAATAAACTTTAAAAGCATTTGAACATTCAGAAAATATCCAGCATAAGTTAGTTACTAATATAATGTATCAAATACAAATAATAAAAAAATGAATATCAGTTATGCAATTCATTGGTATAACTAATAACATGATTTATGGAAACAAAGAAATAAATATTGTTAAGAAATATATAAATGAGGAAAATGTAGAGTTCATTAATTTTGAGGAATAATTCCAGTTTGCTGAAATAAAATTATTTCTAATATTTAATTAATATTACAAACATATACATATTTGAGAATCTATTTTTATAAAAGCATTAAAAAGAGGAGATTTAATAATAAATATTCCGTTTGAAAATATAATAAATTGTCAAAATAATGAATATGTTCGAAATAAAGAACAAATGTGAAATTTATGACAGAAAAACAATTTGTAGATATAAGAATATCATAGATACAAGTAATAGTACATTAATACCCAATTTATTACTAAGCCTACCATCAACATGCAACAAAACTAACAATCTACACAGATCAACCATTAAAGACATCAACCCCGGAACCATAGTGCCCAACCAAAAAAATAATATAATGTTCATCAAAAGCAAACTAATTTACCTAGAAGACTCTTACGTTATTCAGTACCATAATGCTACATAAAATTCAATTTTTAGACTACATATTACTATTTAGACTATTATTAGGACCATCATTGTACAACACATATCAAGAGCTACTGACGTTACACTTATGTCGTTTTTTTTCTTCGTAAAACTCTGCCCTGGAGTTGTTTTTTGGCTGTCAACTTGTTCGTTTCCCCTTCAAAACGACTCTACCGTAGAGTGAAAGCAGATCTGTATATTTTGGAAGATTTACCTGTCTTTATACTAATACAACAACAACACATGCAAAAAAATGTAAACAAAAGATTTTCGCCTTTCGTGTTCGATTTCCCTTTTGAAAAAATCTACGCTCGAGCGCGCTCTGGGGCAGAGTTTTTAGGGGAAAACAATTAACATTAATTAAGGAACTGAATTTCAACAATACTCGGCACATCGGTGTTATAGACCAAAATTATTCTACATTTGGCTTAAAGTTTGGACTAACAGCGTTAGCACTTCACCTAATAACCCTTTATAAAAACTTACTTGTCAAAAAGACCTAAACAATTAAATGGAAATCCCGATAACAGATAAATCTATAGAAATTGCAACAAATATCGACCTTCAAGAATCAGAATCTAAAGTTTTCAAAATTAATCAAATTCAATTTTTTTTAAATTTAAAAATAAAACATAATTTTACAAATGAGGACATTTTAACCTAAGAAGGGAAGAGATAAGCTAACAAAGATTTAAAACTGATAAGCAGCAGATATCACCGATCACCACTTGATTTTATTACTATAGAGTCTATGATGGGAGCACAAAGCCTGCGTAGCGCTTACTGAGTACGCGACTAGTTAATCACCGCCGTACAGCGTACAGCTAGTAATGTAATTCATATCTGGCTCTACAAATGTGGTGCTCTCCACTGATGTCGATTTCCAGCCAAGCTCATCTAGGTTGACATCCCCAGAGTCTGGCGTCCTGATCTACGCTATCCTTCCAAGCTATTTATTCATCTGACGACGTACTAGTAAATGTAATGTGCTTGGTCAAATTTGTCATTGGTATGGCTGTGTGGTTAGGATTATTGGCTACCACCTAACACGTATTATATTTCTAGAGCGTTTAAAAAGGTTTCCGGAATAAATCTTTCTTAAAACTAAGGGTCTTAGAAAATTCTATTGACTTTCGGACCTTCCAACATTTCCTCTCGAAAGCGTAAAAATTCTATAACTATCTCTTGAGTTTGATTCACGTTTTTATCTGTGGTATTAACTACATGATGCAAGGCATAATAACTGAATTTAATGAATAAAGAAAAAACATAATCTTTAATTTGATTAAAAAAATATTTGTACTCTTAATTCGTTATATTTAAAATATTATTTACAAATTAAATTATCTATAGAATATACAATGAATTTCAACACTTACAAATAAAAATGCTAAGGAACAATAAATTAAATATTAGCTTATAATAGATTGCTGTTATACTTTAGGCGTTGTTAACCACCGAATCCTTAATAAAGTTTGAGCCAACTATGCGGTGATATTTACACGCAATGCGGCAACCGTCTGTACAAAAAAGTTTGTCATTACACATTGCACCAGCTAGTGAGGGTTCTGCAACTACTAAAGCTTGGCAATAGTCCCAGCACATGAAACAGTTTGGTTTTTGGCGACATTTTTCTGAATTTTCGTTGCTCTCAATGTTGCTCTTGAACATAAAGTTGTTAAAATTCTGCAAATGGGATAAGAAAGAAATGGGAAAATTAACTAAATTGCCATAATTAATAGTTGCCATGAATTTTACGTAATAAATAAAATTTTTTAAATTATTTTTTAACGTTTAAAATGGTTTTAATTAATACACAAGGATGGTCATGGTAATTTACCTTTAGAAAACACTTTTGACGGCATTTGGCGATTGCGACGTTTTGTTCTTTCGATAATGTGACACTCGGTTTTATCACTGCTGCCTTGCATAGCATGCAGTCGAGTAGAATTGAGATAATCAATACGATATTAAGTAAATAAATTATCCTTGTATTCATTTTGTATGATTGGATTCGGGAATAGTTTCAGCAATTGGTCGAAAACACGCACAGAACGAATTGATGTTGACCGCTGAACGAACGACAAAGTTATGAATGAGTTCTCTTGTATGTACAGATCTTTTTTATTCTAAAGATCTATGGTAACTCAACCAGTAATATAAATCTGCAGCGATTATACCTGTCTTACGATTTCTCGTAAATCTATTTTTTGAAACGCAGTTTAAACGGATTTTACCTGCGCACAGCAACTTGCGAATGGTGATTGCCTAGCTAATGTACTAGTAATGCTGCGCAGGTAGAAGGATGATCATAGAACTGACGCCAGGTGGGATTTTCCAATCTTTGATGAATGATTTTATGGTAGATAGAGTTTTTGGATTTTCCTGCATTCCGGTTCATTCATAGATGTTTTTGATGTCACTAATTACGGAATTATTATTACCTAAAAATAAAGCCGGTATTTGTACAGACGGCTTTTGTTGAAACGGAATGTAATTAGTGGTTGGGTAATAAATAAATCTTGTGCATTTTGTTCGGATATTGACGGCTTCCGCTCGTCGTTTAGGTTAAAGTCTGGGAAATAAAAATTTCCCAGTTTCATTGAGAAATAGAGAAACAAATTTTACGTAAAATGTGGTCATATAATTTATGTTAAATGACTTAATATTTGAATTTTTTGAACTACTCTGGTATCTACTGATATATAAATGGACATGTATATATAATATATTTACTGTTTTTTTTTCTTTATATAGAAACTTCATTCTTAAAGATTTCGAAAATATAATACGCCATAATAAAAAACCAAAATTACTTAAATATTTTCCCTTTTTAAATTACAATGTCATTGAGAAATAGAGAAACAAATCTTATAATGTACGAATGCATATATAATAAATTCAGAGTTTTTTTTTGTTTGTATAGAAACTTTAATCTTAAAGATTTCTTAAATATAATATGCCATTAATAAAACATGTTAACAAATACATTTTTAATTTAAAACGTTTAATATTGTGCGTCGGATCTAAGACAAATGGCAAACTCGCGTTGATTTTTTTGTGATTTGTCAATCATCCAGTTCTGAGCTACGTTTAAAGTTTCAAGTCTCTAGATCAATGCGAAGTTAGCATAAATCAATTACAAAATTCCACTCGAACAGATATATACGAAAACGAGCTAATAAAAACGTTTTGAAAAGAAATCGACCATTAAATATTTTTCATTTTTTAAATCAATAATAATGGTTTGGGCTGCATTATCTTATTATGGCACAATCGACTTTGTGGTACAAAGCTCAAAAATTACAGGAAATAGCCACATAGTGGTATTGGAATCAGGTTTCCCGGAAACCCTCGAGATTTTTGGACCATTTTCATGGATATATCAGCACGACAACGCTCCTGTTCACACCGCTCGCATTGTTAAATCGTTTGTTGCCAGTGAAAATGATAAACATGGCCACGATATTCGCCAGACCTTAACATTATAGAAAATTTCTGGCTCACACGAAAAGTGACAAGGAAGCGCTGATCGATGCCGTTAAATTTGCCAGAGATAAGATTTCCCGATTAGTTGGTCTCATTGTACAACTCCATTATGGATCGAATTACCCGGCGATGCCCCGGTAGTTAGTTATTCATCCCAATCTTCTATTAGGCAGGGGTAGAAAAAAGAATGATATCTGTCTATAAAGTAAAATTGCAGTTTTTAATAACACAATAAGTATTTTTAATCACAACTATAGTATTATAAAATAAAATTAAAAAAAATACATCATATTAATTTAAGACAAAACTTGGTTGCATACAATGTTTTTAGTTATACCTTCAAGGGCAAGAATAAATAAATTCTTAGGTGTACCACCCAAGAGCAAGCAAAATAAAGTTGTCCGTGGGAAAAACATGGCGATCTCAAATCTGTACTTCGCAGTACTTAATAAACTGTCCGACTAATTGATCGTTATCGAAAACGCAAGTTTTACTGGAAATTACAATCTCTTAAATTTAAAAGGTAGTTCCGTCGAAATGAGTGCTATCCGTGCGATAAAAACTGTTTCACACTGCCCCTTTTCTGTCAAGATAGTCGCTTCAATTATATTGCCCAACATATTTTTTACGCATAGTCTTGGGCCGCTGCAAAGTTTTGGCGAGTCGAGATTCCGTAGTAAATTAATTGGAGATCCTACTGAAAGTAAAAGACGATGTGGGGGCGATCCAGACGAATCAAGTAAGTTTAGGAACTTAAATAATTAATAAATAAAATAAAAATGTTACGATTATGTGTTGCGATTTGTCTCATAGAGGATTTGACTCTTGCAAGTACCGGGGTCGAAAATGCGCTATCTGCGAAATGTGAAGCAAGCAGATTAGCCTTGTCTTTAGAGCTGACAGTTGGAATGTCATTGTAAATATGACCGTTGGAATTGAAGACATGGTAGTATTTATTCGTTTTACAAATGACCAACAATTTTTACTTCCTTTGGGACATTAAAGTATTTTTTGGCTCAGTTTCTGGTCATAGTCAAATTTGGCTCGTCTAAGGTAGGCGTTGCAATAATTTCTGACTCGTCCAAATTTGGTTCGGTTTTCCACAGTGGGGTTTTCTTTATATCCTAGTAGCCTCTTTGCAGCTTAAATCATACCAAGCATTTTCTTTCGGTTTGATACACTTATTCCTGGAAGGGATAAATTGTCTCATACCCTCATGGGTTATGTTTGTGATCGTATCAGATATGGCGTCCACGCCACTATTGGCATTAATTTGTCAGTTAATATTCCTAAAGGAATTGTTGAGGCCGATTTCAGAAAATGGATCAAGCGTCAAAATCTAACTCAGAACAAGTTAAGTGCCTGTCTAAACTAGGGCTAAGATACGACTATAAGACTTGTTCATATGGAAATTCTGGGATACGGTCATTAGGGATTGGAATTTAGGGAACTAAGCCATTTCTCAGGAAATTTCTATGAAATTCGGTAAGTAGGACTAAGATGCGACTATAAGAGTTGTTCATATGGAAAATCTGGGATGTGGTGATAAGGGTCTGGAATATTGGAAACTAAGCCGTTTCTGGACCAATTTGTATAAAATTCAGTATGGTCTTTTTGGCGTTTTTTGAGGGTCTTTTGGAGGTCTTTTGAGAGTCTTTTTGGGATATTTTGGGGCGTCTTTTGAGGATCTTTTTGGAGTATTTTGATGGTCTTTTGGTGGGTCTTTTTGAAATCTTTTGAGGGTCTATTTGTTGTCTTTTGCGGGTATTTTGGGAAGTTTTTTTTGAAGAGTATTTTGTGTGTCTTTTTCGGGTCTTTTGAAGAGTCTTTTCGGTGTTCTTTTGGGGTTTTTCACCATTTTTTTTGTAAAGTGCTTCTATTCTTATGAACCGATTTAAATGCATGGCTTATTTGACAAAAGGTCACTAATGTACTGTTATCTTGTTCTCAATATTTTTTAAAACTTGTTTTCGTATTAACTACAAACTACTCTAACTTTCACCATCACTGGTTACTTCTTTCCTAACATAACTGGAAAAATATTAACTTTATCTCCTAAAATGATGTGTTTCTAATCTAGTGAACCGCTGTGTATGTACGAATTTTTTGCGAACCCGAAGGGCGAAGCTTATATTTAGAGGACATGAAAATTTTTTCAGCGAACGTGTGTACATTTTTACGTTTGTACGGTTGAACGTTTATACGTTTGTTTGTCGTGTCGTATATCTCGGCTTCTACCAGTCAGTGATGGGACTTGTTTTAAAACAATTGGGAAGCGCTCGGCTTCCGATGGCGTAGTTTTTTCATTCAAAGAGTAACCCCTTTGAACCCTGAGAAAACTGAAAAAAATACTCAATCTACGGATTGCTATCGATTTTTAAGTAAAATGTGGTTTTTAAATTTTCTAAATTAACTTCGCGTGCCCGTGGTTGGCGGACTGGCTGGTCAGATCTTGTGATCAATTTTTAACCCACTTCCCAAAGCCCGATTTTTTTTAAATTTTGAACACATGTATATTTTTTTCTATTAAAATTTGAGAGTGATCGGGCCGCGGGGTCTTGGAAAGTTTTTGATAGGAACTTGTATATCTCGGCTTCTACCATTCAGCGTTCAATAGGACTAGTTTTAAAACAATTGTGACGCGAGTGAGTTTTTTTATTGAAAAACATTTGGGAATGTTAGTAAAATATTACATAAAACCATAAGTCCATATGGGTTTTATGACTTGCTTGTAAAGCAAACTTTTATTGTATGTCTTCCTATCATCCAGTAAATTTTTCTGTAGCGAATACCAGTCTCCTCTATTTTTAAATTCTCTATATTAACTTCGCGTGCACGTGGCTGGCTGGCTGGTCAGATTTTCTGATCAATTTTTAACCCACCTCCCAAAGCCCGACTTTATTGAAATTGCACACGTGAATGTTTTCGGTGACAGTGCTTTCTATTAAAATTTCAGAAAGATCGGGCTGCGGGATCGGGGGGCTCCCATACAAATTTTCAAAACCTTCTCTATAGAAAGCCCAACTGTTCCGATCGTACACAGATACATGCTTAGATTGAGACCAAACGTATTTGTATTAGTAATCAACTAAAGAGCAAAATTCATATAAAAATTTTCTCTTTCCCACTACCACATCTGACGTTTCTCGCTCTTTGCGACTACTTATTTTTTGTACACTGTATTCACATCCCACAAACACATATGCGTTTGGTCTTGGTTTACAGCATTAGTATGCGTAGAGTTGGGCTTTCTATAGAGAAGGTTTTGTTCTGTGTGCACTGATAAGTGACGCGTGTAGGCAGCGCTGCTCAAATTTACGGTTGGGGTTTTGTTGTTGCCTTGCAGCAGAGAGCAGAAAGCAGAGAGTAGAGAGTATAGATAATTTGTGTTTTGTACAATATTACGATTACGAGTATATGAATAACTGGTTTCGCACTCAACTGCTTTACAGCTTAACTCAACTCAAAAGAAATAATTTTAGTGGTACTTCGTACTTCGTTGTGTATACGTCGTACTAACCGTGCGCTGTGGCTGCTATGTTTTCACCACTAAATAGGGAATTCGCCACAAAATCTAATCTCCGATCAGAGAATTTACAAGTAAAATTTCAATTTTTAAATTCGCTTTCCCGTGGCACGGTTGTCTGTCGGTCGTTCTGTTTGTCGTGGAATCTTGCGATTACTTTTTAACCCACTTTTCAAAGTCCGATCTTATTGAAATGTTATGGGGCCCCCTACAATTTTTTTTAAAAAAATCTACCCGATTTTCCTCAAGTTTTATACACATGTGTATCTCCAATATAAAAATTTTGAAGTAATCGGTGTCCCATACAAATTTTTTAAAATATTCACCCGATTTTTTTAAAATTTTATACACAAACAAAAATTTCTGTAAAAATTTGGAAGGGAGAAAGCCCTGGCACTGTATAGGTGCTCCCATACAATTTTTTTTAAAAAGTAATCCGATATTTTTCAAACTTTGCGATTAGAGAATTTACACGAAAAATTTTAATTTTTATGGGTTGTTTTTTTAAATTCTCTATATTAACTTCGTGTGCCCGTGGCTGGCTGGCTGGTGGGCAGAATCTTGTGATCAATTTTTAACACACTTCCTAAAGTCCGATTTTATTCAAACACATTGCACACATGTGTACTTCCCATGACAATACTTTCTATTAAAATTTGGGGCACATCGGGCCTCAGGGTCGGGAGGCTCCCATACAAATTTTTTAAAAGATTTATCAGATGTTCTTCAAATTTTATACGCATGTGTATCTCCGATGGACAACACTTTCTGTAAAAATTTGGAAGTGATCGGGCGCCTGGGTAGGAGGGCACCCATAAAAATTTTATAAAAAAATGTACCCGTTTTTTTTCCAATTTTATATGTGTATCTCCGATGGACAACACTTTTTGTAAAAATTTGGTAGTGAAATGGGGACGGAGGAATGTCTAACAAAAATTTAAAAAAAATTACCCGATTTTATTCAAACTGCACATTCTGTATTCCCGATTAGAGAATTTACACGAAAAAATTTAATTTTTATGGGTTGTTTTATTTTATTTATTATTCGCCAAACACACCAAGTGGGGATAGCGGGTTAGCACATTAAAGCAATACAAGAAATGGGTTGTGAATTTACCTCAACTTTGGCTCAGTGGATAAGAGCATCGACTTCTGAGCAGGAGGTTCGTGGTTCGAATCCCAGTAACACCAA
This sequence comes from Nephrocerus scutellatus, assembly GCA_947095585.1. Classification (NCBI taxonomy): domain Eukaryota; kingdom Metazoa; phylum Arthropoda; class Insecta; order Diptera; family Pipunculidae; genus Nephrocerus; species Nephrocerus scutellatus. The sequence goes on from OX352763.1 coordinate 91,340,112, forward strand.
AAGTATTTTTCACGGTGTCCCACCTGTCGCGAATGGGTGACGAACGTTCCGAGAGTAATAACTTGTCACGAAAAGCTTCTCAATTCGCCGTTCGGATCCGGCATTAAATTGTATTTCCCCTCCATTTGAGTGCAAAAATATAAATGCTCAAAACAAATGGTTGCGAGAAGCAGGCCTTGGACCGCAATGGTTTGTCGCGCCTAAGTCTCCTGACTTATTTGACTTTTTATTACCAGGCAAATAACTAAAATTGTATGTTAGTCGAAGAAGGAGCGGACCTTAGCTCTGATCATTCTCCAGTCTTTTTAACACTATTCGACCACATAATATTGAAACAACAAAATGCACATCTTGTAAATAAATTGACGGATTGGAATTATTAGCAACATAAACTAGACAAAGAAATAAATCTAAGAACTAGGCCACAAACTAAAGACCAACTTGACGATGAAATTTTAATCTTTATCTAAACTATCCAAAAAACTGAGTGGAAAAGTTATCCTGCTCCAGAAAGAAAAACTGTTGGACTAACCTATCCTTCTGAAATTTAAAATCTCATATTGGAGAAGAGAAAAGTTCGAAAGAAATGGCAACAAACAAGATACCCAGCCCACAAAACCGAGTTAAATAAAATCACTAAAATATTACAACAAAAACAGACAATTAAGGGATACCTGTCTGGTTTATCAACCGATAAATCGGCAGACTACTCATTATGGAAAACAACCATCTGAAAGGGCCGGTTAAACATATACCACCATTAAGAAAGGCAGATCCCACTTGGGCTAAATCTGACGCTTAACAAGCAGAATTACTCGCTGAACATCTTAAGAACACATTCCAACCGTACTACTACTTACTAAGATAGCTTCCATCAAAAGCACTAAAAAAGATTACCCAACTATAAAATGCTTGTATTCGTCTAAAAAATGTTCCTTGTTATTGTAAAATAGCGGAAGTAATCATGATTCAGAAGCCGGGAAAGGATCCTCATGAAGTGTCATCGCACAGGCCAATATCATTATTGCCTTTAATGTCGAAACGTTTTGAAAAATGAATTTTAAAAAGACTAAAACCAAAGAGTATAGAGATATCAAGAGGAATGAAGTAGAACAAAAATGTTTATACAAAAATTAATGGGTTCCACTATTGAAATGGGTTGTACACTCAGTTGTATGAGTGCATTCTTAATTTGTGTTTTGTATCATATTATATGAAGAACTGGTTACGCACTCATACTGCTTTACAGCCTAACTCAACTCAAACGAAAGAATTTTAGTAGTACTTCGTACGTAGTTGTGTGCACGTCACACCAACCGTACGCTGCGGCTGCTATGTTTTCACCACCAAATGGGGAATTTCACCACAAAATTGAATCTCCGATTAGAGAATTTACAAGAAAAATACACAAAAATTTTTGTAAAAATTTGGTAGAGGTTCGTGACCCGGGGGCGGGTTGGCTCACATCAATTTTTTTTTTAAAAAGTTACTCGGTTTTCTTCAAATACACATGTGTATCTCTGATTAGAGAATTTACAATTAAAATTAAAATTTGTATGGGTTGTTTTATATATTACTAGCTGATTACCCGGCGTTGCCTAGGTATTTATTCATCCCAATGTTCTATTTGGCAGGGGTAGAAAAAAGAATGATATCTAACTATAAGGTAAAATTGCAGTTTTTATAAACAAAATTTATTTTAAAAAATATATTTTATATTATAGCTATAGTATTCAAATTATAAAATAAATTTAAATAAACATACATAAAATTAATTTAAAACAAAACTTGGTTGTATACGCTGTTGTTAGTTTCACCTCTTGAATGGCCCCTTCTCGCAACCGGTACAAAATGTGTTAGTTTTGAGAAGCAGCCGGATAAATAGAATTTATTATTTCAAAAATTTATGTCAATTTAATATGACCATAACACACGGCTACTAATCTACCTTTCCCAATTTGAAGTAGGGGCGAAAATGTCCTCATTTCCAAATTCGTCGTCAAATGGTCACCCAGTACCATTCTAAACACCACTATTCATCTCAGCGACCCCGAAAACCATAGAATCGTCACTAATATAGGTGACCCCCCCCCCCAATTAACAAACACCCCCTAGAGGTGTCACCATCACCATTCAACTCAGCGACACCGAAAACCCTCAGTTATCGACACCTTCCCCCTAGAGCTGTCTTACCATCACCATTCAACTCAGCGATCACGAAAACCATAGAATCGACATTAATATCGGCCCCCCCATCAGCTATCACCCCATCCCCACAGAGCTGTCTTACCATCATCATTCAATTCAGCTACCTCGAAAACCATAGAATCAACACTAATATCGGTCCCCCCCCCCCCGACCACTCAGTTATCACACCATCCCCCTAGAGTTGCCTTGCCATCACCATTCAACTCAGCGACCCCGAAAACCATAGAATCAACACTAATATCGGTCCCCCCCCCTTCAGTTATCACACCATCCCCCTAGAGCTGTCTTACCATCACCATTCAACCCAGAGACCCCGAAAACCATAAAATCAACACTAATATCGGTCACCCCCCTCAGTTATCGACCCCATCCCCCTAGAGCTGTCTTACCATCACCATTCAACTAGCGACCACGAAAACCATAGAATCAACACTTATATCGGTCCACCCTACCACTCAGTTATCACCCCATCCCCCTAGAACTGTCTTACCAACACCATTCAACTCAGCGACCCCGAAAACCATAGAATCAACACTAATATCGATTCCCCTGCGGGAATATAACTCACCCATAGGAGTGTACTACCAGCACTATTCGTCTCAGCGATACCGAAAACAGTGGGTCCGACAATAAAATCGCCTGCCACGCCTCCCCCAGCCAAAAAACGTGGTACCCCCCACCACCAATTTTTGATTCCACATAGTAACTAATAAGTATACCAAGTTTGGTTGAAATTGGTCAAGGCGTTCCAGAGCTAGGTAGGCACAAATATACAAATATATTTTTTATTTTTTATATAAATAAATTCTCTATTTTATATATATAGATATATATTGACTATATTGACTTCGCGTGGCCGATTGTCGGTGGTGGCTGGCTGGGAGGCTGGTAGGTGTAATACTGCGATCAATTTGTAACCCACATCGTAATGCCCGATTTAAATTTACACATGTGCGCATGTGTATTTTCGGTGACAATACTTTCTATTAACATTTTGACGTGACAACGTCTCACTACAAGGTATACGGGGGTGCATGTTCAAAAAGTCAAATGTTAAATGTCCACTGTTGTGATCAACAGAATGTCCTACTGTTGTGATCAACAGCGTCACACTGTTAAATGTCCCACTGTTGTGATCAACAGTGAGACATTGTTAAGAGACACACGTTTAAGTGAGCCACTTTTAAATGTCAGTACTTTGGGAACCAAGCCATTTCCTAAGCGATTCGCATTAAATTCGGAATGTAGGACTAAGATTCGACTATAAGACTTCTTCCTATGGAAATTAAGGAATATGATCATTATTGTCTGGAATTTCTGGAATAAAGCAATTTTTCAAGCGATTCGCATGAAATTCGGAATGTAGGACTAAGATGTGACTATAAGATTTCTTCCTATGGAAATTCTGGGATCTGACCAATAGGGTCTGGGATTTTTGGAACCAAGCCATTTCTCAAGGGATTCATATGAAACTCGGAATGTAGGACTAATATGTGACTATAAGACTTGTTCCTATGAAAATTCTGGGATCTGGCCAATAGGGTCTGGGATTTTTGGAACCAAAGCATTTTTCAAGGAATTCGTATGAAACTCGGAATGTAGGACTAATATGTGACTATAGGACTTGTTCCTATGGAAATTCTGGGATCTGGCCAATAGGGTCTGGGATTTTTGGAACCAAGCCATTTCTCAAGGGATTCGTATGAAACTCGGAATGTAGGACTAATATGTGACTATAAGACTTGTTCCTATGGAAATTCTGGGATCTGGCCAATAGGGTCTGGGATTTTTGGAACCAAGCCATTCCTCAAGGGATTCGTATGAAACTCGGAATGTAGGACTAATATGTGACTATAAGACTTGTTCCTATGGAAATTCTGGGATCTGGACAATAGGATCTGGGTTTTTTGGAACCAAGCCATTTCTCAAGGGATTCGTATGAAACTCGGAATGTAGGACTAATATGGGACTATAAGACTTGTTCCTATGGAAATTCTGGGATCTGGCCAATAGGGTCTGGAATTTTTGGAACCAAGCAATTTCTCAAGGGATTCGTATGAAACTCGTAATGTAGGACTAATATGTGACTATAAGACTTGTTCCTATGGAAGTTCTGGGATCTGGCTAATAGGGTCTGGGATTTTTGGAACCAAGCCATTTCTCAAGGGATTCGCATGAAACTCGGAATGTAGGACTAATATGTAACTATAAGACTTGTTCCTATGGAAATTCTGGGATCTGGCCAATAGGGTATGGGATTTTTGGAACCAAGCCATTTCTCAAGGGATTCGTATGAAACTCGGAATGTAGGACTAATATGTGACTATAAGACTTGTTCCTATGGAAATTCTGGGATCTGGCCAATAGGGTCTGGGATTTTTGGAACCAAGCCATTTCTCAAGGGATTCGTATGAAACTCGGAATGTAGGACTAATATGTGACTATAAAACTTGTTCCTATGGAAATTCTGGGATCTGGCCAATAGGGTCTGGGATTTTTGGAACCAATCCATTTCTCAAGGGATTCGTATGAAACTCGGAATGCAGGACTAATATGCGGCTATAAGACTTCTACCTATGGGAATTCTGGAATATGATCATTATGGTCTGGAATTTCCGGAACTAAGCAAATTCTTAAACGACTCGTGCCTTTTAATTTAATCGTAATATTGGCCACAACGTCAAAGAATTTCACTCCAACCGCGCGTAAAGATTACACGCACATATTTTTTAACAGCTCTTTCTTCTCCTACTACTATCGACGGAACTGCATTACTATGTTTGTGCAGTGATATGATATATTTAATTTGTACCCACCTCACAATAAATTGTTATGAACATTTAAATCAGCTTATAAATTATTAATTCTGTTGTATGTGATGTGATTGATGATCATGTATTTGGTTTCAATAACATACAATCAAGCAGAGCAGAACGAAACAAAAATATGCAGAATTCAGCCACTGCGCAGTTTATGCTGCATTTTGGTCAAAAATTCACTTTTCAGCCAATGCAGTAAAGAAAAATCGACTGCGCAGTTTACGCAGCTACTTAAAATTGGATGTAAATAGCAAATTGTAAATGTCAAATTGTCGCCCTACAAGCAGACTGTAAGTCGGTTTAAAATGTAGCCGCAATTTCGTGCATACCAATTCTGCCAATTTTTTTGTGCAGCACAAGCTGCGTAACTCCTTAATTCTTTACCGCAGCCGTAGTGATAGTATAGTTAGTCTCTGCTCATTTTCTATCAGTGCTCTGCTCTTTCTATCAACATTGCATAATATGTGAGTGAGTGGTGAGTGCTCTCGTGTTTGGTCGTGTAACAGAAAAAAAAATACTATAAGTTACAAAAAAAGAGGCATATAACAATGACAACCTGCAAGCTTAAGTCCATTGGTTCAACCATCAAACATCATACATACATCATTAAGCATCGGTTCAAAATAACTATTCGATCATTTACAGAAATAAGAGAACAATGCAAAAGAAATTTAATGAGAAATAATTGCCCTGCATGTTTCAAAGCGACATTCTTACCATACCATTTCGAAGCACGGGCAGCACTACTCACTAATTTTCTCTTCTAATTTAATTTAAAACTACTCAAATTTATGAGTTGAACCAAAAGCTGCATTACTGTGTTTGGGCAGTAAGATGCAATATGCAGCAACTTCACAGTTAGTGGTTATGAATATTAAAATTCGCTTATAAATAATTTATAATTATATAATGTGATGTGATGATGATGTATGTGATGAGCAACGGTGCAAGTCGTAGGACTTGTATTTAGTATAGAAAAAATTTTAATATATCCGTCCGTGTTTATGTCCCACAGACAACAAGGTCTTTGTTTTATTTTCTTTCGTCCCGGACAGACGTTGTCACGCTCAAAACCCACGGCCGTGTCCTCGACACAGCCTACCCTGCTCTTTTTGAGTTTTAGTTTATTTGGCTGGCCAAATTTTGTGATCAATTTTTAACCCACTTCCTACAGCCCGATTTTATTGAAATTTTGCACACATGTATATCTCCCAAGACAACACTTTCTATTAAAATTTGAGGCCCCTCGGGCTTCGGGGTCGGGGGGCTCTCATACAAATATTTTACAAAATTTACCCGATTTTCTTTAAATTTTGTACACATGTGTGTCTTCGATGGAAAACACTTTTTGTAAAAATTTGGAGCGATCGGCCCCTTGGGGACCCCAATATACAATTTTTAAATATCGCTATATCGCATCAGATCACGGCAAAGTCTGAGCTCTGTGCTTTGTGAGCAGCGCTGTTCGCTGCCGCTGCGTCATTTGTGAATGATTTTGCCACAAAACAAGCACGCAGTGTGTGTGTGTGTGTGTGTATCCCCGAATAGAGAATTTACAAGAAAAATTTTAATTTTTATGGGTTGTTTTTTTTATGTCATATGATTGAATTATGGGAACTAAGCAATTTTTCAAGCGATTTGTTTGAAATTCGGTATGGAGGAGTAATATGCGACTGTAAGACTCTGGAATTTGGTAATTAAGTCTGGAATTTCGGGAACAACGCAATTTTTCAAGCGATTTGTTTGAAATTCGGTATGTAGGAGTAATATGCGACTATAAGACTTGTTCCTATGGAAATTCTGGAATTTGGTAATTAAAGTCTGGAATTTCGGGAACAATGCAATTTTACAAGCGATTTGTTTGAAATTTGGTATGTAGGAGTAATATGCGACTGTAAGACTTGTTCCTATGGAAATTCTGGAATTTGGTAATTAAAGTCTGGAATTTCGGGAACAATGCTATTTTACAAGCGATTTGTTTGAAATTCGGTATGTAGGACTAATATGCGACTATAAGAATTGTTCGTATGGAAATTCTGGGATCTGACCAATACCGTTTGTAGTTTTATGAACTTAGCCATTTCTCAAGCGATTCGTATGAAACTAGGAATATAGGACTTAGATCCGACTATAAGACTTAGTCCTATGGAAATTCTGCGATCTGGCCAATAGGGTCTGGATTAATCGTAATATCGGCAACAACGTCAAAAAATGTTCACTTCAACCGCGCGTAATAGTTACACGCATTCATTTATCTGTATCTGTGTATCAGCGAAACAGTTGGGCTTTCTATTTTGATCTATTGAGCTCACCACGAAACGAGAAATATATTTTTTGATGTGTGGGGGCAGAGCATTGAGTGGGACTTGTACTTTGAACGTACGAAGCTGGTAGGAAGAATGCCTTAACATTTCACCAACACAATGGCCGGCCTCGCGTGAGCATACAAAAAAAAATTTCAGCATTGGAGTGCCATTTTTCGCTTCCTCTTTATATTTTGAAGATCGTGTTTTACCAAATTGATTGAAGATGAGTGAGAATGTTCCGAGAGTAGTCAAATCTAACTTTTGGTAGTTGTCTGCGAATTAGCAGTTCTTTCTTTTTAAATTCGCTATATTAACTTCGCGTGCACGTGGCTGGCTGGCTGTTCAGATTTTCTAAATCAATTTTTAACCAACTTCCCATAGCCCGATTTTATTGAAATTTTGAAAACATGTATGTAAACATTTCCGGTGGCAATACTTTCTATTAAAATTTGAGGCCCCTCGGACCTCGGGGTCGGGAGGCTCCAATACAAATATTTTACAAAATTTACCCGATTTTTTTAAAATTTTATACAAATGTGTATATCCACACACTTTTTGTAAACATTTTGGAGAGATCGGGGGCACCCATACAAATTTTATGAAAAAAGTTCCAGATTTTCTCCAAATTTTATACGCATGTGTATCTCCGATGGATAAAACTTTTTGTAAAATTTTTGAAGCGATCGTGCCCCAGGGTCGGGGGGATCCCATACAAATAATTTTTTTTTATTATCAATTTTTAACGAACTTCCTAAAGCGCGATTTTCCTGAAATTTTGTGCACATGTGTATTTCCGGTAACAATACTTTCTTTTAAAATTTGGAAGTGATCGGGCCCCGGGTTCGTGGGGCTCCCATACAAATTTAAAATAAAAATTAACCGAAATTTTACACACATGTGTATAGCCAATAAAAAATACTTTTTCTAAAATTTGGTAGTGATCGGGCCCTGGGTTCAGCCGCAAGGCCCTTATACATTTTTTTAAATATCATAGTGGCATCAGATATCGTAGTGCTTTAATGACTGTGTGCGGTGTGTGCTGCGCATTCGGCTGCGCTGCTTGGTTTTGGTGGTGGAGAGAGAGAGAAATCTTAGATCACGCACAAATGAACCCAGCAAATGAAATGAGACATAAATGTTTTATGCTTAATTCAACTTATTTACTTATTTACTGAATTGTATTTTTATTGATGTCGTTTTTTGTTGTTGATATCAACTTACAGATAGAACAACAAGTTTTCACAATATTCTGTCATTTGGCGTTTTCATAAATTAGTTCAGATCAGTCAAAGAGTTCTCAAGAAAAATGCTCGTGTTTCTTATTTGTTCAGAGTATGAGCGTGCTCTAAGTACTCAGAATAAAATGATCTGAGCATTTTCAAATTTGACATTTGATGTCAAATGTCTCTTTCGATTATTTTCTCCTACAATAACAAAAATGACCCAGGATCGAGGGGCTCCCATATTTCTGCGATTAGAGAATTTAGATGAAAAATTGTATTTTTTATGGGTTGTTTTTATTTTTATTTTATTTGTACATGAGCGCTCAGGGCCGCATGCCAGCTAGGTGCCGTACAATCAGGGCTGTTAAACTTTAATCGCCACATCTTCGTCCAGTTGGCTACCCCATTACTCGTTTCTTGTAACTTTTACTAGATTCCTCTTCGTTTTGTCCAACTGCCAGAATTGCCGTGTCATCAGCAAACATAGCTATCGTACTAGTAGTTGTAACTGGTAAATCGGTAGTATATAAAAGATAGAGAATCGGTCCCAAAATAATTCCTTGGAGAATTCCGGTTTTGATTTACTTAAGTTGAGAATATGCACTTTCATATTTGACTCGAAAGAATCTTTCAGAGAGATAATTCGGTAAGGTATACAGATTGGAATGGAAGAAGCGAATTCCACTTATTGATCAATCCTCCTTCATGCAAGACACTCTCAAAAGCTTGGGCAACTTCGGGAAAAACTGCTGCACGAACCATTCTGCTTTCTAAGGCCCCTTCGATGACATCGGTGATTCTGTGGACATGATTCAGGGTAGAGTACTTATCCTTGAATCCGAATTGATAGGATAAAATAAGTTTCTTAGATTCAATTAGAGGTTTTAGGAAAGAGTATATAGATATCAGTTATTACTTATAGAGATATCAAGAGAAACGAAGTAGAACAAAAATGTTTATACAAAAATGAATGGGTTCCGCAATTAAAATGGGTTGTACACTCAGTTGTATGAGTGTATCCTTAATTTATGTTTTGTATCATATTATACTTAGAACTGGTTACGCACTCATACTGCTTTACAGCCTAACTCAACTCAAAAGAAAGAATTTTAGTAGTACTTCGTACTTCGTTGTGTACACGTCGCACCAACCTTGCGATGCGGCTGCTATGTTTTCATCACCAAATTGGGAATTTCACCACAAAATCGAATCTCCGATTAGAGAATTTACAAGAAAAATTTCAATTTTTAAATTCTCTATATTAACTTCGCGTGTACGGTTGTCTGTGGTTGGTTGGATGGCTGGTGAAACCTTGCGATAAATTTTTAACGCACTTCCGAAAGCCCGATTTTCCTGAAATTGTACACATGTGTATTTCTGGTTACAATACTTTCTATATATATTTTCGGTCCACAAAAACATATCGAAATTTAAAAAAGGCCTTTTAATGTCGACTAACAGCTGTATCTTCAATTCAAAGCTGGATGCCAGTAAAACACATAAAACCTGGTATTAATGGAGACATATCTAATAATTTAGCTGAAAGGTTCCAGGACATGGATGATAATTCAAGATATGCGGTTATAATATATGACGACGTCGATATTCCAAAATTTTTACAAATATTGTTTTCATCGGAGATACACATGCTTATAAAACTTGAAGAAAATCGGGTAATTATTTTTATACAATTTTTATGGGCCTCCACCCTGGGGCCTGATCGCTTCCATATTTTAATAGAAAGTGTTGTAACCGGAAATATATATGTGTGTAAAGTTTCAATGAAATCGGACTTTGGGAAGGGGGTTAAAAATTTATCGCAAGATTTCACGACACACAGACTGACGTTCCACGGGCACGCGAAGTTAATATCGAGAATTGAAAAACAATTTGATTCAAATCCAAATTGCATAGCTCTAAAATTAGATTATAGCCCATATACAATTTTAAAATCATCGTTAAGTTTTATAGCCACCATTGAAGGGTCTACCAAAATAAAAGCTTATTGTTTTTCTGGACTTTTGCAAACTATTAATGCTGTGTTAAATCTCACTGACGATTTTTTTTAAAAAAATGAACAAAATTCCGTTTATACTTAACTGGACGGTTCAATCAAGATCAATGCGAAAATTTATTTTCAATAATTCGACAAAGAGGCGGAAATATAAGAAATCCAACAGTACATCATTTTAACGACATTATTGCTCAACTTCTGATGGATTTCAATTACCAACTAACGATGCAGCAATCAATTCAGATACTGGAACTGGACCGGATATCTGTACTTGGCTTATAACATTGGTCATGGTCAACCTACATAGTCGTGTTAGTTTATTTGGGATGATGCTGGAATAATCTATTTTAACGATTTAAAAAATAAAATCATAGAAACACTTCCTATATTAGATGAATGTTCAGAAAAATATTATGCTGGATATGTGGTGTCCCGTTTGAAATTAAAAATTAACTGTACGCATTGTCATTAATACTTTATAAAAATTATAAGAAAGATTCGGATTTTGGCTCACTTCATCCCCCTTCAGAAATTTTTACTGAAAAAAGTAAAAATCATATAAAGATTTTTAAAAGCTTCTTCGACGAATCTCCTCACTATAAAAATATAAAACAAATTATAGTTGACCAATGTGTGGAATGGACCAGGCAACACAAGGATTTTAATTGGTGGTTTGACGATGATTCAGAATGCTGTTATCACCATACATATAAAACATATTATTCTTTGAAGCATGTGTTAATTATTAAATTTTTAAATAACCCTGAAAATTGAATACTGCCCATGGCTCACAAAATTTGAGGAAATTTGAAGAACATCGGGTAACTTATATAAAAAAGAGCAGGGTAGTCTGTGTCGAAGACACGGCCGTGGGTTTTGAGCGTGACAACGTCTGTCCGGGATGAAAGAAAAGAAAACAAAGACCTTGTTGTCTGTGGGACATAAACACGGACGGATATATTAAAATTTTTTTCTATACTAAATACAAGTATATACACTGTTGAGTGGTTGGTTCGTAGAAATTCTTCTTATTATTGTTATTTATAATATTTTTTGATTTTTTATATTATTATTATCTTATTTTACGTATATTTTCATCATCTTGACGGGTTCGGTATTTTTAATTTGTAAAATGAACTCTTATTTTGAAATTCATTTCACAAATATTCGCGGCATTAAAAGAAATTTCAATTCGATCGTAGCACATCTTGACGCGAATAAACCTGCGGTTCTAAGTTTATGTGAAACGCAGGCCTCTTATATGGGTACCCCAAATGATTTTCAATGTCAGGGGTATTCTCGTGTCGACTGTTTGGTTCCTCATCGTGGGGTTATTTTATTTATACGAGAAGACATCAGTTTTAGTGTACCTAATTTTAATATTCCATACAGTAATCCAATGTTCAATACGATATGGATTGAAATTGTAATTTCAAACCATTCGATATTTATTTGTTCCCTTTATCGTAGTCCTAATTTGTCACCTGATGACACTAATATTGAGTTTAATTACTTATCAGACACAATAGACAAGATTTACAAATCATCACCAACATCAGAATTGGTAGTCTTGGGTGATTTTAATGTCCACAATGATTCATGGTTGACCGATTCGAATGGTAGAGATCGATCAGGTGAAACCGCAGAACTATTTTCAAATGTTAATCTTTTCACCCAACTCGTTGATAAGCCAACTAGGTATCCCGATACTACTGGTCAATCACCTCACCTTTTAGATTTATTTCTTACAACTATGCCTGATAAATATTCAATTGATGTATCTGCTCCATTAGGTCTTTCTGACCATGCTTTGATAGTTGCCAAATTTTCAATATCACCAGCCCTTATAGAGACTACAAGTAAAAGGCTACTCTGGCACTATAAAAATGCTAACTGGGAGCTCCTGAACCAATTTTATAGCTCATTTGATTGGTCAACCTGTTTTTCCAGCAATAATGCTAATGAAGCATCACAACTTATCACGTCAACCATTTTGCTAGGAATGAAAAATTGCATTCCTTCTTCATTTAAAAAGAAAAATACTCATAAAAATAAATGGTTTAACGAACATTGCAGGTCAGCAGTCGCGTGTAAAAAAGCAGCCCATTTGGACTACGTTAATTGCACTTCTGAAGAAAACCTTGTAAAGTTTCGAACAGCTAGAAACAGATCAAACGCTATATTGAAAAGGTCCAAAATAATATATGACCTTAAGATTCGAGATAGCATGCGAAAAATATTGGATTCTGATTCAAACAGTCGAAGCTTTTGGTCGTTTGCTGCATTGGTTAAAAGAAACTTTGCAGACAATACTTCGTCTATTCCTTCTTTATTTCATAATGGTATTCATTATAGAACTAATATTGAGAAAGCTAATCTCTTAGCTTCTCATTTCGCTGGTGCGTCTACTCTTCCTTTAACTAATCAAAGCCCCCCAATTCTCCCGAATCTAGGCCCAGGTATGTCTAAAATCTATTTTCGGAAACGGGTTGTTTCAAAGATTCTGAAAGAACTTGACCCCAATAAAGCGACTGGCCCCGACGGTATTCCGCCATTAGTATTGAAAAGTTGTCATCTTACTTTGGCAAAACCGCTTAGCAAATTGTTTCATCTCTCAATGAAGACGGGTGTTTTTCCGTCAATTTGGAAAATAGCTAATATTCAACCCGTCCCGAAAAAAGGTGATAAATCGGCACCTACGAACTACCGACCTATTGCTTTGTTGTCGGTTCTATCGAAGGTAATGGAATCTATCGTTAATTTCAGACTAATGAACTATCTGGATTCGAATGTTCTTTTATCCGATGTGCAGTATGGATTTCGTAAAAATCGATCTTCAGGCGAACTAATGACGTGCATGACTCATTGTTTGGAGCGAAGCATTGAAAAACTAGGTGAATCAAGCGTTGTTTCCTTAGATATTGCTAAAGCTTTTGATAGAGTATGGCATGATTGTCTTATTAATAAGATTCGTGCGCTGAATTTACACTCCTCTCTCATTACATGGATTGAGAATTATTTATGGAACCGTAAAATAAAAGTTGTATTAAATGGTATATCTTCAGATTCACATGGGATCAATGCTGGCGTGCCTCAAGGATCATCCTTGTCTCCCACGCTCTTCTTGATATATATCAACGACCTATTGTCTTCTACAACCTGTGATATCCATTCATTTGCTGATGATACAACACTATCGGCCTCCATTGAGTTTGACAATCAAAAAGAATGCAATTCTCGCTTGAATGGTTCGCGTGAATTAATGAATGTGACTATTCTGTCTAATATTCAAATCATTCTTGATTGGGGCATTTCTAACAGAGTAGAATTTAACCCAAATAAATTCCAGTCTTGCCTTTTTTCTCAGAAGACAACTCAACATTATGTTCCTCCTGTTATTAATGGTACCTCTATTGCGAGATCTGATTCACTTAAGTTGTTAGGTTTAAAAGTATCAAGTGATCTTTCTTGGAAAGAACATATTTATGAAATTTCAAAAAGAGCTAGCCAATGTTTAGGCTTCATAAGACGTTGTAACTTCTACTTCACTCCCTCTGAAGTGTTAAGATTATATAAATCTTATGTTAGACCAATTTTAGAATTTAATTCATATGTGTGGGGTGGTGCTCCAAGATCGCATTTGGTTCATCTTGATGGTGTTCAGAATAGAGTTATCCGTTTGATAAACGATGTAACCATTACTTCGTCTCTTGATACTTTGGAGCACAGACGAAATGTAGGAGCTTTATCTGTTTTCTATAAATTTTACAACGGTAAATGTTCTTTAGAAACCCGTTCTCTAGTTCCTGGGCCTTTTCTCAGTAACGTAAACACTCGTTTAAGGTGCAATCAACATAGATTTGCCTTAAAACTTTTTTCATGTAGAACCCAAACCCAAACTCCCACTTTAAATCCTCCTTTTTTCCTAGAGTATCTTCGATGTGGAATCAATTGGTCGAACACGTGTTTCCAGAATCTTATAATCTGCAGGCGTTCAAATTAGCCGTTAACAAGTTCTTGAAGGATGATGGTTAAAGTATTCATAAGTTGTTTCTTAATATATAAAAAAAAAAAAAAAAAAAAAAATTGTTTATCAGTATTTTTTAAATTATTTTTATAATTTGTAATATTTTCTTGGTCAAGGTTTTTTGTAGTTTTCCCTGACCATGATTCATTGATAAAAGTATTTGGACTCGCGTCGTTCTAAATTCGTGTTCGTTTTTCGTATTGCTTTTCCAATGAATCAGGGAGAATTCTGAGAAAATAAATTGAAACCGGCTACAAACGTGAGGAATGTGATATATTGTAAATCACATTCTTTCGATTTTTATTTTGAATTTAATAAAGGGCTTAGCCCAACTTATTGCCGTGACGTAAGTCATTCAGGGAGTCATCCCTTGGCAATAAGTCTCTATATAAAAAAAAAAAAAAAAAAAAAAGTCCTACGACTTGCACCGTAGCTCATCACATACATCATCATCACATCACATTATATAATTATAAATTATTTATAAGCGAATTTTAATATTCATAACCACTAACTGTGAAGTTGCTGCATATTGCATCTTACTGCCCAAACACAGTAATGCAGCTTTTGGTTCAACTCATAAAAAATTTGAGTAGTTTTAAATTAAATTAGAAGAGAAAATTAGTGAGTAGTGCTGCCCGTGCTTCGAAATGGTATGGTAAGAATGTCGCTTTGAAACATGCGGGGCAATTATTTCTCATTAAATTTCTTTTGCATTGTTCTCTTATTTCTGTAAATGATCGAATAGTTATTTTGAACCGATGCTTAATGATGTATGTATGATGTTTGATGGTTGAACCAATGGACTTAAGCTTGCAGGTTGTCATTGTTATATGCCTCTTTTTTTGTAACTTATAGTATTTTTTTTTCTGTTACACGACCAAACACGAGAGCACTCACTCACATATTATGCAATGTTGATAGAAAAAGCAGAGCACTGATAGAAAATGAGCAGAGACTAACTATACTATCACTACGGCTGCGGTAAAGAATTAAGGAGTTACGCAGCTTGTGCTGCACAAAAAAATTGGCAGGCAGTCGGTATGCACGAAATTGCGGCTACATTTTAAACCGACTTACAGTCTGCTTGTGGGCGACAATTTGACATTTACATTTTGCTATTTGCATCCAATTTTAAGTAGCTGCGTAAACTGCGCAGTCGATTTTTCTTTACTGCATTGGCTGAAAAGTGAATTTTTGACCAAAATGCAGCAGCATAAACTGCGCAGCGGCTGAATTATTGACTGCATATGTTTGTTTTGTTCTGCTCTGCTTGATTGTATGTTATTGAAACCACATCCATGATCATCAATCACATCACATACAACAGAATTAATAATTTATAAGCTGATTTTAATGTTCATAACAATTTATTGTGAGGTGGGTACATATTAAATATATCATATCACTGCACAAACATAGTAATGCAGTTGCGTCGATAGTAGTAGGAGAAGAAAGAGCTGTTAAAAAAATATGTGCGTGTAATCTTTACGCGCGGTTGGAGTGAAATTCTTTGACGTTGTTTACGATTAAATTAAAAGGCACGAGTCGCTTAAGAAATTGCTTAGTTCCCGAAATTCCAGACCATAATGATCATATTCCAGAATTCCCATAGGAAGAAGTCTTATAGCCGCATATTAGTCCTGCATTCCGAGTTTTATACGAATCCCTTGAGAAATGGCTTGGTTCCAAAAATCCCAGACCCTATTGTCCAGATCCCAGAATTTCCATAGGAACAAGTCTTATAGTCACATATTAGTCCTACATTCCGAGTTTCATACGAATCCCTTGAGAAATGGCTTGGTTCCAAAAATCCCAGACCCTATTGGCCAGATCCCAGAATTTCCATAGGAATAAGTCTTATAGTCACATATTAGTCCTACATTCCGGATTTCATACGAATCTCTTTAGAAATGGCTTGGTTCCAAAAATCCCAGACCCTATTGGCCAGATCCCAGAATTTCCTTAGGAACAAATCTTATACTCACATCTTAGTCGTACATTCCGAGTTTCATACGAATCCCTTGAGAAATGTCTTGGTTCCAAAAATCCAAGACCCTATTGGCCAGACTCCAGAATTTCCATAGGAACAAGTCTTATAGTCACATATTAGTCCTACATTCCGAGTTTCATACGAATCGATTGAAAAATTACTTTGCTCCAGATATTCCAGACAATAATGATTTTATTCCAGAATTTCCATAGGAAAAAATCTTATAGTCATCTTCATCTTCATCTTAGTCCTACATTCCGAATTTCATGCGAATCGCTTGGGAAATTGCTTTGTTCCAGAAATTCCAGACAATAATGATCATATTCCAGAATTTCCCTAGGAAGAAATCTTATAGTCTCATCTTAGTCCTACATTTCGAATTTCATGCGAATCGCTTGAGAAATTGCTTTGTTCTAGAAATTCCAGACAATAATGATCATATTCCAGAATTTCCATAGCAAGAAGTCTTATAGTCGCATCTAAGTCCTACATTCCGAATTTCATGCGAATCGCTTGGGAAATTGCTTTGTTCTAGAAATTCCAGACAATAATGATCATATTCAAGAATTTCCCTAGGAAGAAATCTTATAGTCATATCTTAGTCCTAGATTCCGAATTTCATGCGAATCGCTTAAGAAATTGATTTGTTCCAGAAATTCCAGACAATAATGATCATATTCCAGAATTTCCATAGGAAGAAATCTTATAGTCGTATCTTAGTCCTACAATCCGTATTTCATGCGAATCGCTAGAAAAATTACTTTGCTCCAGATATTCCAGACAATAATGATCATATTCCAGAATTTCCATAGGAAGAAATCTTATAGTCGTATCTTAGTCCTACTATCCGTATTTCATGCGAATCGCTAGAAAAATTACTTTGTTCCAGAAATTCCAGACAATAATTATCATATTCCAGAATTTCCATAGGATCCATAGGAAGAAATCTTATAGTCGCATCTTAGTCCTACATTCCAAATTTCATGCGAATCGATTGAAAAATTACTTTGCTCCAGATATTCCAGACAATAATGATTTTATTCCAGAATTTCCATAGGAAAAAATCTTATAGTCATCTTCATCTTCATCTTAGTCCTACATTCCAAATTTCATGCGAATCGCTTGAGAAGTTGCTTTGTTCCAGAAATTCCAGACAACAATGATCATATTCTAGAATTTCCATAGGAAGAAATCTTATAGTCACATCTTAGTCCTACATTCCGAATTTCTTACGAATCGCTTGAAAAATTGATTTGCTCCAGAAATTCCAGACAACAATGATCATATTCCAGAATTTCCATAGGAAGAAATCTTATAGTCACATCTTAGTCCTACATTCCGAATTTCATACGAATCGCTTGAAAAATTGATTTGCTCTAGAAATTCCAGACCATAATGATCATATTCCAGAATTTCCATAGGAAGAAATCTTATAGTCACATCTTAGTCCTACATTCTGAATGTCATGCGAATCGCTTGAAAAATTGATTTGCTCCAGAAATTCCAGACCATTATGATCATATTCCAGAATTTCCATAGGAAGAAATCTTATAGTCACATCTTAGTCCTACATTCCGAATTTCATGCGAATCAGTTGAGAAATTGCTTTGTTCCAGAAATTCCAGACAATAATGAACATATTCCAGAATTTCCATAGGAAGAAATCTTATAGTCTCATCTTAGTCCTACATTTCGAATTTCATGCGAATCGCTTGAAAAATTGCTTTATTCCAGAAATTCCAGACAATAATGATCATATTCCAGAATTTCCATAGGAAGAAATCTTGTAGTATCATCTTAGTCCTACATTTCGAATTTCATGCGAATCGCTTGAGAAATTGCTTTGTTCCAGAAATTCCAGACAATAATGATCATATTCCAGAATTTCCATAGCAAGAAGTCTTATAGTCGCATCTTAGTCCTACATTCCGAATTTCATGCGAATCGCTTGGGAAATTGCTTTGTTCTAGAAATTCCAGACAATAATGATCATATTCAAGAATTTCCCTAGGAAGAAATCTTATAGTCATATCTTAGTCCTAGATTCCGAATTTCATGCGAATCGCTTAAGAAATTGATTTGTTCAAGAAATTCCAGACAATAATGATCATATTCCAGAATTTCCATAGGAAGAAATCTTATAGTCGTATCTTAGTCCTACAATCCGAATTTCGTGCGAATCGCTAGAAAAATTACTTTGCTCCAGATATTCCAGACAATAATGATTATATTCCAGAATTTCCATAGGAAGAAATCTTATAGTCACATCTTAGTCCTACATTCCGAATTTCATGCGAATCGCTTGGGAAATTGCTTTGTTCCAGAAATTCCAGACAATAATTATCATATTCCAGAATTTCCATAGGATCCATAGGAAGAAATCTTATAGTCGCATCTTAGTCCTACATTCCAAATTTCATGCGAATCGATTGAAAAATTACTTTGCTCCAGATATTCCAGACAATAATGATTTTATTCCAGAATTTCCATGGGAAAAAATCTTATAGTCATCTTCATCTTCATCTTAGTCCTACATTCCGAATTTCATGCGAATCGCTTGAGAAGTTGCTTTGTTCCAGAAATTCCAGACAACAATGATCATATTCTAGAATTTCCATAGGAAGAAATCTTATAGTCACATCTTAGTCCTACATTCCGCATTTCTTACGAATCGCTTGAAAAATTGATTTGCTCCAGAAATTCCTGACCATAATGATCATATTCCAGAATTTCCATAGGAAGAAATCTTATAGTCACATCTTAGTCCTACATTTCGAATTTCATGCGAATCGCTTGAGAAATTGCTTTGTTCTAGAAATTCCAGACAATAATGAACATATTCCTGAATTTCCATAGCAATAAGTCTTATAGTCGCATCTTAGTCCTACATTCCGAATTTCATGCGAATCGCTTGGGAAATTGCTTTGTTCCAGAAATACCAGATAATAATGATCATATTCCAGAATTTCCATAGGAAGAAATCTTATAGTCACATCTTAGTCCTACATTCCGAATTTCATGCGAATCAGTTGAGAAATTGCTTTGTTCCAGAAATTCCAGACAATAATGATCATATTCCAGAAATTTCCATAGGAAGAAATCTTGTTGTATCATCTTAGTCCTACATTTCGAATTTCATGCGAATCGCTTGAGAAATTGCTTTGTTGCAGAAATTCCAGACAATAATGATCATATTCCAGAATTTCCATAGCAAGAAGTCTTATAGTCACATCTTAGTCCTTCATTCTGAATTTCATGCGAATCGCTTGAAAAATTGATTTGCTCCAGAAATTCCAGACCATTATGATCATATTCCAGAATTTCCATAGGAAGAAATCTTATAGTCACATCTTAGTCCTACATTCCGAAATTCATGCGAGTCGCTTGAGAAAATGCTTAGTTTCCGAAATTCCAGACCATAATGATCATATTCCAGAATTTCCATAGGAAGAAGTCTTATAGTCACATCTTAGTCCTACATTCCGAATTTCATGCGAATCGCTTGAGAAGTTGCTTTGTTCCAGAAATTCAAGACAACAATGATCATATTCCAGAATTTCCATAGGAAGAAATCTTATAGTCACATCTTAGTCCTACATTCCGAATTTCATACGAATCGCTTGAAAAATTGATTTGCTCTAGAAATTCCAGACCATAATGATCATATTCCAGAATTTCCATAGGAAGAAATCTTATAGTCACATCTTAGTCCTTCATTCTGAATTTCATGCGAATCGCTTGAAAAATTGATTTGCTCCAGAAATTCCAGACTATTATGATCATATTCCAGAATTTCCATAGGAAGAAATCTTATAGTCACATCTTAGTCCTACATTCCGAAATTCATGCGAGTCGCTTGAGAAAATGCTTAGTTTCCGAAATTCCAGACCATAATGATCATATTCCAGAATTTCCATAGGAAGAAGTCTTATAGTCACATCTTAGTCCTACATTCCGAATTTCATGCGAATCGCTTGAGAAATTGCTTTGTTCTAGAAATTCCAGACAATACTGATCATATTCCAGAATTTCAATAGGAAGAAATTTTATAGTCACATCTTAGTCCTACATTCCGAATTTCATGCGAATCGCTTGAGAAATTGCTTTGTTCCAGAAATTCAAGACAACAATGATCATATTCCAGAATTTCCATAGGAAGAAATCTTATAGTAACATCTTAGTCCTACATTCCGAAATTCATGCGAGTCGCTTGAGAAAATGCTTAGTTTCCGAAATTCCAGACCATAATGATCATATTCCAGAATTTCCATAGGAAGAAGTCTTATAGTCACATCTTAGTCCTACATTCCGAATTTCATGCGAATCGCTTGAGAAATTGCTTTGTTCTAGAAATTCCAGACAATACTGATCATATTCCAGAATTTCAATAGGAAGAAATTTTATAGTCACATCTTAGTCCTACATTCCGAATTTCATGCGAATCGCTTGAGAAATTGCTTTGTTCCAGATATTCCAGACAATAATGATAATATTCCAGAATTTCAATAGGAAGAAATCTTATAGTAACATCTTAGTCCTACATTCCGAAATTCATGCGAGTCGCTTGAGAAAATGCTTAGTTTCCGAAATTCCAGACCATAATGATCATATTCCAGAATTTCCATAGGAAGAAGTCGTATAGTCACATCTTAGTCCTACATTCCGAATTTCATGCGAATCGCTTGAGAAATTGCTTTGTTCCAGATATTCCAGACAATAATGATAATATTCCAGAATTTCAATAGGAAGAAATCTTATAGTAACATCTTAGTCCTACATTCCGAAATTCATGCGAGTCGCTTGAGAAAATGCTTAGTTTCCGAAATTCCAGACCATAATGATCATATTCCAGAATTTCCATAGGAAGAAGTCTTATAGTCACATCTTAGTCCTACATTCCGAATTTCATGCGAATCGCTTGAGAAATTGCTTTGTTCTAGAAATTCCAGACAATACTGATCATATTCCAGAATTTCAATAGGAAGAAATTTTATAGTCACATCTTAGTCCTACATTCCGAATTTCATGCGAATCGCTTGAGAAATTGCTTTGTTCCAGATATTCCAGACAATAATGATAATATTCCAGAATTTCAATAGGAAGAAATCTTATAGTAACATCTTAGTCCTACATTCCGAAATTCATGCGAGTCGCTTGAGAAAATGCTTAGTTTCCGAAATTCCAGACCATAATGATCATATTCCAGAATTTCCATAGGAAGAAGTCTTATAGTCACATCTTAGTCCTACATTCCGAATTTCATGCGAATCGCTTGAGAAATTGCTTTGTTCCAGATATTCCAGACAATAATGATAATATTCCAGAATTTCAATAGGAAGAAATCTTATAGTAACATCTTAGTCCTACATTCCGAAATTCATGCGAGTCGCTTGAGAAAATGCTTAGTTTCCGAAATTCCAGACCATAATGATCATATTCCAGAATTTCCATAGGAAGAAATCTTATAGTCACATCTTAGTCCTACATTCCGAATTTCATTTGAATCGCTTGAGAAATTGCTTTGTTTCAGATATTCCAGACAATAATGATCATATTCCAGAATTTCCATAGGAAGAAATCTTATAGTCATATTTTAGTCCTACATTTCGAAATTCATGCGAATCGCTTGAGAAATTGCTTTGTTGCAGAAATTCCAGACAATAATGATCATATTCCAGAATTTCCATAGGAAGAAATCTTATAGTCACATCTTAGTCCTACATTCCGAATTTCATGCGAATCAGTTGAGAAATTGCTTTGTTCCAGAAATTCCCGACAATAATGATCATATTCCAGAATTTCCATAGGAAGAAATTTATAGTCGCATCTTAGTCCTACATTCCAAATTTCATGCGAATCGATTGAAAAATTACTTTGCTCCAGATATTCCAGACAATAATGATTTTATTCCAGAATTTCCATAGGAAAAAATCTTATAGTCATCTTCATCTTCATCTTATTCCTACATTCCGAATTTCATGCGAATCGCTTGAGAAGTTGCTTTGTTCCAGAAATTCCAGACAACAATAATCATATTCTAGAATATCCATAGGAAGAAATCTTATAGTCACATCTTAGTCCTACATTCCGCATTTCTTACGAATCGCTTGAAAAATTGATTTGTTCCAGAAATTCCAGACCATAATGATCATATTCCAGAATTTCCATAGGAAGAAATCTTATAGTCACATCTTAGTCCTACATTTCGAATTTCATGCGAATCGCTTGAGAAATTGCTTTGTTCTAGAAATTCCAGACAATAATGAACATATTCCTGAATTTCCATAGCAATAAGTCTTATAGTCGCATCTTAGTCCTACATTCCGAATTTCATGCGAATCGCTTGGGAAATTGCTTTGTTCCAGATATTCCAGACAATAATGATCATATTCCAGAATTTCCCTAGGAAGAAATCTTATAGTCATCTTCATCTTCATCTTAGTCCTACATTCCGAATTTCATGCGAATCGCTTGAGAAGTTGCTTTGTTCCAGAAATTCAAGACAACAATGATCATATTCCAGAATTTCCATAGGAAGAAATCTTATAGTCACATCTTAGTCCTACATTCCGAATTTCATACGAATCGCTTGAAAAATTGATTTGCTCTAGAAATTCCAGACCATAATGATCATATTCCAGAATTTCCATAGGAAGAAATCTTATAGTCACATCTTAGTCCTTCATTCTGAATTTCATGCGAATCGCTTGAAAAATTGATTTGCTCCAGAAATTCCAGACCATTATGATAATATTCCAGAATTTCCATAGGAAGAAATCTTATAGTCACATCTTAGTCCTACATTCCGAAATTCATGCGAGTCGCTTGAGAAAATGCTTAGTTTCCGAAATTCCAGACCATAATGATCATATTCCAGAATTTCCATAGGAAGAAGTCTTATAGTCACATCTTAGTCCTACATTCCGAATTTCATGCGAATCGCTTGAGAAATTGCTTTGTTCTAGAAATTCCAGACAATACTGATCATATTCCAGAATTTCAATAGGAAGAAATTTTATAGTCACATCTTAGTCCTACATTCCGAATTTCATGCGAATCGCTTGAGAAATTGCTTTGTTCCAGATATTCCAGACAATAATGATAATATTCCAGAATTTCAATAGGAAGAAATCTTATAGTAACATCTTAGTCCTACATTCCGAAATTCATGCGAGTCGCTTGAGAAAATGCTTAGTTTCCGAAATTCCAGACCATAATGATCATATTCCAGAATTTCCATAGGAAGAAGTCTTATAGTCACATCTTAGTCCTACATTCCGAATTTCATGCGAATCGCTTGAGAAATTGCTTTGTTCCAGAAATTCCAGACAATAATGATCATATTCCAGAATTTCCATAGGAAGAAATCTTATAGTCACATCTTAGTCCTACATTCCGAATTTCATTTGAATCGCTTGAGAAATTGCTTTGTTTCAGATATTCCAGACAATAATGATCATATTCCAGAATTTCCATAGGAAGAAATCTTATAGTCACATCTTAGTCCTACATTCCGAATTTCATGCGAATCGCTTGAAAAATTGATTTGCTCTAGAAATTCCAGACCATAATGATCATATTCCAAAATTTCCATAGGAAAAAATCTTATAGTCACATCTTAGTCCTACATTCCGAAATTCATGCGAATCGCTTGAGAAATTGCTTTGTTGCAGAAATTCCAGACAATAATGATCATATTCCAGAATTTCCATAGGAAGAAATCTTATAGTCACATCTTAGTCCTACATTCCGAATTTCATGCGAATCAGTTGAGAAATTGCTTTGTTCCAGAAATTCCCGACAATAATGATCATATTCCAGAATTTCCATAGGAAGAAATTTATAGTCTCATCGTAGTCCCACATTCCGAATTTCATGCGAATCGCTTGAAAAATTGCTTTGTTCCAGAAATTCCAGACAATAATGATCATATTCCAGAATTTCCATAGGAAGAAATCTTATAGTCACATCTTAGTCCTACATTCCGAATTTCATGCGAATCGCTTGAAAAATTGCTTTGTTCCAGAAATTCCAGACAATAATGATCATATTCCAGAATTTCAATAGGAAGAAATCTTATAGTCACATCTTAGTCCTACATTCCGAATTTCATGCGAATCGCTTGAGAAATTGCTTTGTTCCAGATATTCCAGACAATAATGATAATATTCCAGAATTTCAATAGGAAGAAATCTTATAGTCACATCTTAGTCCTACATTCCGAAATTAATGCGAGTCGCTTGAGAAAATGCTTAGTTTCCGAAATTCCAGACCATAATGATCATATTCCAGAATTTCCATAGGAAGAAGTCTTATAGTCACATCTTAGTCCTACATTCCGAAATTCATGCGAATCGCTTGAGAAATCGCTTTGTTCCAGATATTCCAGACAATAATGATAATATTCCAGAATTTCAATAGGAAGAAATCTTATAGTCACATCTTAGTCCTACATTCCGAATTTCATGCGAATCGCTTGAGAAATTGCTTTGTTCCAGAAATTCCAGACAATAATGATCATATTCCAGAATTTCCATAGGAAGAAATCTTATAGTCACATCTTAGTCCTACATTCCGAAATTCATGCGAATCGCTTGAGAAATTGCTTTGTTCCAGAAATTCCAGACAATAATGATCATATTCCAGAATTTCCATAGGAAGAAATCTTTTAGTCACATCTTAGTCCTACATTCCGAATTTCATGCGAATCGCTTGAGAAATTGCTTTGTTCCAGAAATTCCAGACAATAATGATCATATTCCAGAATTTCCATAGGAAGAAGTCTTATAGTCACATCTTAGTCCTACATTCCGAATTTCATGCGAATCGCTTGAAAAATTGCTTTGTTCCAGAAATTCCAGACAATAATGATCATATTCCAGAATTTCAATAGGAAGAAATCTTATAGTCACATCTTAGTCCTACATTCCGAATTTCATGCGAATCGCTTGAGAAATTGCTTTGTTCCAGATATTCCAGACAATAATGATAATATTCCAGAATTTCAATAGGAAGAAATCTTATAGTCACATCTTAGTCCTACATTCCGAAATTCATGCGAGTCGCTTGAGAAAATGCTTAGTTTCCGAAATTCCAGACCATAATGATCATATTCCAGAATTTCCATAGGAAGAAGTCTTATAGTCACATCTTAGTCCTACATTCCGAAATTCATGCGAATCGCTTGAGAAATCGCTTTGTTCCAGATATTCCAGACAATAATGATAATATTCCAGAATTTCAATAGGAAGAAATCTTATAGTCACATCTTAGTCCTACATTCCGAATTTCATGCGAATCGCTTGAGAAATTGCTTTGTTCCAGAAATTCCAGACAATAATGATCATATTCCAGAATTTCCATAGGAAGAAATCTTATAGTCACATCTTAGTCCTACATTCCGAAATTCATGCGAATCGCTTGAGAAATTGCTTTGTTCCAGAAATTCCAGACAATAATGATCATATTCCAGAATTTCCATAGGAAGAAATCTTATAGTCACATCTTAGTCCTACATTCCGAATTTCATGCGAATCGCTTGAGAAATTGCTTTGTTCCAGAAATTCCAGACAATAATGATCATATTCCAGAATTTCCATAGGAAGAAGTCTTATAGTCACATCTTAGTCCTACATTCCGAATTTCATGCGAATCGCTTGAAAAATTGCTTTGTTCCAGAAATTCCAGACAATAATGATCATATTCCAGAATTTCAATAGGAAGAAATCTTATAGTCACATCTTAGTCCTACATTCCGAATTTCATGCGAATCGCTTGAGAAATTGCTTTGTTCCAGATATTCCAGACAATAATGATAATATTCCAGAATTTCAATAGGAAGAAATCTTATAGTCACATCTTAGTCCTACATTCCGAAATTCATGCGAGTCGCTTGAGAAAATGCTTAGTTTCCGAAATTCCAGACCATAATGATCATATTCCAGAATTTCCATAGGAAGAAGTCTTATAGTCACATCTTAGTCCTACATTCCGAAATTCATGCGAATCGCTTGAGAAATCGCTTTGTTCCAGATATTCCAGACAACAATGATCATATTCCAGAATTTCAATAGGAAGAAATCTTATAGTCACATCTTAGTCCTACATTCCGAATTTCATGCGAATCGCTTGAGAAATTGCTTTGTTCCAGAAATTCCAGACAATAATGATCATATTCCAGAATTTCCATAGGAAGAAATCTTATAGTCACATCTTAGTCCTACATTCCGAAATTCATGCGAATCGCTTGAGAAATTGCTTTGTTCCAGAAATTCCAGACAATAATGATCATATTCCAGAATTTCCATAGGAAGAAATCTTATAGTCACATCTTAGTCCTACATTCCGAATTTCATGCGAATCAGTTGAGAAATTGCTTTGTTACAGAAATTCCCGACAATAATGATCATATTCCAGAATTTCCATAGGAAGAAATTTATAGTCTCATCTTAGTCCTACATTCCGAATTTCATGCGAATCGCTTGAAAAATTGCTTTGTTCCAGAAATTCCAGACAATAATGATCATATTCCAAAATTTCCATAGGAAGAAATCTTATAGTCACATCTTAGTCCTACATTCCGAATTTCATGCGAATCAGTTGAGAAATTGCTTTGTTCCAGAAATTCCAGACAATAATGATAATATTCCAGAATTTCAATAGGAAGAAATCTTATAGTCACATCTTAGTCCTACATTCCGAAATTCATGCGAGTCGCTTGAGAAAATGCTTAGTTTCCGAAATTCCAGACCATAATGATCATATTCCAGAATTTCCATAGGAAGAAGTCTTATAGTCACATCTTAGTCCTACATTCCGAATTTCATGCGAATCGCTTGAGAAATTGCTTTGTTCCAGAAATTCCAGACAATAATGATCATATTCCAGAATTTCCATAGGAAGAAATCTTATAGTCACATCTTAGTCCTACATTCCGAATTTCATGCGAATCGCTTGAAAAATTGATTTGCTCTAGAAATTCCAGACCATAATGATCATATTCCAAAATTTCCATAGGAAGAAATCTTATAGTCACATCTTAGTCCTACATTCCGAAATTCATGCGAATCGCTTGAGAAATTGCTTTGTTGCAGAAATTCCAGACAATAATAATCATATTCCAGAATTTCCATAGGAAGAAATCTTATAGTCACATCTTAGTCCTACATTCCGAATTTCATGCGAATCAGTTGAGAAATTGCTTTGTTACAGAAATTCCCGACAATAATGATCATATTCCAGAATTTCCATAGGAAGAAATTTATAGTCTCATCTTAGTCCTACATTCCGAATTTCATGCGAATCGCTTGAAAAATTGCTTTGTTCCAGAAATTCCAGACAATAATGATCATATTCCAAAATTTCCATAGGAAGAAATCTTATAGTCACATCTTAGTCCTACATTCCGAATTTCATGCGAATCAGTTGAGAAATTGCTTTGTTCCAGAAATTCCAGACAATAATGATCATATTCCAGAATTTCCATAGGAAGAAATCTTATAGTCACATCTTAGTCCTACATTCCGAATTTCATGCGAAACAGTTGAGAAATTGCTTTGTTCCAGAAATTCCCGACAATAATGATAATATTCCAGAATTTCCATAGGAAGAAATCTTATAGTCACATCTTAGTCCTACATTCCGAATTTCATGCGAATCGCTTGAAAAATTGCTTTGTTCCAGAAATTCCAGACAATAATGATCATATTCCAGAATTTCCATAGGAAGAAATCTTATAGTATCATCTTAGTTCTACATTTCGAATTTCATGTGAATCGCTTGAGAAATTGCTTTGTTCTAGAAATTCCAGACAATAATGATCATATTCCAGAATTTCCATAGCAAGAAGTCTTATAGTCGCATCTTAGTCCTACATTCCGAATTTCATGCGAATCGCTTGGGAAATTGCTTTGTTCCAGAAATTCCAGACAATAATGATCATATTCCAGAATTTCCCTAGGAAGAAATCTTATAGTCACATCTTAGTCCTACATTCCGAATTTCATGCGAATCGCTTGAAAAATTGCTTTGTTATAGAAATTCCAGACAATAATGATCATATTCCAGAATTTCAATACGAAGAAATCTTATAGTCACATCTTAGTCCTACATTCCGAATTTCATGCGAATCGCTTGAGAAATTGCTTTGTTCCAGATATTCCAGACAATAATGATAATATTCCAGAATTTCAATAGGAAGAAATCTTATAGTCATATCTTAGTCCTACATTCCGAAATTCATGCGAGTCGCTTGAGAAAATGCTTAGTTTCCGAAATTCAAGACCATAATGATCATATTCCAGAATTTCCATAGGAAGAAGTCTTATAGTCACGTCTTAGTCCTACATTCCGAAATTCATGCGAATCGCTTGAGAAATTCCTTTGTTCCAGATATTCCAGACAATAATGATAATATTCCAGAATTTCAATAGGAAGAAATCTTATAGTCACATCTTAGTCCTACATTCCGAATTTCATGCGAATCTCTTGAGAAATTGCTTTGTTCCAGAAATTCCAGACAATAATGATCATATTCCAGAATTTCCATAGGAAGAAATCTTATAGTCACATCTTAGTCCTACATTCCGAAATTCATGCGAATCGCTTGAGAAATTGCTTTGTTCCAGAAATTCCAGACAATAATGATCATATTCCAGAATTTCCATAGGAAGAAATCTTATAGTCACATCTTAGTCCTACATTCCGAATTTCATGCGAATCGCTTGAGAAATTGCTTTGTTCCAGAAATTCCAGACAATAATGATCATATTCCAGAATTTCCATAGGAAGAAGTCTTATAGTCACATCTTAGTCCTACATTCCGAATTTCATGTGAATCGCTTGAGAAATTGCTTTGTTCCAGAAATTCCAGACAATAATGATCATATTCCAGAATTTCCATAGGAAGAAATCTTATAGTCACATCTTAGTCCTACATTCCGAATTTCATGCGAATCGCTTGAGAAATTGCTTTGTTCCAGATATTCCAGACAATAATGATAATATTCCAGAATTTCAATAGAAAGAAATCTTATAGTCACATCTTAGTCCTACATTCCGAAATTCATGCGAGTCGCTTGAGAAAATGCTTAGTTTCCGAAATTCCAGACCATAATGATCATATTCCAGAATTTCCATAGGAAGAAGTCTTATAGTCACATCTTAGTCCTACATTCCGAATTTCATGCGAATCGCTTGAGAAATTGCTTTGTTCCAGAAATTCCAGACAATAATGATCATATTCCAGAATTTCCATAGGATGAAATCTTATAGTCACATCTTAGTCCTACATTCCGAATTTCATGCGAATCGCTTGAAAAATTGATTTGCTCTAGAAATTCCAGACCATAATGATCATATTCCAAAATTTCCATAGGAAGAAATCTTATAGTCACATCTTAGTCCTACATTCCGAAATTCATGCGAATCGCTTGAGAAATTGCTTTGTTGCAGAAATTCCAGACAATAATGATCATATTCCAGAATTTCCATAGCAAGAAATCTTATAGTCACATCTTAGTCCTACATTCCGAATTTCATGCGAATCAGTTGAGAAATTGCTTTGTTACAGAAATTCCCGAAAATAATGATCATATTCCAGAATTTCCATAGGAAGAAATTTATAGTCTCATCTTAGTCCTACATTCCAAATTTCATGCGAATCGATTGAAAAATTGCTTTGTTCCAGAAATTCCAGACAATAAAGATCATATTCCAGAATTTCCATAGGAAGAAATCTTATAGTCGTATCTTAGTCCTACAATCCGAATTTCATGCGAATCGCTAGAAAAATTACTTTGCTCCAGATATTCCAGACAATAATGATCATATTCAAGAATTTCCATAGGAAGAAGTCTTATAGTCACATCTTAGTCCTACATTCCGAATTTCATGCGAATCGCTTGAGAAATTGCTTTGTTCCAGAAATTCCAGACAATAATGATCATATTCCAGAATTTCCATAGGAAGAAATCTTATAGTCACATCTTAGTCCTACATTCCGAATTTCATTTGAATCGCTTGAGAAATTGCTTTGTTTCAGATATTCCAGACAATAATGATCATATTCCAGAATTTCAATAGGAAGAAATCTTATAGTCACATCTTAGTCCTACATTCCGAATTTCATGCGAATCGCTTGAAAAATTGATTTGCTCTAGAAATTCCAGACCATAATGATCATATTCCAAAATTTCCATAGGAAAAAATCTTATAGTCACATCTTAGAAATTCATGCGAATCGCTTGAGAAATTGCTTTGTTGCAGAAATTCCAGACAATAATGATCATATACCAGAATTTCCATAGGAAGAAATCTTATAGTCACATCTTAGTCCTACATTCCGAATTTCATGCGAATCAGTTGAGAAATTGCTTTGTTCCAGAAATTCCCGACAATAATGATCATATTCCAGAATTTCCATAGGAAGAAATTTATAGTCTCATCTTAGTCCTACATTCCGAATTTCATGCGAATCGCTTGAAAAATTGCTTAGTTTCCGAAATTCCAGATCATAATGATCATATTCCAGAATTTCCATAGGAAGAAGTCTTATAGTCACATCTTAGTCCTACATTCCGAATTTCATGCGAATCGCTTGAGAAATTGCTTTGTTCCAGAAATTCCAGACAATAATGATCATATTCCAGAATTTCCATAAGAAGAAATCTTATAGTCACATCTTAGTCCTACATTCCGAATTTCATGCGAATCGCTTGAAAAATTGATTTGCTCTAGAAATTCCAGACCATAATGATCATATTCCAAAATTTCCATAGGAAGAAATCTTATAGTCACATCTTAGTCCTACATTCCGAAATTCATGCGAATCGCTTGAGAAATTGCTTTGTTGCAGAAATTCCAGACAATAATAATCATATTCCAGAATTTCCATAGGAAGAAATCTTATAGTCACATCTTAGTCCTACATTCCGAATTTCATGCGAATCAGTTGAGAAATTGCTTTGTTACAGAAATTCCCGACAATAATGATCATATTCCAGAATTTCCATAGGAAGAAATTTATAGTCACATCTTAGTCCTACATTCCGAATTTCATGCGAATCAGTTGAGAAATTGCTTTGTTACAGAAATTCCCGACAATAATGATCATATTCCAGAATTTCCATAGGAAGAAATTTATAGTCTCATCTTAGTCCTACATTCCGAATTTCATGCGAATCGCTTGAAAAATTGCTTTGTTCCAGAAATTCCAGACAATAATGATCATATTCCAAAATTTCCATAGGAAGAAATCTTATAGTCACATCTTAGTCCTACATTCCGAATTTCATGCGAATCAGTTGAGAAATTGCTTTGTTCCAGAAATTCCAGACAATAATGATCATATTCCAGAATTTCCATAGGAAGAAATCTTATAGTCACATCTTAGTCCTACATTCCGAATTTCATGCGAATCAGTTGAGAAATTGCTTTGTTCCAGAAATTCCCGACAATAATGATCATATTCCAGAATTTCCATAGGAAGAAATCTTATAGTCACATCTTAGTCCTACATTCCGAATTTCATGTGAATCGCTTGAGAAATTGCTTTGTTCCAGAAATTCCAGACAATAATGATCATATTCCAGAATTTCCATAGGAAGAAATCTTATAGTCACATCTTAGTCCTACATTCCGAATTTCATGCGAATCGCTTGAGAAATTGCTTTGTTCCAGATATTCCAGACAATAATGATAATATTCCAAAATTTCAATAGGAAGAAATCTTATAGTCACATCTTAGTCTTACATTCCGAAATTCATGCGAGTCGCTTGAGAAAATGCTTAGTTTCCGAAATTCCAGACCATAATGATCATATTCCAGAATTTCCATAGGAAGAAGTCTTATAGTCACATCTTAGTCCTACATTCCGAATTTCATGCGAATCGCTTGAGAAATTGCTTTGTTCCAGAAATTCCAGACAATAATGATCATATTCCAGAATTTCCATAGGATGAAATCTTATAGTCACATCTTAGTCCTACATTCCGAATTTCATGCGAATCGCTTGAAAAATTGATTTGCTCTAGAAATTCCAGACCATAATGATCATATTCCAAAATTTCCATAGGAAGAAATCTTATAGTCACATCTTAGTCCTACATTCCGAAATTCATGCGAATCGCTTGAGAAATTGCTTTGTTGCAGAAATTCCAGACAATAATGATCATATTCCAGAATTTCCATAGCAAGAAATCTTATAGTCACATCTTAGTCCTACATTCCGAATTTCATGCGAATCAGTTGAGAAATTGCTTTGTTACAGAAATTCCCGACAATAATGATCATATTCCAGAATTTCCATAGGAAGAAATTTATAGTCTCATCTTAGTCCTACATTCCAAATTTCATGCGAATCGATTGAAAAATTGCTTTGTTCCAGAAATTCCAGACAATAAAGATCATATTCCAGAATTTCCATAGGAAGAAATCTTATAGTCGTATCTTAGTCCTACAATCCGAATTTCATGCGAATCGCTAGAAAAATTACTTTGCTCCAGATATTCCAGACAATAATGATCATATTCAAGAATTTCCATAGGAAGAAGTCTTATAGTCACATCTTAGTCCTACATTCCGAATTTCATGCGAATCGCTTGAGAAATTGTTTTGTTCCAGAAATTCCAGACAATAATGATCATATTCCAGAATTTCCATAGGAAGAAATCTTATAGTCACATCTTAGTCCTACATTCCGAATTTCATTTGAATCGCTTGAGAAATTGCTTTGTTTCAGATATTCCAGACAATAATGATCATATTCCAGAATTTCCATAGGAAGAAATCTTATAGTCACATCTTAGTCCTACATTCCGAATTTCATGCGAATCGCTTGAAAAATTGATTTGCTCTAGAAATTCCAGACCATAATGATCATATTCCAAAATTTCCATAGGAAAAAATCTTATAGTCACATCTTAGTCCTACATTCCGAAATTCATGCGAATCGCTTGAGAAATTGCTTTGTTGCAGAAATTCCAGACAATAATGATCATATACCAGAATTTCCATAGGAAGAAATCTTATAGTCACATCTTAGTCCTACATTCCGAATTTCATGCGAATCAGTTGAGAAATTGCTTTGTTCCAGAAATTCCCGACAATAATGATCATATTCCAGAATTTCCATATGAAGAAATTTATAGTCTCATCTTAGTCCTACATTCCGAATTTCATGCGAATCGCTTGAAAAATTGCTTAGTTTCCGAAATTCCAGGCCATAATGATCATATTCCAGAATTTCCATAGGAAGAAGTCTTATAGTCACATCTTAGTCCTACATTCCGAATTTTATGCGAATCGCTTGAGAAATTGCTTTGTTCCAGAAATTCCAGACAATAATGATCATATTCCAGAATTTCCATAGGAAGAAATCTTATAGTCTCATCTTAGTCCTACATTCCGAATTTCATGCGAATCGCTTGAAAAATTGATTTGCTCTAGAAATTCCAGACCATAATGATCATATTCCAAAATTTCCATAGGAAGAAATCTTATAGTCACATCTTAGTCCTACATTCCGAAATTCATGCGAATCGCTTGAGAAATTGCTTTGTTGCAGAAATTCCAAACAATAATAATCATATTCCAGAATTTCCATAGGAAGAAATCTTATAGTCACATCTTAGTCCTACATTCCGAATTTCATGCGAATCAGTTGAGAAATTGCTTTGTTACAGAAATTCCCGACAATAATGATCATATTCCAGAATTTCCATAGGAAGAAATTTATAGTCTCATCTTAGTCCTACATTCCGAATTTCATGCGAATCGCTTGAAAAATTGCTTTGTTCCAGAAATTCCAGACAATAATGATCATATTCCAAAATTTCCATAGGAAGAAATCTTATAGTCACATTTAGTCCTACATTCCGAATTTCATGCGAATCAGTTGAGAAATTGCTTTGTTCCAGAAATTCCAGACAATAATGATCATATTCCAGAATTTCCATAGGAAGAAATCTTATAGTCACATCTTAGTCCTACATTCCGAATTTCATGCGAATCAGTTGAGAAATTGCTTTGTTCCAGAAATTCCCGACAATAATGATCATATTCCAGAATTTCCATAGGAAGAAATCTTATAGTCACATCTTAGTCCTACATTCCGAATTTCATGCGAATCGCTTGAAAAATTGCTTTGTTCCAGAAATTCCAGACAATAATGATCATATTCCAGAATTTCCATAGGAAGAAATCTTATAGTATCATCTTAGTCCTACATTTCGAATTTCATGTGAATCGCTTGAGAAATTGCTTTGTTCTAGAAATTCCAGACAATAATGATCATATACCAGAATTTCCATAGCAAGAAGTCTTATAGTCGCATCTTAGTCCTACATTCCGAATTTCATGCGAATCGCTTGGGAAATTGCTTTGTTCCAGAAATTCCAGACAATAATGATCATATTCCAGAATTTCCCTAGGAAGAAATCTTATAGTCACATCTTAGTCCTACATTCCGAATTTCATGCGAATCGCTTGAAAAATTGCTTTGTTATAGAAATTCCAGACAATAATGATCATATTCCAGAATTTCAATACGAAGAAATCTTATAGTCACATCTTAGTCCTACATTCCGAATTTCATGCGAATAGCTTGAAAAATTGATTTGCTCTAGAAATTCCAGACCATAATGATCATATTCCAAAATTTCCATAGGAAGAAATCTTATAGTCACATCTTAGTCCTACATTCCGAAATTCATGCGAATCGCTTGAGAAATTGCTTTGTTGCAGAAATTCCAAACAATAATAATCATATTCCAGAATTTCCATAGGAAGAAATCTTATAGTCACATCTTAGTCCTACATTCCGAATTTCATGCGAATCAGTTGAGAAATTGCTTTGTTACAGAAATTCCCGACAATAATGATCATATTCCAGAATTTCCATAGGAAGAAATTTATAGTCTCATCTTAGTCCTACATTCCGAATTTCATGCGAATCGCTTGAAAAATTGCTTTGTTCCAGAAATTCCAGACAATAATGATCATATTCCAAAATTTCCATAGGAAGAAATCTTATAGTCACATTTAGTCCTACATTCCGAATTTCATGCGAATCAGTTGAGAAATTGCTTTGTTCCAGAAATTCCAGACAATAATGATCATATTCCAGAATTTCCATAGGAAGAAATCTTATAGTCACATCTTAGTCCTACATTCCGAATTTCATGCGAATCAGTTGAGAAATTGCTTTGTTCCAGAAATTCCCGACAATAATGATCATATTCCAGAATTTCCATAGGAAGAAATCTTATAGTCACATCTTAGTCCTACATTCCGAATTTCATGCGAATCGCTTGAAAAATTGCTTTGTTCCAGAAATTCCAGACAATAATGATCATATTCCAAAATTTCCATAGGAAGAAATCTTATAGTCACATCTTAGTCCTACATTCCGAATTTCATGCGAATCAGTTGAGAAATTGCTTTGTTACAGAAATTCCAGACAATAATGATCATATTCCAGAATTTCCATAGGAAGAAATCTTATAGTCACATCTTAGTCCTACATTCCGAATTTCATGCGAATCAGTTGAGAAATTGCTTTGTTCCAGAAATTCCCGACAATAATGATCATATTCCAGAATTTCCATAGGAAGAAATTTATAGTCTCATCTTAGTCCTACATTCCGAATTTCATGCGAATCGCTTGAAAAATTGCTTTGTTCCAGAAATTCCAGACAATAATGATCATATTCCAAAATTTCCATAGGAAGAAATCTTATAGTCACATTTAGTCCTACATTCCGAATTTCATGCGAATCAGTTGAGAAATTGCTTTGTTCCAGAAATTCCAGACAATAATGATCATATTCCAGAATTTCCATAGGAAGAAATCTTATAGTCACATCTTAGTCCTACATTCCGAATTTCATGCGAATCAGTTGAGAAATTGCTTTGTTCCAGAAATTCCCGACAATAATGATCATATTCCAGAATTTCCATAGGAAGAAATCTTATAGTCACATCTTAGTCCTACATTCCGAATTTCATGCGAATCGCTTGAGAAATTGCTTTGTTCCAGATATTCCAGACAATAATGATAATATTCCAGAATTTCAATAGGAAGAAATCTTATAGTCATATCTTAGTCCTACATTCCGAAATTCATGCGAGTCGCTTGAGAAAATGCTTAGTTTCCGAAATTCCAGACCATAATGATCATATTCCAGAATTTCCATAGGAAGAAGTCTTATAGTCACGTCTTAGTCCTACATTCCGAAATTCATGCGAATCGCTTGAGAAATTG
This sequence comes from Nephrocerus scutellatus, assembly GCA_947095585.1. NCBI lineage: Eukaryota > Metazoa > Arthropoda > Insecta > Diptera > Pipunculidae > Nephrocerus > Nephrocerus scutellatus. Next base: position 91,376,963 of record OX352763.1, read on the forward strand.
CTTTGTTCCAGATATTCCAGACAATAATGATAATATTCCAGAATTTCAATAGGAAGAAATCTTATAGTCACATCTTAGTCCTACATTCCGAAATTCATGCGAATCGCTTGAGAAATTGCTTTGTTCCAGAAATTCCAGACAATAATGATCATATTCCAGAATTTCCATATTAAGAAGTCTTATAGTCACATCTTAGTCCTACATTCCGAATTTCATGTGAATCGCTTGAGAAATTGCTTTGTTCCAGAAATTCCAGACAATAATGATCATATTCCAGAATTTCCATAGGAAGAAATCTTATAGTCACATCTTAGTCCTACATTCCGAATTTCATGCGAATCGCTTGAGAAATTGCTTTGTTCCAGATATTCCAGACAATAATGATAATATTCCAGAATTTCAATAGGAAGAAATCTTATAGTCACATCTTAGTCCTACATTCCGAAATTCATGCGAGTCGCTTGAGAAAATGCTTAGTTTCCGAAATTCCAGACCATAATGATCATATTCCAGAATTTCCATAGGAAGAAGTCTTATAGTCACATCTTAGTCCTACATTCCGAATTTCATGCGAATTGCTTGAGAAATTGCTTTGTTCCAGAAATTCCAGACAATAATGATCATATTCCAGAATTTCCATAGGATGAAATCTTATAGTCACATCTTAGTCCTACATTCCGAATTTCATGCGAATCGCTTGAAAAATTGATTTGCTCTAGAAATTCCAGACCATAATGATCATATTCCAAAATTTCCATAGGAAGAAATCTTATAGTCACATCTTAGTCCTACATTCCGAAATTCATGCGAATCGCTTGAGAAATTGCTTTGTTGCAGAAATTCCAGACAATAATGATCATATTCCAGAATTTCCATAGCAAGAAATCTTATAGTCACATCTTAGTCCTACATTCCGAATTTCATGCGAATCAGTTGAGAAATTGCTTTGTTACAGAAATTCCCGACAATAATGATCATATTCCAGAATTTCCATAGGAATAAATTTATAGTCTCATCTTAGTCCTACATTCCAAATTTCATGCGAATCGATTGAAAAATTACTTTGCTCCAGATATTCCAGACAATAATGATTTTATTCCAGAATTTCCATAGGAAAAAATCTTATAGTCATCTTCATCTTAGTCCTACATTCCGAATTTCATGCGAATCGCTTGAGAAGTTGCTTTGTTCCAGAAATTCCAGACAATAATGATCATATTCCAGAATTTCCATAGGAAGAAATCTTATAGTCGTATCTTAGTCCTACAATCCGAATTTCATGCGAATCGCTAGAAAAATTACTTTGCTCCAGATATTCCAGACAATAATGATCATATTCAAGAATTTCCATAGGAAGAAGTCTTATATCTTAGTCCTACATTCCGAATTTCATGCGAATCGCTTGAGAAATTGCTTTGTTCCAGAAATTCCAGACAATAATGATCATATTCCAGAATTTCCATAGGAAGAAATCTGATAGTCACATCTTAGTCCTACATTCCGAATTTCATTTGAATCGCTTGAGAAATTGCTTTGTTTCAGATATTCCAGACAATAATGATCATATTCCAGAATTTCCATAGGAAGAAATCTTATAGTCACATCTTAGTCCTACATTCCGAAATTCATGCGAATCGCTTGAGAAATTGCTTTGTTGCAGAAATTCCAGACAATAATGATCATATACCAGAATTTCCATAGGAAGAAATCTTATAGTCACATCTTAGTCCTACATTCCGAATTTCATGCGAATCAGTTGAGAAATTGCTTTGTTCCAGAAATTCCCGACAATAATGATCATATTCCAGAATTTCCATAGGAAGAAATTTATAGTCTCATCTTAGTCCTACATTCCGAATTTCATGCGAATCGCTTGAAAAATTGCTTTGTTCCAGGAATTCCAGACAATAATGATCATATTCCTGAATTTCCATAGGAAGAAATCTTATAGTAACATCTTAGTCCTACATTCCGAATTTCATGCGAATCGCTTGAAAAATTGCTTTGTTCCAGAAATTCCAGACAATAATGATCATATTCCAGAATTTCAATAGGAAGAAATCTTATAGTCACATCTTAGTCCTACATTCCGAATTTCATGCGAATCGCCTGAGAAATTGCTTTGTTCCAGAAATTCCAGACAATAATGATCATATTCCAGAATTTCCATAGGAAGAAATCTTATAGTCACATTTTAGTCCTACATTCCGAAATTCATGCGAATCGCTTGAGAAATTGCTTTGTTCCAGAAATTCCAGACAATAATGATCATATTCCAGAATTTCCATAGGAAGAAATCTTATAGTCACATCTTAGTCCTACATTCCGAATTTCATGCGAATCGCTTGAGAAATTGCTTTGTTCCAGAAATTCCAGACAATAATGATCATATTCCAGAATTTCCATAGGAAGAAGTCTTATAGTCACATCTTAGTCCTACATTCCGAATTTCATGCGAATCGCTTGAGAAATTGCTTTGTTCCAGAAATTCCAGACAATAATGATCATATTCCAGAATTTCCATAGGAAGAAATCTTATAGTCACATCTTAGTCCTACATTCCGAATTTCATGCGAATTGCTTGAGAAAATGCTTAGTTTCCGAAATTCCAGACCATAATGATCATATTCCAGAATTTCCATAGGAAGAAGTCTTATAGTCACATCTTATTCCTACATTCCGAATTTCATGCGAATCGCTTGAGAAATTGCTTTGTTCCAGAAATTCCAGACAATAATGATCATATTCCAGAATTTCCATAGGAAGAAATCTTATAGTCACATCTTAGTCCTACATTCCGAATTTCATGCGAATCGCTTGAAAAATAGATTTGCTCTAGAAATTCCAGACCATAATGATCATATTCCAGAATTTCCATAGGAAGAAATCTTATAGTCACATCTTAGTCCTACATTCCGAATTTCATGCGAATCAGTTGAGAAATTGCTTTGTTACAGAAATTCCCGACAATAATGATCATATTCCAGAATTTCCATAGGAAGAAATTTATAGTCTCATCTTAGTCCTACATTCCGAATTTCATGCGAATCGCTTGAAAAATTGCTTTGTTCCAGAAATTCCAGACAATAATGATCATATTCTAGAATTTCCATAGGAAGAAATCTTATAGTCACATCTTAGTCCTACATTCCGAATTTCATGCGAATCAGTTGAGAAATTGCTTTGTTCCAGAAATTCCAGACAATAATGATCATATTCCAGAATTTCCATAGGAAGAAATCTTGTAGTCAAATCTTAGTCCTACATTCCGAATTTCATGCGAATCAGTTGAGAAATTGCTTTGTTCCAGAAATTCCCGACAATAATGATCATATTCCAGAATTTCCATAGGAAGAAATCTTATAGTCACATCTTAGTCCTACATTCCGAATTTCATGCGAATTGCTTGTAAAATTACTTTGTTCCAGAAATTCCAGACAATAATGATCATATTCCAGAATTTCCATAGGAAGAAATCTTATAGTATCATCTTAGTCCTACATTTCGAATTTCATGCGAATCGCTTGAGAAATTGCTTTGTTCTAGAAATTCCAGACAATAATGATCATATTCCAGAATTTCCATAGCAAGAAGTCTTATAGTCGCATCTTAGTCCTACATTCCAAATTTCATGCGAATCGCTTGGGAAATTGCTTTGTTCCAGAAATTCCAGACAATAATGATCATATTCCAGAATTTCCCTAGGAAGAAATCTTATAGTCATATCTTAGTCCTAGATTCCGAATTTCATGCGAATCGCTTAAGAAATTGATTTGTTCCAGAAATTCCAGACAATAATGATCATATTCCAGAATTTCCATAGAAAGAAATCTTATAGTCGTATCATAGTCCTACATTCCGAATTTCATGCGAATCGCTTGAAAAATTAATTTGCTCTAGATATTCCAGACAATAATGATTATATTCCAGAATTTCCATAGAAAGAATTCTTATAGTCACATCTTAGTCCTACATTCCGAATTTCATGCGAATCGCTTAAGAAATTGATTTGTTCCAGAAATTCCAGACAATAATTATCATATTCCAGAATTTCCATAGGAAGAAATCTTATAGTCGCATCTTAGTCCTACATTCCGAATTTCATGCGAATCGATTGAAAAATTACTTTGCTCCAGATATTCCAGACAATAATGATTTTATTCCAGAATTTCCATAGGAAAAAATCTTATAGTCATCTTCATCTTAGACCTACATTCCGAATTTCATGCGAATCGCTTGAGAAGTTGCTTTGTTCCAGAAATTCCAGACAACAATGATCATATTCCAGAATTTCCATAGGAAGAATTCTTATAGTCACATCTTCGTCCTACATTCCGAATTTCATACGAATCGCTTGAAAAATTGATTTGCTCCAGAAATTCCAGACCATAATGAGCATATTCCAGAATTTCCATAGGAAGAAATCTTATAGTCACATCTTAGTCCTACATTTCGAATTTCATGCGAATCGCTTGAGAAATTGCTTTGTTCCAGAAATTCCAGACAATAATGATCATATTCCAGAATTTCTATAGGAAGAAATCTTATAGTCACATCTTAGTCCTACATTCGAAATTCATGCGAATTGCTTGAGAAATTGCTTTGTTCCAGAAATTCCAGACAATAATGATCATATTCCAGAATTTCCATAGGAAGAAATCTTATAGTCACATCTTAGTCCTACATTCCGAATTTCATGCGAATCATTTGAGAAATTGCTTTGTTCCAGAAATTCCAGACAATAATGATCATATTCTAGAATTTCCATAGGAAGAAATCTTATAGTCTCATCTTAGTCCTACATTTCGAATTTCATGCGAATCACTTGAAAATTGCTTTGTTCCAGAAATTCCAGACAATAATGATCATATTCCAGAATTTCCATAGGAAGAAATCTTATAGTCTCATCTTAGTCCTACATTTCGAATTTCATGCGAATCGCTTGAAAAATTGCTTTGTTCCAGAAATTCCAGACAATAATGATCATATTCCAGAATTTCCCTAGGAAGAAATCTTATAGTCATCTTCATCTTCATCTTAGTCCTACATTTCGAATTTCATGCGAATCGCTTGAGAAATTGCTTTGATCTAGAAATTCCAGACAATAATGATCATATTCCTGAATTTCCATAGCAAGAAGTCTTATAGTCACATCTTAGTCCTACATTCCGAATTTCATGCGAATCGCTTGGGAAATTGCTTTGTTCCAGAAATTCCAGACAATAATGATCATATTCCTGATTTTCCCTAGGAAGAAATCTTATAGTCATCTTCATCTTCATCTTAGTCCTACATTCCGAATTTCATGCGAATCGCTTGAGAAGTTGCTTTGTTCCAGAAATTCCATACAACAATGATCATATTCCAGAATTTCCATAGGAAGAAATCTTATAGTCACATCTTAGTCTTACATTCCGAATTTCATACGAATCGCTTGAAAAATTGATTTGCTCCAGAAATTCCAGACCATAATGATCATATTCCATAATTTCCATAGGAAGAAATCTTATAGTCACATCTTAGTCCTACATTCTGAATTTCATGCGAATCGCTTGAAAAATTGATTTGCTCCAGAAATTCCAGACCATTATGATCATATTCCAGAATTTCCATAGGAAGAAATCTTATAGTCACATCTAAGTCCTACATTCCGAAATTCGTGCGAGTCGCTTGAGAAAATGCTTAGTTTCCGAAATTCCAGACCATAATGATCATATTCCAGAATTTCCATAGGAAGAAGTCTTATAGTCACATCTTAGTCCTACATTCCGAATTTCATGCGATTCGCTTGAGAAATTGCTTTGTTCTAGAAATTCCAGACAATAATGATCATATTCCAGAATTTCAATAGGAAGAAATCTTATAGTCACATCTTAGTCTTACATTCCGAATTTCTTGCGAATCGCTTGAGAAATTGCTTTGTTCCAGATATTCCAGACAATAATGATAATATTCCAGAATTTCAATAGGAAGAAATCTTATAGTCACATCTTAGTCCTACATTCCGAAATTCATGCGAGTCGCTTGAGAAAATGCTTAGTTTCCGAAATTCCAGACCATAATGAGCATATTCCAGAATTTCCATAGGAAGAAATTTATAGTCTCATCTTAGTCCTACATTTCGAATTTCATGCGAATCACTTGAAAATTGCTTTATTCCAGAAATTCCAGACAATAATGATCATATTCCAGAATTTCTATAGGAAGAAATCTTATAGTCACATCTTAGTCCTTCATTCCGAATTTCATGCGAATCTCTTGAGAAGTTGCTTTGTTCTAGAAATTCCAGACCATAATGGTCATATTCCAGAATTTCCATAGGAAGAAATCTTATAGTCACATTTTAGTCCTACATTCCGAATTTCATGCGAATCGCTTGAGAAATTGCTTTATTCCAGAAATTCCAGACAATAACGATCATATTCCAGAATTTCTATAGGAAGAAATCTTATAGTCACATCTTAGTCCTACATTCCGAATTTCATACGAATCGCTTGAAAAATTGATTTGCTCCAGAAATTCCAGACCATAATGATCATATTCCAGAATTTCCATAGGAAGAAATCTTATAGTCACATCTTAGTCCTACATTTCGAATTTCATGCGAATCGCTTGAGAAATTGCTTTGCTCCAGATATTCCAGACAATAATGATTTTATTACAGAATTTCCATAGGAAAAAATCTTATAGTCATCTTCATCTTAGACCTACATTCCGAATTTCATGCGAATCGCTTGAGAAGTTGCTTTGTTCCAGAAATTCCAGACAACAATGATCATATTCCAGAATTTCCATAGGAAGAATTCTTATAGTCACATCTTCGTCCTACATTCCGAATTTCATACGAATCGCTTGAAAAATTGATTTGCTTCAGAAATTCCAGACCATAATGAGCATATTCCAGAATTTCCATAGGAAGAAATCTTATAGTCACATCTTAGTCCTACATTTCGAATTTCATGCGAATCGCTTGAGAAATTGCTTTGTTCCAGAAATTCCAGACAATAATGATCATATTCCAGAATTTCCATAGGAAGAAATCTTATAGTCACATCTTAGTCCTACATTCGAAATTCATGCGAATTGCTTGAGAAATTGCTTTGTTCCAGAAATTCCAGACAATAATGATCATATTCCAGAATTTCCATAGGAAGAAATCTTATAGTCACATCTTAGTCCTACATTCCGAATTTCATGCGAATCATTTGAGAAATTGCTTTGTTCCAGAAATTCCAGACAATAATGATCATATTCTAGAATTTCCATAGGAAGAAATCTTATAGTCTCATCTTAGTCCTACATTTCGAATTTCATGCGAATCACTTGAAAATTGCTTTGTTCCAGAAATTCCAGACAATAATGATCATATTCCAGAATTTCCATAGGAAGAAATCTTATAGTCTCATCTTAGTCCTACATTTCGAATTTCATGCGAATCGCTTGAAAAATTGCTTTGTTCCAGAAATTCCAGACAATAATGATCATATTCCATAATTTCCCTAGGAAGAAATCTTATAGTCATCTTCATCTTCATCTTAGTCCTACATTTCGAATTTCATGCGAATCGCTTGAGAAATTGCTTTGATCTAGAAATTCCAGACAATAATGATCATATTCCTGAATTTCCATAGCAAGAAGTCTTATAGTCACATCTTAGTCCTACATTCCGAATTTCATGCGAATCGCTTGGGAAATTGCTTTGTTCCAGAAATTCCAGACAATAATGATCATATTCCTGATTTTCCCTAGGAAGAAATCTTATAGTCATCTTCATCTTCATCTTAGTCCTACATTCCGAATTTCATGCGAATCGCTTGAGAAGTTGCTTTGTTCCAGAAATTCCATACAACAATGATCATATTCCAGAATTTCCATAGGAAGAAATCTTATAGTCACATCTTAGTCTTACATTCCGAATTTCATACGAATCGCTTGAAAAATTGATTTGCTCCAGAAATTCCAGACCATAATGATCATATTCCATAATTTCCATAGGAAGAAATCTTATAGTCACATCTTAGTCCTACATTCTGAATTTCATGCGAATCGCTTGAAAAATTGATTTGCTCCAGAAATTCCAGACCATTATGATCATATTCCAGAATTTCCATAGGAAGAAATCTTATAGTCACATCTAAGTCCTACATTCCGAAATTCGTGCGAGTCGCTTGAGAAAATGCTTAGTTTCCGAAATTCCAGACCATAATGATCATATTCCAGAATTTCCATAGGAAGAAGTCTTATAGTCACATCTTAGTCCTACATTCCGAATTTCATGCGATTCGCTTGAGAAATTGCTTTGTTCTAGAAATTCCAGACAATAATGATCATATTCCAGAATTTCAATAGGAAGAAATCTTATAGTCACATCTTAGTCTTACATTCCGAATTTCTTGCGAATCGCTTGAGAAATTGCTTTGTTCCAGATATTCCAGACAATAATGATAATATTCCAGAATTTCAATAGGAAGAAATCTTATAGTCACATCTTAGTCCTACATTCCGAAATTCATGCGAGTCGCTTGAGAAAATGCTTAGTTTCCGAAATTCCAGACCATAATGAGCATATTCCAGAATTTCCATAGGAAGAAATTTATAGTCTCATCTTAGTCCTACATTTCGAATTTCATGCGAATCACTTGAAAATTGCTTTATTCCAGAAATTCCAGACAATAATGATCATATTCCAGAATTTCTATAGGAAGAAATCTTATAGTCACATCTTAGTCCTTCATTCCGAATTTCATGCGAATCTCTTGAGAAGTTGCTTTGTTCTAGAAATTCCAGACCATAATGGTCATATTCCAGAATTTCCATAGGAAGAAATCTTATAGTCACATTTTAGTCCTACATTCCGAATTTCATGCGAATCGCTTGAGAAATTGCTTTATTCCAGAAATTCCAGACAATAACGATCATATTCCAGAATTTCTATAGGAAGAAATCTTATAGTCACATCTTAGTCCTACATTCCGAATTTCATACGAATCGCTTGAAAAATTGATTTGCTCCAGAAATTCCAGACCATAATGATCATATTCCAGAATTTCCATAGGAAGAAATCTTATAGTCACATCTTAGTCCTACATTCTGAATTTCATGCCAATCGCTTGAAAAATTGATTTGCTCCAGAAATTCCAGACCATTATGATCATATTCCAGAATTTCCATAGGAAGAAATCTTATAGTCACATCTTAGTCCTACATTCCGAATTTCATGCGAATCAGTTGAGAAATTGCTTTGTTCCAGAAATTCCAGACAATAATGATTATATTCCAGAATTTCCATAGGAAGAAATCTTATAGTCTCATCTTAGTCCTACATTTCGAATTTCATGCGAATCGCTTGAAAAATTACTTTATTCCAGAAATTCCAGACAATAATGATCATATTCCAGAATTTCCATAGGAAGAAATCTTATAGTCATATCTTAGTCCTACATTCCGAATTTCATGCGAATCGCTTGAGAAATTGCTTTATTCCAGAAATTCCAGACAATAATGATCATATTCCAGAATTTCCATAGGAAGAATTCTTATAGTTACATCTTAGTCCTACATTCCGAATTTCATGCGAATCAGTTGAGAAATTGCTTTGTTCCAGAAATTCCAGACCATAATGATCATATTCCAGAATTTCCATAGGAAGAAATCTTATAGTATCATCTTAGTCCTACATTCCGAATTTCATGCGAATCGCTTGAAAAATTGATTTGCTCCAGAAATTCCAGATCATAATGATCATATTCCAGAATTTCCATAGGAAGAAATCTTATAGTCACATCTTAGTCCTACATTCCGAATTTCATGCGAATCGCTTGAGAAATTGCTTTATTCCAGAAATTCCAGACAAAAATGATCATATTCCAGATTTTCCATAGGAAGAATTCTTATAGTCACATCTTAGTCCTACATTCCGAATTTCATGCGAATCAGTTGAGAAATTGCTTTGTTCCAGAAATTCCAGACAATAATGATCATATTCCAGAATTTCCATGAGAAGAAATCTTATAGTCACATCTTAGTCCTACATTCCGAATATCACACGAATCGCTTGAAAAATTGATTTGCTCCAGAAATTCCAGACCATAATGATCATATTCCAGAATTTCCATAGGAAGAAATCTTATAGTCACATCTTAGTCCTAGATAGTTTCCAGATATTCCAGACAATAATGATCATATTCCAGAATATCCATAGGAAGAAATCTTATAGTCACATCTTAGTCCTACATTCCGAATTTCATGCGAATCGCTTGAAAAATTGATTTGCTCCAGAAATTCCAGACCATAATAATCATATTCCAGAATTTCCATAGGAAGAAATCTTATAGTCACATCTTAGTCCTACATTCCGAAATTCATGCGAATCGCTAGAGAAATTGCTTTGTTCCAGAAATTCCAGACAATAATGATCCTATTCCAGAATTTCCATAGGAAGAAATCTTACAGTCACATCTTAGTCCTGCATTCCGAATTTCATGCGAATCGCTTGAGAAATTACTTTATTCCAGAAATTCCAGACAATAATGATCATATTCCAGAATTTCCATAGGAAGAATTCTTATAGTCACATCTTAGTCCTACATTCCGAATTTCATGCCAATCGCTTGAGAAATTGCTTTATTCCAGAAATTCCAGACAATAATGATCATATTCCAGAATTTCTATAGGAAGAAATCTTATAGTCACATCTTAGTCCTTCATTCCGAATTTCATGCGAATCTCTTGAGAAAATGCTTAGTTTCCGAAATTCCAGACCATAATGAGCATATTCCAGAATTTCCATAGGAAGAAATTTATAGTCTCATCTTAGTCCTACATTTCGAATTTCATGCGAATCACTTGAAAATTGCTTTATTCCAGAAATTCCAGACAATAATGATCATATTCCAGAATTTCTATAGGATGAAATCTTATAGTCACATCTTAGTCCTTCATTCCGAATTTCATGCGAATCTCTTGAGAAGTTGCTTTGTTCTAGAAATTCCAGACCATAATGATCATATTCCAGAATTTCCATAGGAAGAAATCTTATAGTCACATTTTAGTCCTACATTCCGAATTTCATGCGAATCGCTTGAGAAATTGCTTTATTCCAGAAATTCCAGACAATAACGATCATATTCCAGAATTTCTATAGGAAGAAATCTTATAGTCACATCTTAGGCCTACATTCCGAATTTCATACGAATCGCTTGAAAAATTGATTTGCTCCAGAAATTCCAGACCATAATGATCATATTCCAGAATTTCCATAGGAAGAAATCTTATAGTCACATCTTAGTCCTACATTCTGAATTTCATGCGAATCGCTTGAAAAATTGATTTGCTCCAGAAATTCCAGACCATTATGATCATATTCCAGAATTTCCATAGGAAGAAATCTTATAGTCACATCTTAGTCCTACATTCCGAATTTCATGCGAATCAGTTGAGAAATTGCTTTGTTCCAGAAATTCCAGACAATAATGATTATATTCCAGAATTTCCATAGGAAGAAATCTTATAGTCTCATCTTAGTCCTACATTTCGAATTTCATGCGAATCGCTTGAAAAATTACTTTGTTCCAGAAATTCCAGACAATAATGATCATATTCCAGAATTTCCATAGGAAGAAATCTTATAGTCATATCTTAGTCCTACATTCCGAATTTCATGCGAATCGCTTGAGAAATTGCTTTATTCCAGAAATTCCAGACAATAATGATCATATTCCAGAATTTCCATAGGAAGAATTCTTATAGTCACATCTTAGTCCTACATTCCGAATTTCATGCGAATCGCTTGAGAAATTGCTTTGTTGCAGAAATTCCAGACAATAATGATCATATTCCAGAATTTCCATAGGAAGAAATCTTATAGTCACATCTTAGTCCTACATTCCGAATTTCATGAGAATCAGTTGAGAAATTGCTTTGTTCCAGAAATTCCCGACAATAATGATCATATTCCAGAATTTCCATAGGAAGAAATCTTATAGTCTCATCTTAGTCCTACATTTCGAATTTCATGCGAATCGCTTAAAAAATTGCTTTGTTCCAGAAATTCCAGACAATAATGATCATATTCCAGAATTTCCCTAGGAAGAAATCTTATAGTCATCTTCATCTTCATCTTAGTCCTACATTTCGAATTTCATGCGAATCGCTTGAGAAATTGCTTTGATCTAGAAATTCCAGACAATAATGATCATATTCCTGAATTTCCATAGCAAGAAGTCTTATAGTCGCATCTTAGTCCTACATTCCGAATTTCATGCGAATCGCTTGGGAAATTGCTTTGTTCCAGATATTCCAGACAATAATGATCATATTCCTGATTTTCCCTAGGAAGAAATCTTATAGTCATCTTCATCTTCATCTTAGTCCTACATTCCGAATTTCATGCGAATCGCTTGAGAAGTTGCTTTGTTCCAGAAATTCCATACAACAATGATCATATTCCAGAATTTCCATAGGAAGAAATCTTATAGTCACATCTTAGTCTTACATTCCGAATTTCATACGAATCGCTTGAAAAATTGATTTGCTCCAGAAATTCCAGACCATAATGATCATATTCCAGAATTTCCATAGGAAGAAATCTTATAGTCACATCTTAGTCCTACATTCTGAATTTCATGCGAATCGCTTGAAAAATTGATTTGCTCCAGAAATTCCAGACCATTATGATCATATTCCAGAATTTCCATAGGAAGAAATCTTATAGTCACATCTAAGTCCTACATTCCGAAATTCGTGCGAGTCGCTTGAGAAAATGCTTAGTTTCCGAAATTCCAGACCATAATGATCATATTCCAGAATTTCCATAGGAAGAAGTCTTATAGTCACATCTTAGTCCTACATTCCGAATTTCATGCGAATCGCTTGAGAAATTGCTTTGTTCTAGAAATTCCAGACAATAATGATCATATTCCAGAATTTCAATAGGAAGAAATCTTATAGTCACATCTTAGTCCTACATTCCGAATTTCTTGCGAATCGCTTGAGAAATTGCTTTGTTCCAGATGTTCCAGACAATAATGATAATATTCCAGAATTTCAATAGGAAGAAATCTTATAGTCACATCTTAGTCCTACATTCCGAAATTCATGCGAGTCGCTTGGGAAAATGCTTAGTTTCCGAAATTCCAGACCATAATGAGCATATTCCAGAATTTCCATAGGAAGAAATTTATAGTCTCATCTTAGTCCTACATTTCGAATTTCATGCGAATCACTTGAAAATTGCTTTATTCCAGAAATTCCAGACAATAATGATCATATTCCAGAATTTCTATAGGAAGAAATCTTATAGTCACATCTTAGTCCTTCATTCCGAATTTCATGCGAATCTCTTGAGAAGTTGCTTTGTTCTAGAAATTCCAGACCATAATGATCATATTCCAGAATTTCCATAGGAAGAAATCTTATAGTCACATTTTAGTCCTACATTCCGAATTTCATGCGAATCGCTTGAGAAATTGCTTTATTCCAGAAATTCCAGACAATAACGATCATATTCCAGAATTTCTATAGGAAGAAATCTTATAGTCACATCTTAGTCCTACATTCCGAATTTCATACGAATCGCTTGAAAAATTGATTTGCTCCAGAAATTCCAGACCATAATGATCATATTCCAGAATTTCCATAGGAAGAAATCTTATAGTCACATCTTAGTCCTACATTCCGAATTTCATGCGAATCGCTTGAAAAATTGATTTGCTCCAGAAATTCCAGACCATTATGATCATATTCCAGAATTTCCATAGGAAGAAATCTTATAGTCACATCTTAGTCCTACATTCCGAATTTCATGCGAATCAGTTGAGAAATTGCTTTGTTCCAGAAATTCCAGACAATAATGATTATATTCCAGAATTTCCATAGGAAGAAATCTTATAGTCTCATCTTAGTCCTACATTTCGAATTTCATGCGAATCGCTTGAAAAATTACTTTGTTCCAGAAATTCCAGACAATAATGATCATATTCCAGAATTTCCATAGGAAGAAATCTTATAGTCATATCTTAGTCCTACATTCCGAATTTCATGCGAATCGCTTGAGAAATTGCTTTATTCCAGAAATTCCAGACAATAATGATCATATTCCAGAATTTCCATAGGAAGAATTCTTATAGTTACATCTTAGTCCTACATTCCGAATTTCATGCGAATCAGTTGAGAAATTGCTTTGTTCCAGAAATTCCAGACCATAATGATCATATTCCAGAATTTCCATAGGAAGAAATCTTATAGTATCATCTTAGTCATACATTCCGAATTTCATGCGAATCGCTTGAAAAATTGATTTCCTCCAGAAATTCCAGATCATAATGATCATATTCCAGAATTTCCATAGGAAGAAATCTTATAGTCACATCTTAGTCCTACATTCCGAATTTCATGCGAATCGCTTGAGAAATTGCTTTATTCCAGAAATTCCAGACAAAAATGATCATATTCCAGATTTTCCATAGGAAGAATTCTTATAGTCACATCTTAGTCCTACATTCCGAATTTCATGCGAATCAGTTGAGAAATTGCTTTGTTCCAGAAATTCCAGACAATAATGATCATATTCCAGAATTTCCATGAGAAGAAATCTTATAGTCACATCTTAGTCCTACATTCCGAATATCACACGAATCGCTTGAAAAATTGATTTGCTCCAGAAATTCCAGACCATAATGATCATATTCCAGAATTTCCATAGGAAGAAATCTTATAGTCACATCTTAGTCCTAGATAGTTTCCAGATATTCCAGACAATAATGATCATATTCCAGAATATCCATAGGAAGAAATCTTATAGTCACTTCTTAGTCCTACATTCCGAATTTCATGCGAATCGTTTGAAAAATTGATTTGCTCCAGAAATTCCAGACCATAATAATCATATTCCAGAATTTCCATAGGAAGAAATCTTATAGTCACATCTTAGTCCTACATTCCGAAATTCATGCGAATCGCTAGAGAAATTGCTTTGTTCCAGAAATTCCAGACAATAATGATCCTATTCCAGAATTTCCATAGGAAGAAATCTTACAGTCACATCTTAGTCCTGCATTCCGAATTTCATGCGAATCGCTTGAGAAATTACTTTATTCCAGAAATTCCAGACAATAATGATCATATTCCAGAATTTCCATAGGAAGAATTCTTATAGTCACATCTTAGTCCTACATTCCGAATTTCATGCCAATCGCTTGAGAAATTGCTTTATTCCAGAAATTCAAGACAATAATGATCATATTCCAGAATTTCTATAGGAAGAAATCTTATAGTCACATCTTAGTCCTTCATTCCGAATTTCATGCGAATCTCTTGAGAAAATGCTTAGTTTCCGAAATTCCAGACCATAATGAGCATATTCCAGAATTTCCATAGGAAGAAATTTATAGTCTCATCTTAGTCCTACATTTCGAATTTCATGCGAATCACTTGAAAATTGCTTTATTCCAGAAATTCCAGACCATAATGATCATATTCCAGAATTTCCATAGGAAGAAATCTTATAGTCACATTTTAGTCCTACATTCCGAATTTCATGCGAATCGCTTGAGAAATTGCTTTATTCCAGAAATTCCAGACAATAACGATCATATTCCAGAATTTCTATAGGAAGAAATCTTATAGTCACATCTTAGTCCTACATTCCGAATTTCATACGAATCGCTTGAAAAATTGATTTGCTCCAGAAATTCCAGACCATAATGATCATATTCCAGAATTTCCATAGGAAGAAATCTTATAGTCACATCTTAGTCCTACATTCTGAATATCATGCGAATCGCTTGAAAAATTGATTTGCTCCAGAAATTCCAGACCATTATGATCATATTCCAGAATTTCCATAGGAAGAAATCTTATAGTCACATCTTAGTCCTACATTCCGAATTTCATGCGAATCAGTTGAGAAATTGCTTTGTTCCAGAAATTCCAGACAATAATGATTATATTCCAGAATTTCCATAGGAAGAAATCTTATAGTCTCATCTTAGTCCTACATTTCGAATTTCATGCGAATCGCTTGAAAAATTACTTTGTTCCAGAAATTCCAGACAATAATGATCATATTCCAGAATTTCCATAGGAAGAAATCTTATAGTCATATCTTAGTCCTACATTCCGAATTTCATGCGAATCGCTAGAGAAATTGTTTTATTCCAGAAATTCCAGACAATAATGATCATATTCCAGAATTTCCATAGGAAGAATTCTTATAGTTACATCTTAGTCCTACATTCCGAATTTCATGCGAATCAGTTGAGAAATTGCTTTGTTCCAGAAATTCCAGACCATAGTGATCATATTCCAGAATTTCCATAGGAAGAAATCTTATAGTATCATCTTAGTCCTACATTCCGAATTTCATGCGAATCGCTTGAAAAATTGATTTGCTCCAGAAATTCCAGATCATAATGATCATATTCCAGAATTTCCATAGGAAGAAATCTTATAGTCACATCTTAGTCCTACATTCCGAATTTCATGCGAATCGCTTGAGAAATTGCTTTATTCCAGAAATTCCAGACAAAAATGATCATATTCCAGATTTTCCATAGGAAGAATTCTTATAGTCACATCTTAGTCCTACATTCCGAATTTCATGCGAATCAGTTGAGAAATTGCTTTGTTCCAGAAATTCCAGACAATAATGATCATATTCCAGAATTTCCATGAGAAGAAATCTTATAGTCACATCTTAGTCCTACATTCCGAATATCACACGAATCGCTTGAAAAATTGATTTGCTCCAGAAATTCCAGACCATAATGATCATATTCCAGAATTTCCATAGGAAGAAATCTTATAGTCACATCTTAGTCCTAGATAGTTTCCAGATATTCCAGACAATAATGATCATATTCCAGAATATCCATAGGAAGAAATCTTATAGTCACATCTTAGTCCTACATTCCGAATTTCATGCGAATCGCTTGAAAAATTGATTTGCTCCAGAAATTCCAGACCATAATAATCATATTCCAGAATTTCCATAGGAAGAAATCTTATAGTCACATCTTAGTCCTACATTCCGAAATTCATGCGAATCGCTAGAGAAATTGCTTTGTTCCAGAAATTCCAGACAATAATGATCCTATTCCAGAATTTCCATAGGAAGAAATCTTACAGTCACATCTTAGTCCTGCATTCCGAATTTCATGCGAATCGCTTGAGAAATTACTTTATTCCAGAAATTCCAGACAATAATGATCATATTCCAGAATTTCCATAGGAAGAATTCTTATAGTCACATCTTAGTCCTACATTCCGAATTTCATGCCAATCGCTTGAGAAATTGCTTTATTCCAGAAATTCCAGACAATAATGATCATATTCCAGAATTTCTATAGGAAGAAATCTTATAGTCACATCTTAGTCCTTCATTCCGAATTTCATACGAATCTCTTGAGAAGTTGCTTTGTTCTAGAAATTCCAGACCATAATGATCATATTCCAGAATTTCCATAGGAAGAAATCTTATAGTCACATTTTAGTCCTACATTCCGAATTTCATGCGAATCGCTTGAGAAATTGCTTTTTTCCAGAAATTCCAGACAATAACGATCATATTCCAGAATTTCTATAGGAAGAAATCTTATAGTCACATCTTAGTCCTTCATTCCGAATTTCATGCGAATCTCTTGAGAAGTTGCTTTGTTCTAGAAATTCCAGACCATAATGATCATATTCCAGAATTTCCATAGGAAGAAATCTTGTAGTCACATCTTAGTCCTACATTCTGAATTTCATGCGAATCGCTTGAAAAATTGCTTTATTCCAGAAATTCCAGACAATAATGATCATATTCCAGAATTTCTATAGGAAGAAATCTTATAGTCACATCTTAGTACTTCATTCCGAATTTCATGCGAATCTCTTGAGAAGTTGCTTTGTTCTAGAAATTCCAGACAATAATGATCATATTCCAGAATTTCCATAGGAAGAAATCTTTAAGTCACATCTTAGTCCTACATTCCGAATTTCATGCGAATCGGTTGAGAAATTGCTTTGTTCCAGAAATTCCAGACAATAATGATCATATTCCAGAATTTCCATATGAAGAAATCTTATAGTCACATCTTAGTCCTACATTTCGAATTTCATGCGAATCGCTTGAGAAATTGCTTTGTTCTAGAAAATCCAGACAATAATGATCATATTCCAGAATTTCCAAAGCAAGAAGTCTTATAGTCGCATCTTAGTCCTACATTCCGAATTTCATGCGAATCGCTTGGTAAATTGCTTTGTTCCAGAAATTCCAGACAATAATGATCATATTCCAGAATTTCCGTAGGAAGAAATCTTATAGTCATATCTTAGTCCTAGATTCCGAATTCATGCGAATCGCTTAAGAAATTGCTTTGTTCCAGAAATTCCAGACAATAATGATCATATTCCAGAATTTCCAAAGGAAGAAATCTTATAGTCACATCTTAGTCCTACATTCCGAATTTCATGCGAATCGCTTGAAAAATTGATTTGCTCCAGAAATTCCAGATCATAATGATCATATTCCAGAATTTCCATAGGAAGAAATCTTATAGTCACATCTTAGTCCTACATTCCGAATTTCATGCGAATCAGTTGAGAAATTGCTTTGTTCCAGAAATTCCAGACAATAATGATCATATTCCAGAATTTCCATGAGAAGAAATCTTATAGTCACATCTTAGTCCTACATTCCGAATATCACACGAATCGCTTGAAAAATTGATTTGCTCCAGAAATTCCAGACCATAATGATCATATTCCAGAATTTCCATAGGAAGAAATCTTATAGTCACATCTTAGTCCTACATTCCGAATTTCATGCGAATCGCTTGAGAAATTGCTTTATTCCAGAAATTCCAGACAATAATGATCATATTCCAGAATTTCTAGAAGTTGCTTTGTTCTAGAAATTCCAGACAATAATGATCATATTCCAGAATTTCCATAGGAAGAAATCTGTTAGTCACATCTTAGTCCTACATTCCGAATTTCATGCGAATCGCTTGGGAAATTGCTTTGTTCCAGAAATTCCAGACAATAATGATCATATTCCAGAATTTCCGTAGGAAGAAATCTTATAGTCATATCTTAGTCCTAGATTCCGAATTCATGCGAATCGCTTAAGAAATTGCTTTGTTCCAGAAATTCCAGACAATAATGATCATATTCCAGAATTTCCAAAGGAAGAAATCTTATAGTCACATCTTAGTCCTACATTCCGAATTTCATGCGAATCAGTTGAGAAATTGCTTTGTTCCAGAAATTCCAGACCATAATGATCATATTCCAGAATTTCCATAGGAAGAAATCTTATAGTATCATCTTAGTCCTACATTCCGAATTTCATGCGAATCGCTTGAGAAATTGATTTGATCCAGAAATTCTAGACCATAATGATCATATTCCAGAATTTCCATAGGAATAAATCTTATAGTCACATCTTAGTCCTACATTCCGAAATTCATGCGAATCGCTTGAGAAATTGCTTTGTTCCAGAAATTCCAGACAATAATGATCATATTCCAGAATTTCCATAGGAATAAATCTTATAGTCACATCTTAGTCCTACATTCCGAAATTCATGCGAATCGCTTGAGAAATTGCTTTTTTCCAGATATTCCAGACAATAATGATCATATTCCAGAATATCCATAGGAAGAAATCTTATAGTCACATCTTAGTCCTACATTCCGAATTTCATGCAAATCGCTTGAAAAATTGATTTGCTCCAGAAATTCCAGACCATAATAATCATATTCCAGAATTTCCATAGGAAGAAATCTTATAGTCACATCTTAGTCCTACATTCCGAAATTCATGCGAATCGCTAGAGAAATTGCTTTGTTCCAGAAATTGCAGACAATAATGATCCTATTCCAGAATTTCCATAGGAAGAAATCTTACAGTCACATCTTAGTCCTGCATTCCGAATTTCATGCGAATCGCTTGAGAAATTACTTTATTCCAGAAATTCCAGACAATAATGATCATATTCTAGAATTTCCATAGGAAGAATTCTTATAGTCACATCTTAGTCCTACATTCCGAATTTCATGCCAATCGCTTGAGAAATTGCTTTATTCCAGAAATTCCAGACAATAATGATCATATTCCAGAATTTCTATAGGAAGAAATCTTATAGTCACATCTTAGTCCTTCATTCCGAATTTCATGCGAATCTCTTGAGAAGTTGCTTTGTTCTAGAAATTCCAGACCATAATGATCATATTCCAGAATTTCCATAGGAAGAAATCTTATAGTCACATTTTAGTCCTACATTCCGAATTTCATGCGAATCGCTTGAGAAATTGCTTTATTCCAGAAATTCCAGACAATAACCATCATATTCCAGAATTTCTATAGGAAGAAATCTTATAGTCACATCTTAGTCCTTCATTCCGAATTTCATGCGAATCTCTTGAGAAGTTGCTTTGTTCTAGAAATTCCAGACCATAATGATCATATTCCAGAATTTCCATAGGAAGAAATCTTGTAGTCACATCTTAGTCCTACATTCTGAATTTCATGCGAATCGCTTGAAAAATTGCTTTATTCCAGAAATTCCAGACAATAATGATCATATTCCAGAATTTCTATAGGAAGAAATCTTATAGTCACATCTTAGTACTTCATTCCGAATTTCATGCGAATCTCTTGAGAAGTTGCTTTGTTCTAGAAATTCCAGACAATAATGATCATATTCCAGAATTTCCATAGGAAGAAATCTTTAAGTCACATCTTAGTCCTACATTCCGAATTTCATGCGAATCGGTTGAGAAATTGCTTTGTTCCAGAAATTCCAGACAATAATGATCATATTCCAGAATTTCCATATGAAGAAATCTTATAGTCACATCTTAGTCCTACATTTCGAATTTCATGCGAATCGCTTGAAAAATTGCTTTGTTCCAGAAATTCCAGACAATTATGATCATATTCAAGAATTTCCATAGGAAGAAATCTTATAGTATCATCTTAGTCCTACATTTCGAATTTCATGCGAATCGCTTGAGAAATTGCTTTGTTCTAGAAAATCCAGACAATAATGATCATATTCCAGAATTTCCATAGCAAGAAGTCTTATAGTCGCATCTTAGTCCTACATTCCGAATTTCATGCGAATCGCTTGGGAAATTGCTTTGTTCCAGAAATTCCAGACAATAATGATCATATTCCAGAATTTCCGTAGGAAGAAATCTTAAAGTCATATCTTAGTCCTAGATTCCGAATTCATGCGAATCGCTTAAGAAATTGCTATGTTCCAGAAGTTCCAGACAATAATGATCATATTCCAGAATTTCCAAAGGAAGAAATCTTATAGTCACATCTTAGTCCTACATTCCGAATTTCATGCGAATCGGTTGAGAAATTGCTTTGTTCCAGAAATTCCAGACAATAATGATCATATTCTAGAATTTCCATAGGAAGAAATCTTATAGTCACATCTTAGTCCTACATTTCGAATTTCATACGAATCGCTTGAAAAATTGCTTTGTTCCAGAAATTCCAGACAATAACGATCATATTCCAGAATTTCCATAGGAAGAAATCTTATAGTATCATCTTAGTCCTACATTTCGAATTTCATGCGAATCGCTTGAGAAATTGCTTTTTTCTAGAAATTCCAGACAATAATGATCATATTCCAGAATTTCCATAGGAAGAAGTCTTATAGTCGCATCTTAGTCCTACATTCCGAATTTCATGCGAATCGCTTGGGAAATTGCTTTATTCCAGAAATTCCAGACAAAAATGATCATATTCCAGAATTTCCATAGGAAGAAATCTCATAGTCACATCTTAGTCCTACATTCCGAAATTCATGCGAATCGCTAGAGAAATTGCTTTGTTCCAGAAATTGCAGACAATAATGATCCTATTCCAGAATTTCCATAGGAAGAAATCTTACAGTCACATCTTAGTCCTGCATTCCGAATTTCATGCGAATCGCTTGAGAAATTACTTTATTCCAGAAATTCCAGACAATAATGATCATATTCTAGAATTTCCATAGGAAGAATTCTTATAGTCACATCTTAGTCCTACATTCCGAATTTCATGCCAATCGCTTGAGAAATTGCTTTATTCCAGAAATTCCAGACAATAATGATCATATTCCAGAATTTCTATAGGAAGAAATCTTATAGTCACATCTTAGTCCTTCATTCCGAATTTCATGCGAATCTCTTGAGAAGTTGCTTTGTTCTAGAAATTCCAGACCATAATGATCATATTCCAGAATTTCCATAGGAAGAAATCTTATAGTCACATTTTAGTCCTACATTCCGAATTTCATGCGAATCGCTTGAGAAATTGCTTTATTCCAGAAATTCCAGACAATAACCATCATATTCCAGAATTTCTATAGGAAGAAATCTTATAGTCACATCTTAGTCCTTCATTCCGAATTTCATGCGAATCTCTTGAGAAGTTGCTTTGTTCTAGAAATTCCAGACCATAATGATCATATTCCAGAATTTCCATAGGAAGAAATCTTGTAGTCACATCTTAGTCCTACATTCTGAATTTCATGCGAATCGCTTGAAAAATTGCTTTATTCCAGAAATTCCAGACAATAATGATCATATTCCAGAATTTCTATAGGAAGAAATCTTATAGTCACATCTTAGTACTTCATTCCGAATTTCATGCGAATCTCTTGAGAAGTTGCTTTGTTCTAGAAATTCCAGACAATAATGATCATATTCCAGAATTTCCATAGGAAGAAATCTTTAAGTCACATCTTAGTCCTACATTCCGAATTTCATGCGAATCGGTTGAGAAATTGCTTTGTTCCAGAAATTCCAGACAATAATGATCATATTCCAGAATTTCCATATGAAGAAATCTTATAGTCACATCTTAGTCCTACATTTCGAATTTCATGCGAATCGCTTGAAAAATTGCTTTGTTCCAGAAATTCCAGACAATAATGATCATATTCAAGAATTTCCATAGGAAGAAATCTTATAGTATCATCTTAGTCCTACATTTCGAATTTCATGCGAATCGCTTGAGAAATTGCTTTGTTCTAGAAAATCCAGACAATAATGATCATATTCCAGAATTTCCATAGCAAGAAGTCTTATAGTCGCATCTTAGTCCTACATTCCGAATTTCATGCGAATCGCTTGGGAAATTGCTTTGTTCCAGAAATTCCAGACAATAATGATCATATTCCAGAATTTCCGTAGGAAGAAATCTTAAAGTCATATCTTAGTCCTAGATTCCGAATTCATGCGAATCGCTTAAGAAATTGCTATGTTCCAGAAATTCCAGACAATAATGATCATATTCCAGAATTTCCAAAGGAAGAAATCTTATAGTCACATCTTAGTCCTACATTCCGAATTTCATGCGAATCGGTTGAGAAATTCCAGACAATAATGATCATATTCTAGAATTTCCATAGGAAGAAATCTTATAGTCACATCTTAGTCCTACATTTCGAATTTCATACGAATCGCTTGAAAAATTGCTTTGTTCCAGAAATTCCAGACAATAACGATCATATTCCAGAATTTCCATAGGAAGAAATCTTATAGTATCATCTTAGTCCTACATTTCGAATTTCATGCGAATCGCTTGAGAAATTGCTTTTTTCTAGAAATTCCAGACAATAATGATCATATTCCAGAATTTCCATAGGAAGAAGTCTTATAGTCGCATCTTAGTCCTACATTCCGAATTTCATGCGAATCGCTTGGGAAATTGCTTTATTCCAGAAATTCCAGACAAAAATGATCATATTCCAGAATTTCTATAGGAAGAATTCTTATAGTCACATCTTAGTCCTACATTCCGAATTTCATGCGAATCAGTTGAGAAATTGCTTTGTTCCAGAAATTCCAGACAATAATGATCATATTCCAGAATTTCCATGAGAAGAAATTTTATAGTCACATCTTAGTCCTACATACCGAATATCACACGAATCGCTTGAAAAATTGATTTGCTCCAGAAATTCCAGACCATAATGATCATATTCCAGAATTTCCATAGGTAGAAATCTTATAGTCACATCTTAGTCCTACATTCCGAATTTCATGCGAATCGCTTGAGAAATTGCTTTATTCCAGAAATTCCAGACAATAATGATCATATTCCAGAATTTCTATAGGAAGAAATCTTATAGTCACATCTTAGTCCTTCATTCCGAATTTCATGCGAATCTTTTGAGAAGTTGCTTTGTTCTAGAAATTCCAGACAATAATGATCATATTCCAGAATTTCCATAGGAAGAAATCTTTTAGTCACATCTTAGTCCTACATTCCGAATTTCATGCGAATCGCTTGGGAAATTGCTTTGTTCCAGAAATTCCAGACAATAATGATCATATTCCAGAATTTCCGTAGGAAGAAATCTCATAGTCATATCTTAGTCCTAGATTCCGAATTCATGCGAATCGCTTAAGAAATTGCCTTGTTCCAGAAATTCCAGACAATAATGATCATATTCCAGAATTTCCAAAGGAAGAAATCTTAGAGTCACATCTTAGTCCTACATTCCGAATTTCATGCGAATCAGTTGAGAAATTGCTTTGTTCCAGAAATTCCAGACCATAATGATCATATTCCAGAATTTCCATAGGAAGAAATCTTATAGTCACATCTTAGTCCTACATTCCGAAATTCATGCGAATCGCTTGAGAAATTGCTTTGTTCCAGAAATTCCAGACAATAATGATCATATTCCAGAATTTCCATAGGAATAAATCATATAGTCACATCTTAGTCCTACATTCCGAAATTCATGCGAATCGCTTGAGAAATTGCTTTGTTCCAGATATTCCAGACAATAATGATCATATTCCAGAATATCCATAGGAAGAAATCTTATAGTCACATCTTAGTCCTACATTCCGAATTTCATGCGAATCGCTTGAAAAATTGATTTGCTCCAGAAATTCCAGACCATAATAATCATATTCCAGAATTTCCATAGGAAGAAATCTTAGAGTCACATCTTAGTCCTACATTCCGAATTTCATGCGAATCAGTTGAGAAATTGCTTTGTTCCAGAAATTCCAGACCATAATGATCATATTCAAGAATTTCCATAGGAAGAAATCTTATAGTATCATCTTAGTCCTACATTTCGAATTTCATGCGAATCGCTTGGGAAATTGCTTTGTTCCAGAAATTCCAGACAATAATGATCATATTCCAGAATTTCCGTAGGAAGAAATCTTATAGTCATATCTTAGTCCTAGATTCCGAATTCATGCGAATCGCTTAAGAAATTGCCTTGTTCCAGAAATTCCAGACAATAATGATCATATTCCAGAACTTCCAAAGGAAGAAATCTTAGAGTCACATCTTAGTCCTACATTCCGAATTTCATGCGAATCAGTTGAGAAATTGCTTTGTTCCAGAAATTCCAGACCATAATGATCATATTCCAGAATTTCCATAGGAAGAAATCTTATAGTCACATCTTAGTCCTACATTCCGAAATTCATGCGAATCGCTTGAAAAATTGCTTTGTTCCAGAAATTCCAGACAATAATGATCATATTCCAGAATTTCCATAGGAATAAATCATATAGTCACATCTTAGTCCTACATTCCGAAATTCATGCGAATCGCTTGAGAAATTGCTTTGTTCCAGATATTCCAGACAATAATGATCATATTCCAGAATATCCATAGGAAGAAATCTTATAGTCACATCTTAGTCCTACATTCCGAATTTCATGCGAATCGCTTGAAAAATTGATTTGCTCCAGAAATTCCAGACCATAATAATCATATTCCAGAATTTCCATAGGAAGAAATCTTATAGTCACATCTTAGTCCTACATTCCGAAATTCATGCGAATCGCTAGAGAAATTGCTTTGTTCCAGAAATTCCAGACAATAATGATCCTATTCCAGAATTTCCATAGGAAGAAATCTTACAGTCACATCTTAGTCCTGCATTCCGAATTTCATGAGAATCGCTTGAGAAATTACTTTATTCCAGAAATTCCAGACAATAATGATCATATTCAAGAATTTCCATAGGAAGAAATCTTATAGTATCATCTTAGTCCTACATTTCGAATTTCATGCGAATCGCTTGAGAAATTGCTTTGTTCTAGAAAATCCAGACAATAATGATCATATTCCAGAATTTCCGTAGGAAGAAATCTTAAAGTCATATCTTAGTCCTAGATTCCGAATTCATGCGAATCGCTTAAGAAATTGCTATGTTCCAGAAATTCCAGACAATAATGATCATATTCCAGAATTTCCAAAGGAAGAAATCTTATAGTCACATCTTAGTCCTACATTCCGAATTTCATGCGAATCGGTTGAGAAATTGCTTTGTTCCAGAAATTCCAGACAATAATGATCATATTCTAGAATTTCCATAGGAAGAAATCTTATAGTCACATCTTAGTCCTACATTTCGAATTTCATACGAATCGCTTGAAAAATTGCTTTGTTCCAGAAATTCCAGACAATAACGATCATATTCCAGAATTTCCATAGGAAGAAATCTTATAGTATCATCTTAGTCCTACATTTCGAATTTCATGCGAATCGCTTGAGAAATTGCTTTTTTCAAGAAATTCCAGACAATAATGATCATATTCCAGAATTTCCATAGGAAGAAGTCTTATAGTCGCATCTTAGTCCTACATTCCGAATTTTATGCGAATCGCTTGGGAAATTGCTTTATTCCAGAAATTCCAGACAAAAATGATCATATTCCAGAATTTCCATAGGAAGAATTCTTATAGTCACATCTTAGTCCTACATTCCGAATTTCATGCGAATCAGTTGAGAAATTGCTTTGTTCCAGAAATTCCAGACAATAATGATCATATTCCAGAATTTCCATGAGAAGAAATCTTATAGTCACATCTTAGTCCTACATACCGAATATCACACGAATCGCTTGAAAAATTGATTTGCTCCAGAAATTCCAGACCATAATGATCATATTTTCCGAATTCCTGCGAATCGCTTAAGAAATTGCCTTGTTCCAGAAATTCCAGACAATAATGATCATATTCCAGAATTTCCAAAGGAAGAAATCTTATAGTCACATCTTAGTCCTACATTCCGAATTTCATGCGAATCAGTTGAGAAATTGCTTTGTTCCAGAAATTCCAGACCATAATGATCATATTCCAGAATTTCCATAGGAAGAAATCTTATAGTCACATCTTAGTCCTACATTCCGAAATTCATGCGAATCGCTTGAGAAATTGCTTTGTTCCAGAAATTCCAGACAATAATGATCATATTCCAGAATTTCCATAGGAATAAATCTTATAGTCACATCTTAGTCCTACATTCCGAAATTCATGCGAATCGCTTGAGAAATTGCTTTGTTCCAGATATTCCAGACAATAATGATCATATTCCAGAATATCCATAGGAAGAAATCTTATAGTCACATCTTAGTCCTACATTCCGAATTTCATGCGAATCGCTTGAAAAATTGATTTGCTCCAGAAATTCCAGACCATAATAATCATATTCCAGAATTTCCATAGGAAGAAATCTTATAGTCACATCTTAGTCCTACATTCCGAAATTCATGCGAATCGCTTGAGAAATTGCTTTGTTCCAGAAATTCCAGACAATAATGATCCTATTCCAGAATTTCCATAGGAAGAAATCTTACAGTCACATCTTAGTCCTGCATTCCGAATTTCATGCGAATCGCTTGAGAAATTACTTTACTCCAGAAATTCCAGACAATAATGATCATATTCCAGAATTTCCATAGGAAGAAATCTTATAGTCACATCTTAGTCCTACATTCCGAATTTCATGCGAATCAGTTGAGAAATTGCTTTGTTCCAGAAATTCCAGACCATAATGATCATATTCCAGAATTTCCATAGGAAGAAATCTTATAGTCACATCTTAGTCCTACATTCCGAATTTCATGCGAATCGCTTGAGAAATTGCTTTGTTCCAGAAATTCCAGACAATAATGATCCTATTCCAGAATTTCCATAGGAAGAAATCTTACAGTCACATCTTAGTCCTGCATTCCGAATTTCATGCGAATCGCTTGAAAAATTGCTTTGTTCCCGAAATTCCAGACAATAATGATCATATTCCAGAATTTCCATAGGAAGAAATCTTACAGTCACATCTTAGTCCTACATTCCGAATTTCATGCGAATCGCTTGAGAAATTGCTTTATTCCAGAAATTCCAGACAATAATGATCATATTCCAGAATTTCCATAGGAAGAAATCTTATAGTATCATCTTAGTCCTACATTCCGAATTTCATGCACATCGCTTGAAAAATTGATTTGCTCCAGAAATTCCAGACCATAATGATCATATTCCAGAATTTCCATAGGAAGAAATCTTATAGTCACATCTTAGTCCTACATTCCGAATTTCATGCGAATCGCTTGAGAAATTGCTTTATTCCAGAAATTCCAGACAATAATGATCCTATTCCAGAATTTCCATAGGAAGAAATCTTACAGTCACATCTTAGTCCTGCATTCCGAATTTCATGCGAATCGCTTGAAAAATTGCTTTGTTCCCGAAATTCCAGACAATAATGATCATATTCCAGAATTTCCATAGGAAGAAATCTTACAGTCACATCTTAGTCCTACATTCCGAATTTCATGCGAATCGCTTGAGAAATTGCTTTATTCCAGAAATTCCAGACAATAATGATCATATTCCAGAATTTCCATAGGAAGAAATCTTATAGTATCATCTTAGTCCTACATTCCGAATTTCATGCACATCGCTTGAAAAATTGATTTGCTCCAGAAATTCCAGACCATAATGATCATATTCCAGAATTTCCATAGGAAGAAATCTTATAGTCACATCTTAGTCCTACATTCCGAATTTCATGCGAATCGCTTGAGAAATTGCTTTATTCCAGAAATTCCAGACAATAATGATCATATTCCAGAATTTCCATAGGAAGAATTCTTATAGTCACATCTTAGTACTACATTCCGAATTTCATGCGAATCAGTTGAGAAATTGCTTTGTTCCAGAAATTCCAGACAATAATGATCATATTCCAGAATTTCCATAGGAAGAAATCTTATAGTCACATCTTAGTCCTACATTCCGAATTTCATACGAATCGCTTGAAAAATTGATTTGCTCCAGAAATTCCAGACCATAATGATCATATTCCAGAATTTCCATAGGAAGAAATCTTATAGTCACATCTTAGTCCTACATTCCGAATTTCATGCCAATCGCTTGAGAAATTGCTTTATTCCAGAAATTCCAGACAATAATGATCATATTCCAGAATTTCTATAGGAAGAAATCTTATAGTCACATCTTAGTCCTTCATTCCGAATTTCATGCGAATCTCTTGAGAAGTTGCTTTGTTCTAGAAATTCCAGACCATAATGATCATATTCCAGAATTTCCATAGGAAGAAATCTTATAGTCACATTTTAGTCCTACATTCCGAATTTCATGCGAATCGCTTGAGAAATTGCTTTATTCCATAAATTCCAGACAATAATGATCATATTCCAGAATTTCTATAGGAAGAAATCTTATAGTCACATCTTAGTCCTTCATTCCGAATTTCATGCGAATCTCTTGAGAAGTTGCTTTGTTCTAGAAATTCCAGACCATAATGATCATATTCCAGAATTTCCCTAGGAAGAAATCTTGTAGTCACATCTTAGTCCTACATTCTGAATTTCATGCGAATCGCTTGAGAAATTGCTTTATTCCAGAAATTCCAGACAATAATGATCATATTCCAGAATTTCTATAGGAAGAAATCTTATAGTCACATCTTAGTCCTTCATTCCGAATTTCATGCGAATCTCTTGAGAAGTTGCTTTGTTCTAGAAATTCCAGACAATAATGATCATATTCCAGAATTTCCATAGGAAGAAATCTTTAAGTCACATCTTAGTCCTACATTCCGAATTTCATGCGAATCGGTTGAGAAATTGCTTTGTTCCAGAAATTCCAGACAATAATGATCATATTCCAGAATTTCCATATGAAGAAATCTTATAGTCACATCTTAGTCCTACATTTCGAATTTCATGCGAATCGCTTGAAAAATTGCTTTGTTCCAGAAATTCCAGACAATATTGATCATATTCCAGAATTTCCATATTAAGAAATCTTATAGTATCATATTAGTCCTACATTTCGAATTTCATGCGAATCGCTTGGGAAATTGCTTTGTTCCAGAAATTCCAGACAATATTGATCATATTCCAGAATTTCCATAGGAAGAAATCTTATAGTCGCATCTTAGTCCTACATTCCGAATTTCATGCGAATCGCTTGGGAAATTGCTTTGTTCCAGAAATTCCAGACAATAATGATCATATTCCAGAATTTCCGTAGGAAGAAATCTTATAGTCATATTTTAGTCCTAGATTCCGAATTCATGCGAATCGCTTAAGAAATTGCTTTGTTCCAGAAATTCCAGACAATAATGATCATATTCCAGAATTTCCAAAGGAAGAAATCTTATAGTCACATCTTAGTCCTACATTCCGAATTTCATGCGAATCGGTTGAGAAATTTCTTTGTTCCAGAAATTCCAGACAATAATGATCATATTCCAGAATTTTTATAGGAAGAAATCTTATAGTCACATCTTAGTCCTACATTTCGAATTTCATACGAATCGCTTGAAAAATTGCTTTGTTCCAGAAATTCCAGACAATAATGATCATATTCCACAATTTCCATAGGAAGAAATCTTATAGTATCATCTTAGTCCTACATTTCGAATTTCATGCGAATCGCTTGAGGAATTGCTTTTTTCTAGAAATTCCAGACAATAATGATCATATTCCAGAATTTCCATAGGAAGAAGTCTTATAGTCGCATCTTAGTCCTACATTCCGAATTTCATGCGAATCGCTTGGGAAATTGCTTTGTTCCAGAAATTCCAGACAATATTTATCATATTCCAGAATTTCCATAGGAAGAAATCTTATAGTATCATCTTAGTCCTACATTTCGAATTTCATGCGAATCGCTTGAAAAATTGCTTTGTTCCAGAAATTCCAGACAATATTGATCATATTCCAGAATTTCCATAGTAAGAAATCTTATAGTATCATCTTAGTCCTACATTTCGAATTTCATGCGAATCGCTTGGGAAATTGCTTTGTTCCAGAAATTCCAGACAATAATGATCATATTCCAGAATTTCCATAGGAAGAAATCTTATAGTCACATCTTAGTCCTACATTTCGAATTTCATACGA
Source organism: Nephrocerus scutellatus (assembly GCA_947095585.1). NCBI lineage: Eukaryota > Metazoa > Arthropoda > Insecta > Diptera > Pipunculidae > Nephrocerus > Nephrocerus scutellatus. The sequence continues at coordinate 91,408,146 of OX352763.1, forward strand.
ATCGCTTGAAAAATTGCTTTGTTCCAGAAATTCCAGACAATAATGATCATATTCCAGAATTTCCATAGGAAGAAATCTTATAGTATCATCTTAGTCCTACATTTCGAATTTCATGCGAATCGCTTGAGAAATTGCTTTTTTCTAGAAATTCCAGACAATAATGATCATATTCCAGAATTTCCATAGGAAGAAGTCTTATAGTCGCATCTTAGTCCTACATTCCGAATTTCATGCGAATCGCTTGGGAAATTGCTTTGTTCCAGAAATTCCAGACAATAATGATCATATTCCAGAATTTCTATAGGAAGAAGTCTTATAGTCGCATCTTAGTCCTACATTCCGAATTTCATACGAATCGGTTGAGAAATTGCTTTGTTCCAGAAATTCCAGACAATAATGATCATATTCCAGAATTTCCATAGGAAGAAATCTTATAGTCACATCTTAGTCCTACATTTCGAATTTCATACGATTCGATTGAAAAATTGCTTTGTTCCAGAAATTCCAGACAATAATGATCATATTCCAGAATTTCCATAGGAAGAAATCTTATAGTATCATCTTAGTCCTACATTTCGAATTTCATGCGAATCGCTTGAAAAATTGCTTTGTTCCAGAAATTCCAGACAATATTGATCATATTCCAGAATTTCCATAGGAAGAAATCTTATAGTCACATCTTAGTCCTACATTTCGAATTTCATACGAATCGATTGAAAAATTGCTTTGTTCCAGAAATTCCAGACAATAATGATCATATTCCAGAATTTCCATAGGAAGAAATCTTATAGTATCATCTTAGTCCTACATTTCGAATTTCATACGAATCGATTGAAAAATTGCTTTGTTCCAGAAATTCCAGACAATAATGATCATATTCCAGAATTTCCATAGGAAGAAATCTTATAGTATCATCTTAGTCCTACATTTCGAATTTCATGCGAATCGCTTGAAAAATTGCTTTGTTCCAGAAATTCCAGACAATAATGATCATATTCCAGAATTTCCATAGGAAGAAATCTTATAGTATCATCTTAGTCCTACATTTCGAATTTCATGCGAATCGCTTGAGAAATTGCTTTTTTCTAGAAATTCCAGACAATAATGATCATATTCCAGAATTTCCATAGGAAGAAGTCTTATAGTCGCATCTTAGTCCTACATTCCGAATTTCATGCGAATCGGTTGAGAAATTGCTTTGTTCCAGAAATTCCAGACAATAATGATCATATTCCAGAATTTCCATAGGAAGAAATCTTATAGTCACATCTTAGTCCTACATTTCGAATTTCATACGATTCGATTGAAAAATTGCTTTGTTCCAGAAATTCCAGACAATAATGATCATATTCCAGAATTTCCATAGGAAGAAATCTTATAGTATCATCTTAGTCCTACATTTCGAATTTCATGCGAATCGCTTGAAAAATTGCTTTATTCCAGAAATTCCAGACAATATTGATCATATTCCAGAATTTCCATAGGAAGAAATCTTATAGTCACATCTTAGTCCTACATTCCGAATTTCATGCGAATCGGTTGAGAAATTTCTTTGTTCCAGAAATTCCAGACAATATTGATCATATTCCAGAATTTCCATATTAAGAAATCTTATAGTATCATATTAGTCCTACATTTCGAATTTCATGCGAATCGCTTGGGAAATTGCTTTGTTCCAGAAATTCCAGACAATATTGATCATATTCCAGAATTTCCATAGGAAGAAATCTTATAGTCGCATCTTAGTCCTACATTCCGAATTTCATGCGAATCGCTTGGGAAATTGCTTTGTTCCAGAAATTCCAGACAATAATGATCATATTCCAGAATTTCCGTAGGAAGAAATCTTATAGTCATATTTTAGTCCTAGATTCCGAATTCATGCGAATCGCTTAAGAAATTGCTTTGTTCCAGAAATTCCAGACAATAATGATCATATTCCAGAATTTCCAAAGGAAGAAATCTTATAGTCACATCTTAGTCCTACATTCCGAATTTCATGCGAATCGGTTGAGAAATTTCTTTGTTCCAGAAATTCCAGACAATAATGATCATATTCCAGAATTTTTATAGGAAGAAATCTTATAGTCACATCTTAGTCCTACATTTCGAATTTCATACGAATCGCTTGAAAAATTGCTTTGTTCCAGAAATTCCAGACAATAATGATCATATTCCACAATTTCCATAGGAAGAAATCTTATAGTATCATCTTAGTCCTACATTTCGAATTTCATGCGAATCGCTTGAGAAATTGCTTTTTTCTAGAAATTCCAGACAATAATGATCATATTCCAGAATTTCCATAGGAAGAAGTCTTATAGTCGCATCTTAGTCCTACATTCCGAATTTCATGCGAATCGCTTGGGAAATTGCTTTGTTCCAGAAATTCCAGACAATATTTATCATATTCCAGAATTTCCATAGGAAGAAATCTTATAGTATCATCTTAGTCCTACATTTCGAATTTCATGCGAATCGCTTGAAAAATTGCTTTGTTCCAGAAATTCCAGACAATATTGATCATATTCCAGAATTTCCATAGTAAGAAATCTTATAGTATCATCTTAGTCCTACATTTCGAATTTCATGCGAATCGCTTGGGAAATTGCTTTGTTCCAGAAATTCCAGACAATAATGATCATATTCCAGAATTTCCATAGGAAGAAATCTTATAGTCACATCTTAGTCCTACATTTCGAATTTCATACGAATCGCTTGAAAAATTGCTTTGTTCCAGAAATTCCAGACAATAATGATCATATTCCAGAATTTCCATAGGAAGAAATCTTATAGTATCATCTTAGTCCTACATTTCGAATTTCATGCGAATCGCTTGAGAAATTGCTTTTTTCTAGAAATTCCAGACAATAATGATCATATTCCAGAATTTCCATAGGAAGAAGTCTTATAGTCGCATCTTAGTCCTACATTCCGAATTTCATGCGAATCGCTTGGGAAATTGCTTTGTTCCAGAAATTCCAGACAATAATGATCATATTCCAGAATTTCTATAGGAAGAAGTCTTATAGTCGCATCTTAGTCCTACATTCCGAATTTCATACGAATCGGTTGAGAAATTGCTTTGTTCCAGAAATTCCAGACAATAATGATCATATTCCAGAATTTCCATAGGAAGAATTCTTATAGTCACATCTTAGTACTACATTCCGAATTTCATGCGAATCAGTTGAGAAATTGCTTTGTTCCAGAAATTCCAGACAATAATGATCATATTCCAGAATTTCCATAGGAAGAAATCTTATAGTCACATCTTAGTCCTACATTCCGAATTTCATACGAATCGCTTGAAAAATTGATTTGCTCCAGAAATTCCAGACCATAATGATCATATTCCAGAATTTCCATAGGAAGAAATCTTATAGTCACATCTTAGTCCTACATTCCGAATTTCATGCCAATCGCTTGAGAAATTGCTTTATTCCAGAAATTCCAGACAATAATGATCATATTCCAGAATTTCTATAGGAAGAAATCTTATAGTCACATCTTAGTCCTTCATTCCGAATTTCATGCGAATCTCTTGAGAAGTTGCTTTGTTCTAGAAATTCCAGACCATAATGATCATATTCCAGAATTTCCATAGGAAGAAATCTTATAGTCACATTTTAGTCCTACATTCCGAATTTCATGCGAATCGCTTGAGAAATTGCTTTATTCCATAAATTCCAGACAATAATGATCATATTCCAGAATTTCTATAGGAAGAAATCTTATAGTCACATCTTAGTCCTTCATTCCGAATTTCATGCGAATCTCTTGAGAAGTTGCTTTGTTCTAGAAATTCCAGACCATAATGATCATATTCCAGAATTTCCCTAGGAAGAAATCTTGTAGTCACATCTTAGTCCTACATTCTGAATTTCATGCGAATCGCTTGAGAAATTGCTTTATTCCAGAAATTCCAGACAATAATGATCATATTCCAGAATTTCCATAGGAAGAATTCTTATAGTCACATCTTAGTACTACATTCCGAATTTCATGCGAATCAGTTGAGAAATTGCTTTGTTCCAGAAATTCCAGACAATAATGATCATATTCCAGAATTTCCATAGGAAGAAATCTTATAGTCACATCTTAGTCCTACATTCCGAATTTCATACGAATCGCTTGAAAAATTGATTTGCTCCAGAAATTCCAGACCATAATGATCATATTCCAGAATTTCCATAGGAAGAAATCTTATAGTCACATCTTAGTCCTACATTCCGAATTTCATGCCAATCGCTTGAGAAATTGCTTTATTCCAGAAATTCCAGACAATAATGATCATATTCCAGAATTTCTATAGGAAGAAATCTTATAGTCACATCTTAGTCCTTCATTCCGAATTTCATGCGAATCTCTTGAGAAGTTGCTTTGTTCTAGAAATTCCAGACCATAATGATCATATTCCAGAATTTCCATAGGAAGAAATCTTATAGTCACATTTTAGTCCTACATTCCGAATTTCATGCGAATCGCTTGAGAAATTGCTTTATTCCATAAATTCCAGACAATAATGATCATATTCCAGAATTTCTATAGGAAGAAATCTTATAGTCACATCTTAGTCCTTCATTCCGAATTTCATGCGAATCTCTTGAGAAGTTGCTTTGTTCTAGAAATTCCAGACCATAATGATCATATTCCAGAATTTCCCTAGGAAGAAATCTTGTAGTCACATCTTAGTCCTACATTCTGAATTTCATGCGAATCGCTTGAGAAATTGCTTTATTCCAGAAATTCCAGACAATAATGATCATATTCCAGAATTTCTATAGGAAGAAATCTTATAGTCACATCTTAGTCCTTCATTCCGAATTTCATGCGAATCTCTTGAGAAGTTGCTTTGTTCTAGAAATTCCAGACAATAATGATCATATTCCAGAATTTCCATAGGAAGAAATCTTTAAGTCACATCTTAGTCCTACATTCCGAATTTCATGCGAATCGGTTGAGAAATTGCTTTGTTCCAGAAATTCCAGACAATAATGATCATATTCCAGAATTTCCATATGAAGAAATCTTATAGTCACATCTTAGTCCTACATTTCGAATTTCATGCGAATCGCTTGAAAAATTGCTTTGTTCCAGAAATTCCAGACAATATTGATCATATTCCAGAATTTCCATATTAAGAAATCTTATAGTATCATATTAGTCCTACATTTCGAATTTCATGCGAATCGCTTGGGAAATTGCTTTGTTCCAGAAATTCCAGACAATATTGATCATATTCCAGAATTTCCATAGGAAGAAATCTTATAGTCGCATCTTAGTCCTACATTCCGAATTTCATGCGAATCGCTTGGGAAATTGCTTTGTTCCAGAAATTCCAGACAATAATGATCATATTCCAGAATTTCCGTAGGAAGAAATCTTATAGTCATATTTTAGTCCTAGATTCCGAATTCATGCGAATCGCTTAAGAAATTGCTTTGTTCCAGAAATTCCAGACAATAATGATCATATTCCAGAATTTCCAAAGGAAGAAATCTTATAGTCACATCTTAGTCCTACATTCCGAATTTCATGCGAATCGGTTGAGAAATTTCTTTGTTCCAGAAATTCCAGACAATAATGATCATATTCCAGAATTTTTATAGGAAGAAATCTTATAGTCACATCTTAGTCCTACATTTCGAATTTCATACGAATCGCTTGAAAAATTGCTTTGTTCCAGAAATTCCAGACAATAATGATCATATTCCACAATTTCCATAGGAAGAAATCTTATAGTATCATCTTAGTCCTACATTTCGAATTTCATGCGAATCGCTTGAGAAATTGCTTTTTTCTAGAAATTCCAGACAATAATGATCATATTCCAGAATTTCCATAGGAAGAAGTCTTATAGTCGCATCTTAGTCCTACATTCCGAATTTCATGCGAATCGCTTGGGAAATTGCTTTGTTCCAGAAATTCCAGACAATATTTATCATATTCCAGAATTTCCATAGGAAGAAATCTTATAGTATCATCTTAGTCCTACATTTCGAATTTCATGCGAATCGCTTGAAAAATTGCTTTGTTCCAGAAATTCCAGACAATATTGATCATATTCCAGAATTTCCATAGTAAGAAATCTTATAGTATCATCTTAGTCCTACATTTCGAATTTCATGCGAATCGCTTGGGAAATTGCTTTGTTCCAGAAATTCCAGACAATAATGATCATATTCCAGAATTTCCATAGGAAGAAATCTTATAGTCACATCTTAGTCCTACATTTCGAATTTCATACGAATCGCTTGAAAAATTGCTTTGTTCCAGAAATTCCAGACAATAATGATCATATTCCAGAATTTCCATAGGAAGAAATCTTATAGTATCATCTTAGTCCTACATTTCGAATTTCATGCGAATCGCTTGAGAAATTGCTTTTTTCTAGAAATTCCAGACAATAATGATCATATTCCAGAATTTCCATAGGAAGAAGTCTTATAGTCGCATCTTAGTCCTACATTCCGAATTTCATGCGAATCGCTTGGGAAATTGCTTTGTTCCAGAAATTCCAGACAATAATGATCATATTCCAGAATTTCTATAGGAAGAAGTCTTATAGTCGCATCTTAGTCCTACATTCCGAATTTCATACGAATCGGTTGAGAAATTGCTTTGTTCCAGAAATTCCAGACAATAATGATCATATTCCAGAATTTCCATAGGAAGAAATCTTATAGTCACATCTTAGTCCTACATTTCGAATTTCATACGATTCGATTGAAAAATTGCTTTGTTCCAGAAATTCCAGACAATAATGATCATATTCCAGAATTTCCATAGGAAGAAATCTTATAGTATCATCTTAGTCCTACATTTCGAATTTCATGCGAATCGCTTGAAAAATTGCTTTGTTCCAGAAATTCCAGACAATATTGATCATATTCCAGAATTTCCATAGGAAGAAATCTTATAGTCACATCTTAGTCCTACATTTCGAATTTCATACGAATCGATTGAAAAATTGCTTTGTTCCAGAAATTCCAGACAATAATGATCATATTCCAGAATTTCCATAGGAAGAAATCTTATAGTATCATCTTAGTCCTACATTTCGAATTTCATACGAATCGATTGAAAAATTGCTTTGTTCCAGAAATTCCAGACAATAATGATCATATTCCAGAATTTCCATAGGAAGAAATCTTATAGTATCATCTTAGTCCTACATTTCGAATTTCATGCGAATCGCTTGAAAAATTGCTTTGTTCCAGAAATTCCAGACAATAATGATCATATTCCAGAATTTCCATAGGAAGAAATCTTATAGTATCATCTTAGTCCTACATTTCGAATTTCATGCGAATCGCTTGAGAAATTGCTTTTTTCTAGAAATTCCAGACAATAATGATCATATTCCAGAATTTCCATAGGAAGAAGTCTTATAGTCGCATCTTAGTCCTACATTCCGAATTTCATGCGAATCGGTTGAGAAATTGCTTTGTTCCAGAAATTCCAGACAATAATGATCATATTCCAGAATTTCCATAGGAAGAAATCTTATAGTCACATCTTAGTCCTACATTTCGAATTTCATACGATTCGATTGAAAAATTGCTTTGTTCCAGAAATTCCAGACAATAATGATCATATTCCAGAATTTCCATAGGAAGAAATCTTATAGTATCATCTTAGTCCTACATTTCGAATTTCATGCGAATCGCTTGAAAAATTGCTTTATTCCAGAAATTCCAGACAATATTGATCATATTCCAGAATTTCCATAGGAAGAAATCTTATAGTCACATCTTAGTCCTACATTCCGAATTTCATGCGAATCGGTTGAGAAATTTCTTTGTTCCAGAAATTCCAGACAATATTGATCATATTCCAGAATTTCCATATTAAGAAATCTTATAGTATCATATTAGTCCTACATTTCGAATTTCATGCGAATCGCTTGGGAAATTGCTTTGTTCCAGAAATTCCAGACAATATTGATCATATTCCAGAATTTCCATAGGAAGAAATCTTATAGTCGCATCTTAGTCCTACATTCCGAATTTCATGCGAATCGCTTGGGAAATTGCTTTGTTCCAGAAATTCCAGACAATAATGATCATATTCCAGAATTTCCGTAGGAAGAAATCTTATAGTCATATTTTAGTCCTAGATTCCGAATTCATGCGAATCGCTTAAGAAATTGCTTTGTTCCAGAAATTCCAGACAATAATGATCATATTCCAGAATTTCCAAAGGAAGAAATCTTATAGTCACATCTTAGTCCTACATTCCGAATTTCATGCGAATCGGTTGAGAAATTTCTTTGTTCCAGAAATTCCAGACAATAATGATCATATTCCAGAATTTTTATAGGAAGAAATCTTATAGTCACATCTTAGTCCTACATTTCGAATTTCATACGAATCGCTTGAAAAATTGCTTTGTTCCAGAAATTCCAGACAATAATGATCATATTCCACAATTTCCATAGGAAGAAATCTTATAGTATCATCTTAGTCCTACATTTCGAATTTCATGCGAATCGCTTGAGAAATTGCTTTTTTCTAGAAATTCCAGACAATAATGATCATATTCCAGAATTTCCATAGGAAGAAGTCTTATAGTCGCATCTTAGTCCTACATTCCGAATTTCATGCGAATCGCTTGGGAAATTGCTTTGTTCCAGAAATTCCAGACAATATTTATCATATTCCAGAATTTCCATAGGAAGAAATCTTATAGTATCATCTTAGTCCTACATTTCGAATTTCATGCGAATCGCTTGAAAAATTGCTTTGTTCCAGAAATTCCAGACAATATTGATCATATTCCAGAATTTCCATAGTAAGAAATCTTATAGTATCATCTTAGTCCTACATTTCGAATTTCATGCGAATCGCTTGGGAAATTGCTTTGTTCCAGAAATTCCAGACAATAATGATCATATTCCAGAATTTCCATAGGAAGAAATCTTATAGTCACATCTTAGTCCTACATTTCGAATTTCATACGAATCGCTTGAAAAATTGCTTTGTTCCAGAAATTCCAGACAATAATGATCATATTCCAGAATTTCCATAGGAAGAAATCTTATAGTATCATCTTAGTCCTACATTTCGAATTTCATGCGAATCGCTTGAGAAATTGCTTTTTTCTAGAAATTCCAGACAATAATGATCATATTCCAGAATTTCCATAGGAAGAAGTCTTATAGTCGCATCTTAGTCCTACATTCCGAATTTCATGCGAATCGCTTGGGAAATTGCTTTGTTCCAGAAATTCCAGACAATAATGATCATATTCCAGAATTTCTATAGGAAGAAGTCTTATAGTCGCATCTTAGTCCTACATTCCGAATTTCATACGAATCGGTTGAGAAATTGCTTTGTTCCAGAAATTCCAGACAATAATGATCATATTCCAGAATTTCCATAGGAAGAAATCTTATAGTCACATCTTAGTCCTACATTTCGAATTTCATACGATTCGATTGAAAAATTGCTTTGTTCCAGAAATTCCAGACAATAATGATCATATTCCAGAATTTCCATAGGAAGAAATCTTATAGTATCATCTTAGTCCTACATTTCGAATTTCATGCGAATCGCTTGAAAAATTGCTTTGTTCCAGAAATTCCAGACAATATTGATCATATTCCAGAATTTCCATAGGAAGAAATCTTATAGTCACATCTTAGTCCTACATTTCGAATTTCATACGAATCGATTGAAAAATTGCTTTGTTCCAGAAATTCCAGACAATAATGATCATATTCCAGAATTTCCATAGGAAGAAATCTTATAGTATCATCTTAGTCCTACATTTCGAATTTCATACGAATCGATTGAAAAATTGCTTTGTTCCAGAAATTCCAGACAATAATGATCATATTCCAGAATTTCCATAGGAAGAAATCTTATAGTATCATCTTAGTCCTACATTTCGAATTTCATGCGAATCGCTTGAAAAATTGCTTTGTTCCAGAAATTCCAGACAATAATGATCATATTCCAGAATTTCCATAGGAAGAAATCTTATAGTATCATCTTAGTCCTACATTTCGAATTTCATGCGAATCGCTTGAGAAATTGCTTTTTTCTAGAAATTCCAGACAATAATGATCATATTCCAGAATTTCCATAGGAAGAAGTCTTATAGTCGCATCTTAGTCCTACATTCCGAATTTCATGCGAATCGGTTGAGAAATTGCTTTGTTCCAGAAATTCCAGACAATAATGATCATATTCCAGAATTTCCATAGGAAGAAATCTTATAGTCACATCTTAGTCCTACATTTCGAATTTCATACGATTCGATTGAAAAATTGCTTTGTTCCAGAAATTCCAGACAATAATGATCATATTCCAGAATTTCCATAGGAAGAAATCTTATAGTATCATCTTAGTCCTACATTTCGAATTTCATGCGAATCGCTTGAAAAATTGCTTTATTCCAGAAATTCCAGACAATATTGATCATATTCCAGAATTTCCATAGGAAGAAATCTTATAGTCACATCTTAGTCCTAGATTTCGAATTTCATACGAATCGATTGAAAATTGCTTTGTTCCAGAAATTCCAGACAATAATGATCATATTCCAGAATTTCCATAGGAAGAAATCTTATAGTATCATCTTAGTCCTACATTTCGAATTTCATACGAATCGATTGAAAAATTGCTTTGTTCCAGAAATTCCAGACAATAATGATCATATTCCAGAATTTCCATAGGAAGAAATCTTATAGTATCATCTTAGTCCTACATTTCGAATTTCATGCGAATCGCTTGAAAAATTGCTTTGTTCCAGAAATTCCAGACAATATTGATCATATTCCAGAATTGTCATAGGAAGAAATCTTATAGTCACATCTTAGTCCTACATTTCGAATTTCATACGAATCGATTGAAAAATTGCTTTCTTCCAGAAATTCCAGACAATAATGATCATATTCCAGAATTTCCATAGGAAGAAATCTTATAGTATCATCTTAGTCCTACATTTCGAATTTCATGCGAATCGCTTGAAAAATTGCTTTGTTCCAGAAATTCCAGACAATATTGATCATATTCCAGAATTTCCATAGGAAGAAATCTTATAGTCACATCTTAGTCCTACATTTCGAATTTCATACGAATCGATTGAAAAATTGCTTTGTTCCAGAAATTCCAGACAATAATGATCATATTCCAGAATTTCCATAGGAAGAAATCTTATAGTATCATCTTAGTCCTACATTTCGAATTTCATGCGAATCGCTTGAAAAATTGCTTTGTTCCAGAAATTCCAGACAATAATGATCATATTCCAGAATTTCCATAGGAAGAAATCTTATAGTCACATCTTAGTCCTACATTTCGAATTTCATACGAATCGATTGAAAAATTGCTTTCTTCCAGAAATTCCAGACAATAATGATCATATTCCAGAATTGTCATAGGAAGAAATCTTATAGTCACATCTTAGTCCTACATTTCGAATTTCATACGAATCGATTGAAAAATTGCTTTCTTCCAGAAATTCTAGACAATAATGATCATATTCCAGAATTTCCATAGGAAGAAATCTTATAGTATCATCTTAGTCCTACATTTCGAATTTCATGCGAATCGCTTGGGAAATTGCTTTGTTCCAGAAATTCCAGACAATATTGATCATATTCCAGAATTTCCATAGGAAGAAATCTTATAGTATCATCTTAGTCCTACATTTCGAATTTCATGCGAATCGGTTGAGAAATTGCTTTGTTCCAGAAATTCCAGACAATAATGATCATATTCCAGAATTTCCATAGGAAGAAATCTTATAGTATCATCTTAGTCCTACATTTCGAATTTCATGCGAATCGCTTGAAAAATTGCTTTGTTCCAGAAATTCCAGACAATAATGATCATATTCCAGAATTTCCATAGGAAGAAATCTTATAGTATCATCTTAGTCCTACATTTCGAATTTCATGCGAATCGCTTGGGAAATTGCTTTGTTCCAGAAATTCCAGACAATATTGATCATATTCCAGAATTTCCATAGGAAGAAATCTTATAGTATCATCTTAGTCCTACATTTCGAATTTCATGCGAATCGGTTGAGAAATTGCTTTGTTCTAGAAATTCCAGATAATAATGATCATATTCCAGAATTTCCATAGCAAGAAGTCTTATAGTCGCATCTTAGTCCTACATTCCGAATTTCATGCGAATCGCTTGGGAAATTGCTTTGTTCCAGAAATTCCAGACAATAATGATCATATTCCAGACATAAACATTTTACTTTTTGAACATGCACCCCCTTATACCTTGTAGTGAGACGTTGTCACGTCAAAACGTTACACAAATGCGGAACACAAAATCGGAACACAAAATCGGAACACAAAATCGGAACACAAAATCGGAACACAAAAACATTACACAATTTTATTTTTGATACCCTACTAAATTTTCTCCTTACCGTCGCTAAACTAGCTTCAAAAATCCCAAATGTTTATGCATTGGTAATCAACAAAAGAGCAAAATCCATATAAAATTTTTCTGTTTCCCACTACCACATCTTACGTTTCTCGCTTTTTGAGACTGCTTATTTTTTGTACACTGTATTCACATCACACAAACACAGACGCGTTTGGGATCGATAGTGCATTAGTATGCATACAGTTGGGCTTTCTATAGAGAAGGTTTTGTTCACATCCCACAAACCAAAACCTTCTCTATAGAAAGCCCAACTGTTTCGCTGATACGCAGATCCATGCTTAAAAAAATCCCAAATGTGTATGTTTTTGATAATCAACAAAAGGGCAAAATCCATACAAAATTGTTCTATTTCCTTACGTTTCTCGCTCTTTGCGACCGCTTATTTTTTAAATTCTCTATATTAACTTCGCGTGCATGTGGCTGGCTGGCTGGTCAGATTATCTGATCAATTTTTTAACCCACTTCCCAAAGCTGGATTTAATTGAAATTTTGCACACATGTATATTTCCGGCGACAATTCTTTCTATTAAGATTTCCCATACAAATGCGGCATAAAAAAATCATATCATACAATAATGACTGTGTTCTGTGTGCGCTGATACCAAACGCAAGCAGCGCTGCTTATTTTACGATTGGGGTTGTTTTGTTTGTGTAGCATAGAGTATAGAGATATCAAGAGGAAGAGGAAGTAGAACAACTATTTTTATACAAAACTGAATGGTTCCGCAGTTGAAATGGGTTGTACACTCAGTTGTGTGAGTGCATTCTTAATTTGTGTTTTGTACAATATTACGAGTATGTATATGAAGAACTGGTTATGCACTCACACTGCTTTACAGCTTAACTCCACTCAAAAGAAAGAATTTGAGTGGTACTTAGTACGTCGTTCTGTGTACGTCGCATTAACCGTGCTATGTTTTCACCACAAAATTGAATCTCCGATCAGAGAATATACAAGAAAAATTTTAATTTTTAAATTCGCTTGCCCGTTGCACGTCTGTCTGTCGGTCGGTCGGTCGGTCGGTCTGTTTGTCGTGGAATCTTGCGATAAATTTTGAACACACTTTCCAAAGCCTGATTTTATTGAAATTTTGCACACATGTGTGTTTCCGGAGACAAAACTTTCTATTAAAATTTGAGGCCCCTCGGGCCTCAGGGCCGAAAATAACCTGATTTTCTTTAAATTTTATACACATATATATCTCCGATTGACAACACTTTTTGTAAAAATTTTGGATACCCCAGTCATGGGGCCACAACATTTTTTTTTTAAAAATTAACACGATTTTCTTCAAATTTTATAGAAGTATCCGATGGACAACACTTTTTGTAAAAATTTTGGATACCCCGGGTCACAGGGTCATATAGAGCCCCAACAAATTTTTAAAAAAAACTTAACCCGATTTTCTTCAAATTTTATATACGTGTGTATCTCCTATGGACAACATTTTTTATAAAAATTTTGGAGTCCCCAACCAATTTTTTCAAAAAATTAACCCGAATTTTTTCAAATTTTATACACGCTGTTATCTTCTATGAACAACACTTTTTGTAGAAATTTTAGAGACCCATGCCCGGGGTTGTGGACCGCTTACAAATTTTTTAAAGAAATCAACCCGACTTTCTTCATATTTTATACACGTGTGTATCTCTGATGGACAACACTTATTATAAAAATTTTACACACGCCGGGCCCTGGGGTCGTGAGGCCTCATATAAATTTAAAATAAAAATTAACCCGATTTTGGAAAAATTTTATACACATATGTATCTCTGATGGACAAAACTTTTTGGACATTTTTTTAACGAATTCGCCCTGAGGCCCGAGGGGTGGTTTAAACATATGTTTATCCCAATCGATAAAAGTTTTTGTAAAATTTTGGGAGCGAATGGGCCCTAAGGCCCGGGGGCGGGACCATAATTTTTTTTTAACTTTACAAAAAATTTTGTCCATCGGAGATACACACGTATACAAAATTTAAAAAAAATCGGGTTAATTTTTTAAAAAAATATTTTGGGGCCCAATGACCCAGCGGCCCGGGGTCTCCAAATTTTTTACAAAAATTTTTTTCATCAGAGATACATACGTATATAAAATTTAAAGCAAATCGGGTTAATTTTTTTTTAAATTTTGGGGCCCCACGACCCAGGGTCTCCAAATTGTTTACAAAAAGTTTTGTGTATCGGAGATACACATGTGTATTAAATTTGAAGAAAATCGGATTAATTTTTGTAAAAACTTTATGGGGCCTCACGAACCCGGGCCCGGGGTCTCCAAATTTTTTACAAATAGTGTTGTCTATCGGAGATACACATGTGTATTAAATTTGAAGAAAATCTAGTTAATTTTTTTAAAAAAAGTTATGGGGCCCCACGAACCCGGGCCCGGGGTCTCCAAATTTTTTACAAAAAGTGTTGTCTATCGGAGATACACATGTGTATTAGTTTGAAGAAAATCGGGTTAATTTTTTTAAAAAAAGTTATGGGGCCCCACGAACCCGGGCCCGGGGTCTCCAAATTTTTTACAAAAGGTGTTTTCCATCGGAGATACACATTTGTGTACAATTTTAAGAAAATCGGGTAAATTTTTTAAAATATTTGTATGGGAGCCTTCCGACCCCGAGGTCCGAAATTTTAATAGAAAGTATTATCACCGGAAATATACATGTGTACAAAATTTCAATAAAATCGGGCTATGGGAAGTGGGTTAAAAATTGATCGCAAGATTCCATGACACACAAATCCACACACCCACAAACCCACAAACCCACAAACACACGGGCACGCGAAGTTAATATAGAGAATTTAAAAATAAAAAATAAAAACCCATGAAAATTAAAAATTTTCATCTAAATTCTCTAGAAAATCATCGAAAGAGACATTTGACATCAGATGTTAAAATTGAAAAAGCTCAGATCATTTTATTCTGAGCACTTAGAGCACGCTCATACTCTGAGCAAATAAGAAACACGAGCATTTATCTTGAGAATTCTTTGACTGCTCTGAACTAGTTTATGAAAACGCCAAATGACAGAATACTGTGAAAACTTGTTGTTCTATCTGTAAGTTGATATCGACAACAAAAAAAAACGACATCAATAAAAATACAATTCAGTAAATAAGTAAGTAAGTTGAATTAAGCATAAAACATTTATGTCTCGTTTCATTTGCTGGGTTCATTTGTCCGTGAGCTAAGATTTCTCTAGATTAATAGAAAGTATTGTCATGGAAATACACATGTGTGCAAAATTTCAATAAAATCGGGCCTTGGGAAATGGGTTAAAAATTGATCGCAAGATTCCATGACACACAAATCCACAAACCCACAAACAAACGGGCAAGTGAAGGTTATATAGAGAATTTAAAAACGATTCTGCTGTTAACCTTGTTGAATTTACTACTTATCACGTATCATCCATCTATGCTGTACAGTAGACAGACTCAGACAGACAGAGATTTTATTTTTTTTTCGCTTTTTCTGACTCAGGAGATACGGAAATGGGTAAATGTGCAAAAATCCCGAGTTTAAAACAACCTTAAAAAATTAAAATTGTGTGCAAAGTGCCCGATCACTTAAATGTTCATAAAAAGTGTCACCAGAGATATACATGTGTACAGAATTAAGGCAAATATATCCTTAAACACATATGGCATTCAATTAATTATTTAACTATTCAATTTTCATATTTCTTATTAATTTAAAAACCAAACACAATATGTATTATATTGATTATTATTAAGTTCTACCGTATTACTTATTTATAGACTTAATTTAATCGTATTTTAAACTTATAATATTTGCCAATATTTGCTGACCATCAAGGCAAAAAATGATAAAGATAATGCTCAGCAAGACCGAAATATTATAATTTTAAAATACGATTCAATTGAGTATATAAATAAGCAAAACGATTAAATAAAAAACAATATGTTTCATATAAATTCTCAATTCGTAAATACACATGTGTGCAAAGTTTGAATAAAAACGGCTTAATTTTGAAAATAATTATAGGGGAGCTCTCAACCTTAGACCCGTTCACTTGCAAATTTTTGTAGAAATAAAAACTCACTTGATTCGTCTGGATTGCCACCACATCGTCTTACAGTGGGATCTTCAATTATTTTACTAGGGAATCTCGACTCGCCAAAACTTTGCAACGGCACAAGACCGTGCGTAAAAGAGCTGCTGGGAAATATAATTGAAGCGACTATCTTGACAGAAAAGGAACAGTGTGAAACCGTTTTTATCACACGAATAGCACTCATTTCGACGAATCTACCTTTTAACTTTAAGAGATTGCAATTTCCAGTAAAAATTGCGTTTTCGTTGACGATCAATAAGTCGTCATAAGTTTATTAAGTACTGCGGAGTATAGATTTGAGATCGCCATGTTTTTCCCACGGACAACTTTATTTTACTTGCTCTGGGATGGGTTGACCTAAGAATTTATTTGTTCTTGCTCTTGAAGGTGAAACTAAAACAACCAAGTTTTGTTTTAAATTAATATTATGTATGTTTGTATGTATTTTTATTTTATTTAATAATTTGAATACTGTAGCTATAATTTAAAATAAATTTTGTTATTAAAAACTGCAATTTTACTTTATAGACAGATATCATTCTTTTTTCTACCACTGCCTAATAACGGGTGTTTTTTTGGGAGGTTTGTTTTTCCGATAGATGTCGTTTTATTTTATGACAGTTGTTTTGACAGCTCAAAGTGGCATTTCTACTCAGTATTGTTTGGCAAATCATTATGAAAAAAAAAAAAAAAATGACATTTGTGAAAAATAGTCGTGGTAGCCATATGCCAGAAATTGTGTTTAAATGTTAAATGCCAAAAAATTATCTACCAAATAAAAAAAAATTTTGGTCATTTCATAATTTTATATGTGTTTTATTCAAAAAAAAATCGGCAACCTCTTAAAAAAACACGTTATATCTAACATTTAAACATAATTTCTGGCATATGGCTACCACGACTATTTTTCACAAATGTCATTTTTTTTTTTTTTTTTTTTTTTTTTTTTTTTTTTTTTCATAATGATTTGCCAAACAATACTGAGTAGAAATGCCACTTTGAGCTGTCAAAACAACTGTCATAAAATAAAACGACATCTATCGGAAAAACAAACCTCCCAAAAAAACACCCTATAGAAGATTGGGATGAATAAATACCTGGGCAACGCCGGGTAAAAGCCATTTCTCAAGGGATTCGTATGAAATCCGGAATGTAGGACTAATATGTGACTATAAGACTTGTTCCTATGGAAATTCTGGGATCTGGCCAATAGGGTCTGGGATTTTTGGAACCAAGCTATTTCTCAAGGGATTCGTATGAAACTCGGAATGTAGGACTTATATGTGACTATAAGACTTGTTCCTATGGAAATTCTGGGATCTGGCCAATAGGGTCTGGAATTTTTGGAACAAAGCCACTTCTCAAGGGATTCATATGAAACTCGGAATGTAGGACTAATATGTGACTATAAGACTTGTTCCTATGGAAATTCTGGGATCTGGCCAATAGGGTCTGGGATTTTTGGAACCAAGCCATTTCTCAAGGGATTCGTATGAAACTCGGAATGTAGGACTAATATGTGACTATAAGACTTGTTCCTATGGAAATTCTGGGATCTGGCCAATAGGGTCTGGGATTTTTGGAACCAAGCTATTTCTCAAGGGATTCGTATGAAACTCGGAATGTAGGACTTATATGTGACTATAAGACTTGTTCCTATGGAAATTCTGGGATCTGGCCAATAGGGTCTGGAATTTTTGGAACAAAGCCATTTCTCAAGGGATTCATATGAAACTCGGAATGTAGGACTAATATGTGACTATAAGACTTGTTCCTATGGAAATTCTGGGATCTGGCCAATAGGGTCTGGGATTTTTGGAACCAAGCCATTTCTCAAGGGATTCGTATGAAACTCGGAATGTAGGACTAATATGTGACTATAAGACTTGTTCCTATGGAAATTCTGGGATCTGGCCAATAGGGTCTGGGATTTTTGGAACCAAGCCATTTCTCAAGGGATTCGTATGAAATCCGGAATGTAGGACTAATATGTGACTATAAGACTTGTTCCTATGGAAATTCTGGGATCTGGCCGATAGGGTCTGGGATTATTGGAACCAAGCCATTTCTCAAGGGATTCGTATGAAACTCGGAATGTAGGACTAATATGTGACTATAAGACTTGTTCCTATGAAAATTCAGGGATCTAGCCAATAGGTTCTGGAATTTCGAGAACTAAGCAATTTCTCAAGCGACTCGTGCCTTTTAATTTAATCGTAATATTGGCCATAACGTCAAAGAATTTCACTCCAACCGCGCGTAAAGATTACACGCACATATTTTTTTAACAGCTCTTACTTCTCCTACTACTATCGACGAAACTGCATTACTATGTTTGTGCAGTGATAGGATATATTTATTATGTACCCACCTCACAATAAATTGTTATGAACATTTAAATCAGCTTATAAATTATTTATTCTGTTGTATGTGATGTGAATGATGATCATGTATGTGGTTCAATAACATACATACATTCAGCCGCTGCGCAGTTTGTGCTGTATTTTGGTCAAAAATTCACTTTTCAGCCAATGCATTAAAGAAAAATTACTGCGCAGTTTACGCAGCTACTTAAAATTGGATGCAAATAGCAAAATGTAAATGTCAAATTGTCGCCCTACAAGCAGACTGTAAGTCGGTTCAAAATATAGCCGCAATTTCGTGCATACCGACTTCCTGCCATTTTTTTGTGCAGCACAAGCTGCGAAGATTCTTAATTCTTTACCGCAGCCGTAGTGATAGTATAGTCTCTGTTCATTTTCTATCGGTCCTCTGCTCTGCGCGATACAGTGCTGCAAGCTTCCTTGCAACTATTTCCTTTTCTTTTCGCTTATCTTATCCTCAGTCATGTTTACAGTAACTAGAGTAAATAACTCTACGATCAATTACAGAAGAGAGAGAACCATGCAAAAGAAATTTAATGATAAATAATTGAATCAAAGCGAAATTCTTCTCTCTTCAATTTCATTTCTCTTAAAATTTATTTTTAAATTTCTCAATTTTTTTATAAATTGAATAACTCTTTGAACTATTACAGAAGGGAGAGAACCATGCAAAAGAAATGTAATCACGCCTGCATGTTTTCAAGCGACATTCTTAGCATACCATTTCGATGCATTGGTTATTGCTGCTCACTTCTATACTCTTCAAATTTAATTTAAAACAACTCAAATTTTTTTATGAGTTGAAACCAAAAGCTGATTACTCTGTTTGGGCAGTGATATGCAATATGCAGCCACTTCACAGTTAGTGGTTATGAACATTAAAATTCGCTGATAAATAATTTATATATAATGTGATGTGATGATGATAGGACTTGTATTTAGTATAGAAATTTTTGTTAATATATGTCTATGTCCCACAGACAACAAGATCTTTGTTTTCTTTTCTTTCGTCCCGGACAGACGTTGTCACGCTCAAAACCCCCGGCCGTGTCTTCGACACAGCCTACCTTGCACTTTTTTTTTAGTTTTAAGGCAATTACATGTTCATTAATATTTGAATCTTTTCCTGATAATGAATTTAATAACGATTGTACAATACGAAGTAATGAATAATGAGGCTAAGTAATGATGTGACACCCTATTTTATGTTTCATAACCATTATTAATAATAATAGCATTATTAATGACCGTGTAATGTGCCAATTTGGTAGACAAAACAATCGAGATCTTGTTTTTTAAATTGTGGCTGGCTGGCTAGCCAAATCTTACGATCGAATCTTAATCCAATTCTTAAAGCCCGATTTAATTCAATCTTCGCATATATCCGATTAGAGAATTTACATGAACATTTTTAATTTTTATGTGTTGGTTTTTAATTTCAAGCTACAGTGGGAAAAATGCGAGTTAGGTAAGAAAAGTGTTGAGTTTTGTGGTCACATCATCGACAAGAGTGGAATAAAACCACATCCGTACAAGATGGCAGCCATCAAAGAACTTCCGACTCCAAAAAACGTATCACAGCTTTGATCGTTCCTAGGAGCAACAAAACTTTGATGGCGATATTTGGCAAGAAAGACGGAATTCCAGCATATACGGTAAATCGGCTCCAACGTTACGTCACAGTGGTCGCCTATGATTTCACAATCAAATACGTGAAAACTGACGAATTCGGTTACGCAGACGTCTTGTCAAGACTCATTTAAAGCAGATTCCGAATGAGCCACGGTCACGAATTCACATTGACTTCGCTGGACCAGTAAATGGAGACTTCTTCTTTAGAATAGTCGATGCCTACAGCAACTGTCCTGAAGTCTTCAGAACCAAATCAACAACAACCAAAAACCATCCAATTGCTAAACGTTATTATCTCCCGCTTAGATGTCTGCAAAACAATAGTATCGGACTATGGTGCACAATTCACGTAACAAGAATTGAGAGATTTCTGTGAGTCAAATAGAATTGAACACATACATCAGAACCG
Source organism: Nephrocerus scutellatus (assembly GCA_947095585.1). Classification (NCBI taxonomy): domain Eukaryota; kingdom Metazoa; phylum Arthropoda; class Insecta; order Diptera; family Pipunculidae; genus Nephrocerus; species Nephrocerus scutellatus. The sequence goes on from OX352763.1 coordinate 91,429,072, forward strand.
CGCCTTACAGTCCTCAGTGGAATGGTCTTGCCGAGCGATTCTAGTAAAAACAGGTCTAAAGAGAAAAAAAAACAACCCATAAAAATTAAAATTTTTCTTGTAAAATCTCTAATCGGGGATACACACACACACACACTGCGTGCTCGTTTTGTGGCAAAATCATCCACCAAATGCCGCAGCGGCAGCGAACAGCGCTGCTCACAAAGCACAGAGCTCATACTTTGCCGTGATCTGATGCGATATAGCGATTTTTAAAAATTGTCCCCAAGGGGCCGATCGCTCTAAATTTTTACAAAAAGTGTTTTCAATCGAAGACACACATGTGTGCAAAATTTAAAGAAAATCGGGTAAATTTTGTAAAATATTTCTATGGGAGCCCCCCGACCCCGCGGCCCGAGGGGCCTCAAATTTTAATAGAAAGTGTTGTGGGAGATTTACATGTGTGCCAAATTTCAATAAAATCGGGCTGTAGGAAGTGGGTTAAAAATTGATCGCAAGATTTCATGACACACAAATCCACAAATCCACAAACCCACAAGCCCACAAACCCACCACGGGCAAGTGAAGTGAATATAGAGAATTTAAAAAGGAAACGTCGACCAGAAGCTGCGAAAGTTCCTCTTCAACTATCGTCGAACACCATCATGTAATTTAGGCATGAAGTCTCCTTCAGAGTTGCTAAACAATCGATGAAAACATCCTTGGATTTGCTCATGTCCAAAGAAAGCAAATCAAATTCGAGCAACGAAAAAAGTAAAAAAAAATTTTGATGGGACTTTTCGGATTAATTCAGTGTTTTATTTCTTTAAATGTATATACAGGGTGTATCCGTTAAGGTGGCAAATACTAATATGGATGATTCCTTGATTAATTTCGTGAAAAAAATCGTATGGAAAGGGGGGGTCTTTTTTCAACTCCTGCGGTGTACGTAGCGTTTAAATGTGAAGAGACGTACTTTTGACCTTACATCACTTCACACCCTGTAACTCTTGAACGCTTCTAGTTACAAGAGAATTGTTGGTCATTTTTGAAAGAAAATTAAATTTTTAAGATCAAATAATGTACATTTTCTTAAATTCTTGAAACCGTTACCGATATAAACGTCGTCAAAATCCAAGAAAAAATTTCTTTTTTTAAATTTTATTTTCAAACGCGAATATTTCGCACTATTAAAGCCTATTCAATCTCCTACAAATCCATCTTACAAATATTTGTGCATTTAGCCAAAATGAGCGGGATAGTGCGGGTTGTGTTACTACTATTACGTATAGGAAGAGTTGCATGACGTCTCAGTGTTCCTAGCAAGAGTGCAACAAAATTACACGTAGAACGGATGCACCCTTGCCAATTCACTCCAGTGCATAATCTGCTTCAACATACCATGCTTCGACATACCAAAAAGGACCTAATTTTGAGAGTGGACACCATGTTTATGTGTTCATTTTCACTACCAATTTTATGTCTCCATTCGATGTTGTGAAATCGACTCACAAAATTAGGTCCTCTTGGCAAGTCCTTTTGAAGCAGTCTATGCACTGGAGGGATGTGGTAAGGGTGCATCCATTTCCCGTGTATTTTGTTGCACTTTTGCTGCAATCCTTCTTATACGTAGTAGTAGTAACACAACCCGCACTATCTCGCTCTTGTGAACTGAATACACAAATATTGTACCATGAGTTTGTAGAAAATTAAATAGGCTTCAATACTGTATTTATCAACAAAAATTTATCCAAGAGCATTTCTCGAAATAATCGTGTTGGTAAATACAATTTTAAAAAATTTTGTTTTGAATTTGACGACCCTTTTATCGGTATGGCTTAAATAATTTAAGAAAGTGTACATTTTTAGATCTTAAAAATGTAATTTTCTTTAAAAAAAGACCAATAGCAAGCTTGTAGCTAGAAACGTTCAAGAGTTATAGGGTGTGAAGTCATGTAAGGTCAAAAGTACGTTTTCGTTCATTTTACAAACTTTCATTTTTATAAGGTAGATTTGTAGAAAATTGAATAGGCTTTAATATTGCATATGTCAAAAAAAAAATTATCCGAGAGCAATTTTCGAAATATTCGCGTTTGAAAATAAAATTTAAAATAAGAAATTTGGTTTTTGGATTTTGACGACATTTATATCGGTAACGGTTTCAAGAATTTAAGAAAATGTTTTCATATTTGATCTTAAAAATTTAATTTTCTTTCAAAAATGACCAACAGTTCCCTTGTAGCTAGAAGCGTTCAAGAGTTACAGGGTGTGAAGTGATGTAAGGTCAAAAGTACGTCTCTTCACATTTAAACGCTACGTACACCGCAGGGGTTGAAAATAGAACCCCCCTTTCCATACGATTTTTTTCACGAAATTTATCAAGGAATCATCCCTATTAGTATTTGCCACCTTAACGGATACACCCCTACCTTTCGGATATTGATGTATTTTTTTCTCAGTTTCTGGTCATAGTCGAATTTGACTTGTCTAAGGTAGGCATTGCAATCATTTCTAACTAGTCTAAATCCGGTTAGGTTTTCCACAATGTGGTGTATATTTATAATTCAAATTAGATTTCCGCCGCGTGAGTAAAATAGTGTGTAATCCTGCGTGAGCCCGAGGCCGTGTGCTTTGACGATGTGTGCCTGAGTGAGCGAGCCGGGATACGTAGGCCCGTTTGCATGAGCCCTTATGCGTGAGTCGATATGCGTGAGCCTGAAGTAGACGTTGTGAAGTGAGCTTGAGCGGATGAGCCTGGATCGAGCCTTGACGTGAGCATTGACGAGTAGGACGTAAATTAGGTGACGTGAGCCTGAGCGCGTGAGCTTGAGGTATGAATCTGTACGAGATAATTAAATTGATCGATTTACGGCGTCTGGTTACTCATGAGGGGCTAGCAGCGACGCAACTGGCTATACAATTCCAAAACAAGACAAAAGAAACTAGAGAAACCATAGCAATGTTGGGAAGGCCCTTACAAGATCATTAAGAAAATTAATGATGTAGTATATCGAATCCAACAAAGCTTCAGATGTAAAATGAGAGTTGTTCACATCGACAGATTGACAAGGTACAACATCAGAAGGAGTGATGAATCTGTTTAAATGAATTTATACTGGTAAAAATGTAGTCAAACCGGTTTGTGCGGTTTGCCCTGTTTTTGTGAAAGAACATGTTGTACACGATAATTTATTTTTAGGAGATGACTAATTACATATGAGTATCGTTAGTTGTAAATAAGTGATTAAGGCTACAATTTTCAGGTCTTTTCTGGATACTTCTGTCTATAAGAATGGAAGTTTATAGAAGCTTTTGATTGTGTATAAATAGAGGCGTTACGCCGAAGTAAGTTGGTTCCTATTTGGAATTCAACTAGCGCAGTTGAAAAGTTCTCGAGAAATAATAGTGAAGTACAAGCATTGTTGTAATTAGCCTTCATTCTATTGTCTCATCTTGCGGACTCTCCAGACGGGAGTGTATACCTTGATTGCTGAAGATGTGGCCCAGATAGCGCAGTTCATCTCTGTTCGGTCTGTTCCTGGAGTACCACTGTCTGACCCACGCAGCTTTGCTTTGATCTTTATGAGGAAATCCAGCCCTAGAATGACGTTGTGTCCATGGCGTCTGGAAGTATCAGGAACAAGAATTTCAAGCAGTAGTCTCCGATCCGGACTTCTAACTCTAGGGCTTCACTTATGTGTTTTGGGGTGCTTTCGGCCATGCTCCCTTTCATATCCATGGGAAGGGTGTTAGTTGGAGTTCGGAGTTCATCAGCGTACCGTTTGGTTATGAAACTCCTTGATGCTCCCGTGTCGATAGTCGCTTTCACCAGCTCCCAGTGCTATTCTGGGGAAGATATGGGAGGAATCAAAGTATACAATTTTTACTGGGTAGGACATGTAGCTTTATGCGGGTCCGTCGTTCCTCCCCGCCAACGTTTCCCTTAGTCGTTTCCCGACCGTTGTCGTCAGCATTCAACGGGCCTTACTGCTCGGCGACCACACACATATCAGAAAAGCACTTCCAGCAGGTCTTGGAAGTCTATTCCCCGTACGTAAAGTTGATATTCTTGCCGGCAGCTCCGGAATATTCGATCCACCAGCTGGGCCCCTGAATATCCCGTATGTCGCATGAGATTTTGCATGGTCTGGATAAAGTCCTTAAAGTTTTCTCGGGGTCTTTGCCGTCGTCGGCGGATTTCGTCATCCAGTTGTTCCTTGCATCTTGCTGGGATGAAAAAACATAGGAAGTCTTCCTTGAACGCATGCTAGTTCGACCACCGCTGATTATTGTTACGAAACTAAGCCAGGGCTCGGTCGCTCAGCAGTTCTGGCATGGTCCTGGCTAGGAGGTCCTTATTCAACGAATGGATGTCGGCCAATTCCTCCAAACGCTTGACAAAGGAGATCGGATCTTTCCCGCTGTCATATCGTACTGAGGGTGATATACTGCGTGGGTGTTTCGCTTCCAATGCAGCCAAGCGGGCCAACGTTACGTCCACCTAAATTGTCCAGCCTGAACTCCGCCATAAAGGTGTGTAGCTCCTCATTCGAGAGGGTGTACAGCCAGCCGGTATTCACCATCTTGTAGTATTATGTGGTTTTCTCTCTTTTCCTTTGGTTTCAATTTGAAAGGTTCCTGCGCAAGCGCTAATTGTAACGGAATTTCCCAGCCGAGTTAAGCTCAGCGTGACCAGGGTTCAGAGAAAAGAGGTCATTACAATAAAACTTTCTTTGATGGGACTTTTCAGATTAATTCAGGGTTTTATATTTCAATTTTTAATTCAAATTAGATGTCCGCCACGTGGGTAATATACTGTGTAATCCTACGTATTGGCGAGGTGTGCCTGAGTGCGCGAGCCGGGATTCGTGGGACTGTGACCGTGAGCCTGTATGCGTGAGTCGATATGCGTGAGCCTGAAGTGAACTTTGTGACGTGAGCTTAAGCGGATGAGTCTGGCGTGAGCCTTGACGTGAGCCTTGACTAGTAGTACGTGACTTAGTTGACGTGAGTCTGAACGCGTGATCGATTTACGGCATCTGGTTAACCATGAGAGGCTAGCATCGACGCAACAACCCATCGATCAAACAAGCAGCGATGCTACGTCATACGACGACGACGTTGGCAGCGTAAAGTGAACACAAATAATTACAGCGAAATGCTCTTGTGTATCAACGTAATAACCCGCCGATCAAACAAGCAGCGATGCTACGTCATACGACGACGACGTTGGCAGAGAAAAGTGCACAGAAATGGTGGCAGCGAAATGATCTTATCTATCAACGCAACAACCTACCGGTCAAACAAGCAGCGATGCTACATCATACGACAACCACGTTGGCAGAGAAAAGTGCACAGAATAATAACAGCTAAATGCTCTAGTGCCGAGTTTTCCAAGGTTGACCAAGTGCTCCGCAGACAGAAAGGAAAAAAATGTAAAATCCACAAGATCATTTATGTTTTCGCGCCTGCAATTTCTTTGAATGTCGTCACATTTTTTCAAATGTGTTTTCTTCTTCTGCCGGTTAGAATCTATCTGAAATCCATTTTCAGTTGTTGTCGCACAACCAGGCTGTACCCACAACTCTGTTCTGCTACCCAACATGAGAGAGGTATGTTTATACTCATGCAAACACATTTTGTATCTTCTTGTAGCTGACATAGTTGTAGCCGCAACGGCGTTATAACGGTCCTTTTTCGACACTTCTGTCTGTGAATACATCTCAAGATGCGAAGTTCTTAGTAAATGCAGAAAAGGGCTACGCATTGTCGATTGCCTGCAAAACAGAAACATTCGCCAACACAGCCTTATGATCTTAAGACCCATTTGATTTTGTATGCGAATGGAATCCGTGCATTACGTAGTAAGACTCATAGTTCAGCAAGACGTTTTTCATAAAATATTTACATACCTAGTTCTTTTAAGTTCATCTATGAATAGGATTTAATACCTTTTATTTGTGTATGGAAACAATCGTCGTAAACACAAGACATCTCTTCGTTGTGTTAAAATTGTGAATAATACAATGGATCGCTAGTTAAAGTCTGGATCCTTCAAAGGAACAGTAAAATTCTCCGATATTGCATCGAAAATAGCTCCTGAAGATAGCAGTTAGGAGGTAAACTATTGTGCTAGCATTGCTGTTGTGGATGAGTGCGCAATAGAAACAGCGAGTTCAGAACTTTCTGAAATGTTGGACAGTTTACCTAGTACTAGTTCTATGGAGTCAACGTGGCAAAAAAAACAAAACAAAACAACACGTGAATCTTGAATTTTGCGAGACCAGTACAATGTTTCCAGAAAAAATGAGGCGTCATTTTGAGGGGCTTCACCCGGAATGCAAGTCTAAGCCCACAGATTTCTTTAAAAGAAAGTACGGTGAGCTAACAAAATCTCAAAAAATTATAACACCACAGTTAATGAAAAAGCTTTAATGGCATCATACTTAGTCAACTTCCGAGTTGCTCAAACAGGTGAAGCTCATACAATCGTTGAAAATTTAATTAAGCCATGTGTTAATGACATTCTTTGCACGTTACCAATACCTATCGCTATAATAAAGCAAAAGGCCAAGTTATGTTCTAGAAGTCATTATGTTCTTCATCGCCATGCCTTTGCTATGAGCAAAATGCCTTTTTTCCTTAAAGAAGTCCTGGACGAAAGCTTGAAAATATTAAACTTTATTAAATCACGACCTAAGAACGCAAGGCTATTCAAAGTGATGTGCGATGACATGTATCTAGTTGGCATATGTTTTGCTACTTCACGCAGAAGTAATTTGGCTTTCTCCGGGCAAAGCTTTGATTCGGCTCTTCGAAATGAGGGCTGAAGTAAGAACGTTTTTTAGAAGAAGAAGAGAGGTAATGCAATGAGCGATGGCTTTTAGAGTTAGCGTATCTCGCAGATATTTAAAAAAATGAATGATTAAAGTCTTTTTCTTCAGGGAAACGCAATAACTATTTTTGATACCAGCGACAAAGTAAAGGCGTTAAAAAATTGATTTTTGGGAAAAATCAATTAAAAATCGAAATCTAGACAGCTTCCCAATGATCAAAGAGTTTAAAGAGGATATAGATTCTGATATTCTCGATGATATTTTAAGTGAGTTTCACAATCACCTGCTGAGTTTGGTAATAGGTTTCCAAACCTGCTGGCTTCTCTAATAAGCTACTTAAAATATTATATTTATGTATTTATGAATTACATTTTTATTTTTATTTTAAACATTGTTGTTGCTTTTTTTTGCTTTAAGGAAAAATACATTTTATTTTGGTATCACCTTATTAAAAAAAAGTGTGGTTAAAATTATCGGGCTGAAAAAAAGTGCTCCGCTGTACATTTTTTTTCTTAAAAGTGCTCCACGACCAAAAAAGATTGGGAAACGCTGTTCTAGTGTATCAATGTCATAACCCGCCGGTCAAACAAGCAGCGATGCTACGTCATACTACGACGACGTTAGCCGAGAAAAGTGCACTGAAATGGTGACAGCGAAATGCTCTTGTGTATCAACGCAACATCCCGCCGGTCAAACAAGCACCGATTTTACGTCATACGACGACGACGTTGGCAAAAGTGCACAGAAATAATTACAGCGAAACAATGATAATATCACTTTCCACTTACTTTTGACAACACCCGTCGTAAGACTAGAGAGCGACTGCTTGCGTGCTCGCCCTTTTATACTCTTCTGCGTTACCGCATTCCAAGGCGTTCCCTCCCTTTGGGCTAGCCAGCGTACTCATATCGGTGGAAAATTGTACTCAAATAGGTCCGAGCGTAGTACGTCTCATAGTTCCCAAAACAAAATAGCTTGCCTTGGTCTTAGCATGGGCTTCGCCGTCAGATCTTCATTTACAACTAGCTGGCTCTCAATATTTATTTTCAATCCATACATAATGACTATGCCGGCTTTATAGTATATTTCTATTGCAATTAGGAATGGTGGATAAAAAATGCAGGTCATCTTATTTTTGAAAATATATATTTTCAAATATTTATTCTATTTGTTTAAACACACTTTATTTAATTTAAATATTAAAAAATACGGTAAGAAAGGAACGTCGATAAGTCTTCAGATACTATTATTAATTTATCGCAAAGTATTTCAGTCTGTTCATAAAAACGAAACTTAATCACAATTCATAGTACATAAATAACTTAATATTATTAAAAAACACAATTCATAGTACATAAATAACTTATTATTACTATAAAATTTAAATGAAAAATAAAGCCACGTCAAAGCTTTTTGTTTAGGTTCTGGAAAGATAGTCTCGTTGGTAATACTTCCAACTCGATTTTGATATTCAGAAATACTTACAAATAATGAGAATTGGAATGGTAAGTATGCGTTGCTGAAAATTTGATCAAATCCAATGTTGGTTCAAATACATCACTTTTAACCAGAGCATTAGCAAACAATAAATGGTTAATAGTGTCAACTTCAAGTCAACTTCTATCTTTTGTTTTTATTTTGTTTAAGGTAGAGAATTGACGCTCAGCTGAAGCGCTGCTGTGAGGAAGCCAACATTGCACCAGCATATATTCCGACAACTTTGCAAAATCTAAGTCACCTAACCATTTTTAAGTTCCTATGTTTTTCTAGTAAATTGCCACATCCTCATCGTAACACTTTTTTATAACTTCCTTAGACCCAATTAGTGCCCTCCATTCATCATTATGATCTTCTCTATCGCCAGCCATGTAAGGGAACATTGATGTGAGTTCTATTTTAGACGGGCTTTTTCCTTCCGATATCTTTTCCGGGTTAACATATGAAAGATTTTCCTAAATACTACACCTTTGGCGTAGCAGCTTTTTCAGACACAATATTGAATAAATGATTTGCTAGTAAATCAGGACTGAACGGATTTATGTAGTGATCAAAAGACTTACCAAATGATTTTTCCAGCCGTCCCCCTACCCTTATTATTCCGTCTTTTATGAAGGGGTTCAGTGAAAGTAGGATGCTTTTTTTGCCAACACATTTGCCTTGGTTAAGCTGGTCCCATTCATCAGGGAATTCCTGTTTTTGAACCATGATGATTATGGATCTTGTCACATCTTTGATTTCCGTAGCTGTTAGTAAGCCGTGATTTTTGCTACTGACACCAGGTCTGCTGTTCCTTATAAAACGTTGACACCATGCTGTTACCCTTAAGAGGCGTTGGAAATTGGAAAACCTTGAAATGATGTCATCTTGATCAATGATTCGGGCGTTTATTGTAATAGTTTTCTCCTTGGCCCTGAGTTCAAGCGTGGTTTCTATAGTTTTGTCCGTCTGAGGCATTGTTCCGCCTTTGAGCCAGGCAGGGCCGAACCACCATAGGTTGTTTAGTCGTAATTTTATAGCGGTCGTCCCTCTTGTAGCTATGTCCGCTGGATTATCATGTGTCTTAACGTGTTGCCAGATCTTTGGGTCGATCAGTTTGTTGACTTCCGAAACGCGATTTGCTACAAATGTCTTCCATCGATGGTGCCCTCCTTTAATCCATGCCAAAACAATTTCGGAGTCTGTCCAGGCGTATTTTTCTACGTTGTCAATTCCAATAGTGCACCACAGAGTTCCAGTCTCGGGATTGTTGTGTGATGTTTCAATGGGGCCACCTTAGATTTTGCTATTAATAGTGTTGTATGTATTGCACCAGTGGGAGAAATTGTCCTTGCGTATATCACTGCTGCATATGCCTTATTAGATGCATCACAAAACACAAAACAATGTCTGAGTTGTTGTGAAATTGAACCATCTTTGAATTTTTATTTTTTCTATGCCGTCGAGCCCCTTCTTGAATTCTGTCCATTTCTCTGCTACGTTTTTACTTGCGGGATCGTCCCATTGTTCGTTTTCTTTCCAGAGTGTTTGCATTAAAAGTTTTCCGTTTTTTATGATTGGGGCAAGAAAACCAAGTGGATCGTATATTGTTGCGATGTCTGACAGAATGCTTCGTTTTGTTGTAGGTTTGTCTACTGAATTAATGTAGTATTGAAAGACGTCTGTTTTTGGTATCCAGTGAATGCCAAGTGTTTTGATCGATTCTTCAAAGTCCAATGATTCAACTTCGTTTTCTGAAATAGTTGTTATCAGCTCATGTCGATTGCTACTCCATTTTCTTAGATGCATCCCACCGGCTTGCAATAGATCTTGTAGTTCGCGTTGTACCAATTTTGCTTCTCGAAGTGAATCTGCTCCTGTCAATTCATCGTCTACATAAAAATCGTTAGCCAGTGTTTTTGATGCTGTAGGGTACTTCGTTCTTTCATCGTTCGCCAATTGATGCAGTACTCTAATTGCTAAGTAAGAAGCGCATGCTGTACCATAAGTTACCGTTGCTAACTCATACTCATTGATTGGCTCTTTAGTCGAAAACCTCCAAAGAATTCTTTGAAAGCGTTTATCATCATCGTGCATTCTGATCTGACGATACATTTTATCGATGTCCGCTTTTAATACTACCCTGTGCTTTCTCCATCTTAGCAAAATGTCGACAATGTCTTGCTGTAGTTTTGGGCCAATGTTTAGTACGTCATTTAGACTGAGTCCGTTTCGACATTTGGCAGAGGCGTCAAAAACGACTCGTATCTTGTCCTGTTGACTGTCGCGTTTCCACACTGCATGATGTGGAAGATAGCAGTTATCAAGTTCATTGGTAGGACTTGATCTCAAGTTCATATGGCCTAATTTTATGTATTCCTTCATGAAATTTTTGTATTCGGCTTCTAGTTTGGTATCGCGTGCAAATCTGGTTTCCAATGCCTTGAATCTAGCTAAAGCAGTGCCCTTGCTTTCGCCGAGACTTGGTGCTCCTGACTTAAAAGGAAGACGAACTGTATATCGTCCTTCCTTGTCCCTTGTTGTGTTCTCTTTGAAGAATGCGTTGTGCTCCTCCGTTACCTTTAGCTCGCTGTGGCTCTTAACATCTTCTATTTCCCGGTTATAATATGCTTGTTGCCTTAATTTTTGGTTGGAGATCCGGAAAGGATCCATACAAATTGTGTTTGTTGTGCGACTACAGATGATGTCTGTTCCTTGATAATTCCATTGAGAATTATTTCTCCGTATACATCAGCTCCTAATATGATGTCTATTTGTCCAGGTTTGTTGTATTGCGGATCTGCCAAGACTACCTTATTTATGAGTTCCAAGTTGTACCTCAGATCATATTCGGGTAGATATTTTGTCAACGTTTTCATTATTAACGTTTCTACGTGTAGAGAATAGCTTGAATCGAATCTTGGAGTTAAGTGAAGAGTTGTTTTGTGGTGTTTGATGCTTCCGGCTTCACATCCTCCCATTCCGATGACGGTTACGTTTGATGCTTCTTTTTTTGCTCGAATTCTTTGAACTGCTGCTTCGGTAGCTTGAGAACCTTGATCAATTAATGCTCTTAGCATTAATCCGTTGCCCAGGACGCATGCCGTTGCTAGAAGAACCTCGTGCTCGTTTGTTCTTTTGACAGTTAGCGATTGGACCTTGTGCTGATTGTGGTTGGTAGTGAGTGCAACCTTTTCATCAAAAAACTCGTGCAATAATGTGTTGTGCTTTCCGTTGCACGTCTTGCATCTTGTTTTGCTAGGGCATTGCATTAGCTGGTGTTTTGTGCTTAAACAGTTTATGCAACTTTTCTTGGAGTTTAATTTTTGTACTTTTAGTTCAGGTGACATGTTTCTGAACTCCTGGCAATGATAGATGGGATGGATACCATTGCATATTGAACAGTTGTTCTGTGCAACTGTATAACAATTTTTTACACTCCTCGGCCTAATGCTTGTTGTGCACCCACGGTGTGGCTGACAATTGACCACCATCGGCTGGCAGTTCTCTAGCCCCTGGAACCTCTTTTCTAGGAACTTCAAGTGTGACGATTGGATCGAATGAGTTTACATCCATGCCTAATGAGGATAGGGCATGGACAGTTTCTTTTGTTGTGTCATACAACTTGCGTAGACCTTCTACGGATTCTGTTGTAAGGCGTTGCTGGTTAAGTAGTGGATCGACTTGACTGGCAAATATTTTTCTTTTGTTGTCGAACCTGTTGCATACAAGCTCCCAAGCTGCATCATAATTTGCCTCCGATATGTCCAGATGCCTTATGACGCTGTCCGCGCTTCCCTTTAGATTTGTTTTTAGAAACTGCATCTTCTCGATTTTGGCCAGTGATTGATTTTCATGAACAATCTTTTGGAAAAGATCATGAAAGGAAGTCCATTTTTGGTAGTGGCCATCAAATTGTGGAATGTTGACTCGAGGAAGCCGGACTGAATTTATTTTGTCATTTGCTTGCGAGAATTTGGATTCTTTGTCCGCAAGTATAGCCATTGTGGATTCATAATTGTTTTGTGCCTTGCCAAAGAGATTTTCGGAGAAGTAATTCTCTTCGAATTTTTCCTTGTCTTGTACTATCTGCTCATGGTGTAGCTTAATTTTCATCCACTGTTCATTAATTGACCAACGTTTGTATTCAATGTGGGATTTTGATGATTCAGTATCAATCATAGCACAATCCTGAAGAGCATTGGTTAATTCCGGGATTCTAAAACATTGTCGTTTTATTTCCAAGTTTTGTGGTATCTCTTTATGAAGATTAAAGTCTTCTGCAGAAAACCTTGTTTTTTTGCTGGTTGTCGCCATGGGTTTTGTGGCCTGTCGCTCTGCCTCATCCGGCTATGCGTTAAGAGGTGCCTTTGATGTTGGCGCTTCTTTGGTGATATCAAGGTCCCGGCTTCTTTTATTTAAATCCGCCTTAATTCTTTCTACTTGAGAGCAAACCTGATCATAATAGTTTGTGGTAAAGTATAAATGATCGGCAATGTCGCCAAGTTCTGTTATTTGCTGATGCCTGTTTTTTAGGTCATCATACAGGGATTCAATTGCTTTCAATCTTGCTGTAGTGAATACCTTGGTTCTCCGGGAGTATGACTCGCGCTTGTACTTTTTGAATACCTTCTGTATGCAGTCCACTACTGCCTTCTGGTCCTGTACTGCATCGTCCATTTCCATTTTAGAGAATTATTTTTATATGTTGCTTGTGGCTGGACACTTTTGATAATGTACCACACGCTTTTGTAGCCGTGCCGCACGCCTTGCTTGATTTGATACTGCTTTGCTTGACTTGACACTGTTTAAGCCGTGCCACCGCTTTGCTTGATTTGACACAGCTTTGCTTGACTTGACACTGTTTAAGCCGTGCCAAACGCTTTGCTTGATTTGACACTGCTTTGCTTGACTTGACACTGTTTAAGCTGTCTGTCTGATATTCTTCCTTGGAAGAGTGGTTCCTTTTCGCTCGAAGGACCAATGTTGGAGTTGCCTTGATATACTGACCCTTACCACTGGTGGGGGGAATCGGTATTCAAAGAAGCTTTGTGTTTTTGATTTAAACTAATGACCCTTACCTTGGGTAGGGGGAATCAGTAGTTCATTCAAAGAAAGACCTTTTTGAAGTGTGTACAATATTATTTAATTTCCTCTTATTTATACTAAAAATCTAAGACTAAATATACATATAAATCTTTATGTGGGATATAGCGCTTGTATATTACATTGGTGATAAAACGATGCACATAACACACGTCTTATCTCTATGGGTTTTGTAATTTATGTGGGCACCCATCAGGCCTCAGGGAGGCGTATAAAATTTGAAGAAAATCGAGTTAATTTTTTTGAAAAATTTATATGGGGCCCCAAGACCCCGGCCACGAAATTTTTTTCAAAAAGTGTTGTCCATCGGAGATACACACATATAAAATTTAAAAAAAATCGGGTTAATTTTTTTTAAAAAACATTTTGGGGCCCAATGACCCTGGGTCCCGGGGTCTCCAAAATTTTACAAAAAGTGTTGACTATCGGAGATACATGCGTTTATAAAATTTGAAGAAAATCGAGTTAATTTTTTTAAAAAAATTTATGGGGTCCCACGAACCCGGGGCCCGGGGTCTCCAAAATTTTTACAAGAAATGATGTCTATCGGAGAAACACGCGTATATAAAATTTGAAGAAAATCGGTCTAATTTTTATAAAAAAATTGTATGGGCCCCCACGAACCCGGAGCCCGGGGTCTCCAAAATTTTTACAAGAAATATTGTCCATCAGAGATACACATGTGTATAAAATTTGAAGAAAATCGAGTAAAATTTTGTAACATATTTGTATTGGAGCCCCCCGACCCCGTGGCCCTACAGGCCTCAAATTTGAATAGAAAGTGTTGTCTCCGGAAATACACATGTATGCAAAATTTCAATAAAATCGGGCTTTGGGAAGTGGGTTAAAAATTGATCGCAGGATTCCACGACAGACGGCCGACGACCGACGACCGACGACCGACCCACGAGCAAGTGAAGTTAATATAGAGAATTTAATAAGTAAGTAAGTTGAAGTAAGCATAAAACATGTATGTCTCGTTTCATTTGCTGGGTTCATTTGTGCGTGAGCTAAGATTTCTCTCTCTCTCTCTCCACCACCAAAACCATGCCGACTGCGCAGCACACACCGCAGACAGTCATGGCCGAACCCGTGGCCCGATCACTACCAAATTTTAGAAAAAGTATTGTTTATTGGGTATACACATGTGTGTAAAATTTGAAAAAAAAAGGGTAATGTTTTTTTAAAATTTGTATGGGAGTCCCACGAACGCGGGGCCCGATCGCTTCCAAATTTTAAAAGAAAGTATTATCACTGGAAATACACATGTGTACAAAATTCAGGAAAGTCGGGCTTTAGGAAGTGCGTTAAAAATTTATAATTAAAAAAAATAAAAAAAATTGTATGGGAGCCCCCCGAACCCGCGGCCCGAGGGGCCTCAAATTTTAATAGAAATGTGTTGTCATGGGAGATATACATGTGTGCAAAATTTCAATAATATCGCTCTATTAAAAGATTCGGTGTGCCAGCCAGCCAGCCAGCCAATCAGCCACCCGGCCGGCCGTACGGGCAAGTGAAGTTAATATAGAGAATTTAAAAATAACTCGATCGCTATGAAGAATCGTCTTACAGGTTCATATTTATGTGGGTCAGCGACTTTATACGAAAATGGTAATAGATTTGTATTCGCTTCGCAGAATGGGCATTCAGGGCTGCCAGCATGCTTGTGGAGGGAAGAAGAAGCTGTTTAAGCCGTAAAGTAATGGTTATTTCATTACCAGGGCAGATATAGTTCATTTAAATAATTAAGTTATCGAGTTGAGTTTTCTTATTGAATAAATGTAATTGGTCAAATTTATATAACTTTGTACTTTTCCGAAGAACTATAAAATCATATGTAAGCAAAATACAATAAAAAAACAAAAATAATGCTTGAAATAATACTTTGTATTAATATTTTATCGAGCGACCAGCACGGTACCAAAATTTTCCCCCTATTGTTTACTATATTTTACTGCAAAACTCGGTGGTGTTTGTTGGCAGCCTTACTTCTTATTTTCTCCTTTTTGGCGCCTACAAAAATGTAGTTAAAGTTAAATGATAACACTGCTTTGTCCAATTTCGAATCTTCTCTTTGCAAGAGGTGCCGAGGATTACTTCTCGCATTGTAAAATAAAGTCTCGGTTCACAACTTTTTCAAATGCTAGGTTGAAGACCTGCAATATTAATCGAAGTATTTTCTGTAAAGACTATTGCATGCGGCTTTCTGTGTTCAATTAAACTTGTGCCAACATTTTACAGGAAAACATTTATATTTTTTTCATTAAAAAAATACGATGCATTCGCACGATGGAGAGCTAGAACTGAAGATAAAAGTAAAATATTAATTAAATACATTCCGATGGGCACGAATATAATAATTTTTTTTAACTTTATTACTTTATTTAAAAGTGTTGCTCCTATTATGGTGTCTGTCTCTGTCAAAATGTGTGAGCCACTGAATTGGTATGCTAATGATATTGCATAAAAGTTAAGAATACAATCGAGAAGAATTTAACGCTTCCAAAACCCCATGCTATCTCCTGTCGTCTATGCGAATCCCAAATCACATGTCATTATCCATGGATGGCACTCGCATCGAGGAAACTGAAAATCTCGCAATTCTCGGTATGTGCGTTAACGACAAGCTTCGTTGGAATGACCACATTTTTACCGTCGCCAAAAATGCTGCGAAATGTTTAGGTTTTCTAACCCGGTGCAATAAATATTTCACTCCCTCTGATCTGGCTACTATCTACAAGGCTTTTATTCGCCCTAAAATTGAGTACAATTGTCATATTTGGTCTGGTGCGCCTAAAACCACCTTGCATCAACTAGATAGATAAAAGTGCGATAAAACTTATCGATGACGAAAACATTGCGAAATCAATAGATTCGATTGAACACCGCAGGAACGTCTCCTGCTTGTCACTCTTTTATCGCTTCTTCCACCAGCGGTGCTCAAGAGAAATAGCCAGTTGCATGCCACCTCTCCTTGAATTCAACCGCAATACTCGTGGCGCTATAAATGCTTATCAATTTACCCTTAAGCCCATCTTCAGACGTACAGTTAAGTTCAGGGATTCGTTCTTCAGCCGCACAACACGTATGTGGAATGCTCTGCCAAGCTATGTCTTTCCACATTACTATGATCCACAGGCATTCAAAACACAAGCTCATAGACATCTCCTCTTTTCTCCTCTTTTTCCTTAACGCCAACGCTGTGCCAAGCATATAGTCGAACATAATAAGGTGCGAATCCCTTTTCGCGTGCGCAAATTATAAAAAAAAAGAAATAAAAAAACCCATAAAAATTAAAATTTTTCATGTAAATTCTCTAATAACCAAAAGTGTACTTAATTCCACTGTCAATGCTGAAATACAAAAACACATGGGAAGCACTGCAACCCAACAACAAAACAACCCTAATCGTAAAGCAAGCAGCGCTGCCCACAGCTCACAGTGCACAACGGACACAGAACACAGTCACATACACAGTTATAGTATGAAATGATCTGATACCGGGGTAAAAAATTTGTATGGGAGCCCCACGAACCCGGGGCCCGATCACTTCCAAATTTTAAAAGTAAATATTTTCACCGGAAATACACATGTGTACAAAATTTCAGGAAAATCGGGCTTTAGGAAGTGTGTTAAAAATTGATAATTAAAATAAAAAAAAAAATTGTATGGGAGCCCCCCGACTCCGGGGCCCGATTGCTTCAAAAATTTTACAAAAAGTTTTGTCCATCGGAGATACACATGCGTTAAAATTTGAAGAAAATCGGGAACTTTTCTTATAAAATTTGTATGGGTGCCCCCACCCCCACCCAGGGGCCCGATCTCTCCAAAAATTTTACAAAAAGTGTTTTCCATTGGAGATACACATTTGTATAAAATTTTAAAAAAAATCGGGTCTGAGGGGCCTCAAATTTGAACAGAAAGTATTGTCACCGGAAATACACATGTGTGCCAAATTTCAATAAAATCGGGCCTTGGGAAGTGGGTTAAAAATTGATCGCAAGATTCCATGACACACAAATCCACAAATCCACAAACAAACGGGCAAGTGAAGTTAATATAGAGAATTTAATAAAAAAGGATTAGTGCAATTAAGCGAGGAAGAGTAAATTAAACTTAATTTTAGGTTTGTGTATATGATTATTTTTAGTTACATAATTTGAAAATAAATGTAAGTACAGCAAGTGATTTTGTGAACATCACTAATCTCCATAAGCGTAAAACATCTAGGTATTTATTATCTATGCATTATTTATATCTTTAAGTTTTCATAGTTTATATAAAGCGCAAAAGAATGCGATACATTTTTTATTTAACATAAATTGAAGCCAGTGTCATCAAGTCGTAGCATTTACTATTGATTTTATAAGTTTATATATATGCCGCAAAGTTATAGCTACTTATAAGATATAGTATATTAAATAACGATCAGGGAAAGTGAACGAGCACGACAAGCACTTTTAAGCGAGTAACGTTCCCTTGTTTTCAAACGACCAAATGTTTTCCGTGCATAAACATGCATAATAATGCAAGCCATTATTTAGAGACGAAGTTTTTCTCTAGATAAATGTTGAAAGACTACATACCGCATTCCTCAATCATCTGCTCAGTAGTACTTTTGAAAGCATAATGGAAAACGTCATTACAAATTTATTGTGTAGAAATTTAATACTAGGTAGCGCTAAGCTTTCAAATGAAAGTGAGCATTATTAAATTCTCTATATTGTTACGAAAAGTTGTTAGTAGCGCATATAATGGAATTAGAACTAAGATAAATCGCAATGTAAATACTGCCTACTTAAAATAAGCAAATGCTACAAAAGTAGTCGGTAGTGCAGAATAAGGTTCCAATCCTAGATAGATCGTAATGTACCATAAGTAAGTGCTAAATTAGAACAAAGAAAATACTGGGTACTAAAAAGTAAGCACTCTCATGACTATTAGATTAATGGAAACTTGAAATGTAACCGCCTGCAAGTTTGAATCATTGTGTACTGGTAAAACAAGTAGTCAAACCGGTTTGTGCGGTTTGCCCGATTTTTGTAAAAGAACATGATTGAACATGTAGTCTATTTTTAGAAGATGACTCATTACATATAAGTATCGTTAGTTGTAAATAAGGGAATAAGGGTACAATTTCTGGATATTTCTGTCTGCAATATTAGAAGTTTCTGGATTTTTTTTTATAAAGAGACTCATTGCCAAGGGAGGACTCCCTGAATGACTTGCGTCACGGCAATAAGTTGGGCTACCCCCTTTATTAAATTCAAAATAAAATTAAAATCGAAGAAATGTGATTTACAATATAACGGGTGTTTTTTTAAGAGGTTGCCGATTTTTTTTGAATAAAACACATATAAAATTATGAAATGACCAAAATTTTTTTTTATTTGGTAGATAATTTTTTGGCATTTAACATTTAAACACAATTTCTGGCATATGGCTACCACGACTATTTTTCACAAATGTCATTCTGGAGGTCCAATTTTCCAGCACTTTTTCAAGCATTTGAGGGCGTATGTCAGCAATGACACGTTGAATATTGGTTTCCAAAGCGTCAATCGATTGAGGTTTATCCACATAAACCAATGACTTCACGTATCCCCACAAAAAGTAATCGAGTGGCGTCAAATCGCACGAACGCGGAGGCCAATTCACCGGACCATTACTCGAAATAATGTTGTCGTTGAAAGTTTCTTTCAATAAGTCGATTGTTTCACGTGCTGTATGGCAAGTGGCACCATCTTGTTGAAACCACATTTCATCCATATCCATATCTTCAAGATTTGACAACAAAAACTCATTTAACATGGTTCTGTATCGATTTCCATTCACGGTAACGCGTCGTCCTTCCTCATTTTTAAAGAAATATGGACCGATGATCCCACCAGCCCATAGACCGCACCAAACAGTACATTTATCAGGATGCATTGGTAATTCTTGAACGGCGTGTGGATTATCTTTGCTCCAAATGCGACAATTTTGTTTGTTGACGTATCCATTTAACAAAAAATGCGCCTCATTACTGAAGAGAATTTTACGGTAAAAAAATGGATCTTCGTTCAATTGATTTAACGACCAATCACTGAATTCACGGCGGAAACGATGGTCGTGTGGCTTTAATTCTTGCACCAATTGAATTTTGTATGGCACCAAACCCAAATCTTTACGTAAAATTTTCCTTAAAGTCGATGGACAAAGTCCAATTTGCTGAGCACGACGACGAATCGATAAATTGTCGTTTTCTTCGACACTGGCCTCAACGACAGCAATATTTTCTTCTGTACGAACTCTTCTCATTCTTGTCGGTGGCTTGGCATCCAAAAGAGTGAATGTAGACCGAAATTTGGTAATTACGTTCTTTATGGTGGTCTCTGACGGACGATTATGTGCACCATAAAATTCACGAAGTGCTCTATAAACATTTTTAATTGAACACTGATTTTGAAAATAAATTTCCACGATTTGAAAACGTTGTTCTGGAGTTAACCTATTCATAATGATTTGCCAAAAAATACTGAGTAGAAATGCCACTTTGAGCTGTCAAAACAACTGTCATAAAATAAAACGACATCTATCGGAAAAACAAACCTCCTAAAAAAACACCCTTTATATCACATTTCTCACGTTTGTAGCCGGTTTCAATTTATTTTCTCAGAATTCTCCCTGATTCATTGAAAAAGCAATACGGAAAAATGAACACGAAAAACTAAAAACGACGCGAGTCCAAATAATTTCGTTAATGAATCATGGTCACGGAAAACTACAAAAAACCTTGACCAAGAAAATATTACAAATTTTAAAAATAATGTAGATAATAATGAAAATATTTTTTTTTTTATTTTTTTAAATTATATATTTTATATTCAATAAAAAGCTTATGAGCACTTCAACCGTCATCTTCATCCTTCAGGAAGTTGTTAACGCCTAATTTGAAGGCCTGCAGATTATAAGAATCGGGAAACACGGGATCTACCAATTGATTCCACATCGAAGAGACTCTCGGAAAAAAGGATGATTTAAAGTGTTGGGTTCTACAAGAAAAAAGTTTTAAGGCAAATCTATGTTGAGTGGACCTTAAACGAGTGTTTACGTTACTGACAAAAGGACCTGGAACTAGAGAACGGGTTTCTAAAGCACATCTACCGTTGTAGAATTTGTAGAAAACAGATAAAGCTCCTACATTTCGTCTGTGCTCCAAAGTATCAAGAGACGAAGTAATGGATACATCGTTTATCAAACGTATAACTCTATTTTGAACTCCATCAAGATGAACCAAATGAGATTTTGGAGCCCCACCCCACACACATGAATTAAATTCTAAAATTGGTCTAACATAAGATTTATATAATCTTAATACTTCTGAGGGAGTGAAGTAGAAGTTACAACGTCTTATGAAGCCCAAACATTGGCTAGCTCTTTTTGAAATTTCATAAATATGTTCTTTCCAGGAAAGATCACTAGATACTTTTAAACCTAACAACTTCAGTGAATCTGATCTCGCAATATGGGCACCATTAATAACAGGTGAAACGAAATGTTGAACTGTCTCTGAGAAAAAAGACAAGACTGAAATTTATTTGGGTTAAATTCTACTCTATTAGATCTGCCCAATCAAGAATGACTTGAAAGTTCGACCGAATTATTGAATTCATTAATTCACGCGAACCTATCAAGCGAGAATTGCATTCTTTTTGACTGACAAACTCAATGGAAGCCGATAGTGTTGTATCATTACCAAATGAATGGATATCACAGGTTGTAGAAGACAACAGGTCGTTGATATATATCAAGAAGAGCGTGGGCGACAAAGATGACCCTTAAGGCACGCCAGCATTGATCCCATGTGAATCTGAAGATATACCATTTAATACAACTTTTATTTTACGGTTCCATAAATAATTCTCAATCCATGTGATGAGAGAGGAGTGTAAGTTCAGCGCACGAATCTTATTAATAAGACAATCTTGCCAAACTCTATCAAAAGTGTTAAGAATGTATTATAAATCTTCACAACCAGATGTCACTCTCGTATCATAGTGTCGTAATGTAATGAAGCTCGTAACATAATATCATAATGTATACTGAATATACTTCCTTCTTCTTCTTAAGTCACTCAAAGCGTATGGTCGTTTTTCTTTTTAATCCGTAAAACTTAACAGGTTATGGGCCCAGAACTTTTCGCGCTGGAGAAAAAGTTAATAATTAAGAGAAATCTCAGAAATCGGCACAGTAATTTTGCAAGAAATAATATATTTCAAGTTCGCATTGGTGTTACTCTGCTGAGATACTGATTCATTTTAGCTTTTGTACGAAATAGTTTCAAACGGGTAGTTTTTTTGTTGCAAGACCACATTTGTTAGAAATCGGTGTTTCGGTATAAATTGTGTCTTATCAAAATGGAAAGTGATTACTGCAAAATCGACAAATTAGTGACCGGTGAACAATGGAGCACGTGGAAGTTCCAAGTGAAAGTTATTCTTAATGCCAGCAACCTGTACGAAATCGTAGGTGGAGAAGAACTTATGCCAGTTTCTGCGTCAGCGGTGAAAACTGAAGCGGAACAAGTAAGCATTCAATCCTGGCTTTCAAAAGACAGGAAAGCTCAAAAAATTATTGTTACATCTGTGGGACAACATCCGCTGGTACATATAATGAATTGCCAAACATCTCAAGAAATGTGGACAAATTTAGCGGCAGTGTACGAGCAAAAATCGCAAGTAAACGTGCGCATTTTACAACAGAATTTTTACAGCTATCGAAAAAGAGCAAACGACGACATAGCAACCTATATAGCCAAGCTGGAAACCATAGTACAAAAACTTAAAGAAGCTGGAGAAACAGTTTCACAGACTAGGTAATAACCAAAATTTTGATGACTCTACCACCGCACTTCAATCATTTTTTTAGTGCATGGGAGTCAACAAGTTCCACAGAAAAAACCTTGGAAAATCTCACATCCAGGCTCATAATGGAAGAGACACGACTGGAAATGCAAAAAACGGTAAGGGCATCGTATAACACACACAGTACACCAGTAGACGAAAACGCACTTGTGGTAGTTAAAAATGGTTTTGAAAAGAGAAGAAACATGTCCAAAACTAACAAAAAAGGTAGATGTTTCTTATGCAAACAGAACGGACACTGGAAAAGAGAATGTCCGATGAAAAGAAAACCAACTATTAATTTTGCACAAAAAGAAGATTTTGATGCGTTGGTATATGATGTATTTTCCAATGATGAAATGGAATCTGTTACAACTGATGACTGGATATTGGATTCAGGCGCAACTCATCACATGAGCTCTCATCGCGAGTGGTTTTTAAATTTTGTTAAATTATGTGACCCAATGCCGGTTGTTATTGGAAACGGGAAAAAAATTTTTTGCATTTGGCAAAGGAGACATTAATGTCATGGCATATAAAGATAGTACGTGGTCGAAAAAACGCCTAGTGGATGTGTATTATGTTCCGGAATTTAAAATGAATTTGTTCTCATCGGGGACAGTCATGGACAAAAAATATAAAATGTTATCGGATAATGAAAAATGTCAATTTGTTAAAAATGACTGTGTTGTTGTAGTGGGAGTTCGCTGTCGTAGAATGTACAAAATGATGTTTCGCGTTGTTGAATTTTCGTTAAATAATAGTGCCTTATCAAATGTTGCCATAAAAGTTAAATCATTAGAATTGTGGCATGAGCGAATGGGACATTTATGCGCAAATCAAGTAAGATCGGTGTTAAACATAAGAAATATTATATATAAGGATAATAAAAACTTTTTTTGTAACGCGTGCGCTTATGGGAAACAATGTCGAACACCGTTTAAGCAAAGTGACTCAAGAGCAACTTCTACAGGTGAAATTATTCATACCGATTTCTGTGGTCCTATGCAGCAACATTCTGTAGGCGGTTCAAGGTACTTTGTTTTATTCAAGGATGATTTCTCGCACTTATGTTGGAAAAGTTTTTGCATGCAATTAAAGTAGTTAATATCTACTACGTGAAGTAAAAACACTTAGATCTGACAACGGACTTGAGTACAAAAATAAAGATGTTGAATTGATTTTAAGACGCTGTAACATTCGACATCAAACCACGGTACCGTATAATCCCGAACAGAATGGACGCGCGGAATGAGACATGAGGTTCATTGTCGAAACAGCTAGGACAATGTTGCATGCAAAGAATCTGCCAATAAAACTTTGGGCGGAGGCTGTAAATACCGCAGTTTACCTTTTGAATAGATACGGTCCGTGTCCACAAAAAGGGAAAAGTCCATTTGAACTCTGGTTTAGTAAATCGTCTGAAATTGAACATTTAAAAATTTTTGGTACTGAAGTCTTTGTTCATGTTCCCAAGGAAAAACGAAGAAAATGGGACAGAAAGGCGAAGCATGGCCATTTTGTTGGTTATGCGGAAAATCAAAAGGGTTTTCGTGTTTGGTTGACACTGGGGAACAAAATAGAAGTTTCTCGTGACATTATTTTTAAGCATGACAATCAAACTTCAATAATTCCTCTTTTCACAGATTTTGATGACCAAAAAATCAAAATGAACAAAAGCAATATACAGGCGATGATGAATTTGAACAAACCAACCAACCGGCTACCGAAAGCGATGAGGTCTTTAATTTATGGAATGAATGTAATCAAGTAGTACCAGAAGGTGCAGTGCAGTCGCGATCGCCTATACAACTCAGAAGTCGTACTAGGAACAAATCAGCAGCTACTCCGAGCATTTTGTCTAATATAATGGAGGGTTACTCTTTTATCACCCAATGTTATGAGCCAGGAAGCTATCGCGAAGCGATTGAATCAAGTGACGCTGAAAAATGGAAAATAGCTATGGACGAAGAAATCGAGGCGCTTAGAAAAAATAAAACATGGGATCTTATAGATTGTCCAGCAGATAGACAGGTAATTGACAATAAATGGGTTTTCAAAGCGAAGCTTTCTAAAGACAACCAGATAGAAAGATACAAAGCACGCCTAGTTGTCCGAGGATTTACACAAAGGGAAGGCATTGACTTCAAGGAAACTTTTAGTCCAGTTGATAGATTCACATCAATCAGAACCATTTTAGCGATTGCAGCTTCCGAGAAACTTATCCTAAAGCAATTTGATATTAAGACAGCATTTCTTAATGGTGATCTCGAGGAATCGATCTTCATGTCGCAACCCAAAGGTTACAATGATCAAAGCGGCCGCGTTTGTAAATTAAACAAAAGTTTATATGGCTTAAAACAAGCTTCGAGGTGCTGGAACTTAAAGTTTACGAAACTACTCAACTTTAGTCCAAGTAGTGCAGATCCTTGTGTCTTTATTCGTTATGTAAATGGGCAAAAGATATTGATGGCTTTGTGCATTGACGATGGACTCATTGCGGCGAGTGACGAAAACGATGTTTTACAGCTGATTAATTATCTACAACAATACTTTGAAGTTAAAGTCGGCGGTGTCGATGTTTATCTTGGCCTCCAACTAGAGAAGTTAACTAATGGCTGTCTTCATCTGAGTCAGGCTAGCTACTCGGAAAGATTACTACAAAAGTTTAACATGAGTGATGCAAATCCAGTTAGTACACCAGCCGAAACATCTTCAAAAATGAAACCAGATGAAGCGTCAGCAATAAGGGTGATCAAGTTTCCTTTCCGAGAAGCTGTGGGAAGCTTGATGTATCTGGCCATTGCAATTGCGGTATTCTTTTTAATAGCAACGCTAATTTTTCCGTTACTTGTTACAGCGACGCTGATTACGCCGGTGATGTAAAAACCAGGCGCTCTACTAGTGGGTTCGTTTGTCTTTTTAACATGGTTCCTATATCATGGACTTCGAAGATGCAGAGGTCTGTCAGTTTGTCAACAACAGAAGCTGAGTACATCGCGGCATCAGAAGCTGTAAAAGAGATGACTTGGATAAAAACTCTTCTTGAAGATCTTCTTCCAGAAACCCGACTATAAGCAGTACTACTTATGGACAACCAAAGTGCCATAAAACTCGTTAAAAACCCGGAATTCAATAGACGCACCAAACATGTGGACATCCGATATCACTTTATCCGGGAAAAATTTAATGAAGGCAGTTTTGATCTGTGTTATGTGTCATCTACTCATCAAATCGCTGATGCTTTTACAAAGCCTCTACCAAGAAAAACTTTTGAATCCTTTCGAAAATCACTAAATATTGTTTCGAAGTAAACATATATTGTTATTTTAAATAAGAAATTTAATTTTGTTGATGTTATAAAAATGTACAGAAGTAACTTAATTTCTTGTAACTTAATTTTTTGAATTCATTAATGCTGGTTCAATTCATTAATTATGAAATTAATAATAAGTGGGAGTGTTAAGAATGTATTATAAATCTTCACAACCAGATGTCACTCTCGTATCATAGTGTCGTAATGTAATGAAGCTCGTAACATAATATCATAATGTATAATGAATATACTTCCTTCTTCTACTTTAGTCACTCAAAGCGTATGGTCGTTTTTCTTTTTAATCCGTAAAACTTAACAAAAAGCTTTAGAAGTATCTAAGGAAACAACGCTTGATTCACCTAGGTTTTCAATGCTTCGCGGCAAACAATGAGTCATGCACGTCATTAGTTCACCTGTTATAGTCCAGATAGTTCATTATTCTGAAATTAATGATAGATTCCATTACCTTAGATAGAACCGACAACAAAGCAATTGGACGGTAGTTCGTAGGTGCCGATTTATCACCTTTTTTCGGAACGGGTTGAATATTTGCTATTTTCCAAATTGATGGAAAAACACCACTCTTCATTGAGAGATGAAACAATTTGCTAAGTGGTTTTGCCAAAGTATGATGACATCTTTTCAATACTAATGGCGGAATACCGTCTGGGCCAGTCGCTTTATAAGGGTCAAGTTCTTTAAGAATCTTTGAAACAACTCGTTTCCGGAAATAGATTTAAGACATACCTGGGCCTAGATTCGGGAGAATTGGAGGGCTTTGGTTAGTTAAAGGAAGGGTAGACGCACCAGCGAAATGAGAAGCTAAGAGATTTGCTTTTTCAATATCAGCTCTATAATGAATACCATTATGAAATAAAGATGGAAATAAAGGTGCAATTAACGTAGTCCAAATGGGCTGCTTTTTTACACGCGACTGCTGACCTGCAATTGTCGTTAAACCATTTATTCTTACGAGTATTTTTTTTTAAATGAAGATGGAATGCAATTTTTCCTTCCTTGCAAAATGGTTGTCGTAATAAGTTGAGATGCTTCATCAGCATTATTACTGGAAAAGCAGGTTGACCAATCAAATGAGCTATAAAATTGGTTCAGGTGCTCCCAGTTAGCATTTTTATAGTGCCAGAGCAGCCTTTTATGATTAGGTTCTATAAAGGCTAGAGTTATTGAAAATTTGGCTACTACCAATGCATGATCAGAAAGTCATAATGGAGCAGATACGTCAATTGAATATTTATCTGGCATAGTAGTTAGAAATAAATCTAAAAGGTGAGGAGATTGACCAGAAGTATCAGGATACCTAGTTGGCTTATCAACAAGATTAATATTTGAAAATAGTTCTGCAGTTTCACCAGAACTATCTCTACCATTCGAATAGGTACACCATGAATCATTGTGGACATTAAAATCGCCCAAAACAACCAATTCTGATAATCGTGAGGTAAATTTTGTCTATAGATTTTGATAAGTAATTAAACTCTTTTTTAGTGTCATCAGGTGACAAATTTGGACTACGATAAAGGGAACAAATAAACATCGAATGGTTTGAAATTTTAATTTCAATCCATAACGTATTGAACTTGGGATTATTGTTTGGATAAATAAAATTAGGTATACTAAAACTTATGTCATTACGAATAAAAAGAATAACCCCACGATGTGGAACCAAATAGTTGACACGAGAATACCCCGGACAATGATAATCATTCGGGGTACCCATATAAGAGGCCTGCGTTTCACATAAACTTAGAACCGCAGGTTTATTCGCGTCAAGATGTGCCATGATCGATTTGAAATTACTTTTATGATTGAGTATAAATAGAGGCGTTAGGTTGAAGTATTATTATTAGTTGTTTGGAATTTAACCAGTGCAGTTGTAAAAGTTCTTGCTTGCAGAATTATTGTAAAGTACAAGTATTATAAGTGTTTTTGTGTACAATTAAAGTAATCACCAATATAGATTGTGAACTTGTGTTAATTTTATTGTTTGAATTAAAGTTGTTATTTTTAAATTAATTAACTTGTGTTGTGTTTTAATTGCAAAATCCATTACGAACTCGAAAGCCTGAATTTCGTAGCAATTGGTGTCAGAAGTGGGATTTTGCAAATTGTGAAACATTAAAATTTGGCAAATCGTGTAAATTGAGAGACAATAAATTTTTGCAAATTGAGAGATAAAAAGATTTTACAAATCGTTAAACAATAAATAAATTAATTGGTGATTTTACAAACTAATAACATTAAACAATAAAATGGAAAGTGCAGTGAACATTAAATCTTATAGTTCCCAGGAGCTTAGTGAAGAGCTTGGACGGCGAGGTCTAAGTATTGCAGGAAATAAGCAAGAGTTATTTCTCCGTTTAGAACAAGTCGTTAAAGCAGAAAAACAGCAGGCTGGTGAACCGTTTTCAATTGAGACGTAGTTAGTGGAGCAAAAAACGGCTTCTTCGGAAGATAAAGAATCACCAAACATGGAAGCGATGTTTAATGCTCTAATGCAGCAAATGAAGCAGCAAAGTGAGCAATCGCAGCAACAGAGTCAGGAGAATAAAAAGATGAATCTAGAATTGAGTTCCAAGTTAAATGAGAAGTTGGAACAGCAAAGTCAAATTCTGAAGAAAGATTTGAATTTTCAAATTAGCGACAAGTTGGAACAGCAAAGCGAAAAGCTGAAGAAAGAATTGGATCAGTAGTTAAATTCTAAACTAACCGTTAAGTTTGAACAGCAAATTCAACAATCGCAGAAACAAAGCCACGATCTGAAGCAGGAATTTACTCGGCAAACCCAAGAATTTAACTTCAAATTCGATCAGCAAAATCAAAAGCTGGATGTTATTAAGGAAAAGTTAAGGGGTGAGATGAGTGAAATTCAATCAACAATTCAAGAGGAAGTGAAATCGCTCGAAACGAATATGGCAGGAAAGGTGAGTGGTCTGGAAGGAAAAATTAAAGAGTTTGAGACCCGATTGGATAACCGTACCCAGATCGTCAGGGAAAACACTCTACAAAGCAGCACCAGAGTTATTCCAGAATCTTCTAGTAACCAGAAAGGAATTTTGAAGCCACGTGCGTTCGACGGCGATACTGCTTTTGAAACTTTCAAAGTCTAAAAGTTTGCAGCTGCTGTACAACACAATGGATGGGGCGCTGAAGAACAAGTGAATTCCCTAATCCTAGCGTTGAGGGGCAAGGCCGCTGACGTATTGCAAATGATTCCAAATGCTGAGATAAGTTCTGGAAGAATCTTGAAAGAGTTGGACTTACGTTATGGACAGTCTCACACCCAGGAGCTAAGCAAAATACAGCTCCAGATGAAGAAACAGCAGCAAGGAGAACGGCTTCAAGAATTAGAACGGGAAATAATTAAGCTAGCACGACAAGCCTATTGTGGGGTTCCGGCTGGTATTTTGGACGGTTTGGCAGTGGATGCGTTCATCAATGCTATTCGAGATGAACAGTTGAAGCTTCATTTGAGGACAACATCGAGAGGAAAAACAATGAATCAAGTATTAGCGTCGGCTTTGGAGTATGAAGCAGCTAAAGCCAGTGTGTCTTCGAATTTTGTTGGGTTACGCAAGTTGGAAACAAAGGACGTCGAACAAATAAAAGCTCTCATTAAGGAGAAATTGCAGAAATCAACCACTGGTCGCTTTCAAAATGTGAGAAGTAGCAGATTCGATTCTACATTAAGGTGTTTTAGATGTCAGAGATCTGGACATATCATTCGGGATTGCAAGGAGCTGAGCGCTGGAAACATGATAAGACAGCCTGTGAATGGTTTCAGTAATCTGGAAAGACTACGGCGAATAGATGCACAACATTTGAAGAAGGTGGAGCGATCGTCTTGTACCAGCTTTACAGGGCAAAGGCTGAAGCAGACAAGGCAATATCCCAGGGTCACAATACGCAGTACAAATCTTGGAAGGGATTGCAACAGTTTAGTTGTTAATGGCGTGTTGGAGAGAAGACCTTGCGATTTTGTTCTAGACACGGGAGCTTCCAGATCAATTGTGAGTCCTGAAATGGTGTCTGGAGAGAAAGTAAACAGAGTGCATCACTACAAGTTGAGGACAGCTACAGGAGAGGCTTCAGCAGTTCAGGGTGAATGTTTCCTTACAGTTGAGTTTGGAGGATTAAGGTTTAGACATCGGTTTATTGTTGCCCGAGTGGAAGATGAATGCATATTGGGTCTCGACTTTATGATGGCGCACCAGATGTCACTTGATTTGAGAAATCAAGTACTGAGATGGCGTAATGTGGAAGTTCCGCTCAGAATAACAGGCAATCACAATGGTGGATCATTCAGGAAGTGTTTTGTCCCCGAGTACAAACAAAGTAGAAGACCGGAAAATCAAAAATGTTCAGTTGTTTCACGAATCACGGTCCAGCAGATGAAAGATCATTTGACAAAAGAGCAGCTTAGGGAAGAACAAGAGCAGGATGATTCAATTTCTCCAGTACTTCAATGGATGGAGCAAGGAGAAAGACCGGAGTGGCACAAGATTGCAACAGCAAGTCCGACAGTAAAAAGTTACTGGGCTCAATGGTAGTTATTGAGATTCAGAGATGGACAACTGGTAAGGCAATGGGAATCTGCCGATGGTCGGTATAACAAATCAAAGGTAGTGTTACCAAGGATTTTGATGAACAAGGTTCTTCACGACACTGGAACACCAGGAGAACACTTTGGAATTAAGAGGACACTGAATAAAGTAAGAAGATTATTCTTTTGGGTCAATTGTCGCAGAGACGTTGAAAACTGGTGCCGAACGTGTCAAAAATGTGCTGCAAGAAGAAAACTTCACCAAACAGCTAGAGGGAAAACGCATCGATACAAAGTTGTAGCGCCAATAGTTGGGCAAGATGCAAAGGATTCCAATCGAAGACCAATGGTGATCAATGTCCATAGATCAGTAAGGAACAACGTCGTGAATGGTAACGAAGGAATGAAAACACAGAATAACCTGCGTGCGAACTATGAAAAATTGCGGGAAGGAGACTTCGTTTGGCTTTACAACTCCAAGACAAGAAAAGGGAAATTAGAGAAACCACAGCAAAGTTGGGAAGAACTCTACAAGAGAAACAACGACGCAGTGTATCGGATTCAACAAACCCCAGAAGTAAAATGAAAGCTCTTCACATTGACAGATTGACAAGGTCCAGAATCGGGACGAACAGAATTAAGGTGGGGGTAATGTTACGAAAAGTAGTTAGTAGCGTATATAATGGAATTAGAATCCTAAGATAAATTGGAATGTAAAAAATGCATACTTAAAATAATGTTACGAAAAGTAGTTAGTAGCGCATATAATGAAATTAGAACTAAGATAAATCGCAATGTAAATACTGCCAACTTAAAATAAGCAAATGCTACAAAAGTAGTCGGTAGTGCAGAATAAGGTTCCAATCCTAGATAGATCGTAATGTACCATAAATAAATGCTAAATTAGAACAAAGAAAATACTGGGTACTAAAAAGTAAGCACTCTCATGACTATTAGATTATTTGAAATGTAACCGCCTGCAAGTATGAATCATTGTGTACTGGTAAAACAAGTAGTCAAACCGGTTTTTAGCGGTTTGCCCGATTTTTGTAAAAGAACATGATTGAACATGTAGTCTATTTTTAGAAGATGACTCATTACATATAAGTATCGTTAGTTGTAAATAAGGAAATAAGGGTACAATTTCTGGATATTTCTGTCTGCAATATTAGAAGTTTCTGGATGCTTATGATTGAGTATAAATAGAGGCGTTAGGTTGAAGTAAGATGATTAGTTGTTTGGAATTTAACCAGTGCAGTTGTACAAGTTCTTGTAAAGTGATAAAGCTATAACCGTAGAGAATTGTTGTGAAGTACTAGTATCATAAGTGTTCTTGTGTTACATTTAAAGTAATCACCATTATAAATTGTGAACTTGTGTTAATTTTATTATTGTTCATTAAAATTGTTATTTGTAAATTAATTAGCTTGTGTTGTGTTTTAATTGCAAAATCCTTTACGAACTCGAAAGCCTGAATTTCGTAACAATATTTAAAGAAGATAATATTTGTAAATTTGTGCCGCAAGTAGTAGCTACTCATAAAAAATATCTAAATAATCTACAAAGTTATCGCGAGCAATTGTCCGTACTTAATGAAATACAGCTATGTATTATCAACTAAAATATGTACGTATATATATGTAGCTGATAAATCACAAGGAATTTTAAGTTTTCAAAGGAAATTATATAAGTTCTATTTTGTTTAATCCCGACAGGTGGCGCTTTGGTCGTGATATTTGATTTTTCGTATTTATGGTACTATTTGGCTCAAATTCACAAAATAAATTTCTTAAATAAAAAAAACAACCAATAAAAATTGTTCGTGAAAATTCTCTATTCGGGGATACACAATGTGCAGTTTGAATAAAATCGGGTAAATTTTTAAAAAATATTGACGATCGGATATTTGTAGAAAATCGGAAATTTTTCTCGATCACTTTCAAATTTATACAAAAAGGTTTGTCTATCGGAGATACACATGCACATGTTTGAAGAAAATCGGGATTTTTTTAGAAAATTTGTATGGGGGGCACGAGGCACGATCATTTTTACAAAAAGTGTTCTACATCTGAGGTACACATGCGTATACAATTTGAATAAAATCGTGTACTTTTTTATAAAATTTGTATGGGTGCCCCCGACCCAGGAGCCCCTTCTAAATTTTTATAAAAAGTGTTGTCCAACGGAGATACACATGCATATAAAATTTGAGGAAAATCGGGTAAATTTTGTAAAATATTTGTATGGGAGCCCCCCGACCCCGCGGCCAAATCAAATTTTAACAGAAAGTATTGTCACCGGAAATATACATGCGTGTCTCGTTTCATTTGCAGAGCTAATTTGTGCGTGAGCAAAGATTTCTCTCTCTCTCTCCACAACCAAAACCAAGGAGCGCAGCACACACCGCACACAGTCATTAAAGTACGACGGTATCTGATGCCAATATATGAAGTATAAGGGCCTTGCGGCCGAACCCGGGGCCTGAACACTACCAAATTTTAGAAAAAGTATTGTTAATTGGGTATACACATGTGTGTAAAATTTTAAAAAAAATCGGGTAATTTTTTTTTTAAATTTGAATGGGAGCCCCACGATCACTTCCAATTTTTAAAAAAAAGTATTGTCACCGGAAATACACATGTGTACAAAATTTCAATAATATCGGGCTTAGGAAGTGGGTTAAAAATTGATTACAAGATTTGGTGTGCCAGCCACCCAGCCAGTCAGCCAGCCAGCCAGCCACGGGCAAGTGAAGTTAATATAGAGAATTTAAAAACACACGATTTCAGCCACACTGATGACACGGCAATTCATACGAATAACGAACCAAGTCAACATTGGTGAACGATCGTCGACAGTGGGATTGCAACAATAACATCAAACTATGTTGACGTCGCGTCTGGTGGCAGCAGAAGTTAGGTATTAAGCTAATTAGTATAAAGTATTGTAAGTTCACATTTAGAGTTTGTAAAGTAAGGATTAATGAATAAATAAAGTAAAGAAAAAGTAAAAAGGAAAAACATTTTTTTTATTAAATTACAATTACAAGAAAATAATAACTTGCACAACGAAAATTCAGAAAGTAAATATAACAACAACCCATAATAAAAAAACAACCCATAAAAAACAACCCATAAAAATTAAAATGTTTCATGTAAATTCTCTAATCGCAGATACATGTATGCAAGTAGTGTTGTATATCAGAGATACACATGTGTATAAAATTTGAAGAAGATCGAGTAAAATTTTGTAAAATATTTGTATGGGAGCCCCCCGACCCCGAGGCCCGAGGGGCCCAAATTTTAATAGATAGTGTTGTCATGGGAGATATGCATGTGTGCAAAATTTCAATAAAATAGGACTTTGGGAAGTGGGTTAAAAATTGATCGCAAGATTCCACGACAAACCCACAAACAAACAAACAAACAAACAAGCAAGCACACGGGCACGCGAAGTTAATATAGAGAATTTAAAAAAAACAACCCATAAAAATACAATTTTTCATGTAAATTCTCTAATAGGAGATGGGTATGTGTTAAAATTTGAAGAAAACCGCGCTAATTTTTAAAAAATTTACATGGACACCACACGGGTTCAGGGCCCGATCACTCCAACAAACTTACAAAAAGTTTTGTCCATCAGTGATACACATGTAGATATATAAAATTTGAAGAAAATCGGGTTGATTTTTTTTTAAATTTTTATGGGCCCACGACCCCGGCCACCAAAATTTTTGCAAAAAGTGTTGCCTTATGAAGATACACACGTTCTCAAAATTTTTTGCAAAAAGTGTTGCCCATCGGAGAACACACGTATGTAAAATTTAAAAAAAATCGGGTTAATTTTTTTAAAAAAAAATTGGGGACCAATGACCCTGGGGCCCTGGGTCTCCAAAATTTTTACAAAAAGTGTTGTATATTAGAGATACACATGTGTATAAAATTTGAAGAGAATCTAGAAAAAAAATTTAAAATATTTGTAGGGGAGCCCCCCGACCCCGTGGCCCTAGGGGCCTCAAATTTAAATAGAAATTGTTGTCTCCGGAAATACATATGTGTGCAAAACTTCAATAAAATCGGGCCATGGGAAGTGGGTTAAAAATTTATCGCAAAATTCCACGACAGACAGACAGACGTCCGACAGATTTCCGACCGATTTCCGACCGACATCCGTGCCACGTGAAAGTGAAGTTAATATAGAGAATTAAAAAAAACAACCCATAAAAATTAAAATTTTTCTTGTAAATTCTCTAATCGGAGATACACACACACACACACACACTGCGTGCTCGTCTTGTGGCAAAATCATCCACGAAATGACGCAGCGGCAGCGAACAGCGCTGCTCACAAAGCACAGAGCTCAGACTTTGCCGTGATCTGATGCGATATAGCGATATTTAAAAATCGTATATTGGGGTCCCGAAGGGAAGTTAATATAGAGAATTTAAAAATAAAAAACAGCCCATAAAAATTTAAATTTTTCATGTAAATTCTCTAATAGGAGATGGGTAGCTATGTGTTAAAATTTGTAGAAAATAAAATCCGGTATTTCAAATTGATTGATTTTTAAAAAATTTACATGGACACCACACGGGTCTCATGGCCCTATCCTACAAATTTCCAAAAAGTTATGTCCATCAGTGGTACACATTTGTTAAAAATTTTGAAGAAAATCGAGCTAATTTTTAAAAAATTTATATGAGCACCCCTTGGGCCTCAGGGCCCGTTCACTCCAAAAACTTTACAAAAAAATTTGTCCATCGGAGATACAGAGGTGTATAAAATTTGAAGAAAATCGGGTTAATTTTTTTTTGAAAAATTTGTATGGGGCCCACGACCCCGGCCACCATTTTTTTTTGCAAAAAGTGTTGTCCGTCGGAGATACACACGTGTATAAAATTTAAAAAAAATCGGGTTAATTTAAAAAAAAATTGGGGCCCGGGGTCTCCAAAATTTTTACAAAAAGTGTTGTCTATCGAAGATACATGCGTATATAAAATTTGAAGAAATTCGGGTTCTTTTTTTAAAAAAATTGTATGGGGTCCCACGAACCCGGGGCCCGGGGTCTCCTAATTTTTTACAAAAATTGTTGTCTATCAGAGATACACATGTGTATAAAATTTGAAAAAAATCGAGTAAAATTTTGTAAAATATTTGTATGGGAGCGCCCCGACCCCGGGGCCCGAGGGGCTTCAGGTTTTAATAGAATGTGTTGTCTCCGGAAATACGCATGTGTGCAAAATTTCAAAAAAATCGGACCTTGGGAAGTGGGTTAAAAATTGATCGCAAGATTCCACGACGACCGACGACCGACATCCGTGCCACGGGCAAGTGAAGTTAATATAGAGAATTTAAAAAGAATCGTCTCGCCATTATACTAAAATGTACTACGCGACGATTTAAAGTAGTACGTACTCAACTTCGTTTGAGTGTACTCAAACACTACAATTGTAGCACGGGAGGAACGTTAAACCGACTGACGTGCTGCGTTCTGATTGGCCAGTGCCGTTTTTATGACTGTTTATGACAAAACTTGTTGTATTTCATTATACAACTCCAAGTCCCACGAAGTACTTAATTTTAGGTTTGTGTATATGATTATTTTTAGTTACATAATTTGAAAATAAATGTAAGTACAGCAAGTAATTTTGTGAACATCACTAATCTCCATAAGCGTAAAACATCTAGGTATTTATTATCTATGTATTATTTATATCTTTAAGTTTTCACAGTTTATATAAAGCGCAAAAGAATGCGATACATTTTTTATTTAACATAAATTGAAGCCACTGTCATCAAGTCGTAGCATTTACTACTGATTTTATAAGTTTATATATATGCCGCAAAGTTATAGCTACTCATAAGATATAGTATATTAAATAACGATCAGGGAAAGTGGACGTTATAGTGCGAGTTAGAAACTTGAAGCACGAGCACGACAAGCACTTTTAAGCGAGTAACGTTCCCTTGTTTTCAAACGACCAAATGTTTTCCGTGCATAATGTGATACAGAAACAGAAACAGTATTTCTACAAGCCATTTTTTACAGACAAAGTTTGTTCTCTAGATAAATGTTGAAAGACTACGTACCGCATTCCTTCAATCATCTGCTCACTAGTACTTTTGAAAGCACAATTGTAAACGTCATTACAAATTTATTATGTAGAAATTTAATACTAGGTAGCGCTAAGCTTTCAAATGAAAGTGAGCATTATTTTTTAGGATAAAAATTGAAAACAGTTTATCTAAAAACTCTTTCAAACATTTATCATAGGTGGTCTATGTGTTAAATTATAAGCATGTAATTATGTACATGGTTGTTGTAATATTTTTATTAGCGCAAAATGGGAACTAATAAAATAATTACACGTACACTGTTATGGGTTAACTGCTGTGTTCTAATAGAGGGAAGAAGTTGTGAAAAATTAATAAGAGGAATGCTACTTTTAGTTTTTCCTTAATTTTATATAGCTTAAAAGTAAATGACATAACAAATTTGACATAAATTGAAAACGAATGTTATGAAGCCGTGGAGCCGTTGGATTAACTATTCTTAATATTTAAAGAAGATAATTTATATATTTGTACAATTGTGCCGCAAGTAGTAGCTACTCATAAAAAATATCTAAAGAATCTACAAAGTTATCGCGAGCAATTGTCTGTACTTAATGAAATACAGCTATGTATTATCAAATAAAATATGTACGTATATATATGTAGCTGATAAATCACAAGGAATTTTAAGTTTTCAAAGGAAAGTTATAAAAGTTCTATTTTCTTTAATCCCGATAGGTGGCGCTTTGGTCGTGATATTTGATTTTTCGTATTTATGGTACTATTTGGCTCAAATTCACAAAATAAATTTCCTAAATAAAAAAAAACAACCAATAAAAATTGTTCGTGAAAATTCTCTATTCGGGGATACACAATGTGCAGTTTGAATAAAATCGGGTAAATTTTTAAAAAATATTGACGATCGGATATTTGTAGAAAATCAGAAATTTTTCTCGATCACTTCCAAACTTTTATAAAAAGTGTTGTCCATCGGAGTTATACATGCAAATTTGTATGGGTGCCCCCAACACCGGGGCTCGATCACTTCCAAATTTATACAAAAAGGTTTGTCAATCGGAGATACACATGCACATGTTTGAAGAAAATCGGGATTTTTTTTAGAAAATTTGTATGGGGGGCACGAGCACTACCAAATTTTTACAAAAAGTGTTCTACATCTGAGGTACACATGCGTATACAATTTGAATAAAATCGGGTACTTTTTTATAAAATTTGTATAGATGCCCCCGACCCCAGGGCCCGATCACTACCAAATTTTTACAAAAAGTGTTGTCTATTTGAGATACACAATCGGGTAAATTTTGTAAAATATTTGTATGGGAGCCCCCCGACCCCGCGCCCCAATCACAATCAATTTAATAGAAAGTATTGTTACCGGAAATATACATGCGTGCAAAATTTCAATAAAATCGGGCTTTAGAAAGTGTGTTAAAAATTGATCACAAGATTCTGCCCACCATCCAGCCAGCCAGCCACGGGCACGCGAAGTTAATATAGAGAATTTAAAAAAAACAACCCATAAAAATTAAAATTGTTTATCTAAATTCTCTAATCGCAGAAACTGATATGGGAGCCCCTCGATCCTGGGTCATTTTTATATGTTTTATTTTTTTATTGTAGGAGAAAATCATCGAAAGAGACATTTGACATCAAATGTCAAATTTGAAAATACTCCGATCATTTTATTCTGAGCACTTAGAGCACGCTCATACTCTGAGCAAATAAGAAACACGAGCATTTTCCTTGAGAACTCTTTGACTGCTCTGAACTAATTTATGAAAACGCCAAATGACAGAATATTGTGAAAACTTGTTGGTCTATCTGTAAGTTGATATCGACAACAAAAAACGACATCAATAAAAATACAATTCAGTAAATAAGTAAGTAAGTTGAATTAAGCATAAAACACATATGTCTCGTTTCATTTGCAGGGTTCATTTGTGCGTGAGCTAAGATTTCTCTCTCTCTCCACAACCAAAACCAAGCAGCGCAGCCGACTGCGCAGCACACACCGCACACAGTCATTAAAGTACGACGGTATCTGATACCAATATATGATGTATAAGGGCCTTGCGGCCGAACCCGGAGCCTGAACACTACCAAATTTTCGAAAAAGTATTGTTTATTGGGTATACACATGTGTGTAAAATTTGAAAAAAATCGGGTAATTTTTTTTTTAAATTTGTATGGGAGCCCCACGAACC
This sequence comes from Nephrocerus scutellatus, assembly GCA_947095585.1. Taxonomy (NCBI): domain Eukaryota; kingdom Metazoa; phylum Arthropoda; class Insecta; order Diptera; family Pipunculidae; genus Nephrocerus; species Nephrocerus scutellatus. The sequence continues at coordinate 91,467,509 of OX352763.1, forward strand.
CGGGGCCCGATCACTTCCAAATTTTAATAGAAAGTATTGTCACCGGAAATATACATGTATTTCATGAAGAAAGTCGGGTTAATTTTATTAAAAAATTTGTATGAGGCCAGGGGTCTCCAAAGTTTTTACAAAAAGTTTTGTCCATCAGAAATAACAGCGTGTATAAAATTTGAAAAAATTCGGGTTAATTTTTTAAAAAAAATGTTTGTGGCCCCATGATCCTGGGGTCTCCAAAAATTTTACAAAATGTGTTTTCCATGGGAGATCACACGTATATAAAATTTAAAGAAAATCGGGTTAAGTTTTTAAAAAATTTGTTGGGGCCCCATGGGGTCTCCAATTTTTTTACAAAAAGTGTGCTCTATCGGAGATACGCGCGTATAAAAAATATGAGAAAATCGGGATAATTTTTTTTTTTAAAATTTATGGGGCCCCACGACCCTGGGGCCAGGTGGTCTCCAAAATTTTTACAAAAAGTGTTTTCCATCCATTTCCATCCATTTGTATAAAATTTTAAGAAAATCGGGTAAATTTTGTAAAATATTTGTATGGGAGCCGAGGGGCCTTAAATTTTAATAGAAAGAATTGTCACTGGAAATAAAATTGGGCTTTGGGAATTGGGTTAAAAATTGATCGGAGATTCGATTTTGTGGTGAATTCTCCATTTGGTATAAAAACATAACAGCCACAGCGCACGGTTGGTGCGAGGTACACACAACGACGTACGAAGTACCACTAAAATTATTTCTTTTGAGTTGAGTTAAGCTGTAAAGCAGTTGAGTGCGAAACCAGTTCTTCATATACTCGTAATATTGTACAAAACACACATTCTTTATACTCTCTGCTCTCTGATGCAACGCAGCAACAAAACAACCCTAATCGTAAATTCGCAGCGCTGCCTACATTGCATCACTCATCAGCGCACACAGAACACAGTCATTATAGTATGAAATTATATGATGTCGCTATATGGGAAAAAAAATTTATATGGGAGCCTACCGATCCCGCTGCCCGATCTCTCTGAAATTTTTACAAAAAGTGTGTTCCATCGGAGATACACATTAGTATAACATTTTAAAAAAATCGGGCAAATTTTGTTAAATATTTGTATGGGAGACCGCGACCCCGAGGTCCGAGGGGCCTCACATTTTAATAGAAAGTATTGTCACCGGAAATATACATGTGTGCATGTGTGTGGGAATAGGGTTAAAATTGATCAGAAAATCTGACCAGCCAGCCAGCCACGTGTACGCGAAGTTAATATAGAGAGTTAAAAAATTAAAAATTTTTATGTAAATTCTCTATTAGGAGAAACACATGTGTGCAAAGTTTGAATCGGGTTAATTTGGAAAATATGAATATTAGAGCCCCTTCACTTCAAATCTCGGGTCAACTATAGCAGCCGATAACAGCACGGAACCAGAAATACGCGCACGGTTGCTTAAAGCCAACAAAGCCTACTAGACTCTTCAAATCCAGGAACTTAACCATAACCTCCAAGCTGCTGATATATAAGACAATGGTCATACCAGTACTTACATATGGATCCGAGACTTGGGTGCTTAACAAAAAGCATTCTGACCTGGCCGCGTTCGAAAAAAAAATCTTACGGAGAATTTTTGGCCCCGTATGTGAGAAAGGACGATTCCGGAGATGAGATGGTGAATGATGAGATCTACGAGCGTTACCGCGATATCGACATCGTGAAGAAAATTAAGCTCGGTAGGCTCCGGTGGGCAGGATACCTAGCTCGCATGAGCGAAGAGGATCCTGCTCGGAAAGTCCTTTGCGGTAGGATAGGAACTATCAGTGTCCAGGATGAAGAGTTTTCCTGCCTGTGGATATGCCAAAACGGAAGAACTGCATAGCTCTCTTCAGCAAGTCAAATTAATTTTGGTGTTCGCTCGACCATTGGAATTTCCGATTCTTCTCAGTAAGGCGATGAAGGATTGGTGCAACATCTGCGGAGTTAGGCACAAACCTTCGATAATAAGAGAAGACACCCAGAAAACTCCGCAGCGCATATAAATTCTTTGGCACCGGCCATGCCTTAACAGTTTTCAACTTCAATATTCTACACTGACGGTTCTCTTACCGATGAAGGAACTGGATGGGCCGAAAAAAAGCACCGCTAAGTTTATTTTGGGAATATCCAAAAGGAACTGTCTGAGCATAGTCGGTTTACTTACAGGACATAGCCCGACTTATATTGGATCCAATATGTTAGTCTTGCCTGGATGAAGAAAAAACAACTACACATTTCCTTTGTAGCTGTCCTGCCTTCTCCAGGCTACGGATGAACGTTTTTAGAAGGAATATAATACGATCGAATAACTTCGGTCGTTGAAACTAGATCAAGTTATGTCTATGTTAAGCACGTTAAATTCTGACCTTGACAGCATAACTTGAATACAACTGCATTGTCTGGGCAGGTGACCCCAAGACCACATTGCATCTACTAGAAAGAGTTCAGAACCCCGCGTTAAAACTTATTGGTGACGTACATATCGCGAAAACAATCGAATCGCTTGAACATCGTAGGTATGTTTCCTGCCAGTCACTGTTTTATCGCTTTTTTCACAAGCGGTGTTCAAAAGAAATATCCAGATGCATCCCACCCATTTTCCAACCCATCAAAATTAAACTCTTGGAGTTTGAGCCACCATCTCGCTATACGTGGTGGTAATGGTGTTGTAGCTTTAGTCGTGGCCACTGCGTTGCAATCTTGGACTACACGGAAATGTGAACCCAACAAATAGATGCGAAATCTCTCTAAAGTTTCGACTATGGCTAACACTTCTAGCTCATGACTTGCATATCGTCCTTCCGCTTCGCTGCATTGCCTGCTGTAATAAATTACTGGCTTTATTTCTTCGTCAGCTTCATATTGGAACAAAACGCCTGCTAATCCTAGTGCGCTGGCATCGGTATGAACTTCATGTTGTTTTTTCCCATCGAACAACACCAAAATTGGAGCGCTGGTAATTGCCTTCTTCAGCTGGTTAAATGCTTCTATTTGTTCTGAGTTCCATTCAAACGTGCTATCATTTTTCAAAAGCTTTGTTAAAGGTTTCGCAAGAATGCTGTAACCATCCACGAACTTTCTAAAGAAACCGGTAATTCCCAAAAATTGTCTTACTCCAGTTACATTTGATGGCATTGGGAATTCGTCAATGCATCTAGACTTCTCCTTACCTGGCAGTAGTCCTGCTGCACTTATCATATGACCAAGGAAATTTACTGTTGTTGACATGAAAACACATTTAGATGGTCGTAGCATAACACTTACCATCTTTAAAGCGTTGAATAATTCTCGCATCACGTTGAGTCCCTGCTGTACTGTCTTCGTTGCTATAATGACTTCATCCACATAGCTGATTACGTTCTTACGGTTTTTCAAACCTTGAATAACTTGGACAATCATCTCCTGAAAGTACATCTGTGCATTAACTAGCCCAAATGGCATGACATTATGCTCAAGCAACCCTTCAGGCGTTATAAACGCAGTGAATTTCTTGCATTCTTCTTTGAGCGGTATTTGGTAATAGCCAGCCGTCATATCCAGCGTTGTAAAATATATATTTCCAGACAGTTGTGATAATTGCTCCTCCACTATCGGCATCAAAAATTTCTTTTTAATCGTAACGGCATTCAGCGCACGGTAGTCCACACACATACGACTCTCGCCATTGGCCTTTTTTACTAAAACCACAGATGCTGCATGCGGTGACGTACTACGTCTTATGATGTCGTGTACGCGTAAGTTGTCCACTATTTTCGATAATGTTTCCCGTTGTGCAAATGGAACTTGATACCGCTTTCCAACTATCGGCTTATCTGTCGTTACTTCTATTACCATTTCGGTTGTCTTACAACGGCCCAAGTGAGATATATCTTCTGCAAAGCATTCGTTGAAATTGGTTATAAGAGACTGTATTACCTTTCGATCATCCAATTGTTTATCGTTATTAAACGGCTGATCCTCTAATGTTTGTATTTGGAGAACTCCAGACTCTATAACCATGCGGTTATCATTTCGACACAATACATCTCGGCCTAGCAATATATCGTATTGCAAAACACTGTCGGAAACAATATGAAAGACTGTCATAATTTTCTGCTTATCCAGCTGTATCTCCGTCACAATCGTCTCATTTGATTCAACCGTAGCGCCTCCAAATCCTTTTAATTGTTTTAGTGAAGACTCACGTGCAATGTTTATAGGTGTCGCCGATTGTCGTATTAAAGAGTGGTCACTGCCTGTATCAACAACAACAACAACAACAACAGCCAACAAAATCTTCTTAAGGATTGGTGGGGTTACATCGTCATTAAACCATTGTCTTTTCTCGAATACACCTTTCGTTGCAACACTACAGTCCTTAGATTCATGACCAATTTTCATGCATTTTCCACATCGTGATTTTCGTTGTGGTTGAGGACACTGCACAGCTATATGTCCTATCGTATTGCAGTTATAGCATTTTGGACCACGTCGTTCGTTTGATCCACGTTCTGCTGCTGCCCTGTAATCGTACAGTGCAAATGGGACATTGGTTTGCTGGTTCGTCTGACTTACTGGCATTGTCGATAAGTTATCTAACGCCCTTAAGAGTTCGTTGCATGTCGGGTGGTTCAATACCAACAAAGTCCTAGCTAACTAGGCATCATTCAACCCATCGATTATATATGAATTGATTGACAGGTCATCCAATGACCCTCGTCGTCCGATAGTGAGCATCACATAGTAATACTCCACCAATGTCTCGTGAGGCCTGCGTTTTCGCTTTAATAATTCCCTGTGAATATCGGCAGAATTAATTCTACAAGGAAAATCTCGTCGGAACATACTCACAAAATCAGACAATGATTGGAACACAGGTTGTGCATCCAACCAATCTTTGGCAACACCTTTCATTTTATGCTGAACTGCGAACAAAACCATTCCGTCATTCCACATATACGCATTTTGCAACTGCTGCAATTTAGCGATAAATTGTTCGGATGTTAATGACTTTCTCAATGGGTCATATTCCGGTAATATTCCGATGATGTCCTGGGAACTACTTGAATGTTGCGCCATCACCATTGGCGATTCTGAGGTATTGTTATTACTTGGGATCGGTTGCGGCATCGTTGAGCTCTGGCCATGCATGCCAAGCCTCATTGCTCCTACCGTTTCTGCCAAACTTACCACCAAATCCTTCAAATCCGTCATTTGGCTCTGCCATGATTCTAGCTCTTCCAACTCCTCCGCATCGACCTCATCCGATTCTATTGTTTCCATCAGTGCTGAAATTTTAACTGCCTTCGTTCGACTTAATGGCATATTATATTTCCACAGAAGCAAATTAACCTGTTGAACTTTTAAGGATTGTAGTTTTGCCGCCATTTTCTTTGTTTGGTTTTCTGTGCCACAAGTCTGGAACTAACTGTGTGTCTGGCTTTACTTTTTATGCGTGTTATTCGTTTTCGCTTGACTCGTATTAATTGCGTCGTTTGCAGGTCGCGTCCAGCTTTTCTTTTGCAATTTTTGGATTTTCGTATCCCACTTCTGAATTTGTCAAGATATTTTTATTAATGATTATTTTTATTTAGTCAAGAAACAATTCTTATAAGGAAACTTATTACAAAAATGAAAAGATGTAAAAAAGATATGTCTGCCTCAAAATAATTAAACGTCACCCTCCCTTTAAATGACAATGCTCTCTGCCTGTAGTCGTCGTGATGACAGCTCTACTTCCCCGCGTTGCCATTGTCGGTGACAACTCCGTCGTGATGACAGCTCTACTTCGCCCGCGTTGCCATTGTCGGTGACACATGTGTATAAAATTTGAAGAAAATCGAGTAAAATTTTGTAAAATATTTGTATGGGAGCCCCCCGACCCCGTGGCCCTACAGGCCTCAAATCTTAATATGTTGTCTCCGCAAATACACATGTGTGCAAAATTTCGGGCTTTGGGAAGTGTGTTAAAAATTTATCGCAAGATTCCACGACAGACGACCGACGACCGACAAGCGATGACCGATCCACGGGCAAGTGAAATTAATATAGAGAATTTAAAAATATATATATACACATACAGTCCGTAACATTTTGATAGCCTCAGACATATTTTTTCTTAAAATAACTTATTTTTGGTACGTTCTTGATGTTTACTTATAGTTTTAAATAATGAGAGACAAGGTCAGACTGAGTCCTTGAGATTAAGAGAAGTACTAACTGGTTTCTTAAAGTTAACAGAATTTTCGGAGTTGATTTTCTTTGATGTCACTCAAATGTACATTTTTTGTTGTAACAGTAGAATAGCCTCACTGTTGTAGTAAAAACAAAAACAGATTGTTTTTCTTATACACTTTTATTTTATTTTTTGCAACTAACAAGATAATTTTAGTACTTTGTACATCCTCCCTTATTTTAATTACCTCAAAAATGGGATCTTTTAAGGATTCATACCGAGAATTCAAGTAATTTAATAAAATATTCGCCCAGGCCTCTTTAATGCCTTCAATTAAGTCCTCTTTACTTGCATACTGTTTCCCACCTTCATAAACAGTGCGCTCTAGCCAGGCCCATACATTTTCAATGATTTTCAGGTCTGGCGAGTATGGTGGCCAGGGTAGTTGTTGTATATTTTGGCTTTGCAACCACGTCTTAATAACGCATTGTCCTGCTGTATTTTGAAACTGAGGCGGAGCTGTTTCCAGTATAGTTTTATAGTATGTCGCTGTCATTTTACAGCTTACAAAGACTAAATCAATTGTGCCATAAACCGATATCGCGCCCTACACCATAACGCCTCCCTCGCGGCTATGATGGCGATCCAAAAACAGTTTTTCTTTTCTCCGGTCATGAAAATAAAAATTATAACCTTCTGGTCCGTCTAAGTTTAACTTTTTTTCGTCTGAAAATATCACTTTTCGCCAATCGTTTGATTGACTGCTGACATCGGTATTCCATGTCATGTGCTGTCGTGCGAAATTGAGCCGCTGCAGTTTTCGAAGAGTGTTGAGTGGTTGTTTTTTCTTCAGCTTCAGGCGTTTCAAGTACCCGCCACTTTCAATAACTCTGCTAATTGTCATTCGGCTAACTTCTAATCCAGCTTCGTGTCTTATCTTGTTCAAAGACAGGGTAGAATTGGAAGCCAGTCGTATAATTCTCCGCTTTTCATGCTCAGTAAGAACTGTGAAAGTACGTCATTTATAGTTTTTTCTGTACAATAATGGATTTTTTAAATAATTATTAATAAGTTTTGGACTTCGATTTATTTTCTGAGCTATAGCGCGATTAGAAAGACCTTGCTGTTTATCATTTCAGTACTGCTTTTTGATGCTCACGCTGACAAATTTTCGCTCGTACTGTAGAACAAAGTTAATTGAGGCTATTCTACTGTTACAATAAAAAATGCACATTTGAGTGACCTCAAACAAAATTAACTCGGAAAATTCCGTTAACTTTATGAAACCAGTTAGCACATCTATTAATCTCAACGACTCAGTCTTAGCTTGTCTCTCATTATTCTAAACTATAAGTAAACATCAAGAACGTACCAAAAATAAGTGATTTTAAGAAAAAATATGTCTGAGGCTATCCAAATGTTACGGACTGTATATACACACAGTAAATTTTCTAATGCAAACAAAATAGCGAATGCTTGATAACTGTTGACTCTAGATAGAATGTCAATTAGTCAATTATATTTATATATTCATTTAAAGAAATAAAAATACGAATGAGTCTCTATTATTGTCGTCTATGTCATACTGACATCTGATAGCATACTTGATGAAAAAACTGTTATTAAGTGTTTGTATAGAATTACAGTTGCATTCATACCTAAACCGTTTTCCTAATTTCACTTGGAGTACTTGAGTATGAAATAAATATTTACTTTTAGTTTAATTCGTATAAAGCGAGATAAACGAGTTTATGAAAATATCAATGCAATAATAATGTTAACAATAGTTGACAGTTTCGAACTGGAAATGATTGATAGTAAATTGTAACGTAGTTTGTACATATATTTGATTCCAGTGTTAGTTATATTATCTTTTATGTTGGAGGACTGCATTTAGGAAATCGTTTATAGTTTGTCTATCTATATATATAAAAATCTCGTGTCACGGTGTTTGTCCTCCAACTAAATGCTAAAGGACTTTTGAACTCCCATGGGAAGTGCGCGTAGTAAAATGTTTATTGAGGTGTCAAATGAATGAGGAACCCGATAAATAGTCGATTTCTTAATTTACCGCTATAAATTGATTGAAGAGGCTCATAGAAATTTTTTATGAACCGAAAAATAACTTTAGAAATTTGAATTGAATTTATTTTGACCTTAAGAATTTTTAGGTGTTAGTCATTATTGCTGACCAAGAGGCTAAGAATTACTTTTAAATACGAAACAAATATCTTGGAAAGAGGTAATCATCGAAACCAATCAACCGATTCTGTCTGTCCGGCCACCCATAAGCCGGATCAGGTACTAGTGCTAAAACGCGTCATTTGGCCGAATGTATTTAAAGTATAATGGAGTTTTTGACGTGACAACGTCTCACTACAAGGTATAAGGGGGTGCATGTTCAAAAAGTCAAATGTTAAATGTCCACTGTTGTGATCAACAGAATGTCCCACTGTTGTGATCAACAGAATGTCCACTGTTGTGATCAACAGCGTCACACTGTTAAATGTCCCACTGTTGTGATCAACAGTGAGACATTGTTAAGAGACACACGTTTAAGTGAGCCACTTTTAAATGTCAGTACTTTGGGAACCAAGCCATTTCCCAAGCGATTCGCATGAAATTCGGAATGTAGGACTAAGATGCGACTATAAGACTTCTTCCTATGGAAATTAAGGAATATGATCTGGCCAATAGGGTCTGGGATTTTTGGAACCAAGCCATTTCTCAAGGGATTCGTATGAAACTCGGAATGTAGGACTAAGATGCGACTATAAGACTTCTTCCTATGGAAATTAAGGAATATGATCTGGCCAATAGGGTCTGGGATATTTGGAACCAAGCCATTTCTCAAGGGATTCGTATGAAACTCGGAATGTAGGACTAATATGTGACTATAAGACTTGTTCATATGGAAATTCTGGGATCTGGCCAATAGGGTCTGGGATTTTTGGAACCAACCCATTTCTCAAAGGGATTCGTATGAAACTCGAAATGTAGGACTAATATGTGACTATAAGACTGGTTCATATGGAAATTCTGGGATCTGGCCAATAGGGTCTGGGATTTTTGGAACCAAGCCATTTCTCAAGGGATTCGTATGAAACTCGGAATGTAGGACTAAGATGCGACTATAAGACTTCTTCCTATGGAAATTAAGGAATATGATCGGGCCAATAGGGTCTGGGATTTTTGGAACCAAGCCATTTCTCAAGGGATTCGTATGAAACTCGGAATGTAGGACTAAGATGCGACTATTAGACTTCTTCCTATGGAAATTAAGGAATATGATCTGGCCAATAGGGTCTGGGATTTTTGGAACCAAGCCATTTCTCAAGGGATTCGTATGAAACTCGGAATGTAGGACTAATATGTGACTATAAGACTTGTTCATATGGAAATTCTGGGATCTGGCCAATAGGGTCTGGGATTTTTGGAACCAACCCATTTCTCAAAGGGATTCGTATGAAACTCGGAATGTAGGACTAATATGTGACTATAAGACTTGTTCATATGGAAATTCTGGGATCTGGCCAATAGGGTCTGGGATTTTTGGAACAAAGCCATTTCTCAAGGGATTCTCCTACTACTACTTCTACTACTATCGACGCAACTGAATTACTATGTTTGTGCAGTGATATGATATATTTAATATGTACCCGCCTCACAATAAATTGTTGTGAACATTTAAATCAGCTTATAAATTATTAATTCTGTTGTATGTTATGTGATTGATGATCATGTATGTGGTTTCAATAACATACAATCAAGCAGAGCAGAACGAAACAAACTTATGCAGTAGTAGGCTGCGGTCAAGAATTCAGCCGCTGCGCAGTTTATGCTGCATGTTGGTCAAAAATTCACTTTTCAGCCAATGCAGTAATGAAAAATCGGCTGCGCAGTTTACGCAGCTACTTAAAATTGGATGCAAATAGCAAAATGTAAATGTCAAATTGTCGCCCTACAAGCAGTCTGTAAGTCGGTTTAAAATGTAGCCGCAATTTCGTGCATACCTGCTGCGAAGCTTCATAATTCTTTACCGCAGCCGTAGTGATAGTATAGTCTCTGTTTATTTTCTATCAGTGCTCTGCTCTTTCTATCAACATTGCATAAAATGTGAGTGAGTGCTCTCGTGTTTGGTCGTGTAACAGAAAAAAAGTCTACTATAAGTTACAAAAAAAAGAGGCATATAACAATGACAACCTGCAAGCTTAAGTCCATTGAGTCAACCATCAAACATCATACATGGCATTAAGCATCGGTTCAAAATAACTATTCGATCATTTACAGAAATTAGAGAACAATGCAAAAGAAATTTAATGAGAAATAATTGGCCTGCATGTTTCAAAGCGACATTCTTACCATACCATTTCAAAGCATGGGCAGCACTACTCACTACTTTTCTCTTCTAATTTAATTTAAAACTACTCAAATTTTTTATGAGTTGAACCAAAAGCTGCATTACTGTGTTTGGGCAGTAAGATGCAATATGCAGCAACTTCACAGTTAGTAGTTTTGAATATTAAAATTCGCTTATAAATAATTTATAATTATATAATGTGATGTGATGATGATGTATGTGATGAGCTACGGTGCAAGTCGTAGGACTTGTATTTAGTATAGAAATTTTTTTTAATATATCCGTCCGTGTTTATGTCCCACAGACAACAAGATCTTTGTTTTATTTTCTTCCGTCCCGGAAAGACGTTGTCACGCTCAAAACCCACGGCCGTGTCTTCGACACAGCCTACCCTGCTCTTTTTTTCTTGAGAACTCTTTGACTGCTCTGAACTAATTTATGAAAACGCTAAATGACAGAATATTGTGAAAACTTGTTGTTCTATCTGTAAGTTGATATCGAATACAAAAAACGACATCAATAAAAATACAATTCAGTAAATAAGTAAGTAAGTTGAATTAAGCATAAAACACATATGTCTCGTTTCATTTGCAGGGTTCATTTGTGCGTAAGCTAAGATTTCTCTCTCTCTCCACCCCCAAAACCAAGCAGCACAGCCGACTGCGCAGCACACACCGCACACCGTCATTAAAGTACGACGGTATCAGATGCCACTATAAGATATTTAAAAAAATGTATAAGGGCCTTGCGACAGAACCCGGGGACCGATCACAACCAAATTTTAGAAAAAGTATTGTTTATTAGGTATACACATGTGTGTAAAATTTGAAAAAAATCGGGTAATTTTTATTTTAAATATGTATGGGAGCCCCACGAACCTGGGGCCCGATCACTTCCAAATTTTAATAGAAAGTATTGTCACCGGAAATATACATGTATTTCATGAAGAAAGTCGGGTTAATTTTATTAAAAAATTTGTATGAGGCCAGGGGTCTCCAAAGTTTTTACAAAAAGTTTTGTCCATCGGAAATAACAGCGTGTATAAAATTTGAAAAAATTCGGGTTAATTTTTTAAAAAAAATGTTTGTGGCCACATGATCCTGGGGTCTCCAAAAATTTTACAAAATGTGTTTTCCATGGGAGATACACACGTATATAAAATTTAAAGAAAATCGGGTTAAGTTTTTAAAAAATTTGTTGGGGCCCCATGGGGTCTCCAAATTTTTTACAAAAAGTGTGCTCTATCGGAGATACGCGCGTATAAAAAATATGAGAAAATCGGGATAATTTTTTTTTTTTAAATTTATGGGGCCCCACGACCCTGGGGCCAGGTGGTCTCCAAAATTTTTACAAAAAGTGTTTTCCATCCGTATTTGTATTTTTTTTGTATTTGTATTTGTATAGCATAAAAACGTTATAATGTGTATGTGAAGTCGCACAATTTACAGAGATATGGTATATATGCCTTACTACTGAGAAATTATAAAGGAATCTAAATACATGCTATTAAAGAAAAAGTAATTTGAAGGAAAAAGCTATAGAAAAAACCTCCAATCTAAATAGTGTGCTTAAATATAATGTTATGTGACACTAATAAATAAGCTTAAGACTATAATACTAGATTAGAAAAAACGATCAGCAAATAAATAAATAAATATATAAGTAATTATATAAATTAAAAAAATAAAAAAAAATAATAAATAAATAAATAAATAAATGAATAATAAGTAAATATACTATAGATAATAAGTTAACAATTAAGAATATAAATAAGAAAAAACTATAATGAATGAATTATGAACAACAAGTAATATAAATATAAGTAATAACGAGAAAAAAAAAAAACTTAACAATCTTAAATAAATAACAACAATAAATTTCGATGAGGTGTGATGAACAATCAGGTACACAGACTGTTGATGAGTGGATTATCCGACATTTCACAGTTCATATAGAATTTAGTTCTTAGGGAGCGAATTCTATCTTTTATGAGAGAAACATTTGATTCCTCGTGGAGGGCAACGGTGGAATAATGCCAAGGTAGATTTAACATAATTTTAAGCAGCTTGTTTTGTGCCACTTGAAGTGTTTGGATATGTGTAGTTGCACAGCTACCCCATGCTGGTGATGCGTAAAGGTATAATGCCTGAAAAATTACCTTGCAGAGAATAACTTTATTGTCGTTGCTAAGCAAAGACCTTCGATTAATAAGTGGGTACATCATTTTAATTGCTATTCTAGATTTTTTTACTGTTTGCCTAATATGCTCCTTAAACGTTAATTTGGAATCCAAATGTACACCGAGGTATTTGACACAGTTATTCCAGTTTATGTTTGTGCCATTTACTTCGAGCGTATTCCTGGTTAAAAAACAGGGCTTTCTTCTTCTTGAAAAGAAAATAGCTTGGGTTTTACCAGCATTGATTTTAATCTTCCACTTATTGAAATAATCGATGACAGTGTGTATTGCATTTTGTAAATAAGTTTCAATTATGAAACCTATCTCATGCGTGCTGAAAATTCCGATATCATCGGCGTAAATGGCATACTCGCAGTGAGGAATGCTTGGAATATCAGATGTATAAATGTTGTACAGTAAGGGGCCAAGAACTGATCCCTGAGGAACGCCGGCGGGAATTAGTCTTTCTGAAGAGTAACTTTGAGAGACAGAAACCTTGAAATGACGGTTTTGAAGAAAACTCATTACTATATTAGTTAAGTATGATGGGAAGTCTAGCTTTATCATTTTATAGAGCAGTCCCTCGTGCCACACTGTATCAAAAGCTTTTTCTATGTCAAGAAGGACTAAACCGGTTGATTTTTTTACATGCAAATTTTTCTTAACATGTTTACTAATTCTTAGTATTTGTTGGCATGTACCGTGGTTTTGTCTGAAGCAGAATTGTTCCATTGGTAGTATATTGTGGTCGTCAACATATCTCGAAATTCTTTTTTTTATAATTTTTTCAAAAATTTTGCTTAAGTTACTTAGAAGGCTTATTGGTCTATAGCTTGAAGCCAGTGAGGCTGGTTTTCCAGGTTTTAAAATAGGAATTATTTTCGCTTTTTTCCATACCTCAGGAAAATATTGTAACTTTAAGCATGCGTTTATTATAAAAGAAATAAAAGCAAAACCAATTGGAGGTAAATGTTTAATATATATATTTTTTATATTGTCGATTCCAGACGATTTTTTAATTTTTATTTCAGATATGATATCCACTATATCATCAACATTTGTAAAATCAGAAACATCGGATGTTGGATTGTTAAGGCGCAAATCAGCAACAAAACTACTGACTTCTTGTTGAACACTAGTAGTGCCAAGATTCATTCCAATGTTATGATTTCCGACAAATGTGTCAGCTAAGCAATTGGCTTTGTCTTCGTTGGTTATTATAACATTATTATTTGCTGTTATTAAGGGCAAGAAGTTAGAATATTTTTTTTTAAGTACTTTGGCAATGTTCCAAAATGGTTTTGCACTTTTACTTAAGGTACTTAATTTATTATTCCAATGTGTGTTTTTAACTTTCAAGATTTCAGCCTTAATAATATTATTGAATCTGTTTAACATTAGACGAGAAAAAGGCTGCCTAAAACGCTGCCAGTTTCTTCTATGCATGTTCCTAATTCTATTTAAATTAATTACATAAAACGGAAGACTTAAACCTATGTTTTTAGGAACTCTTTTTGGAACAGAAGAATCGATACTATTCAGCATTTCAGATTCAAAAAATTTTATATTTTCATCGATTTCAGAAATACTATGGATATCGTCAATGTTGGTTTGCCTATTTATTAGTTTAATACAGATTTCTTGCTTGTATTTTTTCCAATTAGCCTTCCTGTAATCGAATATTTTGTTTTCTATTTGTAAAGGAGCGTCTAAAATGTGGCAAACTATGGGAAGATGATCAGAACTAAGTTCATTTAAGGCAATAGGCTGGGTAATTTGGTTAGAAATATTGGACAGAAGGAGGTCAATAGTGGATGGAAAGCTTCTGGCATCAGTAGGAATATAAGTGGGAGATGGTGAGTGTAGGATAGAGAAAGGATGCCTTGAACTAAAGTTCGATAGAATGTTACCCCACGAGTTCGCTCTCAAGCAGCCCCAGTCGCGGTGACGGCAATTGAAGTCACCACCAATGATATACTTGTCTCGTATACTAATTAGTTTTCGAATGTCATTGTTGAAGTAATTTTTCTTCTCCAAAGTTGACGCTCCTCCAGCAAAATAAACCGAGAAAATTTTTACCTTGGTACCATCATTTAGAAAAAGGTCTATACCAATGTTTTCTATTAGTAGCGTATTTAAAGAACGTATAAGTTCATGTTTGATTCCTTTTTTAACTACGATGGCAACACCGCCACCTCTTCTATCAGGTCTATCAACACGATAACAATTATAATTTGAATGAGCGAAACTCACTGAACAATTTAACCAGGTCTCACTTACAAGACAAACATCGATTTCATTTCTACACAAAAAATCAAAAAACTCCACACATTTACTACGAATGCTTTTCGCATTCCAACACATAAGCTTGACAGAGACAAACATTATTACTTAATATTCTTATACAAGTACTTAACAGCTAATTGTGCGACAACATTGAATTGTTCAACTTTGTTGTTACATTGCGCTAGATTCGTAATCATTTCCAGCATAAGCGATGTCAGTTCGTCTTGAGTGAAGAAGTTGTTCTCTGCTGGTGTTGTGTTACAAACGGGTGCGTGAGATAATGGAGTGGACCACGCAGTTTGGATCGGTGTTGCACTTGATAGACCAAGCTGTTGGGTTAAAACATTAACTCCAGAACTTTTAGCTGCGAGGGCAGGGAAAGCTGTTTGATTTAAAGCAAAGCCGTTCGCAGTTTGTTTTGCTTGTGCGAGCTTTTGCGAGCACGTTAAATTCTGACCTTGACAGCATAACAAGGTGGGGACTACATAATAGAGTTGAATTTAACGCTTCTAAAACCCAATGCTGTCTTCTGTCGACTAAGCTTAATTTAAACCCCCAACCTTTATCCATGAATGGATCTTGCATCAAAGAAACTGAAAAACTCTCAATTCTCGGTATGTGCGTCAACAACAAGCTTCGTTGGAATGACCACATATTTGCCATCGCCAAAAATGCTGCGAGATGCTTAGGTTTCCTAAAACGGTGCAAGATGTACTTCACTCCTTCAGATCAGGCTACTATTTACAAGGCGTATATTCGCCCTAAACTTGAATACAACTGCATTGTCTGTGCAGGTGACCCCAAGACCACATTGCATCTACTAGACAGAGTTCAGAACCGCGCGTTAAAACTTATTGGTGACGTACATATCGCGAAAACAATCGAATCGCTTGAACATCGTAGGTATGCTTCCTGCCAGTCACTGTTTTATCGCTTTTTCCACAAGCGGTGTTAAAAAGAAATATCCAGATGCATCCCACCCATTTTCCAACCCATCCGTAATACCCGTGCCTCAACTCAAACTCATGGGTCCACCATTAAGCCTATCTTCGGACGTACTAACCAATTCAGAGATTCCTTCTTTAGCCGCACGATAGTTATGTGGAATGAATTGCCTGATTCCGCATTTATATGATCTGCAGTCGTTTAAGACACGGGTGCATAGACATCTCATATTTTCCTTTCTCCCTAATTTCCTAACGCCCACGCTGTGTTATTCATTATAAGGGTGCAACGTGTGTATATTATAAAAAAAAAAGTCCTTCGCTATCTTAGAGTAACGAAGAGATTTGAATATTGAACTCACTGTGAGCGAGTACAATGAACCGACGGTCTGAGTGCTCTGGTGTGGTTTTCCTCAGGTTATCACACCAACCCAATACAACTATATATATACCAAATATAAATTTTATATATTAGTGCAGACAAGTACAACTTCATATCTGGTACAACTACCACATGTAACTTTTATATACAAAATTACTGAGCCTAAATGTATGCAATGGTTTTTGGTAATTTCTTAATTCTAACATATTTCAATATAATGCATATTCTTAAACAAGTCAAGAGATGGCGCTGTACAGTGTTCTAAATCTATTTCCGTCACAATATTTTTCCAGACTTGAACAAGGTGGCTTCTAGAAGAATTTATTATTACGATACATTGTAAGCCGAGAGTTTCCACAAACTTCTGCACTTCCGCTGACGATTTCTAACGCATTGCATTGCAGCTTTCAATCGCGAAATTCGCAGATTCGCTGACGGAAATCGGACATCCGTCGCATGGGCAACAAAGCAACAGGTGAAGCTTATGTTTTAGGTATTTTCAATTTGTTAGTTCAGTCTTTTATCTAATTAAAATATATTTTTTTATAAAAGTCAACGCTAAGACTTTTAACTCTCCAGAATTTTTTGTAGATCTATTTCACAAAATAACTTTTTATAATCTTATAAAAAAATATATATATACACATATATACACCCAGTAAATTTTCTAATGCAAACAAAATAGCGAATGCTTGATAACTGTTGACTCTAGATTGACTGTCAATTAATCAATTATATTTATATATTCATTTAAAGAAATAAAAAAACAACCCTATAAAAATTAAAATGTTTACTAAATTCTCTAATCGCAGAAATTTATATGGGAGCACCTCGATCTTGGGTCATTTTTTTTTTGATTGTAGGAGAAAATCATCGAAAGAGATATTTGACATCAGATGTTAAAATTGAAAATGCTCAGATCATTTTATTCTGAGCTCTTAGAGCACGCTCATACTCTGAGCAAATAAGAAACACGAGCATTTTTCTTGAGAACTCTTTGACTGCTCTGTATTAATTTATGAAAACGCGAAATGACAGAATATTGTGAAAACTTGTTGTTCTATCTGTAAGTTGACTTCGACAACAAAAAAAACAACCCATAAAAAAAAAACCCATTAAAATACAATTTTTCATGTAAATTCTCTAATAGGAGATGGGTTTGTGTTAAAATTTGAAGAAAATCGGGCTATTTTTTAAAAAATTTATATGGGCACCCCTCGGACCTCAGGGCCACACTCCAAAAACTTTACAAAAAATTTTGTCCATCGGAGATACACACGTATATAAAATTAAAAAAAAATCGGGTTAAGTTTTTTAAAAAATTTGTTGAGGCCCCATGACCCTCCAAACCTTGTCTCAAAAATTTTTGCAAAAAGTGTTGCCCATCGGAGATACACACGTATATAAAATTTAAAAAAAATCGGGTTAATTTTTTTAAAAAAAATTTTGGGGCCCAATGACCCTGGGGCCCGGGGTCTCCAAATTTTTTACAAAAAATGTTTTTCATCGGAGATACATACGTATAAAAAATTTTAAGAAAATCTGGTTATTTTTTTTTAAATTTTGGGGCCCCACGACCCCGGGACCCAGCGTCTCCAAATTTTTTACAAAAAATTTTGTCTATCGGAGATACACATGTGTATTAAATTTGAAAAAAATCGGGATAATTTTTTTAAAAAAGTTATGGGGCCCAACGAACCCGGGCCCGGGGTCTCCAAAATTTTTACAAAAAGTGTTGTATATCAGAGGTACACATGTGTACAAAATTTGAAGAAAATCGAGTAAAATTTTGTAAAATATTTGTAGGGGAGCCCACCGACCCCTTGGCCCAAGGGTCCTCAAATTTTACCAGAAAGTGTTGTCATTGCAGATATGCATGTGTGCAAAATTTCAATAAAATAGGACTTTGGGAAGTGGGTCAAAAATTGATCGCAAGATTCCATGACACACAAATCCACAAACCCACAAACACACGGGCAAGTGAAGTTAATATAGAGAATTTAAAAATACAATTTTTCATGTAAATTCTCTAATAGGAGATGGGTAAAAAATTTACATGGACACCACACGGGGTCAGGGCCCGATCACTCCAACAAACTTACAAAAAGTTTTGTCCATCAGTGATACACATGTGTATAAAATTTGAAGAAAATCGAGTTAATTTTTAAAAAATATATATAGGAACCCCTCGGGCCTCAGGGCCTCACTCCAAAAACTACACAAAAAATTTTGTCCATCGGAGATACACATGTAGATATATAAAATTTGAAGAAAATCGGGTTGATTTTTTTTGAAAATTTTTTATGGGCCCACGACCCCGGCCACCAAAATTTTTGCAAAAAGTGTTGTCTTATGAAGATACACACGTATATAAAATTTCAAAAAAATCGGGTTAAGTTTTTTAAAAAATTTGTTGGGGCCTGTCTCCAAATTTTTTGCAAAAAGTGTTGCCGTCGGAGATACACACGTATGTAAAATTTAAAAAAAATCGGGTTAATTAAAAAAAAAAATTGGGGACCAATGACCCTGGGGCCCGGGGTCTCCAAAATTTGTACAAAAAGTGTTTTTTATCGGAGATACATACGTATATAAAATTTAAAGAAAATCGGGTTAATTATTTAAAAAAAAGTTATGGGGCCCCACGAACCCGGTCCCGGGGTGTCCAAATTTTTTACAAAAATTTTTGTCTATCGGAGATACACATGTGTATTAAATGTAAAGAAAATCGGGTTAATTTTTTTTAAAAATTGTATGGGGCCCCACGAACCCGGGCCCGGGGTGTCCAAATTTTTTACAAAAAGTGTTGTCTATCGAAGATACACATGTGTATTAAATTTGAAGAAAATCGGGTTAATTTTTTTAAAAAATTGTATGGGGCCCCACGAACCCGGGCCTGGGGGTCACAAAATTTTTTACAAAAAGTGTTGTCTATCGGAGATACACATGTGTATTAAATTTGATGAAAATAGGGTTATTTTTTTTAAAAAAAATTTATGAGGTCCCACGAACCCGGGCCCGGGGTCTCCAAAATTTTTACAAAAAGTGTTGTATATTAGAGATACACATGTGTATAAAATTTGAAGAGAATCGAGAAAATTTTTTTTAAATATTTGTAGGGGAGCCCCCCGACCCCGTGGCCCGAGGGGCCTCAAATTTTAATAGAAAGTGTTGTCTCCGGAAATGCACATGTGTGCAATTTCAATAAAATCGGGCTTTGGGAAGTCGGTTAAAAATTTATCGCAAGATTCCACGACAGACAGACAGACGTCCGACAGATTTCCGACCGACATCCGTGCCACGTGAAAGTGAAGTTAATATAGAGAATTTAAAAACGACATCAATAAAAATACAATTCAGTAAATAAGTAAGTAAGTTGAATTAAGCATAAAACATTTATGTCTCGTTTCATTTGCTGGGTTAATTTGTGCTTGAGCTAAGATTTCTCTCTCTCTCCACCACCAAAGTGGTATCTGATGCCACTATCAGATATTTATATAAGGGCCTTGCGGTTTATGCATGAGCATAAATACTATTATGAATAGAGAATGTGCTATCACACCTCCAAGTGGTGTCCTATGTTCCCCCAAAAATAATGGGGGAATAATCGGGCTAGTTCCTTTAAAGTAAGTAAGGCTAATAACGTTGTTGCTTGGTTTAGTTAATTCTTTCTATCATCGTAAGTAAATACATACTTACCAAATATCTAGTTGCGAGCCCGAAGGGCGAAGCTAATAATCAGAGGACAAGAAATTTTTTCTAGCGTTGGGTTGTCGGGTTGTACGTTTGTCCGGTTGTATATCGTGACATCTACCAGTCAGAATTTGATGGGACTTGTTTTAAAACAATTGGTAAGCGCTTGGCTTGCGATGACGCGTGTCACGTGTGGCGCTTTTTTTTTTTTTTTTTTAAATTACTTGTTTTAAAACTTGGCTTGCGATGACGTGACGCGTGTCACGTGTCGCGCCTCGCGTATGGCGCGTGCAATTTTTTTTTTTTAAATACTTTTTTTTAAACTCGGATGCGTCGCGCGTGGCGTGTGTAAAGTTTTTTTTTTTTTAAAAAAAAAGGTATTGTTTTAAAATTTGACTTGCGATTGCGAACATTAAGAACTTGACTCGTATTACGTGTCGCGTATGGCGTGTGTAAATTTTTTTTTAAATACTTGTCTTAAAACTTGGCTTGCTATGACGTGACTCGTGTCACGTTTAGCGCGTCACGTGTGGCGCGTGTTTTTTTTTTGGCTTTTTTTTCCCGCCGGGAACATAACGAACAAAACAATTTTTGCTGTTTAGCCGAATTTTTCGACTTTCCTTTGTAATTGTCTCTGTTTCCTAGGACTATAACGAACAAAACAAAAAAAGAATTATTATTATGGATTTACATCGTTCGAAGGGTTTTTTTTCACTTTAAACCCTTTTCTTATACCTACCAAATATACATAAAAAAATTCATAACAATCGGTCGAGCCGTTTCGGAGCAGTTGAGACCCAAACACCGTGACACGAGATTTTTATATATACGTATGTATTTCAGATGAAAAACACTTTTTGTAAAAATGTTGGAGACCTCAAGCCCCAGGGTCATTGGGCCCCAAACAATTTTTTAAAAAAATTAACCCGATTTTTTTTAAATTTAACATACATGTGTATCTCCAATGGACAACACTTTTTGCAAAAATTTTGGTGGCCGCGGTCGTGGGGCCCCATAAAAATTTTTCAGAAAAATTAACCTGATTTTCTTTAAATTTTATATACCTGTGTAACTCCGATGGACAAAATATTTTGTAAAGTTTTTGGAGTGAACGGGCCCTGAGGCCCAAATGGTGCCCATATAAATTTTTTAAAAATTAGCTCGATTTACTTCAAATTTTAAACACATGTGTATCACTGATGGACAAAACTTTTTGTATATTTGTTGGAGTGATAGGGCCCCTGAGACCCGTGTGGTGTCCATTTAAATTTTTTCAAAATTAGCCCGATTTTCTTCAAATTTTAACACATACACATCTCCTATTAGAGAATTTACACGAACAATTTTAATTTTTATGGGTTGTTTTTTTAAAGTAAAATCCTTTTAAGATAATTCAGTCTTTAGGCTGAATTACAACTATCCATATGGCGAGCTGAGAAGCTCACTTTACTATCTTTAGTTATTATTTAGGCTTCTAGATGTTTTTTTCCAACGAATCGACCAATTTCAATAAATGTGACTTTAGGTTATCATATCGATGAACTCCAAATGCAAAAATATAAAATTCTATGATCTTTTTTCGTTTTTATATTTTTATTATAAATATAACAATTCAACCAGATAGATAATTAAGAAAGTAATGCTTGCAAGTAAGTTTACCTTTATAAATACTCAATTAATTGGCGATCAAATTTTTTGTACACTTATCTGACCACGTATTTATCTGACTATTTTTAGATTATTTATTTATTATTCATTTCAATTTTTGTATTCAAGCTAGTATAAAAAAAGAAAATTTAACAATAGGAATAAAGAAACTCTAATAAAGTTTAAAAATAAAAATAAATTAAGAACATTCTTTGACTTCTTACAGTTAGTAGTGAATAAAATTTCATAAAATATAATATATTATTATTGAAAGATAAAATTCGGGGTACATCAGTTTATGAAAATTAGATTTTAAATTTGTTAAAATTCAGTGCTGAGTAAAAAAATTCTACTTATTCAAAAACATTTAATTGCTTTTTAGTTATTTAGTATAGGGTTTTTCAATAAAGCACTTCAACTTTTTTTTTGAATAAAACACAAACTGTTCGACTTTTGAACTAATTTTTTTTTATTAACGAATTTGAACATATACATATGATACATTTAAGTATGAAACTCGATTTCTTTTGCATGACCACCGCGTGCACGTTTTACGAAGTGAGCCCCATCGCTGAAGATGATTTTTCGGTGAAAATCTGCATCATTTTCGATTTGCTCTTGAGCCCAATTCACGAATCGGCGTCGCTTCAAATGGTCAAACGGCTTTAGTTGTTGTGTCTTGATTTTATACGGATGTAGGCCAAGATCTTTACGTAAAATCGATTGTCGAACGGGCTGGCTTGTTAAATGGACCGTAAAATGGCCGTAATGCTCTTAAAGTAGCGGCAACAGAACGATTATTTTGATAAAAAATTTGCACAATTTGCAATCGCTGTTCACATATTTAGCATTCCAGAATGAAATATATACTAATGAAGTTTCCAAATGACGAAAGAACAATAAAAAATATGGCGTCGTTCGCCGTCCCTATTGAAGAAAAGTTGAAGCGCACCTATTGAAACACCCTATACATGCTAATTTAAAATATTTTATTCAATTAAAATCAAAGGAAGAAAGGGGAAAAGATTGAACAGTATAGCATAAAAAATCTCATAAAAGTAATAAATGATAAATAATAACACAACATATTTTGGTAAAAGCTTTAACATTCCAAGGCATAACAAATATCAAGCAGGAAGTCCTAGTTATGATTTAATATTGTCAAGATCAATTGAGAACAGCCATCTATTAACCTTTTTTGAAAAGGAATTAATGTTGTGAGTGGTTCTGGTATCGTATGGTATTTATTAAAATATTTTGGCGAAGTAATAACAACCCATAAAAATTAAAATTTTTCATGTAAATTCTCTAATCGCAGATACATGTGTGCAAGTATTCAAACTTGAACACCTCGAAAACTCTGTCACTTTGAAAGCTAACATATGGGTATGGTTTCGGATACGGTTTGTGCAATTGGAAAGAGACATTAGTAAACAAAATACATACATATTACTTAAAGATGAAATGGAATGTTCATACTCGATTCGACTTTTATACTATTACGCACATTCATGTTAACTTTGTGAAATGGCATTAATAATGATTGTGTAAGTCGGAGTAATGTATATTGATGCTTGAGAAATGATGTAAAACCGAAATTTTCTGTTTTCGTTCATTATTAGAAATAATGACATTATTAATAACCGTGTAAGTGCCGAGTTAAATATATGGCGACGCAAACTCGTAGTGCTGCCATGAACAGGCAGAATATTGGGTATTGGGTATACACATGTGTGTAAAATTTGAAAAAATCGGGTTATTTTTATTTTAAATTTGTATGGGAGCCCCACGAACCCGAGGCCCGATCACTTCCAAATTTTAAAAGAAAGTATTGTCACCGGAAATACACATGTGTACAAAATTTCAGGAAAATCGGGCTTTAGAAAGTGCGTTAAAAATTGATAATTAAAAAAAATTGTATGGGAGCCCGGGGCCCGATCGCTTCAAAAATTGTACAAAAAGTTTTGTTCATCGGAAATACACATGCATATAAAATTTTAAGAAAATCGGGAACTTTTTTCATAAAATTTGTATGGGTGCCCCTCCGACCCAGGGGCCCGATCTCTTCAAAAAATATAAAAAAGTGTTTTCCATCGGAGATACGGAGAATCGGGTAAATTTTGTAAAAAATTTGTATGGGAGGCCCCGACCCTGAGGTCCGAGGGGCCTCAAATTTTAATAGAAAGTATTGTCACGGGAAATACGTATGTGTGCACAATTTCAATAAAATCGGACTTTAGGAAGTGTGCTAAAAATGTATGACAAGATATGGGAAGTGGGTTAAAAATTGATCGCAATATTCCACGACACACAAATCCACAAACCCACAAACACACGGGCACGCGAAGTTAATATAGTGAATTTAATTATAGAAAAAACAACCCATAAAAATTAAAATTTTTCATGTTAATTCTCCAATAGCCAGAAATATACTGAATTCCTATATAAATGCTGAAAATCAAAAACAAATGCGAAGCACTGCAATCCAACAACAAAAAAAACCATAATTGTATAGCAAGCAGCGCTTCTTACAATGCACCAGATCATCTGCGCACACAGAACACAGTCATTATAGTATGATAAGATATGATGCCGCTATATGGAAAAAAATTGTATGGGAGGCCTCAGATCCCACAGCCCGATCACTCTCAAATTCTTTAATAGAAAGTGTTGTCATTGGAAGTACACATGTGTGCAAAGTTTAAATAAAATCGGACTTTAGGAAGTGTGCTAAAAATGTATGACAAGATTCTGCCAACCAGCTAGCCAGCCAGCCAGCCAGCCAGCCACGGGGATGCAAAGTTAATATAGAGAATTTAAAAATGCAAGAAATGAGTTCTGTGTGCGAAAGGGGCATTTACAAATGACATATCACTGACACGCAAATTAAAAACGCTTGAGTATCTGGTAGCAATATTACCACTTGGTATAAAGTATTCTCTAAGGACTTTAAATATATACAAGTGCCGAAGTGGTAGAATGCCAAGATCGCAAAAAAAACAAAAAAAAGCATTTTACCACTAATAAGATCATGACCTGGTGCCTTTTTGGGGTTTATATGTTCGCTGATCATTATTTTTACTTCACGCCATTTATATTTAATAGGTTGAAATTCTGAAGCTTCAGTTTCTTCAGGCAGCAATTCCGAGTGTCCATTATTTTCGTTCGGAGTAAATATTTTAACTAAATGTTGGGCGAATGCGTTTGCTTTTTCTGCATCGCTTCTTGCCCAGGTTCCATCGGGAAGGCGAATCGGAGGACATGATTGCGTAGGCCGTTTCAGGTTTTTTGTGGCTTTCCACAGTGAATAATCTGTTGCTTCTGATGCTGTAAGTTTGCTTAGATAATATTGAATCCCCTCATCATGTTCTTTTGTTAGTGCTTTGATAGCTTTATTTAATTTTGATTTAAGTCCAGGTGATCTATGTAACTGCCATTGCCTGCGCAATATGCGTTTGGTCTTTAAGAGCTGTTGAATATTCTTTGACGCTTGCATTTTCACTTTAGTAGAGCTGTTGCATGTAGCATCCTTTGCTGCTTGCTCTAATGTCTTCGTTAGGTGTTGTACTGCTTCATCAATCTCAGATTTCGATTTAAGTGGGATACTTAATGAGCACTCTCTTGTCACTGCAGATTTGAATTGTGACCAATTAGTGTGTCGGTTTGTTAAAAAAATATTTGATTCTGAATTTAAGTTTCTGAAGTTGGTCAATTAGATATACACATATAAGCTTATGAGGACGATTCATTTTGGGAATATCCAGAAGGAGGTGTCGGAGCCTAGTCAGTTTATTTACAGGACATAGCCCGACTGGAATTCATATGTTAAAGTTGGGACTTATATTGGATGGAATATGTAAGTCTTGCCTGGAGGAAGAAGAAACAACTACACATTTCCTTTGTAGCTGTCTTGCTTACTCCAGGCTACGGAAGAACGTTTTTGGAAGGGATATAATACCGATCGAAGAACTTCGGTCGTTGAAACTATAATAAGTCATTCGTTATCTTTAAGTAACGAAGAGATTTGAATAGTAAACTTACTGGGAACGAGTACAATGAACCGAAGGTCTGAGTGCTCTGGTTTGGTTTTTCTCAGATTATTACATCAACCCACTGCAACTATATACCAGATTGAAACCCACATTGTTCTTCCGCAACAGATTTATTTCTATATAAGAACGAAATCATCCGCGATTTAACTTTTTCTAAAAGTTTACCGAAAGTGGGAAGCAGAGATATAGGTCTATAGTTTGACGCAAATTTTTTATTACCATTTTTGTGTAAGGGAATAACTTCCGCACAGACTTTGGAAATTTACCGTAAGCAATGCTTAAAAAGATAGCACAAGACATCTACGACATACCATACTATAATTTTTAATAGGTTATTTGAAATACCGTCACTGGATCAGGAGTTTTTACTTTCTAAGCTAATTTCTACTTGTAAATCTCAACAGGGGTAATTAAAAAAAAGCCGAAGCTATTCGTCTGATATCTTTCTTCAATAAGATGTGCAGAGAGATTGCAGTTGCAGCCATCATGCTCGGGGATCCTTGGCTTTAATTTAACGGAAATATCCACAAAGTAATCTATGAATCCATTAGCTGTGCTACAATCGTCTGAAATCGCTTCATTATCGATGTATACGCTTTGGATTACGGTAGATTTATTTCCTTTACCTAATAAATTGTTCACTACTTTCCATTCTTCCTTGATATTTCCCCTGTAAAGATTGGTTGGTGAAATGCAGATCCCGAGCTTCTGCAACCTGTTCCTCGATTCTCTTACAAAGAGTTTCGTAGGCCAGTGTAAGTCTTAGGTTTTGTGGATTTCGTTTGCATTTTTTAGCTAGGAGATTTTTATTCTAATTTGTTTAAGTAATTTTTGTGACATCCATTCTTTCAAAAATGTTTGCTTGTTAGAGTGGTATATCGAGGTACATTTCTTAATATGATTTGTTAAAATCGAAATAAAGAGGTCATAAAACACAGTTTCCCATTGCTCGACAGTAGGTCTTGCACGTAGCTTGTTGAAATCCGTTCTAGTTTTTTTTTTTTCATTATCTTGTTACACTTGACTTGACTAATTAGAATCGATGACATTAGAATATAAGCTGTAGAAAAAGTGTTCTGATATTTTATAATCAAAAACTACTAAATAAGGTATTATTATTTTTATGACACCGTAAGAAGATATGGTCAATGCAACTTTCTGTTAGGTTCGTTAACCGGGTTGGTTCGATAACAACACATTGTAGGCCGTAAGAAGCCATAAGAAGCAAATAATTTTCACCATCTCTGTCTGAGTTATTTAATATGTCAATGCTTACATCACCAATAACGATTAGGTTGTTTGATTTAATGGAACACAGAATATTGTGAAATTGAATAAAAACTTTTTTACTATCTGAATGTAGTCTATAAACACAAATCAATGAGTATTTCTCATTGTTGATTAAAAACTCAACTTTAATTATGTCTGCACATATAATATCGACATTGGAACAATCGCACACATAATCATTCCTGGAAAAAACTGCGACTTCACCAGGTGCGTAAGATTGGTTACAATTGCCATAAAGAGTATAGCCTGGTATGTTATAAAATACAAAAATAAAAAGAAATTTCACAAACAATTAAGAGAGGCATACCCATTCACGAGAACTTTTGAAAAATCCAGATGGTATAAATAATGTTAATGTGGTATAAGCTGAGAATATTATTAAAAAATATAATTATTGGGAATTCAAAATATATTGCAAAAGCTAAGGGTGTTCGTGTTTATCTTTCCCCGAAGATAAAATTTCCATCCGCTTGATATAATCAATTTAATTTTTAATTCAACGCCATATGTTTCAATTTCGTCAGAAGTGTTTGTCTATATATATATGTTTGTCTATACATATAATTTACTCTACATCTTAGCTGCTGTTGATGTGGTATAACTTTATTATCATTTGATCGACATATAAGAAGCGACGATGTGTTTGTACTACCTTGGATCTTGGTGCCTAACGTCCTTAATACCTTTTGAATTTTCTATTAGTAGAATGATATTTTTAATATTTTAAGTAAAGTATTGTTACGAAAATTAGGTAGTAGCGCAGATAATAGAATTAGAATCCTAAGACAATTTGCAATGTACATCTAAATTCTCTAATCGCAGAAATTGATTGTCACCGGAAATATACATGCGTGCAAAATTTCAATAAAATCGGGCTTTGGAAAGTGTGTTAAAAATTGATCACAAGATTCTGCCCACCATCCAGCCAGCCAGCCACGGGCACGCGAAGTTAATATAGAGAATTTAAAAAAAAAAAAAACCCATAAAAATTAAATTTTTTTTATCTAAATTCTCTAATCGCAGAAATTGATATGGGAGCCCCTCGATCCTGGGTCATTTTTTATTTTTTTATTGTAGGAGAAAATCATCGAAAGAGACATTTGACATCAGATGTCAAATTTGAAAATGCTCAGATCATTTTATTCTGAGCACTTAGAGCACGCTCATACTCTGAGCAAATAAGAAACACGAGCATTTTTCTTGAGAACTCTTTGAGTGCTCTAAACTAATTTATGAAAACGCCAAATGACAGAATACTGTGAAAACTTGTTGTTCTATCTGTAAGTTGATATCAACAACAAAAAACGACATCAATAAAAATACAATTCAGTAAATAAGTAAATAAGTTGAATTAAGCATAAAACATTTATGTCTCGTTTCATTTGCAAGGTTCATTTGTGCGTGAGCTAAGATTTCTCTCTCTCTCCACAACCAAAACCAAGCAGCGCAGCCGACTGCGCAGCACACACCGCACACAGTCATTAAAGTACGACGGTATCTGATGCCAATATATGATGTATAAAGGCCTTGCGGCCGAACCCGGGGCCCGAACACTACCAAATTTTAGAAAAAGTATTGTTTATTGGGTATACACATGTGTGTAAAATTTGAAAAAAATCGGGTAATTTTTATTTTAAATTTGTATGGGAGCCCCACGAACCCGGGGCCCGATCACTTCCAAATTTAAAAGAAAGTACTGTCACCGGAAATATACAGGTGTACAAAATTTCAATAAAATCGGGCTTTAGGAAGTGGGTTAAAAATTGATCAGAAAATCTGACCAGCCAGCCAGCCACCCAGCCAGCCACGTGCACGCGAAGTTAATATAGAGAATGTAAAAAGGTATACTGAATTAGAATTAAACACTTTCGAATAGCATACTTTTAGGCTGTAAGATTTATTAGATTATTTGAAATGTAACCGCCTGTAAGTTTAAATCATTATATACTGGTCCTAAATGTAGTCAAACCGGTTTTTATTTTGCCCGGTTTTTGTGTAAGTACAAGATTGAATATGTAGCTTATTTTTAGAAGATGACTCATTACATATCAATTTTGCAAATTGTGAGACAGTAAGATTTTGCAAATCCCGAGACATTAAAATCTTGCAAATCATTGGACAATAAATAAATTAAGTGAAATCCGTAAACCATCTATATATATTGTTACGAAAAGTAGTAAGTAGCGTATATAATAGAATTAGAATCCTAAGATAAATCCCAATGTAAATACTGCATACTAAAAATAATCACTTTCATGTTGCATACTTTTAGGCTCTAACACTATTCGATTATTTGAAATTTGAAATGTAACCGCCAGCAAGTTTGAATCATTGTGTACTGGTCGAACAAGTAGTCAAACCGGTTTGTGCGGTTTGCTCGGTTTTTGTAAAAGAACATGATTGAACATGTAGTCTTTTTTTAGAAGATGACTCATTACATATAAGTATCGTTAGTTGTAAATAAGGGAATATGGGTACATTTTTCTGGTCTATTCTCGATATTTCTGTCTAGTTTTTAATTGAGTATAAATAGAGGCGTTAAGCCGAAGTAAGATGATTAGTTGCTTGGAATTTAACCAGTGCAGTTGTAAAAGTTCTTGTAAAGTGATAAAGTTATAACCTAAGAGAATTATTGTGAAGTACTATTATCATAAGTGTTTTCGTGTTCATCTAAAAGTAATCACCAATATAAATTGTGAACTTGTGGTATTGTTCTGTTTGAATATTAAAGTTGTTATTTGTAAATTAATATTGGTCTTAATTTCGTAACAATTGGTGTCAGAAGTGGGATTTTGCAAATCGGAAGACAGTAAAATTTTGCAAATCGTGTAAATTGAGTGAAAATAAAAATTTGCAAATTGTGAGACAGTAAAATTTTGGACAATAAATAAAATAATTGGTGATTTTTCAAACCTTGAGACAGTAAATAAATTAAGTGAAATTTAACAAATCGATAAACAATACACAATAAAATGGAAAGTGCAGTGAACATTAAATCTTATAGTTCCCTGGAGCTTAAAGAAGAGCTTGGAAGGCGAGTTCTAAGCACTGCCAGAAATAAGCAGGAGTTATTTCTCCGTTTACAACAAGTCGTTAAAGCAGAAAAACAGCAGGCTGGTGAACCGTTTTCAATTGAGACGGAGTTAGTGGAGCGAAAAACGGCTACTTCGGAAGATAAAGAAGCACCAAACATGGAAGCGATGTTTAATGCGCTAATGCAGCAAATGCAGCAGCAAAGTAAAAAATCGCAGCAACAAAACCAAGAGATGAAGCAAGATTTGAATTTTCAAATTAGCGACAAGTTAGAACAGCAGATCCAAAAGCTGAATCGACAAAATCAACAGCAGAGCCAAGAGCTGAAACAGGAGTTGAACTCTAAATTTGATCAGCAAAATCAAAAGCTGGATGTTATTCAAGAAAAGATAAGAGGTGAGATGAGTGAAATACAAGCAACATTTCAAGAGGAAGGGAAATCGCTCGAAACGAATATGTCAGAAAAGGTGAGTGGTCTGGAAGGAAAAATTAAATAGTTCGAGACCCGATTGGAGCGAGGAGAACGACTTCAAGAACTAGAACGGGAAATAACTAACTTAGCACGGCAAGCCTATTGTGGGGTTCCGGCTGGTATCTTGGACGGATTGGCAGTGGAGGCGTTCATCAATGCTATTCGAGATGAGCAGTTGCAGCTTCATTTGAGGACAACATCCAGAGGAAAGTCAATGAATGAAGTATTGGCATCGGCCTTGGAATACGAATATGCTACAGCTAGAGTCAGTTTGTCCACTGATTTAATTAGATTGCGTCAGCTGTAAACTGAGGACATCACACAAATAAAGGCAATAGTTAAAGAGGAAATCCGAAAATCAAAAACTTGAAGCCCTAAGAACGACGGATACCCAACATCTAGTTCCCGTCCAAAATGCTTTAGATGTCTGAAGCCTGGACATTTTATCCGAGACTGCAAGGAACCAAGACCAGTTCAAACTACAATACAGCCAGTGAATCGTGTCAAGAGACCTGAAAATTTACGGCAGCTAGGCACATCACAGATAAATGAGGTGCAGCAGCCAGCTTACCTCGTAGCTGCAGACCAGGAAAACTAAGTTACACCAGCTTTACGGGGCGTAAGCTGGTGAAGAGGGGAGAGAGCCCCAGGATCACGGTGAACATTGCCAAACTTGGAAAGGACAGCAACAGCTTGGTTGTTAGTGGTATTTTAGAAGGAAAACCATGTACGTTTACCTTGGATACAGGAGCTTCCAGATCAGTTGTAAATCCCAAAATGGTGTCCAAAGGTCAAGTGGAAAAAGTATTTCGTTATAATTTGAGAACAGCGACCGGTGAAGTTACAGCAATTAAAGGAGAGTGCTCCTGTAGTGTCATGTTTGGAAGAATACGGTTTTCTCATCGGTTTATTGTGGCCAGCATTACAGATGAATGCATATTGGGCTTGGATTTTATGACAGAGCACGAGATGTCCCTTGATCTGAAGAACCACGTGTTAAAATGGCGTAATGTGGAAGTACCCCTGCAAATAAACGACAACCAGACTGGTTGGCTAAGAATTATTACTGAAGAAAAAGTACAGATACCACCGATGTGCTAGAAAATCATCTATGGCAAGGTGAACGGTGATCTTGGGGACAGAAGTGTAGGAATAGTGGAGCCAACCAATTTTAATAAGAACGGATTGATATGCGGAAGATCTCTAGTGAAACTCCAGCCTAAGATACCAGTGAGAATAATGAACGTTAGCCCATCACCGAAGGTAATAAGAGAAGGAACAGTCATTGGCAAGACTTAGGGAGTAAGCTGTAGCGCAAACTGTCAGCCTGTAAAAGTAAAGAATACCCCACTAAATCTGGAAAGGAAGGAGATAATTCATTCGCTATGTAAACATCTTCCAGCAGCACAGCGACAAGCAGCAGAACAGGCGCTAAAGCAATTTTCCGACGTTTTTGCTGTCAGCGACAACGACATGGGCAAAACCAAAAAATAAAAAAAAATAAAATTTTTTTATTTTAGTTATTTAAGTCACAAAAAATAAAAACGAAAAAACCGAAATTCAACATTAAAGCCTGAATTTGTATTTGCCCCAGAGGACTAACTACGAAAAACCACAAAGAATCGTATCTTTTGAAAAGAGATTTTCTCTTTTTTGTGAAACTTCATTTGAAACCAACTCTTCCCCTCAAGCTTGGTGCAATTTTTGACGACAAGAAACACAAACAAAAGAACGTGGCCAACCTACGAGGAACAACAGAGAATACTCAAGAGCTCAATTTGAGTCTAGCTTTTTCGATCATCCTTGCAATGTTTGGCGTTGGAGCTTATCGGCTCGATAGTTTTGCGTGCCTTTTTCGTTTGTTAGGCCTGGTACTACAAACGAATCCGGTACAATTCACTGTGGATTTGTTGGCCTTCAAGAAAGAAGTCAGCTAGTTCCTGCAAGACCGAATTTTTCAAAGGAGTTTCCAAGAATTTTGAAGGCTAATGTATGTTATTTTTTTTTATTTTTTTTGTAATATTTTCTCGGTCAAGGTTTTTTGTAGTTTTCCTTGACCATGATTCATTCATTAAAGCATTTGGACTCGCGTCGTTTTAGTTTCATGATTGTTTTTCCGTATTGCTTTTTTCAATGAATCAGGGAGAATTTCGAGAAAATAATTTGAAACCGGCTACAAACGTGAGGAATGTGATATATTGTAAATCACATTTCTCCGATTTATTTCTTAATTTTAATAAAGGGCTTAGCCCACCTTATTGCCGTGGCGCAAGTCATTTAGGGAGTATTCCCTTGGCAATAAGTTTAAATATATAAAAAAAAATAATAAAAAAAAAAACCAATATAGTGCGACATCGAATCGATACAGGAAATGCGACTCCAATTCGACAGGCGCCAAGACGATTACCACTTGCTAAGCAACAAGAGGCAGAAACACTGGTCAAGAAGATGGAACGTGATGGAATAATAGAGAAGTCCAAAAGCCCATGGAGCTCACCTTGGTACTTGTTCAAAAGAAAGATGGTTCAACTAGATTTTGTGTGGACTATCGGAAACTGAACGATGTTACCAAGAAGGATAGTTATCCATTGCCACGTATAGACGACACGTTGGACACCTTATCGGGAGCCAGAATCTTCAGTACATTGGATCTGAAAAGCGGATACTGGCAGGTAGCAATTCATGACAACGACAAGGAGAAGACAGCATTTATTGCGGGAAACGGCTTGTATCAATTTTCTGTTATGCCGTTTGGATTATGCAACGCTCCGGCTACGTTCAAGCGGTTGATGGAACATGTTTTGCGAGGCCTTAGCTGGAAGACATGTCTAGTCTATTTGGATGACATCATTGTTTTTGGTCGCACCTTCAATGAGCACGTGAATAATCTTCGGCAAGTTCTGGAAACCATTAAAGCTGCAGGATTGAAGTTGAGTCCGCCGAAATGTAGCCTTTTCAAAAATGAAGTGAATTATTTGGGCCACATTGTATCCAGAAGACCTTGTGCACCCCAATGCAAACACTATACAAGGCAAGAAAACAACAAGTGCTCTGAAGTAGTTGCACAAATAAGACTAAGAAGATCGCTGGAAAAAGGAGCAGCTAAGGGAGGAACAAGTGCGCGATGACTCGATTGCTCCAATATTTCAATGGATGGAGCAAGGTGAAAGACCGGAGTGGCACGAGATTGCAACAGCAAGTCCTACAGTAAAAAGGTACTGGTATCAATGGCAGTCATTGAGATTAAAAGATGGACTATTGGTAAGGCAATGGGAATCGGCTGATGGTCAAAGCACAAAATCACAGATTTTTTGAATCGAGTCAAAGAAGTCCTGCAAGAATTACATAGTGGTACATCAGGAGCACATTTGGGCGTTAATAAGACACTAGATAAAGTTAGGAATCGCTTCTATTGGGTCAATTGCCGCAGAGATGTGGAAGACTGGTGCCGAACGTGTGATACATGTGCCGCAAGCAAAGGACCACAACCAAAAACCAGAGGAAAAATGCAACAGTACAATTTTGGAGCACCATTTGAGCGGGTGGCAATGGACATAGCTGGTTCATTCCCAGAAACAAGAGATGGAAATCGCTATATACTCGTGTGCATTGATTACTTTAGTAAATGGGCAGAAGCGTATCCCATCGCAAACCAGGAAGCTAATACGGTGGCTAGGGCATTCGTGGACAATTGGATCTGCAGATTTGGAGTATCACTGGAATTACATTCCGATCAAGGGCAGAATTTTGAATCGCTAGTCTTTCAAGAGCTGTGCAAGTACTCAAAATGAAGAAAACGAGGACTACCCCGTTACATCCACAGTCAGACGGAATGGTCAAAAGGTTCAACAGAACAATGGAAGAGCATCTGCGAAAAGAAGTTAATGCCAACCAAGAGGAATGGGATCGTTGTATACCGTTGTTTATGATGGGTTATCGTAGTGCTGTCCACAACACAACTAAAAACTCTCCAGCAATGATTGTATTTGGCAGAGAACTTCGTCTACCATGCGACATCAAATTTGGATCACCACCAGTAGAGCCTACAACAAAGGAGAACTACGTAAGTGTTCTAAGGCAGCGGATGATCGCTGTTCATGCTGCAATAAGGAGCAACATAGTGGATGCCAGCAACCGGATGAAAACGCGATATGACCTGCGAGCAAACTGTGGTGGATTTCAGGAAGGAGATTTGGTCTGGCTTTACAATCCCAAGAGAAGAAAAGGTAAATCTCCAAAACTACAGGAGAGTTGGAAAGGACCTTATAAGATCATTAAGAGGATTACTGATGTCGTATATCGGATTCAACAAAGCCCCAGATGTAAAATGAAAGTTGTTCACATTGACAGATTGGCACGGTACAATAACAGAAGGAATGCTGAATCTGTTCGGGACGAATTGAATTTAGGTGGGGGTAATGTTACGAAAAGTAGTTAGTAGCGTATATAATAGAATAAGAATCCTAAGATAAATCCCAATGTAAATATTGCATACTAAAATTAATCACTTTCATGTTGCATACTTTAGGGCTCTAACACTATTCGATTATTTGAAATGTAACCGCCAGCAAGTTTGAATCATTGTGTACTGGTCAAACAAGTAGTCAAACCGGTTTGTACGGTATGCTCGGTTTTTGTAAAAGAACATGATTGAACATGTTGTCTATTTTTAGAAGATGACTCATTACCTATAAGTATTGTTAGTTGTAAATAAGGGAATAAGGGTACAATTTTCTGGTCTATTCTCGATATTTCTGTCTAGTTTTTCATTGAGTATAAATAGAGGCGTTAAGCCTAAGTAAGATGATTAGTTGTTTGGAATTTAACCAGTGCAGTTGTAAAAGTTCTTGTAAAGTGATAAAGTTATAACCTAAGAGAATTATTGTGAAGTACTATTATCATAAGTGTTTTTGTGTTCATTTAAAAGTAATCACCAATATAAATTGTGAACTTGTGGTATTGTTCTGTTTAAATATTAAAGTTGTTATTTGTAAATTATTTAACTTGTGTTGTGTTTTAATTGCAAAATCCTTTACGAACTCGAAAGCCTGAATTTCGTAACAATATAATAAAACCAACCCATAAAAATTAAAATTGTTCATGTAAATTCTCTAATAGGAGAAACATATGTGTGCAAAGTTTGAACCGGGTTAATTTGGAACAAAATAATATTAAAGTCCCCTTCACTTAAATTTTTTTTCTAAAACTGTTCTAGATCGAGATAAACTTGTGCAAAAAAATGTGTATGGGAAAAATTCAAATCAAAAACTCAAAAATGTTTACATAAAGATCGGTCTATAAGAGATACACATATGCTTAAAATTTAAAGTAAATCGGGATAATTTTTAAAAAAAAATTTATGGTACCGCCTCTCTAAAATTTTTACAAAAACTTTTTTCCATTGGGATAAACATATGTTTAAACCCCTCCCTCCACACTCCTCGGGCAACAGAGCGAATTTGCTCAAAAAATGTCCAAAAAGTTTTGTCCATCAGAGCTACATATGTGTATAAAATTTTACCAAAATCGGGTTAATTTTTATTTTAAATTTGTATGAGGACCCACGACCCCAAGGCCCGGCGTCTGTGAAATTTTTACAATAAGTGTTGCCCATCAGAGATACACACGTGTACAAAATATGAAGAAAGTCGGGTTGATTTTTAAAAAAAATTTGTATGTGGTTCACAACCCCGGGCCCTGGCTCTCCAACATTTTTACAAAAAGTGTTGTCCATCGGAGATAACAGCGTGTATAAAATTTGAAAAACTTCGGGTTATATAGGGCGTTTTTTTGGGAGGTTTGTT
Organism: Nephrocerus scutellatus; assembly: GCA_947095585.1. Classification (NCBI taxonomy): domain Eukaryota; kingdom Metazoa; phylum Arthropoda; class Insecta; order Diptera; family Pipunculidae; genus Nephrocerus; species Nephrocerus scutellatus. The sequence goes on from OX352763.1 coordinate 91,503,827, forward strand.
TTTCCGATAGATGTCGTTTTATTTTATGACAGTTGTTTTGACAGCTCAAAGTGGCATTTCTACTCAGTATTGTTTGGCAAATCATTATGAAAAAAAAAAAAAAATGACATTTGTGAAAAATAGTCGTGGTAGCCATATGCCAGAAATTGTGTTTAAATGTTAAATGCCAAAAAATTATCTACCAAATAAAAAAAAATTTTGGTCATTTCATAATTTTATATGTGTTTTATTCAAAAAAAAAATCGGCAACCTCTTAAAAAAACACCCGTAAGATATAACGTGTTTTTTATTTGGTAGATAATTTTTTGGCATTTAACATTTAAACACAATTTCTGGCATATGGCTACCACTACTATTTTTCACAAATGTTATTTTTTTTTTTTTTTTTTTTTTTTTTTTTTTTTTTTTTTCATAATGATTTGCCAAACAATACTGAGTAGAAATGCCACTTTGAGCTGTCAAAACAACTGTCATAAAATAAAACGACATCTATCGGAAACAAACCTCCCAAAAAAACACCCATTATTTGTATGTGGTCCCCACAACCCCACAATCTCCAACATTTTTACAAAAAGTGTTGTATATAAAATTTGAAGAAAATCGGGTTAATTTTTTTAAAACACCTTTATGCAATTTGTTAAATGGTGACCCCTTGACCCAGGAGTCTGACCACTTTCAAAATATACCTATTTAGTGTCCATTATAGTATAAATCCCCTATGCAAAGTTTGAACGCGATCGATTCATAAAAACATGCAATTTGTAAAAACAATAAAAAAAATTCGTATGGTGACCCCTTGACCTAGGAGTCTGACCACTTTCAAAATATACCTATTTAGTGCCCATTATGGTATAAAACCCCTACGCAAAGTTTGTACGCGATGGGTTCATAAAAACATGCAATTTGTAGAAACAATAAAAAAAAATCATATGGAGACCCTTTGATTTAGGAGTCTGACTACTTTAAAAATATACCTATTTAGTGCCCATTATGGTATAAAACCCCTATGCAAAGTTTGAACGCGATCGATTCATAAAAACATGCAATTTGTAAAAACAATAAAAAAAAATCGTATGGTGACCCCCTGACCTAGGAGTCTGACCACTTTTAAAATATGCCTATTAAGTGCCTATTATGGTAGAAAATCCATATGCAAAGTTAGAACGCGATCGGTTGAAGGGTTTGGCAGTCCATACCGGACATACATACATACATACATACAAAGTTACACTTTTCAATTTCACGTGTATTTGTTGTTGTTTTAGAATGAGCTAGTTCATTTCAGAAAAAAAATCATAACTCGAGAATGGCTGGACCCATTTTGGATTTCAATGGCAATCGGTTGAGCCGAGTTATGGAGTGTCAATCAAAATGTACACTTCTTTTTAAATTCTCTATATTAACTTCGCGTGCCCGTGATTTTTTTGTTTTTTTTTATGGCTGTGCCAAAGGTGGGGAATCTTCTAAAAGATACCAGTAGAGCCCTCCAGGGGTACTAGCATGCACGATTCGTAAACCTGAATTATCGTACCAGGAATTACGCATACGTACTAAACCCTCCTTACACACTTCAACCACTCTCCCCATGGGACTACCGTTAGGTATTACATCACTGGGCTGGTTAGCAGATTACTCTATGCCTTCTGCATCTTCTGCTGCTGCTGATCGCCTTATATTTTCGATTCTGCGCAGCTCGTTTTGCACATTCGTTACGAATACACACACTTCTGTCCACTTATCCTCGGATCTAAGCATTTCTTCTAAAAGGACGTGTGGACTTGGCAGGTTGCTTCTCCATTCTCTGAAGCGTCTGCAATGGAAAATCGCATGCTCTGTGTCTTCTTCCATGTCCGGAAAATCTGGGCACAAAGGTGAGCTATCGTGTCCAAATCGATAAAGATATTTTCGATAGCCGCCATGGCCTAAGAGAAACTGTGTAAATTGGTAATTGCATTTACCGTGAGATCGGTTTGTCCAATTCTCAATGTTCGGGATCAGCTTGTAGGTCCATCTTCCTTTCAAACTTATGTCCCACCGGTCTTGCCGTACAGCCCTTGAGGTGGCCTTTTCTTCCTCTTTGATCATTTCGATTGATCGTTGGTCCTGTTGTGATAAGGCTCTTCTATTGTAGATCCTAAGCATTTCATCTGCGAGGATATCTACTGGAACCATTCCTGCTATAACGAGGGCAGCATCATCGGAGATCGTTCGGAACCCGCTGATCGTCCTTAGTGCACTGAGTCTGTATATAGACGATAAGTTTCTTCTTATTTCTTTAGTCACCAGTGCATCCGCCCAAACTGGGGCTGCGTAAAGGAGGACTGAGCCGACTACTCTGGACATTAGGACCCTCCTTGGATATCCTGGTCCTCCAACGTTTGGCTGAATCCGGAATAATGCTGCCTGCATCTGGGAAGCCTTTTTGCTCGAGTAGTCCACGTGTATTTTAAAACGGAGCCTATTGTCAAGCATTACTCCTAGGTATTTGGCAAAATCCTTTGATCTAATAGTCTGGTTACCAACTTTTATATTTATGTATTCTATATTTTTCCGGCTGGTAATCAGGACTGCTTCCGTTTTATGGTCGGCTAATTCTAGACCGACGGATACTAGCCATTCTTTGATTTGGCCAACTGCTTCTTTCGTGGCTGACTCTATTCTATTGATTGTCTTTGACACTGTGACAACGGCGATGTCGTCAGCGAATCCAAATATTTGTACGCCTGGTGGTAATGCTAGTCTTAGAACTCCATCGTACATAATATTCCAAAGAAGGGGACCCAGCACCGATCCTTGTGGGACTCCTGCGGAGACGTTATAGTACTTTGTACCCTCATTGGTTTCGTACCTCAACCTTCTATAACTTAAGTAGCTTGACACTATCTTCCTTATATAGTACGGTTCATCCATTCTGGCGAGTGATCTTCTTATTGAGGACCATTTTGCAGAGTTAAAGGCATTTTTTATGTCCAGTGTCACTACTGCACAATATTCCTTTGTGCTCCACCGCCATCTTTTTCCTTCAATAGCATTCTTTGCTATATTGACCACCGCCTTAATGGCGTCGACGGTCGAGCGTGATTTTCGAAACCCGAACTGATGATCTGACAGTGCTCCTTTATTATCCGCTATATTAAGCAATCTGTCATATATGATCCGCTCGAGTATCTTTCCCATTGTGTCTAGTAGGCATATTGGGCGGAACGACGATGGTTCGCCCGGTGGTTTGTTTCCCTTTGGAAGCAATACTAAATGCTGCAGTTTCCAAGGTTCAGGGAAAACTCCTTCATCTAGACACTGTTGCATGCATGTCATGAACATGTCCGGCCTACTTCGGATGGCCGCTTTCAATGCTTTATTAGGAATGCCATCGGGTCCAGGAGCTTTGTTGTCTCGTATTCTTTTACTTGCGTTAACGAGTTCATTAACTGTTAGCCTTGGAATACTTTCTGTGCTAATTTCTCTTATTATGTATATGGTCCTTTCGGAAATAGGTGTTCTACGATGGACCTAAGCATTGTTGGGCATGATATTTGTGGGGTCTTACAGTCTTTTAGCTTGCCATAACTATTTTGTATGCTGTGCCCCAGGGATTGATGTCCGCCTCGTCACATAGTCGTTTGAAGCACTTCGACTTGCTTTCTTTAATTGCATTTTTTAAATTTCGTCTAGCTAATCTTAGCATATCAAGACGTTCTTGAATGTCTGATCCCCTTCTTGATCGCTGCACTCTGCGTCTGGCTTGTAAGCAGGTAGCTCTCAGTGCTTTTATCTGCTCATTCCACCAATAGCAGTGTACACCTCTCTTGCTAGATCTTCTCCTGGGCATAGCTGCGTCGCACGCTGTAGTGATTATACTGGTAAGTTGTTGCGACAGTATCTCGGATGTTCCGCTTTCGATTAGGAAGCTTGAGTTTATGACTTCCTCAAACATTTCTTTATCAAGGAACTTTCCATTTAGGTCCCCCTAATTTTGGGCGTTGCACGTCTTTTTTTTTTTAATTTCAATTACAATCGCCTGGTGGCCGCTGTGCGTATATTCTTCGCTGACGCGCCATTTTATCATCCGCAGGAGGGAACTGCTAGCGAAGGTAATATCGGTGATCGATCCCCTTCCTGCTTTGCGATACGTATTTGCTCGTCCCGTGTTAGCTATGCCTATATTTAATGAGGCGAAAGATTCTAGCGGATAATGTCCTCTGATATTAGTAAATCTGCTGCCCCAGTCTGTTGCCCAGGCATTGAAGTCTCCGCCTATAACCACTGGAGCTCTTCCTCGAGCATCGGCCGTTAAATTTTCTAGCATTGCTGAGTATTCGCTCATCGTCCCTGATCTCGATGCTAGTCCGTTGGGTAAGAGTCCTAACAATTGCCTGCTCGCCTAACGCTTCGCTGAGGACACTCTTGAATTCGGCAGTCTTTTCCCCTGTATCCTTAAGCTGGATGAGAAGATCGCCTTTTTGTGTTCTCCTGATCCTGGAAACTTCTTTTCCAATTAGCTCCATTTTTGGGTCCGCTTTCAAGTTGCGCAAAATCTGCGCATAGGACATTTCACCCTTTGCTTGTATAACAATAGCGTCAGGTCTTGTCTTTCTGACTGTTTTTGTTGTTTTCCTGGTGGCAGTCTCATTGCTAATGGCGTTGGTTTTGACCTTTTTTCCTTTGGCGACAACCCTTGTCCTTTCGCCTTCTCCCGTTTTCGGTGCATTTTCATTTTTCTTCTCCGGGATTTTGCATTTGGCGTCTCGCTGTCTATCGGCTGCTTTCGTTTTGGCTCGAGGGTAGCTTTTAGCCAGGGGAAGTTTGTGAGGAGGTGTGTTTTTTAATCACCTCCTTTGCCTTCTCATCTTTAAGGCTGATAGCCGATAGCTCATAAAGCTTTTTTATGCTATCAATTGCATCACGCAATGCTTGATGCATAGACCGCCTTTTTCCATCTTCCAGCATATCTACCAATTCTCTGATTTGCTCGCCTAACTTAAGGAAATCAGACTTCTGATGTTTTAGTTTTTCGGTCGTCGTCTTCTTACTAGTTGACGGCGACACGCGTACCTCCGTGGGTCCTGGAGATTGTGTTTTTTGGCCAACTGGTGACCTCACCAATCTGGAACTCCTTTGAAAGGCGTTCACTTCGACCACTTCTTCTACTTCTCCTCGTCCTACTCCCCTCCTAATTTTAAAGAATTCATTGTAATAAGGGTCCCCACTCAAAGCCGTTATCAATGCTCGGGTGTGTAGTAACGTAAGGATCCCATGGTTATCTATGCAAGCTGTGAGGCCATGCAATGGGTTGACACGAGCCCTTATGGGGTCTTGTGTTCAGAGCCAGAGCCAGAGCCAGAGCCTCTGATATTAGTAAATCTGCTGCCCCAGTCTGTTGCCCAGGCATTGAAGTCTCCGCCTATAACCACTGGAGCTCTTCCTCGAGCATCGGCCGTTAAATTTTCTAGCATTGCTGAGTATTCGCTCATCGTCCCTGATCTCGATGCTAGTCCGTTGGGTAAGAGTCCTAACAATTGCCTGCTCGCCTAACGCTTCGCTGAGGACACTCTTGAATTCGGCAGTCTTTTCCCCTGTATCCTTAAGCTGGATGAGAAGATCGCCTTTTTGTGTTCTCCTGATCCTGGAAACTTCTTTTCCAATTAGCTCCATTTTTGGGTCCGCTTTCAAGTTGCGCAAAATCTGCGCATAGGACATTTCACCCTTTGCTTGTATAACAATAGCGTCGGGTCTTGTCTTTCTGACTGTTTTTGTTGTTTTCCTGGTGGCAGTCTCATTGCTAATGGCGTTGGTTTTGACCTTTTTTCCTTTGGCGACAACCCTTGTCCATTCGCCTTCTCCCGTTTTCGGTGCATTTTCATTTTTCTTCTCCGGGATTTTGCATTTGGCGTCTCGCTGTCTATCGGCTGCTTTCGTTTTGGCTCGAGGGTAGCTTTTAGCCAGGGGAAGTTTGTGAGGAGGTGTGTTTTTTAATCACCTCCTTTGCCTTCTCATCTTTAAGGCTGATAGCCGATAGCTCATAAAGCTTTTTTATGCTATCAATTGCATCACGCAATGCTTGATGCATAGACCGCCTTTTTCCATCTTCCAGCATATCTACCAATTCTCTGATTTGCTCGCCTAACTTAAGGAAATCAGACTTCTGATGTTTTAGTTTTTCGGTCGTCGTCTTCTTACTAGTTGGCGGCGACACGCGTACCTCCGTGGGTCCTGGAGATTGTGTTTTTTGGCCAACTGGTGACCTCACCAATCTGGAACTCCTTTGAAAGGCGTTCACTTCGACCACTTCTTCTACTTCTCCTCGTCCTACTCCCCTCCTAATTTTAAAGAATTCATTGTAATAAGGGTCCCCACTCAAAGCCGTTATCAATGCTCGGGTGTGTAGTAACGTAAGGATCCCATGGTTATCTATGCAAGCTGTGAGGCCATGCAATGGGTTGACACGAGCCCTTATGGGGTCTTGTGTTCAGAGCCAGATCAGTGTTAGACAGGAATTTTCATCTGTACCTACACCACTAACTTAATAGCGATGAAACATTGAGCGTACTTTGAGTTCTGCCAGGGTTTTAACGGGACGGGGGGGGGGGCCTGAAAGCCATTTCAGCAAAATTTCACTCTCACCTACTCAGGTAACAGAATACTACAGACGTCAGCCCAAGAGTTGACAAATCAAGATGATGCTTCCAGTATACCATAATTAAGACCTAACTGGGCTCAGTCTTAATGCAATCATTGAATGCCGCGCTCCCTCGTTGGCCGCGGCTTTTTCTCCGGGCGGGTTGGGAGTTATACCGCTCCTATTCGGTCGTCAGAGCCTCGGCGAGCTGGTTTTTCTAGTCATGAGAGGTTGACAGTGACTTCTTCTCCACCGTAACCCTGGCTAGGGCCCCTCACATGGTACTATCACCCGGGGCAGGTGAACCAAGGTTTGTTGACGTGGTTTTACTCCCCCGACTAGGGCCCGTGGGGTTGTCAGACCCAACACTCTACTTCAAGAGTGCCCTCGCGTGCCCTTGTGTTTGTGGGTTTGTGTGTGGATTTGTAATCTTGCGATTAATTTTTAACCCACTTCCCATAGCCCGATTTTATTGAAATTTTGCATATATGTATATTTCCGGTGACAATACTTTCTCGGACCTCGGGTTCGGGGGGCTCCCATACAAATATTTTAAAAAATGTACCCGATTTTCATAAAATTTTATACAAATGTGTATCTACGATAGACAACACTTTTTGTACAAAATTTGGAGACTCCGGGCGCGGGTTCGTGGGGCCCCATAACTTTTTTTATAAAAATTAACCCGATTTTCTTCAAATTTAATACACATGTGTATCTCCGATAGACAACACTTTTGGTAAAAAAAATTGGAGACCCCGGGCACGGGTTCGTGAGGCCCCATAAATTTTTTAAAAAAATAACCCGATTTTCTTCAAATTTAATACACTTGTGTATCTCCGATAGACAAAACATTTTGTAAAAAATTTGGAGAACCTGGGTCCCGGGGTCGTGGGGCCCCAAAATTAAAAAATAAATTAACCCGATTTTCTTTAAATTTTATATACGTATGTATCTCCGATGAAAAACACTTTTTGTAAAAAATTTGGAGACCCCGGGCCACAGGGTCATTGGGCCCCAAAAAGTTTTTTTTTAAAAATTAACCCAATTTTTTTTAAATTTTATATACGTTGCTCCGATGGGCAACACTTTTTGCAAAACATTTTTTTAAAAAAACAACCCGATTTTTTTAAAATTTTGTATCTCCGATGGACAAAATTTTTTGTAAAGTTTTTGGAGTGAGGCCCTGAGGTCCGAGGGGTGCCCATATAAATTTTTTAAAAATTAGCTCGATTTTCTTCAAATTTTAACACATACCCATCTCCTATTAGAGAATTTACATGAAAAATTGTATTTTTATGGGTTGTTTATTTATCTATATAGATTTAAAAATGAAATGCTGTTCGTTGGTAACCGCATCACTTGAGGACGGCTGGACCGATTTGGCTCATTTTTATTTTATAATGTTCGCTATAATCCGAATAAGGCTTATGCGGAAAATTTAAAAAGTTGGCCGCAGAATTCGAATAAAAACTGAAAATTATGTTTTCCATAGGATTTTTGTATGAACCATAACACGATTCGAACAATGGATTTGCTTAATTCTTTTTTTGTTTTGTTCCTTATGGTCCTGGAAAAGAAAGGCAATTACAAAGAAAAGCCGAAAAATTCTGAGAAACAGCAAAAATCTTACTTTTTTTATGCACTCTCGATCATAACTGACAATAGGAACGACATATTTGGTTGATTGATTATTTTTTTGTTTTGCGTACTATGTTTAGTCACTATGTGGAATCAAACATAGGTAGCACGTTTTTTGGCTGGTGGCAGGCGATTATAGTGTCAGACCCACCGTTTTCGGTATCGCCGAGACGAATAGTGCTGGTAATACACTCCTATGGGCGAGTTATATTCCCGCAGGTGGGTGGGTTATCGATATTAGTTTGATGCTATGATTTCCGGGGTCGCTGAGTTGAATGGTGATGGTAAGACAGCTCTAGAGGGATGGGGACGTTAACTGAGGTTGCTGGTGGGGGGTGACCGATATTAGTGTTGATACTATGGTTTTCGTGGTCGCTGAGTGGAATGGTGATGGTAAGACAGCTCTAGGGTGATGGGGTCATTAACTGAGGGGGGGGGGGGGGGGTGACCGATATTAGTGTCGATTTTATGGTTTTCGTGGTCGTTGAGTTGCATGGTGATGGTAAGAGAGACCATAAACAACTACGGTCAAGCGATAGGACTCGCTCTGAATGCAGGGAGAGTAAGTTCTGGGACTGAGATGTCGGGCGTAGAAGAGAAATGGACACGCCTTAAGAATACTGTCATTAGTACTGCTGATTCGATCTCAGATAATAGAACGCAGGCACGCGAAGATGAATATAAAGAGCTAAGAAGATATGAAAAACAGTTCACCTGCGAAAGAAAGCAGCCTGGGAGAAGAAAGAAGAATCGTTCGTAGCAAGGACCGCACCAGGCGCGGAAGTTCTACCAAAGAGTCCGCGGTATTACGCAATATAGACCGCGTTGCACATACTGCAAAGACAAAGAGGGTAATCTGATCGCCGATCTCAAAGGCATCTTAGGGCGATGGGAAAAGCTAGTTTGTATTAAATACCTTGCAATCTACGCGACATCTACATTACATTAGAATTGTGAGCGAATTCCAAGAATGAACGAAAAATATTACATTGCCCGAATTGTATGCTTTAGTTTAATCGACGACCGCAATATTTTTGCCGAATTGGCGATTTTTTAATAAACTTTTGAGTGTGATAAGTTAATTCTTTGTCGAAGTTATTGAAAAATAATAAATGCGAAAAATGGGAAAATTAATTATAAATATAATAATAATAAACATAATTGATTTCAATACTCAATTTGTGAGTGAATATATTATTGTAAATGAAACAAACTACTTTATCAATTCTGGGATATGGTCATAAAGGTCTGGAAATTGGGAACTAAACCATTTCTCAAGCGATTTGTATGAAATTCGGTATGTAGGACTAAGATGCCAATATAAGACTTGCTCCTATGGAAACTCTGGGATCTGGCCAAAAGGGTCTGGAATTTTGTGAACTAAGCCATTTCTAAAGCGATTTGTATGATATTCGGTTGTATCTTGTACAAAATTTTAAGAAAATCGGGTAAATTTTTAAAAAATTTAGAATGGAAGCCTCAAATCCCGCGGCCCGATCACTCATAATAGAAAGAGTTGTTACCGGAAATACACATGTGTGCAAAGTTTCAATAATATTGGGCTTTGGGAAGTGGGTTATAAATTGATCGCAATATTGCCATGTAAATTTTTTTTTAAATTAACTCGCTTTTCTTTAAATTTTATACACATGAGTTTAATCCGATGGACAACACTTTTTGTAAAAATTTGGAAATAATCGGACCGCAGGACCTAGGTGCTCCCATATTTTTTTTTTAAATTCAACCCAATTTTATTCAAACTTTGCCCGATTAGAGAATTTTCCCGAAAATTTTTATTTTTATGGGTTGTTTTATTTTAAAATTAACTTCTTAAATTATACGTTTCAGTTTTATACGTGAACTTTATTTCTTGAAAGTGGCTTAAGTGCACTTCTTTTGAAATTTTGAGACATTTAATAGTTGTCGCAAAGCAGTATATACTCGTATATAAAATATTCAAATTTTTTCTAGCATAGAATTTTTAAATTCTCTATATTAAATTAGCTTGCCCGCGGCTGGCGGATTCAAACTTTGCACACATGTGTATTTCCCATGACAATACTTTCTATTAAAATTTGGGGTACCTCGGGCTCGGGGTATGGGGGCTCCCATACAAATTTTTTAAAAATTAACGCGATTTGCTTCAAATTTTATACGCATGTGTTTCTCCGATGGACAACACTTTCTGTAAAAATTTGGAAGTGATCGGGCCCCTGGGTCGGGGGGCACCCATACAAATTTTATAAAAAAAGTACCAGATTTTTTTCAAATTTTATACGCATGTGTATCTCCGAGGGACAACATTTTTTGTAAAAATTTGGTAGTGAAAAAGTGCACATTGTGTATTCCCGATTAGAGAATTTACACGAAAATTTTTATGGATTGTTTTATTTCTTACTAAACTTAAACTTAAATAAGTGTATCGTAGCATTTGCTGAAAGAATGCTTAAAGATTAAATTGCACAAAACACGATAGTGGAACTAAGTTCGCCAGTAGGATGTGCAAAGTACGGACGATTGCGATTGTTCAATGTATGGAAAAATTACGTATGGATTTACATATTTGCGCGCAAAGTTTTTTCGAATTTTCTTTTTCTTTTAATTCAAATGTAGCAAAACTTCATGGGTGTGTTAGATGTAAACAATATGATATGACATCAAATTATCCATTTTTTAAATTCTCTTTATTAACTTCACTTGCCCGTGGCACGGATGTCGGTCGTCGGTCGTCGGTCGTCGGTCGTCGGTCGTCGTTCGTCGGTTGTCTGTCGTTGAATCTTGCGATAAATTTTTAAACCACTTCCCAAAGCCCCATTTTATTGAAATTTTACACACATGTGTATTTTCGGAGACAACACTTTCTATTAAAATTTGAGTACCGTCGGGCCACGGGTTCGGGGGCTCCCATACAAATATTTTACAAAATTTTACTCGATTTTCTTCAAATTTTATACACATGTGTATCTCCGATGAAAAACACTTTTTTATAATTAAAAAAAAAAATTAATTTTAACACATAACCATCTCCTATTAGAGAATTTACATGAAAAATTTTAATTTTTATGGGTTGTTTTTATTTTCTTTAATCTGATATAATGGTATGAATAAAATCAATATGTGACCCACAAATTGCTTTGGTTTCGGTTTTATAATTAAAAATATTGGTATCGTATAAAATGGGTGTGTCATGATTATATTGTTACAAAATTTTCTTCCAATCTTATAGACAGAAATATCAAGAAAATACCAGAACATTGTGGGAATTTCCTTTATTTACAACTAACCATACTCATATGTAATGAGTCATCTTCCAAAGATAAACTACATTTGCAATCATGTACCTACACAAACCGGACAAACCGGTTTGACTGCATTTTTGACAACACCAGTACATAATGATTTAAACTTATAGTCAGTTAATTATACAGTCTAAGAGTAAGCTTATGTAAGTGCTTAGTTCTAATTCAGTGCTCTGCTCTGTGTTATGAATTTAGTTAATGGCAAAGTCGGCGTTAAAATTGAATATGAGTTAGAGAAGCTCGATGGTAATAGGGTCAATCTAATTTTCAAAATAAAAGAAGGTAAAACCTCTAAAATTTAGGATATAATAAACAAGATACAATGGACACCATCAACTTTGCTTTTAAACTACTTTATACTTTTCGTAACATTACCCCTACCTTAATTCTGTTCGTCCCGAACAGATTCAGCACTCCTTCTGATGTTGGCGAAATTCTCTGCCAAATACAAACATTGCTTGTGAGTTTTTAGTTACGATAACCCATCATAAACAACGGTAGGTATACAGCGATCCCATTCATCTTGGTTGGCATTAACTTCTTTTCGAAGATGCTCTTCCAGCGTTCTGTTGAACCTTTCAACCATTCCGTCTGACTATGGATGTAACGGAATAGTCCTTGTTTTCTTGATGTTGATTACTTGGCACATCTCTTAAAAGACTAGCGATTCAAAATTCCGCCCTTGATCAGAATGTAGTTCCAGTGGTACTCCAAATCTGAATATCCAATTGTCCACAAAATGCTAGATTCCTGGTTTGCGATGGGATATGCCTCTGCCCATTTGCTGAAGTAATCAATGAAAACGAGTATATGTGCGATTTCCGTCTCTTGTTTCTGGAAATGAACCAGCTACCCGCTCAAATGGCGCTCTAAAATTGTATTGTTGCATTTTTCCTCTTGTTTTTGGTTGTGGTCCTTTGCTTGCGGCACATGTGTCACACGTTCGGCACCAGTCTTCCACTTATCTGCGGCACTTGACCCAATAGAAGCGATTCCTTACTTTATCTAGCGTTTTGTTAACGCCCAAGTGTGCTCCCGGTGTACCACTATGAAATTCTTGCAGGACTTCTTTGACTCGGTTCGTTGGTAGCACAATCTCTGATGTTGTGCTTCGACCATCAGCCGATTCCCATTGCCTTGCTAGTAATCCATCTTCCAATCTCAATGACTTTCATTGAGCCCAGTAACTGTAGGACTTGCTGTTGCAATCTCGTGTCACTCCGATCTTTCTCCTTGCTCCATCCATTGAAGTATTGGAGCAGTCATATCATCGCACACTTGTTCCTCCTTCAGCTGCTCTTTTGACCAGCGATCTGCAACCTGTAGTCTTATTTGTGAAAGTACTTCAGAGAACTTCTTGTTTTCTTGCCTTGCACACTGTTTGCATTGGGGTGCACAAGGTCTTCTGGATAACCCATCGGCATTATTGTGCAGCATTCCTTTTCCATGCTCTGTCATGAGAATGCCAGGAGTCGTTCGATCCATCTGGACACTTGACCTTTTGGTTCCCTGAACTGCATTAGCCACTTGACCCTGAGCTACATGGTCAGTTCGAAGAAGAAACGCTTGGCCATATAGGTACTTGTGGAAGTGTTTGACGCTATCCCTCTAGCAGCTAGCTTAGAAAGCGGACGGCTTGATTCAGTGACAGCAACGCTCCTTTTCCCGCATTGCTCCCATCAGTGTCCAGTCCAGGATGAAGAGTTCTCCCACCCGTGGATATGCCAAAATTGGAGAACTGCATAGCTTTCCCAGCTTTTTCAGCAAGACAAATGATTTTTGGTGCTCTTTCGACCATTGGAACTTTTGGTTCTTCTCAGTAAGGCGATGAAGGCTTCGTGCAACATTTTTTTTTTTTATGATTTGCGCACGCAAAAAGGGGTTTGCACCCTTATTATGTTCGGCAAATATGCTTGGCACAGCGTGGGCGTTAAGGAATAATGAGAAGAAGAGAGGAGATGTCTATGAGCTTGTGTCTTGAATGTCTGTGGATCATAGTGATGTGGAAAGAACGAATCCCTGAACTTAACTGTACTTCCGAAGATGGGCTTATGGGTAAACTGATGTGCATTTAGAGCACCACGAGTATTGCGGTTGAATTCAAGGAGAGGTGGCATGCAACTGGCTATTTCTGTTGAGCACCGCTGGTGGAAGCAGCGATAAAACAGTGACAAGCTGGAGACGTTCCTGCGGTGTTCAAGCGAATCTATTGATTTCGCAATGTTTTCGTCACCGATAAGTTTTATCGTACGGTTTTGTATTCTATCTAGTTGATGCAAGGTGGTTTTCGGTGCACCGGGTCAAAAAAAACCTTAACATTTCGCAGCATTTTTGGCGACGGTAAATATGTGGTCATTCCAACGAAGCTTGTCGTTAATGCACATACCGAGAATTGCGAGATTTTCAGTTTCCTCGATGCAAGTGCCATTCATGGATAATGGCATGGGATTTAGGATTCGCTTGGACGACAGGAGACAGCATTGGGTTTTGGAAGCGTTAAATTCTACTCGATTGTTTTCACCCCATTTTATTATGCTGTCTAGGTCAGAATTTAGCGTGCTTAACATACGAAGTTGTTTGAGTTCCACATGAGGTGTGGAGGGACACGTTCCTCAAACTTATATGCGAAGCTGAGAGTGCTGCCGTCAGCGAAAGAGTGAATTGGATTAGAAGTCACAGATAAGAGATCATTAATAAAAATGAGAAAAAGTGTCGGAAACAGAACAGAGCCCTGGGGAACGCTAGCATTTATGTGGTGTATTTCAGACTTGAATCCGTCTAAAACAACTTGAATTGAGCGGTCCAAAAGATAGCTTCTAATCCAATGAAGCAGTTTGTCATCGACACCAAAGGCACGCATTTTTGACATAAGAGCTTGATACCAAACTCTGTCAAATGCCTTAGAAATATCGAGTGCAACAGCTTTACTTTCACCAAATTGATGCAAAGACCGGTTCCACTGTTCGGTGAGATATACCATTAAATCACCAGTGGAACGTTGCCCACGAAATCCGTACTGCCGGTCACTAAGGATTTCATTGGTTTCAAGATGAGCTGAAAATGGATCAGCGTTCCACTGACCTTGGAAAGAATGGATGTAAGTGCTATGGGTCGGTACGAAAAAGGAGACGACGGCTCACCTTTTTTGGGTATGGGCTGGACAAAGGCTGTTTTCCAACTTCTCGGGAAGAGTCCAGAAGAATAGGATTGATGGAACAACTTACGCAATGGTAATACCAGCTTGGAAGAACACCTCTTCAGAACTAATGGGGAAATACCATCTGGCCCAGATTTGTGAATGTTGAGATCGTTTAAAACTCTAGCAAATGTACGAGTACAAATGAAGATCTGTCCCATAGAGTGTTCAATACTCGGCGGTGCAGGCGGCATCAATGCACAATCTGGAAGCCTGGAGCTAGCTGCAAAATGTGCAGCAAACAGATTGGCCTTGTCTTTAGAGTTGACAACTGGAGTGTCATTATAAATGAGCGTTGGAATGGACGACGAGGCTGTATTTTTGATTCTTTTCGCGAATGACCAAACATTTTTACTATCTTTGGGACATTGTAGTATTTTTTGCCTCAATTTTCGGTCGTAGGCGAATTTGACTCGCCGAAGATGAGCATTGCAATCATTTCTGGCTCGTTTAAAATTTGTTCGGTTTTCCTCTATAGGGTTTGCTTTGTAAAACTGAAAGCATACCTCTCTAATCCTTGAAGCCTCTTTACAGCTCAAGTCGTACCATCCATCAACCTTTGGTTTGATAGACTTATCCCTGAAAGGGATAAAATTTCTCATACCAATAAGAATGATTTTTGTAATTGCATCAGCGGCGGCATCCACATTGCTATCGCGAAACAATAGCGACCAGTTAAATCTCCAAAAGAAGTTGTTAAGGACGTCCCAATTGGCTTTCTCGTATTGCCATACTTTTTTTTGGAATTTTTTTTTATAACTGCGTGGTTTATTAACGAGAAATTAGCTGATACAACACAATGGTCAGACGAGCCTAGAGGCGATAATACATTGAGGGAGTAATTATCAGGACGAGAGGTAAGGAACAAGTCAAGGGTGTTTGCGGAATGATTTGCAATGTCAGGTATTCGTGTAAGCTCATTTACAATCTGAGTAAGGTGATTTAAGTCAGCGAACAACTCAACATCCCTTCCTACGGGTGTTGTCTGGCCAGAATGGCGAAGCCACCCAGAATTGTGTAAATTGAAATCGCCCGCAATAACGATTTCAGTGTTTTCATCATTTGTGACAATTCTTGCAATTGAGTCAGACAGTGCATCAAACTCGTGAAGAGTTGAGTTGTCTAAGTTGGGGCAGTAGTGGATGTTGCGCCCAATTCGTTCTCAGTCCACTATATGTTGAAAGTTTTTTATACAATACACACAATAATTATACAATAATGAGGTCAATTTAAAAATTAAATATATGAATATTTTAGTAATGTAAACATCGAAAAAACATGTATATTAGCAGCTTTAAATAAAACTTATTTTTAAAAAAATATAGTTTCAATTTCAAATTAATTGAAATTATTTTGAAATAAAGAGCATTAAATAAGTATTATTTCATATTTATATTGGAGGAGTTTCAATTGCTTTTTATAGGGTTTTGGCACTTTAAAGTAATAGGACCATTAAAATAACTATTAATATAGCATTTTTAGTTTTATTTCCATAGGTATAGGCCCCTCTACTGTCTCAATAAGAATGTTTAAGTTATATTCCACACCATTATAATAAAAGTATATAGTGTATTATTAAAGAAGTAAATGTAAAACAACTTCAATTTTCTGGTACAAACTTTTATGTATAGATCGGCACCCGCCATATGCCACACAGTCCCTTTATTTGTACATTGTATTATTTGTTAATAATAACCGCCAAATTATCTGTTTTGTGGTCGGAAAAAGTAAAATGTTAAATGTTCCACTGTTGTGAGACACTGTTAAATGTCCCACTGTTGTGAGACACTGTTTAATGTGACACTGTTAAGTGCGACACTTTTAAGTAATCCACTTTTATATGTCAGTACTTTGGGAACTAAGCCATTTCCCAAGCGATTCGCATGAAATTCGGAATGTAGGACTAATATGTGACTATAAGACTTGTTCCTATGGAAATTCTGGGATCTGGCCAATAGGGCCTGGGTTTTTTGGAACCAAGCCATTTCTCAAGGGATTCGTATGAAACTCGGAATGTAGGACTAATATGTGACTATAAGACTTGTTCCTATGGAAATTCTGGGATCTGGCCAATAGGGCCTGGGTTTTTTGGAACCAAGCCATTTCTCAAGGGATTCGTATGAAACTCGGAATGTAGGACTAATATGTGACTATAAGACTTGTTCCTATGGAAATTCTGGGATCTGGCCAATAGGGCCTGGGATTTTTGGAACCAAGACATTTCTCAAGGGATTCGTATGAAACTCGGAATGTAGGACTAATATGTGACTATAAGACTTGTTCCTATGGAAATTCTGGGATCTGGCCAATAGGGCCTGGGTTTTTTGGAACCAAGCCATTTCTCAAGGGATTCGTATGAAACTCGGAATGTAGGACTAATATGTGACTATAAGACTTGTTCCTATGGAAATTCTGGGATCTGGCCAATAGGGCCTGGGATTTTTGGAACCAAGACATTTCTCAAGGGATTCGTATGAAACTCGGAATGTAGGACTAATATGTGACTATAAGACTTGTTCTTATGGAAATTCTGGGATCTGGCCAATAGGGCCTGGGTTTTTTGGAACCAAGCCATTTCTCAAGGGATTCGTATGAAACTCGGAATGTAGGACTAATATGTGACTATAAGACTTGTTCCTATGGAAATTCTGGGATCTGGCCAATAGGGCCTGGGATTTTTGGAACCAAGACATTTCTCAAGGGATTCGTATGAAACTCGGAATGTAGGACTAATATGTGACTATAAGACTTGTTCCTATGGAAATTCTGGGATCTGGCCAATAGGGCCTGGGATTTTTGGAACCAAGCCATTTCTCAAGGGATTCGTATGAAACTCGGAATGTAGGACTAATATGTGACTATAAGACTTGTTCCTATGGAAATTCTGGGATCTGGCCAATAGGGCCTGGGATTTTTGGAACCAAGACATTTCTCAAGGGATTCGTATGAAACTCGGAATGTAGGACTAATATGTGACTATAAGACTTGTTCTTATGGAAATTCTGGGATCTGGCCAATAGGGCCTGGGATTTTTGGAACCAAGCCATTTCTCAAGGGATTCGTATGAAACTCGGAATGTAGGACTAATATGTGACTATAAGACTTGTTCCTATGGAAATTCTGGGATCTGGCCAATAGGGCCTGGGATTTTTGGAACCAAGACATTTCTCAAGGGATTCGTATGAAACTCGGAATGTAGGACTAATATGTGACTATAAGACTTGTTCTTATGGAAATTCTGGGATCTGGCCAATAGGGCCTGGGATTTTTGGAACCAAGACATTTCTCAAGGGATTCGTATGAAACTCGGAATGTAGGACTAATATGTGACTATAAGACTTGTTCCTATGGAAATTCTGGGATCTGGCCAATAGGGCCTGGGATTTTTGGAACCAAGACATTTCTCAAGGGATTCGTATGAAACTCGGAATGTAGGACTAATATGTGACTATAAGACTTGTTCCTATGGAAATTCTGGGATCTGGCCAATAGGGCCTGGGTTTTTTGGAACCAAGCCATTTCTCAAGGGATTCGTATGAAACTCGGAATGTAGGACTAATATGTGACTATAAGACTTGTTCCTATGGGAATTCTGGGATCTGGCCAATAGGGCCTGGGATTTTTGGAACCAAGCCATTTCTCAAGGGATTCGTATGAAACTCGGAATGTAGGACTAATATGTGACTATAAGACTTGTTCCTATGGAAATTCTGGGATCTGGCCAATAGGGCCTGGGATTTTTGGAACCAAGACATTTCTCAAGGGATTCGTATGAAACTCGGAATGTAGGACTAATATGTGACTATAAGACTTGTTCCTATGGAAATTCTGGGATCTGGCCAATAGGGCCTGGGTTTTTTGGAACCAAGCCATTTCTCAAGGGATTCGTATGAAACTCGGAATGTAGGACTAATATGTGACTATAAGACTTGTTCCTATGGAAATTCTGGGATCTGGCCAATAGGGCCTGGGATTTTTGGAACCAAGACATTTCTCAAGGGATTCGTATGAAACTCGGAATGTAGGACTAATATGTGACTATAAGACTTGTTCCTATGGAAATTCTGGGATCTGGCCAATAGGGCCTGGGTTTTTTGGAACCAAGCCATTTCTCAAGGGATTCGTATGAAACTCGGAATGTAGGACTAATATGTGACTATAAGACTTGTTCTTATGGAAATTCTGGGATCTGGCCAATAGGGCCTGGGTTTTTTGGAACCAAGCCATTTCTCAAGGGATTCGTATGAAACTCGGAATGTAGGACTAATATGTGACTATAAGACTTGTTCCTATTGAAATTCTGGGATCTGGCCAATAGGGCCTGGGATTTTTGGAACCAAGACATTTCTCAAGGGATTCGTATGAAACTCGGAATGTAGGACTAATATGTGACTATAAGACTTGTTCTTATGGAAATTCTGGGATCTGGCCAATAGGGCCTGGGTTTTTTGGAACCAAGCCATTTCTCAAGGGATTCGTATGAAACTCGGAATGTAGGACTAATATGTGATAAGACTTGTTCCTATGGAAATTCTGGGATCTGGCCAATAGGGCCTGGGATTTTTGGAACCAAGACATTTCTCAAGGGATTTGTATGAAACTCGGAATGTAGGACTAATATGTGACTATAGGACTTGTTCCTATGGAAATTCTGGGATCTGGCCAATAGGGTCTGGGATTTTTGGAACCAAGCCATTTATCAAGGGATTTGTATGAAACTCGGAATGTAGGACTAATATGTGACTATACGACTTGTTCCTATGGAAATTCTGGGATCTGGCCAATAGGGTCTGGGATTTTTGAAACAAAGCCATTTCTCAAGGGATTCGTATGAAACTCGGAATGTAGGACTAATATGTGACTATAAGACTTGTTCCTATGGAAATTCTGGGATCTGACCAATAGGGCCTGGGTTTTTTGGAACCAAGCCATTTCTCAAGGGATTCGTATGAAACTCGGAATGTAGGACTAATATGTGACTATAAGACTTGTTCCTATGGAAATTCTGGGATCTGGCCAATAGGGTCTGGGATTTTTGGAACAAAGCCATTTCTCAAGGGATTCGTATGAAACTCGGAATGTAGGACTTATATGTGACTATAAGACTTGTTCCTATGGAAATTCTGGGATCTGGCCAATAGGGTCTGGGATTTTTGGAACAAAGCCATTTCTCAAGGGATTCGTATGAAACTCGGAATGTAGGACTAATATGTGACTATAAGACTTGTTCCTATGGAAATTCTGGGATCTGGCCAATAGGGCCTGGGATTTTTGGAACCAAGACATTTCTCAAGGGATTCGTATGAAACTCGGAATGTAGGACTAATATGTGACTATAAGACTTGTTCCTATGGAAATTCTGGGATCTGGCCAATAGTGCCTGGGTTTTTTGGAACCAAGCCATTTCTCAAGGGATTCGTATGAAACTCGGAATGTAGGACTAATATGTGACTATAAGACTTGTTCCTATGGAAATTCTGGGATCTGGCCAATAGGGCCTGGGATTTTTGGAAACAAGACATTTCTCAAGGGATTTGTATGAAACTCGGAATGTAGGACTAATATGTGACTATAGGACTTGTTCCTATGGAAATTCTGGGATCTGGCCAATAGGGTCTGGGATTTTTGGAACCAAGCCATTTATCAAGGGATTTGTATGAAACTCGGAATGTAGGACTAATATGTGACTATACGACTTGTTCCTATGGAAATTCTGGGATCTGGCCAATAGGGTCTGGGATTTTTGAAACAAAGCCATTTCTCAAGGGATTCGTATGAAACTCGGATTGTAGGACTAATATGTGACTATAAGACTTGTTCCTATGGAAATTCTGGGATCTGGCCAATAGGGCCTGGGTTTTTTGGAACCAAGCCATTTCTCAAGGGATTCGTATGAAACTCGGAATGTAGGACTAATATGTGACTATAAGACTTGTTCCTATGGAAATTCTGGGATCTGGCCAATAGGGTCTGGGATTTTTGGAACAAAGCCATTTCTCAAGGGATTCGTATGAAACTCGGATTGTAGGACTAATATGTGACTATAAGACTTGTTCCTATGGAAATTCTGGGATCTGGCCAATAGGGCCTGGGATTTTTGGAACCAAGACATTTCTCAAGGGATTCGTATGAAACTCGGAATGTAGGACTAATATGTGACTATAAGACTTGTTCCTATGGAAATTCTGGGATCTGGCCAATAGGGTCTGGGATTTTTGGAACAAAGCCATTTCTCAAGGGATTCGTATGAAACTCGGAATGTAGGACTAATATGTGACTATAAGACTTGTTCCTATGGAAATTCTGGGATCTGGCCAATAGGGTCTGGGATTTTTGGAACAAAGCCATTTCTTAAGGGATTCGTATGAAACTCGGAATGTAGGACTAATATGTGACTATAAGACTTGTTCCTATGGAAATTCTGGGATCTGGCCAATAGGGCCTGGGATTTTGGAACCAAGCCATTTCTCAAGGGATTCGTATGAAACTCGGAATGTTGGACTAATATGTGACTATAAGACTTGTTCCTATTGAAATTCTGCGATCTGCACATACTTTTGACGTGACAACGTCTCACTACAAGGGGTGCATGTTCAAAAAGTCAAATGTTAAATGTCCACTGTTGTGATCAACAGAATGTGCCAATGAGTTGTGATCAACAGAATGCTCACACTGTTGGGTCACTGTTAATGTTTTAATATCAAGAAGCCGTACCGTACTTGAAAATTTGAGAATCGCCTAGAGAAGACTATATTTAGAAATTTTCATTTCAGTGTTGTTTGGCATTTTGTTCATAAAAGTTTGAATGGTTTTTGAATTTTTTAATTATTATAAAAAGTATTACAGTAATTTATTTTTTGTTATTTACATTAAACAATATTTCCTTGTATTGCAGATATTAGCTTTAATATATTTAAGTAATAATCTTCTACAAAAAATCATTTTAAACACAGATTTTTTTTATATAAAAAAGAAGCTAAATTTAACATTATAAAAATGCCAGTCTCTCATTCAAAGAAGAGATGTTCGATCGTAAGTTGGATGTCTGCCACTAAACAATGAATCTACCATCGACCATTGAGTCAACCATCAAATATCATACATGGCATTAAGCATCGGTTCAAAATAACTATTCGATCATTTACAGAAATAAGAGAACAATGCAAAAGAAATTTAATGAGAAATAATTGGCCTGCGTGTTTAAAAGTGACATTCTTACCATACCATTTCGAAGCATGGGAACTACTCACTACTTTTCTCTTCTAATTTAATTTAAAACTACTCAAATTTTTTATGAGTTGAAACCAAAAGCTCCATTACTGTGTTCGGGCAGTAATATGCAATATGCAGCAATTTCATAGTTAGTGGTTATGAACATTAAAATTCGCTTATAAATAATTTATATATAATGTGATGTATGTGATGAGCTACGGTGCAAGTCGTAGGAGTTGTTTTAGTATAGAAAAAATATATTTTTAATATATCCGTCCGTGTTTATGTCCCACAGACAACAAGATCTTTGTTTTCTCTGCTTTCGTCCCGGACAGACGTTGTCACGCTCAAAACCCAAGGCCGTGTCTTCGACACAGCCTACCCTGCTCTTTTTTATTTTTTCCACGCATCACACGCGACTCGCGACAATCGTCACACGTGGTACATCAAAATTGGCCCAGGTCAGAGAGCTGCTCACAGCCCTCTAGGTCGTGTGAAAGGTGGTTAAAAAGGGCCTCAAAAAAAGAGAAAATGACCGCACTTCCACTCATCACATACGCCACTCGCAAAATCGCGACACGCGGAATAAAAAAAATGCTATTTGGTACTTACACACTCGAAAAATTTCTATCTCTCTAGGTCGTATGAAAGTTGGTTTTTAAGCACCTCAAAGTAGTCGAAAATACAGACAAGCAGGGGTCAAGTCAAGTTTAATTAAAGTTTATAATATTACAGCATGCAAGATTTATTTAAAATTTTAATACTATTAATATAATAGTATAAAACGAGCACAAATTCAATAGTTTAAAAATAGTTGTTTTAATGCTATTGATCATATTGACAAAAAATAACAATCTATATATATAAAATAGAGAATTTATTTGTTTGTATATTTGTGCCTAACTAGCTCTGGAACGCCTCGACCAATTTCAACCAAACTTGGTACACATATTAATTACTATCCGGAATCAAACATAGGTGGTGGGGGGTAGCACGTTTTTTGGCTGTGTGAGGCTGCTGCCACCCCAACCACAGGCAAAAACCAGCTTCCCCCTCTGCTACAATTTTCGGTATCACCTTGATGAATAGTGTTGGTAGTACGCTCCTATGGACGAGTTATGTATCGCCGCAGGGTGGTGGGTGACCGATATTAGTGTCGATCCTATGGTTTTCAGGGTCGCTGAGTTGAATGGTGATGGTAAGACAGCTCTAGGAGGATGAGTTGAATGGTGATGGTAAGACAGCTCTAGGGGATGGGGTCAATAACTGAGGGTGTGGGGGGGGTGACCGATATTAGTGTCAATTCTATGGTTTTCGGGGTCGCTGAGTTGAATGGTGATGGTAAGACAGCTCTATGAGGATGGTGTCGATAGCTGAGAGGGGGGGTGATCGATATTAATGTCGATTCTATGGTTTTCGGGGTCGCTGAGTTGAATGGTGATCGTAAGACAGCTCTAGGAGGATGAGTTGAATGGTGATGGTAAGACAGCTCTAGGGGATGGGGTCAATAACTGAGGGTGTGGGGGGGTGATCGATATTAATGTGGATTCTATGGTTTTCGGGGTCGCTGAGTTGAATGGTGATGGTAAGACAGCTCTAGGAGGATGAGTTGAATGGTGATGGTAAGACAGCTCTAGGGGATGGTGTCGATAACTGAGTGGGGGGGTGATCGATATTAATGTCGATTCTATGGTTTTCGGGGTCGCTGAGTTGAATGGTGATGGTAAGACAGCTCTAGGAGGATGAGTTGAATGGTGATGGTAAGACAGCTCTAGGGGATGGGGTCAATAACTGAGGGTGTGGGGGGGTGATCGATATTAATGTGGATTCTATGGTTTTCGGGGTCGCTGAGTTGAATGGTGATGGTAAGACAGCTCTAGGAGGATGAGTTGAATGGTGATGGTAAGACAGCTCTAGGGGATGGTGTCGATAGCTGACGGTGGGGTGACCGATATTAGTGTCAATTCTATGGTTTTCGGGGTCGCTTAGTTGATTGGTGATAGTAAGACAGCTCTAGGGGATGGGGTCGATAATTGTGGGCGGGGGGGGGGTGACCGATATTAGTGTCAATTCTATGGTTTTCGGGGTCGCTGAGTTGAATGGTGATAGTACTACAGCTCTAGGGGATGGTGTCCATAACTGAGGGTGGGGTGACAGATATTAGTATTGATGATATGGTTTTCGGGGTCACTTAGTTGATTGGTGATAGTAAGACAGCTTTAGGGGATGGGGTCGATAACTGAGGGGGGGGGGTGATTGATATTAGTGTCGATTCTATGTTTTTCGGGGATGCTGAGTTGAATGGTGATGGTTAGGCAGCTCTATGGGGATGGGGTCGATAACTGAGTGGGTTGGTGACCGATAGTAGTGTCGATTCTATGGTTTTCGGGGTCGCTGAGTTGAATGGTGATGGTATTACAGCCCTATGGGGATTGTGTCGTAAACTGAGTGGTGGGGGGTGACCGATATTAGTATTGATTCTATAGTTTTCGGGGTCGCTCAGTGGAATGGTGATGCTAAGACAGCCCTAGAGGGATAGAGTATATAACTGAGCGGGATGATCGATATGAGTGTCCATTCTATAGTTCTCGGGGTCACTTAGATGAATAGTGTTGGTAGGACATTTCTATAGGTGAGTTGTTTTTCCGTAGGGGGGAGGGTGACAGATATTAGTGTCGTTCCATTAGCTTTCGGGATCACGGAGATGAATAGTGGTGCTTAGAATGGTACTCGGCGACCGTATGGATTTCGAGTGAAAAGGGACAGTGTAAAGCAGCACTCATTTCGACGGATCTACATTTTAAATTTAAGAGATTGCAATTTCCAGTAAAACTTTCGCTTTCGATGACGATCAATATGTCGGACAGTTTATTAAGACAGTTATTGGATTTGAGATTTGAGACAACTTTATTTTTGATACCCAAGAGGGTTCACCTAAGAAATTATTTATTTTTGCTCTTGAAGGTGAAACTAAAAGCATTGTATAGAACCAAGTTTTGTTTAAAAGTTATATTATTTATTTATTTTAAATTTTATTTTATAGTTTGAATACTTTATAATTTAAAATACTTATTTTATTAAAAAAAATTGCAATTTTACCTTAAAGATAGATATCATTATTTTTCCCACCCCTGCCTAATAGAAGATTGAGATGAATAAAAACCTGGGCAACGCCGGGTAATCAGCTAGTAGGAAAATAAAAACCAACCCATAAAAATTTTTCGTGTAAATCCTATAATGACAGAATTTTGTGACAACTTGCTGTTCAATGCGTACTTTGACGTCGACGCCAAAGTTTGAATATAATCGTGTAATTTTTTAAAAAATGTGTATGGGAGCCCCAAACCCATATGTATAAAATTTCATTAAAATCGCCACCCGGGAGCCGATCACTTCCAAATTTGTATAAAAAGTGTTGTTATCGGAGATACACTTGTGTCTGAAATTTGAAAAAAAGTATTTTCCATCGAAGATACATATTTGTATAAAATTAAAAGAAAATCGGGTTAATTTTGAAAAAAATGTTATGGGCATCACCCCTATAGATTTTAATAGAAGGTGTTGTTACCGGATATACACATGTGTGCAAAATTTCAATAAAATCGGGCTTTGGGAAGTGGGTTGATCGCAATATTTCACGACAGACAGACAAACAAGAAAACAGATCCACGGGCACGCGAAGTTAATATAGGTAATTTAAAAGCACAATAATAATACAATTCAGTTAGTAACGCAAATTAAATTAAGTATAAAACATTTAGTAACAAGATACATACATACTAATTAACGATGAAATGGAATGTTCAAAATTGATTACAAGCTATGCAAAGGAAAGAATTAAAATGCACCTAAAGTTGGGAGCTCCCGACCCTTGGGCCAGTTCACTTTCAAATTTTTATAGAGTGTTGTCAACGAGATACACATGTGTTTTAATAAAATCCGGTTTTAGGAAGTGTATATTGATCATTAGTGGGCGCGGTGGCTCAGTGGAAATGCACACGGCGACTGAGTAGGAGGTTCGTGGTTCGAGTCCCAGTAACCGCAATGGTCTGCCGCGGCGAATATTATTAATATTATTATATTGATCACTTAATTTGGCCACATCTGGATATGAAGTTAATATAGAGAATTTAAAAACTGTTGGAGCAATATAAAATTATATTAAAATTATGGGGTTTTTCTCTGAGTGTAAAAATGCAATGCCGGATAAAAATTATACATTCATATATACAAAATTTTCAATTTTCAAGTTCTAAATACATAAACATATAATTAAAATTGTTATGAAACGTTTTTTTAGACCAAGCGTTTAGTTTTTATTGCCTCAAATTACAGCCGATTCGAAATCGACCGCTGTTTTTTTTTCAGAACAAGATAACAGAGAGATTGGACAATAAGAAGAAAAACACCGAAGGTGCCCATTACCTATTGTCTTATTGATACATTAACCCCGATATAAATAATTACGATTATTATAAGTACCTACATAAAGAATGTTGAAGATAATGATGACTTATGCCAGACGGGTAGTATAGCCGTTGGTTGGACGATTATTGCACCTACCAGTTATCTTACTTATTGATTAATTGTTTCATCCCATTTGAAAGTCGGATGCCTTGCGATACATTGCAGATACTTCTGTAGGTAGATGTTGTAAGGAGTTATGCACTTAATGACTTCATCACATGCAATGACTTAATCAATGCTTTTGTTACATACAAAGAAAAAATTAGATTTGGTATATGGATGGCTGTGCATTTTTAGTACCGAAAGGTGCAACAAAGTACATAATGTATTACTCATAGTATACAAGTAATTATTACAATTGAATAGATGGGAACACTAATTTTTATTTGTGCTCGTTTGCTTATTTTTATAAATCTTACACATTTCTCTCTTTAAAGTAAACCAGTTTTTATTTGCAGATATATATGTATGTATATAATTCTAAACAAATTGTCTTGATTAGCAAAAAACCGTATAACCAATCTTTTGGCGTAATTTCTGCTTTTCATAGGTTCATTGATTTGAATTTTATTGTTATAAAAGCCTTTGAGGTCTATAACTTAAATTTAATTACTAACTTGATATCTCTGTTTGCCATTGGCGTCACCACTTTAATGGAGAAATAACATTTTTTGAATGTAAAATATAAGTCAAAGACGTGGTGAAGTACTTACCAGCGATGATCCCCGTCCTTTATCCTAATACAAGAAAGAACGAGAAACGAGAGAAACTTAGACTCGAACAACATAAAAAGGTACAATTCTACCGGATACATACTAGTGCCGTAATGTGATCAGCGCTCGGTTTCAGACATCTCCAACACAAATTTATGCTTAGCGCTCTATTATTAAACACCATAAATCATTGAGAGATCAGATTTAGAGCTTCGGGCTGAATTAAGGGTAATTATTTATTAGGGTAAGACTCAGATACAAGATAATGCGGGTGAAAAGCGGTGCAAAGGCAGCACAGGCAACAAAATACATAAGAAATTATCTTTAATTATTTTATTTTGAACCTGCTTATTGTCGACTAGCTGAGCATTAACGCGAGCCATAGGGGTTAATTTTCTCTCTCTCTCTCTCTCACTCTCTGTTTGTTTGAGTCATTCGCGTCACTTATTTAAATTCGTATTTTATTGAATTCTGATAGTTAAATGTTTATTATGCCGTGCTCGCGTGCATGCAACAGTTATGTTCGTAATGTCTCAATCCCAGTGCAGTGGGTAATAACGGTCAAATGAATCCTGTAATATCAGTGCGTCCGATCCCAACCTACGAGTAAAGTCATTGCTGCCACTCACATATTTGTCTTGATTAACTTGCCGCTCTCGGGTGTCTTGCTCCGCAAAATCAATTACCTTTTATTTTATTGTGTGAGTTCTGTACAAAAACACTGCAGTAAAAGAAAAAATTGGTTTTCCATGTTTTCAATAATTGGTCACGCGAACATTTTAACTTTTAACCCTCAATTGAGTTAATTTAGCTACGTATTTTTTTGGTGTAAAATTCAATAAAATAGTTTGCATCGACCATAGAACACCATAATGTCAAATCGTAAAGCCAGACGTCCATATAACAAAAACTATATTAAATCTATTTAAGAAAAAGTTCTTTATAATAGGATCCGTTGATTTCTTTTATTATTAACAAATATTGTTACAAACAAATATGAAATTTTGTAAGAAGAACCCCGTCTTCTAAGATTATATTTTTGTGAGTGAATCTAATTTATCGGCGGTGGTGAGGAGAAAATTTAGAACGGTGTCAAAAATAAAAATGTTACGATTTTGTGTTACATTTTTGAATTCTTGTAACTTAGTCATTTCTCAAGCGATTTTTATGAAATTCTGTATGTAGGACTAAGATGCAATTATAGAACTTGTTCCTATGCAAATTCTTTGATATGGTCATTAGGGACTGGTATTTTGAGAACTAAGCTGTTTCTTAACCGATTTGTATGAAATTCAGAATGGCCTTTTGGGGTCCTTTTGTGGTCTTTGGCGGGTACTTAGGAGATGTTTTTGAAGAGTCTTTTGGGGGTCTTTTTGGGGTTGAGAGTCTTTTGAGCGTCTTGAGTCTTGAGTCGTTTGTGAAGTCTTTTGGGGGTCTTTTGAGGGTCTTTTTATGATTATTTTTGGAGTTTTGGGAGTCTTTTGATGGTCTTTAGGGGTCCCTAATGGGTCTCTTGACGGTCTTTTTGCCACATAATTTCAAAGAAGATTCACTTACACCGCGCGTAAAGGATACACGCACTTTTTTTTTGAAATTCAACGTTATAATATATAATTGTTATAGTTTTCCTTAGTCTGTCAAGGCTCTTCCAATCCAGAAATTTAACCATAACATCCAAGCTGCTGGTGTATGACACAATTGGTTATGCCAGTAATTCATATGGAACCGAGACTTGGTTACTTTGCAAAAAGCGTTTAGACTTCTTAGACATGTCGAAAGTCTTATGGAGAATTGTTGGCTGCGAGGAAGGACGATTTCGGAGACTCTTTAATGATGAGAGAATTAGATAAGTTCTTTGGAGTCTGCTGGGCAGGATACCTAACTCGCATGAATGAAGAGGATCTTTGCGGTAAACCAGAACCGTAGCCCGGTTGTCGAGCCAAATATGATGATGATATAAATGATGATGATGATTATAAACATTAAATTTAATTTTTGCACCAGTGCTTTCCTAAATCATTGGTTGTTTAAAAAATTAAGTGTTTAATATAAATCTTTATACGTATTTTTACGATTAGATATATTTTAGTATTTACAATTTTATGCATTATATTTAAGATTAACAAACAAGAATGTATATTCCAATGAGCTAAAAAGATTTTAACCTGAAAACAGGCGACGGAAAAACAAATTGAGTAGTACGAATAATGTGAAATTTCAAATATACTGACTAGACTATTTAGATGGCCATAGCAAATGTAAAAACTAACTAACTAACTATTGTTACCATATTAAAATATCCGTATCAATATCATGTCCAAATTGACATCAACAAATCAATTAGCTGGTCTGCCTTATATTTAAAGTGGCTTTGGTGTTCAAGAAAGTGATCACAGACTCAGATGTAAGAACTCAAACGGATGTAAAAGAAGCTTTCTTCCAGATCGAGCTGTAAATAGGAGCGAAATAGAGTACAGAGCGTACAGTACAGGCGTCTGCGAGAAGTAGATCTAACATACTTCTCCTCAATCATAAACAGCATAGAACCAGGACCATACCTGTAAAACTACGGCAATGGTCGTACGTGTAGATTCGATACATGCGGTTACTTGATAAAATCCACTCCTAAAACGAAATTTTTTTGCTTTGTTGCTTTTTCACAACGACAATCAAATATCCACCACGGATATGCCTACAAGAGTGAATGCGCTGAACCAAATTTTTCATAACTTTTTTGCATAAATCGGGCGATATCCAGGAAATTTTGCGTTTAATTTTAATCCTAAGGTTGTCTTAAATATCTATACCTAGAATATTGGCATAGACCGTAAACTTTATGTAGCATCAAAGAAAAAATTGAGAGGCGTCAAATCAAACAAACGAGTCCATTTCTGAAGATAACACGTTCACCGAACTTCGACTTCAATAACTCGATTGTTTGAACACCTGTGTTCCATGTGGGGCCATCTTGTTGAAACCACATATGCTCCAATTTGACATATTTCAATCAGGCAACAATGTAACGGTAACGATATCCAATGACCGTTACTGCGCTGCCAGCATATAGTAGAAGAAATATGAGCCAAACACCCCAAATACTCGAAACCCGCACCAAACAGTTTTCATGAATAAATGGCAAGTATAGAGTTATGGTGGGCGCCGTGGCTCAGTGGATAGGAGCATGGACTTCTGAGCAGGGGGCTCGTGGTTCGAATCCCAGTAACACCAAAGTATTTTTCACGGTGTCCCACCTCTCGCAAATGATTGACAAACGTCCGAGAGTAATAACTTGTCACGGAAAGCTTCTCAATTCGCCGTTCGGATCCGGCATTAAATTGTAGGTCCCTCCATTTGTGTGCAAAAATATGAATGCTCAACACAAATGGTTGCGAGAAGCCAGGCCTTGGACCGCATGGTCTGTCGCGCCGGTATTATAGAGTTAGAACGTCAAACAATCCGCGTCTAACTTCACGCATAGCCGAGTGGAAAAATAGGTCATGTCCCAATTATCCCAATGTCCCAAAAATTACGGTATACACAAATGTTATGTTTCTGTTTTGTTTCTTTTTTTTATAGGTGAAGTAATAACTTTTTGAGGCACTGTACGGAAACAGTTTAGTAAAACAGCTACTATAGCATATTGGCAGCGCTTGTGATATCTTAATACCACCTTTTGACAACTAAATTATACTAAATTACAAAATGTCTAAATTAGCCTTAACAAACCCGCTAACCATTTTATTATTATTCTCGACATTTGCGATCACCTGAAACATTTCCTCTTCGGGCCTAAAAGTTTTAATTTATGTATCTATACTATACATATACTATACTATATATACTATACACACTTACCTGCACTCTGTCTCGTTTGCTAAAGTTTCGATGTTGATATAAACAAAGGATATCGCGTGCTCGAAGAGACTACACATTATACATATGTGAATATACATCTATATTTTAATCCTTTTTATCATGCATCCGACAGAAGACTGCGGCATGTTGCTTCGTTAAAGGATTCGTCCAAACAAGCGACTCAGTCAAATAAAAATTATTTTAAAGCACCTCAGGCATTATATATTTGATAAGCGGAACGAATATTCGATTAGACCTCTTTCGCGAGAAACGCGGTGCGAATTTGTAATTGGTATTTTAGTTTTATTAATAAAAACATTTACCACGAGATTATGATCCATGTACTTATTATAGTAGGTTGACAACACATAAAAAATTGCGTATTAAGTAAAAAGTTTCAAAATCACATAAAAAATGCATTGCTTCATAAATCGACAAAACCGCTTCTGGATTTGAAAAAAGCGAAGTAATAGATATTACCTATGTGTTCGGAGTGATTTTTTATTCATCATAAAGAATAAATAAAGCCATCGTTATTGGCTTTAAATAAGAAAACGAACGGATATACACTCTACTCATTCGATGCAATTTGACAATATATCTAATTTTCAAAAGAAGAATTCAAATTCATTGAATAAGTCGAATGGGAAATCACTGCCTGCCTAGTGTGATGTAAAAATCATTACGGGTGATAATAATAATATTTTGCGCGACAGACCGTTGTGGTCAAGGCATAGCTTCTCGTAACCATTCGTGTTGTGCGTGTTAAATTTTTGCAAAGAAATGGAACTTAAAGCCGTATTTGAAGGGCGAATTGAGAAGCTTTTCGTGACAGTTATTACTTTGACACACGTTCGCCAGATTTTCTTCGGGAGACAGTATTAGGGTAGAAAATATTGGAACCCATACACGAGAACACTAATGACAAATGGTCATATAAATGGCAGAAAGATAGAAAGAATATGGCATTTTAAGTACAAGATTTGCGCTTAAGAATATCCACAAAGACTGAATAGATCAGAAACATCTATGGTAACGCGTATGACTCGCCTTTAATGAGTACCTTTTGAGACTGTAGAGAAATGCACACGCTCTAAAAAATACTGTCGTATAGTACTGCTGACTTCATCTTGAGCAGTAGCCTTAAAGACAGGTTTGTTTTGTTCGGTGATTAATGTATAAGCTAGCAACTAAACGTAAGAAAAGTGGGTACTGGCTACAACCCCATAAAACACGGTCACGCGAAGAAG
The DNA here is from genome assembly GCA_947095585.1 of Nephrocerus scutellatus. Taxonomy (NCBI): domain Eukaryota; kingdom Metazoa; phylum Arthropoda; class Insecta; order Diptera; family Pipunculidae; genus Nephrocerus; species Nephrocerus scutellatus. The sequence goes on from OX352763.1 coordinate 91,536,076, forward strand.
ATTATAAAGAGCTCTGAAGATATAAAAAAAAAGATCACCGGTGAAAGAAAGAAGCCTGGAAGAAAAATCTCGTATACGTTAACTTTAACTGCGTATAAAAGCGTATATATTCTGCAAGAATAATGAGGGTAATTGGATCGCCGATTTCAAAGGCATATTGGAGCAAGGGAAAAATCAATTTTATTAGCCACTTAACTGAGGAATTGTAGTATTTACCAAACACCGATGACTACATTATGCTGACGCCAACAAGAGAAGAAGTAGTTGTCATTATCATCGTATATGGCTCTACAACCAGGCTCTATATCTTCTAGCCTTTCGCAAAAAATCTATCTACCGATCCTGATTTCGAGCCGATGCATCCAGTTTGTCATTTCTAATCTCTAGATATTCTGGTCTACGCCATATATACGCTTTGCCGGCCTTTCTGTTGAGTCACCTCTTGGCTCATGCGAGCTAGCCGTTCTGCTCAATGGATCCTGGAGCTTAATTATCTTCACGATGTCGATATAGCGGTAACACTCGTATCTCATCATACATCTCACATACGGAGCCAAAAATATTCTTCATAAGACTTTCCTCTCGACACGTCTAAGAAGTCAAAATCCTTTTTGCTAAGCACCCAAGTATCGGTTCCATAATGTCAGTACTGGCATGACTATTTTCTTGGATGCTTATTGTTAAATTACTGAATTAGAAGAGTCTCGACAAACTAATGTAAGCTTTGTCGGCTTCAAGCAACTCTGCCCAGGTATCTGAGGTTTTTATCAATAAGACTTATAGAATATAGAGGATTGTTCCTCTCGCCTCTACATTAGACTCTTAATTTTCGAGGTAACCGCGGTTGAAAAAAAATAAAATAAAATATTAATTTGGTGTAAGGTCATGGCTTCTAAAATTTTAAAAATTGTTATTGAATTCCTACCTTAGAGGACCAACATTGCCCTCGTGTTTTCAGGAGTGATTAGGTTGGAAGTAATGTAGTCTGAAAACCAGGTTCCTTCCTCTTAAAGCGTTACGGCTACCATATGGGCGTGCGTGTGCCATATGGGTGGAATCCAGGAATCACCCCTGGGTTATTCACACGGAAGAAATGCATATAAACATATAAATTCAAAAAACACAACCATTTGCTGATTTTAAAATCCGTAATCCGTGCGTACCATTTATTTATTTTCATGCTGCGATTATACACTTGACTTATTGCAAAACAAATAAAAAAAAATATAAAGCATTAATAAATTACTTTTTTTTTCTTCTGAAAACATGGCAAGTCTCTCATTATTTCTCTCTCTCTCATTTATTAATTATATATCATTTTTAATGAGTATGTTTTTTTTTAAAATATTAATTGTAAAATGATATTTTTAATAATGAGCTTACGTTGAATTAAACTAATTTGCTCAATTATTAAAAATAAATTAAAAACATCAAGAAAGCTTTCGGGGAGCCTCGACCAGTTTCCGATTTTACAGCTCGAAATTACGTTTATTTGAAATTTTTGATTATTAGCTAAAGTATATATAGAAAAAGTGGGGGCCTCGTGGCTCAGTGGATAAGAGCATGGTTCGTGGTTTGAATTTCAGTAACACCAAAAGTATTTTTCACGGTCTCTGACAAACGTCCGAGAGTAATAACTTGTTACGGAAAGCATCTTAATTCATCGTTCGGATCCGGCATTAAATTGTAGGTCCCCTCCATTTGTGTGCAAAAATAGCGCAAATGGTTGCGAGAAGTTAGGCCATTAGATTAGATTAAGATGTTTTTATTAAACATTAAAGTAATATACAATTTTGATTTAAAACTATAACTAATATTAATATGTGTAGGCTCAACAATAGGGGCCAGACGTAATTACATTGTCTTTTTTTTTTGGTATTGTTTATTTTTAAACAATATTTTTTACTACTTAATCTACTACATGTTTATTTTTAAGGGAATTAAATTTTAAACAATAATTTTAAAATAAAATAAGAATGAAAAATATTAAGCGGCGTATAAACAGGGCGAACTTCAGCCTCTGTAATATTGGTTGACCGCCTTCTCGTAGAAGGAGACGTCTTGATTGTTAAAGATGTCATCGAATCTAGCATCAGTGAATCTTCTTATGTGTATGTACCGGTGACTTGGCTCGATTTCCTCGATTCGCAGTCCTTGCATCTCAGGACTTGGATGTGTTTCCAATTCGTCGACGAATTTCCTCGCCATTCGGAACAAGTGGTCAGTTATTGGCAGCAGACCTGCTGCTTCGTATAGTTTTGTAGTCGACACAAACTTATAGCTGTTTGTCACCCTCCAGAGTCCTGTACAGATTCCTTTCAAATAGGGAGATCTTCTTCATCGTTGTTGGTGAGACGGTGAACCATAGGTTATCACTGGCCTGATGAGTTGCTTGTAGATAAGTAGCCTGGTGTTGTTGGACAGACCGTTTCGTCTTTTAAGTAGCGGGTGCACCAAATGAAGAGCGTAGTTCGCTTTTTTCATTGTTTTGTCGATGTGAGAGTTAAACTTGAGCCTCTCAGTAAAGCTGATTCCCAGGTACTTAGTCTCAGACTTGGTGTTTATTGTTGTGTTATCCGGAAGGGTTAGTGACGTCACTGTGAAGCTTCAGGAGAGGGTGCAGCGTAAAGTTAGGCCATGGACCGCAATGGTCTGTCGCGCCGAATATTATTATTATTTATATATAGAAAAAAAGCATATTTAGTAAACTTGTTAATTATGTATGTGCTATAAAAGGCAGGCGGTCGGAACCGGATCCCAGTTGTAGATACAAATATGATGATGATGAATCTAAATTAAATGTATTTTAAACATGCCATTATACAGAACCATAATTGCCAAGGGATTTCATTTTAGTACGTTTTAATATATTTCGTCTCACTAACATTAACATAGTTCGAAGTAAGAGGCTCTTAAATATTACACAAAAGATGCTCTCTTGAAAAAAAAAACGATTATTAAATTAAATTTCAAAACTGTTATTGCGAGTATTCACATTATGAAAGTGTGCAATTCTTTCAATATAACTTACGTTTCATATGAATCAACCTTTCTGCCTGGGGATTTGAAGAAATGTATACCTACGTTCATATTGTGATCGTTGTGCATATATATAAACATCATGAGTGCCGACCAGTTACCATTATAATGGATTTAATTTTCATAGCCAATTTGTAAACGATAAGAAAATTTTAACGATGAACATTTCATTTTATTGCTGAACGAGTCCTAAAAGAGTAGTCTTGGGTCGCACGGAAGACAACTGATTAGTCAGATGATCAGAGATGATGTCCATGGTATTTTTGTTTGCTGTTGCATGAAGACATTATTTAAGTTATTAATAATAAAAAAAATATGAAATTTAATGCGAAATTCCAGCAGCGAACGGATTGAAATTACCGACAAGATATTCAAGAGTATAAAATTGGTATTTCAAGTACCTCTATCATATCTCTTGCTAGTATAAAATCCAGCATCATCTGATCAAATGAGATCGATTGTATGTATGGGTATAGTACCATCACCACCACCACCACCACTCTCTACATCGTTGTCACTTTGCAAAGCAAAATTGACAGAAGAATAAATAAATAATTACATTTTTGATCAAAACCAGTATATTAATTGATTCTTAACAGTAGGCCATACAGCTAGGAGCAGAATCTGGTTATTATCGTAGAAAGATCGGTGCGGTGGGCAAGTTCTTCATAGTTATGTGTAAATTTTTATGTCTAAAGTAGACACTCTACATGCCTAATATAATAGAAGGTGATAACCGATGGAGAAGGGCGTAATATACATGAATTAAGATAAGAGTGAAGCTTATCTGTTTTCGATTGAAATGCCAATATTTCTAAACACTCATAGTTGCTTTTATACCAAAACATAACACGAATAACGTTAGTTTTTTAGTTTTTTATCCAATAATCCATATAAGCTTACGAGCTATATTAGTATTACTGAAAACTTTGATTTACCTTGGCTTTATCCCTGTATGTCTGTCTGTTTCAAATCATTTGTCGTTTTTAATACTATTTTACTATTTTACAAGTCATAGAGAGCTGCAATTTTATGAATAGCTCAGTCTCATGGGTCAATTCTAAGATACCGCGTATGATGCGTGTTGCTCGTGTGACGCATGTGAATGTTGCTTTGTTAAATTTGTTGAAGTCTTTTTAGTAAACTTTCTAGGACGTGTAAGAAATTAAAAAAGAGCTAAAATTTATTTTTAGTGGAGTCTTATTAATAGCGTGAGGCGTGAGTGACGCGCGTTAAAAACAAAAAAACCACGATGACTTGTCGTCTGACTTGTGGCATAAAACTTGTTGGTTCATTTCACGAGTATACTCGAAATGTCGCTAACAGCAGGTAAAAATATAATTTTATGCGAACACTCTTGACACTCACATTTCTGTTGAAGTGATATTTATTGCTATTTGCTATGAAATACGTCTCCGTTTAAGATGGAAATTATTAAAAAGAATAAACAAACGTTTTATGTACGTTATGTTCGAGTAACTAGACAAAAATGTGTTCCCTCGTATCTATTTAGCTTTTTTAGAACGTTTTTATAAGCTCGCTTTCGTGTATTTCTGTCTGTGCGGGTGGAATTTTAAGCTAACTTCCCATTGAGCTAGAAACTTGAATCTTTAAACATAGCTCATAACTGGATGAACATTGACACATTACGAAAAAAAGATAACAAATCACAAAAAAACAATTATTTCAATGTGAATTTGCAATTTGTTTCAGATCAAAGCAAACTACTACGCAAAATACTCGTTTTAAACATTTTAAATTAAAAACCTATTTTTATTAGCTAACATGTTTTTCGATAAAACATAAACGTTGAATCTCGCCAATGAAATTTATTAATCCAGGTCACAAATGCATTCAAAACTAATAATAACTAATAACTAAATCAACCTGCTGCATTACGCCTCGGACATTTTTAAATTCTCTATATTAACTTCACTTGCCCCTGGCTGGCTGGCTGGCACACCAAATCTTGTGATCAATTTTTAACCCACTTCCTAAAGCCCGATTTTATTGAAATTTTGCACACATGTGTATCTCCCATGACAACACTTTCTATTAAAATTTGGGCCCCTCGGGCCGCGGTGTCGGGAACTCGTTTATATTAAGGTAATATATATATAATCCAGTATACTCGTCTTTAGTAGTTAAAATCACTTAAAATACCTTAAATCCAGTTCACAAAACAATTACTTATTTTCCTTTTTATATTATCTAACATGTAAGCTTAAAGAAAGCAAGTATCGAATGCGCATACAATTTCTAAAATTATCAAATTTCACCTATACATACACTTTTAAGTCACGCTTCTACCATATCTACTAAGTTTTTTAATCAGCTCCTAACTTTAAAGGTTTAAGTAGCATCTAAATTAGCTAATTAGAATCTTCTTTTAAAATGAAATGATATTGTTACGAAAAGTAGTTAGTGGATAATTGAATTCGAATTCTAAAATAAATCGCAATGTTCATACTGCATACTAAAAATAGGCACTTTTAGGCTGTAAGGTGTATTAGATTATTTGAAATGTGACAAATTTTAGTTTAAATCATTATGTACTAATCAAAAATGTAGTCGAAGCAGCACTCAAGTGGCTAATGCAGTTAGGGAACAAGAGGGTCAAGTCGCCAGATGGATCAAACGAGAATAGAGCATCGAAAAGGAATGCTCAACAATAATGCAAGAAGACCTTGTGCACCCCAATGCAAACACTGCATAAGGCAAGAAAACAAGAGGTGATCTGACAAAAGAGCAGCTAAGGGAGGAACAAGTGCGCGATGATTCGATTGCTCCAATATCTCCATGGATATAGCAAAGTGAAAGACCGGGGTGGCACGAGATTGCAACAGCAAGTCCTACAGTAAAAAGTTACTGGTTTAAATGGCAGTCATTTAGATTGGAAGATGGACTACTGGTAAGGCAATGGGAATCGGCTGATGGTCGAAGTACAAAATCACAGACTGTACTAACAACAAACCGAATCAAAGAAGCCCTGCAAGAATTACATAGTGGGACATCAGGAGCGCATTTCAGCGGTAAAAAGACGCTAGCTAAAGTCAGGAATCGCTTTTACTGGGTCATGACATAGCTGGTCCATTCCCAGAAACAAGAGTTGGAAAACGCTATATACTCGTGTGCATTGATTACTTCAGCAACTGGGCAGATGCATATCCCATCGCTAACCAGAAAGCTAGCACGGTGGCTAGGGCATTCGTGGACAATTGGATATGCAGATTTGGAGTACCACAGTCCGCAGTCAGACGGAATGTTCGAAAGGTTCAACAGATCGATGGAAGAGCATCTGCAATAAGAAGTTAATGCCAACCAAGATGAATGGGATCGTTGTATACCGTTGTTTTTGATGCGTTATGGTAGCGCTGTCCACAACAGGTGGATCACCACCAGTAGAGCCGAAAAAAAAGGAGTTCGTGATCTAACAGAGGATGATCTTTGTTCATGCTGTAAGGAGCAACATAGTGGATTCCAGCAACCGGATGAAAACGCGATATGACCTGCGTGCGAACTGTGGAGGATTCCAGGAAGAAGATTTGGTCTGGCTTTCAATCCCAAAAGAAGAAAAGGTAAATCTCCAAAACTACAGCAAAGATGGGAAAATCCTTACAAGATCATTAAAAGGATAAATGATGTAGTATACCGGATTCAACAAAGCCCCAGATGTAAAATTAAAGTTGTTCACATTGACAGATTGACAAGGTACAACATCAGACGAAGTGCTGAATCTGTTCGGGACGAACATAGTTAAGGTGAGGGTAATGTTACGAAAAGTAGTTAGTAGATAATGGAATTCGAATCCTAAGATAAATCGCAATGTATATACTGCATACTTAAAATAGGCACTTAGTTAGAATTAAGCAATTTTGAATAGCATACATACATACATAGGCTGTAAGGTTTATTAGATTATTTGAAATATAACGGATTATAAGTTTTAATCATTATGTACTGGTCAAAAATGTAGTCAAACCGGTTTGTGTGGTTTGCCCGGTTTTTGTGAAAGAACATGATTGTACATGATTACATATGAGTATCGTTAGATGTAAATAAGGGAATAAGATTGGAACTTTCTGGAAACTTTTCAATGAGTATAACAGGTGGCCTTTTCTGCAGAACATTCATTAATTATTTGGAATGTAACCAGTCAAGTTGTAAAAGTTCTTGCAAAGTGATAAAGCTACCACATAAGAGAATTATTGTAAAGTACAAGCATTTAAAATTTGTCCAGTATAAAATTGTGAACTTGTGTTATTTTTACAGTTTGTAAATTAAAATTATTATTAGTAAATTAATAAACTTGTGTTGTGTTTTATTTACAAAATCCTTTACGAACTTAAAAACCTAAATTTTGTAACAAAATGTTTGTGTAATTTTAAACTTAGTATATTTTGCCTACAAAATATGTGGTTTAACGAAAAAGATAAATTAATATCTTCGTTCCGTGCAGTTCTCCCAATTTACGATCTGATTTTACCATCTTTTGCATTTTTTTCTGAATCGCCATTTCAATTATGCTATACACGCTTTCCGGCATGTAGCGCGCATTTGCGCTTTGCTAACAGCAAAACAATAACAGCGCTTCGAACAATAATCCACAATCTGAATAAGAAAGGCGTACTGACCAACACCACTGTTGGCACTTCTTTTTAAACCCACGATTTCGAACTTATGTGTTGTATTCGGAAGATTAATAAAATTGATTTCTCGCCTCTGCGCACGTTGTGGCAATAGTAATAATTAATACTTGCACGTCCACAACGTTTAATACCTCTTCGGTTATCACACAAACTTAACGCCCTCCCACACGGCTGGCCATAAGTTACTATCGGAATATATGCTCGTGTAATTTATTCTATTTAAATTCTTAAACATTTTCCTGTTTTGCTATTGCACCGGTGCAGCGGCATATATCTTCAATCAGTGAAACGAATACTTTTGTTGAGTGATCACATCTGTAGTAGGTAAGAGGACGGCGAAAAGTTATGTGAAAATAATCAAGTATTTTTCTGCAGTTACTGTTATTTTTTGGTAATTTTTTGAATTACTGAAAAAAGATTATAGCACAGACTGCCATCGTATATTACATGTATGTATAAAGATCATAAATGTAATTATAAATATATATTGTGCCGTGGATGCAGTATAATTAAGGACATAAATTGAACCCGTATTTTAACTCATCTTTGAAATGTGCAAACAATCGCTAGGTAAGAAATATAATAACAGTGCTACAATTTACAATATTTAAACTCAATTAAGCTACATACCTAAATAATTTTCTGCATGCAATTGTCTGCATTTGTATCCGAAACAAGACAAGCTCCGACTTCTTCCACGGCTTAAGCTTTACATCTTGAAGTTATTCCTGTCAATTATTTCACAATTTCTCCAATTAACAGGTAGATTAACTTGTTTTCAATGTGTGACTTTTGCGTTCTTAAAATCGGTAACCAATACCACAAGTCAGTACAAATTGAAAGTTTCCCTGTTGTGCACTGTCCAAATGGAATACAAATTCAATTTAATCAAACCAAATAATCATCATCATATTTGGCTCTACGACCGGTGTCCAGTCCTGGCCTCCCGCAAAAAATCGCTCCACTTGTTCCGATTTCGAGCCGAATTGGCATCCCTAAACTCTGAGCGTCCTGGTCTACGCCATCGTTCCAGCGTAGGCTTGGCCGGCCTCGTGTTCCATAAATCCTATCGCAAAGGACTTTCCGAGCAGTATCCTCTTCGCTCATGCGAGCGAACATATATGGGTCCGAAATTTCGGAATTTCTATTTGTCGGCCTGAGACTGCTATGTATGGACTGCTGTTTTACTCACTAACCTCGTCTAATCAAAATCGAAAAATATTAACCAGTGCTGATAGATGGGTCGCCGAATGTAATAAGAATTTACTCAAACCTTGCCAATGCCAATGGATCGCAAAACCAAGCCCAGCAGAGAATATATTTTATTCAACCGCCCTAATTTAAATAAATTAAAGAGTCAAGCGAGGAAAAAAATGATGTATAATCTATATATATAAAATAGAGAATTTATTTGTATATATATATACTAAGGCGACCGATATTAGTGTCGATTTAATGGTTTTCGGGGTCACTGAGTTGAATGGTGATGGTAAGACAGCTCTAGGGGGATGGGGTCGATAACTGAGGGGTGGGGGGTGACCGATATTAGTGTCGATTCTATGGTTTTCGGGGTCGCTGAGTTGAATGGTGATGGTAAGACAGCTCTAGGGGGATGGTGTCAATAACTGAGGGGTGGGGGGTGACCGACATTAGTGTCGATTCTATTTTTTTGCGGGGTCGCTGAGTTGAATGGTGATGGTAAGACAGCTATAGGGGGATGGGGTCGATAACTGAGGGGTGGGGGGGGGGTGACCGCTTTAGTGTCTGGATTGGCACCTTACAGTTAGATCTCCAATTATTTTACAACGGCTTCTCGACTCGCCAAAACTTTGAAACGGCACAAGACCGTAAAAGAGATGCCGAGCAATATAATTGAAGCGACTATCTTGACAGAAAAGGGACAGTGTGAAACAGTTTTTATCCCACGGATAGCACTCATTTTGACGGATCTTCCTTTTAAATTCAAGAGATTGCAATTTCCAGTAAAACTTGCGTTTTTGATGACGATCAATAAGTCGGACAGTTTACTTAGTACTGCGGAGTATAGATTTGAGATCACAACCTAATTTTGCTTTTATAATTTGAATACTATAGCTGTAATTTAAAATATATTTTATAAAATAAATTTTGTTAATAAAAACTGCAATTTTACCTTATAGATAGATATCATCCTTTTTTCTACCCCTGCCTAATAGAAGATTGGCATGAATAAATACCTGGGCAACGCCGGGTAATCAGCTAGTTTAATATACGATTAGTGCGTCTCTAAGACCTGTCCATTTTAAATCACTAACACAATGAATGTACCTACATGACACTACATCGAAGCATTAAGTGATCATGTACACACAAAAAAACAACCCATAAAAATTCAAATTTTTCATGTAAATTCTCTAATCGGATGTGTAAAACATTTGAAAAAAAAATCGGGTTAGTTAAAAAAATTTATATAGGAGCTCGTGGGCACTACGGCTTGATCCCCTCCAAATTTTTACAAAAAGTAATCGGAGCTACAGATGTGTTCAAAGTTTGAATAAAAACTGTGGGTCACAAAATTTCACCAGCCACAGAAAGACAGATATATGCCGACGCGAAGTATATTTAGAGAAAATAAAATGTAATATACTCTTAGATGCGTGCGCACATTCTGTTCCAAGTAGTAAAGTCATAATATCGAAAATTAACAATTATCCTTTTATTTATCGCGGTAAAGGTCGAGTTTGTTTTGTGTTCTTATTTTTCACACTAATTTGAAATGTTTAGCAGTTTTCTGTTTCCTCTAAGATCTTCAGAATACAGAACATATACCTCTGTGGTGAATCCTCATCAGTTCTCTCATTCTCGCCATAATGTCAATAGATGGCTTATTGGGTATTTGGCTCTTTAATGCACACCATCATATACTTAAATTCACTGACAGAACATTGACCAAAATGGTAATTCTTTCTCCATAGTTTTCTTATTTACGTCATTCTATTGATTTCATTTCTGACGGAAGGTATATTTGGACCATATGTTAATTATTAATATTACCAATGCCTGCTTTCTGTGTCAGAAATTTATTAATCATTTATTATACGTTTTATTAAGATATCAGCAAAGATGAACTTATTCTCCCTTTGAAGCATACAAGAATAAAATTGATTTTTTATTAGACGATTAACATTCTTGTGAAAATGTTCAGGTGTTTTTTATCGAAAGTTACGGTTGTGATTAATTATAATTAACATAACAGCTACAAATACTTAAACGAACATTTATCTTTAGTTATTATAAGTGCTTGCATCTTTTATATTTTGCCAATGTGTGACTGTAAAATAAATTTATTTTTTTATAAATTTTTTTTAAAATTCGCTTTGCTTGTAGTTCTCAAAAAAATTTATTTCAATATAATATAATGTTGTGTAATATACAAACTCGTGTCTACCTACTATTATTTTTCAAATTCTGATTAACAGACAGAAATTCAAAATTTCCATTTAGGTAACAATGTTACAGTAAAATAACAATTATTTTAAGACGAGTGTGGCCGTCGCCCAAGCCCCTAGTTTGTATTGTTAAATTGTCTTAAAGGTAAAATATTCCTAAATTTTAAATTAAAAGTTTGAGAATCACTTGAAAAAGTTGAAAGTGTTGCTGCCATTATAGCTTATGGCTTTTTTAAATGTTTGTAAATAACTGAATAAGTATACTGATACAATTTAATCGCAGTTTTAGAATCAAAATGGTAGTGCCTGCGTGCACTGAGTGACAGGGACAATTGTACTAATAGATGATTTTGTTATAATGTAAAGGGCCATTTAAAAACAAAATTTTCAACTTGGTTTGGCCTCTGGTTATCTACGCGTTGCGCGAGCAACAACACTCACAGCAACAACAACAGCAACACCAGCTACTACACAACCACCACCAAAACCACAGAGGTCCAACTGCCTAATAAGTAATAAAGCGATTTACTTTGTTTATATTGTTTTTGTTATTATTGTTATTGTTTACTTTGTTACTACTTTCTTATTTATAAGAAAATAAACTAAGCTACATTTGCAAAATTATGAGTTGCAATCCATAAGAAGGTTACATTAAATTCTGTTTGTTAAGCGTAGAAATAGTCGTATAAAGATCAATTAATTAATCAAGAAATTAAGTTGTCTTATTTTTAATCCGCTCCATTTCTAAAACCTTAACTCGCGTGTGACGCGTGTAATGTACGCTTTTTTTCACACGACCAAACAATTCTTCTGCTAAATTGCTCATGCGCAATGCAAAACTACTGTGGGAATGTGTGTTCCCTGAGACTGCAGTAAATAACAAAAATGTTTTCTATGTTAACACACTAGTGTGGATAATGCCTACTTTCAAGCATAGGCAACAGTCGCTTTCGGCTATGCCCGTGTGAAAAAGTAGGTTTGTTCAACTTATTTCAGGTTCACTTATTAGTAAACAACATCCAAGATATTTGAAACATCTTTAGCCACCTTTTACACGTATAAATGCTGGGTTGTGGCCGAAAAACAAAGTTTATGTATACTTGTTAAGTTTTAAACAGATGTACATTTTTGTACTGAGTTTTTGTACAGTATTTTTACAATTTTCTATAAACAATGGTTCTTTTTGATCTGAAATGCATTCATAAGTTCTTGAGTCAGCATGAAAACTTCCGGCCCAAACGGAGTTTTTAAATTCTCTATATTAGCTTCGCGTGCCCGTGGCTAGCTGGCTGGCTGGTCAGATTTTCTGATCAATTTTTTACCCACTTCCCAAGACCCGATTTTATTGAAATTTTGCACACTTGTATATTTCCGGTGACAATACTTTCTATTAAAATATTTTACAAAATTTACCCAATTTTCTTAAAATTTTGTACAAATGCGTATTTTCGATAAAAAACACTTTTTGTAAAAATTTTGGAGACCCCGGGTTCACAGGGTCATGGGGCCCCAACAAATTTAAAAAAAAAATAACCCGATTTTCTTCAAATTTTATATACGTGTGTATCTCCATGGACAACACTTTTTGTAAAAATTTTGGAGACCCCGGACCCCAGAAATTAATCCGATTTTCTTGTTTTGTTTCTTTTTTTATAAATACGTAAACGTATATACACATGTCGGATCCAATATTAAAAAATAACCTGCGATCGCGTTTTACTTGATCATAATTTGTATAGTATGTAGATTTATATCAACATTTGAGTGCAATCAATATCTTGTATTCTTTTCAATATCGACATATATACTTTTTCTACAAGTAATTAAATCATTTTCAAATATTTAGGCCAATCTACAATGGATGAGAAGGTAATGGAAAATTGAGCAGGATATGTCAGAATAATAATCCCATATTTAAAGAAAAACATTCATGTGCAAAAATCCCTAGAACTTAGAAATAATAATGCCAGTGATGAATGTAAGAATTTTGAATGGGTTATGCTGTAATGTACCTATTTTGTGTTATTTCCTTTTCTATATGTTATGTGAGTTCATCATTATTTATGTAATTGAGTGTAATATAAAAAGGAATGATAATCCTGTGGTGATGATAATCAGTATCCGAGTGCAAGAAACAGATATGGTAAATTACATATTACATTTAATTTATTTAAAAAAAGTAATTTTTTTTATGTGTAAAATGTGTGCTGAAAAAAAAGAAATGTAAAAGTAGTTAATTTACATATTTATTCCACTGTAATTCCGGTTTTTTATTTCATGTACCTTTTTATTGTGAGCTAGGATACAGTCTAAAATAAATATTTGAGTAGACCAAAAAAAAAATTATTTCTATGTGAAATCAGAATATCATTAAACCACCCATGTGGCTAAAATGTATCAGTTAAACTCTGAAATTTATTATAATTAATTATTTAGAACTACTAAGTGTAAATTAATACTTATTGGAAAACTTGATTAAAATCTATCATATTTAAAATTAGGAAATGCGCTAAACTGCTGGAGATAATAATAAGCCAATTTAATTAAATTGAATATGAAAATATAGCTAATCATGTCGAACAATACTCGTATATCAATAAAGCTCGTAGTAACATAACAATTCCCATGGGCCAAATAAACATATCTACGAGTAGGTATGTTAATACGAATGGGTGGATCAGTTACAAAAAAAACCCAATTCCAATCGAAACTCATCTTATTCATCGGTTCAGCGTGAATTGTGCATAATTTATCATTTAATTGGATTTTTTGATTTTATTTTTCGTTTTATTTCAGATAATTCCATTGATTGAAAATAACATCATTTGCTGTTATGTCTTGACTTCTCTTTTTGACACCTTTTCTTGGATCCTCATCACTTTTTTCGGTCGTCCTCTCCATGCATGCACAGCGGTTACCGGATAACTCAATTAAAAGTAACCAATTCCCAGCACCCAAGAGTGATACCGGAGCTGCTGTTTTTAACTTTATAAACGAACGTCCTACAATGGTGATCCCAACTCAAACCTCAGGTCCAGCGTTCTCTAAATAATGATATTCATTTAACGCATTACCAACCATCGTACACAGAGCACTGAGTACCGCCAACAATCGGTATGATTTTTGTTTTTAAACTGCCGCAGATGCCACTGACGCTGTTGAACCTGGCATGAACACACTATTATTTATAGTGTGCCACATGCTGATTTACTTTTCATGGCTCAATTTGTTAAGAAACGTGTTGGATGAACAAACCCCTTGACCCAATATTTTTTATGCCTTTGTAAGATGACTGAGTTAAAAGACGCACAATTGTTGATGTTAAGCCTTTGTTTTGTGGATATATACATATATACTTGTATTTAGAGAACACATTCATATTCAATATGGTTTTTGAGTTTATCCCAATCAACAACTTAACATTATAGGAACAATATAGTAAGCGATATGCCGCTTTTAGGAATTACACGCATCAGGTTTAGATAGGAGCAGAATTTTTTTTGACGTTATTACAAGTGATTTGACAGTTTTTTCTTCATCGATTTTTGTTTGATTCGTCCATACTAGTGCTAGTTCATAAACATAATAATGTTGTTTCCTTCTAACGATTTAGAGATATAGACGTACAGACATGCCAAAGTTTATCACGTTATATGCTTACGCTATGTTTATGTTAAATTGAACAGTTTTTGAAACATAGAATTTTCGTTTTAATTACTTTGCACTTACTGTGAATTGCAGTCTTTCCAATGATGGTGATAAGCATGAATCAACAGAATTTAACAATTTGATTAAATTGTTAAATTATGTTTTCGCTTTTTCTTCCTATTTGATTGTTAAAAATCATTAATCATTTTCTTGTACCACTTCAAGTCGAATTCGTGTGGTGCATGATTTCAATTGTCTGTTATTTAACGTAAATTCGATTCGCATTGAAATAAAGAAATGAAGAGGAGACCAAATTTCATTTTTAAATTCTCTATATTAACTTTACTTTCACGTGGCACGGATGTCGGTCGGAAATCGGTCGGAAATCGGTCGGAAATCTGTCGGACTTCTGTCTGTCTGTCGTGGAATCTTGCGATCAATTTTTAACCCACTTCCTAAAGCCCGATTTTATTGAAATGCACACATGTGTATTTCCGGAGACAACACTCTCTATTAAAATTTGACGCCCCTCGGGCCACGGAGTCGGGGGGCACACCTACAAATATTTTAAATTTTTTTTTTGATTCTCTTCAAATTTTATACACATGTGTATCTCTAATATACAACACTTTTTGTAAAAATTTTCGAGACCCCGGGCCCGGGTTCGTGAGGCCTCATAACTTTTTTTTAAAAAAAAATAACCCCATTTTCATCAAATTTAATACACATGTATATCTCCGATAGACAACACTTTTTTGTGGGGCCCCATAACTTTTTTTTGAATAATTAAACAGATTTTCTTAAAATTTTATATACGTATGTATCTCCGATGAAAAACACTTTTTGTAAAAATTTTGGAGACCCCGGGCCCCAGGGTCATTGGTCCCCAATTTTTTTTTAAAAAAATTAACCCGATTTTTTTTAAATTTTACATACGTGTGTAAATCCGATGGGCAACACTTTTTGCAAAAATTTTGGAGACAGGCCCCAACAAATTTTTTAAAAAACTTAACCCGATTTTTTTTAAATTTTATATACGTGTGTATCTTCATAATACAACCCTTTTTGCAAAAATTTTGGTGGCCGGGGTCGTGGGCCCATAAAAATTTTTCAAAAAAAATCAACCCGATTTTCTTCAAATTTTATATAATTACATGTGTATCTCCGATGGACAAAATTTTTTGTATACTTTTTGGAGTGAGGCCCTGAGGCCCGAGGGGTGCCCATATACATTTTTAAAAATTAGCTTGATTTTCTTCAAATTTTAAACACATGTGTATCACTGATAGACAAAATTTTTTGTAAGTTTGTTGGAGTGATCGGGCCCTGACCCCGTGTGGTGTCCATGTAAATTTTTTAAAAATTAGCGCGGTTTTCTTCAGATTTTAACACATACCCATCTCCTATTAGAGAATTTACATGAAATTTGAGGCCCCTCGGGCCGCGGGGTCGGGGGGCTCCCATACAAATATTTTACAAAATTTACCCGATTTTCTTTAAATTTTGTACACATGTGTGTCTTCGATGGAAAACACTTTTTGTAAAAATTTGGAGCGATCGGCCCCTAGGGGACCCCAATATACAATTTTTAAATATCGCTATATCGTATCAGATCACGGCAAAGTATGAGCTCTGTGCTTTGTGAGCAGCGCTGTTCGCTGCCGCTGCGGCATTTGGTGGATGATTTTGCCACAAAACGTGCACACAGTGTGTGTTTGTGTGTGTGTGTAATTTACAAGAAAAATTTTAATTTTTATGGGTTGTTTTTTTTTAAATTCTCTATATTAACTTCGCGTGCACGTGGCTGGCTGGCTGGCTGGTCAGATTTTCTGATAAATTTTTAACCAGCTTTCCATGGCCCGATTTTATTGAAATTTTGTACACATGTATATTTCCGGTGACAATACTTCCTATTAAAATTTGAGGCACTTTGGCCCTCGGGGTCGAGGGCCCCATATAATTTTTAAAAAAAATGTACCCGATTTTCTTCCAATTTTATACACATGTATATATACGATGGACAAAACTTTTTTTGTATAATTTTTGAAATGAACGGGCCCTGAGCCCCGAGGGGTCCCCATATAAATTTTTTAAAATCTATCCCGATTTTCTTCAAATTTTAAACAAATCTGTATCAGTGATGGACAAAGTTTTTTGTAATTTTTTGTGGAGTGATTGGACCTTGAGGCCCGAGAGGTGCCCATGTAAAATTTTAAAAAATTAGCCCGATTTTCTTCAAATTTTAAACACATATTAAAGAATTTACACTAAATATTTCAATTTTTATTGGTTTTTTTTTTTTAAATTATCCCGATTTTCTTTAAATTTTTAACATATGTGTATCTCCTATTTAGAATTTACTTGAATAATTTTATTTTTTATGGGTTGTTTTCTTATTTTTATTTTTTTTTTAAATTTCTTTTGCTTCCGTTTGACCGATTTCCGCTAAAACCAACTGGGACCTCTCAATTTATGTAAAAACTCAAATATAAATTTTCATAATTTTAAATTTAAATTTTCATGAATAAAATTCTAAAGAGGAAAACACACTGACACATAATAAGATACACAAAAAATTAGTACATAACGAATCGAAAATATCTGACTTTTTGTTAGATGGCACTGATAGCAGTAATATGCAGAATTAAGCGATGGCAATACATCAGTCATCAGTGATATGGTTTTGCAAGTACCTTACATTCTAGCAGACAAATACTAATGTATTTTTTTGACAATGTATGGGTAATAATTCATGAAAAAGTAATAACTTCTTCAAAAAATTGTATACTCTTATGTAAATAGTTATGATGATGTTCCCAAAGTAATTT
Organism: Nephrocerus scutellatus; assembly: GCA_947095585.1. Lineage (NCBI taxonomy): Eukaryota > Metazoa > Arthropoda > Insecta > Diptera > Pipunculidae > Nephrocerus > Nephrocerus scutellatus. The sequence continues at coordinate 91,553,668 of OX352763.1, forward strand.
TCGACTCCTGCCGATTTTCAAAGATAATAAACAACCCATAAAAATTAAAATTGTTCGTGTAAATTCTCTAATCGGGGATACACAATGTGCAAAGTTTGAATAAAATCAAGTAAATTTTTTAAATAGTTTGTTTGTGAGTCCCGACACCGATCTCACCAAAATTTTTACATAAAGTGTTTTCCATCAGAGATACACATGTGTATAAAATTTGAAGAAAATCGGGTTAAAGTGTTGTCCGTCCGATTAAAGACATGTGTATAAAATTTTAAGAAATTCGGTTAAATTTCTTAAAAAATGTATATGGGGCCCCTCGACCCCGGCCCAATCACTCCAAATTTTTTACAAAAAGTGTTGTTCTTCGAAGATACATTTATGTATAAAATTTAATGTAAATCGGGTTAATTTAAAAAAAATGTATACGAGCACTGAAGGGCTCCAAATTTTAATAGAAACTGTTGTCACCGGAAATACATATGTGTGTAACGTTTCAATAAAATCGGTCCTTGGAAGTGGGCTTAACATTGATGGCAAGATTCAACGACAAAGATTCGCGCTGCATTGAACCATTAGGAATGCAGAAGAGTAGTCGAGCAAACTAAACCAACAGTCGGCTGGTCACTTTCATAGTTCGATAGTCTGTAAGTCTGGCAGATCTTTGAAAAACAATTTTTTAAAGGAAAGACTCATGTCCTACGTTATTTTAATAACTTGTCAGGGACAAGAAAACCGCAATCCAAAATAAAAAGCCTTAAATATTAGACAATCAGAAAATGGCAATGAATATATGCCATATATATATGTATAAAAATGCATAAACATATGTAAATACTATGTAAACTTCACAACAGATTCTCTAAGGATCTTCTACTTATAATGCAATACACACAAAACAAGTAAATTTAAATATACCCTCAAAATTTTCCGTTCTCATACATGCTGTAGTTTAGCTTTCAGTTTTTTTTTGGGTTTTTGGTTATTTATTTTACAAGAGTCCTACAGTCTTGCAGAAATGGTCTAGTTTTAAGTCTAGTTTTAAGCTTGGTCTTCGTGTTCCAAGAAAATGCATCTTGCAGATCAATACCAATGTCTCTCATCACTATCTATATCTATTGAGTGTTCAGAAAGCGTTTAATTGTGTAGTTAAGGCCGTGCGTTTCGGACATGTGTCAGCATGGGTTGCTGAAGTTGAGAAAAGAAAATCGGTATGGGGTATTCAGAATTTTCCACTAAGAACCGAACTTGACAGGAGTGAAATTTGAAGATGGAGAAGTTTAATTGGAAATGAGACTATGTGCAAGACAGGTATTGCTTCTTCGACTTTCATCTTTGAACAGAGGTGTATATAACCTCTCCAGCAATTTTGGTTATAAATTACTTCCTCTTGCACATCCACTTTTAAAACAAATTTAATTTTTTCTTGTTTTATTAACTTATCTTTAAAATGATTGACATAAAAAAAAACTAAAAAAATCACACCCATGGACAATTTGAACTTTAATGCATATTTTTAAGGGACACTTAATAAAACATACTTTAACATATGTTACGAAAATATATTTAGTACACTTTTCAGCGCCATCTGTAGAATTAAGAAACAACCGAAAACCATTGAACGAGTTATATGTGGTACATACGAGTTGTATATCAAAATTAAATATGGTGCTTGTAATTTATGTGTAGTTTTACTTGTATGTACTTGTATACAAATATTATATTTGGTACTTCTACCATATATGTAATTGTACTTGTACCTTGCCTTTCCCGGCTGTCCCTCCACTGACCAATCAAACTGACCCCCACCCAACTGCCCACCTTCGCACTGAAAACACCACAATGACATCACAACAACTAATCCCTTCCTCACCACTAAGTCCCCTCCCCCCACCACACCAACCCGCCGCGACCCAAAACTGTAGCCTTTTACTTTCGGGGAAAAAAACAATGTAGAATGTTGAATGATGAAAACCTGATCTAAATCGGTCCAGTAGTTTTAAAGTTAAGCTAAAATACAGGCATTACCCGGCTGCCCCTCTCACCATACTGCTCCAACCAAACTGACTACCACAAAACTGACCACCCCTCACTCAAACCATCCACTAACCCCACACCAACTGACCCCTTTCCAAGACTTGCCTCCACGATTGAGTTCCCCATCCCAAATCTACCCGCCACTGAATCAAAACTATAGCCTATAACCTCCGGAGCTAAAAACTCTGTGCAATGGTGAAAACCTGATCAAAATCGGCCCAGCAGGGCCAACCAAGATTAGCGTAGCCGATTGAAAGTGCAAACTTACCTCTTTATATAATACGATTATATTATATAGGTGTTCAGGTATTTGCTAGATGGTTCAAATGAAGTAGAATAGAATACAAAAGAGTAGGACATTCTCGAAACTGTTGATTAGCTATAAATACCCCTTTACTTTATCACATTAAGATAGTTGTCATTTGGATTTGTGCCAGGCGACCGTGGGTTTTGAGCGTGACAACGTCTGTCCGGGACGAAAGAAAAGAAAACAAAGATCTTGTTGTCTGTGGGACATAAACACGGACGGATATATTAAAATTGTATGGTACTGAAAGGATATTTCAGAGTCATTATTCTATAAACAATGAGAAATGAACCGTATATTAAAGATTATTGTTTGATTTTGTATTAGTATACAGTCAGTACAATTATAAGCATAGTTAATTTAATAGGAAGTGAATGGCGAACCGTCTGTTATATAAATATAGAAGACGAACAGATGTTAAAAAAAGACGAAAGGGAACAAGCATACAATAAACTAACAGACACTGTTACTCATAACCTTCTCTACAGAATGCCCAACAGCCCAACTGTTTTGCTTTTTAAGAACACATGCTTAAAAGAGAACAAGAGAGCTAAATTCATATAAAAATTTCCTGTTTCTTTCTCGTTTCTCGCTCTTTTTCTCTTCATTACCACCAGTTAGTTAGAACAGAGTCTTAAAAATAAAAAACATCCCATAAAAATTAAAATTTTTCTTGTAAATTCTCTAATCGAAGATACACACACACACACTGCGTGCTCGTCTTGTGGCAAATCATCCACGAAATGACGCAGCGGCAGCGAACAGCGCTGCTCACAAAGCACAGAGCTCAGACTTTGCCGTGATCTGATGCGATATAGCGATATTTAAAAATTGTATATTGGGGTCCCCAAGGGGCCGGTCGCTCCAAATTTTTACAAAAAGTGTTTTCCATCAAAGACACACATGTGTACAAAATTTAAAGAAAATCGGGTAAATTTTGTAAAATATTTGTATGAGAGCCCCCCGAACCCGAGGTCCGAGGGGCCACAAATTTTAATAGAAAGTATTGTCACCGGAAATATACATGTGTGCAAAATTTCAATAAAATCGGGCCATGGGAAGTGGGCTAAAAATTGATCAGAATATCTGACCAGCCAGCCAGCCAGCCAGCCACGTGCACGCGAAGTTAATATAGAGAATTTAAAAAGCCGAAAGGGGACAAGCAGACAATGAACCAACTGTCACGCATAATCTTCTTTACAGAAAGCCCAACTGTTTTGCGTTTTAAGTTTAAAAGAGAACAAGAGAGCTAAATCCTTTTTCTCACTACAATAACTTACGTTTCTCGCTATATTTCCTTCACTGAGAAATTTTGTAATTTATAAATTATTAAAGAAAAGCTGAAAGAAAGCAAGCAGAGAACCAACACGAACCTTTTTCGTGCAACCGTATGGGTTGCAAGTTGGAACTGCAAGGCTAATAGAACGAGTAAGCAGAGCACCGAAGGGGACTTTCTAGTTTCAATACAATTACTAGTACTACACATACACATATTAGCCGTAGAGATAGAGAGGGTGAGTGAGTTGTTGGGGTAGTGGTATGGCATGGAAATAGAAGTATGTATTCAATCAATTTGAGGACCCTCGGGCCACGGGGTCGGTGGGCTCCCCTACAAATATTTTACAAAATTTTACTCGATTTTCTTCAAATTTTATACACTTGTGTATCTCTGATATACAACACTTTTTGTAAAAATTTTGGAGACGCCGGGCCCAGGCTCGTGGGGCCCCATAACTTTTTTTAAAAAAATTATCCTAATTTTCTTCAAATATAATACACATGTGTATCTCCGATAGACAACACTTTTTGTAAAAAATTTGGAGACCCCGGGCCCGGGTTCGTGGGGCCCCATAACTTTTTTTTAAAAAATTTAACCCGATTTTCGTCAAATTTAATACACATGTGTATCTCCGATAGAAAACACTTTTTGTAAAAAATTTGGAGACCCCGGGCCCGGGTTCGTGGGGCCTCATAACTTTTTTTAAAAAAAATTAACCCGATTTTCGTCAAATTTAATACACATGTGAACCTCCGATAGACAAAACTTTTTGTAAAAAATTTGGAGACCCCGGGCCCGGGTTCGTGAGGCCCCATAAATTTTTTTAAAAAATAACCCGATTTTCTTCAAATTTAATACACATGTGTCTCTCCGATAGACAAAACTTTTTGTAAAAAATTTCGAGATTTTTTTTTTAATTTTATATACGGGTGTATCTCCGATGGACAAAATTTTTTGTAAAGTTTTTGGTGTGAGGCCCTGAGGTCCGAGGGGTGCCCATATAAATTTTTTAAAAATTAGCTCGATTTTCTTCAAATTTTAACACATACCCATCTTTTATTAGGGAATTTACATGAAAATTTGTATTTTTATGGGTTCTTTTTTATTATGTAATATTATGAAAGAGTTATTAACTCTTAGTAATGTTGGAAGAAAAACAAGCCAAAAGAAAATGAAATGGTAGCAATAGAAACGTCGCTTGCAACTTTTAAATGGTACATGGAGCATTGATAGAGAACTTCGATCACGACTGCTGCACATGTTTATGATCTCGTACGAGCATCGAAGGAACATGCAGGCCAATTATTCATTATTAAATTTCTTTTGCATGGTTCTCTCATTTCTGTAATTGATCAAAGAGTTATTTACTCTAGTTACTGTTAACATGAGTAAGGATAAGATAAGCGAAAAGAAATGAAAATAGTTGCAAGGAAGCTTGCAGGTTGTCATTGTTATCTGCCCCTTTTTTTGTAACTTATAGTAGTATTTTTTTCTGTTAATCGACCAAACATGAGAGCACTGTATCATTTTACGCAATGTTGATAGAACGAGCAGAAGTCAGAGCACTGATGGAAAATGAACAGAAACTATACTATCACTACGGCTGCGGTAAAGAATTAAGGAGTTACGCAGTTTGTGCCTCATAAAAAAATTGGCAGGCAGTCGGTATGCACGAAATTGCGGCTACATTTTAAACCGTCTGCTTGTAGGGCGACAATTTGACATTTATATTTTGCTATTTGCATTAAATTTAAAGTGGCTGCGTAAACCGCGCAGTCGATTTTTCTTTACTGCATTGGCTGGAGAAGTGAATTTTTGACCAACATGCAGCATAAACTGTGCAGCGGCTGAATTCTTGAACGCAGCCTACTACTGCATATGTTTGTTTCGTTCTGCTCAAGCTGTGAGCTTGATTGTACGTTATTGAAATCACATACATCATCATCAATCACATCAAATACAACCGAATAAATAATTTATAAGCTGATCTAAATGTTCATAACAATTTATTGTGAGGTTTTGGATTTGCATATCACTTCCCAAACACAGTAATGCAGTTGCGTCGATAGTAGTAGGATAAGTAAGAGCTTTTAAAAAATGAGTGCATGTAATCTTTACGCGCGCTTGGAGTGAAATTTCTTTGAAGTTGTGCCCAATATTACGATTAAATTAAAAGGCACGAGTCGCTTGAGAAATTGCTTAGTTCTCTAAATTCCAGACCATAATGATCATATTCCAATATTTCCATAGGAAGAAGTCTTATAATCGCATCTTAGTCCTACATTCCGAATTTCATGCGAATCGCTTGAGATATTGCTTTGTTCCAGAAATTGCAGACAATAATGATCATATTCCAGAAGTTCCATGGGAAGAAATCTTATAGTCACATCTTAGTCACACATTCCGAATTTCGTGCGCATCGCTTGAAAATTGCTTTGTTCCAGAAATTCCAGACAATAATGATAATATTCCAGAAGTTCCATAGGAAGAAATCTTATAGTCACATCTTAGTCCTACATTCCGAATTTCATGCGAATCGCTTGATAAATTGATTTGCTCCAGAAAATCCAGACCATAATAATCATCTTCCAGAAGTTCCATAGGAAGAAATCTTATAGTCATACATTCCGAATTTCGTGCGAATCGCTTGAAATGGCTTAGTTCCCAAAGTACATTTAAATTTTGTGATATTTAATAGTGATCACAACAGTCGGACATTGAACAGTGTCTCACTTAACAGTGGGACATTCTGTTGATCACAACAGTGGGACATTTAACATTTGACTTTTTGAAAATGCACTCCTTGTAGAGACGTTGTCACGTCAAAAGTGTTATTTGTGTAAAGAATAAGTGCAAATCTGTGAGCTCTTGGTTGTGAATAAACGATATTTGCGTAATCCATTACAAACTCTAGAAAGCCCTAATTCATAACAATGAGAAACTCGTTTCGTCTTCAAATGATATAAAGATATAAAATACTCTGATAGTAGGCTATCTGATTTGTAATTGACGCCTAATTTTCTTCTGGCAAACGTTTTAAGTGTGATCACTGTACAGACATAATAACACGCCTTGAGGGCGGCATAAGGAACATTACAATAAATATCCGCATATCCGTACGAAAACACAACCATATGCACAATATTTGACATATACGAGGATTTACAAATTGCTAAGCATCTCCTTTGTTTTATATTCAATAAATTCTAGTTTAATCATGAGTACAGCTTCACATTTACGAGTATAGTATACTCGTAAGTAAAAATATTTGTAAAAAGCATGTATGTATGATTTTATGAGCAGACGTTTAGTTGGTTAATGTGCAACACCTAATCAATTTGCTTGAAAACAAACTATAAATCAGTGTGGAAATCCGCAAAAGAAACAGTGTAAGAGGCCGCCTTTATTTATAGAAATAAAGGCGCACGAGGCACACCAAGCCTGTGCGAAGTTCCTTTCCTGAAAGAATGCAGATGCATCTATTATTGAAGTGTTAGAAAGACGTTTCACGTCGGGCTGTTAATGTCTTCCTTTGGATGCTTTTACTTTTTGGCGTGTCCGCAAGGCTCTACGTAAATCAGTAACGCAATAGCATAAGATGTACAACCGCATGATCATTTTATCTGCTGCGTCGCTCAGTTATGTTACTCTAATATACTTGTACACTGGTTGGTGATGACCAAACTATAATCGTACAAGTATGGGAACACCTAATTCCCTGTGAAAGCATTTGCCTCTAGGCAAAACTCTGGCTCTCTAATTTTTTTCTTCGGTGTAGGTTGAACCAATCATCTTGATGGAAACTCACAATTCGAAAGATTAATTAAAAACATTTAGTTTTTATGTATTATGTATAAACCAAGCGCAGTGTTTGGAGCAGAGGTTTTTTACAGATTTCTACAATAGGCATTATTGCTCTGCAAAGTAGCAAGCATCGGCAACAGCCAGAAACGTATAGTTGACCCTACATACAAGCAGATGTCGACCGTCGACACTTGTTAGTTGAAAGTTGTTGTAATACGAATATTATCAGATCCTTATGCTTACTTATGCTTAGACCACAATTTCATGCAAGTTTTTTCGACAAGAGTGCGTTGGAGAATATATCATCAGCCAAGTTAATTAAGGATATGCTTTGTTGAATAATACTGACAATCCGTCATGCAGGTGTGCATGATTCATTTATTTCTCACCTTTTTCCCATTCGTAAAATGTGTAATATTTCTCAACATCTCAGGCTTTCTAAAAAACACATCACGCTAAATATAGTCCTAGGTAGACATACACTTTTATAGTTGATGTTGATGTGTCAAGTTTTAAAATTAAGTGCTTTTTTAACGTATCCATTAATATTATTAATGTAATTTGGATAATTGTTTTTAACATATAACGAGATAATCATTATTGATTTCAGTTGCCAAAATTCCTGCAATATTTGACCGGTCAATAATAATAATAATAATATTCGGCACGACAGAACTTTGAGGTTTGGACACAAATGGAAGGGACCTTCAATTTAAGTCCGGACCGGAATGGCGAATTGAGAAGCTTTCCGTGACAAGTTATTACTCTCGGAACGTTTGTCATCCATTCGCAAGAGGTGGGCCACCGTAAAAAATACTTTTGGTGTTACTGGAATTCGAACCACGAACCTCCTGCTCAGTAGCCATGCGCTTATCCACTGAGCCACGGCCTATTGACCGGTCAATAGGCATTTAAAATATTTGGACTTTTGCCTTTTGGATGTGCTGAAAAATCACAGAAGCAGACATAATTTACTTTGACATAATATAGGCATATACTCGTATCACAACGAGCAGCAATTATCGTGGATATCGTGGTTGAGTAACGCCTACCGCGTAGTCATGATTGGCCCATACCAGTGTATCTTTATCAACAAACGGATTTTCACCTTAAGTAGGTGATGCAAAAATTTCTAGAGTTTCAACACTTACTACGCCAGCTTACACACTCTAAAGCTGGCTGGGATAGCATAGCCAAAGTAACACCTCATGAAGCAACCCAAATAAACTGACACGAATATGTAGGTTGAACACGATCAATGTTATATGTCAAGTATAAGTGTCTGGATCATTATTAAACACATGCTCCAACAAGGGGATAGACTGACCTCAGTTTATCTATCTATCTATCTATTTAATGATCCAGACACTTTCACTTGAAATATAACATGGTATTGGAGAAAGATGATAAAAGTTTATTTCGTAATAGATTTTGCAAAAAAAACAACACAAATTAGTTTATTTACAAATTACAACTTTAATTAATAAAGTGAATAACACGTAATCACCAGTGTAAATTTGTCTTTTCAATATGAACCATCTAGCAAATAGTTACCAGAACATACTGTTAAATTTTTATATAAAACTTACCATATAACTTTAATATACAAGTACATAAAAGTACAAATATATATATAGTACGTGTACCAAATATAACTTTTTTATGCAGGTACATACATATAAAACTACATAAGTGGTACAAGTATCACATACAAAATTACTGAGCCTGAATATATGTAATGGTTTTTGTTAATTCTCCTGCATTCGTAACATTACCTGCCGTAATTCTCTTCGTTCCAAACAGATTCAGCATTTCTCCTGATTTCTCCTGACCTTGTTAATCTGTCGATGCGGGTTGGAGCAATTGAATCATCACGCGCTTGTTCTTTACTTAGCTGTTTTTTGTCTAACGATATTTAATCTGTAATTTTATTTGTGCAACGACTTCAGAGTACTTCTTATTTTCTTGCCTTATACAGTGCTTGTATGGATGCATAAGGTCTCCTGGATATTCCATCAGCATTGTTGTGCAGCATGCCTTTTCGATGTTCTGTCCTAAATAAGTATACCTGGAGTCGATCCATCTGGGCGCTTGACCTTCTCGTTCTTTAAAATGGATAAGCAACTTAAGATCTGTGTGGTTAGATCGAAGAAGAAGCTTTTTAAGAAATGTTTGACGCTATCCACAACAGCTAGCAATTCTCGTCGGGTTACACGTAGTTCTTCTCGGGCTTATAAAGTGAGTGGCTCTTGTATGATAATACACGCTGCTTCCCTTTTTGATTCTGCGATAACACCGCTCCTATTCCCGTATTTCTTGCGTCAGCGTCAAGCGTTCTCCTGCTTGTAATATGCCAATATTAGCGAACTGCAAGCTTCGTCTTCAGCAGCTTCCTCTTTTTGCTGCTTGCTTGTCTATTTAAATTTCTGATTTTTCTCAATTAGACAATGTAGATTCTTGGCAACATCTGCGAAGCTAGGGACAAACCGTCGATAGTAGAAGCATTGTCCCAAAAACTCCGCAGCTCATGTAAATGTCTTCCTACGGGCCATTCCTCAACAGCTGCTAGCTTCTTCGGATCGATTGCCGACGATTATTCACGTTCTCATTGAAGGGATTGAATACGATGATGCAATCAGACCAGACCTATATTTTCCAAATAAGGCCTCACAAAACATTTTCCATTAACCACTCTAGGAGGAGCATTGCATAAACCAAACGGCATTACAGAAAATTAATACAAGCTGTTTCCCACTGTAAATGCTGACAGTATCCGCTTTTCAGATTCCATTTACTGAAGACTCTGGCTGCCAATAAGGTATCCAACGTGGAAACTGATAACAATTCTTTTTGGTGGCATTGTCCAGTTTCCGATAGTCCACACATCCTTTCTGAACCATCCTTCTTTTGGATAAGTACCACAGCTCCATGGGTTTTTGGACTTCTCTATGATTGCATCTCGTTCCATCTTCTTAACAAGGGTTTCGGCTTCTTGTTGTTTAGTTAGCGGTAATCGTCTTGGCACTTGCCGAATCTAAATGGCATTTCCTGTGTCAATTCGATGATGCACTATATCAGTTTTACCCATGTCGTGTCGCTGATAGCAAACAAGTCGGCAAATTGCTCTAGCGGCTTTACTGCTGCTAGAAGACGTTGACACAAAGAACGAATGCTTCGCTTTTTTAAATTTTTAAATTCTCTATATTAACTTCACTTTCCCGTGTGTTTGTGGGTTTGTGGGCTTGTGGATTTGTGGATTTGTGTGTCATGGAATCTTGCGATCAATTTTTAACCCACTTCCTACAGCCCGATTTTATTGAAATTTGGCACACATGTATAGTTCCCATGACTATTAAAATTTGAGGCCCCTCGGGCCGCGGGGTCGGGGGTCACCCATACAAATATTTTACAAAATTTACCCGATTTTTTTTAAATTTTGTACACATGTGTGTCTTCGATGGAAAACACTTTTGGAGCGATCGGCCCCTTGGGGACCCCAATATACAATTTTTAAATATCGCTATATCGCATCAGATCACGGCAAAGTATGAGCTCTGTGCTTTGTGAGCAGCGCTGTTCGCTGCCGCTGCGGCATTTGGTGGATGATTTTGCCACAAAACGAGCACGCAGTGTGTGTGTGTGTACCCCCGATTAGAGAATTTACAAGAAAAATTTTAATTTTTATGGGTTGTTTTTTTCTATATTAACTTATCTTGTCCGTGGCACGTTTCTCGGTCGGCCGGTCGGTCGTGGAATCTTGCGATAAATTTTTAACCCACTTCCCAAAGCGCGATTTTATTGAAATTTTAAACACATGTGTATCTCCGATGGACAAAAATTTTGTAAACATTTTGGAGACCCCGGGTCACTCTAACAATGGTCGTAGGGCCCCATAAAAATATTTAAAAAAATTAACCCGATTTTCTTCAAATTTTATACACTATGTATCTTGGATGGACAAAATTTTTTGAAATTTTTTTTTTCGGTTCTGAAGCCCGAGGAATGCCCATGTAAATTTTTTAAATATAAGCTTGATTTTATTTAAATTTTAAAAACATGTGTATCATTGATGGACAAAGTTTTTCGTAAATTTTTTGGAGTAATCAGGCCGTGATGCCCGAGGGGTGCCCATGTAAATTTTGTAAAAATTAGCTCGATTTTCTTCAAATATTAATCAAATGTGTATATCTGATGGACAAAACTTTTTACAAAATTTTTGGAGTGAACGGGCCCTGAAGCCCAAGTGGTCCCCATATACATTTTTTAAAAATGAGCCCGATTTTCCTCAAATATTAAACACATATATATCTCCTTTTAGAGAATTTACACGAAAAATTTAACTTTTATGTGTTGTTTTTTGTTTTCACAGGTTGGCAATTTGCGATGCAGCTTACTCCCTGAGTCTTACCAATGACTTCTCCTTCTTTTATTACAGCAAGCTTTAGATGTTTTTCTTCTGTTTTCCACTGTTCTGGTTGTCGTTCATTTGAAGGAGTACCTCTAAAATATGCTATTTTAAGACATGTTTCTTCAGATCAAGGAACATCTCGTGTTCTGTCATAAAATCAGGTCCCAATATGCATTCATCCATGATGTTGGCAGCAGAGCGAAACTTAACTTAACTTAGACCGCTTTAAGACATAAGCCGGAAATCTGCAATAGGCTCATCGTTCTAGTTTAGTTATTTTCCGTTCTAAATCTTGCGCCACTGCAATAAGGTGCGCTAATACTTAATTAAAATTAAAATCGAAGTAATTTAATTTACAATATATCACATTCTTCACGTTTGTAGCCAATTTATCTTCTCAGTATTCTCCCTGATTCATTGAAAAAAGCAATGCGGAAAACGATCATGAATTTAAACGACGCGAGTCCAAATGCTTTAATCAATGGATCATGGTCAGTGAAAACTACAAAAAACATTGGCAAAGAAAATATTACAAATAATGACGTAAGTGAGCCTTCAAAGTTCTTGGAACCTTTATTGAACAATTTGGTTCTTCAGGAACAAGTTGACGTATTTCTGTGGGCCAGCAACTTAACAGCGAATTGTACCTAATTCGTCTGTAGTATCAGTCCTAACAAACGAGAAATGTACGTACAACTATTGAGCTGATAAAATAATAACGTTCGGCGCGACAGACCTAGCTTCTCGCGATCATTTGTGTTGTGCATGTATATTTTTGCACACAAATGGAAGGGACCTACAATTTAATGCCGTATCCGAACGGCGAATTGAGAAGCTTTCCGTGAGACGTTATTACTCTTGGACGTTTGTCAGACATTGAGCCGATATTAAATTATCAAAATTCAGCATCCAAAACTGAAAAATCTCAAAAACATGCAAATTCCACAAAATCAATGTGTTTCTTGTCGCCAAACATTGCACCAAGGATGAGCGAAAGAGTTGTGACTTTTGTGACTTTAATAATTAAAAAAAACTTTGAATTTTGTAGAAATGACAACTCACTGCTATCCTATCCTATCGCCTATACCTTATCAACAGTTTCAAGAAGGTTCTGTTCTTTTTAAATTCTCTATATTAACTTCACGTGGGCGCCGTGGCTCAGTGGAAGTGCACATGGCTGCTGAGCAGGAGGTTCAGGTTCGAATCCCAGCAATGCCCAAAAGTATTTTTCACGGTGTCCCACCTCTCGCGAATGGGTGACAAACGTTCCGAGAGTAAAATACCTTGTCACGGAAAGCTTCTCAATTCGCCGTTCGGATCCGGCCTTAAATTGTAGTTCCCTTCCGAAAAATTAACATGTGCAGCACAAATGGTCGCGAGAAGTTAGGCCTTGGACCGATGGTCTGTCGCGCCGAATATTATTATTATATTAACTTCACTTGCCCTTGGCACGGATGTCGGTCGTCTGCGTGGAATCTTGCGATCAATTTTTAACCCACTTCCCAAAGCCCGATTTTATTGAAATTTTGCACACATGTGTATTTCCGGAGACAACACTGTCTATTAAATTTTGAGGCCCCTCGGACCACGGGGTCGGGGGGCTCCTATACTCGATTTTCTTTAAATTTTATACACATGTGTATCTCTGATGGACAACACTTTTTGTAAAATTTTTGGAGACCCCGGACCGCGGGTCCATAAAATTTTTTTTAAAAAATTAACCCGATTTTCTTCAAATTTTACATACGCATGTGTATTTCCGATGGACAAAACTTTTTGTAAAATTTTTAAAGCGATCGGTCACCGGGGTCGGGGGGCTCCCATACAATTTTTTTTTAATTATCAATTTTTAACACACTTTCTAAAGCCCAATTTTCCTGAAATTTTGTACACATGTGTATTTCCGGTGACAATACTTTCTTTTAAAATTTCGAAGTGATCGGGCCCCGGATTCGTGGGGCTCTCATACAAATTTAAAATAAAAATTACCCGATTTTTTTCAAATTTTACACACATGTGTATACCCAATAACAATACTTTTTCTAAAATTTGGTAGTGATCGGGCCCCAGGTTCGACCGCAAGGCCCTTATACATTTTTTTAAATACCGTCGCACTTCAACGACTGTGTGCGGTGTGTGCTGCGCAGTCGGCTGCGCTGCTTGGTTTGGTGGATTTTGATTGCAAAATCTATTCTGCCTGTTCATGGCAGCACTACGAGTTTGCGTCGCCATATTTTTAACTCGGCACTTACACGGTTATTAATAATGTCATTATTTCTAATAATGAACGAAAACAGAAAATTTCGGGTTTACATCATTTCTCAAGCATCAATATACATTACTCCGACTTACACAATCATTATTAATGCCATTTCACAAAGTTACCATGAATGTGCGTAATAGTATAAAAGTCGAATCGATTATGAACATTCCATTTCATCTTTAAGTAATATGTATGTACTTTGTTTACTAATGTCTCTTTCCAATTGCACAAACTGTATCCGAAACCATACCCATAGGATAGCTTTCAAAGTGACAGAGTTTTCGAGGTGTTCAAGTTTGAATACTTGCACAAATGTATCTGCGATTAGAGAAATTACATGAAAAATTTTTATTTCTATGGGTTGTTTTTTTGTTTGTTTGTTTTGAACCATCTAGCAAATACCAGAAGATACTGGTAAATCTATATATATAAAATGGAGAATTTATTTGTATATATATTTGTGCCTAACTAGCTCTGGAACGCCTTGACTAATTTCAACCAAACTTGGTATACATATTAGTTACTATCTGGAATCAAATATAGGTGGTGGGGGTAGCACGTTTTTTGGCTGGGGTATGCGTGGCAGCCGATATTAGTGTCGGACCCACCGTTTTCGGTATCGCCGAGACGAATAGTGCTGGTAGTACACTCCTATGGGTGAGTTATATTCCCGCAGGGGAGGGTGATCGATGTTAGTGTCGATTCTATGGTTTTCGGGGTCGCTGAGTTTAATGGTATTGGTAATACAACCATAGGGAGATGGGGTCGATAACTGAGGTGGGTGGAGACCGATATTAGTGGCGATTCTATGGGGTCGCTGAGTTGAATGATGATGGTAAGACAGCTCTAGGGGGATGGGGTCGATAACTAAGGGGGAGGGGGTGAACGATATTTGTGTCGATTATATGGTTTTCGTGGTCACTGAGTTGAATGGTGATGGTAAGACGGCTCTAGGTGGATGGGGTCGATAACTGAGGGGGTGGTGGTAAACGATATTGGTGTTGATTTTATGGTTGCCGGGGTCGCTGAGTTGAATGGGGATGGTAAGACAGCTCTAGTGGGATGTGGTCGATAACTGAGGGGGGGGGGGGGGGGGGTAAACGATATTAGTGTAGATTTTATGGTTTTCGTGGTCGCTGATTTGAATGGTATGGTAAGACAGCCCTAGGGGGTTGGGGTCGATAACTGAGTGGGGGGTTACCGATATTAGTGCTGATTTTATGGTTTTCGTGGTCGCTGAGTTGTATGGTGATGGTAAGGCAGCTCTAGGGGGATGAAGTCGATAACTGAGTGGTTGGAGGGGGGGTGACCGATATTAGCGTCGATTTTATGGTTTTCGTGGTGGCTGAGTTGAATGATGATGGTAAGACAGCTCTAGGTTGATGGGGTGATAACAGGGGGGGGGGGTGACCGATATTAGCGTCGATTTTATGGTTTTCGTGGTCGCTGAGTTGAATGGTGATGGTAAGACAGCTCTAGGGGGATGGGGTCCATAACTGAGTGGTTGGAGGGGGGGTGACCGATATTAGCGTCGATTTTATGGTTTTCGTGGTGGCTAAGTTGAATGATTATGGTAAGACAGCTCTAGGTTGATGGGGTGATAACAGAGGGGGGGGGGGGCCGATATTAGCGTCGATTTTATGGTTTTCGTGGTCGCTGAGTTGAATGGTGATGGTAAGACAGCTCTAGGGGGATGGGGTCGATAACTGAAGGGGAGGGGGTGAACGATATTTGTGTCGATTTTATGGTTTTCGTGGTCGCTGAGTTGAATGGTGATGGTAAGACAGCTCTGACGGGATGGGGTCAATAACTGAGGGGGGCCGATATTAGTGTTGATTCTATGGTTTTCGGTGTCACTGAGTTGAATGGTGATGGTAAGACAGCTCTAGAGGGATGGGGTCAATAACTGAGGGGGAGGTTAGGTAGCTGACCGATATTAGTGTTGATTCTATGGTTTTTGGTGTCGCTGAGTTGAATGGTGATGGTAAGACAGCTCTAGAGGTATGGGGTCGATAACAGAGGTGGAGGGGGTGACCGATATTAGTGTCGATTTTATGGGTTTCGTGGTCGCTGAGTTGAATGGTGATGGTAAGACAGCTTTAGGGGGATGGGGTCGATAACTGAGGTGGAAGGGGGGTTACCAATATTAGTGCCGATTTTATATTTTTCGGGGTCGTTGAGTTGAATCGTAATGGTACGACAGCTATAGGGGGATGAGGTCGATACCTGAGGGGGATGACCGATATTAGTGTCCATTCAAGAGTTCTCGGGGCCACTGAGATTAATAGTGTTGGTAGGACACTCCTATGGGTGAGTTGTCTCCCCGGATGGTGGAGGGTGACCCATATTAGTGCCGATCCCATAATTTTCGGGGTCGCTGAGATATAATAGTGGTGTATAGAATGGTACTCGGTGACCATTTGGCGACGAATTTGGGTGTGAGGACATTGTCGCCCCTACTTCAAATTAGAAGAAGTAGATGAGTAGCCGTGTTTAATGGATATGTTAAAGTGATATCGATTTTTGAAATCTGCCGCTGAACTAATAAATTCTATTTATCCGACTACTTCTTAAAACTATAACATTTTGAACCGGTTGCTAGAAGGGGCCATTCTTGCTACTAAAAATGGAGACAACTACGAAATCATCAAATACTTGCCATGTTAATAGGCGGAGTCACTGAATATAAGTGTATCGATACCTTTGTAGATACTGATGAGGAAGTTAATTATCGTACTGAGTTCCTAAACTCACTTAATTCGTCTGGATTGCCACCACATCGTCTTACAGTTTGGTCTCCAAATATTTTACTATGGATACTCGACTCGCCAAATGTTTGCAACGGCACAAGACTGTGCGTAAAAGAGATGCCGGGAAATATAATTGAAGCGACTATCTTCACAGAAAAGGGACAGTGTGAAACAGTTTTTAACCCACGGATAGCACTCATTTCGACGGATCTACCTTATAAATTTAAGAGATTGCAATTTCCAGTAAAACTTGCGTTTTCGATGACGATCAATAAGTCGGACATTTTATTAAGTACTGCGGAGTATAGATTTGAGATCGCCATGTTTTTCCCACGGACAACTTTATTTTGCTTGCTCTTGGGTGGGTTCACCTTGATATTGAAGGTGAAACTAAAAACATTGTATACAACCAAGTTTTTTTTGTTTTTTTTTATTTAATTTTATTTTATAATTTGAAAACTATAGCTATAATTTTTGTTAATAAAAACTGCAATTTTACCCTATAGATAGATATCATTCTTTTTTCTATCCCTGCCTAATAGAAGATTGGGATGAATAAATACCTGGGCAACGCCGGGTAATCAGCTAGTTGTTATATAAAACTCAAAATTTAAATTTTATACACACGCATATAGAACTTCAACTCACATATGTGGTACAAGGTACAAGTACCACACACAAAATTACTGAGCCTAAATATATGCAAAGATTTTTGATAATTTCCTAATTCTAATACAATTCAATGAAATGTTTATTGTTAAGCAACTGAGTCTACAGATGGCGCTGTAAAGAGTACTTAATCTATTTTCGCAACAATATGAAAGTAAATGTCTACAATTAGTCGTAAGCAACTCTATAAATTATCTATAGTTACTTCGTGTCGGCATGTGTTTGTCTGTCTGCAAGTCTTTCTGTCCGTGGCTGGCTAGCTGGTGGAGTCTTGTGATCAATAATTAATTCACTTGAGATTTTCATACAAAAAAACCATCAGAATTTCCCAAAATTTCCTACTTTTCCGGTGGACTTTTCAAAAAATTTCTTTCATACAAACCTTGTCCTTTTAACTACGAACACAATAAAAAAATCAGACAAATCAGCCGAGCCGTTCTCAAGTGATGATCTTTCAAACATGTGGCAATTCATTTTTAAATGCTGGTCAGATTTTCTGATCAATTTAACCCACTTCCCAAAGCCCGACTTTATTGAAGTTTTGTACACATAAATATTTCCGGTGACAATAATTTCTATTAAAATTTCAGAAAGATCGGGCTGCGGGATCGGGGAGCTCCCATACCAATTTTTCATTTAATATCATACTATAATGACTGTGTTCTGTGTGCGCTGATGAGTGACGCATCTAGACAGCGCTGCTCGAAGCTGTTGCGATTGTTTTGTTATTGCGTTGCAGCAGAGAGCAGAGACCAGAGAGTATAGATAATTTGTGTTTTGTACAACATTACGAGTATATGAAGAACTGGTTACGCACCCAACTGCTTTACAGCTTAACTCAACTCAACTCAAAAAATTTTAGTGGTACTTCGTACGTCGTTGTGTGCACGTCCCACCAACCGTGCGCTTTGGCTGCTATGTTTTCACCACCAAATAGGGAATTCACCACAAAATCTAATCTCCGATCAGAGAATTTACAAGTAAAATTTCAATTTTTAAATTAGCTTGCCCGTGGCATGGCTGTCTGTCGGTCGGTCGGTCTGTTTGTCGTGGAATCTTGCGATTACTTTAACCCACTTTTCAAAGTCCGATCTTATTGAAATTTTGCAGACATGTGTATTTCCGGAGACACAACATTCTATTAAAATGCCCATATAAAATTTTTAAAAAATTAACCCGGGCCCCAGGAGCCCCATAAAATTTTAATTTTTATGGGTTGTTTTATGTTTATATATATGTTATATATATAGACCACAAAAATAACGTGAAGAATTTTTAACTGACATATAAAATTCAATCAATTTTGCAACCTAATAACATTTAAATAATGTAGAAATTTAAGTTTATCGTTAATTTTGATATTTTAGAAATTTAAAATTAATAGACGGACAATAATAATTATTGATCGACTTGGATGATGAATGCCTTTTCGATATCGGCTTTATAATCAACAAGCTTAATAAACTTAACAAGCTCTGATGTCACTCTAAAATCCTTATTTCTAGTTTTGAGTTCGGTTTCTTTAGTATAAATTTCACTTTTACAGGTGTTACTACTAATAATTGGGCCATTTTGCGAAAATTAAAAGAATTAAGTGAATCCACTGTCTCGTCATCGCTATCAGTTCCGCTACCAACAACATCAACTTGAATTTTATCTTGGTCATTGTCTAAATCGGATAAATTTACAGTTATGCGATGTTGATTGTTTAATTTCTGAAGAGACGTGGTCAATACTTGCCAGTTTTAAAAAAGGATGATGTCATAGCAACTACACCTTAAGAAAAAGCTGAGCTATTAGTAGATAGTTTTGCTAATTCTCATAACAACACTTTGGGAAACACCAATCCATATTTTACGGCTTGAAAACAAAGTACGCGTCTTCACGAATGATCATACTCCGTCATCAACTTTTCTTGAGCTTCCAACTGTAGAAGAAACAGTAGGCATCATAAAAAAACTTCCAAATCCAAAAGCACCTGGTGTGGATCAAATCAACAACATCTTGATTAAAAAGTTGCCTAGGTCAGGGATATTATTTCTACATTTGATCATATCCACTTGCATACTACACTGCTATTTTCCTAAAGTTTGGAAAGATGCAAATATTATTGCTATTTTAAAGGCAGGGAAGAAATCGTCAGATGCGAAAAATTATCGACCAATCTCCTTACTAAGCTTATTGAGTAAAATTCTTGAAAGGACTATAATGAAACGACTACAACAGCACATCAGTGACAACAGTATTATACCTTTGGAACAATACGGATTTGTCAAAGGCAAGTCTACCATTCATCAGTTACATCGAATAACGACACACATTAAATCGAAATTGAATCAAAGCCATTCAGCTGGTATGATTTTATGTGTTATTGAGAAAGCTTTTAACTCCGTCTGGTACTAAGGTTTAATTTCGAAGATGATCGATTACAATTTTCCAAGATATCTAAGTAGAATTTGCAATTCTTTTCTACGTGATCGGTCATTTGCTGTTACTGCAGAAGGCAAAAAATCAAGTTCTCGCGTCATTCCCTTTGATGTTCCACAAGGGGCAGTACTGAGCCCAGTTCTGTACAATATTTTTATGTCTGATATCCCCGTACTGCAAAACTGTCACAGGGCACTCTTCGCAGATGACACAGCATTCTATACCTCCTCAAGATTTCGGGCACCAATAGTAACGTCATTACGAGAAGCAATGTTCACATACTAGGATTACTTTACTAAATTGAAAGTAAAACTTAATATTTTGAAAACTTCAACCGAAGATATTCATTTAGATTCGAATATTGAAAGAATATCACTGTACTTAAATAAACTTTCTGAAAGTTTGTAAAATTTTAAAATATTATGTATATTATTATCATTATAAATATTATTGCTATTATGGGAAGTATTATTGCTATTGCTAGCTGGGAAATAAAATACCACCCGCGGACCAAAACTGGAACACAAATCCAAGCGCGACTGACTAACATTAGGCGGCTTCTTGGTCAGCGTCTGTCCTCCAGGTTAGGAGCGGCTGCCTACTACCTGGCAGTAGGTCTAAAATGCTAAGTGAAGGACCCCCCGACAGAAAAACCAACATGGAAGGTTCGAAAGGAGAATTTTTTACGGTGCAGGGATTCGGAACCCCAGTACCGGCGGCTTTAGGGAGTGTGCAAGCAGGCTCCCAGTTGTCGATATCCAGCGACTGCAATGTTACAACCGTGGTGAACTTGGCGGCTGTAGCAGATAACTCTACAAGCAACATGGAGGAAGGGAGTGAAAGTGCGGTGTTTGGAAGGAGCAGAAAAATAAGGTGATCTCCGAATAGGAGTGCAGCGATAAGCGCAAAGCAACAAACAACAACACAACCAAGATGCAAAGGACCCCAACTACTACACCACAGGGACTCTCACGAGCAATAGAGACGGAAACACCAATCGCTACGTCAGACAAGACGAGAAAAAAAAAACCGGAGAAATACAAAGAGAGGATAGTTCTAGAAGTGGAGAACTGCAGGCCCTGGAAGACGAAGACCAGCAGCTACAGGGGAGCACAACTAATCCCCCAATACAAGCCCCGCTACAACAAACAATCGCGAAAATGAAATCTGCTACATGTAGACAAAAAAACATTTCGAACGATATTAAGTTTGGACTAGCACAACTGGAAGATGCTATCGAGGCCTTCGCTTACGACCAGGCCAGTCAAAAACTAAGGGAGCAAAAGCAAAAAAAAACGGCCCAATCACAGCAGGCACAACAAAATACAATCGGCACCCCGAACACAGCAGGAAGTAGCAATAAGCGAATAAGCACTAGATCGGAAACTAGGCATAGCAAAAGGCGTGGCAAAATGAAGCCCGAAGCCCTGCTCATAAAACCGAAGGTAGGCCAATCTTACGCGGAAGTTGTGAAGGAAATCCGCAGCAAGGTGCAACCGGAAGACGCGGAAGTGGAAGTAAAGGCAATGAGGCAAACAAAGGCTGGCGATCTCCTCTTGGAACTAGGGTCCAACACGAAAAATAAGGACGGCTTCCGCGAGGCTCTGATAAACGCCTTGGGAGAGGGACCAACGGTGCTCAGTCTGCGAGGCAGGGTAACAGTTGAAATCCGAGACATCGACTGCTACACAGAAATAAAGGAAGTCGAAGATGCGCTCAAGAGGGATATTCCGGGGATTGAGTTGTCGAAAGTAACTATCTTCCCAAGCTCCAAGGCAAAGATGTGCGCCCGAGAGGAATGCTGCGTGCTTTGCTCCGAAAGAGGAATAGACCAAGCGAATCTGGCCCATATCCCTGGATCCGGAAAATGGTTAGTTTATAGGGAAGCTCTACAGGTGGCCAAGAACCACCTATGGTAAAAATCATACAAGGTAATATGAACCGCAGCAAAACCGCTGACTGTCTCCTACAACAACTGACAGCTGAAAACGGCGCAGAATTAATCCTCATAAGCGAGCAGTACAAAAATAAGAGAACATCTCGATGGTACCCGGATCATTTGGGAACGGCCGCTATCTGAAACCCAAATGGAAAGGAGCACGTCCAGAACCACGGAGCAGGGCGAGGCTACGCGTGGGTTAAATGCAAGGAGGCCACCTTCTTTAGCTGCTATTTCACACCAAATGAGGCGATGGCAGAATACCGAGCTAAGCTCTAGGCCTTGGTGGACGAAATATTGAACACGATGGGGCCGATAGTGGTGGGGGAGATTTTAATGCTAGGGCTCTTGAGTGGGGAATGCCGCACCCAGACTCTAGAGGCAGACGCATACAAGAAATGGCTGCCAGAACGGGATTACTGGTGCTAAACGTTGGTCAGACCACTACTTTCCGCCGCCCAGGATACACGGAAACCATTCCCGATATCACTCTCGCTTCCGAAGCCCTGATGCCACATATATCAGGATGGGCTGTCATGGAGGACTACTGTGGCAGCGACCATCAGTACATATCGTTCGTTGTAGGTAACAGACAGCAGGAAACCCCAGAAGACAAACCGGGCAGGTGGAACCTGAACAGAATAAATGTCGGGATGTTCGATGCAAAATTGGCGACTGGCATTTAAAGGCGAAATACGGAATGGGGGACAGAAGCTGAAGCACTGGTATCCTCCACTATTGACCTCGTTACTTCGGCCTGTGAAGTATCCATGCCACGTAAGAAACCGCGACATGGCAAGTCGCCCGTGTATTGGTGGACACCCGAAATCGCGGATCTGCGAAAGAGGTGCCTCACACTACGCCGAATAGTCCAACGCCCAATTAGCAGGGTGGACGCCAACCAAGAGATGACAGCATATAAAATTGCCAAACGGCAGCTGCGACGATCCATTAACTTTAGTAAAGCCAACTGCTGGAAGAAATTGATTGAAGACATCGACGAAGACCCTTGGGGCCTCGGATACAAGCTCGTGACCAAGAAACTTGGAGCCCAGAGTCAGGTAAACAAGATGAATGCCTCCACTATGAATCGCATTGTAAGAACCCTCTTCCCGAGCCATGCGGAGAGGACAAAACAAACCTTCGAGCGAGATCTATATGTCCCATTGTTCTCGGAACAAGAGTTGGAAAGTGCAATTCACTCATTGAAAAACAAAAAGGCCCCTGGACAGGACGGGTTACCAAGCGAGGTATTGAAAATGGTTTTCCGGCTCGACCCACAAATCTTACTTCAAATGTACAACTCATGTTTGTCGGAGGGTGTTTTCAGCGTGCGGTGGAAGATTTCAAGGTTGGTCTTGATCAGTAAAGGCAAGGGTGATCCAGAGCTCCCCTCGTCTTACCGACCCTTGTGCATGTTAGATACGGCGGGCAAAGTGCTAGAGAAGTTGATAAAAGCAAGGCTCGCTCGCGCAATAGGAGATGCTGGCAACCTTTCACCGAGACAGTACGGGCTTAGGAGCGGCCTATCGACGATTGATGTGGTCAAAGAAGTGACAGAAGCGGTGAGGAGAGCGGAAAATTATAACCATTTTTCTAGGTGGATTGTGCTATTAGTCACCCTGGACGTGAAAAATGCCTTCAACTCCGTGAGGTGGTGTGACATCTAAGAGGTACTCGAGCATAGGTTCAATGTGCCAACGTATCTGCTAAGAATATTGAACAACTACTTTGAGGTTCGCACCCTGCGGTACGACACCGAGGAAGGACGGAAAACAATGATGGTAACAAGCGGAGCAGCTCAGGGTTCGATATTAGGACCCGACCTCTGGAACGTCTTTTATGATAGCCTGCTTAGAATTGAAATGCCCGACGAAAGCCGGTTGGTTGGATACGCCAATGACGTGGCTTTGCTCATTGCTGCGCGGGATACAAAGCAAGCACAACTAAAATTAAACCAAACGATGCGTGGGGTCAACAGCTGGATGGCGGCCCATGGACTTTCCCTCGCGCTCAGCAAAACGGAGATCGCAATCTTAACGAAATCTTCGACTCGAAAATGAGCTTTTCCGAGCAAATGCGATTAACCAGACAAGGCTGCAAAAGGTGTCACTGCACCCAGTAGGCTTGTGGCAAATACAGTCTGGCCAAAATCCAGCAAGCGGCGGCTCTTAATGTCCGCAGTACAATCGGTCCTCCGGAAGCGTTTGGCTCAAGTACAAAGACGAGGTGCCTTACGAGTGGATTCGGCATACCGTACGGTATCTGAGGCAGCAGTCCTAATAATAGCCGGGTGTATCCCCATCGAACTATTAGCCATGGAGCGCAAAGCCGTTTATGAGCGAAAGACCGTGGTTGGAAAGAAAATAGCAAGCAGGGAAGAAAGATGCAACACAATGGAACGCTGGCTGGCAGACTGGCAACGCGAGAGAAAAGGAAGATGGACAGCGAGGCTTATTGCTGAAATTAACCCATGGATGGAGAGAAGGCACGGGGAAGTGGATTATTACCTCACTTAATTCCTAAGCGGCCACGGCTACTTTAGAGAATACCTGTATAAAATGGGGAAAGCAATATCGGAGGAATGTATGTATTGCCCAGGCATCAAGGAAGACGCTGAGCACACTTTTTCAAGTGTGAGAATTGGGCACAACAGAGAGGCATATTAGGGCGAGCCTTAGGAACTTGGTCTCCAGAGACCGCAATAGGAAAGATGGTTGGCGATGATGATACATGGAGAGAGGTGAGAAAATTTGTAGTGAATGTCTTGAAGAAGAAGAAAGCAAACCTAGACAGAAGTGGAACATAAGCGCTAGGCTTAGCTTAGCTAGGCTTTTAGCTGGTATTTTACCAATGAGAGTCCAGTTCTCTGTGCGTAAATGCATTTTTACATCCAACCCCTAAAAAAAAAAAAAAAAAAATTATAATTATTATTATTATTATTATTATTATTATATATAAATAATATATAATTGTATATATATTATATAAATAAACCTGTAGCTTAAGTATTTGTTTTCTTGTTTTTGTGTTTGGTTATTTGTTTTTTTTCTCAATTTATGAAATTAAATTTTATTAAATACATTATTCCCTAATAAAATAAATTTAAACTTAGTTGTAATAGCATGTAATGTAGTTAAGTCTCTATGTAAATCACCAATTGTGTAAACATATTCAAGGTACTCTCAATGAAGAATTATGATATATATAAAAAATAATAATATTTGCCAATATTTCGGTCTTGCTGACCATTATCAAGGCAAAAAATTATAAGTTTTGAATTAATTTTCTGACTTTTCAGAAATAGCAGACTAAAGAAATAAATAATAATTAATAAAATTATTTTTATGTAAACCAAATTTTTTAT
The DNA here is from genome assembly GCA_947095585.1 of Nephrocerus scutellatus. NCBI lineage: Eukaryota > Metazoa > Arthropoda > Insecta > Diptera > Pipunculidae > Nephrocerus > Nephrocerus scutellatus. Next base: position 91,578,909 of record OX352763.1, read on the forward strand.
GAATATTAACATGTATTTTTTTTAGAAACATTTAAATTCCAACGATAAAAACATACTTCCCTTTAGGCTTGAGTTCATTTGGAGGTATCGGTTGCGGAGAGGCATTATGAGCTGGTCGTTGAGGAACCTTTTTCTTATGCTTCCTTTGTGCCTTTCGTTCGTCTATTTTGTGCAAATTGCCACAAATATAAAACTAATGTATACTCGTATCGATTTTCTATATCTCATTACCAACAAATTGCATTAGCATAAATGTAATTAATTTAAGTTCTATCAAAACCCTAGGATCGGTGTGATAAGATTTCATTTACTGCGTGATTAGTTTCTCACTTAGGTAAAATGGATTTAAATCACAAGGAATGAGGTAGGTACTAACGTTCGTATTTGAATGTCTTCGGGCTAAACTAAAGCTCAACAAAGTCATTAATTTCAATTGGGTGCGACTTTGCACAGAAGGAAAGAAAATGGAAAAACCAAAGTGAAAATCTAATCTCCATAAAACAATACGTACAAGTAGGTACAACGTGGTTTTATGTGTGCAACGTTATATATTCTGCGAAGCTGTATAATGTCGGTAGTTATATTGCACCCACATACAGACGTGTTAAATTTGATATGGACGGGTTCATTTTATAGAACCAATTTTCGTCTAATTCAATCGGAATGTCTACAATTTTTTTAATGTGTGCTATCGAGTATACGGTATATGTTATACCCCATGGTCTATTAGCAGCCACACAAAAAACACCAACGCCTATACTTTCAATATCATGCCCGTATATATAAATTATATATACAAGTATATATATATATAATGTTATGTTTATATCCTTATCTAACCTTCGTTGTAAACTACCCGCAAAAGCCGAGAATATTTCTACTCCTATTGCTATATAGATACCTTAAAATACAGTAACCCTAGATACACCTGTAGATTATATGTGTAGATAACATTTACTGGATAGATTTCCCTCTGAAAATTACTTTTTTCTTCTAAACTTCCTGAGCATGTGTAAGTTCATGTCTATTGGTTCAGGATCACGACCCATGAAGTCGAAGTCGACAAATTGTAATGGCTGCCACATTGGATATGGCCTGGATGGGTACAGTAAATTTCTGTTGACTATTAAGCAAACACAAATTGTAATTAATTTCCGAACATCTGAGTATGGCGTAGAAATGGTTTCTTTTGAATTACTTTACACTGCAAAAAATGTTATATAGATACTCGCGCATAGTAAGAACATTTGAATTTTAAAACTTTTGTTATATGCATAATCCTGTTAAGATAAAAACTATGACAAAATTCTAAATTGTATTTTTGTTAATATATCTTACTTAGAGCATAAGATATATAGGACTTGTATTAATCTATGCTTAAATCTAAAAGTATATATTACTAGCTGTATGTCTTGTGAGCGCTTGATGCACGTTATCTCATTCTAGTGAAAATATATGAATTTTTAAAATACTATAGTGGCCTCTTGACTCGTCCGATACCTTTTAAATTTGACACTCATGTTTTCTTTCAATACTCGTATACCAAACAGAGGGCTTCTACAAAAATTCTTGGAAAAATTAGTTTTTTAAAAAATTGTTGGTTGCTCTTAATGTCCGCAGTACAATCGGTCCTCCGGAAGCGTTTGGCTCAAGTACAAAGACGAGGTGCCTTACGAGTGGATTCGGCATACCGTACGGTATCTGAGGCAGCAGTCCTAATAATAGCCGGGTGTATCCCCATCGAACTATTAGCCATGGAGCGCAAAGCCGTTTATGAGCGAAAGACCGTGGTTGGAAAGAAAATAGCAAGCAGGGAAGAAAGATGCAACACAATGGAACGCTGGCTGGCAGACTGGCAACGCGAGAGAAAAGGAAGATGGACAGCGAGGCTTATTGCTGAAATTAGCCCATGGATGGAGAGAAGGCACGGGGAAGTGGATTATTACCTCACTTAATTCCTAAGCGGCCACGGCTACTTTAGAGAATACCTGTATAAAATGGGGAAAGCAATATCGGAGGAATGTATGTATTGCCCAGGCATCAAGGAAGACGCTGAGCACACTTTTTCAAGTGTGAGAATTGGGCACAACAGAGAGGCATATTAGGGCGAGCCTTAGGAACTTGGTCTCCAGAGACCGCAATAGGAAAGATGGTTGGCGATGATGATACATGGAGAGAGGTGAGAAAATTTGTAGTGAATGTCTTGAAGAAGAAGAAAGCAGACCTAGACAGAAGTGGAACATAAGCGCTAGGCTTAGCTTAGCTAGGCTTTTAGCTGGTATTTTACCAATGAGAGTCCAGTTCTCTGTGCGTAAATGCATTTTTACATCCAACCCCTAAAAAAAAAAAAAAAAAATTATAATTATTATTATTATTATTATTATTATTATATATAAATAATATATACTTGTATATATATTATATAAATAAACCTGTAGCTTAAGTATTTGTTTTCTTGTTTTTGTGTTTGGTTATTTGTTTTTTTTCTCAATTTATGAAATTAAATTTTATTAAATACATTATTCCCTAATAAATATCTCATTCTAGTGAAAATATATGAACTTTTAAAATACTATAGTGGCCTCTTGACTCGTCCGATACCTTTTAAATTTGACACTCATGTTTTCTTTCAATACTCGTATACCAAACAGAGGGCTTCTACAAAAATTCTTGGAAAAATTAGTTGGTTGCAAATTCAAAACCACAAAACCTTGTATGAATTCTAAATCAAAAGAATGTAAAATAAAACTTCACAGGAAATAGTATATTTAGCGAGTTGAACTTGAAATAACCTTCAAGGATCCCACCAATTAAAAAAAAGCAACCCATAAAAATACAAAATTTTAAATTCTCTTATTGGAGATACAGATGTGTTCAAACTTTTTGGTTAATTTTATAAAATTTATATGAGAGCTCTTCGGTCTGGGATCCGATCACTTCCAAATTTGTATAAAAAATGTTGTCACTGAAGATACACATGTGTATAAAATTTAAAGAAAATCGAGTTTATTTTTAAAAGGTGTAAATGGGCGCCCTTCGGCGCTGAGGCCCGATTACTGCCAATTGTTTTAAAAAGTGTTGTCATCGAATATACACATGTATACAATATTTAAAGAAAATCGGGCTTTAGGAAGTAGGTTAAAAATTGATCAAAAATTCCACCAGCCAGCCAGCCATCGACAACCGGTCACGCGAAGTTAATATAGGAATTTAATAATTAGCATTGTTCTTTTTCTCCCTCGAAACAAAACGTCTTTTGCATGGAACATATTTTTCAGCAGTGCGTAGTTTTCGAGTAGGAATTTTTTAAATGATCAGAGATATATTAGCGAAAATGTTTTTTACTTATTAGATAATTATGACTAGATAACATGTAATAAATAATTATACAAAATAACGGTTTATTCAAGCAAACCCTTTTTAAAAACTTTTACTTGACTTGACCCCTTTTTGTCTGTATTTTCGACTACTTTGAGGTCCTTTTTAATTATACATACATACATAATTCCAAACGACATAGAGAGCTGAATAGCATTATTTATATTCCACGTATGACACGTGTGGCGCGCGTGGTGGGTTGAATTTTTTTTCTATTAATTTTTTTTAATTATTTGTGGTGCTTTTTAACAACCTTCCACACAACCTAGAGAGCTGAAATGAGAGTCGCGTTTCGCGTGTGATGGTTTGAAATCGCGCAATTTTCCAGTTTTTGATGTCTTTTTTACCACATCTCGAACGAATTAGAGGGCTAAAATTTTGTGAGCGGCTCAATGTCAGAGGCCAATTTCGATATCCCGCGTTTAACGCGTATCGCGAGTCGCGTGTGGCGCTTGTGAAGCGTGGAAAAAGAAGATACTTTGAAATAGCCCCGACCTCAAAAACAGATATTTTGGCGTTGCGTTTTTCGATGTTTGTATACATAAATTTTGTGCCCGAAAAATTATCTGAACTAGAACGGCCTTTTGTACCAAATAATACTGGACTTTTATAGAAAAATATATCTATGTGAACTAAAAATGGTGTAAAGCTATAGAGTCAGTTCGGCAGGCCAAGAAAAGAGGCCACGCTGACTGGATCTAACCACAGGTCTATTAGTCCAAATTCGTGGAGTGATGGGGGGTCCGGCGGATGAAGTATTACTTATTTTACGCTGTTGTATCTGTCAAACGCGTGGGCTCCGTAGCTCAGTGGACAAGAGCATGGACTTCTGAACAGGGGGTTCGTGGTTCAAATTCCAGTATCACCAAAAGTATTTTTTACGGTGTCCAACCTCTCGCGAATGGGTGACAAACGTTCCGAGAGTAATAACTTGTCACGGAATGCTTCTCAATTCGCCGTTCGGATCCGGAATTGTAGGTCCCCTCCATTTGCGTGCAAAAATATACATGCTCAACACAAATGGTTGCGAGAAGCAAGGTCTTGGACCGCAATGGTCTGTCGCGCCGAATATTATTATTATCTGTCAAACGTGCTCATATTTTGACACACGTTAGTCTGTTGTATTGTTTACAAGTCTACGGAAGCGAGTTGCCTTCGCAAACAAATGCCGGGTTCTGTTTCCTGCTTGTTTTTATCGATTAGGGTGTCAAGGTAAATCAAGAAGTGTAAAGGTATTAAATGATGCGTTGCTTCTTTAAGTATACAAAATCTTTGGTAGCAATCGCTGGAAATTCCAACAGTACTCAGCACCATCACATAAATCTTGTTTGGCATAACAACTTTTACAAAGTCACGTTCCAAATTTCATTTTTTGCAAGCGACGGAGTCATATGGACTTCTCCATATGGCCCAAAATATATGAATTTTTAAATTTTTAATTGTTTCTTTTTAAATCATAAAAATTTAAAAGAAAATAATCAAATTACAAATCTTCATGAATGGCCTGAATTGGAGGAAGTTACGAGGAACCGCAGAGAATTTTCAAGAGCTCCATTTGAGTCCAGCTTTTTCCCTCATCCTTGGTGTAATATTTGGCGTTGGACCTTATCGGCTCGATAGTTGTGCGTGCCTTTTTGGTTTGTTAGGCCTGGTACTACAGACGAATCCGGTACAATTAACTGTCGCGTTGTGGGCATTCAAGAAAGGAGTCAGCTAGTTCCTGTAAGACCAAATTTTTCAATAGAGGATCCAAGAATTTTGAAGACTCACGTATGTAATTTTGTTTGTAATAATTTCTTGGTCAAGGATTTTTGTAGTTTTTCTTGACCATTTCTTGATCCATTCATTAAAGCATTTGGACTCGCGTCGTTTTAGTTTCGTGAACGTTTTTTTTCAATGAATCAGGGAGAATTCCGAGAAAATAAAATTGAAACCGGCTACAAACGTGAGAAATGTGATATATTGTAAATCACATTTCTCCGATTTAATTCCTAATTTTAATAAAGGGCTTAGCCCACCTTATTGCCGTGGCGCATGTCATTCAGGGAGTATTCCCTTGGCAATATGTTTAAATATATATAAAAAAAAACCGACGGGATGGTGGAGGTGTTTCTTTTATTTCTTGTGGGTAGCCGGAAGCGACGGAATCCTTAGGGAAGGGATCGGTGGTTAGTAGTTCGGTGGGAAGGAAATGGCCTGTGGGGTTATGTGTGCTCGGCTATGGGTATTGATGAGGGTGATAGGAGAGATGGTTGGTGATTGGGTAAAGGTGTGGAGAGAGGGTGATGGGGACCGATGGGTGGGTCACGGGGTCATGGGCAACCCTGGTACTTCAGCTAGTGTATATATAAAACAAGTGGTTTGTGACGGAAACATTCAAGCAATCATTTTTTTGTGTGTGTCTATAAGTAAATCTTCGAATATCAAAAAAAACTTTGAGCGTGGGGCTCTAAGACCATTCTAACTACACACGTACCCCGTAATTCCTTAGCCCAGTCCAATCCGCGACTGCTTATTTCTGTGGGGTCTTGAGCCTCCTGCGGCCTTTTCCTATATCAGCAGTCCTGCATTTATCCATTTCCTATGTAAAACACTCCCTGCTTACGCCTAGGAAGTAGATATAAAAGACGATGCACTAATTTATACTTTTTGATATAAAAGTTGTTGACATCAGAGTTCCTGTCAGAGGCGTCCTCTTAAAAAAACACGTTATATCTAACGGGTGTTTTTTTAAGAGGTTGCCGATTTTTTTTTTGAATAAAACACATATCAAATTATGAAATGACCAAAATTTTTTTTTATTTGGTAGATAATTTTTTGGCATTTAACATTTAAACACAATTTCTGGCATATGGCTACCACGACTATTTTTCACAAATGTCATTTTTTTTTTTTTTTTTTTTTTTTTTTTTTTTTTTTCATAATGATTTGCCAAACAATACTGAGTAGAAATGCCACTTTGAGCTGTCAAAACAACTGTCATAAAATAAAACGACATCTATCGGAAAAACAAACCTCCCAAAAAAACACCCTTTAGTATAGTACAGAGTAAAATGCAATACCCGATTAAATAATTATACGTTAACAAAAAAGGTGTTAACTTAGATTAAAAAAATAGTTTTTCTTAGGTTCTTAGAACTTTTTGTATTAAAGAATAATATAATCCATAGTGTGTAGTGTAGAATTTGCCGGTCGTTGCTACATAGATGTGGCAAAAAAATTAAAGAAGAGGATTAGATGTGGCAACACGCGTTATAACCATCTTTTTGATGATGATGTTGCAAGAAATGTTGACAACTCCTTTGTGTGCAACGTGAGGGGCTTCAAACTGCATACTTGAATAAATATCTGTTGATAGCCAAACATTTGTAAAACAATTATCCTGAGATCTTGTTCTATTTAAAGAGATATCTGTCGAAGCTGTACGATACAACAAAAGCCCATAATTTCAAATTCACAAGGATATTTTATATTTAGATAGTTTTTGTTATTACTTATAATGTAATAATAAGATTGTCATATATATGTAGGAAAACGGAACAAATAAAACACCAGAACGTCTTAACTCGCTTAGATCTCAACAACAAGTGTTTCTTTCTTTATTATGTAATATGTAATTATTTTAGCAACAACTGTAATTTAGCTTATCAGCTTGGCTATCCAGTGTTATGTGTTGTTGTTGCTGTTGCGATTGTTGCTTTGCATCCCACATATATATTAAAGGTTTTATCTAGTAATCTATCGAATCACTTCGACACATAAAATTTGAGTTCCATATATCAACTACACCCAAGATTTTTTTTTATTTCAAGTACAAATAATTCGAAGATGGTCAAGCAGGTAAATTGAGCAGGCAGATGAAATTCGATAATTCTCAAATCAATCCATGGGCATGCAACATCTGTGTATTATATTATCTGTTCTACTATTTTACATATATCTAAGTAATTACCTATACTCTAGTGAAGTTAAATATCAAGGTCTATTGTAGGTCGTCATCGGTCTCAAAATACAAAAATTAACAACAATAAAAGTTCAGGGAATGTACAGGCGATAGGATTATAGTCATTTCAACACGATTAATGTTGGTATGTAGACAATTAGGACTTTCTTTTTTCTTGAAGAAAACGGGTTTAAAGTAAAAGCATACATACATGTACTAGTTATACAAACCCACAGATGGTTTTATCGCTTTACGTTTCTTCTCGACATCTATATCCACGAAAATTACGCGGTAAATTTCAGAAAATATTAATATTAGAATTAAGTTTCCTCAAAATTCATATTGGAAATTGAAATAAATAAAAATTAATAAATTGGTAAAGCTTTGGTTGAAGTGTAATTTCAATTCAATGAAATGCATCAAACTATTTCATGAAAACCTATCAAGTAGAATGCGGAATATAGAAAATATCTTGTACGTACACCCATATCCATATATGTATATCCACATACCTCCCTGCACTCACATACAAAACAGTCAATTTCACCGCGAAGGAAGAAGAGAAATCAATGAACAGGAACTAGATTGCTATGTTATGTAGGCATTCTGTGGTGCATTCCATGTTTCTGTACGTGAAACCTCATACGAGTATATTTTGAAACAATTTACACATAGGTATGTGCCAGACCGGAAGGATACCAAGCAAAAACGTGAGGGTGGAAAGCAATTTACAGATAACTGAAGATAGTCTCCATATTCAGTTTGCTTGTTCGTTGGCACTTTAGGTGTATTCACACAAGAGATCCTCTGGGAATATTCCATTAAATACGGAAGCGTTGGACGTATAATGTGATAGGTAACTAATGAATAGCTGCTACAAACTATTGTGTTTATGCATGACAGCCGAAAGGAAAGCAAATGAACAGCAATGTAGGTACAATGTAGGCGTATTAGCTGGGCGAAAAATCCTTGCAACTGCACTGAACTGCACATACTTTGGAAGTCCATGTTTCAGAATGAAATCTCACCTTTAGCGCGCCTTTATTGGATCCAGAATGTGGCAGGTTTCATATTACACGTCAGAGGTGTTGTTCCTCATTTAGTTTTCTGCAGTCAGATTGCATAAATGGCTTTAGCAATAAATTTCACTGAACAGTACCGCACCGCACTACAATACACATATCAACGCATGAGTGCTTCATCCGCGTAGTTCTACAGGCACCTAAGCAAAATTGAAGCTTCCCAAATGTATTTTGCTATTTTTTTATCTAACTCTAAATGTTAGATGTTCTGGTTTGTGTAAATATGGTATGGCCAGTGGGACGAATGCAATTGAATTGAAAGATGAAGTATAAATAATTATTGATATGCGAAAAACTAAAAATAAAGCGAAATAGTTACATAATTCTATTATAACTATTATGGCATACAAATAAATATTTATTGTTATTCCTACCAAACACAAAATACTTGCAAAGTATATTATTCTTTTCTACCCTGCGATTAACGTTTCGGTACTAGCTTTTCTGATCTTAACGTATCTCTAGTAGTCAGATATATTTTAATTTTTAAATTCTCTATATTAACTTCACTTACCCGTGGCACGGATGTCGGTCGGTCGGCAGTCGTGGAATCTTGCTATCAATTTTAAACCTACTTCCCAAAGCCCGATTTTATCGAAATTTTTTCACACGTGTATATTTCCGGACAAGCAAATTTTTTTTTAAAAAATTAGCCCGATTTTTTTAAAATTTTATATACGTGTGTATCTCCGATGGACAACATTTTTTGTAAAGTTTTTGGTGTGAACGGGCCCGAGGGGTGCCCATATAAATTTTTTAAAAATAAGCTCGAATTTCTTCAAACTTTAAACACATATGGATCACTGATGGACAAAACTTTTTGTAAATTTGTTGGCGTGATCGGGCCCTGAGATCCGTGTGGTGGCCATGTAAATTTTTTAAAAATTTGCCAGATTTTCTTCAAATTTTAACACATACCCATCTCCTATTAGAGAATTTACATGAAAAATGGGTTGTTTTTTTATTATTTTTGTGCTCTAATGTTTTTCACATTTCCGTTGTAAGTGGATATATGTAGAGATGCATTCTAAGAATAGATAGGGCTTTGATCCACCATAATTAAACTTATTTTTGATAAAAATACCTGCTAAGTTAAGCCGACTTGCGTCAGCAGTTATTTTCGTGAGGTTTACCATAGATCGCTAATTCTGCATTAATTTTCTGCCTTGCTCACACAGTGCAGTCCGTGTTGTATCGTGTTACGCAGGTGTATATGTTTATTGCAGATGTGAACTTTTACATGGCAAGTATACCTTAATTCCATATTTTTGAAGTTTTGTTCATGCTTGGTGTCAGCTTGTTAAGGGTTGCAACTTGAAAGTACGGAAGGAAGCCATTCACTCGCATTCAATCTTTTTTGGGGCGTGGTTTTCGCACGATACATATGGATTCTATGTTAATGGTTGGAGAAACTCCACGACGCAACACAAATAGTGTCTGCCATCTTTGCATGTTGTCTTTTCCGGAAACAAGTATACGAATTGTTCCGTTGCTGTACACTCTTTCATCTGGAAGCAATTTCGGTTAAGTTTATATTTTAAGGCAACAGTATTAAAAATATCTGAAAAAATAAAACCGGGCTCCGGGATGCGTAATAAAGGCTACTAAAAAGGCGTAATGTGAAACATTTTTCTATAGAGAACACAACACACCACCACCAACAAATGTGGGTAATCTAGTTGCATGTAATTATACCGTCCACTCCACAGTAACATGTCCTTTAATACGCAGATATTTTATTTAGTTATAAATCTGTTATTTGGACTTAATTATGTATGGTGTTTTTTGCAGTTAATGCACACAATAAACAGTCTATTATTTAATTACGTAGGAGTGTTTGGAATCAGTGACAAACACTAAACACATGAACGTACAAAATTGTATTAAATGCAAATTGATCGTTTTTTAATAACTGTTATTAACATACGAATGCATATTTATTTATTTTTGGAGATTATGGTTGTGCTATAAGTAAAAGTCCCCATATGGAAAATTACATAGCGTTTTGTGCCGCTATCAGTTTATCATATCGCCCAAGTTTGGAGTGTAGAAAATTCGACTTTAATTGGTGTGCTAACCTGAAGAATTTGTATTTCCTAAACAACACACACACAAACACATTACTACAATGTGTATTTAGTGTTATATTGTTTGCATATTTTTTAAAAACCGAACTGAAAATAGATTAACTTTTCTATATTGATTTATTATTTTATTTGGTTAATGTAAATACCGTAAAGATAAAAAAACAACCCATAAAAGTTTTCATCTAAATTCTCTAATTGCAGAAATTGATATGAGAGCCCCTCGATCCTGGGTTATTTTTTTTTATTGTAGGAGAAAGAGACATTTGACATCGGATGTCAAATTTGAAAATGCTTCAGATAATTTTATTCTGAGCACTTAGAGCAAATAAGAAATACGAGCATTTTTCTTGAAAACTCTTTTACTGCTCTGAACTAATTTATGAAAACGCGAAATGACAGAATATTGTGAAAACTTGTTGTTCTATCTGTAAGTTGACATTGACAACAAAAAACGACATCAATAAAAATACAATTCAGTCAATAAGCAAGTAAGTTGAATTAAGCATAAAACATTTATGTCTCGTTTCATTTGCTGGGTTCATTTGTGCGTGAGCTAAGGTTTCTCTCTCTCTCTCCACCGCCAAAACCAAGCAGCGCAGCCGACTGCGCAGCACACACCGCAAACAGTCATCAAAGTACCACGATATCTAATGCCACTATGATATTTAAAAAAATGTATAAGGGCATTAAGGCCTAACCCGGGGACCTATCACTACCAAATTTTAGAAAAAGTATTGTTTATGGGGTATACATGTGTGTAAAATTTGAAAAAAAAACGGGTAATTTTTATTTTAAATTTGTATGGGTCCCACGAACCCGGGTCCCGATCACTTCCAAATTTTAAAATAAAGTATTGTCACCGGAAATACACACGTGTACAAAATTTTAGGAAAATCGGGCTTTAGGAAGTGCGTTAAAAATTGATAATAAAAAAAAAATTTGTATGGGAGCCCCCGACCCCGGGGCCCGATCGCTTCAAAAATTTTACAAAAAGTTTTGTCCATTGGATATACACATGCGTATAAAATTTGAAGAAAATTGGGAACTTTTTTCATAAAATTTGTATGGGTGCCCCCCCCCCCCCGACCCAGGGGCCCGATCTCTCCAAAATTGTTACAAAAAGTGTTTTCCATCAGAGATACACATTTGTATAAAATTTTAAGAAAATCGGGTAAATTTTTTAAAATATTTGTATGGGAGCCCCCGAGGTCCGAGGGGCCTCAAATTTTAATAGAAAGTATTGTCAATATTGTCAGTATTGAAATATACATGTGTGCAAAATTTCAATAAAATCGGGTTATGGGAAGTGGCTATCAGAAAATCTGACCAGCCACCCAGCCAGCCACGTGCACGAGAAGTTAATATAGAGAATTTAAAAAATCATACAAAACGAAGATAGCCGACATTGAGCACAATTACCACATCATGTAACGAGTGAGTGAGTGGTTATCAGTGTTCGAATTTCCAATTGTACCAAAGTTGTACTAAAAATAATCTACTAGACCATTAATAGCAGATATTAATTATTTACTTTTTTTTACGTCCGTAGGTGGGCTTGAGGGTAAACTGATGAGCATTTAAAGTACCACGAGTATTGCGGTTGAACTCAAGGACAGGTGGCATGCAGCTGGCTATTTCTCTTGAGCACCGCTGGTGTAAGAAGCGATAAAACAGTGAGAAGCAGGAAACGTTCCTGCATTGTTCAAGCGAATCTATTGATTTCGCAATTGTTTTGTCACCGATAAGTTTTATCGCGTGGTTTTGTATTCTATCTAGCTGATGCAAGGTAGTTTTGGGCGCAAGCGTTAAATTTTACTCGATTGGTTTCTCCCCATTTTAATATTCTGTCCAGGTCAGAATTTAACGTGCTTAACCGACGTAGTAGATTGAGTACCACAAGAGAAGTGAAAAACTTATATGAGAAGCTGAGAGTGCTGTCATTATCGAAAAAGTGAATTGGATTAGAAGTACTGGCCAAGAGATCGTTAATAAAAAAACAATCCATAAAAATACAATTTTTCATGTAAATTCTCTAATAGGAGATGGGTGTGTGTTAAAATTTGAAGAAAACCGCGCTAATTTTTAAAAAATTTACATGGACACCACACGGGGTCAGGGCCCGATCACTCCAACAAACTTACAAAAAGTTTTGTCCATCAGTGATACACATGTGTTTAAAATTTGAAGAAAATCGAGCTAATTTTTAAAAAATTTATATGGGCACCCCTCGGGCGTCGGGGCCTCACTCCAAAAACTTTACAAAAAATTTTGTCCATCGGAGATATATAACATTTGAATAAAATCGGGTTAATTTTTTTTAAAAAATTTTTATAGGCCCACGACCCCGGCCACCAAAATGTTTGCAAAAAGTGTTGTCTATCGGAGATATTTACGTATATAAAATTTAAAAAAAAAACGGGTTAAGTTTTTTAAAAAATTTGTTGGGGCCCCATGACCCTCCAAACCCCGTCTCCAAAATTTTTGCAAAAATTGTTGCCCATCGGAGATACACACGTATATAAAATTTAAAAAAAATCGGGTTAATTTAAAAAAAAAAATTGGGGACCAATGACCCTGGGGCCCGGGGTCACGAAATTTTTACAAAAAGTGTTGTCTATCGAAGATACACATGTGTATTTATTTGAAAAAAATCGGGTTATTTTTTTAAAAAAAAAGTTTTGGAGCCCCACGAACCCGGGGCCCGGGTCTCCGAAATTTTTACAAAAAGTGTTGTATATTAGAGATACACATGTGTATAAAATTTAAAGAAAATCGAGAAAAATTTTGTAAAATATTTGTAGGGGAGCCCCCCGACCCCGTAGCCCGAGGGGCCTCAAATTTTAACAGAAAGTGTTGTTTTGTCACATGTGTGCAAAATTTCAATGAAATCGGGCTTTGGGAAGTCGGTTAAAAATTGATCGCAAGATTCCACGACAGACGTCCGACAGCCGACCGATTGCCGACCGACATCCGTGCCACGGGAAAGTGAAGTTAATGTAGAGAATTTAAAAAAACAACCCATAAAAATTTAATTTTTCTTGTAAATTCTCTAATCGGAGATACACACACACACACACACACACCAAATGACGCAGTGGCAGCGAACAGCGCTGCTCACAAAGCACAGAGCTCAGACTTTGCCGTGATCTGATGCGATATAGCGATATTTAAAAATTGTATATTGGGGTCCCCAAGGGGCCGATCGCTCCAAATTTTTACAAAAAGTGTTTTCCATCGAAGACACACATGTGTACAAAATTTAAAGAAAATCGGGTAAATTTTGTAAAATATTTGTATGGGAGCCCCCCGAACCCGAGGTCCGAGGCCTCAAATTTTAATAGAAGTATTGTCATCGGAAATATACATGTGTGCAAAATTTCAATAAAATCGGGCCATTGGAAGTGGGCTAAAAGTTGATCAGAAAATCTGACCAGCCAGCCAGCCAGCCAGCCAGCCAGCCAACCAGCCAGCCACGTGCACGCGAAGTTAATATAGAGAATTTAAAAATGAGAAAGAGCGTCGGAGACAAAACAGAGCCATGGGGAACGCCAGCAATTATCTCATGTATTTTAGACCGTCCAAAACAACTTGCATTGAATTCTAATCCAATGCAGCAGTTCTTTATCGTCACCAAAAGCACGCATTTTGTACAAAAGAGCTTGATGCCAAACTCTGTAAAGTTTGTTTTTGCATTAGCGGCGGCACATACGTTGCTAGTCCCCGTCGAGGGAAAAATAATAGCTCCATGCTATACCCAGGCAGAATAAAATCTGAGGTACCGGAATTATCAAGCACCAGAGTTTCACTCAGTGCCTGAATTGCTGGATTGTGGGCATTAATATGGGCGTACACATCAAAACAATTCGATCTCACCGTATGTTGCTCAGATCCACTCTGAAACTACACATAACTACAAAAACAAACTCACAAAACACAACTTACACTTCTTTTGAGAAATGGATGGCTCACAATGGATTAACAAACACACAAATTGTGTTGTCATCAGAGGTACACATATGTGCAAAGTTTGAATAAAATCGGGTTTTAGGAAGTGGGTTAAAAATTAATAACAAAATTCTGCTAGCCAGCCACAAACAAAAAAACAGACAAAAATTAATGAAGAAACTGTACAAATCTAATAAAATATTAATTATATGATGTTACTTGTTGAATGATTATTTATGATTATGATTATCGAATAAAAAATAATCACTTACTGCGATGGTTGCAAATCTACAAATTGCATCATATTTGGCTCTATAACCTGGGTCCAGTGCTAGCCTTGCGCTAAAAATCAACTCACCCATCCCGATTTCGAGCCGATGTTATCCAGTTTGGCATCCCTAAACTCTGAGTGCTCTAGTCTACGTAATTCTTCCAGCGTATGCTTGGTCGCTTCCACGTTGCGGTAACTCTCGTAGATATCATTATTACGAGTATAGAGTCTCCGAAATCGTCCTTTTTATACAGGGCCTATAATTCTCCGTAAGACTTTCCTCTCGAACACGGCTAAGAGGACAGTTTGTTTTTTTTGTAAGAACATAAGTCTTGGATACATATGTAAGTAATGTTATGACCATTATCACCATCATTTTGAATGTTATGGCAAAATTCCTGGATTTGAATTGACTTGACAGACTATAGTAGGCATTGTAAACTTTAAGCAACTGTGCTTGTAGTAAAGGGATTGTACTACTTCGACTTTGGTCCGAGGTTGGTACCTCGGTACGTCAATATCGACGTCGGGTTCGGTTTGTGGCGGCGGTCTACCTAGATGGCTTTTTGGATGTTCTTACACGAAAACCTTGTACTCGTAACGCCCAAACTTTTACCTGCTGCACTCCATTTGACTCATTGTATGCTGCCATAAGTATAACTTTGTGTAAGCTATGAGTACTAATGGTTTGCCTGAACTCTGGCTCCCGAACCATTTTTGCGGTTATATCCCCATCATAATGATTTTCACATCATACTGAGGACAGGTATAGGAGTTTCAGTTCGCTGATTCCAAAAATATTCTTTTTCACCATCTGGAGAATACTCTATAGATGCATGAACGTCTATGAATCTTGTGTCCTTAAATTGTGCACACACGCAAATGGTACATAACTGTTAATTTATTGCTTTAAAGTCGATACATTTCATTTGTTTGACTAGAAAGCCCAAACCGTGCACATGATGTGCATGTCCGCTATAATGTTTATATGTCATGTTCTGATTTTTGACGAAACCACAACTTACATCGGGCATGCCATTCAAAGAACATTGCTATATACATATAGTGATGCGATATATAATAATAATGGATGTATGTAGGCATTATACGGAAATGCACGAAACATTTCAATTTGGTGCTCAGTAATACATATTAATACATACAAAACCTAAAGTTTGAGCCTATTACCTTTTGCTATTATACGCCAACTTCATTTAATTTAACGTTAGTGGTGGTTTAAGCACGCTTCGTATATACCTTAATGCTTCCACTTATTCGTATGTTTGTAAATATTATGTAAGATATCAATTTTATGCATGAACTTGCAAATAATGAACCCTTTTATCTGTCTTCAAATTGATATATCATGTCAAGATCATGTCAGGAAATACATGGCATGTCAAGCGCAAAGGGCACACACTCCTGGTATTTAAGCGGCGCAGAAGAATGATAAGTGATGTTGGCAATGTTTTCAATTAAATTAACGATATTTGGAAAAAAAATTACGAGGGGCCTATGCCACAAAGCAATAACCATTGTTTAACAAGCGAATGTTAACATACACGTTTGATTTATCTAATGCAATGTACGAGTGTGAATTGTTGATAACGATCGTAGGAGTTTTTAATTGTTTTGACAATTTTGGCAACGACTTTGATTTCGTTTGACAACAAATTTTACATTTTTTGACAATTTACAATTTTTAGTTCAAAAAATACAAAAATATTTTCATATATGGAAAATTAAGTCAAATTATAGTCTGAAATACTACAGCAGAAGGACAAGTTAGTGCTTACCTCCAAAAAAGCTAAGTCTTTCGCCGAGAAATTGATTGGACTGAAACAATTCTCTAATCGGGAATACACTATACACTTCCATATTTTTACAAAAAGTACTGTCCATCGGATTAAACAGTGTGTATAAAATTTGAAAATAATCAGGTAAATTTTTTAAAAAAATTTAATTAGGAGGACCCCGACCATGGGCCTGATCATTTCCAAATTTTTACAAAAAGTTTTGTTCATAAAATTTGAATAAGATCGGGTTAATTTTTAAAAAATGGGAGCCTCTCGGCGCTGGGGTTATTTCCAGATTTTTACTAAAAGTGTTGTCCGTCGGATTAAACACAGTGAATTTGGTAAATTTTTTAAAAAATTGTATGGGAGCCTTCCAACTTTTTACAAAAGGTGTATAAAATTTTAATAAAACCGGGTAATTTTTTTAAAAAAATTTTATGGACCCCAGTGCCACAACACCCATGTGTTGTCCATCGGAGATACACATGTGTATAAAATTTTAAGAAAATCGTATTAATTTTTAAAAAAAATATGAGTGTGAAACCTTTACGCACTGCGGTTGAAGTTTAACTTTTTTGACGTTGTATTCGATATCACTATTAAATTAAAAAGCAAAAGTAGTCCTCCTACATACCGAATTTCACACAAATCGCTTAAAAATGGCTTAGATGACAATATGCCAGTTCCTAATGATCAGATCCCAGAATTTCCATAGGAATCAGTTTTATACACGAATCTTAATCCTACATACCAAATTTCATACGAATCGCTTGAGAAATGGATTAGTTCCTAATATTCCAGACCCTATTGGCCAGATCCCAGCATTTCCATAGGAACAAGTCTTATAGTCACATATTAGTCCTACATATGGCTTAGTTCCCAAAATTCTATACCCACAGGAACAAGTCTTATAGTCGCATTTTGTCCTACATACCCAATTCATACGAATAGCTTGAGAAATGGCTTAGTTTCCAAATTAATTATCCGAATTATAAAAAAAAGCAATGGCTTAGTTCCCAAAATTCCAGACCCCATTGGCCAGATCCCAGAATTTCCATAGGAACACGTCTTATAGTCGCATATGAGTCCTACATACCGAATTTTATACGAATTGCTTGAGAAATGTCTTAGTTCCCAAAATTCCAGACCCTAAGACCATATCGCAGAACTGATAAAGTAGATTGACTTACAATAAAATATTTGTATATATATATATTTGTGCCTAACTAGCCCTGGAACGCCTTGACCAATTTCAACCAAACTTGGTATACATATTAGTTACTATCTGGAATCAAATATAAATGGTGGGGGGTAGAACGTTTTTTGGCTGGATGAGGCGTGGCAGCCGATATTAGGGTCAATGAGTTTAATGGTGATGGTAAGACTCCTCTCGGGGGATGGGTTCGATAACTGACGGTGGGGGGGGGGGGGGGGGGTGACCGATATTAGTGTCGATTCTATGGTTTTCGGGGTCGCTGAGTTGAATGATGATGGTAAGACTGCTCTAGGGGGATGGATTCGATAACTGAGTGGTGGGGGGTGACCGATATTAGTGTCGATTCTATGGTTTTCGGGGTCGCTGAGTTGAATGTTGATGTTAAGACAGCTCTAGGGGGATAGGGTCGATAACTGAGTGGGGGTGACCGATATTAGTGTCTATTCTATGGTTTTCGGGGTCGCTGAGTTGAATGGTGATGGTAAGACAGCTCTAGGGGATGGGGTCGATAACTGAGGGGAGGGGGGTGACCGATATTAGTGTCGATTCTATGGTTTTCGGGGTCGCTGAGTTGAAGGGTGATGGTAAGACAGCTGTAGGGGGATGGGGTCGATAACTGAGGGGTGGGGGGGTGAACGATATTAGTGTCGATTCTATGGTTTTCGGGGTCGCTGAATTGAATGGTGATGGTAAGACAGCTATAGGGGGATGGGGTCGATAACTGAGGGGGGGGGGGTTGGGGTGACCGATATTAGTATCGATTCTATGGTTTTCGAAGTCGCTGAATTGAATGGTGATGGTAAGACAGCTATAGGGGGATTGGATCGATAACTGAGGGGGCTGACTGATATTAGTGTCCATTCCATAGTTCTCGGGACCACTGAGATTAATAGTCTTGGTAGGACACTCCTATGGGTAAGTTGTCTCCCCGGAGGTGACTATTTTCAGTGTTGATCCTATAGTTTTCGGGGTCGCTGAGATCATCTGAGATGAGATGAAGTGTATCGATACCGTTGTAGATAATGATAAGGAGGTTAATTATCTAACTGAGTTTCTAAACTCACTTAATTCGCCTAGATTGGCACCTTACAGTTTGATCTCCAATTATTTTACAACGGCTTCTCGACTCGCCAAAACTTTGAAACGGCACAAGACCGTAAAAGAGATGCCGAGCAATATAATTGAAGCGACTATCTTGACAGAAAAGGGACAGTGTGAAACAGTTTTTATCCCACGGATAGCACTCATTTTGACGGATCTTCCTTTTAAATTCAAGAGATTGCAATTTCCAGTAAAACTTGCGTTTTTGATGACGATCAATAAGTCGGACAGTTTACTGAGTACTGCGGAGTATAGATTTGAGATCACAACCTAATTTGGCTTTTATAATTTGATAATTTTTTTAATTTGTTAAAAAACTGCAATTTTACCTTATAGATAGATATCATTCTTTTTTCTACCCCTGCCTAATAGAAGATTGGGATGAATAAATACCTGGGCAACGCCGGGTACTTAGCTAGTTGAGAATAAACTAAAGCATCCACATCAAGCAATGTCATATTTTTTGTGAATTCGCTCACATTTAAATTTTGAATTAGTTGTTCTCTTATAATGTAGATGTCGCGTGAATCGCAAAGATAAGGTAGTATATAAGGTAGTTTAAACAAACTAATTTCTTTTCACACGCCCATAGACGAAAATGACTGTTTCATCCACTATAAACTAGCTTCGAAAGTAGCCTTTATGCACTCTAGTGAATTAACATATAAAACATAAAGTGACTGCAGTAGTCACAGCGAACACAAATTCTCAGAGTAATTTTGCATTGCACATAACCGGTTTAGCAGAAAAACCGGTTTGGTCGTGTGAAAAATAGCGTACATTACTCGCCGAAAAGTGCTCATCTCCATAAACTCATAAACTCCACTTTCCTCGCTCGTTATGTAATATACAATATCATATACACCAACCGCTACGCAGTGAGGACATGATCTTACATCCGCATCAAAATGATTTCAGTTACCCCCTAGTCGCGCCAAAAGGGGTTTAATGTTACCATATACACCAACTGCTAAATCCGCATCATAACATCCGTCAGATCCACATCCGCGTCAAAATGATTTCAGTTACCCCATAGGCGCGCCTAAAGAAGTTTATCTTCAAAAATTTATATGATTAAATTAAATTTTAACAGAAAGTGTTATCACCGGAAATACACATGTGTGCAAAGTTTCAATAAAATCGGGCATTGGAAAGTGGGTAATAAATTGATCACAAGATTCGACGACAGACAAACCAACAAACAGATTCACGGACACGGAAAGTTAATAAAATTTTAAAAATAGATGATTGATGCATGAGTAGTTGCATGTGCCCCACATTTTTCATTTTTAATCGTACAAGTATATTTTCATCATCGTCATCATCATATTTGGCTCTACAACCGGGGTCCGATCCTGGCCTCCCGCATAAAGTCTCTCCACCGGTCCCGATTTCGAGCCGATGTTATCCAGTTTGGTATCCCTAAACTCTCGGCGTCCTGGTCTACGCTGTCCTTCCAACGTAGGCTTGGTCTGCCTCGCTGTCGTGTTCCATAAATCCTACCGCAAAGGACTTTCCGAGCAGGATCATCTTCGCTCATGCGAGCTAGGTGTCCTGCCCACCGGAGCCTACCGAGCTTAATTTTCTTCACGATGTCGACATCGCGGTAACGCTCGTAGATCTCGTCATTATAGAGTCTCCGGAATCGTCCTTCCTCACATACGGGTCCAACAATTCTCCGTAAGACTTTTCTCTCGAACGCGGCTTAGAAGTCAGAATGCTTTTTGCTAAGCACCCAAGTCTCGGGTCCATATGTAAGTACTGGTATGACCATTGACTTAGATATCAGCAGCTTGGATGTTATGGTTAAGTTCCTGGGTTTGAAGAGTCTTGACAGACTATAGTAGGCTTTGTTGGCTTTAAGCATCCGTGCGCGTATTTCTGGTTCTATGCTGTTATCGGCTGCTACAGTTGACCCGAGATAGTTAAAGGATTGCACTACTTCAAATTCGCGCTCCACTATTTGAATTGAGGGACCAATGTTGGATCTTCTACTCGCAGACGTGACACCATGTACTTTGTTTTGCTCTCATTTATGTGCAGCCCCAGATTTCGTGCCGCCTGCTCTATCTGGATCTTCGGTTTCTACCAACGATGTCAATATCGTCTGCGTAAGCCAGTATCTGAATGGACTTATTGAGGATTGTTCCTCTCGCCGTTACGTCAGAGTCTCGGATCACTTTTTCCAACGCCAGGTTGAAGAGGACGCAGGCCAGTCCATCCCCTTGTCGAAGCCCGTTATAGATGTTGAATGGGCTTGATAGTGAACCGGATATTTTTACTTGGCTAATAACATTGGTCATGGTGAGCCTACATAGTCGTGTCAGTTTATTTTGGATGACGAATTCTCACATGGCTTAATAAAGTTTTACTCTGGATATGCTATCATAGGCGGCTTTAAAGTTTATAAAAATATGATGTAGTGAGTTTTGAAACTCTAGACATTTTTCCATCACCTGCCTAAGGGTGTAAATCGGATCAGTTTGATTTGCTGGTATGGACCAATGATGACTTTAGCGTATGGGGCTATCCTGTCTTGAAGGATAGAGGAGAAAATCTTACACGCGGTACTCAACAACGTTATACCACGATAATTGCTGCATTTTGTGATACCTCCCTTCTTATGTATGGGGCACAGGATGCCTCTTCGCCAGTCTTCTGGCAGAGCTTCTTCCTCCCATACATGCATTATTATTTCATGATTTGCTTGGTGTAATGTGGGGTCTCCTATTTTTATCAGATCTGCTGGGATCCCATCAGATCCCGGGGCCTTATTATTTTTGAGCCGATTTATTGCTCTGCTAACTTAGTCTATGCTTGGTGGCGGCTGCATAGTTACCTCAGTTAACTGTCCAACTCATGAAAGTCCCATCGCTCTAAGATGCTTTTAAGATCGCCGATCAGATTACCCTCTTTGTCCTTGCAGTATGTGCAATGCGGTGTATATTGCGTCATACCGCGGACTCTTTGGTAGAACTTCCGCGCCTGGTGCTGTCCTTGCTCTCTGTACTGTTCCAGTTCACGAACGAGATTCTTCGCCCAGGTTGCTTTCTTTCGCCAGTGAACTGCTTTTTCATATCTTCCGAGCTCTTTATAGTCATCTTCGCGTGCCCGCGTTATATGAGATTGTTGCATTGCTCGGTACGCAACATTCTTACGTTCAATCGCTACCTTACATTCGGCATCGAACCAGTCGTTTCGATATCTACGACTACTGCTTAGCATGGAGTCAGCAGTACTAATGACAGTATTCTTAAGGCGTGTCCATTTCTCTTCTACGCCTGACATCTCTACCCCAGGACTTACTCTCCCAGCGTTTAGGGTGAGTCCTGTCGTTTGACCGTAGCTGTTTCTGGTCTTTTTGTTGCGAAGAGCAGCCGTGTTGCCTCGAATCTGATCCGCGGATGCTGTCTTTCGTGATGATGCAATCCGCGCTCGGAGCACCATACCAACAAGATAGTGGTCCGAATCGATGTTGGCACCTCGGTACGTTCGTACCGTCATCAGGTTCGGGTTGTGGCGGCGGTCTATCAACACGTGGTCTATCTGGTTGCGAGTGGCTCCATCGGGAGATACCCAGGTGTCTTTGTGGATATTTTTACGCGCAAACCTTGTACTCGCAACGACCAAATTATTGCTTGCTGCCATCTCTATGACTCGTTGTCTATTGTCATTAGTGTTCTCGTGTAAGCTATGGGTGCCAATGTACTGCCCATAAAAATTAAAATTTTTCATGTAAATTCTCTAATAGGAGATAGGTATGTGTATGTGCCACGGGCAAGTGAAGGTAATATAGAGAATTTAATAAGAGTTGTCTTCCAATGAATTGGTTCAGAACATATACATAATATTAACATAGGAATACTTGTATGTAAACTCTAGTTTTGAAAAGTAAATTTTGGAAATTTTTCAGAAAAAAATCCAAAAGTAACATAAATTATTTCCGAATTTTTGCCAACACATTTTCTTTACTATCTGTGTGGGCACATTTGTCTTAGCATTAACATAATTTTTAATTTTCTATATTAACTTTGCGCGCACGGGTGTCTGCTTGTGGTGGAATGTTGTGATAAATTTTTAACCAACTTTCTAAAGCCCATTGTATTCAAACTTTGCACACATAGTGCCCTGCATAAATTTTTCAAAAATGATTCCGATTTTATTGAAATTTTATACAAATGTGTATCTCCTCGGACAACACTTTTTGAAAAAAATAGGAAGTGATTGGGCCCTAGAGCGGATGGGCTCCCATATAATTTTTTGCAAAATAGCCCGATTTTATACAAGCTTTGCTTACATGTGATTTTAATTTTTATGGGTTGTTCTTTTTCTAAAAAAAAACTTCTATTTAACTTTTTGTCTGCATTTTCGACTAACTTGAGGTCCATTTTAACTACCTTCCACATGACCTAGAGAGCTGAAGTGTGAGTTTCTAAGTCCACAATACCATTTTTTATATTCTACGTACGACGCGTGTCGCGTTTTTCATGAGGAGCGTGTGTTGGATTGAATTTACGCCACACCTGCTCAACGTCAGAGACCAATTTTGATATCTCGCGTTTGACGCGTGTCGCGTGCCGCGTGTGAAGCGTGGCACGTGTGAATCGTGGAAAAAAGAATATTCTTTGAAATAGCCCCGACCTCAAAACAGATATTTTGGCGATCGTTACCAAATAATAAAGGACTGTGGCGTGTTTCTATGTATACACAGAAGTTTGTACCCTAAAAATTAAGTTTTTTTTACATTTACTTGTAAGAATGCTTAAATGCAATAGTTTAAACGAAAAATTTTAAAATTTGTCCCAGAAATCGAGAAAATATTTGCAGTTTTACAAATTCAAAATAATGACAAGTTATTGATGCATTATTAATGCAATTTTTCTGCATTATAACAAGGGGTTGTTATTTATCTTCCAAATACAGTAATCCCCGTGTAATAAGTTAGCGGCTAACCAGAAAAAAACCATCCCTCAATTTAGAATGGAGTTTCACTCCCCTTATTACTTAACTCGGTGATGACGCAATGTTGAGGCGATTTGTTTTCACGCGAATTACTCGACTTTACATCTTAAGAGTTTCCTAATACCTGCCGAAAACTAAAGTTAAGCCTGGCTGCAAAAGAGGCAGTCTGATGGTATATGGTATTTGATTGTTTTGCCCATATATACGATAGGAAGACACGAGTATCGTTCGATAATGTTTGCATAGAAAGGTTATTCGTTATACGAATACCGTATACCGAGAAAAGAAAACGAAGGGTCGAATGGATGATGTCCCCTTGATCCGGCTGCTCGTGTGAATTGCCGTTTACAATCCCCATAACGTATGGTGTATGGTATAAGGAAGAATCATTGAAGCACGACGTGCGGCCGAGTGTTGCGGCTTTAAATGCTGGATTAGTTCTATCAAAAAAACGTTTGCAGTGTATACCCCCTCAAGTGCAAACGATGAAGAAAAACACGAATTCATTTGGGATGTAGAGAGGGTGTTTATCCTATTTATTATGGAATCACTATAAGATTGGATCTTCGTATTCATTGCCGCATTATTTTGTACAATCATGTCTTTTATACTCGTATATGTTTACCCCATCAGACGCGACATTTTAACCAATAAAGTTTGTGCTTGAGCAATGTAATATTAGGTTTAACAACTGTCGGCAGAATGATTTGAACGTCAACAGTGTCAAATATGAAACGAATCGATTCGTTTCACGTTCTTTATTTTAAACAGATAAATGTCAAAAATTGGTTAATCTTGTTATTAACTTGACTTTTTTTCAATATAAGTTAAATTACTGAAAATCTGTATTTAAAAACTAGTATACACAAATTTTTAGGCGTCTTTCCACAATAAACAAATTCAACATGTATTTTGTAAAAGTACGATACGGATTTTGGAAACACATTTTCCAAAATCAAAATTAAAAGAAATCTATTACATATACTACTTTGTAGCATTGTTCGTAACCCCAAACGCTAAGCACCTAAAATAGCCGATTTTTCCCACCGATGTGCTAAATTTTGCTAATCAATTTCTTTTAAGTACTTATATGTTGTTGAATAGTCTTTCAATTGTCTTTTCGCTAAGGTTCCACTTTATAAAATACGAGATCCAATTAATGATTTAACAAAAAGTTTTTTAATAATTTTTATGAAATAATTATGGGACAATACAGCACAATAGTATTGACAAACTGCATGTACATTTAGGGTTCAATAAAATAAAAATCTACTTAGCTCTCAAAAAATGAATTGGTCCCCTGCAGCCCACTACTTTTTTTAAAGCATAATGTGTGCACAAGTCAACACAGCAACACAGCAACTAGACATAAATAAAACAACCAATAAAAATTAAAATTTTTCGTGTAAAGTCTCTAATCGGAAATAGACATGTGTGCAAACTTTGAACAAAATCGGGTTAATTTTTAAAAATTTATATGGAATCCACTCGGACCTGGGCCCAATCACCTTCATATATTTACAGAACGTGTGGTCATCGAAGATACACATGTTTTCAAAGTTTGAATAAAGTCGGGTTAAATTAGGAAAAAATTATATGGGAGCACATCAGCCCTGGAGCCCGATCACTACCAAAATATGGGAGCCACTCGACGCTGGGGCCCGATCATTTACAAATTTTTAAAAAATTGGACCCATATTGTTGGTACTTTGCGAGCGAATAAAAAAATATCCCCAACGTAGCCCTTTTCTGCAAAATTAAGATTTAAAGGAATGAAATTGTAGTCTTTATATGGATTTACACCCACGACGTGAGGATCATATCGACCAAAAATGCTCCGATATTATTACCTGTGATTAAAAACCAGGAGATGCAACCAATATCATCAGTTGCCATTAGCAGCACTGATCAGCCTTCGACCAGCCAACATGAGCAACATCCAAGGGACGTATGTCTCTAAAGCCTATACCTTAAAACTACTCCCAGTTCTATTATACAATGCAGAAGATTGCTTTCATCTATGTGATCGGATAGTTAAAGAGTATTGGAAACTTGGTGTATAACTGATTCTGGAAGTTGCAGTAGATAATGCATGGGTTGTATACAAGTAAAAGAACATAACAAACTCCAATACGCGGTTTAAATTAAATTAAGTTGAAAGTGTTTTGTACTAAAATAAAATTTGTCACAGTAAATTTTTTCATTACCTTGTTCATCCTTTAATAGCAGTCACATTCTCTGTTAGCACTATTGCGACAAAATCAGCAGGTCATTACAGGTCAATGTAATGGCTTTTAGAAGTTTTTATGCGAATAATACCTGCGAAGTTTACATTGTGGCAATAAGAGAAGAAATCTATATAAAGGGTGTTTTTTTCGGAGGTTTGTTTTTCCGATAGATGTCGTTTTATTTTATGATAGTTGTTTTGACAGCTCAAAGTGGCATTTCTACTCAGTATTGTTTGGCAAATCATTATGAATAGGTTAACTCCAGAACAACGATTTCAAATCGTGGAAATTTATTTTCAAAATCAGTGTTCAATTAAAAATGTTTATAGAGCACTTCGTGAATTTTATGGTGCACATAATCGTCCGTCATTTTTTGTTAAATGGATACGTCAACAAACAAAATTGTCGCATTTGGAGCAAAGATAATCCACACGCCGTTCAAGAATTACCAATGCATCCTGATAAATGTACTGTTTGGTGCGGTCTATGGGCTGGTGGGATCATCGGTCCATATTTCTTTAAAAATGAGGAAGGACGACGCGTTACCGTGAATGGAAATCGATACAGAACCATGTTAAATGAGTTTTTGTTGTCAAATCTTGAAGATATGGATATGGATGAAATGTGGTTTCAACAAGATTGTGCCACTTGCCATACAGCACGTGAAACAATCGACTTATTGAAAGAAACTTTCAACGACAACATTATTTCGAGAAATGGTCCGGTGAATTGGCCTCCGCGTTCGTGCGATTTGACGCCACTCGATTACTTTTTGTGGGGATACGTGAAGTCATTGGTTTATGTGGATAAACCTCAATCGATTGACGCTTTGGAAACCAATATTCAACGTGTCATTGCTGACATACGCCCTCAAATGCTTGAAAAAGTGCTGGAAAATTGGACCTCCAGAATGACATTTGTGAAAAATAGTCGTGGTAGCCATATGCCAGAAATTGTGTTTAAATGTTAAATGCCAAAAATTTATCTACCAAATAAAAAAAAATTTTGGTCATTTCATAATTTTATATGTGTTTTATTCAAAAAAAAAATCGGCAACCTCTTTAAAAAACACCCGTTATATAAAATAGAGAATTTATTTGTATATACATATAACGGGTGTTTTTTTGGGAGGTTTGTTTTTCCGATAGATGTCGTTTTATTTTATGACAGTTGTTTTGACAGCTCAAAGTGGCATTTCTACTCAGTATTGTTTGGCAAATCATTATGAAAAAAAAAAAAAAAAATGACATTTGTGAAAAATAGTCGTGGTAGCCATATGCCAGAAATTGTGTTTAAATGTTAAATGTTAAATGTTAAATGTTAAATGTTAAATAAAAAAAAAATCGGCAACCTCTTAAAAAAACACGTTATATCTAACGGGTGATAGATAGATAGGCGTTAGATATAACGTGTTTTTTTAAGAGGTTGCCGATTTTTTTTTTGAATAAAACACATATAAAATTATGAAATGACCAAAATTTTTTTTTATTTGGTAGATAATTTTTTGGCATTTAACATTTAAACACAATTTCTGGCATATGGCTACCACGACTATTTTTCACAAATGTCATTTTTTTTTTTTTTTTTTTTTTTTTTTTCATAATGATTTGCCAAACAATACTGAGTAGAAATGCCACTTTGAGCTGTCAAAACAACTGTCATAAAATAAAACGACATCTATCGGAAAAACAAACCTCCCAAAAAAACACCCTTTATATATTTGTGCCTAACTAGCCCTGGAACGCCTTGACCAATTTCAACCAAACTTGGTATACATATTAGTTACTATATTAGTGTTGATTTTATGGTTTTCGGGGTCACTGAGTTGAATGGTGATGGTAAGATAGCTCTAGAGGGATGGGGTCGAAAACTGGGGCGGGGGGGTGACAGATATTAGTGTCTATTCTATGGTTTTCGGGGTCGCTGAGTTGAATGGTGATGGTAAGGCAGCTCTACAGGGATGGGGTCGATAGTTGAGGGGGTGGGGTGACCGATGTGAGTGTTGTTCTATGGTTTTCGTGGTCGCTGAGTTGAATGGTGATGGTAAGACAGCTATAGGGGGATGGGGTCGATACGTGAGGGGGATGACCGATATTAGTGTTTTTCTATGGTTTTCGGTGTCGCTGAGTTGAATGCTGATGGTAAGACAGCTCTAGGGGGATGGGGTCGATAACGGAGTGGGAGGAGGGTGACAGATATTAGTGTCTATTCTATGATTTTCTGGGTCGCTGAGTTGAATGGTGATGGTAAGGCAGCTCTACAGGGATGGGGTCGATGGTTGAGTGGGTGGGGTGACCGATATGAGTGTCGATTTTATGGTTTTCGTGGTCGCTGAGTTGAATGGTGATGCTAAGATAGCTCTAGAGGGATGGGGTCGAAAACTGGGTGGAGGGGGTGACCGATGTGAGTGTTGTTCTATGGTTTTCGTGGTCGCTGAGTTGAATGGTGATGGTAAGACAGCTCTACAGGGATGGTGTCGATAACTGAGGGGGAGGGGGTGACCGATATTAGTGTTTTTCTATGGTTTTCGGTGTCGCTGAGTTGAATGGTGATGGTAAGACAGCTCTAGAGGGATGGGGTCGATAACTTATGGGGAGGGGGTGACCGATATTAGTGTTTTTCTATGGTTTTCGGTGTCGCTGAGTTGAATGCTGATGGTAAGACAGCTCTAGGGGGATGGGGTCGATAACTGAGGGGGTGGGGTGACCGATATGAGTGTCGATTTTATGGTTTTCGTGGTCGCTGAGTTGAATGGTGATGGTA
The DNA here is from genome assembly GCA_947095585.1 of Nephrocerus scutellatus. Taxonomy (NCBI): domain Eukaryota; kingdom Metazoa; phylum Arthropoda; class Insecta; order Diptera; family Pipunculidae; genus Nephrocerus; species Nephrocerus scutellatus. The sequence goes on from OX352763.1 coordinate 91,607,681, forward strand.
AGATAGCTCTAGAGGGATGGGGTCGAAAACTGTGGTGGGGGGGTGACCGATGTGAGTGTTGTTCTATGGTTTTCGTGGTCGCTGAGTTGAATGGTGATGGTAAGACAGCTCTAGGGGGATGGGGTCGATAACTGAGGGGTTGGGGTGACCGATATTAGTGTTTATGGTTTTCGGTGTCGCTGAGTTGAATGCTGATGGTAAGACAGCTCTAGGGGGATGGGGTCGATAACTGAGGGGGTGGGGTGACCGATATTAGTGTCGATTTTATGGTTTTCGTGGTCGCTGAGTTGAATGGTGATGGTAGGATAGCCAAAGGGGGTGGGGTCAACAACTGAGGGGGAGGGGAGGTGGGTGACCGATATTAGTGTTGATTCTATGGTTTTCGGTATCGCTGAGTTGAATGGTGATGGTAAGATAGCTCTAGAGGTATGGGGTACATAACAGAGGGGGAGGGGGTGACCGATATTAGTGTCGATTCTATGGTTTTCGGGGTCGGTGAGTAGAATGGTTATGGTAAGACAACTCTAGGGGGATGCGGTCGATAACTGATGGGAGGGGGGTTACCAATATTAGTGCCGATTTTATATTTTTCGGCGTCGTTGAGTTGAATCGTAATGGTACGACAGCTATAGGGGGATGGGGTCGATACGTGAGGGGGATGACCGTTATTAGTGTCCATTCAATAGTTCTCGGGGCCACTGAGATTAATAGTGTTGGTAGGACACTCCTATGGGTGAGTTGTCTGCCCGGATGGTGGAGGGTGACCGATATTAGTGTCGATCCCATACTTTTCGGGGTCGCTGAGATGAATAGTGGTGTATAGAATGGTACTCGGTGACCATTTGGCGACGAATTTGGGTGTGAGGGCATTGTCGCCCCTACTTTAAATTAGAAGAAGTAGATGAGTAGCCGTGTTTTATGGATATGTTAAATTGACATCGATTTTTGAAATCTGCCGCTGAACTAATAAATTCTATTTATCCTGCTATTTCTCAGAACTATAACATTTTGAACCAGCTGCGAGAAGGGGCCATTCTTCCTACTAAAAATGGAGACAACCACGAAATAAACAATCAAATACATGCGATGTTAATAGGCGTAGTCACTGAATATAAGTGTATCGAAACCTTTGTAGATACTGATGAGAAAGGTAAATATCTAACTGAGTTCCTTAACTCACTTAGTTCGTCTGGATTGCCACCACATCGTTGTACAGTTTGATCTCCAATTATTTTACTACGGATTCTCGACTCGCCAAAACTTTGCAACGGCACAAGACTGTGCGTAAATGAGATGCCGGCAATATAATTAAAGCGACTATCTTCACAGAAAAGGGACAGTGTGAAACAGTTTTTATCCCACGGATAGCACTCATTTCGACGGATCTTACTTTAAAATTCAAGAGATTGCAATTTCCAGTAAAACTTGCGTTTTCGATTACGATCAATAAGTCGGACAGTTTATTAAGTACTGCGGAGTATAGATTTGAAATCGTCATGTTTTTCCTACGGACAATTTTATATTAGGGTTGACCTAAAAACATTGTATACAACTAAGTTTTGTCTTAAATTAATTTTATGTATGTTTATTTAATTTTATTTTAAAATTTGAATACTATAGCTATAATTTAAAATCTATTTTTAAAAATAAATAAAAACTGCAATTTTACCTTATAGATAGATAGCATTATTTTTTCTACCCCTGCCTAATACGGGCCGTGGGGTCCGACTGCAGCATAATACCTATCAGTTATGTTGCAGGACTTAAAACGGCAGAATAAGAAACGGTTTACTCCAAAGGAAGGACCGCTAAGTAGTAAAATATAAGGAGTGGCTTAAAGGCGAAAGCCAGGTAAGCCAACTCCAACCACGACTTCATACCCCTGCCTAATAGAAGATTGGGATGAATAAATACCTGGGCAACGCCGGGTAATCAGCTAGAATTAAATATGAAGGGAGCAAAACTACACAGCCTAAATTGTCTAAATTGTTTCATTTTAACAAAACGCATTGAGGAACAGTTCACTGTTGTGATAAATGTGAAATGCAATAAACATTAAGTTTCTCTTTAATATACTCAGTTTCAGTAAATTGTTTGCACTCTAAAATGTTTGTGACCACGTTTGTTGGCCAATACTCGTACAAACTTCCATTACGAAATACGTTTCTTCCACACATTTCACACATATTATAATGAATTGTGCCGCGCGCCGCTCTAAAAGTGGTTTGTAATACGCCGAAAACACAAATGAGTCTAAAGCCACAATATCTCCTGCTCTGTTACAACCTTTGCCAATGCCAACATACTAATCGCGTGTTTGTATGGTGCAAAACTATACGAATTAAGTTTGTCTGCACAGTTCCGGATTGAGCGTTTTCGCTTTGAATAGAAAAATTGCCTTTTGTAACGTAATTGGATGCAATTAGAGTGGGAATGCAAATTGCAATAAAGTGGGCAAAAACGGTGAAGAAGACAAGCGCCATCCGAAGAGGAGCGCAATGGTGATTTTAATCCCTGCCATGAAGATATAATTTAATGTTAATTACAGTGCTAATGAATTTATAATTTTGTTAACTGATCAAAACAGATATAAATTAAATAGGCTTAGTAGTTAGTTTAAATGTTTCGAGTATTTTGTTCCTCCCGTGAAGAGTGAATCATTTTATTAAAGTCAACATGTGTGCTCATGAAATATTATTTTGTGAGCATACACGATTTTATTGTCGATCGGAATTTTTCGGATACTCGTATAAAGAAAAAGGGTACTGCCACTCATTATTACAAGTAAATGGCATGGAGGAGAATTTTAAATGATAAAAGAACTTCTACTTCGTACTCCTTCATGTAACATATTTATAACAAAATTTACGCATATAAAGGTGAGCCATAAAAAGATTCTACGAGAATAAACGAACAGAAAATTTCTCAAGTTGATGGTTTGTTCGTACTTATTTTTCATCTTCAAAAAAAAAATTCTTAACTTCTTGTATTCTTCGACTAGACACTAGAGTTTATTAAATTCTCTATATTAACTTCGCCTGCCCGTGGCTGGCTGGCTGGCTGGCGGACTGACACACCAAGTATTGTAATCAATTTTTAACCTACTTCCTAAATCCCGATTTTATTGAATCTTTGCACACATGTGTATTTCTGATTACAACACTTTTTATTAAAATTTGGGGCCCCTCGGGCCTCGGGGTCGTTGGGCTCCCATACAAATAATTTAAAAAATGTACCCGATTTTCTTCAAATTTTATACGCATGTGTATCTTCGATGGACAACACTTGTAAAAATTTGGAAGTTATCGGGCCCCGGGGTCATGGGGCACTCATACAAATTTTATAAAAAAAAAAATTGTCGATTTTCTTCAAGTTATGTACACATGTGTATCTCCGATGGACAACACTTTTTGTAAATATTTGGTAGTGATCGGGCCGCGGGGTTTGAGGGCACCCATACAAATTTTATAAAAAAAGTACCCGATTTTCTTCAAATTTTATACCCATGTGCATCTTCAATGAACAACATCTTTTTCTAAAAATTTGGAAGTGGTCGGGCCTCGGGATCCGGAGGCACCCATACAAACTTTTTAAAAAATTTACCCGATTTACACAATTTTCTTAAAAAAATGTATACATATATATCTCCGATGAATAACACTTTTTGTAAAAATTTGGTAGTTATCGGGGGGCTACCAAACAAACTTTTTAAATAATTACGCAACTTTCTTCAAATTTTATACACACGTATTTAATACGATGGAAAACACTTTTTGTAAAAATTTGAAGTGGCCACAGGGCCAATTTTTTACAAAAAATTCTGTCCATCGGAGATAGTACACATGTGTATGTGAAAAAATCGGGTAAATTTAGTTAATTTTTAAAAAATTTATATGGGCACCCCTCGGCCATTAGCACTCCAAATTTTAATAGAAAGTATTGTCACCGGAGATAAACATGTTTGAAAAGTTTCAATAAAATCGAGGCATGGGACAAACAAACAAATAAAAAGATCCACGGACACGTGAAGTTAATATAGAGAATTTAAAAATGTGCGAATTCGATAGTTAAGCCGACTAGACGTGTAGTGAGCATTTATTTAAAAAAATAATAAACAAGAAAAAAACAGAAGAAAAAAACAACCCATAAAAATTAAAATTTTTCATCTAAATTCTCTAATCGCAGAAATTGATATGGGAGCCCCTCGATCCTGGGTCATTTTTTTTAAATTCTGGCTGGCTGGGTGGCTGGCTGGGTGGCGTGCTGGCTGGCTGGTCAGATTTGCTGATCAATTTTTAACCCACTTCCCAAAGCCCGACTTTATTGAATTTTTGCACAGATGAATATTTTCGGTGACAGTACTTTCTATTAAAATTTCAGAAAGATGGGGCTGCGGGATCGGCGGGCTCCCATACAAATTTTCCATTTTTTTTCTTCAGATCATATCATACTATAATGACTGTGTTCTGTGTGCGCTGATGAGTGACGCGTGTAGGCAGCGCTGCTCGAATTTACGATTGGGGTTTTGTTTTGTTCCTTGCAGCAAAGAGCAGAGAGCAAAGAGTATAGAGAATTTGTGTTTTGTACAATATTACGATTTACGAGTATATCGTATATGAAGAACTGGTAACAAACTCAACTGCTTTACAGCTTAACTCAACTCAAAAGAAATAATTTTAGTGGTACTTCGTACATCCTTGTGTATACCGTAGTAACCGTGCGCTGTGGCTGCTATGTTTTCACCACTAAATGGGGAATTCACCACAAAATCTCATCTCCGATCAGAGAATTTACAACTAAAATTTCAATTTTTAAATTCGCTTTCCCGTGGCACGGCTGTCTGTCGGTCGGTCGGTCTGTTTGTCGTGGAATCTTGCGATTACTTTTTAACCCAATTTTCAAAGTCAGATCTTATTGAAATCTTGTGGGGCCCCCTACAATTTTTTTTAAAAAAATCTACCCAATTTTGCTCAAGTTTTATACACATGTGTATCTCCAATATAAAATTTTTGAAGTGATCTGTGTCCCATACAAATTTTTTATAATATTCACCCGATTTTCTAAAAATTTTATACACAAACAAAACTTTCTGTAAAAATTTGGAAGGGATAAGGCCCTGTCTAGGTGCTCCCATATAATTTTTTTTAAAAAGTAATCCGATATTTTTCGAACTTTGCGATTAGAGAATTTACACGAAAAAAATTTTATGGGTTGTTTTTATTTTATTGTAGGAGAAAATCATCGAAAAAGACATTTGACATCAGATGTTATAATTGAAAATGCTCAGATCATTTTATTCTGAGCCCTTAGAGCATGCTCATACTCTGAGCAAATAAGAAACAAGAGCATTTGTCTTGAGAACTCTTTGACTGCTCTGAACTAATTTATGAAAACGCAAAATGACAGAATATTGTGAAAACTTGTTGTTCTATCTGTAAGTTGATATCGACAACAAAAAACGACATCAATAAAAATACAATTCAGTCAATAAGTAAGTAAGTTGAATTAAGCATAAAACATTTATGTCTCGTTTCATTTGTTGGGTTCATTTGTGCGTGAGCTAAGATTTCTCTCTCTCTCCACCGCCAAAACCAAGCAGCGCAGCCGACTGCGCAGCACACACCGCACACAGTCATTAAAGTACGACGGTATCTGATGCCATGATATGAAATTAAAAAAAAATGTATAAGGGCCTTGCGGCCGAACACGGGGCCCGATCACTACCAAATTAAAAAACAGTGCTTGTAACCTCTTCGCGCGTTGTAAGTTTAACTTCTTTGATGTTGTGTGGCAAAAAGACCCTTAATAGATCCATAAAATACCAAAAAAGACTCTTCCAAATAGCCCAAATCCCAAAAGGACCCCAAAATACCCTCAAAAGACTCCCCCAAAAGACCCTCAAAAACCCCAAAAAGATCTTCAAAATTCCCTTAAAAGACCCCAAAAAGACACAGAAATGGCTCTACTGAACTTCTTACACATTAGTTTGGAAGTGGCATAGTTCCCGAAGTCCCTAATGACCGTATCGCAGAGTTTCCACAGGAACAGGTCTTATAGTCCCATATTAGTCTTGCATTCCGAATTTTATAGAAATCGCTTGGGAAATGGCTTAGTTCCCGATATTCCAGTCCCTAATGACCGTATCCCAGAATTTCCATAGGAAGAAGTCTTATAGTCGTATCTTAGTCCTACATACCAAATTTCAAAGAAATCGCTTGAGAAATTCATTAGTTCCAGAAATGCCAGTCCCTTATGAGAGTCTGAGAGAGTATCTCAGAATTTTCATTGGAACAAGTTTTATGGTCGCATCTTTGTCCTACATACCGAATTTCATAGAAATCGCTTGAGAAATTACTTAGTTACATGAATTCAAAAATGTAACGCAAAATCGCAACACAAAATCGTAACTCAAAATTAATTTTGATACCGTGCTAAATTATCTCTTCACCGCCGATAAAGTAACAATAATTAAAAGAAAACAAATGTTGTCGCCCCCTCCAGCCTATTCAAATATTTTCTTCTTTCCATGCATCACACGCGGGATAACAAAATCGGCCATCGACATTGAGCCTGAGAAAATTTCAGCTCTCTAAGTCGGGTGGAAGGTGGTTAAAAAGGTTCTCAAATTAGTCGACAATACAGACAAATAGGGGTCAAGTTAAATAAAAGTTTTTAAAAACTTAATAAAATTACAAAACTAATCAGAAATCAAACAACCGATACTGACCGTTATTCAGTTTTAAACGACATGGAAGCAGGAGTGAGTCAAAAATACCTAACAGCAGCAACAATAAAAAAACAACCCATAAAAATTTTACATCTAAATTCTCTAATCGCAGAAATTGATATGGTACCCGTCGATTCTGGGTAATTTTTTTTTATTGTAGTAGAAAATTATCGAAAGAGACATTTGACATCAGATGTCAAATTTGAAAATGAACAGATCATTTTATTCTGAGCACTTAGAGCACGCTCATACTCTGAGCAAATAAGAAACACGAGCATTTATCTTGAGAACTCTGAACTAATTTATGAAAACGCCAAATGACAGAATATTGTGAAAACTTGTTGTTTGTCGACAACAAAAAACGACATCAATAAAAATACAATTCAGTAAATAAGTAAGTAAGTTGAATTAAGCATAAAACATTTATGTCTCGTTTCATTTGCTGGGTTCATTTGTGGGTGAGCTAAGATTTCTCTCTCGTGGTTTCAGTTTAACGTTTCATTTGCGAACTGTGCCCGGAGTACGGTTTGATTTTATGTACCTTTGTTTTGTAACTTATAATGTTACTTTGCTACCCGTCGGCAATCTGGTACATCGGGCACTCACCTCGTTCACCTCGAAAACTCTGTCATTTTGAAAGCTAACCTATGGGTATGGTTTCGGATACGGTTTGTGCAATTGGAAAGAGACATTAGTAAACAAAATACATACATATTACTTAAAGATGAAATGGAATGTTCATAATCGATTCGACTTTTATGCTATTGCGCACAATCATGGTAAGTTTGTGAAATGGCATTAATAATGATTGTGTAAGTCGGAGTAATGTATATTGATGCTTGAGAAATGATGTGAAACCGAAATTTTCTGTTTTTGTTCATTATTAGAAATAATGACATTATTAATAACCGTGTAAGTGCCGAGTTAAATATATGGCGACGCAAACTCGTAGTGCTGCCATGAACAGGCAGAATAGATTTTGTAATCAAAATCCACCAAATTAAGTAGCGCAGCCGACTGCGCAGCACACACCCACAGAGTCGTTGAAGTGCGACGGTATTTAAAAAAATGTATAAGGGCCTTGCGGCCAAACCTGGGGCTCGATCACTACCAAATTTTAGAAAAAGTATTGTTTATTGGGTATACATATGTAAAATTTGAAAAAAAAAAAATCGGGTAATTTTTATTTTAAATTTGTATGGGAGCCCCCCGACCCCGATGTCCGAGGGGCATCGAAAGTATTGTCACCGGAAATATACATGTGTGCAAAATTTCAATAAAATCGGGATATGGCAAGTGGGTTAAAATTGATCGCAATATTCCATGACACACAAATCCACAAACCCAGAAACACACGGGCACGCGAAGTTAATATAGAGAATTTAAAAATGCAGCTGAACGAAATAAAAACAAATAACTTAAGAAAGCGTAATAGTGCACAGAGCACAACGACAGTTAACATAAACCGAGCAGCAGACAGTGGAAGAACGTAACTTCTGATGCAAAAAACACAGTTGGACAAAAAATACCTCCTCCAATAAATATATAAGTTAACACAACAAAAAACATCTAAAAGTACCTAATGCAAAAACTTTAAATAATTTTCCCACAAAATTTTGCTTATATTTCAACGCATCGGATTGCTGCTTGCAGTTCGTGAGAAACACATAATGACGGGAAATCACACATCCGTCGTATGGGCAACAAAGTAAACAGGTGAAGCTTATGTTCTAGGTATTTTTGAGTTTTTAGTTTAGTCTTAAGCAGTAAGACAATCATTAAGCACGAAAGGTGCAAATAAAGAATATTTTTTTTAAAGTCAATCTAAAGACTTAACTTATGTAATGAAAACTGCAAAAAATCAACGTGACAAGGACTGAATTTTTTACGTATATGGCCAAAGACAAAAAAAAATCATACTTTTTCAATAAAAGGGTTGAATGTTGAACACACATCCGAGAAAATATTAGAAAAATTACAAAATAACCAGGAAGATCTCAAATTCATCAAATCGTTAAGGTGCGTAACTTCGCGCTCTAAATGCGAGAACAAAGCCTTCTCCCTTTTAGTTATACAGCTTTCTCCAGATAGCAAAGTACCAAACTTAAGAAAATTAAAATATTGTTACGAAATTCAGGCTTTCGAGTTCCTAAAGGATTTTGCAATTAAAACACAACACAAGTTAATTAATTTACAAAAAACAATTTTAATGAACAATATTTAAATGAACACAAGTTCACAATTTATAATGGTGATTACTTTAAATGTACACAAGAACACTTATGATACTAGTACTTCAAAATAATTCTCTTAGGTTATAGCTTTATCACTTTACAAGAACTTGTACAACTGCACTGGTTAAATTCCAAACAACTAATCATCTTACTTCTGTTTAACGCATCTATTTATACTCAATCATAAGCTTCCAGAAACTTCAAATATTGTAGACAGAAATATCAAGAAAATTTTAGCCTTATTCCCTTATTTGCAACTAACGATACTTATATGTAATGAGTCATCTTCTAAAAATAGACTACATGTTCAATCATGTTCTTTTACAAAAACCAGGCAAACCGCACAAACCGGTTTGACTTCTTGTTTGACCAGTACACAATGATTAAAACTTGCGGGCGGTTACATTTCAAATTTCAAATAATCTATTAGTCGCCTAAAAGTATGCAATTGAAAGTGCTTATTTTTAGTATGCAGTATTTACATTGAGATTTATCTTAGGATTCTAATTCTATTATATACGCTACTGACTTCTTTTCGTAACAATATGTTGTCGTTACCTTCGAAAATATTTGAAGAAGTGATGTCCTGCAATGTTACCGTTGCCAACGATTCGGACATACTTCTTCGATCTACAAAATGGAACTCCGGTGCGTGAAATGCCAGAATTCACCTGGGCTGGGAGAGTGCCTGATCCAATAAGATACAGGCAAGGAACAGTTGTTCTGCGTGCCCTGCAAATCTGGACATCCAACCTCCTGGCGTGGCTGTGAAATTGTTTCACATTCTTTAAGCGAAAACTTAGTGAATAAAGTAAATAACTTAGCGAAGATCGTAGCTGCACAAACGGACTGTTTAAATGTACTACGCTCCCTGAGACTGAATGTTTGGGGTGCGAGGCGGAGCACTCAGAATAGCTGCCCTAAATGTCATTTTCATTATCTCTGTTGTAGCCGTGGTGACGTTCTGCGCTTTGTGACAGATCACAGACCAGACATACGTCTTATATTCGAGACAAAGCTGAACGCTAAAGATAAGCTAGACTTCAGAGACTATGACTTTGTACGAACTGACAGAAAGGATTCGATAGAGGTGGTGTAACAGCGGTACTCAACCGGAAGCCACTTTATTACAAAAAATTATGCAAGGGTGATATTGCCTGTTTTAAATGTCTAGAGCCGACTTTAATTATGCTGCCACTTCGAAATAATAGTTATCTTCATATCATATCCTCATATGCGCCGCCAGCAGATAACTTATTTAACGTCGAGCTCGAAAAATTATTCGAGACAGATTGCTGGAGATCTAAGCTTGCTTGGTTGGATTCAAATACGAACGGAAGAAGCAGTTTTCTTAAGCGCTTTGTTGATGACAACCAAATCAGATACACCAAGTTATCCCTCCGGGAACTCATATCTTGATCTCTGTTTTGCAGATGCGCGACTGCATGTAAGAACGGTTCACGAAAATAAGATACCGATATTGCCGTATGATAAAAAGAGCAGGGTAGGCTGTGTCGAAGACACGGCCGTGGGTTTTGAGCGTAGCGTAACGAAAGAAAAGAAAACAAAGATCTTGTTGTCTGTGGGACATAAACACGGACGGATATATTAAAAAAAAATTCTATACTAAATACAAGTCCTACTACTTGCACCGTAGCTCATCACATACATCATCATCACATCACTGCTGCATATTGCATATTACTGCCCAAGCACAGTAATGCAGCTTTTGGTTTCAACTCATAAAAAATTTGAGTAGTTTTAAATTAAATTAGAAAAAAAGTAAGTAAAAAAAGAAAAGTAGTGTGAAGTGCTGCCCATGCTTCGAAATGGTATGGTAAGAATGTCGCTTTCAAACATGCAATGTTGATAGAAAGAGCAGAGCAGAGCACTGATAGGAAAATGAACAGAGACTATACTATCACTATGGCTGCGGTAAAGAATTAAGTAGCTTCGCAGCTTGTGCTGCACAAAAAAATGGCAGTCAGTCGGTATGCACGAAATTGCGGCTATATTTTGAACCGACTTACAGTCTGCTTGTAGGCGACCATTTGACATTTACATTTTGCTATTTGCAACCCATTTTAAGTAGCTGCGTAAACTGCGCAGTCGATTTTTCTTTAATGCATTGGCTGAAAAGTGAATTTTTGACCAACATCAGCATAAACTGCGCAGCGGCTGAATTCTTGACCGCAGCCTATGTTTGTTTTGTTCTGCTCTGCTTGATTGTATGTTATTGAAACCACATACATGATCATCAATCACATCACATACAACAGAATTAATAATTTATAAGCTGATTTAAATGTTCATAACAATTTATTGTGAGGTGGGTACATATTAAATATATCATATCACTGCACAAGCATAGTAGTTCAGTTAAAAGCTGTTAAAAAAATATGTGCGTGTAATCTTTACGCGCGGTTGGAGTGAAATTCTTTGACGTTGTGGCCAATATTACGATTAAATTAAAAGGCACGAGTCGCTTGAGAAATTGCTTAGTTCCCGAAATTCCAGACCATAATGATCATAATCCAGAATTCCCATAGGAAGAAGTCTTATAGTCGCATATTAGTCCTACATTCCGAATTTCATGCGAATCGCTTGGGAAATTGCTTTGTTCCAGATATTCCAGACAATAATGATTATATTCCAGAATTTCCATAGGAACAAGTTTTATAGTCACATCTTAGTCCTACATTCCGAATTTCATTCGAATCGCTTGAGAAATTGCTTTGTTCCAGAAATTCCAGACAATAATGACTATATTCCAGAATTTCCATAGGAAGAAATCTTATAAACACATCTTAGTCCTACATTCTGAATTTCATGCGAATCGCTTGAGAAGTTGCTTTGTTCCAGAAATTCCAGACAATAATGATCATATTCCAGAATTTCCATAGGAAGAAATCGTATAGTCACATCTTAGTCCTACATTCCGAATTCATGCGAATCGGTTGAGAAATTGCTTTGTTCCAGAAATTTCATACAATAATGATTATATTCCAGAATTTCCATAGGAACAAGTCTTATAGTCACATATTAGTCCTACATTCCGAGTTTCATACGAATCCCTTGAGAAATGGCTTGGTTCCAAAAATCCCAGACCCTATTGGCCAGATCCCAGAATTTCCATAGGAACAAGTCTTATAGTCACATATTAGTCCGACATTCCGAGTTTCACACGAATCCGTTTAGAAATGGCTTGGTTCCAAAAATCCCAGACCCTATTGGCCAGATCCCAGAATTTCCATACGAACAAGTCTTATAGTCACATATTAGTCCTACATTCCGAGTTTCATACGAATCCCTTGAGAAATGGCTTGGTTCCAAAAATCCCAGACCCTATTGGCCAGATCCCAGAATTTCCATAGGAACAAGTCTTATAGTCACATATTAGTCCTACATTACGAGTTTCATACAAATCCCTTGAGAAATGGCTTGGTTCCAAAAATCCCAGACCCTATTGGCCAAATCCTAGAATTTTTTAATGAGAACAAGTCTTATAGTCACATATTAGTCCTACATTCCGAGTTTCATGCGAATCTCTTGGGAAATGGCTTAATTCCCAAAGTACTGACATTTCAAAGTGTGAGTATTAACAGTGACCACAACAGTGTGAGCATTAACAGTGATCACAACAGTGTGAGCATTAACAGTGACCACAACAGTGGACATTTAACATTTGACTTTTTGAACATGCACCCCTTGCAGTGAGACGTTGTCACGTCAAAACCAGAATGCAATATTAATGGTAGCTGCGCTTGCTGCGGAATCACTATTCGCCTTCGCAACCCAAACAGAAATTCCTAAATTACATTTTAGGAACACCCACTGGAACAGGTTCCAAAAACGGGCCTTAACAGAATACAGATCGTTTTTAAATTCTCTATATTGACTTCGCGTGTCCGTGTGTATGTTTGTGTGTTTGTTTGTGGGTTTGTCGTGGAATCTTGCGATAAATTTTTCACCCACTTCCCAAAGTCCTTTTTTATTGAAATATTGCACACATGCACATCTCCGATGTGACAACACTATCTATTAAAATTTGAGGCCCCTCGGGCCTCAGGGTCGTGGGGCTCCCATACAAATATTTAACAAAATTTTACTCGATTTTCTTTAATAAACATGTGTATCTCTGATATAACGGGTGTTTTTTTAAGAGGTTGCCGATTTTTTTTTGAATAAAACACATATAAAATTATGAAATGACCAAAATTTTTTTTTATTTGGTAGATAATTTTTTGGCATTTAACATTTAAACACAATTTCTGGCATATGGCTACCACGACTATTTTTCACAAATGTCATTCTGGAGGTCCAATTTTCCAGCACTTTTTCAAGCATTTGAGGGCGTATGTCAGCAATGACATGTTGAATATTGGTTTCCAAATCGTCAATCGATTGAGGTTTATCCACATAAACCAATGACTTCACGTATCCCCACAAAAAGTAATCGAGTGGCGTCAAATCGCACGAACGCGGAGGCCAATTCACCGGACCATTTCTCGAAATAATGTTGTCGTTGAAAGTTTCTTTCAATAAGTCGATTGTTTCACGTGCTGTATGGCAAGTGGCACCATCTTGTTGAAACCACATTTCATCCATATCCATATCTTCAAGATTTGACAACAAAAACTCATTTAACATGGTTCTGTATCGATTTCCATTCACGGTAACGCGTCGTCCTTCCTCATTTTTAAAGAAATATGGACCGATGATCCCACCAGCCCATAGACCGCACCAAACAGTACATTTATCAGGATGCATTGGTAATTCTTGAACGGCGTGTGGATTATCTTTGCTCCAAATGCGACAATTTTGTTTGTTGACGTATCCATTTAACAAAAAATGCGCCTCATCACTGAAGAGAATTTTACGGTAAAAAAATGGATCTTCGTTCAATTGATTTAACGACCAATCACTGAATTCACGGCGCAAACGATGGTCGTGTGGCTTTAATTCTTGCACCAATTGAATTTTGTATGGCACCAAACCCAAATCTTTACGTAAAATTTTCCATAAAGTCGATGGACAAAGTCCAATTTGCTGAGCACGACGACGAATCGATAAATTGTCGTTTTCTTCGACACTGGCCTCAACGACAGCAATATTTTCTTCTGTACGAACTCTTCTCATTCTTGTCGGTGGCTTGGCATCCAAAAGAGTGAATGTAGACCGAAATTTGGTAATTACGTTCTTTATGGTGGTCTCTGACGGACGATTATGTGCACCATAAAATTCACGAAGTGCTCTATAAACATTTTTAATTGAACACTGATTTTGAAAATAAATTTCCACGATTTGAAAACGTTGTTCTGGAGTTAACCTATTCATAATGATTTGCCAAACAATACTGAGTAGAAATGCCACTTTGAGCTGTCAAAGCAACTGTCACAAAATAAAACGACATCTATCGGAAAAACAAACCTCCTAAAAAAACACCCTTTACAACACTTTTTGTAAAAATTTTGGAGGGTTCGTGGGGCCCCATAACTTTTTTTTAAAAAATTAACCCGATTTTCTTCAAATTTAATACACATGTGTATCTCCGATAGACAACACTTTTTGTAAAAAAAATTTGGAGACCCCGGCCCCGGGTTCTTTTTTAAAAAAATTAACCCGATTTTCTTCAAATTTTATATACGTATGTATCTCCGATGAAAAACACTTTTTGTAAAAGTTTTGGAGACCCCGGGCCCCAAAATTTTTTTTAAAAAAATTAACCCGGTTTTTTTTAAATTTTTTATCTCCGATGGACAAAATGTTTTGTAAAGTTTTTGAAGTGAATGGACGGGGCCGTGACGCCCGAGGGGTGCCCATATAATTTTTTTTAAAAATTAGCACGATTTTCTTCAAATTCTAAACACATGTGTATCACTGATGTACAAAACTTTTTGTAAGTTTGTTGGAGTGATCGGGCCCTGAGACCCGTGTGGTGTCCATGTAAATTTTTTAAAAATTAGCCCGGTTTTCTTCAAATTTTAACACATACCCATCTCCTATTAGAGAATTTACATGAAAATTTTTAATTTTTATGGGGTGTTTTTTTTTCTATTATGAAGTTCCCTTCAATAGGAATCTAACGAACGAAGAATGCGATAATTGCATTGAAAGGCTGTCAACAGTCAACAGCAAATCAACAGTCCCGAAAAACAAGAGGAAGAATTCTACGGATGCTATATTAACTGTGAAATACATACTCTTCAAAATCACTAAAGTTTTTTAATCACGCAAATTAATAGAAAACGACGTCAGTTTCTTGATGCACCGAGCAACAATGAAGACTAAAAACCCTCTTGAGAAAGGTTAAAACTCTTTTGGAACAGCAGTTCCGAAACAGCATCAACAACTACTGGAGGCAACGCGCTTAAAATATTGTTACGAAATTCAGGCTTTCGAATTCATAAAGGATTTTGCAAATTAAACACAACACAAGTTTATCAATTTACAAATAATAACTTTAATTAAGAAACAGTAAAAAAAATAACACGAGTTCACAATTTTATACTGGACAACTTTTCTAAGTACATAAAAACACTTATTACTTGTACTTTACAATTATTCTTTTAGTTAGTAGCTTAATCCCTTTGCAATATATTTTAAAACTTCACTGGTTAAATTCCAATTAACTAATAATCTCGCAGCGAACGCCACCTTTTACACTCATTGAAAAGCTTCCAGAAACTTCCAATATTATAGACAGAAATATCGAGAAAAGACCAGAAGATTGTAGCCTTATTCCCTTATATACAACTAACGATACTTATATGCAATGAGTCATCTTCTTAAAATAAACTACATGCTCTTTTACAAAAACCGGGCAAACCACACATACCAGTTTCACTACATTTTTGACCAGTACATAATGATTCAAAATTACAGGCGGTTACTTTTCAAATTTCAACCCTTAGCCGCGATTATGGCCTTCAAACGGCCGATAAAGTTATTGCATGCAGCACGAAAGTGGCTCTGCGGTATTTTGGCCCATTCCCGGCGAAGCGCTTGCTTGAGATGGTCGACACTTTGGTATTTTTTTTGTCCCAACTTTGCTATTCAAAATACCACAAACCGAGAAATCTAGCGGATTTGCATCCAGTGAATTTGATGGTCATTGGGCAGTGAAAATGAACCGCGGAACGTTGTTTCTCAGCTAAACTTGATTGACGCGCGCTTTATGACTCGGCGCCGAGTCCTGTTGAAATGTCCAGGCTCTGCGGCCGAAATGTTTTTGTGCCCAAGGCTTCAACGCTCCCTCCAACACATTATCCCGATAAATTTGGGCATTTATCTTGATGCCACGGTCCAAAAAAACGAGCGGTGAACGGCTTTCGGCCGTTACGGCGGCCCAAACCATTACCATCGGCGGCGCTTGGTTTCGAGTGGCAATCCAAATTTTCAGTAAAATGGCCGGGCAAGTAACTTTTTTTGAGCATGGTGAGACCATCCGTTTTTTGGAATTTCAAGGCCTTTAGTCCAAGATGATCTTTCAATATGTGCTGCATCCGTTCGAGCGAAATGTTCGCCTCACAAGCCATTTTTCTGCCGCTACGGCGCGGATTCCGAGCCAATTTGGCCTTCACCTTCCGAATGATATCCGGCGATGTTGCAGTGCGTTTCAGTCCACCACCATGGCGTTTTGCAATGCTTCCAGTATCGTTATAACGATTTATGGTGCGATACACAAACATTTTATTCACATGCAGATGTTTTAACTGGTTAACAATCTGCGGCTGTGGTTTTCCAGCCAAATGTAGAGCACACTATAACGCTTGAATTCCATTGCGGATAACTTTTTTCTGAATATTTCCCACTAAAATGCTTTTGTACGCTTGTAAACAATGGAATGAACTGTCATTAGTGTAAATTTGAGCGCTCTGTCATCACTGGTTTGACAGCAATGACAGTCTGAAGTTGGTAACACTTCATGTCAGTCACCCGGTAATAAGTTTTATTCTAATTTTAGTACTTATTTTTGGACGAGCCTGTACATTCCGATTTATCTAGGATTCGAACCCCATTATCTGCGCTACTAACTACTTTTCCTAACATTACCTCCACCTTAATTCTGTTCATCCCGAACCGATTCAGAACTCCTTCTGATGATGTACCTTGCCAATCTGTCGATGTGAACAACTTTTGTTTGTTGGATCCGATATACTACATCATTAATCCTCTTAATGATCTTGTAAGAATCTTTCCAACTTTGCTGTAGTTTTGGAGATTTACCTTTTTTCTTTTGGGTATGTAAAGCCAGACCAAATCTCCTTCCTGAAATCCACAACAGTTTGCTCGCAGGTCATATCGCGTTTTCATCCGGTTGCTGGCATCCAATATGTTGCTCCTTACTGCAGCATGAACAGCGATCATCCTCTGTCGTAGATCACTAACGTAGTTCTCCTTTGTTGTCGGCTCTACTGGTGGTGATCCAAACTTAATGTCGCATGGCGAAATTCTCTACGAAATACAACCATTGCTGGTGAGTTTTAAGTCGTTTTGTGGACAGCGCTACGATAACCCATCATAAACGATAACGACATACAACGATTCCATTCATCTAAGTTGGCATTAACTTATTTTCGCATATGCTCTTCCAGCGTTCTGTTGAACCTTTCGGCCATTCCGTCTGACTGTGAATGTAACGGAGTTGGCCTCGTTTTCTTGATGTTGAGTACTTGGCACTGCTCCTGAAATTCTTAATTTAATTTTAATTTTGGTGGGGGCAAATCGCCCCAATTTATTCGGCTTATTACAAGCTAATAGCATTAACTTAAAAGTAACAGCAATTAACTTAAAGCTAAGAAAGAGATTGGTTACAAGCTAATACTAAACCTAACAGCATCAACTTAATAGCATTAACTTATAACTAAGACACAAGACAATACTTAAAGATAGGGGGCACGATGGAGGAGATCAAGTTTAAGACCGGGAGTGCTGGGGTTAAAATCTAAAACACTGACGGGAAATTGGTTCGTTAGAGCCGTACATGGTGCAGTGTGTCGGTAGATAGAAGAGAAGTGGGCAACGGCAACGTCTTGGTAGGGGGGCAGGATAAGGTGATTGTCCATGACATGACATGACATGAATTTGATGATAGGGGGACCATGCTTGACTAGCGTTCTCGAGGAGGGGACGGACAAAGGATCTAGTCACATAAGGGTTGGAACCTTCTTTGGACCACCGTTTGATAAAGCTAAATGATGAGTTAGCTTTAAGTATGATTTCAGCAATATGAGAACGGAAATTTAGCTCCGGGTCGCACAATATCATGAAAGATTGCACGCGGGAAATGGGTTGTTCGTGGAGACGGTAATATCTAGGAGGAGGCTTGTTGCACTTACGTGATAAGGTTATAGATTGGCATTTGGTGATATTGAGCTCTAAGCAATTTTTGAGGCACCAGGTAGAAAAACTGTCTAGGTCTTGTTGAAGGAGACAAGAGTCAAGACTCCTCAAGAATCGCTCTCAGAACTCCCTCAAAACCCCCCTAAATACTTCCCAAAGAATTCTTAAGATTCCCTAAAGACCCTACCCAAAACCGTCTTAAAACCACTCAATCTCCCCAAAGACCACCTCCATAACCACCAAAGAAAAAAAAATCCACTTATCTTATCCAAGCCCTTTAAATACCTCACTAAAGACTACCTCAAACCCCCACAAGTCCCCCCTAAATATTACTTAAAGGCCCATCTAGACCCTAAGACCTTACCCCTAGAATCATAGAAACCTAAATCCCTCTTAAGACTTACTTAAAACCCCTCAAAACCACATAATGTCCATCCGAAGACACCCTCAAGACCACCTCAAGACTCTTTTAAGGACTCCTCAAGACCCTATCAAAACCCTCACTAGACCTCAACATTCCCTCAAGACCCTCTCAAAACAACCTAAAGAACAACTCAAGTTTCCTATAAGACCACTTAAGACCCTCCTAAGAATCCTCACCTAAAGAAACCTCAAGAGCTCCGTTAAGACCTCCCTAATAACCCTTAATAATCTCCCAAGACCCCCTGCCCCTCTTAAAACGTGCTTACACCTAATAAGGTAGTATGAGTTCTAACTACCAGGGCTTTCGACTCGATTTTTAAAAAATAGTTAGATATAATATATTCAAAAGGGAAAATATTGTATCAAGACTTAATTTCGAGATAATTTAATGGAAGTTATTTAATTAATTAATTATAAAAACATAAAATAATATGAAAACGACTTAATAATGACTAATTGCTTAATTGATTAAAATAACTTTACAATATAGTATAATAACAAATAAAAGATAAAAAAGAATAAGAAAAGTTAGAGAAGCTTAAAGAGATTACAAGCTTTAATGAGCGAATGAATTTTTTTCAATATTTGGCTCTGTTGTGCTCTTGAGAAAATCTTTGGGGATGCTGGATCCAAATATTTTGTTCCGGACTGTTGAAAATTTGCTGCACTCGCTTAGTAGGTGCTTGGCCGACACGTTTTCGTTGCAAAACTGGCAATTGGATGCAGGAATACCTTTCAATAGATGTTGGTGAGAGTACTTGGTGTGTCCAATTCGGAGACGGACAAATGTTTTGCTTTGCTGACGTGTGCAAGATGGTGAATAAACTGCCCTAAGACCATCAGGGTTGAGAGAGCTGTACCAATGTTGAAAGTTTACCCAATCAGATTTTCTTAGATGTTCAAATTGTTGCTGTGTTAGGCGTAAAATATCCTTATTTTCGGCGGAGTAGAAGGTAAAAGGTGGTGATCTGGGTACATCTGCTGCAGCTTCGTCTGCAAGCTCATTGCATCTTATACCGGCATGGCCTGGAACCCACATTATTTTTAGCTTCTTGGGGTATTTAATGCATGAGTTTCTAATTGCTTTAATAAGTTTACTATCTTGATGAATGTTCCGGATGGCTTCGATAGTGGATTTACTGTCGGTGCATATCAGAAATTTCCCTTTGTTTTTGTTAAGAAAGTCGGTAGCCGACTTTATTGCCAAAGCTTCTGCGGTGAAAACGGAACAATACGGCGCGAAATGTCCGGATGTTCAAACTTTGCACAAATGTGTAAACCCGATGGACCTCAGGGACGAGGGCTCATATATAATTTTGTTTTGAAACCAACCTGATTTTGTTCAAACATTGCACACATTTGTATCTCAAATGTTTACACTTGCTGTAAAAATTTGGAAGTGATCGAACCCCAGGGGCGAGATGTTCTCATTTAATTTTTTTTAAAATTTACCCGTTCTTATTCAAACTTTGCACACATGTGTATCAACAATTGGAGAATTTACATTTCTGCAAGACCCTGCAGACCCATTTTAAACCTACTTAAGACACCACTTAAGACCCTCCCAAAACTTCCTTAAGACACCCTCAAGAACACCTAAAGACCATTTTTACCCGATTTTGTTCAAAATTTGAACAAATGTGTATATCCGATGGGCCTCAGGGACGAGGGCTCACATATATATTTTTTTTAAACTAACCCGATTTTGTTCAAACTTTGCACACATTTGTATCACAAATGTTTACACTTGCTGTAAAAATTTGGAAGTGATCGAACCCTAGAGATGTTCCCATTTAATTTTTTTCGAAATTTACCCGTTGTTATTCAAACTTTGCACACATGTGTATCAAGAATTGCAGAAGTTACATGAAAAATTCTACTTTTTAAGGGTTAGTTATTTAAATTCTCCATATTAAGTTCGCGTCCGGATGTGTTTGTTTGTGGCAATGTCACCAAACCTTGTGATCAATTTTTAATCCAATTCCTAAACCAAATATGAGCATTTTTGGTATACCGACTGCAGCACCACCTATGGAATATTTTGATAGCCTATTTTACACGTATTGATGATATAACTTTTTTTTTATAATGTACACACGCTAAACGGATTTGCACCCTTATAATGCTTAGCACAGCGTGTCTTAAATGACTGCAGATTGCATCCACATAACTATAGTGCGGCTAAAGAAGGAATCTCTGAATTTATTAGTAGTTCTAAAGAAAGGCCTAATCGCCTAATGGTAGACCCGTGGGCTCGGTTCAAGAATGGGCGGGATGCATCTGAATATTTCTTTTTAACACAGCTTGTGGAAAAAGCGATAAAACAGTGACAAGCAGGAAACATTTTTTTTTTATATATAGAGACTCATTGCCAAGGGAGGACTCCCTGAATGACTTGCGTCACGGCAATAAGTTGGGCTAAGCCCTTAAAAATTCAAATTCAAAATAGAATAAAAATCGAAGGAATGTGATTTACAATACATCACATTCCTCACGTTTGTAGCCGGTTTCAATTTGTTTTCTCAGAATTCTCCCTGATTCATTGAAATACGAAAAAACGAACACGAAACTAAAACGACGCGAGTCCAAATACTTTTATAAATGAATCATGGTCAGGGAAAACTACAAAAAACCTTGACCAAGAAAATATTACAAATCTTAAAAAATAATGTAAATAATATTTTTTTTTTTGATATTTAATAAATGATATTTAAAAAAACAGCTTACGAGCACTTCATCCTTCAACCTTCATCCTTCAGGAAGTTGTGAACGGCTAATTTGAAGGCCTGCAGATTATAC
Organism: Nephrocerus scutellatus; assembly: GCA_947095585.1. Lineage (NCBI taxonomy): Eukaryota > Metazoa > Arthropoda > Insecta > Diptera > Pipunculidae > Nephrocerus > Nephrocerus scutellatus. The sequence continues at coordinate 91,629,209 of OX352763.1, forward strand.
GATTCGGGAAACACGGGCTCGACCAATTGATTCCACATCGAAGAGACTCTCGGAAAAAAGGAGGATTAAAAGTGTTGGGTTCTACATGAAAAAAGTTTTAAGGCAAACCTATGTTGATTGGTCCTTAAACGAGTGTTTACGTTACTGACAAAAGGACCTGAAACTAGAGAACGGGTTTCTAAAGAACATTTACCGTTGTAAAATTTGTAGAAAACAGATAAAGCTCCTACATTTCGTCTGTGCTCCAAAGTATCAAGAGACGAAGTAATGGTTACATCGTTTATCAAATGAATAACTCTATTTTGAACTCCATCAAGATGAACCAAATGCGATCTAGGAGCCCCACCCCACACATATGAATTAAATTCTAACATTGGTCTAACATAAGATTTATATAATCTTAATACTTCAGAGGGAGTGAAGTAGAAGTTACAACGTCTTATGAAGCCTAAACATTGGCTAGCTCTTTTTGAAATTTCAAAAATATGATCCTTCCAAGAAATATCACTTGATACTTTTAAACCTAACAACTTAAGTGAATCTGATCTCGCAATAGGGCACCATTTATAACAGGTAAAACGTAATGTTGAACTGACTTCTGAGAAAACAGACAAGACTGAAATTTATTTGGGTTAAATTCTACTCTATTAGAAATGCCCCAATCGAGAACGACTTGAATATTCGACAGAATAGTCAAATTCATTAATTCACGCGAACCAATCAAGCGAGAATTGCATTCTTTTTGACTGACAAACTCAATGGAAGCCGATAATGTTGTATCATCAGCAAAAGAATGGATATCACAGGTTGTAGAAGACAACAGGTCGTTGATATATATCAAGAAGAGCGTGGCCGACAAGGATGACCCTTGAGGTACGCCAGCATTGATCCCATGTGAAGCTGAAGATATACCATTTAATACAACTTTTATTTTACGGTTCCATAAATAATTCTCAATCCATGCAATTAGAGAGGAGTGTAAGCTTAGCGCACGAATCTTATTAATAAGACAATCGTGCCATACTCTATCAAAAGCTTTAGAAATATCTAAGGAAATAATGCTTGATTCATCTAGGTTTTCAATGCTTCGCTCCAAACAATGAGTCATGCACGTCATGAGTTCACCTGAAGAGCGATTTTTACGAAATCCATACTGTACATCGGATAAAAGAACATTTGAATCCAGATAGCTCATTAGTCTGAAATTAACGATAGATTCCATTACCTTCGACAGGACCGACAACAAAGCAATAGGACGGTAGTTCGTAGGTGTCGATTTATCACCTTTTTTCGGAACGGGTTGAATATTTGCTATTTTCCAAAATGATGGAAAAACACCTGTCTTCATTGAGAGATGAAACAATTTGCTAAGCGGTTTTGCCAAAGTATGATGACATATTTTCAATACTATTGGCGGAATACCGTCGGGCCTAGTCGCTTTATTGGGGTCAAGTTCTTTCAGAATCTTTGAAACAACCCGTTTCCGGAAATAGATTTTAGACATACCTGGACCTAGATTTGGGAGAATTGGAGGGCTTTGGTTAGTTAAAGGAAGGGTAGTAGTAGTCTTTGGGGCACCTGACCAGACAATACAGTTGTATACAAGTTTAGGGCGAATATATGCCTTGTAAATAGTAGCCAGATCTGAAGGAGTGAAGTACACCGCTTTAGGAAACCTAAACATTTCGCAGCATTCTTGGCGATGGCAATTATGTGGTCGTTCCAGCGAAGCTTGTTATTAACGCACATACCGAGAATTGCGAGTTTTTCAGTCTCTTCGATGCAAGATCCATCCATATTGATAAAGGTTGGGGTTTAAATTACGCTTAGATGGCAGAAGACAGCATTGGGTTTTGGAAGCGTTTAATTCTTGTTATGCTGTCAAGGTCAGAATTTAACGTGTTTGACATACGTTATTGCTCGAGTTCCACTTGGGATAAAGAGGGGCGTGCAGAAAGCGCGAACTCATATGAAAAGCTAAGAGTGCTGCCGTCAGCGAAATAATGAATTGGATTAGAAGTAGCGGATAGAAGATCCTTGGGAACACCGGCGTTTATGCGGTGAACACTGGATTTAAACTGTCCAGTACGACCCCGATTTGACAAAAGAGCTTGATGGCATACTCTGTCAAATGCCTTAGAAATATCGAGTGCAACATCTTTGCTTTCACAAAATTTGTGAATAGACTGGTTCCACTTTTCAGTGAGATAAGCCATAAGCTCACATATAGAAGGTTGCCTACGAAAACTGTACTGGTGGTCGCTAAGGATTTCACGTGAATTAAGGTATTGCATAAGCATACGATTGAGAACCGTTTCCATGACCATATAAAGTATGGATGTTAGCGCATATGGTCAGTACGAGGAAAGAGATGACGGTTCGCCTTTTTTAGCGACAGGCTGGATAAATGCTGTTTTCCAATTCCTTGGAACGACTCCAGAATAATAAGAGAAATGGAAAAGCCTGCGCAGTGGCAATGCCAACGTTGAAGAACACCTCTTCAAATCTATAGCGGGATAGTTAACGATATAAATATATTATTGAGTAATTTACAGACGCACCAACGATTATGTATATAAACATATATATTCGTACTCGTTGGGGTTGTGCATAACATAGAGAAGAGCTGTACGGGGTGCTTCGTTGCCTTTGACGTGCATGTTGCCCATTTACCCAGTGGTCCAATTTTTTTTATGTTTATCTTTTGATATGCGGTTTGTCCAGAAAAGCTCAGGTATTCGTCTTCGAATATCTACTCACGAAGACCTGAAGAGATTTCAGGTTGAAAGACCAACTCATAACATTTTTCATATGAATTCTCTACACATGTGTTATTAAAATCGGGTTAATTATTAAGAAATTTATATGGGAATCGAAGTGCTCACATGCAACGGCTGAGGTACCGATCTTAAACAGAACAACAAAACAATAAACGACTAATAACAGTCTATAATTTGCAACTGCGTTGTATTGTTAACATGTTTCGTAAAACTGCGGAATTACTAGAAAGATAAACTGACCAAGCGGCTCCAGGATATTTAACCTGATTCTTTCAAGAATCTATACATTCTTTTAGTCAGAAAACGTAGTTCCATTCTAGAGAGAATCACTTTTGGTGACCAAATAGCATCCAGCCCACAGAAAACCCGATCCCCTTAGCTGTCATTTTGAAAAGATCTTGTTAACGCACCAGTATAGACGAGGATATGTTCCCAAAAAAACTACCACTCCAGAGTAACTGGTTTCAGTCCAATAGCTTTGCTGTATATTATCAGCAAAGTACTGGAATTATTGATCTGTAAAAAGATCAATGCATAATGTTCCAAGAAAAAAACTCTAAGCTATACCCTGTAAATAAATAATGGACAGTAATTTAAACCTTAAAATCGTCATATGGAACTCAAACGGACTAATCCAACATGCTCTAGAAGTAAAACAAATTATCAAAAACAACTCAATAGACATCCTTTTAATTTCAAAAACTCACTTCTCAAGCAAGAGTTTTCTAAAAATTCCCAGCTTTTAAATCTTCCACACAAACCACCCTAGTGGACGAGCTCACGGCGGAACCGCAATTATAATCAAACAAGATATCAAATGCCATGAACTAGAAGAATACAGAATAGACTATCTACAAGCGACAACCATCCAAATCGAGGACACACAAGGACCCCTTACAATATCTGCACTATACTGCCCACCAAAGTTCACAATTAGTACCTTGGAGTATACTGAATACTTCAAATACCTGGGGCCACGTTTTATCGCAGGTGGAGACTTTTACGCAAATAATACAGACTGGGGATCAAGACTAACAAACAAAAAAGGAAGAATTCTCATGGATCCTCTGAACAGATGCAACTGTAAATTTTTAAGTACTGGAGAACCAATCTATTGGCCCACTGACACCAGAAAAACTCCTGACCTCATAGACTTCTGCATAACTAAGAACATTAACTTAAATCAACTAACAATAAAAACTCGCCTTGACCTTTCCTCAGACCACTCACCAAACATTATTGAATATCTCAAAAACGTAAGACTGCAAATAAAAATGCCACCCTTGACTAACCACAAGACCGACTGGGATGCATACCGACAACTTGTTGACGAAAATATTGAACTAACGATTCCGCTAAAAACCAATCAAGACCTTGAGAGTGCAATAATTCACCTCAACGATACTCTTTTCTCTGCCGCACTAAAATCATCGCCAGAGTTAAAACAACGAAATAATGCTACTTTCACGTCGAAAAAAATAAGACTAAAAATCAAAGAAAAGCGAAAATTTAGGAAAATTTGGCACGCTACAAGATCACCGCTTGACAAAAGCAAACTACAACAAATCGACGAAAGAACTAAAGGCTATCATCAAAGAGGACAACAACAGCCGTATAAACAAATACTTGTCAAATCTCACACCAACGCACACAACCAATTTCTCTCTGTGGAAATTAAACAAACGTCTTAAGAACGGAACTACCCATCAACCACCTATTAAAAACATTGACGATACCTGGTCTAGAACATGCATGGACAAAGCGAAAACTCTAGCTGACTACTTTAAAACAACATTCACTAATGCAATTAATGGTCAGAATATCTCATTTCCACAAAATAACACAACTACAAACACAAGAATTTAGCGAACATCCACCAAAGAAATAAAAGAACACCTTAAACATAAACTAAATCTAAATAAATCTGCCGGGTATGACATGATAAATGGGAAACTATTAAAATATTTACCTGACAATGCCATTATATACCTTAGAAATATCTTTAACGCTGTTATACGTCAAAATTACTATCCTAAAGTCTGGAAGGTATCCAAAATAATAGCCATTCCTAAACCCGGTAAAGATCCTACGAAAACTTCTTCATTTAGACCGATAAGTCTACTACCAATTATATCAAAGATATTCGAAAAAATGATACTTGACCGTATTGACAAAGTAGTAAAACAACAAAATCTTATCCCAGACCACCAATTTGGTTTTCGACAAAAACACTCGACTATTCAACAAGTTCATCGCGTAACCAATAGAATATTGAATGACTTGGACGAGGAAAAATATTGTGTGTCAGTTTATTTAGACGCTGCAAAGGCCTTCGATAGTGTGTGGCATAAAGGACTACTATTCAAATTAAACAATATGCTTCCTGACTACTATGAACTAATTAAAAGCTATTTGAACGATAGACACTTCTACGTGCAATACCACGATGAGTGCCCCAAGGAAGTGTTTTAGGACCTACGCTCTATCTTCTTTATACAGCGGACATACCGACGCCAATCAACTCCCTGCTAGCTATGACACTGTAATCCTATCCTCAAACAAATGCATAAAACTAGCCACAGAACAAGCCAGAATAGCTCTGAACAGGACAGTAGAATGGTTCCTCAAATGGGCAATCAAGATAAAGGAGGACAAAACAACACAAGTTGTATACACTACAAAAAGAAATTATAATCCAGAAATTATAAGCTTAAACAACAAAGAAATCCCCCTTGACAATGAAGCTAAATACCTGGGTATATTAATAGACAAAAAATTGACTTGGAAACCTCATATAATCTATAAACGAAACCAAATAAAAAGCAAATTCAGACAACTTTTCTGGCTTCTAGGGAAGAATTCAAAGTTATCAACAGAAAATAAACTATTAATATATAAAAATATCATGAAACCAATATGGACTTACGGGATTCAAATATGGGGAACTGCCTGTACGACAAACATCAACATGATTCAAAGACTGCAAACAAAAATTCTCAGAGCCATTGTAAACGCACCATGGTATATAACCAATGAAGACTTACAACGTGATCTCAACATCCTCACTGTAAAAGACGAAATAAAAATAATAAGTAGAAAACATCAAATCGCGGTTTGTAATCACACAAATGACCTAATACAAAGCTTACCCGAACAAGAAACCAACACAAGAAGACGATTGAGAAGACGCAAACCGGTAGACCTCCAATATAATTAAATAAAGAAAAGCTATAAGGCAATGGCTGCAAGTGTAAAGTTTATCCCGCTAATTATCTCTTATAATAATTACTAGGTGTCGATAAGACAGATGTAATATAAAATTGGGAAATAAAAAAAAAATACCCTGTACTAAAACTTAACAGTGACAGTAAATATTAATATTATTTTGGTGAATGACGTGTGTATGCTGTTTCCCCCTCTCCTGAGAAAGCTACCCAAGAGTGAAGGAACACCTACTCCAACATCTTTGGGATAACTCTCTCAAGTGGGGCCTTAAGACCTATGCCATCATCTGTTTCCCAGTAAAAGGAACGAGAAAAGGACGAAGAAATTTTTTAAGCCGACGCAGAGGCTAAAAAATCACCCTTCCGCACAATTCTGTCATTACAACCCAGTCAGCGACATAATAGGCACAGTTTCATGCATCGGTTTAAGTCAAAGTTTAACCAGCGTTTAATATAAAGTGCTATGAGTAAGTGCTTATATATTTCGCTTTCATTCCCTTAAATTCCTATAAATTAGATTCAATTCGATTAATTTTATATTGATATGATATAAATTCAATCTGCGACTCTCTGTACTTGGTACATGGTACTTTAAACAATAATGAAAATTATCTTTTCTGTCAAGAATTCCCCGTTGGGCCTGGAATGTGGATTAACCTAATATCCTTGTATGTAGTGTTAAGGAAGGTTGTTAAAGTACTAAATATATTGCATGGATAATACCCTCTTCATCAGCGGTAGGATTTTGTGGCGTTGAAATTTTAGATTGCATCACGGAAATATGCTTTACTTACTGAAAACTTTAGCGAAGAGGTAACCACTGCATAAAAGTCCAACTTAAAGGCCATATGTTTACAAAAAAATCGACAGACAACCCTCCACGAACAAAAGTTGAATTGTCTCAAGGGGGTAATAAATAAAATTTCTTCTACCCCTCTGTTGCTTACTTTTGACTTTTTTTTTGTAAATTTCGTTGAGGTGTGTAAAATAAGTGACTTCTTCAACCTTACAAGTGTTTAAATTTTGTTATTTTTTTTGCCTTTCGCTATCGTTCTATATTGTTATACATAATATTATGTATTTGGTTTTACATTCTACCGTCGGTAATATAAAATTAGATTACAAAAAAATTGTGGGTAAATTACACAAAACTACCCAAATTATTTAAAATATTAAAGTATTTGTTAATTCTTATTCTTATGAACGTAAAATGGATGAATTGCTAATTTGTCGCCCTTTAGTGACTGCTAAAAAAGTGTATGCTTGTTGTGTATACAAAAAATTACGTTTTATTTTTTGGCGTCAAGTAATTAATTAGCAGTTACTTTTTTTAGTTTTTTGTAGTTTTCCTTGACCAAGATCCATTGATGGAAGCATTTGGACTTACGTTGTTTTGGTTTTGTGATCGCTTTCCATGTAGCTTTTTTCAATGTATCAGGAAGAATTATAAGAAAACAAATTAAAACCAGCTACGAACGCATGGAATGTGATATATTTTAAATTATATTCCTTTGATTTTTTAATTTTAATAAAGGGCTTAGCCCACCTTATTGCCGTGACGCAAGTCATTCAGGGAATTCTCCCTTGGCAATAAGTTTAAATACATATATTAGATAGTAAAGCGAGCTTCTCAGCGCACCTTATGCATATTTTTAATCCAGTCTAAACACTAAATTATCTTAAAAGCCCATTTAATTCACAAAATTCGTAAAAAAAATTTTGGAGAATTTTTTTTTGTAAAATTTTTTATTTCTTAAAAAAACTTTTTTTTTAAAAAAAACTTTCTTATTTTTTTTAAAAGCCTAATAGTATGCAACGTTAAATAAAGGTCTTCATAGGCCATCGCATGCCAAGCGCTAACCAGTTGTTTTAAAACAAGTCCCATCCAAGTTTGACTGGTAGAAGCCGAGATATACGACACGACAAACAAACGTACAACCATACAAAATTGTGGATAAGAGCATGGCTTCTGAGCAGGAGATTCGTGGTTGGAATCCCAGTAACACCAAAAAGTATTTTTTACGGCGTCCACCCTCTCGCGAAAGACTGACAAACGACCGAGAGTAATAACTTGTCACGGATAGCTTATCATTTTGCCGTTCAGATCCGGCATTAAATTGTAGGCCCCCTCCATTTGTGTGCAAAAATATTCATGCTCAACACAAATATTTGCGAGAATATAGTCCTTGTACCGCAATGGTCTGTCGCGCCGAATATTTTTTTATTATTATTAGTTATTTTAAAACGCTTTTAGTTAATTTTATTTATAACCAATTCCCAGTTAGTATTTTATAATACACATAATTTTGATAAATTGTCGGTAATAAATGAAATTGCGTAACGATTGTTGGTATCCTATTAAAAACGCCAATTTAAAAAGGTGACCATCAAAACGTCGCACGATCAAAAAGGCGCGCGATTAAAAAGGCGACAATCAAAAAAGCGACCAATTTGTTAGTCTGTTTGTTGGCCGACTTTTTTATCGAACCCCTTTTGAACGTGCGCCTTTTCGAACGCGCCATTTTGATGGTCGCATTTTTAAAGTCACCTTTTCGAAACACATGATTGACTATGAAAGTGTTAATACATAGGGTGCCGTAAATGTTTTTAGAAAATTGTTATATTGGTGTTTTCCGGTGCAAAAAGTTCAACATTTTTGGAGGTTATGTTCCTCAAAAGTAATCTGTCAGTTCGCATCGCATCGTGTTTTCCGGTGCAAAAAGTTCAACATTTTTGGAGGTTATGTTCCTCAAAAGTAATCTGTCAGTTCGCATCGCAACAGTGAATTATGGCAAAATGGAATTATCGCGTGAAAATTTTCGTGTGATAATTTTTTACGATTTTCGAAGGGGGCTACCACAACAACAGTGCTTCGAAGCACTTCATTCGACTTTTGGCGATGAAGCACCATCCTTGGCTGGTGTTTATAATTGGTACCATGAATTTAAACGCAGACGACGTTCACTCAAATACGAGGCTCATGAAGGTCGTCCAAAAACAGCTGTTGTTCCAGAAAACATCGATGCTGTGAGAAAACTGAAAACTGGTGCGGAAGCTACGTGCACGTTGGATTCCACATTTTTTGACAGACGCACAAAGAAAAGGTTCGTGTCGATTAGTGCCGCCAAATGCTTGAAAAATTCGTTGAAGGTACTTCCAAAAACGTATACAAGATCGTGACAGGTGACGAGTCATGGATATTTGCGTATGAGCCGTAAAGAAGAGGGGAATCGACTATTTGGGTCTTCCTATTCGAAGAAAATCTAGCAGAAGTTGTGCGAGCTCGGAGCGTAGGGAAGAAATGGGCGTGCTTCCTCACGAAAACCGGTCATGTAGCTACTGTGGCTCTTGAAAATCAATTCACAGTCAACTCAACTTGGTATACGACCATATCTTTTCTTGGGGTTTTCAATGAATTGAGAGAAAACAAACCAAAACGGCGAATCATTTTGCATTACGATAATGCGAGCTCACACAGTTCATATCAAACAAGCTAGTATTTGAGCACTCAAACGATCGAATTGATGGGTCATCTGCCTTACAGCCCAGACTTGGCACCCAATGACTTATTCCTGTTCCCAACAATCAAAGATAAGATACGTGGACAATGATTTTTATCGCCTGAAGAAGCGGTTGAAGCGTTCAAAAACCATGTTTTGGAGCTATCATCTTCGGACTAGAAAAAGTGGTTTGATAAATGCTTTGAGGGTATGCAAAAGTATATAGATCTTAAAGGCGAATATTTTGAAAAGCAATAAATCAATTTTTGATGAAAAATTTTAATTTTTTATTACTTTTGTCTATAAACTTTTACGGCACCCCTCGTATCTCGAAAGAAGATAAACTGGACTTACACAACTTTCAAAATAAAAGGTTCTGTAAGCGAGTTCTGCGTTAAGAAAATTTCGTGAACTTTACACAATAAAAGTAAAAGTTTGTTGAGTTTTATTGTTTTGTTTATTATTTGCACACGGACACGGGCCTGCATCTTTATATGCTTGACGCAGCTTGGTCGTTTAGGTTAAGAAATTTATAAGAGGAGATGTCCGTGAGTTTGTGTTCTTGTGCAACGTATATTGATGCGCAATTGCAGAGCTTCGCAACATTCCGCAAACGTGTTGTAGGGCTAATGAAATAATCTCTTAACTTAGCTAGTCGTTAACGCACATCCGAGATTTGAGATTTTATCGGATTCCTCGATGCAAATGCTATTCAAGAATAATGGTTGGAGCGTTACGTTTAACTTGGACGACAATGAGAGAGCATTGGATTTTTGAAGCGTTTAATTCTACTCTGTTTTGTTCTCCCAATTTTATTATGCTTACCATGTCAAAATGTATCGTTGGTCCATCCTACACGTGTGCGGAAACAATCGAAATATAGGAAGTTAAAGTTTTGATGAAATCTGCGCCAAAAATGCAAAAGAGGAGTTCCACTTGCAAAGAGGATGGACGTTCCTTAAGCCTATATAAAAAGCTGAAAGTGCTGTCGTCAGCGAAAGAATTAATTGGATTTAAAGGAGCCGACAAGAAATCATTATTGAAGATAAGAAAGAGTTTGCGGGAAAAAACGGAGCCCTGGGGAACGCCATCATTTAAGCAATTCCGGGCATAAAACCGTCCAAAAAAACTTGCATTAAGTGCTCCGAATGAAACTGTTTTTTCGACTTCATAATTTTTTTCAAACGAGCTTGATGCTCGGCCAATTTTCTTGGAAAAATCGAGTGCAACAACTTTGCTTTCACTAAATTAGACCACTAGTAGAACGTTGCCTACCAAATCCATACTGTCGGTTATTAATGACTTCGAGAGTTTCAAGATATTTCATGAGCTGACGATTGATCAGCGTTTTCAAAACCTTGGAAAGAATGGAGCTAGGTTGCTATCGTTCGGTACGAAGAAGGAGACGACTGCTCGTCCTTTTGGGTATAGGCTGGATAAATGCTGTTTGTAACTTCTCGGGTATATTAATTGAGAATAGGATAGATGGTAAAGATTATTGTAGTATGCTAAGTAATTTTTCCACCTTTACCTAATATGTGAGGATGAAAACTATAACTTATAACAAACTTCCATTGTTATTTATTTATTCAAATAAAAAACGTAAATATACCCATTAAAACTTTTTTGTAATAGAAAATTGTATAACCCTACAATTTTAATCATAAAAATGAACCTAACAGAATAAACTACAAAACTAGGACAGAAGTGGAAACCACCAACCACCCTTAGAAACCGTTCCCACGGGTAGGAATCGTCAAACAACGATTTCATTTTAATAAAATTAAGCGGCGCTAATGAACTTTAATCAATCACAGCACCAAATGTCAAGGTGTACGTATAAATATTATTATCACCCCACAACAAAAGGGTAAAAAATATATCTCATGCTTTTTTTTCTTTTTTTTTTATCTAAAACAAAAAATTTGTGCTTGTTTGGAAGACTAACAAAATACCCTATAGGAAAAAAAACAACGTGTGTCTGGAAGCAAGCGGCACACACGACCTTTTTTCGACCGTCTGGACTCGATTTTTTTTTACCCAAATGTAGTTACAAAATATAGACAAAAAAACAAAAAAACAACAACAAATTAACCAGTTAATTCAAAATTAGCTTTCCAGCAGTTTGCGTTTGTGCAACAACAAAAAATTAACAATTGATGAGCAACTAATTAACCAGCCGTGAATTAAATCAACCCTTCGGTTTGACGAGGAACACAAAAAATGTAGGTACACAGATTTTTTGTTTTGTAAAAAATGTCCAACATATATAAAACACCCCATATATTAATCGTATATTTGCTTTTGTATATTCTAAAGAATTAAAAAGTCAATTTTGAGGGTAGTTTCTAAAATGTAAAGCTTAGCAGACCCAGCAGTGAGGGATATTACATACCCATACCAGGCATTGTATGAGTACGAGTACTAATTTACATACCAGTATATTATGCTGGTTAACGTGGCGTCAGCCGCTTTGTTCCACTTCAATCTGTTTGTTTAACGACCGATGAAATTAAAGAAAACATTTTGGGCCGTAGTTTGCTTGACATAGAAATTTAATTTTGCGCTTTTTCGCAGATAAAATCACAACTCAAAGCAAAAACAAATTAATAATAAGATAACATTTCATAGAAAACCTGACTTGTTCACGATTTTGTAAATAAATTCAGGATGTAGGTACCTATAGGGTATAAGGAAACAGAAGAGTTTCTACAGATATTTCTATACAATTTGGGAAAAGTTTCAGCTATTGTACCTAATAATACTTGAAATATTCCAACTGTCATAGGTTTAGGTAGTAAGTGTGCTAAAATTCAAATTAATTTTCAAATTGTTTAGTTCACCCACGACATTCTTTTTACTAACATCAAAAAGGATACTAAAATGTAATATTTTACTATAAGTACATTACTTATAGCAAAAATAATAATATTCGACGCGACAGACCATTGCGGTCCAAGGTCTAACTTCTTGCGACCATTTGTGTTGTACAAGTATATTTTTGCACACAAATGGAAGGGACCTAGAATTTAATGCCGAATCCGAACGGCGAATTGAGAAGCTTTCCGTTTGACAGACATTCGTGATAGGTGGGTCACCTTAAAAAAGACTTTTGGTGTTAGTGGGATTCGAACCAAAAACCTCCACTGAGCCACGGCTCAGTTAGATAACTAGTAGGTTGTAAGAATAGTCAAAGCCTGCTGTTGCTTATTGTTTTTTTCTAAATGTAACAACTCTAATACCAACAAAAAACTGAAAAGAAGCCAATACCCTTAGTCATAACTTCTAAGTCGAGCAGGTAAGTTTGCATTTTCAATTGGCTACGCTAATCTTGGAAACTACTGGACCAACTTTGATCAAGTTTTTACCATATACAGGGTTTTTTGTCCCGGAGGCTGTAGGCTTTAATATTTTGGGTCAGTGGTTGGTGTAGGTGGGTGTGGGGCATAATGTTGTGCGATGGTTTCAGTGGCGTTGCGGTCAATTTGGTTGGGTCAGTAGGGTGGAAGGAGCAGCCGGACAACGCCTGTTATTTTAGGTTTTATTGGGTCTAGACGGTTTCGTGGGGAAAGGGTTAAAAAACTAGAACTATTATATAAAGAGGTAAGAGACACTTACAATTGGCTATGATAATCTTGAAAACTACCGGACAGCTTTTGATCAGGTTTTCACCGTTGTATAGGGTTTTTTGCCCCGCAGGCTATAGGCTATAGTTTTTGGTCAGTTGCGGGCTGGTTGAGGGGGATGAGGACAGTATGGGAAGGTGGTCAGCAAGGTGATTTCAGTGGGTCAAGTCAGTTTTGTTGGGGCAATGGTGGGATGGACGCCGGGCAAGGCCGTTATTTCAGCTAGTTTAATATATTTACGGAGTTTTCTTTGTTTTGTTTTTATGCATACGTTTGAAGATTCGTGTGGACATACATATGTTTGCGTGTTCCTTCGCGCGTGTGGCTTTGTGTTTGTTCGGTTAATTTTTTGGTGTTTTTACTATTTGGCTGCATACATATATAACCTGAGTCAAGACAATATGCAAGTTGTTTCCAAATCACCAAATGGTGTTGGGGTTACTCCCACGGGGAGCGCAACCGTAAAATTGTTGAGATCATGTGGTCAAGACCTTTTTGAAGAGTGGGGTCTGGACCTTCAAAGACTATGGATGCTGCAGTTTGCTTGCATTGGTATAAAACTCGGTTTTATGTCCGTACCACAGCTGCAATCTAAATTGATGACGCGCCCCAAAATGCAAATCAGCTGTAGGTATATGCCAGATGCCAGGCGGGAGCGACGGCAAATAATGTGGACTTTTGGGTCGAAGTGAATGGACTTAGCAGTCCAATGATTTGCACTTGGCCAGAAATTCCACTTAACTCCCCGTAAGTTCATCGTTTTGAAACTTCATAGAGATAAAATTCTATGCATACATTGACTTGCATAATCATGACTCAGTTTATACATTATACGTAGAAAAAAAATTTAACGCATTAAAAATTAACCACAAAATATACGTACAGGTGATCGAAGATCCTAGCTGTAAATGTAGTAGCATTGCTGGGTACCCTTGCTTGTACCCTTTTATAATATTGTTACGAATTAAGGCTTTCTAAAGAGTTCTTAGAAAAGTTTGTTCATTCACAAATTACAACTTTAATTAACAAATAGCAAAAGTTTACAATTTCACACTGGTGATTACTTATTATTCACAAATAACAATGCTCTGTGCACTTGCAAGTACTCTGGTACAAATCTAAGCAATAACTTACTCACTGCGAAGAAATATTGAGTATTTATATTTACAGTTTCGAGAAGGTTCTATTCTTTGAAAATTACATAAAGCATCTAGCAAATACCAGGACATTCAGGTATAAATTATATAAAAATTCACAAATATAATCTCAAATCTGTCTGCACAGAAACACGTTAAAATATCGGAGTGTTTTATAAAGACAAAAAAGATAATGATGTTAAGAACTACAGAATAGACGAAAAGTGCTAAATGTAAGATTTTCTACATGGTTATGAAATGGAGGGTAGTGAAAGATCACTCCTTCTCTGACTACAGGTACCTTACTTTTAATCTCGAAATTCATCCTGTCTGACGGATGATTCATGGACAGCTTCGAGTAAGGAAAGTGGAATTACAGAATAACTCAGAGAATATTCTTCCATGGTTAGAGGTGATTCTCAAAGGGTGTTTTTTGCGCCGTAGCTCAGTGGATAAGAGCATGGCTTTCTGAGCAGGAGGTTCATGGTTCGAATCCCAGTAACACCAAAAGTATTTTCACGGTGTCCGGCGTCTCGCGAATGTCTGACAAACGTCTGAAAGTAATAACTTGTCACGAAAAGCTTCTATTTCACCGTTCGGATACGGTATAAATTGTTTGTCCCTTCCATTTGTGTGTAAAAAATATACATGCACAACACAAATGGTCGCAAGAAGCTAGGCCTTGTCTGTCTGTTATACTTGCAGAAGATAACATGTCTAACGAAAATATTTCTTATACAAAAGATTGACGTATGCTTTTGGCAGTTAAAACACAGTATGAAAAAGTTAAAATACCTTTCAGTATGATATAGGGTGCAAATATGCCTCCAACTAAACGATATTATGTATAAAAAAGTGAATAATGGTAAAAATTCAACAATAAGAAATCAATAATTTTTACGCATCTTGTTACCATCCTACGTCGAGGCGTGCGAGTAATAATTTGTTCTGCAGCAAAGTCGTATATACCTACTCCTAAGATGTGTACCATATGTGCATGGCATCTTCATCTTCGAGCATGCGGAGCATTTATCTATATCGCGAATAATACTTCACATTATGTGTTATTACGAAGAGGGCCTAATTATTCCGGCAAACCCCTGAGGTATAATTTGCCTGATTGATTTACATAACGATCGAAAATGATCAAGACATTAATTTCTTATTAACTTGCATGGCTATGGTCCCACTCTTAGTCTTCAATTCAGTTCAGTTTTCAATTTTACTGTCTGTCGGTGGATCGCTCCATATCCATGCAATACGTCGCCCTGGTTCGGCCCGTCGGGCAAACATTAAAGAGTAGCTCTGTCCCGCGCCAGAAGTTCTGATGTTGTCGAGCAAAGGAAACAAGTTTTTGCTAAGAGAATGGCGGCTGATGAATTGATGATTCCTTTTTGTATATGTACTTATTTACGCACAAGAGCATCAATGTATATGCTGACAGGAACACACCGCGAAGACGAGTAGACAATAAAGACATAAAAGCATCTGTGATGGTTCTCTTATTACTTCCATTGCAGCTCAGATTGGGGATGCGCTTGCGCACTTTCCGCGTTCAGTTCCAGCTTTTCACTGGCCAAAGTAATGCGATGGACATAATTAATGTTAGTTTTAACGCTACTCGCAAAGGTTATATTCCCTGATTATATAGGCATGAACATCATTCCCGCGCAGGACCGGCAGAACAGCGGTGCTTTAAGCAAGTGAAACAATTTCCAACAAAATGCGTATGTAATTATTTTCCATTACCAAAAATGGTGGACAGATTATCACCTGTAGGTATCATGCAAAGAAATTGCTTTTCCATTAAAAAAATATCCCAGCTCCAAGATAAATTTATTTATATTTGCACCTCTTTACGTAGCCGACATCAACTGAATTCCAACGTAAATTAAGTTAGTAGGGCAAATTATTCTGCAATAAAATATTAAAGTAGATTTTGAGCTTTTTAAAACTTACGATGTAAATAAGTTGTGAATTTTTTGGCACACAAATAATTTTGTTGCCAAAGACACATTACGGCTCAGTTGAACCATATCTTTAACAGCGAGAGAAGATCTCCGATCTTTTGACAGCAATTCATTACAGCAAGCTATCTTGATGTCTTCTTTTAAATTCAAAGAAAATAGTTCGAATTTAAGAATATAGTCAATCACTAATTATTAATTTAGTGCAGAAATCGGGTTGATTCCCGCAGAATGTGGCTTTTTAAGTTTCTTTTTTCTGATTCTTTGACTTGATTTGTGAACCAGGCCTGGAGCGACAACAAATGGGCCGGATCAAGGTGTAAACCGACCCGAGCCGTTGATCGACTAGGGTGGGGGCCTATTAAAAAAATCATAGTAGTGATCGCAGCTCTTTTGATGCCATGAAACCTCAAGTCTTACCTGAGTACACGGATATCTGCACAGATGGGCCTTCTTTTTTTCCTACTCCTACGGCCGGAAGAATCAGAAGCGAGTAGCTCTACCCGTAAAGTTATAGGGCTACATCCTTGATAAGTAAGATAGGCGATCCCACCGACAAGCACAAACAACACAAATAAAGTCGACGGCTCTAGACTGCGAGATATTCCGCCGGCAAAGCGACGGTATCAAAATCGGCGATGGTAATTTCGAATCCTTGATTGATGGGCTGCAATCGTGAAGTTCCAGACGTACCTTTCGCTCTGACTCTATGGTTAAAGAACGGTGAAGGGGCGCCGTGAATCTAATGGTTTATTAATTGGACTACTGAACGCCGGTCCGTTAGAAGTACGAAAACTCCAAGAAAAACACCAAAAATCTTTTTACTCTAACAAATATTTTGAAAAATTAACTCTTAATCATTTCAAAATGGGCTAGCAAATATGATTGTGGATTCTTATACCTTGACATATGGAACTAAATGTCGCTCCCATTTAGATGTTAAACTAGGGACTGAGACAAACTGAATGTGGAAACTTTCGTTTGTCTCTCAAACAACTACAGCCAAGCTAACGTGATATCAATTAAGGAGCTTCTCACTTGGTTGAAGTAACATTAAATATCTTCAATTGATATTGTAATTTATGTGGACAGTCAGACGCCAATCAGGACAGTGGAATCAGTTTCACTAAAGTCAAGGGTGAGCAGTTGAGCTGGTACTTTTCTATAACGAGATAATTGCGCAGTTCAATATCCATATAGTATGGGTCTCTCCCGTTTGAATGGATTGAAGTGAAAACGAACTAAAAAAATTATTCATACAAAAAAGACATAATTATTTATTTCGATTTTCTTTAACATTGAACCTTAGATATGAGAAATAAGACACATAAGGCATAGTATCAACATTAATATGTCTGGTGAACGTACAATCTGTAGTGGTATTACCCAATGTTGACGGTTCTGTGGGCACGTAATTGAGGCCGAATTTATTTTATCTCTCAGTTCGGACACGACTTTAACAGATGTGTGGGTGCTTTCTTCACTGGAAATGTCCATTGGTACAGGTACAACGTTAGAGGTGGTCGCGGAGTCGGGGTCGTTCACTAAACGTTGCGTGGCAGCTTTGCGACGCACCCGAAACAGTCACAAACGCTCGACACCGGACATTGGGGTACCTGTGCGTGGTCTTATCCCCTATTTTCAACGGTAGACGAAATACATTTAATACTTTTTTAAAAGGCGCACTTTACATTTTTATATATAAATATTTTCCAAAACACGTTTTATTTTGCTTAAATCGATAGATCTAAATAAACTTTATTTTGCCTCACCACGAGGCAAACTAAAGTTCTTATTAGCGAGCTGAGAGTACCTAATCTTCTTTATTGTATATATATAAAATAGAGAATTTATTTGTATATTTGTATATTTGTGTCTAACTAACTCTGGAGACTCCCACAATATAAACAAATACTTGCTATGTTAATAGGCATAGCCACTGAATATAAGTGTATCGATACCGTTATAGATGCTGATGAGAAAGTTAATTATCTAACTAAGTTCCTAAACTCACTTGATTCGTCTGGATTGCCACCACACCGTCTTACAGTGGGATCTCCAATTATTTTCCTACGGAATCTCGACTCGGCAAAACTTTGCAACGGCACAAGACTGTGCGTAAAAGAGATGCTGGGCAATATAATTTAAGCGACTATCTTGACAGAAAAAGGACAGTGTGAAACAGTTTTTATCGCATGGATAGCATTCATTTAGACGGATCTACCTTTTAAATTTAAGCCATTGCATTTTCCAGTAAAAATTGCGTTTTCGATGACGATCGATAAGTCGGACAGTTTATTAAGTTCTACGGAGTATAGATTTGAGATCGCCACGTTTTTCCCACGGACAACTTTATTTTGCTTGCCATGGGATGGGTTGACCTAAGAATTTATTTCTTCTTGCTCTTGCAGGTGAAACTAAAAACATTGTATACAACCAAGTTTTGTTTTAAATTAATACATATCCAGTCCGTAACATTTGGATAGCCTCAGACATATTTTTTCTTAAAATCACTTATTTTTGGTACGTTCTTGATGTTTACTTACAGTTTTGAATAATGAGAGACAAGGTAAGACTGAGCCGTTGAGATTAAGAGAAGTACTAACTGGTTTCTGAAAGTTAACGGAATTTTCTAAGTCAATTTTGTTGAGGTCACTCAAATGTGCATTTTTTATTGTAACAGTAGAATAGCCTCAATTAACTTCGTTCTACAGTACGAGCAAAAATTTGTCAGCGTGAGCATCGAAAAACAGTGCTGACATGATAAACAGTTTTTTTTGTGTATTTTGGTATTAAAATGGGTAGACAAAGTTCATTGTTTGCAAGGGAAATGGCCAAAATCGATGTCTATCATGAGCAAGGTCTTTCTAATCGCGCTATAGCTCAGAAAATAAATCGAAGTCCAAAAGTTATTAATAATTATTTAAAAAATCCATTATTGTACAGAAAAAACTATAAAGGACGTACTTCAACAGTTCTTACTGACCATGACAAGCGACTGGCTTCCAATTCTACCCAGTCTTTGAACAAGATAAGACACGAAGCTGTATTAGAAGTTAGTTGAATGACAATTAGCAGAGTTATTAAAAGTGCCAGATACTTGAAACGCCTGAAGCTGAAGAAAAAACCACCACTCAACACTCTTCGAAAACTGCAGCGGCTCAATTTCGCACGACATCACATGACATGGAATACCGAGGGCAGCAGTCGGTCAAACGATTGGCGAAAAGTGATATTTTCAGATGAAAAAAAGTTCAACTTAGACGGACCAGACGGTTATAATTTTTATTTTCATGACCGGAGAAAAGAAAAACTGTTTTTGGATCGCCATCATAGCCGCGAGGGAGGCGTTATGGTATGGGGCGCGATATCGCTTTATGGCAAAATTGATTTAGTCTTTGTAAGCTGTAAAATGACAGCGACGTACTATAAAACTATATTGGAAACAGCTTTACCACAGTTTCAAAATATTTTTGGACCACTGCCGAGTATTTTCCAGCAGGACAATGCACCGATTCATACAGCTGGCATTATTAAGACGTGGTTGCAAAGCCAAAATATACAGCAACTACCCTGGACAACATACTCGCCAGAACTGAACATCATTGAAAATGTATGGGGCTGGCTAGCGCGCACTGAAGGTGGAAAACAGTATGCAAGTAAAGAGGACTTAATTGAAGGCATTAAAGCGGCCTGGGCCAATATTTCATTACATTACTTGAATTCTCTGTATGAATCCTTAAAAGGTCTCATTTTTGAGGTTATTAAAAATAAGAGAGGATGTACAAAGTACTAGAACTATCTTGTTATCTTGTAAAAACATAAAATAAAAGTGAATTTTAAAAACAAAACAATTGGTTTTTTACTATTACAAATACAGTGAGGCTATTATACTGTTACAGTAAAAAATGCACATTTAAGTAATTTCAAACAAAATTAACTTAGAAAATTCCGTTAACTTTCAGAAACCAGTTAGTACACTTCTCTTAATCTCAACGGCTCAGTCTTACCTTGTCTCTCATTATTCAAAACTATAAGTAAACATCAAGAAAGTACCAAAAATAAGTGATTTTAAGAAAAAAAAAAACTGTATATCATTCTTTTTTCTACCCCTGCCTAATAGAAGATAGGGTGAATAAATACCTGGGCAACGCCGGGTAATCAGCTAGTAGGATAGATAATACCTAGATGTCTTACGCATACGTAGTAATGCTATGTTCATAGTTGTATTTTCTGTATTTATAAGCTAAATGTATAAATGTGCCTGCTCGACGAAAATTGATTTGCCTCAAATGAATGCATGGGCATGCGACATCTCTATATTATTTTATCTGTGGTAATAGTAAGTGGGCGCCGTGGCTCAGTGGATAGGAGCATGGACTGCTGAGCAGGGGGTTCATGGTTCGAATCCCAGTAACACCAAAGTATTTTTCACGGTGTCCCACCTCTCGCGAATGTTTGACAAACGTCCGAGAGTAATAACTTGTCACTGAAAGCTTCTCTTCTCAATTCGTCGTTCGGATCCGGCATTAAATAGGTCCCTCCTTTTGTGTGCAAAAATATGCATGCTCAACACAAATGGTTGCGAGAAGGTCAGGCCTTGGACCGCGCATGGTCTGTCGCGCCGATATTATTATTAATAGTAAGGGAATTATTAAGATAACACGATATAACCCTTTTCATTACACTTCTATTCTTTATGTAGCCCCGATTTCAATTTGAAAGACGTTTCACTTTAAAGTCATATCAAATGTATACATTAACGCCTAATAGTGAATCCGAGCTAAAAAAAATTATATCATAATTAATGCATATTCATGTGCATATACAAAGGCTATACATATAACACGTCCGTTTTTCAATTAAATAAATAGGTTCCGACTTAATACTAAATGAAATCGTTACAAGAATTTGCAACATGCAATGCACGATGCAAGCGATAAGTACCTTATATAAAAGCAACAACAACACTGACAACTACCATGTCTTGAACAATCGTTAACTCGTATGCCGGCACCGACCGCATCAAAACAAATTACTGACGAATTAATTATCCAGCGACCGACGGCTAAGCTAACCAAAGGTGCTATGATTAATACATGAAGATTTAATTAACTTCCGACTCCAGCCGACTCAACAAATGATGCTTCAGCGTGCTACAGTAAGCGCAACGTTGTCGCTGATCTTTGTATTGTATTTAGTTTGTCTTGTTTTTTGTTAGTTTCGTGTATTTATTTAATTATAATCTTCGGATAAAAAAATACTTTTTGAATCTTGTTATACGCTGAATGGTACATAACAGCCACCACACACAAGATCTCAGGAGCAAAGAGATGGTCGCAATGGCAGTGGCATGTGTATATTTTCTTGTGGTATTTACTTTTTTGTTCAAGTACGATGATTACATACTCGTTAAAGCGACGTGCTTATTTATAGGGTAATTAATTCATTAACAAGTGTGTTTGTAATTAAATCGCACTGCGAGAACTTTGGAAAACCTTTCAAATTATATAGGGTTTGCTTTGTTGCGACGTCCAACATTCAGAAAGGATTCAGAATGAAACTATAGACTGCTTCTTCGTTTACATCTAATAATTTGATTTTTTTAGCAAGATTGGGGATAAAATCTATTTTGTAGTTCGACAATGACACTGCATTGTATTGAATTTCTTTAAACTAAGCTAAGCTCGTGTAGTTTGCTCTTGTAAAACTGTGTATCTAATGGCAATACATAAACCAATTATTGCAAATTATTATGTGCTTAAGATCGTTCTAAATAGCTGTATATCCGTGAAGTTAGCACAAATTAAATTTAAAACAAAAAATAAAAATAAATAAAATAAATTGAATTATCTATACAAATAAAAATATAAATAAATATCTATATAAATAAAATTGAAATGCTGTTCGTTGGTAACCGCATCACTTTAGCACGGCTGGGCCGATTGAGAAAAGTTACCCGGAAAAATGAAAAATTCGGGAAAAACTGAAAGTGCTGTTTTCCAAAGGATTTTTGTATGAACTCGTGACCATTACTTACGATTCTAACAATGTGTAATTCTTTTTTTGGTTTGTTCGTTATGGTCCTGGGAAACAATTACTAAGGAAAGTCGAAAAATTCGGACAAACAGCAAAAATCATGATTTTTTTATGCACTCTCGACCATAACTGACGATAAGAATAACACATTTGGTTGATTCTTTTTTGTTTTGTTCGTTATGCTCCCGGAGAAATTTTTAGTAAAAGAAAATTCGGAAAAACTACAAAAGAGGAAGTAAGTCAATTTGGAAAACGCTAAATTGGATATTTTTGTGGAAATAACTCAATTGAGTGTTTTCAGTAAAATGAAAAATCTGGAAAAACGCATTCTAGCCTAAATTAAAATAAAACTAAAGTAAACAAGTAAATGTAAAAAACTTTATTTTTCGGGTACAAACTTTTATATATACATCAAAACACGCCTCACAGTCGTTTATTATTTATATGGCAATAATAGCCAAAATATCAGTTTTTGAGTTCAGAGCTATTTCAAATAATTTTCTTTTTCCACACTTCACACGCGCTAAAAGCGGGATATCAAAACGACATTGAGCCGCTCACAAAAATTCATCCCTCTAGGTCGTGCGAAAGTAGGTTAAAAAAGACATCAAAAACGAGAAAATGGCGCGATTTCAAACCATCACACGTGTCACACGCAAAACGTGACACGCGTCATACGTGGAACATAAAATGCTATTTTGGACTTAGATACTCTCAAAATTTCAACTCTCTAGGTCGTGTGGAAGGTGGTTAAAAAGGACCTCAAAAAGTCGAAAAAAAAATTTCAACCCATCACACGCGAAACGCGACACGCGTCATGGAATATAAAAAATGCTATTTTGTACTTAGACACTCAAAAATTTTCAGCTCTCTAGGTCCTGTGGAAGTTTGTTTAATAGGATCTCAAATTAGTCGAAAATACAGACAAAAGTGGGTCAAGTCAAGTTAAATAAAAGTTTTTAAAATGGTTTTATTTTGTGTTGATTCGCGATCTGTCCAACAAAATAGTTATTTCATTTCTATTCAAATAGATTCCGATACTTGGCGCTTAGTGAGCAAATGTCGTTTGACATCTGATCAATTTGCACGGTCTTTCCTTTGCGATCTGTCAACGTATCCCAATACGACCGACCGACATGCCATAAGACTTTAAGCGCTTGCAGTTTCGGGTGTGGTTTGCATTCGCAATTACAATAAACAAATCACAAGGCAGTCATTGAGTGTTTGCGGCGTTAACCTTGAAAATCAATACTTCTCGCATGGTCAATAGTAGGTATGCCGCCTGTTTCAGTGTCAGCTTTGATTGTTTACGCGCCAGACAGCAAAAGAAAAAAAACAGTGCGTGTAACTTTTACGCGCGGTTAAAATGAAACTTATTTGATGTTCTGGGCAAAAAGACCTCTGAAAGACTCCAAAAGACCGTCAAAAGACATAAAACACCACAACAGAATCATAAATAAAACTACAAAATAATCCCGAAAGACACCCAAAAGACCCTAAGAAAAGACTCATCAGAAGACTCCAAAAAGACCCTCCGAAATCACGGAAAACACAACCTATATTTCTAAATTGATCGCGTCGCAATACGAGACATACATCCAATATTTCAGAGTTCCCCAAATTCCTTTTTCAGCCCGATACGCTGAAATGGAAATTCTGGGATCTGGCCAATAGGGTCTGGGATTCTTGGAACCAAGCCATTTCTCAAGGGATTCGTATGAAACTCGTAATGTAGGACTAATATGTGACTATAAGACTTGTTCCTATGGAAATTCTGGGATCTGGCCAATTGGGTCTGGGATTTTTGGAACCAAGCCATTTCTCAAGGGATTCGTATGAAACTCGGAATGTAGGACTAATATGTGACTATAGGACTTGTTCCTATGGAAATTCTGGGATCTGGCCAATAGGTTCTGGGATTTTTAAACCAAGCCATTTCTATAGGGATTCGTATGAAACTCGGAATGTAGGACTAATATGTGACTATAAGACTTGTTCCTATGGAAATTCTAGGATCTGGTCAATAGGGTCTGGGATTTTTGGAACCAAGCCATTTCTTAAGGGATTCGTATGAAACTCGGAATGTAGGACTAAGATGTGACTATAAGATTTCTTCCTATGGAAATTCTGGAATATGATCATTATTGTCTGGAATTTCTGGAATAAAGCAATTTCTCAAGCGATTCGCATGAAATTCGAAATGTAGGACTAAGATGTGACTATAAGATTTCTTCCTATGGAAATTCTGGAATATGATCATTATTGTCTGGAATTTCTGGAATAAAGCAATTTCTCAAGCGATTCGCATGAAATTCGGAATGTAGGACTAAGATGCGACTATAAAGGCTAAACTATAATGCAATTTCGCCCCCTTACGTTAAAGTCAAAATCCGACGAAATGCTTTCCAAAGATTCTAAAGTTTCTCATCCGACCAAAATGTAGTTTTGTCACCTCGACGAAATAACATATGACAACTGTCAAGTTTTCTTAAGAAAATGCGCTCGCCAGCGCACATCTAATCGATTGGCAAAGTAACGAAAGTATTGCGAACGCTATTATGGGCGCAGCATACATTTTCATTGTATTCGCTCATTTAATCGTCGTTTGACACTAGCGTAAAGAGATGAAATTACATTATAGTTCCGGTTTAAGACTTCTTGCTATGGAAATTCTTGAATATGATTATTATGGTCTGGAATTTCTGGAACAAAGCAATTTCTCAAGCGATTGAAATGAAATTCGGAATGCAGGACTAATATGCGGCTATAAGACTTCTTCCTATGGGAATTCTGGAGTATGATCATTATGGTCTGGAATTTCGGGAACTAAGCAATTTCTCAAGCAACTCGTGCCTTTTAATTTAATCGTAATATTGGCCACAACGTCAAAGAATTTCACTCCAACCGCACGTAAAGATTACACGCACATATTTTTTTAACAGCTCTTATGCTGCATGTTGGTCAAAAATTCACTTTTAAGCCAATGCATTAAAGAAAAATCGACTGCGCAGTTTACGCAGCTACTTAAAATGGGATGCAAATAGCAAAATGTAAATGTCAAATTGTCGCCCTACAAGCAGACTGTTAGTCGGTTCAAAAATAGCCGCAATTTTGTGCACACCGACTGCCTGCCATTTTTTTGTGCAGCACAAGCTGCGAAGCTACTTAATTCTTCACCGCAACCGTATTGATAGTATAGTCACTGTTCATTTTCTATCAGTGCTCTGCTCTGCTCTGCTCTTTTTAACAAAATTGCATAAATGATACAGTGCTCTGTGAAAGAGAAAAAAAAAATACAAATTTTGTTGCTGCTATTTCCTTTTCTTTTGGCTTAACTTATCCTTAGTATACAGTAAGTTCGATTGCTGGTTTGATTTTTTTAATATCAAGAAGGCGTACCGTACTCGAAAATTTGAGAATCGCCTAGAGAAGACTATATTTAGAAATCTTCATTTCAGTGTCGTTTGGCATTTTGTGCACATAAGTTTGAATGGTTTTTGCATTTTTTAATTATTATAAAAAGTATGACAGTAATTTATTTTTGTTATTTACATTAAACAATATTTCCTTGTATAGCAGATATCAGCTTTAATATATTTAAGTAATAATCTTCTACAAAAAATCATTTTAAACACAGATATTTTTTTAAATAAAAATGAAGCTAAATTTAACATTATAAAAATGCCAGTCTCTCAGTCAAATAAGAGATGTTCGATCGTAAGTTGGATGTCTGCCACTGAACAATGAATCTACCATCGACCATTGAGTCAACCATCAAATATCATACATGGCATTAAGCATCGGTTCAAAATAACTATTCGATCATTTACAGAAATAAGAGAACAATGCAAAAGAAATTGAATGAGAAATAATTGGCCTGCGTGTTTCAAAGTGACATTCTTACCATACCATTACCTTTTCTCTTCTAATTTAATTTAAAACTACTCAAATTTTTTTATGAGTTGAAACCAAAATCTCCATTACTGTGTTTGGGCAGTAATATGCAATATGCAGCAACTTCAAAGTTAGTGGTTATGAACATTAAAATTCGCTTATAAATAATTTATATATAATGTGATGTGATGATGATGTATGTGATGAGCTACGGTGCTAGTAGTATAGAGTATAGAAGTATAGATATATAGAATATATATATATATATATATATATATATATAGAAGTTTAGTATAAAATTTTCTTTTAATATATCCGTCCGTGTTTATGTCCCACAGACAACAAGATCTTAGTTTTCTTTTCTTTCGTCCCGGACAGACGTTGTCACGCTCAAAACCCACGGCCGTGTCTTCGACACAGCCTACCCTGCTCTTTTTCGTTCGGTATCTCAGTAGGTACGCCCTGAATCGCAATCTTTCGCCGAGGGACTGGTGTGTTTACCACATTCAGCCAAACTTGTGAGAACTTTTCGTTCTTACTGATTTTTGCCCGTTTTGCAATTTTTGGGGTTTTTAACTTCCTGAGCAGTTCCCCTGGACTTCTCTCATCCTCGCTGGTAGACAAGCGAACGTTTGGCTCCGAATTTTTTCTTGATTTCTTGTCTTTTTCGGCTTCATATCGTTGGTCTCGGCACGACCACTCATTTGCACTAATGTCACTTAATCACTTGTAAAAAATGCCGATGGTTTTTATCAATACTTGTTTAACGACGAATTTTCAAATTGCCGACGGTATTCAAATGCCGATCTGGATTTACAGTAGTGCTTTCGTTTTTACCAAAGATGTCAATAAGATATGCGTAAGCTTGTATCTGAATGGAATAAAAAATATATGCAGTTCTGATTAGCTTGAATATCAAAAGGAAAGACTATATAAGAATCAATAAGAGGATATACTTATTTCGAATTAGAATACATATTCAGAATCTAAGCAATTACTCCGGTTCAAGTAGACTCATAGATAACTAAGATAATTAACAATATGGTTAATCAAAACTATTAAAATAATCACAACCGCAACCTTCTGTAAAGACAAAATAAACGGTCGGAAGAAGAACGCTTAAGCAGCGTTTAGCTGGTAAATAATAAAACAACCCACAAAAATTAAAATTGTTCGTGTAAATTCTCTAATCGGGGATACACAATGTGCAAAGTTTGAATAAAATCGGGTAAATTTTTTTAAAAAAGTGTTTCCATAGGAGATTCACATAAAATTTGAAGAAAATTGGGCTAATTTTAAAAAAATATATATGGAAGCCCCTCGGCCCTGGTGCCACTTTCAAATGTTTACAAATAACGTTGTCCATAGGACATGTGTGTATAAAATTTGAAAAAAATCGGGAAAATTTTTAAATTTTTTTTTTTTAAATATGGGCCTTCCGACACCGGGGCACGATCACTCAAAAAAACTTACAAAAACTTTTGTCGATCAGTAATACACATGTGTTTCAAATTTGAAAAAAAACCGGGCTAATTTTTTATAAAAGTATATGGTCTAACCTTGGGCCTCAGGGCCCATTCACTCAAAACATTTTTAAAAAGGTTTTTCCATCAAAAGGTTTGTGTTTAAAATTTGAAGAAAATCGGGTTAATTTTTAAAAAATGTATATGGGCACCTTCGGGCCAAGTCCCGCTCACTTGAATTTTTTTACAAAAATCACATCGGAGATACACAGGTGTTAAAAATTTGAAGAAAATCGGGTTAAAATTAAAAAAAAATATATATATGGGCAAGCCTCGGGCCTCAGGTCTCAGGCCGCGATCACCCCAAAAATTTTACAAAAAGTTGTGTACATCGGAGTTACACATGCATAAAAAATTTAAAGAAAATATGTTAAATTTTGTAATTTATTTGTATGGGAGCCCCCCGACCCCGAAAGGGAAATACACATGTGTGCAAAGTTTGAATAAAATCCGGCTTTAGGAAGTAGGTTAACAATTGATCACAAGATTTGGTGTGTCCGCCAGCCAGCCAGCCAGCCACGGACACGCGAAGTTAAAAAAGAGAATTTAAAAATTAAAATTGTTCGTGTAAATTCTCCAATAACCAAAAGTATACTGACATTTTTGACACATTTGAAGCACTGCAACCCAACAACAAAATAACCCGAATCATAAAGCAAGCAGCTCTGCTTAAAACGCACAGCGCACAATGCACAGAGAACACAGTCATTATAGTATGATATGATCTGATGCCGCTATATGAGAAAAAAAATTTGTACGGGAGCCCCTCGACCCCGCGGCCCGATCACTCTCAAATTAATTAATAGATAGTATTGCCACCGGAAATATACAAGTGTGAAAAATTTCAATAAAATCGGGCTTTGGGAAGTGGGTTAAAAATTTATCAGAAGATCTGACCAGCCAGCCAGCCAGCCACCTGAAGTTAATATAGGGAATTTCAAACAACCAGTCTTTTTCCGATTACAACCTTTTATGCATACGTCGAGAAAGGCATATCTACATTACCGTTTTGGGATGCTGAAAATAATAACCACTTTTACACGCGCCACACGCGCCAAGCCCAACACGCGTCACACACGGAATCTCGGAAATGACCTATGGTACTAAGCAGCACACACAATTTCAGCTCTCGTGTGATTGTTGGTTAAAATTGGCCTCAAAGAAGTTGAAACAAACTGACAAACATGGGTCAAATCAAAAACAAACACATTAGAGATATTTGGACCAAAAGCATTTGATACTACACTATTTAGGAGTCGTATCAGATGTAATGTTTGCTTATTTGTTACTTTTATTAGGAATTTACACAAACAGAATACAATAACTAAAAACTATGCTACAAACGAGATACCAAACGAGATACCCCTCACCACCAACAAAAAATATATCAGCAGTTTTAATTAAATTCACAGTCTTCGAGTCAATCTCATACAAACAATTCCTAGCCACCCGCCACCTCAACACCATTACCACACACGAACCCCCAACAAACATCTACCCCAACCGACCCCACCACAACCTTAAGTTTCAGCTATATCGAATGAACGGTCTTCGAGTTAATCGTGAACAGAAAAAGACATACATACATACAAACATACAGGCAAAGTTTCATTTTTAAATATTATTTATTCGTTAATTAATTAATTTATTTATTTATTTATTTATTAATTTATTAATTCTTTAAAAATTATTTTTTTTAGTTATCGAATTAATTGATGTTCTAGAAATACCTCATTGATCTTTAAATATACAGAAGGTAAATCTAATATGTAATCGTTGATGCCTTAAACACCACATTTATATATACACACAAATTCACATACAATTCCTTATGTAGCCGCACGTCTGCTTAAAGGCCAAAATGTCACGCATCATACAATATCACAATCTCAACGCACAAAAGGGATCAATTCAATTTATTGTTTTTATATTAACCCAAAATTGACACCCAAACCTCTCCACAATGTCGGTTTTTTAATAGATAGAAAAGAAAAAACGCAATAAGGCAAACAAACGAAATGGCCAATACAAACACAATTACTAGTGCAGCTACACAGCGAAAATATAGCAAATCACTTGTGCTCTCTGGTGTGTGTAAATATATTAGCTGAATAAAAACCCGCCGAGGTCTCCTTCGTACTTTAGTCATTCTGCAGTCATTTATTCCGAATTGGAAACCACAATATTTTGTAGAGACGCAATCTGTTTCAATATTCGAGAACAAGTGAATTGCTACGCAGCTTCCACGAGGGGTGGTTCTGGTCCTGCCTCTTTATATACTGATTGTATAGTGGGCGCTGAGCATCTAGCTAGCACCATTGTAACACAGTCAACTGAGATACCAGTAGTACAATGTACATGGTAGCTTCGTTTGTTCAAACGTCAGTTTTAGTTTAGATCTCCTGGGTGTCATAACTCTTGACGAGCTCATCTTTTACTTAAGTTTAACATAATTCCATATAGAGGAGCGACTTACGTCTATGGGGACCCAGCCCGACAAACGAAACCCACAGCAAATGTTCACTTTGTCGCCGTTTGTGGGCCAACGCAACGCTTCATTAAATCAAGTCTGCCCAGTGAAAATAAGAAGAAAACCATTTGTTTGTAATATGCTTAGCTAACATATTGTACCTTATACGTTTAGTTGTATAACCAGATGACATTTTCTTCAGAGGCGTTCTAAGAAAATAACACTTGCAAATAAAAATTTTATCAATTTTATTAAAACTTATATCCTGTCAAAGTTATCTGCGTAATCGTGTGGTTGTATTGTTTATGTTTTATATATGCGTAAAATAGCTGAGCAAATTTTCTACAAAATTGTAGTCATTCAAATATGCTCTATGCTCATATGCTCATATCACCATAGACAACTCTAAACTCAAAAAGTTTTTAAATAGCCTTAATATTCTAATCACTTCATGTGATAAGATATCTATCATATCATTTCAAGTTTAAATTCGTATTCTCTTAGTCGATTCATGTGATACGATATATGACAAAAAAAAACCAAAATAAGCAATAAATAACAATTAAAATAATTTCCTTATAATTGACGTAATATCTCTTGTTATTCAGTCGTGTTGCGTGTGTTTTTTAAAAGAGATCAATAATTATAAACAAATAAATAAATATTTAAAAAAAATGTGAGTATTATGTCGAATCGATAAAGATACATTTAGTTTTGTGTTCTCGATAATTGAAAACAAATTAGAACAAGTAAATGTAAAAAAAACTTCGTTTTTCTGGTACAAACTTTTATGTATACATCGCATGTTTTATATATGCATTAATCGTCAAAATATTTTTTTTTGAGGTCGGGGCTATTTCAAAGTATTTTCTTTTTTCCACGCTTCACACGCGGCTCGCGACACGCTTCAAATGTGGAATATCAAAATTGAGTCTTGACATTGAGCCGCTCAGAGAATTTCAGCCCTCTAGGTCATGCTAAAGGTAGTTAAAAAAGACCTCAAAAAACGAGAAATGGCGCGATTTCAAACCATGACAAGCGCCACACGCGAAACGTGACACGCCTCATACGTTGGATATAAAAATTGCTATTTTGGTCTTAGACACTCACAGCTCTCTAGGTCATGCGAAAGGTGCTTAAAAATGATCTTAAATAAGTCGAAAAAAAATTTCAACCCATCACACGCGCCACACGCGTCATACGCGGAATATAAAAAATTCTATTTTGGACTTAACAACTCACAAAATTTTAGCTCTGAACGTCATGTGGAAGTTGGTTAAAAAGGACCTCAAAGAAGTCAAAGAAGAAAACAAATTTCAACCCATCACACGCGCCACACGTGATACGCGTCATACGCGGAATATAAAAAGTGCTATTTTGGACTTAGACTCTCCTTTTAGACTCTTAGTTCTCTAGGTCGTGTGGAAGGTGTTAAAAAGGACCACAAATTAGTCGAAAATACAGACAAAAAAGAGGTCAAGTTAAATAAAAGTTTTTTAAAAAACAACAGGTACTGTATCCCCAATTATAAAGTCTTTTATAAAGAAGCTATCTTCTAGCTGAAAAAACGTTAAATTTTAGAACCAACTCAGTAGCTGAAATTTCTCGTTTGTTGTGTCTTAATTTCTTTTTAATTTCTTTTTTTAGACTGCTCCAAACCAATAATACTGTATGTATAAACTAAAATACTATATTTTTCATAAGAACATAGAATTTTAATATATTCTGACAGATCGCTCCGTACGGTAGTGAAGTTCTGCTGTATGGCAAAGCTGTTTCACGATTCCATAGACTTTTCCTTAGAACTATCAAATGTAAAAAACCCTTTGTTATGTCAGAATTTTTCTCTATTAAACCAACCAATCATTCAAATTGTTCGAGGTTTGTAATATTTTTACTGAAAAAAATTAATATACGAAATATATATTTTAAATACACAAAAACATACGTCTAGTTACGTTTGAATAACGTCCATTTTATTGGCTATGAATTATTTTAAGTGATGAAAATATAATTTCTAACGACATTTAACTTTTCATACGACTAACAGGTCGATTGTAACGTAAGACTGTTCATCTCTTTCATGTCTAGCTACCTGCTACCGATTAAAAAAAACCCAACACCAAAAGCGAGCATTTCGCTACCTATTACTTTTTATTTTTTTATTATTTCACTAATTATTTTTTAATTTCAGGAATATTTTTCTTTTCCAGTTATTAGAATTTATTTTCAGAAAAGGTTTTCCTTCAATCAGCCCTATAACATGGGGAAAAAATCAAAAAGGAAGGAAAAAGTCAACGAGGTCTTATCCTTAATTAAGGAACAAGTCACCAACCATGGTGGGGATTTCCTGTTGTCATTGTACCGAAGGCTGGATGAAGTGAACCAGCTGTGCGATTCAGCGACTTCAGAGGAGGAAACAATGAGCGTTGTCGAGGAATCGGATAATGAAGCGTCCGAAGCCAGTAGCGGCGGAGAGGACAATTTTAGCGAAGAAGATAGTCGCAAAGATCGATCATCTCCCGAAACCATGCCAGTAAAGGCAAAAAGAAGAAGATTGTCTGCTAGTTCCAGGCCTTCATCACCACCAACTTCATCTCCGGCTGCAGTAGCTAATGATGTCAGGATTGCGCCAAAACCAGTTGTTGTCGAGCATACAACAAAACCAAAAGAGGTGCAACGTAGAACGGTGCAGTCATCCCAACCAACCGCTCAAGGGAACATTAGCACTCAGAGTACTGGACCAACAACTAAACCATTTGCTATGCCACCAATTGTCTGCTTCAGACTGAACGTCGCTGAACTCTCAAAGTTCACGAAGAGTGCCAATATTAGTTGCAGAATTCGCAACATCAATAGCAGCAAATCGGTCGTTACGGCCATGAACAAAGACGGCCACCAGCGAATTCGGTCTTTCCTACAGTCGGGAAAGACTGAATTCAACACCTATACCACTAAGGAGGACAGGAAAGAATTGTTGGTCCTTAAAGGTATTCACCACTCCTTTGACACTGAGGATGTCAAGGAAGCGTTGACGGCAGAGGGTGTCCCTGTAGTGGAGGTCAAACCCTTCAAATCACAGAGGAACGACAGGAAATTTAACCATTTCATTGTAGAGCTTGAGAAGAACTGCGATAAGGCAGCAGTATGCTCAAAAACCCTCCTGATGAACCAGCTGGTGCATTGGGAAAAGCTAAAACCAGCAGGCATTACCCAATGCAAAAATTGCCAAAAGTTTGGACATGTCGCAAGCAATTGCGGTATGAAATATAGATGTGTTAAGTGCAAGGACGAGCACTTACCTGGACAATGCCCGAGAAACGCTGACAACAATAAAGACGACAACGTTTTCTGCACAAATTGTCAAAAAACTGGACATCCTGCAAACTATCGGGGATGTCCTAAATATAGAGAAAAAATGGCGGAAAAAGTAAAAACCGCCCAAAAGAAGATTGAGCAGCATAAGTTCGCCCAGAAATCTGCTGCAAAAGCGATAGTGAAAGGAGTTAGCTTTGCTAGTATAGCTGCTATGGGTAATGCAGTTGCTAGCAAGCCAGCAACTAGCAACAAACCACCACCAACCATCCAAGAATGCAGTAAACCAGTGAAGAAGCAAGCTTTAAAAACGGCTCCATCTACTGAAAAAACTAATATTTTTGACGACACTGAAAGGTTATTCGGCGCAGACCTTTTTACAATTTTGCAGAAGGCAAGAAAAGTCGTGCCTGCTAATTATAGCAGCCTTGATGACAGGTCCAAAACAACCGTTTTGGGTCGACTTATTTGTGAATTATGTTCACAATAAGCAGGATAAGTATATTCTCATATAATGTGAACTCCATTTATTCTTTAGCAAGGCGTATCACACTTAAATTATTTATTAAAACTAATAAACCTGACATTCTTCTTTTACAGGAAACAAACCTCACAGGGAGAAACCCGTTCAGTCCAGACGGATACAATATCCACAGGGTCGACAAAAGCAGTGGACGCTCTGGGACGGCGGTCCTTATCAAGGACACTATGGCAGGCGAGAAGGTAGAAATCAGTGGGCTGCGTAGCATAGAAGCAACAGCTGTCAGCATCAAAGTCAACGAGGTTGAGACCTTGCTGGTGATATCTGTATACAATCACTGTAACGCAACGAGGGAAGACATCCAACGGGATCTGCAAACTGTCTGCGGCATCTCCTCTAGGCACACATACTGTGTGGTTGGAGGGGACTTTAACGCTAGACACACCCGATGGCAAGATGAAGTGTGCAACAGTCAAGGAAAGGCTATTGCAGATTGGCTGGATTCAAATCCTCATCAGCATACCATGGCTGTAGTTTCTCAGCCCCGGAAGACGTACCCTCGGACACCGTCAACTCTGGATTTCTTTCTGGCAACTACAAATTTTATTAATATCCTTCCAGAATTAACAAATTATTCATGTTTGGCGCACGATAGCGACTCGGATCATATGGCCATAGAGCTTCGAGTTAGGTTGAATCAGCGAATTTTGAAAGTCACACCACCATCTGAACTACACATCAACTTCAGGAAAGTAAACTGGAACCGGTTTAGATCTGAAGTTGAAGCTGATTTAACAATGCCAGCAGACTGCAGAAATCTGGAGAATTACGAAATTAATGATGCTATAAGAAATTTCGAGAATGCGGTAAACACAGCCATCAATCGGCAGAAAACAATACGCACCAGCAGGGATCGCTTCCAACACCTGCCTGGACATATACAGGCAATATATGCTCACAAGCAACGGCTGAGGAAGCGCCTTCAGAGGATTTTTAACAGGACTCTTAATACAGTCAATGACGAATACCAGTCTGTACTTTCGCAACTGCGTTGTACAGTGAACATGCTTCGTCAAGCACTACGGAAGTACCAGGAAGATGACCTGACCAAACGACTCCAGAACATCAAACCAGGTCATGATGCTTTTAAGAAGCTGAACGCTCTGGTCGGAAAGCGTATTTCCATTCCAGAAAGTATCACGTTTGGAGATCAAGTAGCATCCAGTCCTGTTGAAAAAGCCGAAGCCTTTGCCTGCCATTTTGAAAGGAGTTTTACGGACCGACCACCAACGCATCTTCCAGATTTTTTGGAAGAGGTGGAAAGTCTTGTGGAAGACGTCACTTCTGCAAGTAATCCTGTAGTGCGGTTTAGTGAAGAAAACCCCGCCAGAGCGCCCGTAGACGTTGAAATGTTTACCAAAACAGCTATAGTCAGTGATTTAATAATGAGTGGAAACTCAAAAAAATCATCGGGCATTGACGGGATTTCTAACTTTTTGCTTAAAAAGTTACCGGGTATGGCAATCTTGATGTTAACCATCATTTTCAACAATTGCCTTAACAATGGTTACTTTCCAGACAACTGGAAGGTGGCCAAAGTAGTACCAGTACCCAAAAAAAACTGACCGCTCAAGCGTAACTGGTTACCGTCCAATAGCTTTACTGTGTTGTATCAGTAAGGTATTCGAGTCTTTGATCCGTAAAAAGATCAATACATTTTGTTCGGAAAGAGGCCTTATTCCTTCCTTTCAATTCGGTTTCCGTGAGAAGCACTCTACGATGCACCCTCTGCTGAAACTTCACAGTAACGTCACTCGAGGACTGAACGTTAAAAGCAGTACAGTAGCCTGTTTGCTAGACATCGAAAAAGCCTTCGATAGTGTATGGATCAACGGGCTACTGTTCAAACTTATAAGATTTGGCTTCCCCAATTATATTGTAAAAATAATTAAAAATTTTCTCTTTCACAGGGTTTTTTTTGTACAGATTTTTGGCGACTCATCCACTAGGAAAGGGATTAAAGCCGGAGTTCCTCAAGGTTCCAGACTTGGCCCAGTCCTTTTCAACATCTACACGGCGGATCAACCCACCAATACAGCCGGAACAAGCAGCATGCTTTACGCGGATGACTCGATCACGTATGCCGTTTCTCTCTCCCCTGAGATAGCTACCCGAAGAGTGGAGGAACACCTCCGAAATCTTTGGGACTACTACCTCAAGTGGGGGTTGAAGATAAATGCAAACAAAACGGAACTCATCTGCTTCCGAGTGCCAGGGACAAGAACAGGGAGAAAAAATTTTGTGAGCCGTTGCAGAGGATTAAAAATCACCCTTCCAGACAACACAGTTATAAAAACCCAATCAGAGACGAAGTACCTGGGAATAAACTTCACCGAGAGGCTCAAGTTTAATGCCCACATCGATAAAACGTTGAAAAAGGCTAATTACGCCCTTCACTTGGTGCACCCGCTTCTACGAAGGCGAAACGGACTGTCAAACAACACCAGGCTGCTCATCTACAAGCAGCTCATCAGGCCAGTGATAACCTATGGCTATCCCATATGGTTCACCGTCTCACCAACAACGATGAAGAAGATCTCCCTATTTGAAAGGAAGGTACTTAGGATCTGTACAGGACTCTGGAGGGTGCCAAACAGCTATAAGTTTGTATCGAGTGCAAGGCTTTACGACGCGGCAGGTCTGCTGCCCATAACCGACCACTTGTTCCGAATGGCAAAGAAATTCGTTGATGGGTTGGAAACACATCCAAGTCCGGAGATGCAAGGACTGAGAATCGAAGAAATCGAGCCAAGCCACCGCTATATAAACATCAGAGGATTCACAGATGCTAGATTTGACGACATCTTTAATAATCAAGACGTCTCCTTCTACGAGAAGGCCAGCAATCAACATTACAGAGGCTGAAGATCGCCCTGTTTATACCCCCTTTTAATATTATTCTTCATTTTTATTTTATTTTAAAATTTATCGTTTAAAATTAAATTGCTTTAAAAATAAACATGTAGTAGATTAAGTAGTAAAAAATATTGTTTAATAATAAGCAATACAAAAAAAGACAATGTAAATACGTCGGGCCCCTATTGTTGAGCCGACACTTAATAATAATAGTTATAAGTTTAGTTTTTAAGTCAAAATTGTATAATATCTAAATGTTTAATAAAATATCTTAATCTAAAAACGTAAGACTGTATTAGCTAAGACCTTCTGATTGAGACTTTTATTTTTAAGACTAAAGTCTTAATTGGTAGTTTTTTGTCATATAGAAACTCTACAATTTTGGAAAGAGTTTCATGAGTTGCATAAATGTATGTGTTTTTACATCAGTTTACTAAAATCGTCAGTTGTGATTTTGTGATTTATTTCAAATTTCTACTTCCACATTTGATGAGAAATTAAAAAGAATCGATAATTTAATATATTTGTGGGATTGGGCCTAACTGATAGACGATACCCTACGAATGACAAACGACTTACGTACGATGTACTAAAATGGGACGAACAAAGAATGATGAAAGAATGCAGAGCACGACAGTCGTAGTCCTAGAGTAAAGTTGTGAATTGAAGTAAGCCAAAACCCCTACTTCATTAAATAAATAAACTGTTAATTATACAAAATTGAAACCGTTTGTGTTATTTAAAATTTATTAGAAATTAAAGTGAAGAGGAAGGAAATCCTACATATATACATATATATATAGATTTATTATATAAATATTTAAAAAATTATATTCGCATCACAACCAAAATAAAAAAACAAAATATTGGAAACTCTCTACTCTCTCTACCGGTTGTCCAGCAATGTTAACTTGAGTTTCGGAGTTAGTGCCGAGGTTGATGATTTTGGTTTTGACAGTATTAATCTACAAACCCGCAACATTTGCCTCCCTTTCCACATTTGTTGTCATTTGGTGCAGCTCCATAATCCTGTGTGAGAGTAAACAAACGTCGTCAGCGTAGTCCAGATGTTCGAGTTGAGATGCAAGAGTCCAACTAATTCCTCCGTTTCCAGTAGATAAAACTGCGTGAAGCACACCGCTAATCACAAAAAAAAATCGGCGATAGAATGCAACCTTGTCGTACACCAAATATCGTATCGTGTCGTATCTCAAATTCCTCTGACAGCTTTCCTCTATGCAACACATGACATTTAGAGCCATCATAGTTTGCTTTAATAATAGCTATTAGTTTATCGGGTATACCTCTCCTGCGCAAGGCGAGCCAGATAAACTGTCTGTTGACACTGTCAAGCACCTTGTCAAAATCGATGAATAGCAGGTGCAGTGGTGACCGGAATTCAACGCACTGTTCAATAATGATCCGCAGGGTGTTGATGTGGTCTACACAGGAGGATCCAGTGCGGAAACCTGCTTGTTCGGCATCGAGTGTGCCTTCCAGATGTTCCTTAATTCGCTCAAGTACTACTTTGGCTATTACGTTTGAAACTGCAGGAAGAACGCAAATGCCTCTCCAGTTTTCGCACTCCATAAGAATACCTTTTTGGGAGCTTGACTATCATTCCCTTCTTCCACTCGTCGGGGAAACTTTCTGCCTTCCAAGCTCTCTCTACAAGAGGATATAAAAGCTCTGCTGAAACTCTGCGGGTATACCATCTAGTCCTACCGACTTGTTGTTCTTCAGTGCGTTCATCGCGGTAGCGATCTGGACTTTACTGGGAGTTGAGGTGCGAATTCGTGAAATTTTTACTCTCAGCAGCTCCGTTTGATTTTGGTGCATATCGTCGGCGAATACACGGTTAAGGACCGTAGAAAAATGTTCCTTCCATCGCTTGAGCTGATCCTCATCTGAAACATCTAAGCCTTCACCGGATGTTGGCTGGAATGTTGACCAGCTCTTTGGTGATTCTGTAAACGGTTCTGTTATCGCACCTGCTCACTGCTTCCTATGCTTCTGAGGCCAGGTTGTTAATATAATTACGTTTGTCACGTCTGACACTACGCTGCACGTCTCTCAATTTTCTTCGATACAGGGACTCTAGCTCGATCCTCGCTGCTGCTGGGTATCTACAATACGAGCTTTAAGTAGCTTACGTTCTTCAACCCGCCTCTAGGTATCCTAAGCCACGTGCTGTGCCTTGCCTGGCTTCTACCAACAATACTTTCCGCTTCAGATGTGAAAACATTTTTCACAGCTTTCCAATGTTATTAGATGGTTGTCGGCAGTGAGCTGCTGATTGCTTCCACTCCTTGCGATAAATGATCCCTTAATTGTTGGCGTACTGAGAGGATCTTTAGCCGGTCGATGTTATACCTAGGCATTCGGATGATATTGCTGATTCTTTGAACTGATGCAGTACGTAACTGGACAGTAGCTACCATAAGGTGATAGTCCCGTATCATACCCATGTCTGCTCCTCGTCTGTTTCGGAGGTCTAAAAGACAGATCCTATAACGTCGGCTGCTCGCAACATGGTCGATTTGGGTGAATAATGATTGCCTTTCAGTTGACATGCAGCTGACTTTATGACAGATGTTATGCTCAAACATGGTGACTCCTATGACAAGGTGTTTGGTGTTGCAGAAATCAACAAATCTTTCACCATTGTCATTTCGTTCGCCGAGGCCGTGCTTACCAATCACATGTCTGAGTCCTTCGTTGTCGTTGCCTACCTTGGCATTCAAGTCTCCCATTAGGATGACGATATCTCCGTTCGTTCGTTGCGTTGAATACAGCGCTTAGCTGATTGTAGAAGTTGTCCTTTTCATCCGCAGTCGAGGAATTCATTGGGGCGTAACACTGTGTGATCGTGACGCGCTGTACTCTAGTCCGAAATCTGGCCGATAAGATCCTATCACCATGTGAGTGCCAGGAAATTAGGCCTCTGCGTGCTGTTGGCGTTAGCAGCAGACCCACTCCAGATTCACGGGGACTGGAATCACCGGAGTAGAGTAGAACAGTGTTGCACGTAGGGGATTAGTACTCTCCCCCGTCGAACCATCTTCCTTCACTCACTCCCAGTATGTCCAAATTATATCGAAGAAACTCACGTTCCAGTTGAAGAAATCTTGCAGATTGAGGTCCTTCACTCCCTGAGTCAAGGAGCGTCCTCACATTCCAGAAACCAATCCTAGTCCGGGTACAATAGCCAAAAGTCGTCATTATTCGATCATTACTTATGCGAGGCGTCTTGTCGGTTTCAGTAGCGGGCATTTTTCGGTACCGCAGGGTGCTAACCCCTGTTAAATGGACTAGACCGATCGCACTTGCAATTTTAGCCTACATAGTATATAATTATCTACACACATAGTTGCCCGGGGACCACCACTAGAGCAAGCACTACATCACGAACTTGATTGTTGCGCTACTGACTCAAACCAAGTTTTGAGCAGTCAGTTGTTTCCTGATCAATC
Organism: Nephrocerus scutellatus; assembly: GCA_947095585.1. NCBI lineage: Eukaryota > Metazoa > Arthropoda > Insecta > Diptera > Pipunculidae > Nephrocerus > Nephrocerus scutellatus. The sequence goes on from OX352763.1 coordinate 91,669,553, forward strand.
GCAATGCAGATCCTCAAACAAACAAAAGCACCTATTGATTGGTATGAATAAAAACCAATTTTTCTAAAATATAAAGCTATTGCTCCAAAAAGTGAAAGTTTGTAGCATTTGCTTAGATTTGTTTGATAAACAACCAATTTGAGTAATTGCTATGTTCGAAAAAAATTCTTAAAAAATAAATTAATTTAAAATGGATTTGCATATCATACCGATTTGCCGATTGTGGTTGCAAATGCAAACAACGCTCGGGAACAAAATCAGTATAAGTCAAGATCATTTGGTGACGAAACAAATTTTAAGCAGTTGTATCGTGTCAAACGTCGAAATGTGGAATATTTGGCATAGCAATTTCCAGCTGAAAATTCAGAAACCCCCCTAGCTATATATGTTAGCCTTAGCTTTAGTTTTATTTCAATCATGTTAGCTTAAGGTTTTAGCTTGTAATAAGACGAATAAATGGGGGCAATTGCCCCCACCAAAATTTGAATAAAAAAATATTTTTAACAACCGTTTTGCTGAAAAATTTCAAGCAATTGCTATGTTCGAATATTCGAGGTTGCTAAAGTTAAGTAAAGTATTATTCATACGGATTCGAACAATTACTTTATGAACTTACTTTGCTACGACACTTTACTTCGAGCAATTGCTAGTTTTTATTAATACCACCCATTATGGCCGTCTTTGCTAAGACTATTTTTTAAGTCTAATCACAGCTAAGAGTACCCACAGAATACGAAATAAAAGTCTACAGTTTTAGCTAGGACTGAGTTTTAGTGTGTGACTGTTTGTCAGAATTGGGGGTAAGAGAATATGGCGTCAAGCTATAGTTATCACACCAATCCGCTTATTTAAATAACAAGTAAGACCGATCACTTGCAAGTAGGTAATTGAAATTAAAATGTAACCTCGCCACTGCTCTTTACGCACAATATGACCTATTTTAGGATTCTTTAGGGTTAGAACTCTCGACAATAACAGCAAGAAGCGAATCATTAACCAATCTAGACGCATCCAATTTGACATTTTTGTGGTAAAACTGTGAAATAAAGTTCTCTTCTAATTTACAGAATCACGTACAAAATGTGGATAGATAAGCTTATAGACAGTACGGATAACAAAATATGTACTCGTATATATACTTATATGTGCAATACATATATTATTTACATACTGTGTGTAAACGTTTACAAACTCTTTCGAGGAAACGAAAAAGCTCTCAACAAATTGTAAGCCAAGCGCCGTATTAAATAGAGCAGGTACACCCTAACGCTTGTTACGATTGTACTTGATTCTCGTACATAGCCGGTCGGCAAGTTTGAGTGCGGTGGCGTAGGGAATGTATTTACGGATGTCATTTTGGAGAATTACAAAATTATCAAGAGGGAAAAATTCTTTTCAATTTTGGCATTTTGTTGCTAGAAGGGAATGCATATATTAAACGGAAAACTTCCACCAACGACAGACAGACAGACAGACAACCAAAGTCCACATAGCCCAAACGAACTACTCGTATACTACTACCAGATAATACATGAAACTTTGTGTCGTTTCACTGTGGCCAACTGGCGGGGTGTTAAATGATAGCCCATCGCGTCGTCGCTGTGGTTGAGCATTGCTCTTTGATGGAAAGGATGTGGGGATTATTAGGTAAGCATGGAAGCGTTGCAAGTTTATCCTTATCATCTAAACTCATTTAATATCCATGGAGATTTTATATTGGATTGAATACGTTTGGGTTTGGGTCGATATTTCATGATATTCAGTTAACTACCATTAGATTTTCTATCTTTCTTTTCGATGTTTTGTTGTTGTTGAAAAGTGACGTGAAATGCCGACTAAGGCTGTGGGGCATTTACCTCAATATAACGGCATTCAATCTATGTGCGCCTGCCACAGTTGATTGTATATATTTAAGTTTGGGTAACATTACATCATTTCATTTGGACGGTTTATAATGGGTAATGTTGTTGGCGGCCAAACCCTCCTGGAAAAATTCTATCATTGTTTCCGCAAATAGGCGTTTGTTTGTAAAACTTAAATTGAATTAATTTATAAAGTTTCCCTGTGGCTTTTTCAGATCGGCGATGACTTATTTTGCTGTTTCTTTGTAGCCGTTTTGTTGTGATATCTTACCTTTTCAGGTTTATTTTCCCCCTTAATTCACCGCTATTGTAATTAAGTCCGCACTAACGACACAGCAATTATGTTTCATTCTCTCTTCTTAACAAATTTTTTTACATTTAGACTTTTTGTGCAGTTATTGTGTAAATTAATTTTATTTTTCTTTGAAGAACAATAATAAAGTTATTAGTTTCTAGATAAGTAACTTAATAAAGCAATTAGCTTTTAAGAAAAATGTGAATTTTCTATTATATATTTAAGCACATACATTAATTTTTGACTAATTGATCGATGGGAGGAAATGGCTGGCCGGAGATGGCTTTGTCTGCCATCTGCCAGGAAGATTTTTCTATATTACGACAGAAGCTGTTGATATCATTCTGTGCATAATATGATATCCTAAATCACAGAAAGGTTTTGATCCACAATTGAAGTTTCTGTCCACTTGTTCGCGGGCTCAGTATAGACATAAATTGTTATCCTCGCCCTCCAAGTTTGTTCCATTTTGCGTGATGTAGAATTCATGCAGGACCCTTATTGCTGCTTGGCTGTCCATCATTATGACTACTCTCTACGTATTTGTGCTTCGGATTGAAGTAAGAACATCTTTCGAAGGCATGCATCATCATCATCATATTTGGCTCTACAACCGGGGTCCTTACCGAGCAGGATCCTGTTCGCTTATGCGAGCTAGGTGTCCTGCCCACCGGAGCCTTCCAAGCTTAATTTTCTTCACGATGTCGACATCGCGGTAACGCTCGTAGATCTCATCATTATAGAGTCTCCGGAATCGTCCTTCCTCACATACGGGGCCAACAATTCTCCGTCAGACTTTTCTCTCGAACGCGGCTAAGAGGTCAGAATGCTTTTTGCTAAGCACCCAAGTCTCGGATCCATATGTAAGTACTGGTATAACCATTTTGTCTTATATATCAGCAGCTTGGATGTTATGGTTAAGTTACTGGATTTAAAGAGTCTTGACAGGCTATAGTAGGCTTTGTTGGCTTTAAGCAACCGTGCGCGTATTTCTGGTTCCATGCTGTTATCGGCAGCTATAGTTGACCCGAGATAGTTAAAGGATTGCACTACTTCAAATTCGCGCTCCACTATCTGAATTGAGGGACCAATGTTGGATCTTCTACTCGCAGACGTGGCCACCATGTACTTTGTTTTGCTCTCATTTATGTGCAGCCCCAGATTTCGTGCCGCCTGCTTTATCTGGATGAAATCTTTATGAACAGCTCTTTGGTTTCTACCCAACGATGTCAATATGCCGAATTCTCTCATGGCTTTATAAGGTTCTACTCTGGCTATGCTATCATAGGCGGCTTTAAAGTTTATAAAAAGATGGTGTAGTGAGTTTTGAAACTCTAGACATTTTTCCATCACCTGCCTTAGGGTGTAAATCTGATCAGTTTTTGATTTGCCTGGGATGAAGCCACACTGGTATGGACCAATGATGACTTTAGCGTATGGGGCTATCCTGTCTTGAAGGATAGAGGAGAAAATCTTTTAAGCGGTATTCAACAACGTTATACCGCGATAATTGCTGCATTTTGTGTTATCTCCCTTCTTATGTATGGGGCACAGGATGCCTCTTCGCCAGTCTTCTGGCATAACTTCTTCTTCTCATACTTGCACTATTATTTCATGAATTGCTTGGCCTCCTATTTTTATCACTTCCGCTGAGATCCCATCAGATCCCGGGGCCTTATTATTTTTGAGCCGATTTATCGCTAACTTCGACTATGCTTGGTGGCGGCAGCATAGTATGATCTTCGGTCATTGGTGGAGCCTCCAATTCCTCAGTTAGCTGGCCATTTAGCAACTCATGAAAGTGCTCTTCCCATCGCTCTAAGATGCCTTTAAGATCGGCGATCAGTTTACCCTCTTTGTCCTTGCAGTATGTGCAACGCGGTGTATATTGCGTCATACCGCGGACTCTTTGGTAGAACTTCCGCGCCTGGTGCGGTCCTTGCTCTCTGTACTGTTCCAGTTCACGGACGAGATTCTTCTCCCAGGCTGCTTTCTTTCGCCGGTGAACTGTTTTTTCATATCCTCTGAGCTCCTTTATTCATCTGCCCGCGTGCCCGCGTTCTATGAGATTGTTGCATTGCTCGGTACGCAACATTCTTACTATCAGTCGCTAGCTTACATTCGTCATCGAACCAGTGGTTTCGATCTCTACGACTACTGCCTAAGATGGAGTCAGCAGTACTAATGACAGTATTCTTAAGGCGTGTCCATTTCTCTTTTACGCCCGACATCTCAGCCCCAGGACTTACTCTCCCTGAAATTAGGGCGAGTCCTATCGCTTGACCGTAGTTGTTTCGGGTCTCTTCATTGCGAAGGGCAGCCGTGTTGACTCGAATCTCATTTCCTGGATGCAGTCTACCGTGATGATGCAATCCGCGCTCGGAGCACCATACCATCAAGATAGTGGTCCGAGTCGACGTTGGCACCTCGGTACGTTAGTACCGTCATCAGGTTCGGGTTGTGGCGGCGGTCTATCAACACGTGGTCTATCTGGTTGCGAGTGGCTCCATCGGGAGATACCCTGGTGGCTTTGTGGATAATTTTACGCGCAAACCTTGTACTCGCAACGACCAAATTATTTCTTGCTGCCTTCTCTATGACTCGTTGTCCTATGTCATTAGTGTTCTCGTGTAAGCTATGGGCGCCAATGTACTGCCTGAATACTGGCTCCCTACCTATCATACTGAGGGCAGGCATGGAGTTCCCGTTCGACTGATTCAAAGAATTCTTCTTTTTCATCATCTGGGGAATCCTCTGTAGGTGCGTGAACGTTTATGAGGCTTATGTTTTTAAATTTTCCCCGCACGCGAAGGGTGCATAGCCGTTCATTTACTGCATTAAAACCGATAACGGTGGGTTTTATTCTTTTGCTGACTAGAAACCCGAAGGCATGCATATTTACTTGAAATATGCTCTTTATGGCTTCCCCTTGGCGATGTATTTGGTATTCAGTTTCAGGCCTGAATTTCTTCTGAGTTCTCAGTCTAGTCTTCAAATTGTTCAATTCAATTTTTCGCACCATGTTATCGCACGGCATAATTGATACTTGATATTTGCTACTAGAGGAATCAGCCTGGTAGATGAGTGAGTGCCACCTACCATACTCAAACATTAGCCGAGTCTTTGTTGGGGTTGCTTGCTATCGTGTATATATAGTGTCTAGTCTTTGGTGTAGTTCTCTGGTTCAGAAAGCCATTAAAGAAGCTCATCTTCAACTATGCTCCACAAACAGGGATATATGTAATATAATTTAATTTATTTTTCTACCACTTAATTCTGAAGTATAGTAAAGGTAAAGGTGATAACTAATTTTTTTTAAAAATTGGGAAAGATATTTTTATGTACCTTCATTTGATATTTAAATTCAATCCATGAATTGATATTGGTATCAGAGAGACAACTTTTCAGTTTTATATATTCATCATCAGCATACTTTCTTTCCACCGGTTCAGGATTTCGAGCCGATGCCATCCAGTTTAGCATACCTATCCTTTTGGCGTATTGCTCTACACCATATTTCCAGTATAAGCTTGGCTTACCTAGCCTGGCTGTCGTGTCTCATAAATCTAACCGCAAAGGGTTTTTTAATGTTTATGAGGATCCCCAGATTTCATGACATGAAGCTTCTTGAACAACTCTTGATATTCTACCAACGATGTCTCGGATCACGTTTCCATCTTCAGGTTGAAGCAGACGCAGTTAGTGTCTGTGGTCCAATATTTAGAACTATTACCTTCCACTCGTAGGACAAGCCCACGCTGTGTCTAGGCATTATAAGGGTGCAAATTAAAAAAAAAATACGCAGTCTATCCACTTGTCGGAGCTCGTTTTATATGTTGAATGTGCTTGATCATGGTCAATATGATTGGGATGTCAAATTCTTACATGGTTTTATAAAGTTCTAGTTTGGCTTTTCTATCATAGACGGCTTTAAATCAACAAAGAGAAGATATAATCGTTTTTGAAACCCTAGATATTTTGCCATCATCTGCCTAAGGGTGAAAACCCAACCAGTTCTTAATTTGCCTGAAGCCACAGTGTTATGGCCAGTAGTGAAATTAGCATAATTCAAGACTATAACTGTCTTGAAGGCCAGAGAAGAAAATTTTAGTACTCAACAAATTTATACCACCACAATTGCTGCACGTTGTGATATCTCCCTTCTTATGTATAGGGCCAGTCATCTCATCGCCAGTCTTCTTGCATCGCTTCTATATTCCATACTTTCACTATTAGTTCAAAAATTGTCCCTCTGCTATGATGCTATCTGATCCCTAGCCCTTATTGTTTTTGAACCAATTTTTCGCTCTGCTAACTTCGTCTACGCTATAGGTGGCGACAGCATAGTGTGATTGGTGGATCCTTCAATTCCTGTGTTAGCTGGTCATTTAACAATTTGTGAAAGTGCTCTTACCATCGCTCCAAGATGTCTTTAGGATCGCCGATCAGGTTACCCTCTTTGTCTTTGTTGTATGAAATTGCTGCTTTTTTCGACTTACATTCAGCCGATAGCTTACATTCATCGTCGAGCAGATCGTTCTGATCTATATCACTACTGCCTAAGATGAAGTCAGCAGCAGTAATGATAACATTTTTAATGCGTGTATACTCGTATTTCTGTCCACGCCTGGCATCTCAACCCCAAACGTTATCTCCCTTCATTTATGGCTAGTACTATCGCTAGACCATAGTCTTTCTTGGGGATGCAATCCGCGCTGGGGATCCAATACCGACAAGGTAGTAATCCGAGTCGGCGTTGGCACCGTCATTAGTTCTATCAACAAGTGGTCTACCTGGTTTTATATATTTGTAGGGATTAATGGTTTTACGTAGTGAATCCACTATGGTTGCAGAAGTTATTTTTTACCTCAAATTAACCAACGTTCCACAGTTAGGTGATATTAGCCCACTCTCTAATGTATCTTTGAGGTACAGTTGAATTGCGTATTTGACCAATTGTTCTCTATTGTGTTGTGTGAAAATGTCCACTTTGAATAACGTTAACATTTTGATAGTACCTACAAAATACAAAAAAACACGATCGGGTCCCAGTCCTCAAAAAGTATTTATGCCCAGTGGCGTAAAAATACGCCTCATTTGTATGGTCACTCTTGTACCCTTTCAGAAATTTTTTTGCAATATAAAATGTCACATAGAAAAGTGAGCTAAATAAGCAAATGCGATTTAAAAATACACAAAATCTAAGATGTATGTTAATAATTACACTATCGAAGGTTACACAATATTGAAGGTTGCTCCAAATTTTTATGTTCTATGTTCGACAATAACATAAATGTTTGGTGCAACCTTTAATATGAGTAAATTTTTTTTATATAGCGAATTTACTATAGAATGTGATCATGTCCTAAGAACCGGAATCCATGTCTCAAATCTTACCAAGTCATGATTTAATTGTACAAAAGCTGTGCTGCTAAGGCATACAACTTATTCTTGTTGTTGATAACAAAAGTATATAAGTTACTGAATAAAATTAAATATGTTCGCCTGTATAAAATAGGTGGGATTGAACTTAGTTGCGCACGTAAATAGGTAGACATATATCAGCAAATCGGCATAATTCAAACACCAACGATTCATAATGTATATTACTAAGCCCTACTACCAAAACGGTATATATATATATATATATATATATAGACTGCTTTGGGACTATTCTTTTTAGTTAAAATATTAAAATTGTGCATTTAGAAATATAAATACTTTTTACTTATCGAAAAATAAAAAAAAAGGTTTAATTGACGTCCACTGTCCTTAGACTATCGAAAACACAGAAACAATGTTAGCACAACTTTATGCACAATTTTTGCAATTCTTCAATTATTATTTTTGTCATGATTTTTGTTTTTTGGTTATCTTTGACGGTTTAATTTGAATTACTGTAAAAAATAACAATCTCAATTCTCAAGGGGAGAATGAATGTAAAAAAGTTAAACACGATTAAGTAGCCAGAAACATTTGAGTGATGGAATAAATGAAGAAAAGTTAATTAAAATGTCATATACCTAAGTAGGTAGACCTACACAAATATACATGTACTGTGTAATTAAATGTTACAACTGAAAGAATCCTAAAATTGGTTTGGACGTACAAGCTGTGCGCGCAGCCAAATTACAACGAAAATGACTAATGGCACTGTGGTGAAGATAGGTTCTATCCTCATTATTAATGTTTGTAGTATGTACGTGTCAAGAAGCGCCCAAATTATTTCATTCGCCGGAAGATGGTTAAAGATGTAAGTCGGACGCTCAAAGACAAATGATTATATCGTCGACTATTTACATGTTGACATGCGAAACACATTAAAATAAGTTTTATTCGTTACTACACTCGTACAACAACCTCATTTTAGTAGTTTTGAACCCTGAAGTTGCTTTGAAATGCAAAAAACTTAACATCTTTAGACGGATACGAGTAAACTACTATTTTATATAAATATGATAGACGCATGCGGAGGCAATTGCTTCAATACCGTCATTTATCGGCAAATTAAGTGATCACCGCAACTTATATAGGCATAGTTTAAAACTAATAAGCATTTCATAAAATTCGTTGGATTATTTTCGGTCCCGTTTGTGTTGAAAGGCTTTGGAGGAGAATATTTATTGACGAATTATAAGAGCTGTAAAGGGACTTTGCACACATGTGTATCTCTCATGACTTTCTATTCAAATTTGGAAGTGATTGAGCCCAGGGTCGGACTACTCCCATAAAAAAATTTAAAAATTTAACCCGATTTTCTTTAAATATTTTACACATTTGTATCTTCGCGGAGACAACACTTTTTGTAAAAATAAGTGATCAGCCTCCAGGGCCATGTTGTTCCCATATAAATTTTTTACACATGTGTATCTTTGTAAAAATTTGGAAGTGATCGGCACCAGGGCCAAAGGACTGCAATATATATTTTTTTTAAATCAAACCGATTGAAACTACATGCACACATTTTTATGTTCGATGAGAAAATTTATAAGAAACATTTAAATTTTATGGGTTATTTTTTAATTTTAATGAAGAAAAAAACCAATAAGCTTGTAATATTCCTATACGCAATCACATATACAAGAAATTGCAAGAACTTAGAAACTAAAGTTACGTAGCTATATATGGTTTATGTGCCCAATTTCTTCAGATGACCCCCTGCAATTGTTATTTTAATAATACGTTGCAGATAAAACGTTAAATGAATCATATTGGTTGTTTCAAATACTGATGTTGCACGTTGCAACTGTGAAATGCAATTCACAGGTGTCAGTGTGGCAGCCGCAGCATATTTACGTTATACATATCCTGATGATTGCATTAAACGTACCATTATGTATAATTACATGATTATCATTCATTCAATATACGCGGTCAGGGCGATCCAACGTGTCTTCGTGCATACGAGCCGACAAATATGGAATTGGTAAATCCAAACTGCCTAACGTGGTAATAAATTAAATGAATTAAAAACTATTTTCGGTCAGTTGAATTGAGTTGCGTTGAACGTCCGACGAATCCTATAATGTTTGTCGCATTAAAAATTAATTTCGAATGTTGATGCCGATGCCGATGCCGCCTGACGTTAGTGCAACAACGTTCGTTGCGGCCAATCGGATCCCATAACAGCTAGCAAGCATAATCATAAGTGAAATATATGAGAGTTGTTTGCTAGATATGCATCGACGACGTATCAAAACAGGGTGATGCGTTAATATGTATACTTTAAGAGTATATTACGTATTCTAAATCAAGAGAAAAGGAAGGAATTATTAATTTCCGCTTTGTACCGCTGGTAATTTGACACTTTTGAGGGTTTGTAAGTCTGATGATGTCTGGTACCTCCCATACAAATTGACCTACAAAGTTCACTATAAATTAACTTCTCGTCGGCATGCGTCTGTCGGTGGCTGGTGAAATTTATACGATTTGTTTCAAATTTTGTACACATATGTATATCCGACGACAATACTTTTTGTATGTGTCTCATCGGTGACAACACTTTTTGTAAAAAATTAGAAGTGATCGGGCCCCAGGACCGAGGGGCTCCCATATAATTTTTTTATAAAATTTACCCGTTTTTTTTTCAAAGTTTATAGACAGTTTTTTATGATGTACACACGCTTACCCTTATAATGCTTACAACACAGTTACATTCAAGTTTAGGGCGAATATGCCTTGTAAATAGTAGCCATATCTGAAGGAGTGAAGTACATCTTGCACCGTTTTAGAAACCTAAACATTTCGCAGCATTCTTGGCGATGGCAAATATGTGGTCGTTCCAACAAAGCTTGTTGTTCACGCACATACCGAGAATTGCGAGTTTTTCAGTTTCTTCGATGCAAGAAAATTTATCTTCATGGATAAAAGTTATTGGGATTTAAATTACACTTGGACGACAGAAGAGAGTATTGAGTTTTATAAGCGTTAAATTCAACTCGATTATGGAGTCCCCACCTTTTTATGATATCAAGGTCAGAATTTAACGTGCTTAACATACGTTGTTGTTCAAGTTCCACTTGCGACGAAGAGGGGCGCTCAGAAAGCGTAAAATCATATGAAAAGCTGAGAGTGCTATCGTCAGCGAAAAAACAGATTGGATTAGAACTGGCGGATAGGAGACACCGGCGTTTATGCGGTGAACAAATGTCTTGAAAATATCGAGTTCAACAAATTTGCTTTCACCAAAAATTGGGAATAGACTGGTTTCACTTTTCAGCGAGATCAGCCATCGGGTCACTTGTAGAACGCTGCCTACGAAAACCGTACTTCTGGTCGCTAAGGATTTCACGTGATTCAAAGTATTGCATAAGCTTACTATTGATCCACGTTTCCATGACCTTGAAAAGTATGGATGTTAGCGCAATGGGTCGGTACGAGGAAAGAGATGACGGTTCGCCTCTTTTAGGAACAGACTGGATAAATGCTGTTTTCTAATTCCTTGGGACGGCTCCAGCAGAACAAGAAAAATGGAAAAGCCTGCGCTGTGGCAATGCCAACGTCGAAGAATACCTCTTCAAAACTATAGCGGGAATACCATCAGGCCCAGCAGATCATTTAATACTCTAGCCACTTGACGAGTACGAAAGTAAATCTGTCCCATAGAGGATTCGACTCTTGCAAATACCGGCGTTGACAACGCGCTATCTGGTAGCGTGGAGCTAGCTGCGAAATGTGAAGAAAAAGATTGCCCTTATCTAAAGAGCTGACATTTGAAATGTCATTGTAAATGAGCGTTGCAATAAAAGACGAGGCAATATTTTTAATTCGTTTCACAAATCTGTATCTCTGACGACAACACTTTTTGTAATAATTTGGAAAAGATCGGTCTCCAGGGCAGAGGAGCTCCAATATAATTAAAATTAACCTGTAGGCGTTTCAACGGTATGACCGGCAACGGTATTTTTTGCCTAGTATTTTCGCAGAGTATTTTACAGTGTGTCCATAATTTTTAAATACGCTTTTTAAAAGGAAGAACTCATTTCTGAATATAAACTGAGCAATGGAGTCACACTTTTTAAAAGGAAGATTTTTAATAAAAATATAAGTTAATTGAGCGCAAATAATTTTACAGTGCGTTCATAATTTTCAAACACGCTTTTTAAAAGGAAAAACTCCTATCTGAACATAAATGAATTGAGCGCAAAGCATTTTACAGTGCGTCCATAATTTTCGAACACGCTTTTTAAAGGAAAAACTCATTTCTGAATATAAAGCAACTAGCAAATGAAATCATATCATCATATCTTTTTGTATGAAAAAAACTCAATCATATGTAATGAGTATAAAATGATCTACCTTCCGTTAAAATAAGGCCACAGCCATAAAGATAGCATGGCTGTGTAGACCTAATTATCACCTTTCATTTGATACCAATATTTAGCCCGACCCACTTTTAAACACGCCCCTTTTAACATTTTTATGAAAAAGTCTGTTTTTTGCTCTAACTCCGTCAAGATGGGCTCTATTGGCCCCAATGAAAGGTATTTTTATTACCTTTCGTATGATACCAATTAACCCCCATACCTCCTTCTAAATACTTAGAAAAATGCATTTTTCTGAAAAAAAACTCAAAACTTTGGACGCCCCTCACACCTAAAGTGGGCGTCTCCCCCAAACAAGATGGCGATTTTCGCAATCTGCTCAATTAGGGGTGAGGGGTGTCAAGAAGGCCAAATCGAATGCCGGACGTTCCGTTGTTTAGCCGTTTTTTGAGTACCTTAATTTTTTGTTTTTTCTAATTAATTTCAATATTTCGGTTTTTTGAACCGTAGAGGAGGAAACAAAATATTTAAGATCTTATTTCATAATCGCCCTGTATGTGGTCATGTGCACCATACCTATATCTATCTTTTGGCGATGTTCACATAATACCTAATATGAAATTTTAATTTGCGAATTGATTAAAATTGCGATTTCAATTTTATTGGTAAATTGAAAATCTGAAATTTTATTAAAATTTATGGGGTAGACAAATTATTATTGTTTATTAAAATTTAATAAGCGTAAGCCTACATTTACGTATGTGCGTAGGCGATCTGTATAGAGAACCTATGTGAATACAAAATAATAATAAAATTACTATAGTGCCAGTTGAAGTATAAAGTGGGTGCCGAAAATAATTTTATAATGTGACAGGTTATATACGCATTCGCGTAATATGTATTATGGTTTGCATTTGGCGATATGTATTCGATATGTACGCTTTTAACCGCATTTAATCTCAGCGGTAATATCAATATGAATTTTATTTATGATTGAATGTTTGTATGAGCAAAGCTGTCAATTTCTTTAATTAATACCTAATAATTAATACCTTTTTGTCAATGGATTTATCTAAACTACTATAAGGACCTACTGATGCACGCTCCCGGATATCGAAATATGTAATTAGCAAGTTGTGAAAAGTTTTATGTAGGCGCTAGTTTAATGCATAAATGAGAATAACTATAGAATTAAACTCTGAATCATTATAATAGAAACTAATAATAATTCAGAATGCCTATAATATCGAGCTGTATGTACTACAGTAATTTGACTAATCTTCAGTAAATTACTGCATATTACCAACATACCAACTTTGTTTCAACATTAATTAAGTAAATTCTGTGAACTATTTTTGATAATTTTATTTTTCAACTCTGTGCGGCATACAATGTGTATAGTTTTCATTTAGAACGAACAGCTTAGAATTTAACGTATATTAAACACTTATTATATTCAATTTTTTTAATAAGATTGTGTTTATAATTATTGAAACTTATATAATAATGTAACATAAGAAAACAAGATAAAAATGTATACATAATATAAAATAATTTTTTGTTTATACATTTATAGTTGTTTATTGAATTAATCATATATTTTTAGAAAAAGTTTTCAAATCTTGTTTTTATATTAAAACTTATTGCCAAGGGAAAACTCCCTAAATGACTTGCGCCACGGCAATAAGGTGGGCTAAAATAAAAAAACCGAGGAAATGTGATTTACAATATATATAGGTTTTAAAAAAACATACTATAATAATGTTCTTTACCGGTGTATTGAACCATCAAGTTTTTAAAAAAAGATCTGATTTACAATTTTTAGAAACAATCAAGTCAAAAAACAATTCCGATTACGAGGTTTCTAGCGAGAAGGTTGGGGTTGTTTTCCAGTTTCTTGATACACTTTGCCGTTTTTTTTAATTTCATCTTGATCTTCAGTAATTATATATTTAATTATATATATATAATATATATATAAGTAAAATAATTCCATTATAATTTATAACATAATGGAATAAAAAAATTCTATAATTTCGTTTCAATATATATAAAAAAAAAATCAATTGAAATATTGAGGTCAATTTGAATGGCAGGTACCTCAACCCTTTAAATCAGTTCTTCATCGTGTTCTAAAAATCGCCTTTTAGTGAACAAATTTTTGAAAACCGGATTTGCTGTTCCTAAGTAAAGCCGCGAACACTCATACATCAATACCGATTGATAATCTGTGATATTGCATTTTATGGTCCAAATCGCCTAATCGTTCCTTAAGTTTTTTTAGTAATCTCAATACTTTTGTTTTTTACTTTCTTTTACATATTAAAAGGAAGTATCTATAGTAATCACAAAAATGTTCTAACCCTGGATTTTTGCAGAACCTTTTCAAATAAATTCGGAGGACCCAGTTGACTTTGGCGGAAATCCGTCAACCGGAAGTGGCAGTTTACTTGAACAGTTTTTCTTGTTTTTGCAAATATCTCAAAAAGTATAGCACATATGCGAAACTTCACAAAACTTCAGCCCTCTAGGTCGTGCGAAAGGTAGTTAAAAAAGACATCAAAAAACGAGAAAATGGTGCTAATTCAAACCACGACACGCGCCACACACAAAACGTCACACACGTCATACGTGGTATGTAAAAAATGCCATCTTGGACTTAGACACTCATAAAAGTTTAGCTCTCTAGGTCGTGGTGAAGATGGTTTTTTTCAAGCCATCATCCGCGCCACATGAGTCATACTCGGAATACAAAAAATGCTGTTTTGGACTTAGACACTCTCAAAGTTTCAGCTCTCTAGTTCGTATGGAAGTTGGTTAAAAAGGACCTCAAAGAAGTCCAAAAAAATTTGCAACCCATCACACGCGCCACACGCGACACGCGTCATACAGAGAATATCAAAAATGCTATTTTGGACTTAGACACTCACAAAATTACAGCTCTCTAGGTTGTGCGAAAGTTGTTTATAAAGGACCGCAAATTATTCGAAAATACAGACAAAAATGGGTCAAGTCAAGTTAAAGAAAACTTTTTAAAAAAATTTAAAAAGAAAAAAAGTGTAAGAAAATAAAAAAAAAATTTAATATACATTTACTTAAGATTTCGGCGCTGTCCGTAAAAGAAAGTCGTATTGCAGCCACACCTCCATTTTTAACGAAGTTAAATGGGAGGAGAGAAAAAAACACAAGCGTAACAACACAAAACTGACACAACCTATGTATCTAGAAAAATATATTTCTTTGAAACTCTTGACTCTCGCTCTCTTTTTTCGAAAAAAACCTGAAAACGCATAATAATATTTGGAGCAACACAGATCGTTTTGGTCCAAAGCCTAGCTTCTCATGACCATTCGTGTTGTGAGTGTTATGTTTTCGCACACAAATTGAAATGACATACAATTAAAAGCCATATCCGAAAGGCGAAGTGTGAAGCTCTCACATCCAAGTGTAATAACTGTACTCTTGGATTTTTTTTAGATATTACCATGAAAAATCTTTTTGGTTTTTTGGTAAATTAACCCTTTTTTATTTTTTAAAAGAGTATACTCGTATACTCGTAAATGCCGAGATTTTTTAAAAGAGTATACTCGTATACTCGTAAATGCCCAGAGTTAAGGATGTCATTTAATATCAAAAATAAAAAAAAACAACCCATAAATGTTTTCATGTAAATGCTCTTATCGCAGATAAACATGTGTTGAACGTTTGAATAAAATCCAATTTTTTTTTTAAAAAATTTAAATGGTCGCTCCTCGGCCCTACAAAAAAATTTGTCATCGGAGATATAGACATTTCTATAAAATTTGAAGAAAATCGGGTTAATTTTTAAAAAATTTATATGGCCACCCCTGACAGTGCCGGAAAATTTTAATAGAAAGTGCTCTCATCTCAGATACACATGTGTACAAAATTTTAAGAAAATCGGGTTGATTTTAAAAAAAAATTATATGGTCACCCCTCGGGCCTCAGGGCTCCAAATAAAAAGTGTTGTCACCAGAAATACTCATGTCTGCAAAGTTTTAATAAAATCGGGCTTTTTGAAGTGGGTTCAAAATTGATCGTAATATTCCACGACAAACAAACAAACCAACAAACAGACAAACTCACGGACTTCGCGTGCCAATTTTAAAAATCAATCTATTTCGAAAATTGATTCTAAATACACCAATACAAATAAAATACCTAGAAGTTCTGAAACCTGAATTATGGTATTTCGCTTAATAGTTCTTATCAACTCAATTTGCAACGAAAATTCATACATACACTGTTAGAAGCGTCCATAGGCTTCTTTAATATTCACATTATTCTGTCATTACATGATCGCTCATGTAGAAGCTGGAAGCACTATGAAAGAAGTAAACACCTCTTATCAGCGTCGATCACTAAGCGCTTCCATTCGCCAATTAGATATTGAATTTTATATCAATTTCTACAAATCGAAAGTTTTAAAGATAACAACAAAGTCTAATTGTCTTCGTTTCTTCTGTCTTTCTCCGTCATAATCGTTTCTTGTCTGCTAATTATTACGATGTTTTGCTACTAATGGTTACTTACCGGGATTTGAATTTTTGCGACGCAGCGTGATACTTTTCATAGCACAAAATAAAAATGTAAAAAGTTATAGTTAATATGAAATTGGCTAAAAGCTGTGTTTGGCATTAGGCTCAGATGGAAAGCAAACGCTAAAAAGAGAAATAACCAATAAATGTAGGAATGCTGAGTGTTGTGATTTCTTGATTATTTAATTCACAGCATAAAAAGCCTATCTTGAAGTGTTCTCCTCAAAGGTATGATAATAAGAAAAAGTATTTTCTGTTACAATCTTGCTCTGTTTTGAAGTTTTGTTTTTTAATTATCAATGGTACCGTGATGGCACTGGCGTTTGACTACTAAGCGGGAAGTTCGAATCCCAGAAAACATCAAAAATCGTTTTCACGGTCCCACCTCTCTAGAATGTTAGGTAAAGGTCCGAGTGTAATAACTGCGTCATGAGAAAGATTATCAATTCGGCTTTCGTATATATGTTTTTTAATTACAGATGAGCTTTACATTTGCCGCTATAAGCTAGGTCCAACAACAAGAACACAAAACGGTCTGTTTTGCGGCATCTATTTTTGTAATTATGCTATTTTAATTTTTATGATTAGATTATTACGTTGAGTGTAATACGTAGACAAGATGTACTAAAGTGCCCAAAAATGGAGGTAATTCGGAAGCTGAACAATATAACGATTTTTGGTTATTGCAAAGCTAGTGCAAGCTTCTTTAACTTTTTCTTTAATCAATATTAGTTAAGCATCGAAATCCTCAATTTTTCTATCCACCATAGAAGAGTTTAAAAATTTTAAATAGCACTGCCAAACGTTTAAGTACGAGTTTTTTACGCATGCGTTGAAAGAAGAACAAACGAAAAAATTAGTTTTAAGTGGCCTTAATAATACTATTTCGATTGAAACTATTTCACACGAGTTGGCTGCACCTCGTTATAGCTTACAACGATCCTTCATCTTATTTTACAAACTAGATGATAAAATGACTTTAGAGAAGTTGCGTGAAATTCATCAAATCGGTTTTCTAAGTGTAAATTTCCAGTTATACTTTAAAAAGCTAATTGGACACACTCAATGCGCTAACTGTATGTCATATGGGCATGGTGCTCGTCACTGTGTTATAAATGCATTAAATGTGGCAAAAACCACAAGTCACAAATTTGTCTAGAAAATATTAACCCAAATAATCCAAAATCAAAAATACCAGTGGAAAAGTTGTGCAAATTGCAACGGAGCTCCCACGGCAAATTTTAGTGATTGTCCCAAACGGAATGAGTATTTACAAATTCGAATGGCTTTCAACCAGAGAAACAAAGTCAGAGAAAGACGGTCAGTGTTTAACATTAATTGCATACAACAATTTCCACCTACATCATACCTATAATCGGTTTCCAGTACAAACACAACTACATTCGCAATCTTTTGCTCCTCCGTCCTAACAGCAGCCTCATTGTATGTTAAGTGAAGTCGTAGGTAATAAAACTAACATCAGAACAGATCAATTGCTTAGTATGGCACAATTATTTTTATTGCATGCTTTTCATTACCTTGTCAATGAACTAAACAAATGTAAATATCCAATTGATCAACTCTCGGTTGTACTTGAATATGCCCATAAGTTCATCTATGTTAATCAACAAGCATAATTCGAACTTAAAAATTCTGTACTGAAACGCAAATAGCGTCGAAAACATGATTATTGAACTATATTATTTTATGAAAACCAACTTCATAAGCGTTGCTTGTACTAACGAAACTTTTTAAAAACAAATTCTATAATTCACGGTGATCCTGACTTTCAAATTTATCGTAACGATCGTGACGTCGAAGATAGAGGTGGAGGCGTCGCAATAATCATTAACAAATCAATACAGCATGAAGTATTGGCAATAATTAAAACAGAAATAGTTGAAAACATTAGCATTATGGTCAAAAATTCGGTTACTCAGCTGTTACCTTCCTGGTTCAACCGCTAACAATGCTGTCAGGCAATATATTAAAGTGATGTTAACAAGCTGACTCGTTTTCGCCATAGATTCTATGCCGTTTGTGATTTCAATGCGAAACATCGCCAATGGAATTGCCTTAGAGCTAATCTTGCAGGAAATATCTTATTTGATAAACTCTCAGAAGGAGATATATTTGTTTTCTATCCATCTGAAAGTACTCATCATCCAGCAGACATTAAAGGAAGTCACCTTCTACAATTGATTTGTGCTTGACCAATGGATATCAGAGTGTCAGTGAGCTTCTGGTGCACCGACTTGGTTCCGACCACAATGGATTAGTATTTGAAATCGACACTTAGGATCAGTTGTAAACCAATGATGTTCAGAGCTCACTATCGTTTTCTGAGGCGAGGAGGGATAGACAAACCCTTGGTACAAAAATTATCGTCCACAACACAAATTGATGAAATGGTTAATGATCTTAGTTCAATTATGTTAGATGCTTGCAAATATGCAGTGCCCAAAAATAAATTTACCTGATGAAATAAAATCTAAAATCAAAATTTAAAGCCGTGATTGAAAGAAGATTTCAAAGATGCACTTTTCCAATTATGAAATTGTTTTTCAAAACCCAAATAAATGCGTTGCAAAAGAAAATCAAAAATGATATAAACAATCTGAGAAATATTAACTGGAATCATAAGCTAAGTAACATCCATCCAGACAATCAGTATAAGGGTTTATGGCAAGTAGCTCGGTTTCTAAAGCGACTAAAACAGAATTTACCCTCACTGAAAATTGGAGCACACATTTAAACTACGCCCAGTGAAAAAGCTGAAACGTTAGGTTCTCATTTTTCGCAGTCATTTAAAACTCCGCAGGTAAATAATGACACACTTTCACAGCTACAATTGAAGATAAGGTGCTCACCTACATAAGCGATGAATATGTGGAATACCATGGGGTAACTTTATATCTTGATCTGCCTTCCGCCGAAGAAACTGTCGCGATTATTAAAAGGCTTCGTAACGCAAAAGCTCCACTAATTGACCGTATCAATAACATCTTAGTCAAGAAGCTCCCCAGAGTAGGAATATTATATTTACACAATATAATTCTTGCATGTTTATCGCTTAGTATTTTCCAAAAGCTTGAAAGGATGCCACCATTATTCCAATTTTAAAACCTGATAAAAAAGCTGCAGATCCATCAAGCTACCGCCCAATATCTATTTTGAGCTCACTAAGTAAAATACTTGACCTCATTATTCTTCGGCGTATTCAAGAACACGTTGGCCTTAACTGTGATATCCCACCTGAGCAGTGTGGATTCGTTCACGGAAAATCAACGCTTCAACGCGTTTGATTGAATGTGACATGCAGGCCTCATATCAAAACTAATTGATTACAAATTTCCGCGATATTTAATCAATAGTCTATTAAATTAAGTTAATGAGCTTGAAATAAGCATATATTTTGAAAATATAAGATAGAAATTAAATTTTCTATTAACTTTACTTAAATAAATTAACTATATTAAAGAAAACATAAAGATTTTAACTCCTTGTGCTTTCTTTGCCGATGACACTGTCTTCTTTGCATCATCAGAACTTCGAGCTCCCATTGTTTCTGCATTGCGTAATGCTATGCTGACATACTTGGCATATTTTACAAGATAGAAAATACGACTTAATATATCGAAAACAAGAGCAATATTTTTAACTAGAAGAAGAACTTGTGAAATTCCTTTGAGGGCATTGCGTATCGGAACTGAGTCAATCGACTGGGTGAAATGAGGTTAAATACTTAGGAATTATTTTCGATAAAAGAATGACATTTAGGCATCACGTAGAATTTTCTATAGTAAAAGTGAATAAAGCTATTAGTATATTGTATAGTTTTATTAACAAAAATTTTAAGTATTAAAAATAGATTAATGTTATTTAAATCCGTACTAAGGCCAATAATATCCTACGGATGTCCAATTTTGAATGACTTCGCTAAAACTCATTTAAAAAAGCTTAAAGTGTCGCAAAACAAAATTTTGAAAATGTGTCTCAACCGTGAGTGCCGTGCTTACACATTTGAAATTCATGAATGTACGCATACTCAATTTTTAAAGGACCATTTTTTTAAAATAATTAAAATAATTTCTAACATTATTAAATAACATCTAAATTTAATAGTTTGTTTTGTTATTGTTATTTTTATTTGTTATTGTTATTGATCTATTTGTTATTATTATTTGTTTTAACAAAAATTTCTTTCTTTATAGAGTATATCTATCATTATTCTAATTAAAATGTTCTTTAATTAAATAAACTTTAATTAATAAACTATTCATGTAAATTTGAACAAAAAATCTTATCTTAAATAAAGAATATTATACTACTAAGCAATACAGAAAATTATTCTTTTAAAAAAAATTTTGCAGTCCGTTTGCTCACGGAGTTTCAATAAATGGATACTCCGTCTGAAAAAATGTGATACCTCATTTTTTAAAATTATTTTGTACTTTAATACAAATCGGAATGCAAGGCCTGAAACATATAATCATTCGCAGCAACGTTCCGTCTTCTGATCGAACTGTGCATGTTCTCATTTTGGCCAGAGTTCGATTACGGATACTCTACCACTACAATAATTCGACAACACAATAATTTTGATTATATTGGAAAAATTATGGAGTTATCGCAAGGAAAGAAATAATATATATCTATATAATTTGTTGCTTCTGAATTATAGATAATATACTTATTTGTTCTAAATATTAAGATAGTAGTTCGATTGAAGTGGTTCAGTTAACCCAATAACTCTCGGTCGGTCGGTATACTGATGAGAATTCTCCAATTTAAAGCATGTCATTCGATGACTTGCGAGAATATAAACAGCACAGGGAAGTACTTTGCTGGGTAT
This sequence comes from Nephrocerus scutellatus, assembly GCA_947095585.1. NCBI lineage: Eukaryota > Metazoa > Arthropoda > Insecta > Diptera > Pipunculidae > Nephrocerus > Nephrocerus scutellatus. The sequence goes on from OX352763.1 coordinate 91,690,888, forward strand.
TCAATGTTATTTTAACTTTAAAACAACTCTTCCTTTAAAAAAAAACACACCTCCACCATCTTTTGAATTTTCGTCATACATGCATTATCAGAGTTAGGCAATTGCTTTGAGGTGGTAATGTTGAGTAGCAACTGCAACAACTACCGCTGCCTTCGATTTAGATTAAAAAATTATATTTGCCATGGTAGCACTTAATCCAATAAATCTGGCAAACACTGCAGTAAGTGGTAAATGCCCATTCTGATGGAGCTGATGAGAACTTATATAGGTAGAGGGTGTAGGTTTACTTGTAGTCACTCTACATTGTGGAGGAGAATATAATATAATATAATAACGCCTTAATATTGTTGGTGCACTACCAAAAATAACCGGTGGAACATTAAATTACAGAATTGTATACGCCAATACTTTGAGAAGCCCTTGCTCTGGAACCGAAATGAAATGGCGGAACAACTTTACCGACGGTTTTACTGCTACCTGGATATATGTTATATGATATTGCATAACCATCGTATAGATTTTTTTAAATTAGCAACAATTAAAAAATCTCAACCAACTAAACTGTAGCTTTTTTAAATATTCGGAAAAGGAGCATTAAAAATATGCCCATTCGTGATACTCGTTCCGTATTTAGACATAATCGGCATCAATAAATCAAACTTAAACATAGAAAGACTGGCGCTATTAGCACCAAGCACTAAAAACCGATAGCGACATTCTACGAATCCGCAAAGAATCAATAAGTCAATTTGCTCTCGGCTATCAAGTTTAATTAATCAGACATTTCATAAGTCGCTAAAGTGAACCCAACGCGTAAGACACTACATGATTTCGCTAGGCCACTGGGTGTATCGCTCTTTCGACAAATATCGATAAAAACTACGTCGAGAGACGATGACTGACTACTATAATACAACAATATATGCAAACTGGTCTGCCTCGTGATGATGCTTTTGGTTTATTATTGCAGCAACATCATCAGCAGGAGCAACATTGTCAGCATAAGCGCACGGAGTTGCTGCACACAGCGTTGATAGTACTACTTCCCAACCAACTAAATACGAAAAGCCAGACGGAGAATGTACGCACCGACGCGAATTTAAATGTTGCTTTCGAGCAGAAGATGACCGGAATCCAGAGAGCGAACTGCCATTAAAACATCCCAACTGCCTACCGAATGCAAGACTAACCATGCAGTTCAACGATGAACATCGGATGAGTGGGCGAGAACCTTTATTCCGTATGGTTGCTTCTCTTTAAGTTTTTACAATCAGCAGCAACCACATACTTTATTGAGTAATGGTACCGCACCGGCCCAAAATAAAATATACATATTTTCTTACTACACTTGACTACTTTATATCTATTCGGTTACCGTGCATTATATATTGTGTATCTAAATATCAAATTGTGGTAAATAAGGATGGTCAGAGAAGTAACATTATCCAAATAGTGTTGCACAAATTGTTCTTCTTCACATCGTTGAGATTAAAAGATACACAAGCTTCATTGACAGCTGTTCTACTACTATGAGGGAAAAGAAAACTTTCTGATTGTTCGCTACCTTTGTATAGGAAGAAAGAGACAGGAAAAACGAAATTGGCTTATTATCCATTTTTCGTTACTACAGTAGAATGGAAAAGAGTCACGGACCGCCAGTGTTGCACTTTAAAATTTTGATATGAATCCAAAAAATTCATGTTAATTATACAAACCACTCTAATACCAAACAGAGTAGCTCGAAAATTAATTTCATGTGCTCGAGATTTGGTAACAATTATGCTCTACTTTTTTATAAAATACACACGTACGTAATGAAACTGTCATAAAAACACGTTCTGTTAAAAAGCATCACATAATGTTCTTTGATACACAATATACATGCTCTTTTTGAGAAATCCCACATTGAAATCGTTTCGTTACGAACCATAATTTTATATGATTCTAGGATACAATTATTTCTGCTTCTATGTAATTTATTCTATCTCAGTTCGGCAATGCTTAAAACTTATAAAGCGTTTTAAGAGTACCTTCATAAAAGATCTACGGTACCTGAACCATCCAAAACATGACGAACCCAAACTTAATCTATATATGTATCACAGAGAATTTATTTGTTTGTATGTTGGTGCTTAACAAACTATGGAACACCTTGACAAATTTTTACCAAATTTGGTATACATATTACTTACAATCTGGAATCAAATATATATGGTAACACCTCCTCTTTTTGCTGGGGCAGTGGTACCCGATATCAATCTTGAACTAATAGTTTTCGGGATCGCCGAATGGAACATATATACGAACATACATATAGATTTTTATTTTCATATTAATAAAATTACATGCATTTATTTTGGCTTCTCACTGTTTCCATACCAAGCAATATAAAAAATTGACACTTAAAGAAACGGCTATGTTTGGAAATAGATTATTAAAGAAAATTGTACGTTCATAATACATTATCAGCATTAACAAAAACTCCAGAGTATGAATAAAAAAAATCTTTAAAATTAAAAAGTGCATTTTTTAACAGAATAAAAGATTTTTACAAAATCGGAAAATAAAATTAATTTAATCCAAAAAAATGTAAAATTAAAAAGTGCATTTTTTAACAGAATAAAAGATTTTTACAAAATCGGAAAATAAAATTAATTTAATCCAAAAATTTGTGTTTTCAGAAGTTCTCATAGAGTACAATATATAGTTTAGAAAGACAACAATGTTAACTGGTAGCTAAAAAATGTTTATTTAACGTTAAGTTCTCTAAGAGTAAGTGAAACAGTATTTGAGAAACGAGACTGCTTCGATGAGAAAGATAGAAGCATAAGTAATAAAATTGTTTCACTTAACAGTCATTCAATGGAATCTTTTGATTGCATAGTTTTTTTCCAGCAATGTTAGTTTACTGTTCAATCATTCAAATATGATGAGAGCAAACGTTCTTTTACAAGACATTTTTAGGGAAAATTGTTAAAAACTTAAATAATTCTTAAATCCTCAAACACTTACTTCATTTAATAAAAAGAGACAACATGTCAAGTTTTGTTTTCCTTGCACAATATAAGTACTTTAATTGGGGCGTGGTTTCCAATCAGATTTCGAATGGAAAGGGAATTTATTTGTTTTCCTTATGCACAAACAAGCTACATATTAAAGAAAATACTGGGAAAATTTACCGCCAACGACTGCAATGAATTTCCAGGCGATGAATAGATACACAGCACAGCACAGCAAATCAAAGAAAAGTAAAGTTACTATGTATGTGTTATTACCTATTGTGGCGGTACATTTAACGTTGTTATATATGCGCTCCTTAAACGGCGGAGAAATAAAGGGATTTTCATCATTGATTGTTTTTTTTTTGTAATAACTAAATATACGAGATATGCATATGCATTGATGTACATACTCATGGGTCTATCCTGCCATCTAATATAATACAATATGGAAGCATGAAAATGGTAGGTGGAACTTCTTAATCCTACTTGTGATTTGTGATTTTGTAAGAATAAGCAGCTATGTTAATAGGAACTTTTTGGCTTACTAAGTTACGACGCCATGGTAGGATATTTATCCTACCCACATAAATCATGCTCAAGGATAACTTCGTTGATAAGCAAAAAAACACCACAGAGCAACAGCAATTTTGAAATCAATTATTTGTCGCCAGATCCTTATTTTCGCTTTTGACTCTACGATTTTCGTTTTTGCAATTTTTTGCATTTCGAAATTACAGATAAGGTACTAAAGGAGAAGGAGGTGGTAACAAAGCATACATGAAACGCAAGACGCAACAGCGTACACTATGTACAGTGTCGTTATCTCGAGGAACATCTAATTAAAAAAATGGGTGGTAGCAGGCGGTAGATGAGAAGGTTCATACTTTCCGTAATAGATTCGATAGTATGCCCTACGATGGGACCAACGTCGTGTAGGGCGGAAAAAGATGAAGAAAGGTTTCAAATAGAATGGAAAATGTGAATAAGACATTGATTCTAAGTATCCTGATAAAAGCTTCTGATTGCCAGACAGCGCCCGCAATGGCTATCAGGTTCAGTGGTAGAGTTTATTGTAGCAAAGAGAAGGCAGAAGAAGATGGGTAAAATACGGTTGTATGTACGGTTGTTTGTTGTATGACAATCCAGCAAGTATGTATATGCTAAAGGGAGAATTACACGATTACATATTGGTTTCGTAGCCACTTTCTGTGATGCCACATTCGCACAAACTCAATTCTTCCATCAGCATTTCCGTCGCCCACGTCTACATTTTGTTCAATCAGGATAATTGTATCAGATTTAAATCAATTGGAATTTTTTGCCGTGCCGTGCCGTATATATATTTGTAACTTGTCTCCATTTTATTCACGCAAGATCAGTGGAGTAAGCCTGGAATGAAAGTAAGAGTGACTGTAAATCTGAATGTAATAGAATGAATGAAATAAATCCCCCAATCCCCAATCCATAGTGGGAAATAGTTCCTAATATGCGGACTTAGGGCACACAGGCGGGGCCCTCAGGCGGGGCCCACTAAATTAAATGCCTCACTGCGCTAATACGGAGCTCTACCTACCCTACGCGGAACTCGTGGGATTCAAATTGAACGAAATTTTAAAAATAATTTAAGGGCGTAAGTAGCCCAAAGAGCTTCAAAAACAACAGAGGATGAGAGAGGGAGAGAGAGGGATGTTCTTAGTAAGAAGCCAGGTAAAAAAATGGTTAAGTAGTGAAGATCCCAGAATCCAAGCAGAAAAGCCCATAGAAATAGATAACAAAAACCAAGCACCAAGAAGGGTGAGAACGGAGGACACTTCGTCCCAACCAAACAAACTTCAAAAAAAATGCCCAAAACATGCGGAAGAGCCACAAAAGAAAGTCAAATAATCTTATAACGAGGCTCTCATGGGAGTAAAATATACAGTATTGCCCAGGGATTTCCCGAATACAACACTAACTACTGCTCAAATGGACCAGATTCAAGATGCCATACTGGAAAAAAACATTGAGCAAAAGGAATGGAGCACTAAGCCACAATTCCTTTGCAGTAACTACAAGGCAGGCATGAGAGTCCTCCACTGAAAAATAGCAAAATAGACGAATTGGTAAAAAGAGAAGCCCCAACTTCAAGCTTTGGGAAGGTGTGAAATATGGGCCACAAAAGAAGAAGGGTTGCCACATCCGGTCACTATAGTAGGATAGCTCCGCAACGCCTCGGGCCTTGTTAACGAAAAAATTCTTAGCATAATACAGAGTCTGAATACAGGCATAAACACAAAGCGGGAACCAGTGCCATGATGGTAATGTCGGTAGACCAGAAAACGGCAGCAAAGTTAAAAGAAACGATCGGTTTCCGTTTCGGTCAAATTCCGCTAAGACCAAAGAAGAAAGAAGCACAAGAAGAAGGGGACATCGAAGAAGACATCCCAAAGAACTCTGACACAAGAGCCAGAACAAGAAAGCGACAAGGCATCCACCTACTTAAACAACCTATAAAATGAGATGCATCCGAGCAGATCTGCACCATGCTAAAGCAGCATCGGCTAAAATAAGCAGAAGAGGCATATCCAACATTGGACTCCTTCAGTAGCCCTGGAAAATAAAAGCAAAATAATGGGCCTTAGGAAAAAAAACTGTAATTTAATATCTCATAAAGAACAGGCCAACCCAGAACTGTAATTATTGTAGACAGCACTATTAATATAATGCCTATTCCAGATTTCACGGACAGGGACACAGCCACTATCCTGGCAGAGGTCGTCATCCAGGAGGCAATTACAGAGGCCATCATTGCATCAGCATACTTCCAAGAGACAGACCAAGAAGCCCCAAGATGATTCAAAAATAAGACGATTATTGCAGAAAAACAAATAAGATCCTCATCATCGATTGCGATGCAAATGCCCACAATACAGTATTTGGAAGCAGTGATACAAATAAAAGAGGTGAGTCTTTACTAGAATTCTTAGTAGCTAGACAACTAACAATAGCAAATAAAGGGTATAGTCCCACTTTCGTAAACGCCATAAGAAAAGAGGTTCTAGACCTAACATTAATAACAAATAGAGCAATGGACATGATTAAAAATTGGAGAGTATCGGAGGAAGAATATTACCTACGTTATTAATTGTTATAGATATTAGCTTTTTGGATGGCGGCATATCTTTATGTCCTGTGGATTAGAATGGGTATTTTTTGTATACCTCGGTAGGCTTGTAAGATAATAAAACACATTTGTTATATGTATGTTTCATATATGTTCCGCTGTAACTTCAGAAATGTTTATCTTGTACCTACTACTGATTTTTTGCGTAATTCATATTCCAGAAAACAGGAACAGATAAAATTTTTTTGAAAAATCTTGTGTTACCGAATTTTTATATAGAAGCCTCCTGAAATTTTATACATGGTTATTGGTATTCTGAGCACAGGCTAAGACATTTAGTTATTTGAATTCTAATTTTAAGCTTCTATTCTCGATCTCGACGGTTCGTTAATTTTACATTGTGAAATGAATTCTCATTTTGAAATTCATTTCACAAATATTCGTGGCTTCAAAGGAAATTTTAAATCGGTCGTATCCCATCTTGACGCGAATAAGCCTGCGGTTCTTAGTTTATGTGAAACGCAGGTTTCTTACCTCTAATGATTTTCAATATCCGGGGTATTGTCGTGTCGACTATTTGGTTCCACATCGAGGAGGTATTCTCTTCGTTCAGGATGATATCTGTTTGAGTGTGCCTAATTTTATTGTCCCAAACAGAAGACTGGTGTTTTTCCATCAAATCATCAAAACAGCTAATATTCAACCCGTTCCGAAAAAAGGTAATAAATCTGCACCTTCTAACTACCGCCCTATTGCTTTGTTGTCGGTTCTTTAGAAGGTTATGGAATCTATCATTAATTTTAGACTAATGAGCTATCTGGCTACGAATGCTTTTTTATCCGATGTACAGTATGGTTTTCGCAAAAATCGCTCTTCAAGTGAACCGATGACGTGCGTGACTCATTGTTGGGGGCGAAGCATTGAAAATCTAGGTGAATCAAGCGTCGTATCCCTGGATATTTCAAAGGCTTTTGATAGAGTATGGCATGATTGTCTTATTAATTAGATTCGTTCGCCCAACCTAGACACCTCTTTCATTGCATGGATTGAGGATTATTTATGGAACCGTAAAATAAAAGTTGTATTAAACGGTATATCTTCAGCTTCACATGGTATCAATGCTGGCGTGCCACAAGGGTCATTCTTGTCGCCTACGCTCTGCTTGATATATATCAATGACCTGTTGTCTTCTACAACCTGTGATACATTCATTTGCTGATGATACAACGCTATCGGCCTCCATTGAGTTTGTGAGTCAAAAAAATGCAATTCTCGCTTAATTGATTCCCGTGAATTAATGATTTCGGCTATTCTATTGAACATTCCAGTCATCCTTGATTGGGGCAGATCTAATAGGGTGGAATTTAACCCAAATAAATTCCAGGCTTGTCTTTTTTCTCAGAAGAGCGTTCAAAATTACGTGCCACCAGTAATAAATGGTGCCGTTATTGCGAGTTCGATTTCACTTAAGATGTTAGGTTTCAAAAAGAGCGAGCCAATTTTTGGGTTTCTACTTCACCCCTCTGAAGTATTAAGATAATATAAGATATATGTTAGACCAATTTTAGAATTTAATTCATATGTGTTGGGTGGGGCTCCAAAAACGCATTTGCATTGTCTTGAAGGAATACAGAATAGAGTTATCCGGAGGAGGAGCTTTAACTGTTTTCTATAAATTGTACTAAGGTAGATTTTCTTTAGAAACCAGTTTTCTAGTTTTAGGTCCTTTTGTCAGCAACGTAAATACTCGTTTAAGGACCAATCAACATAGATTTGCCTTAAAACCGTTTTAAATCCTCCTTTTATTCGAGAGTGACTTCGATGTGGAATCAATTGGTCGACTCCGTGTTTCCCGAATCTTATAATCTACAGGCCTTCAGAAAAGCCGTCAACAACTTTCTGAAGGATGACCGTAGTGTTCATTAGAAGATAAGATTATTTTATATATAAAATATATTATTGATTGTATTTCTTGTTTTATTTATAATATTTGTTCTTTAATTGTAATATTTTCTTGGCCAAGATTTTTTGTAGTTTCCTAACTTAACTATTTTTTTTCAATTTTTAACCCACTTCCCGAAGTCTGATATAATTGAAACTTTGCACACATGTGTATTTCCAGGGAGAATACTTTCTGTTAAAATTTGGATAATCAGGCCCCGAAGCCATAACAAAGGCCCCCATACAAATAAATGTATTTTAAAAAATGTACTCGACTCGACTTTAAATTTTATACACATTTGCATCTCCGATGGACAAAAATTTTTTTAAAAGTTTGGAGTGGTCCATGGCCATGGGGTCGAGGGCTCTCGAACAAATTAAAAAAAGGACCCGGTTTTCTTCAAACTTTATACGCATGCGCATGTGTATTTCCGATAGACAATACTTTTTGTAAAAATTTGGTAGTGATCGGGTCCCGGGTTCGGTGGGCTCCCATAAAATTATTTTTAAAAATGTACCTGATTTTCTTCAAATCATATACATTTTGTATCTACGATAAGAGAATTTTAATTTTTATGTGCTGTTTTTTTATTTGTTATTTGTTCTGTGAGCTTATACACAAGCCTAACTTACTTTTCATTTTGACTGTACTTCTTTAAATAAATTGTATATGTGTGAAAGTTTTGGAATTATACTTGGCAAAATATATTATTTCAATTATATGATCATCAAATGAAAACAGCTATGTGCATTAGTGTCAACCTGTTTTGGTATGTAAGAGAAGACTATATTTCAAATGGAATTGCTTTACACTTCTCTGGGTTCCACAGGACATACAGGAATATGAGTCTGCTGATGTACTTGCCAGAAGCGGTTCTTCCGGTGTTCCTACTGGTCTGGAACCAATGTTTGGCTTCAGTCAGGCAAGCTTAACTAATGGTATTGGAAAATGTATAGAAGCTTTATAAACACATTTAGAACTACGAAGCCCTTTGTAGGGCATACCCTGACTAGACGATTTATATGTTTAACTTGGTACTTATATTGGATCTAATATGGGAGTCCCGCCTCGAGGAAGAGGAAACAGCTATACATTTCCTTTGTAGTTTTCCTGCTTTTTTCAGACAAAGGATGAACATTTTGTTAAGGGATATAATAACGATTAAAGAACTTCGATCGTTGAAACTAGATCAAGGCCTGCGCTATCTAAAGGTAACAAAGAGATTTGAATAGTGATCTTCACTTTGAATGAGTTCAATAATGGACCGGCGGTCTGAGTTTTATGGTGTTGTTTTTTTACGCCTATACTCACCACAAATATATATATAATTCGTTTAGAGATTTTATTTATTCAAAAATTAATGTAATTAGAATATTGTGTGGGTAAAGAAAAACAATGCTCGTACAAAGGACCGACCCTATATACCTACTAATAATAAAGCATTAAGGACGGAAAAGTGTCAACAGAACAACCGGATTGACATTCGGTATGTATCTCTATAAAGGGATGCTACACACGCCCTGGTGCGACATCTCAAATGTCATCAGAGATGTTTTCGTGGTTGTTGTTCTGTCGTGCATCATTGGCAATTTTGGCATCCTGCATGAAGTCATACAAACCCTCTATGTGTCACTTCGTATCAAAATACAAAGGGTGTCGTCAGCGTGAGATAACGAATCAGGAAAATTTGGCCGGTAATTTACAAATCTGACAGCTTAAGAATTTAATGGAACGCGAACCCTCTGTAAATTTGCTCAAATAGATCCATAATGTGTCACCCAATACAATAAATTATTGAGGTTCGTTTTCTTTGTAATAGCGCAATTGTAATTAAATGTCGATTTCACAAACAAAAGGAAAGTCACGTGACCGACAATAGCATTAGAACTCAATTAAGAATAATACAAACTATATAATAAGTGGAAGTATCAGCGAAGTATGTAATTTGGTAGCCACTTAATAAATTATATAGATTGAGTAACAGTGCAAATATTTATTCCGGAATGTGTTGCATATATTTATGGTTTTACATTAAATTGTGCGGCGTACTGGTATAAGAAATAATTTTATAACAATACGAACCTACATACCTTTGGGTAAAATGAATTAATTTATTTTTATCTATGCTTATTATTTTTAATAAATGCGATAAAAATATTTGCAATAAACTATTTCAACATCAAACTAAACGTAAAAAAAAATCGCCAAGAATGTTGTATCTTAAATTTATGCCTGAATTCTTAGACACTTGTGAGCTTTTAATAATAAAGGGAAGACAATCTGATCTCTGTGGGAGCCGTGTCTCGAATGGTAAGAGCGTTGCACGACAGCGTAAGGTTCAAATTTTGAATTCTAGGAAAAAACAAAAACCTTTCTTTTACCCATGCCCTAGAGGTTATACTTCAATTTCGTCCGGTAGATATATACGGTAGGTAGAGAGTGGCTAATACGGCTAAGCAACTGTCAGCAATAGATTAGTGGACATGTCTTCAGACATGCTAGCTCAACGATTAACATATCGCTAAAGAAATAACTGGCAAATGTAGGCTATACAACATGTCTTATGTTTCAACAAGAGTTTTCAGGCTATATCTACAAGTTCAGAGCACACTGGAGAGATGGCACTAACCGGAAATCGAGGACATGAAGCTCTTGACTGATGGCTTAAACCTTGACGGTAGAGTATTCGCTGATGGAATCTTCTGTGACCAACCAAATGTAAGCATTTCCGTTCGTCTCCCGGACTATAGTATTTTTTATACGATACGATACGAAGACAATTGGGGGCGTGTACAAGCCACTAGCACCGGCGACCTACATGGATCTATTGTGCCCCCTATTCTTTGAGCCTAGAAATCTTTTAGTCTTTTAATAAACTGTATTTTTCCTTTGGGTGGCAATGGTTATATTTATCTTCTACCCTTATAGTTATTTTGCCCATAGTGTTTATCCTTAATTTTAATGTGGAGTCCTTGCGTAGTGGAATGAATTTGTGGCATCTTGGTCCCACTATTCCTGCTCCCACTACTTCACTTATTTTTGACTCATCAGTGAACCATTTTTGAGAGTCATCCCTGATCCATTTTGGGTTTGAATTCCACTCATCCCTTGTGGGAGTGATGGTTTCATAGTTGCGTTTGAAACTTATTTTTATATTCGTTTGGTCGCTGGTTCGGTGAGTTCCTTTACGGATTTCAGCTTTTCAAGTATACTCTGTGGTCTTATAGGGCTATCTCGTTCGATTCTAATGCTTTTTCTATTTCGTTTGTCACTTTATGTAGTGCCGTTATGGTTGATTTCTCTTTTTGACATGCAATTTGCAGTTCAAGTATTGGTTCACTTTTTAGTGGTCCTATAGGTAGTGATCTATCAGTTTTTCGATTGTTTTTAATACGAATGAAGATAGACTGATTGGTCGATATGATTTTGGTTTATCAGGTGGTTTGTTTCCCCCTTTTGGTATATGAATACAACTTTAACTTATCTCCATATTTTGGGAATGTAGTTTAATTTTATACTGGCTCGAAATATCTTTACAAGTAGTGCCTTAAGTTTAGCCGTGCCTTTACTTAGAAGTGCTGGAAGGATGCCATATCTGGTCCTGGTGCCTTGTAGGGTTACTATTTCTTTTTCTGTATTATTTATGGCTCTAGTTTGCTGTTTATGGCTGATTCATTTGCCTATTTTGCTATGATTTCTATTTTGCATCCATAAAAATTAGTCTTTAATAAGAGCTCTAAAGTTTCTTGGAAAGAAGAGATAATTTTTCCGTTGGGGTTTTTTAGGAATTCCTATGTTGTTCTTTAGATAGAGTATTTTGTATCCTTGCGGTCTCTGGCACATATTTTAGGCTTTCATAGAAGGAGAACTAAGATTCTCTTTTAGATCTTCTTAGTTCTTTGTTCTAGCTTGTAAGTGCTTGTTTGTAGCTTTCCCAAGCATTTGTTTTTTTAATGGATGTCTTCTTCGATGTCCCCTTCTTCTTGAGTTTCTTTCTTCTTTGGCCTTAGCGGAATTTGACCAAAACGGAAACTGACCATTGGGTTTTCTTTTAACTTTGCTGCCGTTTTCTGGTCTACCGACATTACCATCATGGCCCTGGTTCCACGATTTTCCCGCTTTGGCACCCTCCACGATTTTCTGTTTAGGCCTGCATTTTGCCCCTGTATTATGCTAAGAATTTTTTCGTTAACAAGGCATTTAATTTATTGGGCCCTGCCTGTGCGCCCCAGGTCTGCATATTAGGAACTAGTTTCCTGTTAGCCATTCATCCATTGGCATATTCTGTTCCATCTTTGATTGGGGGATTTGTTTCATTCATTCTATTACATTTACATTCACTCTTACTTTCATCCCAGATTTACTCCTCGCCCGACTATGTTTACTGGTACCTTGTGGTGATCACAGTTAAATTTCCTGCAGTCTACACAGCTGACAGTTGTACTGCCAGGCGGAGTTACTACACATCTCTAAGGAGATGAGTGAATATTCGTCATAGGAGATTAGTGAATATTTCGCATTCCGCATAGTATGGGTGTGGTTAAGAACACTATTAAAAAAAAATCATAATAACAATTTCTCACCTATAGGATTCACAGAGGTGTCACTTGGACAATAATAAGACACCTATTGCACAGATATAGACGCTTCCCCCACCAGTATCCGTTTTTTTTTTCATTCATTGACTAATCTTTTTGTTTTTTTATTTCTCTATATTAAGTTCGCGTGCCCGTGGCTGGCTGGTGGGCAGAATTTTGTGATCAATTTTTAACACACTTCCTAAAGTCCGATTTTTTCAAGTTTTGCATACATGTGTATTTCTCATTACAATACTTAAAATTTGGGGCAACCCGGGCCTCGGGATCGGGGGGCTCCCATACAAATTTTTTAAAAAAACTACACGATTTTATTTAAATTTTATACGCATGTGTACCTATCTTCGATGGACATTCGATGGACACTTTCTGTAAAAATTTGGTAGTGATCGGGGCCCTGGGTCGTGGGGCACCCATACAAATTTTATAAAATAAAAACCGATTTTTGTCAAATTTTATACGCACCCATACAAATTGTTTACAAAATGCACCCGATTTTCTTCAAATTTTATACGCATGTGTATCTCCGATGGACAACACTTTTTGTAAAAATTTGGTAGTGAAATGGCCCCGGGGTCGGGGGGCTCTCTAACAAAAATTTTTAAAAAATTTATCCTATTTTATTCAAACTGCACATTGTGTATTCCAGATTAGAGAATTTACACGAAAAATTTTAACTTTTATGGGTTGTTTTATTTCTTTTTTAAAAACTTTTATTTAACTTGCCTTTGCCTTTTTTTGTCTGTATATTCGATTACTGACCTTTTTAACCACATCTCACACGACCTAGAGCGCTGAAATATTGTGAGTGTCCCAAATAGATTTTGTTATATTCCACGTGTGACGCGTGTCTCATTCCGCGTGTGGCGCGTATGATGGATCGAATTCTTTCTTTTCGACTATGAGGTCGTTTTTAACCACCTTCTACACGACCTAGAGAGCTGAAATTTTGTCAGTGTCTAAGTCCCAAATATAATTTTTATTTTCGCGTGTAATGGTTTGAATTGCCGCTATTTATGAGCAGCTCAATGTCAAAGGCCAATTTTATTATCCCGCGTATGACGCGTGTTGCGTTTCGCATATGGCGCGTGTGATGCGTGGAATAAAGAAAATAATTTGTATTCTCAAAAAGAGATATTTTGGCGATTATTACCAAATAATAAAGGACTGTGTGCGGTCTGTCGATGTATACATTAAAGTTCGTTCCCCTAAAAACGAAGTTTATTCTTTCCTTTTTGTTTGATCAATCTCTATTGTTAAGTAAAGTGCGTTGCGTTTATATGTAACGTTTTAAATAATAAAGTTTTTGTTTGACATAATTCACGAAAAATTTACGCGCTGACTTTAATTTTATATTTTCAGCGACGAAGTCCATTTCTGGCTCAATTGCTTTGTTAATAAACAAAATTATCTCATTTGGGCAATAATAGGCATTACGGCTTAAAAAATACACGATTTGATAAGGCCTTTTTGCTGAAGCCGTCATTAGACATACTTCTTGTTCATTGGTGCGTGTGATCATTACTGGACCATGTTGACTGAATATTTTTGGAATATATTGGAATAGGTTGATTTGGACTATATGTTGTTTTAACAAAATAGCTGAATAGTTGGGTTATTTAAGTTGAAGTTCGGCGCGAGATTTTAGACTATCTCATGACGAAACACAGTCTAAATGTTTGCAGCCTAAATAGTCCAAGATATAATTCATATTTGAAATTATAATTGTAAGTAAGTGTTTTAAAATGTATGAATTTAAACATTTCCTATTTAACAAAACATCAAATCTGCTCAAAATTATTGGTATAAAAGATAAATATTATTCTGAACTTTGAACATGAAAATTCCAAAAATATTTGCATTCAAAAGGAAGGAATGTAGCATTTTTTATTTTATTCCTTGGGGTGTATTTATAAACTTATACCTTTTCTCCTGTATTTGTAAGTTTGGCGACTCTTTTGGAGAGGTGAGTAGTTTTGAGCACTCAGCTGTATGCTAATCTAACGCACTTATACGCCCTGCACATACAATCTAATGTTCAAAGGGTTTGGGATATTATTCGAAAATGGGTAACTGAAATGTAAATTTTCTGCTGATTTTGTGTTTTATATTCGATTTACGATTCGATTTTTTATCGTTATTCCTCTCTAAGGTGTGATTTTTTTATTTTCGTTTTTATTCTGATGGTGAACCTGTTATTTTATTGGTTGAAATAAGTTCAAAAAGCACAAGGGAAATTTCATATAGGTTCGTAACCACATATAACCGACGTAAACGGGTTTGCAATAAGGTTAAAACTTTTTTATTCACTTTCAGAAAATTACATTCCAAATCGCACCTAAATTCAAGCAAAGAGCTCTTGATCGTATTTCTTTTTGTTTATGTTAATAACATTACGTATTTTTACGTATTTTGGTTTTTGCACGCCTTTTTATAAATTGATGTAGTTTGATTTTATGCGTGAGAATCCTTTTCGATTGGACAATTTATTTTTGTTGCCGAATTTAGTACTAAATTCTGAAATCGATTAACCAAACTATAGATAGAAGATATATTTTTCCATAAAAAGAGCTTTTTCAGCATTCAGATCATTTCTTTTGTACGATAACTTTTAATAGCAATATAAAATTACTCATACAAATGAAATTGTCATTTTATTAGTCCGTTCAGTGGACATTTCTTCAAACAGAGCACTCGACGATTAAAAAATTGCTAAAGAAAGAAGAAGAAGGAGAGATGCCTCTATACCAGAAATCGAAGGTGTGAATTTCTTCACTGACGACTCCAACTCTAAGCTCGGACGTTAGAATAGGGGCTGGGTTCTTTTCTGACAAACCAAACGTATTTCGTGTATGCTCAATATGTCGTTAATGTAACACTAGCTGACCCGACAGACGTTGTGCTGTCCAACGTTCCTAAAAATTTGTTTGTGATCGTTTTGTGAATTTGTAAAGAGCTATTTGGTTCCTCTTTGTAGGTCTTTTGAGGGCCTTTTGGGGGTCTTTTAAGGGACTTTTGCTGGCCTTTTGAAGGTCTTTTGTAGGTCCTTTGTGGACCTTTTGAGGGTCTTTTGGGGGGTCTTTTAAGGGTCTTTTGCTGGTCTTTTGAAGGTCTTTTGTAGGTCCTTTGTGGGCCTTTTGAGGGTCTTTTGGGGGTCTTTTGGGGGTATTTTGAGGGTCTTTTTGAGGTCTTTTTCAGGATCTTTTGAAGGTTTTTTGTGGGTCCTTTGATTATCATTTGTCCTTTGAGGGTCTTTTGGTGAGTATTTTGTGATTCTTTTTAGGGTCTTTGGGAGGTCTTTTTATGATTCTTTTAGGAGGTTTGGGGTTTTTGGGGTCTTTTGGGGAGTCTTTTGAGGGCCATTTGTGGGTATTTTGGGGGTCTTTTTGAGGTCCTTTTGATGGTCTTTTGGGAAGTCTTGTAAGGATCTTTTAAAGGTTTTTTGGGGTCCTTTGAGGGTCTTTTGAGGATCTTTTTTGGGTCCTTAACGATTTGTTGTGGGGATTTTATGATTATTTCAGGGAGTCTTCTGGGGAGTCTTGGAGAATTTTTGGGGTCCTTTAAGGGTCTTTTGAAGGTATTTTGGGGAGTCTTTTGAGGGTCCTTTGTGGGTCTTTTGAGGATCTTTTTGAGGTCTTTTGGGAAGTTTTGTGAGGACCTTTTGGGGGTCTTTTATGATTCTTTTGACTGTCTTTTGGGGGTTTTTTGGGGTCTTCGGGGGATCCTTTGAGGGTTTTTTGGGGATCTTTTTGATTCTTTTAAGGTTCAACCGCCCGTAAAAGGTACGCGCACTGTTTTTTATTTGTTTTGTTGTCTGGCACCTAAACATACACCTGGCACCTGGCGACATACAATTGACCATGCGAGAAGCACGGATTTTTAAGGTTAATGCCGCAAACACTCAATGATTACCGTTGTGATTTGTTTATTGTAATTGCGAAAGCAATCCGCACCCGAAACTATGCGCATATGAAAATATGTCGTTCCTATCGTCAGTTATGTGCATAAAAAATTATGATTTTTTCTGTTTCTCCGACTGGCACACCAAATCTTGTGATCAACCACTTCCTAAAGCCCGATTTTATTGAAATTTTGCACACATGTGTATCTCCCATGACAACACTTTCTATTAAAAATATGGGGCTCCCATACAAATATTTTACAAAAAGTACCCAATTTTCTTCAAATTTTATACACATGTGTATCTCCAATGAAAAACACTTTTTGTACAAATTTGGAAGTGATCGCCCCAGGGTCGGGGGCACCCATACAAATTTTATAAAAACAAGTACCCGATTTTCTTCAAATTTTATACACATGTGTATCTCCAATGAAAACACTTTTTGTGAAAATTTGGAAGTGATCGGGCCCCGGGGTCGGGATGTACAACCCTTTTTGTAAACATTTTGAAGAGGCCCCAAGGCCGAGGGGCTTCCATATAAATTTTTAAAATTAGCCCGATTTTCTTTAAATTGTGTAGACATGTGTATCTCCGATGGAAACACTTTTTGTAAAAATTTTGGAGAGGTCATGACTTTGCACTTTGTGTATCAATTAGAGAATTTACACGAAAAATTAATTTTTAAATTCTCTATATTAACTTCGCGTGCACGTTTCTGGGTGGCTGGCCAGATTTTCTGATAAATTTTTAACCCACTTCCCATAGCCCGATTTTATTGAAATTTTGCACACATGTATATTTGTGACAATACTATCTATTAAAATTTGAGGCCCCTCGGACCTCGGGTTCGGGGGGCTCCCATACAAATATTTTACAAAATCCGATTTTCTTTAAATTTTGTACACATGTGTGTCTTCGATGGAAAACACTTTTTGTAAAAATTTGGAGTGATCGGCCCACTAGGGACCCCATATACAATTTTTAAATATCGCTATATCGCATCAGATCACGGCAAAGTCTGAGCTCTGTGCTTTGTTTGCAGCGCAGTTCGCTGCCGCTGCGTTATTTGGTGGATGATTTTGCCACAAAACGAGCACGCAGTGTGTGTGTGTGTATCGCCGATTAGAGAATTTACAAGAAAAATTTTAATTTTTATGGGTTGTTTTTTATTAAATTCTCTATATTAACTTTGTGTGCATGTGGCTTTCGGACTAGCTGGCTGGTCAGATTTTCTGATAAATTTTTAACCCACTTCCCACGGACCGATTTTATTGAAATTTTGCACACATGTATATTTCCGGTGACAATGTTTTCTATAAAAATTTGAGATTGATCGAGCGCGGTGGGGGGCTACCATAAAAAAAATTTCCCGATATAGCGGCATCGGCATGTTTCGTTGGACATGAAGTGAAAATGCCATACATAATGAGTTCATTTATCATTAAATTATTTTGGTTGGCTGTTAAATGCGTTATTCTGCAGTATCAAATATTATTTTGAAATATTGCAAACATGTAAATAGAAAAAGCCATTACTGTCGTTTAGAATTCAGAATGCTTATGCTTAAATGCAATCGCTCATAATGAAGGTTGCCAAAAAATGATTCCGAGAATATTTTTAACATAGGAGTGTCATTTATGATTTAATTAAACACTTCTGCAGATGTGGTTAAGAAAAAATAGAACTGTATTGGTGATTTTGTTTGAGTAGGTGTTTATTATTGATATATATTATTGAGCCCGCAAAGGCGCTCTTGAATTAGAGTGTTGGGTCTGACAACCCCACGGGCCATAGTCACCTGGCAGTAGGTATAAAATTCAAGGATTTATTCCCTGATAAGGTTTATCTTCCGTGGTGTGATGAGCCATAGCCTTATGATAAAAACTCGTCAATAAACCAATGCAACCATTTTTGTGGAGGAAAACCCAATTTATTTAACTCTGCATGGGATCACCAGGATCCTAGAAATACTCCCGCTGGTTCGCCAGCGCCCTGGGCATCGGATATGCAGGCCCAAGACCTATCGATGGCTAAGATGTCTGGTCAAGGTCTCAGAGGCAGCAACCTAGTGGCTATGGGTAAGGAATCACTTATTCGTCATCGTCATCGGAGAGCAACATGTTGACAACATGTCAATGGGGTGTCTTCACTTGGAGAATGATAAAATGCCTTTGAAGGCAGTACCTTGTGAGGGACAATTCCGGCGACCGAATTCTCCCACATCATCTAAGACAAATACAAAACATTTAAATAAAATTTAAATAAATACAAACTTGTTTTTATTTATTCCCTGGTACACCCTGTACCCACACAGTGCAGCCACCAAACGCATACGAAAATAAAACAGCCAAAACAACATCACGCCACCGGACTGACCAATCACAGCGCAGCACGCTATTTAGAATTTTTGCCACACAAAAAGGTATAAAAGGGCGAGCATGCAGTCAGTCGGTCTCTTAGTCTTCTCTTTGTGCTGTTCGGATCACGTGGTGGTAAGTCATTATTTATAAAATTATTTCGCTGACTTTCACTGACTATCGCTGCCGACGTCTCTCTCTGCTACCGTCATTCGTACGACGTAACTTCGCTGTGTGGGTTCCCTACAGGTTCTTACGCTGGTACCCCAGCATATCGCTGCCGACGTCTCTCTCTGCTACCGTCATTCGTACGACGCAACTTCGCTGTGTGGCTCCCCTACGGGTTGTTGCGCTGGTACATCCAGCAGATCGCTGCCGACGTCTCTCTCTGCTACCGTCATTCGTACGACGCAACTTCGCTGTGTGGCTCCCCTACGGGTTGTTGCGCTGGTACATCCAGCAGATCGCTGCCGACGTTTTCCTCTGCTTCCGTCATTCGTACGACGCAACTTCGCTGTGTGGCTCCCCTACGGGTTGTTGCGCTCGTACAACCAGCAGATCGCTGCCGACGTCTCCCTCTGCTTCCGTCATTCGTACGACGTAACCTCGCTGTGTGGTTCCCCTACGGGTTGTTACGCCGGTACATCCAGCATATCGCTGCCGACGTTCTCTCGCTGCATCCACTACTGTTGCTCACGTCAAGGCTCGTCGATACTCACGTCACTTTGTCAAGGCATTACTCAGGTCACTCACGTCAAGGCTCGTCGATACTCACGTCACTTTGTCAAGGCATTACTCAGGTCACTCACGTCAAGGCTCGTCGATACTCACGTCACTTTGTCAAGGCATTAGTCAGGTCACTCACGTCAAGGCACGTCGATACTCACGTCACTTTGTCAAGGCATTACTCAGGTCACTCACGTCAAGGCTCGTCGATACTCACGTCACTTTGTCAAGGCATTACTCACGTTACTAACGTCAAGGCTCCTCACCATTCACGTCGCTCGTCGTCACTAACGTCAAGGCTCGTCACCATTCACGTCACTCACGTCACTTCGTCAAGGCATTACCCACGTCACTTCATCGAAGCTCTCACGTCACTTCGTCGCTCAGGAGTCCCAACTGTCTCACGCCTACACACCGCTCAGAAGTCTCGACTGTCTCATGCCTACACACCGCTCAGGAGTCTCGACTGTCTCACACCTACACACCGCTAAGAAGTCTCGACTGTCTCACGCCCACACGTCGCTCAGGAGTCCCGACTGTCTCACGCCTACACACCGCTCAGAAGTCTCGACGGTCTCACGCTAACGCATCGCCCAGGACTTACGCTCGTCAAAGGCTAACGCATCGCTCAGGACTCACGCTAAATTATAGATTATAAGAAACGTAGAAAAAAAAGAAAATACTTCGAAAAGTCCCAAAAATATAAATTTTATTGTAACGACCCCTTGCCTCAGAACCCTGGTCACGCTGAGTTTACCCCGGCTGGGAAAACTCCGTTACAACCTTCTTCGACCGCAGAGGGGAACGACAATAGCCGGTAAAGGCGACAAACCGCTTGACTGGAAAACTCCGGAAGCCTTGCGGAAACTGTCGCAAGCCCAAAATCAAAATAAATGGCGAGTCTACTCGGCTATCGCCTCGTGCTTCAAGCTTCTAACTCGCACGATAAACTCCACTTTCCTCGCTCGTTATGTAATATATACTATATCATTACAAGTCAACCTGCAACGCTAATAGTCCTGGTATACGAATTACTCATAGATCTTCAGAGTTTATCCGCATTGAAATACATATTTTAGACTGAACGAGTTTTGGGTTGGTGTTAGAAGTGAATACCCTGACTGAAGTAGTCAAAAACACATTATACAATATAAAATATACAAAAAACAAATTTTGGTCAAGATGATATGCTTCTCCAGAATACACCTGTCGGACATAAAACCGAACTTTAAAATAATTATTATAATAACAGTGAATCAGTTTCATTCTTCTCATTAACTATGTTTGAAATATTTCTAACAAATGTTTTTTACTCTTATTTTAAATTGCAGTGTCTTTCATTTGTTATCGTTGAAAAATCAAAGGGATTTATTAAGTGTTTCGTACCCTTAAAAGTTAAAGAACCGCTGCTCGAGAGCAGTACTTCCCAAACTATGAGCCGCGTCGCCCTAGTGGGCCGTGGGGACAAGGGAGTCGCAAAATATTTAAGTATTTCCTTATTTACTACTAGTTTAATGCCCGTCGTGCCTAGGCACGATTGTTCTTCAAAATTTTTCAATCTGATCTTCAATAATTAGTTATGATCGACTTCATTTATATCTAATAATCTATATCTTTGTTGAAAATTGCTAAATTAGAAAAATCTAAAAAAATCAACAAAATTTACCGCAACAAATTAACAAATCAATTTTCAAATGATTTTGTTCCTCATGTTTTGCAATTCGAGCTGCAATTCATTTTTGTTGAATTGCTATTTGTTAACTTGCTGTTATAGCAACCTTTTTTTTACAGTGAAAAAAAAACAAATTGGAAAAATGAGAAAAAAATAATAAATACTGAATGTAGGCGAGAATTACACGAATAGATAAAAAAAAAGTGTGTGCGTGGAGTCCACGTGAAACTTCTTGCTTATTAGAAACTTGCTGATTACCCGGCGCTCCCCAGGTATTTATTCACCACAAGGCAGGGGTAAAAACAAGAATGATATCTATCTATCAGGTAAAATGGCAGTTTTTATTAACAACATTTATTTCAAATTATAGCTATAGTATTCAAATTAAAAAAAACACATACATAATATTAATTTAAAACAAAAACTCCGCCTTGTTTTTCGTCGTGTGGGAGTGGGAGTGGTCTCTGAGTTGGTCACAAATCACAGCTGTTCACTCTTTAGAGATGAGTAGGAATGTTTTTGGCAAGAGAATGAGACGACCACTTCTCCTAGTACGTAGACAGCATGCCGGTCCCAAGCCCGGGTAAAGGAGGAGGGTGCCTAGGCACGATTGTTCTTCAAAATTTTTCAATCTGATCTTCAATAATTAGTTATGATCGACTTCATTTATATCTAATAATCTATATCTTTGTTGAAAATTGCTAAATTAGAAAAATCTAAAAAAATCAACAAAATTTACCGCAACAAATTGTAACGAAGTTCCCCTCGTTACAAACCCTATGTCTAAGTTTTCCGCTTGTCCGTCCGGTCATGTCACTCAGCACATTGGGTTTTGCCTCATAGCATGTACAAATTGCCGATAGCCTGTACAAATTGCCGGCTGCCATATAAAACCATAGGCAGACAACCGCACATGCCGACAGCCACAGCTACATCGTGCGCATACAATCATATATGCCGGCATTCCAAATGCCCATAGCATGTATAAATTGCCGATAACATGTACAAATGGCCGGCTGCCATATAAAACCATAGGCAGACAACCGCACGTGCCGACACAGCGGGTATAGATCATACATGCTGGCAGGCCAAATGCCGATAGCAAGTACAAAGTGCCGACAGCCATATACACACAACATAACGTGTGTACCTTACCGGCAGCCACCACAAAGTAGTGGACACCCAACCAAACACGGGTAAATTATTTGCCTTCAAGTGACAAAATTCCCAACGAGTTCTCAAAAAATATCAATGAGGTTCGGCAACTTGTGCTCATAAATTTGTCGATTCCGACCACGGGCAAAGTTCTCCACCGAACTCAGCCTAATACATTTTGCGTGCTGAGAGATCAGCAAAACATACATTTAATAGACTAGGCGACCGTCTCTAAACCGCGCAATAAATTTCAAAGTGTTCCAAGTCGAACACTTAAATTCATTTTTCCTAGACCGGACGACCGTCTATAAACCGCGTCAACCCACCTGTACTGTCGTGTCTTGACCAGAGGCCGTCAGTGTTCCGTTCCTATCTTACACTGTCGTGTCTTGATCAGAGGCCGTCAGTGTTCCGTCTTTCCGCCGTCCCACTGTCGTGTCTTGACCAGAGGCCGTCAGTATTTCCACCGTCCCACTGTCGTGTCTTGGCCAGAGGCCGTCAGTGTTCCTTCCACCTGTACTGTCGTGTCTTGACCAGAGGCCGTCAGTGTTCCGTCTCTCTCTTCCGCTGTCGTGTCTTGTCCAGAGGCCGTCAGCGTGCCGTACCTCTCTCTCTTCCGCTGTCGTGTCTCGTCCAGAGGCCGTCAGCGTTCCGTCTCTCTCTCTCTCTGTCGTGTCCTGACCAGGGGCCGTCAGCCATTCGTTATTATATTGGTGATGGTATAGTATGTAAGTTATAAGAAATGTTTAGTATAGATTAAGGAAACAAAAAAAAAAAAAAGAATAAATAATAAAAGGAAATAATAAATAAACAATTTGTAACTCGAGACTTATCATTTGGACCCTGGAAGCCGCTGAGTCATACCGCAGCTGAGAAAACCCGTTACAAATTTGGCGCCCGAGCAGGGACCTGACTTTTAAAATCATTTAACCGAAGACCGAGAAAGATATACTCGTCAGAATGACCGAAGATCAACCAATTGGTATATACCAGTTGAAAAAGGATGAGTTAGTTGTGGAGTTGAACCGGCGTGGGTTGGACAGCACCGGTACGATGGACGAACTACGGAAGAGGTTGTCAACCGAGATCAAGAAAAATAAATCTTGCCCAGATCTACGACCGAAAGAATGTTGGCCACCCGAAGTCCAACTACAAACGCTACAAGTACCACAAACCTCCCACCGACCGCCGATATCCGAAAGCAAACCCGACAGCAAACCAGATCAGGCTAACGTACCCAGTCAAACAACTATATCCGGCATATTCCCTACCGCTCGTCTACCACTTGCTGCACCAACCGTTTATCCATCACATACACCGTGCGATGCCGATGTGATGGACAAGGTACGTAAGTGGAACGTCCGATACGATGGAAACAGTAACCCACTGGAGTTCCTAGAGCGGATAGAAGAGTTGGCCGATTGCTACCAACTGCCATTGAATAGAGTAGTAAGAACGCTACCCGAACTGCTGAAAACTTCTGCGTTAGCGTGGTATCGAAATAACCGAGAGTTCATTACCACCTGGGACGAATTCAGCCGAGAGTTGCGTCAGTTCTTCCTTCCGAGACGATATAACACACAGCTGTTAGACAGAATAAGAAGCCGCACCCAAATGGCACGAGAAAAGGGGAAAGAATACATCACCGCCATTCAAACCCTGATGAGGTGGCAGGTTTCCCTGAGTGCAGACGAGAGACTTGATCGCATTTACGACAATCTCCGACCGGAATATCGATATTATATAAAACGGGGGGAATTCGTCACCCTGGCTGAATTAACCGCACTGGTAGAAGACTTTGAGCTCTTGCAAGGCGAATTACCGGTATCACGCCCTACCGCTCCGCAGACTAGACCGATCGTACAATCATACCGAAATACCGCTCCACCGAACCGAAGCAATGGCCCCCCGTACCCTCCGACAGGGCCAATTACACGCAGGCTGACCGAAGGTCAAGAGCCACCATTTAACACCGCACCGCCGCCAGTCCGACCGCTCCAACCAACACCCACCTACAACAGAGAAAGTTGTTGTTGGTCCTGCGGACAACCAGGGCATACTAGACGCGTATGCCAAAACCGCAGAGTATTTTGCTCGCATTGTAGCACCGAAGGCGTTCAGAGCCGACACTGCAAATGCCAGGCGGGAAACGCCAACGGAACGTCCAACACCGTGAGACAATAGACGTTCCTCTAGTAACCACCAGTCTCACTCATTACGCAATACCGATAAGTTTAGGCCAACACACATTCAATGCCATAATCGACACCGGCGCCGGCCGATCGTGCATTGGTGACGAGCTGCATAGCATATGCCAGACCGAAGGGATACCCGCCCAGCAAATTAACATGGTGTTGTTGTTGGCTGACAACTCGACAATTACGTCCCACCAAGCCTACTCCTTGCCACTAAGCTGGGGAGAATGGACATTCACCCACGAGTTTGCGTATGTCCCAAACTTGAGTGACAAGTGCCTCATTGGGACTGATTTTCTGGCAAAGCATGGCTTTACCCTCAACCGTGGCGACAAAATAATTATGGCCACATCCGAACCGCCGTCCAACCTCCGAACACTGCAGACCGAAGCTCAGTGCTTAGAAAGATTTCTGGCCCAGGAGTTGCCCAAGTTCGAAGCCATGAAAGGGTCAACCTCCATGGCAGAGCATGTAATACGTCTCAAACACTCCAGACCATTCAAGCAGAGGTATATGCCTCGAAACCCCGCCATGCAGGCCATAATCAATGAAGAAATAAATCAACTGCTGGCTGAGGGTAAAATTGAGCCCTCTAATAGTCCATATAGTTCGCCAATCGTCTTGGTAAAAAAGAAACAAGGGACTTGGAGATTATGTGTGGACTTTCGGCAACTCAACGAAGTGTCGATTAAAGATGCGTACCCCTTACCACAAATAAATCACATCTTGGACAAGCTGAAAGGGGCTAGGTACATCTCCACCATAGATCTAAAGCAAGGATACTGGCAGATACCACTACACCCCTCCAGCCGGCAATTCACTGCCTTCACTGTCCCAGGTCGAGGCTTATATCAATGGAAGGTGATGCCGTTTGGGCTCCACTCTGCACCCGCAACCTTCCAACGCCTCCTAGATCGTATTATCAGCCCAGAGCTAGAGCCATTTGCGTTTGCATATTTGGACGACATCATAGTCATAGGCAGTACCTTCTCCGAACACATGAGGGCCCTCACTGAAGTGTTCCGACGACTAGAGATTGCCAACTTAAAAATTAATTCCGAAAAGTGTGAGTTTGGCCGCTCAGAAATGAGGTACCTCGGGCATATGATAAGCCAAGATGGCATCCATACCGACCCCGGTAAAATTGAAGCTATAAAAATGCTAACTGCACCATATAATGTCAAAGAACTCCGCCGAATACTAGGTATCGCATCCTGGTACAGACGATTTGTACCAAACTTCTCGACACTAGCCGCCCCGTTAACTAAACTATTAAAGAAGAAACAGAGGTGGCAGTGGGACAAAGATCAGGAAAATGCATTCGAAATGTTGAAGACCAGATTAACGGAAGCACCAATCCTTGCTTGTCCTGATTTCTCGAAAGCCTTCCTGCTGCAGACAGATGCTAGTGCGGAAGGACTTGGAGCGGTATTGTCGCAATCCATCGAAAATCAAGAACATGTCATTGCCTATGCTAGTCGTACGTTAAATGATACCGAGAAAAATTATTCGGTGACCGAGCGTGAATGCTTGGCAGTAGTATGGGGCATCCGCAAGATGCGGCCCTATTTGGAGGGGTATCACTTTGTCGTGCATACTGACCACCGCTCGCTAAAGTGGTTGCACACATTAGACAATCCGTCTGGTCGACTCGCACGCTGGGCGATCGAATTACAACAGTACGATTTCGAGATCGAGTCTCTCTCTCTCTGTCGTGTCCTGACCAGGGGCCGTCAGCCTAACCAAAAAAAAAAAAAAAAAAAAAAAAAAAAAAATATATAATAAAATCAAAGATGGACGGTTATTCGGCGAAGGTCCACACAATATTTTCTTTCTCATATAATAATATCAATTCAATTATAAGAAATCGTTATTAGATTGTAAGAAAATCCTGTATTTCAAATTAAAATTATCGTTAAGAAAATCGTTATGAAGTGAATTGTAGAAAAACCTTTATTTAAAATGAATTACATTTAAGTTTTGACTGAAAATGAAATAGTAGTACCGCTAGAACCTCGTCCACCGGCCCCGTACCCGTAGAACTATCCACCCCCCGAAGTAAGAGGGGAATGTAACGAAGTTCCCCTCGTTACAAACCCTATGTCTAAGTTTTCCGCTTGTCCGTCCGGTCATGTCACTCAGCACATTGGGTTTTGCCTCATAGCATGTACAAATTGCCGATAGCCTGTACAAATTGCCGGCTGCCATATAAAACCATAGGCAGACAACCGCACATGCCGACAGCCACAGCTACATCGTGCGCATACAATCATATATGCCGGCATTCCAAATGCCCATAGCATGTATAAATTGCCGATAACATGTACAAATGGCCGGCTGCCATATAAAACCATAGGCAGACAACCGCACGTGCCGACACAGCGGGTATAGATCATACATGCTGGCAGGCCAAATGCCGATAGCAAGTACAAAGTGCCGACAGCCATATACACACAACATAACGTGTGTACCTTACCGGCAGCCACCACAAAGTAGTGGACACCCAACCAAACACGGGTAAATTATTTGCCTTCAAGTGACAAAATTCCCAACGAGTTCTCAAAAAATATCAATGAGGTTCGGCAACTTGTGCTCATAAATTTGTCGATTCCGACCACGGGCAAAGTTCTCCACCGAACTCAGCCTAATACATTTTGCGTGCTGAGAGATCAGCAAAACATACATTTAATAGACTAGGCGACCGTCTCTAAACCGCGCAATAAATTTCAAAGTGTTCCAAGTCGAACACTTAAATTCATTTTTCCTAGACCGGACGACCGTCTATAAACCGCGTCAACCCACCTGTACTGTCGTGTCTTGACCAGAGGCCGTCAGTGTTCCGTTCCTATCTTACACTGTCGTGTCTTGATCAGAGGCCGTCAGTGTTCCGTCTTTCCGCCGTCCCACTGTCGTGTCTTGACCAGAGGCCGTCAGTATTTCCACCGTCCCACTGTCGTGTCTTGGCCAGAGGCCGTCAGTGTTCCTTCCACCTGTACTGTCGTGTCTTGACCAGAGGCCGTCAGTGTTCCGTCTCTCTCTTCCGCTGTCGTGTCTTGTCCAGAGGCCGTCAGCGTGCCGTACCTCTCTCTCTTCCGCTGTCGTGTCTCGTCCAGAGGCCGTCAGCGTTCCGTCTCTCTCTCTCTCTGTCGTGTCCTGACCAGGGGCCGTCAGCCATTCGTTATTATATTGGTGATGGTATAGTATGTAAGTTATAAGAAATGTTTAGTATAGATTAAGGAAACAAAAAAAAAAAAAAGAATAAATAATAAAAGGAAATAATAAATAAACAATTTGTAACTCGAGACTTATCATTTGGACCCTGGAAGCCGCTGAGTCATACCGCAGCTGAGAAAACCCGTTACAAAATTAACAAATCAATTTTCAAATGATTTTGTTCCTCATGTTTTGCAATTCGAGCTGCAATTCATTTTTGTTGAATTGCTATTTGTTAACTTGCTGTTATAGCAACCTTTTTTTTACAGTGAAAAAAAAAACAAATTGGAAAAATGAGAAAAAAATAATAAATACTGAATGTAGGCGAGAATTACACGAATAGATAAAAAAAAGTGTGTGCGTGGAGTCCACGTGAAACTTCTTGCTTATTAGAAACTTGCTGATTACCCGGCGATCCCCAGGTATTTATTCACCACAAGGCAGGGGTAAAAACAAGAATGATATCTATCTATAAGGAAAAATGGCAGTTTTTATTAACAACATTTATTTCAAATTATAGCTATAGTATTCAAATTAAAAAAAACACATACATAATATTAATTTAAAACAAAAACTCCGCCTTGTTTTTCGTCGTGTGGGAGTTGGAGTGGTCTCTGAGTTGGTCACAAATCACAGCTGTTCACTCTTTAGAGATGAGTAGGAGTGTTTTTGGCAAGAGAATGAGACGACCACTTCTCCTAGTACGTAGACAGCATGCCGGTCCCAAGCCCGGGTAAAGGAGGAGGGTGTGGGGTAACAGGGCAACCCTATCCTCAATAAATCAAGTGGAGGAGTAAACCTCGACAGACTAAAAAATCCTAAATCCAGTGGTGAGACACGTGCGAGGGATGCATGGCCATTAGTTGTTGGTCGCTAGCACGGGACTTCGGATACCTGGCAACCTCCGATTTTAACCGGTCTTCTCGTGGTATACCGGGCTCTACCATGGGTGACATATTTTCCCGGATACTCGTGGGAAATATAGATAAACCACTTAATATAAATGAGACCGATGCATCTCCAATCGCATCAACCTCGGTACCTGCGTTTGAGCGGGCCGTTGTAATGTCAGAGGCTTCTGTGCCCCAGACAGTCATCCCAGTGGTGACACCAATATCGAGATGTGCTTCTGGGCCACTCGAAACCTCGTCAGGAACTGATTCCCTTCCGACGGTCAATCAAGTGTTGACAGCAAACGCGGAACCTGCTCAAATGCAGACCGTTGTTTCGTCGGTGGGGGATAAGCTCTCCAAGGTCAACCCCGTGTTGAACATAACCTCACTCTTAGATGTTGGCAACAAGGGTGTGGATTCGAATACATCCGAGTCTGACACATCCGAAGTTGTCGACACCATCAGCGTCATCTCGGAGAAATCCGGATGCTCCTCGGTTGGGATCGCACTAGGGGGAATGCAGATCCAACAACAGGCTTATGTTAAGCTAACTTCGAGGGAAAAAAGACGCTTTAAGCATGCTTTACGCATAGGGAAAGACAGAGACAGTGCTCTTGTTTTTGCCAAAGCGGCGCCTCCTACTAAGAGCGTTGTCAAACGCGTCAGGTCGGAAGACCAGACACCGCCCTCATCGACTGCCAAGAAGGCCAGAGCAGGACCCTCACCTGACATTCCCACTTTCAGTCAAGTGACCAGTGCTGTCAGACTGGGGGTTGTCCCGGTCGACCTGTCGAAGAAACCGCTGACAAAGGAGCAAATCGCTCACCTTCAAGAAGCGGTTATCGACACCTCGATTGAGATGATCGGCTGCGGCGTTTGGCCGCGCTTCACCGGAACGTATCCCAAATCAGGATGGATGATTTTGATCTGTCTAGACAGCTCTACTGCCGGGTGGATGCGCTCCAACTTCCAAAAAATTAAAGATAAAAGTGGACTGGACGTGATGTTAGTGGAAGAGGGATCTTTCCTGAAGACACACATCGTCCGTGGGTTCTTTCCACAAAGCACTGAACTCCCTTCAGAGAAGGTTCTGGCCACAATCGAGGCCCAGAACGAAGGCTTAAATGCCATTTCATGGAAGGTGGTACAGAGAAAGAAGGAAGGTGCACTCCTTCATCTCGTAATGGCGGTTGACGACGCCTCCATGATAAGACTTAGTGCCAACAAAGGCATTATAGGGTACCGCTTTGGTCAGATTAGGCTGATTCTTAAGAGCACCGATAAGAACTCTGCATCTGACCAATGCACCTCTAACACAGACAGCTCTGCTCAAAATACCACTGAGCCAGCTTGTCTGAGTGTATGTATGTGCCTATGCATACTTCCCCGGCGATGAAGATATCATTCCGCCTAAAGAGGTGCAGGACATGATGCCGCACTGTAAAGATAGGAACATCCATTTCATCATAGGATGTGATGCCAACGCACACCATGAGGTTTGAGGAAGCAGCGGTATCAATCGAAGGGGTGAGTGTCTTTAAGATTATCTTATTAGCAATAATGTAGATATGGTAAACAAGGGCTCTAAACCAACCTTCGTAAATGCGATTCGCGAAGAGGTACTAGATCTCACACTCGCGAGTCCATTTATCTCAAATTCCATTTTTAATTGGCATGCGCCTCGCTGTCAGACCACCAACACATCAGGTTTGACATTCCAGGCGCGTTGGAACATGCCTCTCCCAGATATGATCCTAAGTCAACCGACTGGAATCTTTATCGAGGACTAGTTCTCTCCAAATTAGATTTGCTTGTCTCACCTATTGACTCAATAGAGGTACTAGACGAGGCAGCTTACCAAGTAAATGATTTACTACTTACTTCCTACCATGGCAGTTGTGTCGTCAAAACTAATCTTTGTAAACGCAAAGTTCCTTGGTGGAATGACATACTGGCCAGGCTCAGGAGGAAAGTTAGAAAGCTCTTCAACTCAGCTAAACACACGAAGAGGTGGGACGAATATAAGTCCGCCCTTACAGAATATAACTCTGAACTAAGACGATCTAAGTGGGCCACGTGGAGGAAGTGCTGCGAGAATATCGCTGAAATGCCAGCAGCTGCGCGAATCCACAAGGCACTTGTTAAGGATCAGACAAATAGTGTGGGTCTGTTGAAAAAAAAAACGGCACCTACACGACGGACCGGGAGGACACACTAAAAACACTTCTACACGTTCATTTCTCCGGCTCGTACAACAGTGTACCACACACAAATTCGAACACGACTGACCGTAGGGTTAGTATCGCTAGTAGAACTAATAGTTTATCTGGTAAGATATTTGCCTCAGATAAAGTTAGATGGGCAGTAGGCTCCTTCAAACCATTCAAAGCCCCTGGGGGGGATGGCATCTTTCCTGCTCTTCTACAGAAGGCGATCGATGCAATCCTTCCAAGTTTAATTTTATTATTTAGAGCTAGCTTCAACTGGGGATACATCCCTTTTGCCTGGAGACAGGTAAACGTGATTTTTATCCCCAAACCAGGCAATAGGCCCAGTGAGCTACCTAAATCATACAGACCATTCAGTCTAACATCGTTTGTCCTGAAAATCATGGAGAGACTCATTGATGTTTATATTAGAAGCAGACTAGAGGTGTCTGCTCCTTTGCACTCAAGCCAGTTTGCATACAGAAAAGGCAAAAGCACAGAAGGTGCCCTCCACTATCTGGTTAAAAAGATAGAAGGAACATTTCGATACAAGGAGGTTGCTTTGTGTGCATTCCTGGACATTGAAGGCGCCTTCGATAACACTGGCTATGTTTCTATAGAGAGAGCTATTAGCAACAAGGGTATCGAAACCTCGAATCTGTGGATTAGGGCTATGCTCGAGATTCGGGATATTACATCTTCCTCAGGAGGATTGTCATTGTCTGTGACCGCAGTAAAGGGATGCCCCCAAGGAGGAGTTCTCTCTCCCCTTCTGTGGTCACTGGTCATAGATGATCTCTTGGCCAATCTACACAGATCAGGCTACACCGCCATTGGCTATGCTGACGACCTGGCAATTATAATTAGAGGCAAACACTGCAAGACTATCTCTGCTGTCATGCAATGTGCGCTCTTAAAAGTTTTAGACTGGTGTAGCAGGGAAGGGTTATCCATCAATCCTTGCAAGACGGTTCTAGTGCCTTTCACCAAAAGAATTTTGATTGACTTAAACCCAATCACCATTAAAGGCACCACTCTTATGTACTCCAGCGAGGTCAAATACCTCGGTGTTATCCTTGATAAAAGACTTAACTGGAATGCTCATATCAAGTCTGCTACTAAACGCGCTACAAGGGCCATATGGGCCTGCAGGAGACTTTACGGCAGTACTTGGGGCCTCAATCCTAAGATGATATATTGGATTTACACGTTGATGGTGAGACCCATAATCTCGTATGCAGCCATAATATGGTGGCCCAAGGTACTCGAGCGAAAAACGGCAAACGAGCTTCAGAAGCTCCAAAGAATTGCCTGTCTAGGTATTACAGGTGCTATGCGCACCTGCCCAACGACAGCATTAGAAGCTATCGTAGGTCTTTCGCCCCTTCAGGTATTCATCAGGAAGACGGCCGCTAGATGCGCTATTAAGCTGCAACTAGAATTTAAGTATAAACCAGGCGACCTTGTGAGACACCTGAGTATTCTCAACTCAATTCCCCAAAGAGACATGTTCTGCACAATACCGGACGTTATGGTCAGGGAGTACTGTTTCGGAAGGTTATTTGAAGTAGAGATCTCAGACCGCGCAAGCTGGTCAAATGGTGATCCGACACTAGACACTAATGGTCTGGTTTGGTTCACTGATGGATCAAAGATGGAATCTGGAGTTGGAGCCGGTTTCTACGGACCTAACACAAAGGTCTCGATACCAATGGGAGACAGTCCAACGGTCTTCCAAGCCGAACTCCATGCCATAGAGTTCTGTGCCAGGTTAAACCTTAGCAAAGGCGTTAAAGGCGTTAGAATATATATTTACTCAGACAGCCAGGCAGCAATTAAAGAGCTGTCGTCCAACTTAACGGACTCTTTAACAGTAAAAAGCTGCTACGAAGCATTGCAATCTCTGGCCAGACACAACAGGGTTAAGCTCGGTTGGGTACCAGGTCATAGAGGTATCGCAGGCAACGAAGCCGCAGATGAACTAGCTAGAGCTGGCTCAGAAACTGCATTCATAGGACCTGAACCTTTTTGTAGCGTCAACTGGTGTGCCGCCACGAAGGTGTTAAACTGTTGGGAGGGAGAACTTCGCCTGGCACATTGGATTAATACCCCAGGGCTAAGGCAATCCAAACAACTGATCAGACCCTATTCATACAAAGAAATCCTGAATCTTGATAAAGGTAGCATTAGGAAACTAGTAAGTTTTCTAACTGGCCACTGTGGCCTTAGATACCGTCTTAGCAAAATGGGGGTGTGCTCTCTAACAGAATGCAGATTCTGTGCGGAGGATGAGGAGTCATCCGAACATGTTCTCTGCGATTGCCCAGCACTTATTTGGTTAAGGAAACGCATATTCCATAAGGAAATATGCTCAACAGCGGAGTTGAAAAACTCTGCTACTAAGGACATATTAACCTTTATTAGGAAAGTTGTATGTCTTTTAGACAATTAATGCCCTATTGATACAATAGATCTTTCAGGTCGCGGTGTCAGTCACTTGGACTAGGGTTTCCTAAAAAAAAAAAATTTAAAACAAAACTTGGTTGTATACAATGTTTTTAGTTTCACCTGCAAGAGCAAGAATAAATAAATTCTTATGTCAACCAACCCATCCCAGAGCAAGTAAAATAAAGTTGTCCGTAGGAAAAACATAGCGATCTCAAATCTATACTCCGCAGTACCTAATAAACTGTCCGTCAACGAAAACGCAAGTTTTACTGGAAATTGCAATCTCTTAAATATAAAAGGTACATCCGTCGAAAAGAGTGCTATTCGTGGGATAAAAACTGTTTCACACTGTTCCTTTTCTGCCAAGATAGTCGCTTTAATTATATTGCCCAGCATCTTTACGCACAGTCTTGTGCCGTTGCAAAGTTCTTGCGAGTCGAGATTCCGTAGTAAAATAATTGGAGATCCCACGGTAAGACGATGTGGTGGCAATCCAGACGAATCAAGTGAGTTTAGGAACTCATTATTATTATTATTAACTTCCTCATCAGTATCTACATCGGTATCTATACACTTATATTCAGTGACTATGCCTATTAACATGGCAAGTATTTGTTAATATCGTGGGTGTCTCCATTGTTAGTAGCAAGAATGGCCCCTTCTCGCAACCGGTTTAAAATGTGATAGTTTGGAGAAACAGCCAGATAAATGGAATTTATTAGTTCTGCGGTAGATTTCAAAAATCGATGTCAACTTAATATTATCATAAAACACGGCTACTAATCTACCTTTTTCAATTTGAAGTAGTGGCGACAATGTTCTCATCCCCAAATTCGTCGCCAAATGGTCGCCGAGTACCATCTAAACAACACTATTCATCTCAGCGACCCCGAAAACTATGGGATCGAAACTAATATCGGTGACTCTCCCCACTCCGGGGATACAACTCACCCATAGGAGTGTCCTACCAACACTAATACTAATACCGATCATCCCCTTCAGGTATCGACCCCGTGCTATCGTGAACGTGCTATCCCCCTCACCTATATTTCTATGTATAACTATTATGTATACCAAGCTTGGTTGAAATTGGTCAAGGCGTTCCAGAGTTAGTTAGGCACAAGTATACAAATAAATTCTCTATTTTATACATATAGAAGATTCATAGATACATATACATACATGTACATATACATACATATACATATACATATACATATACATATACATATACATATACATATACATATACATATACATATACATATACATATACATATACATATACATATACATATACATATACATATACATATACATATACATACATATACATACATATACATACATATACATATACATATAGATACATATACATATACATATACATGCATATACATAGATAAGATAAGTTATTAGAATTTTTTTTGACCAAGAGATAATAGCTGAGAAAATAGTAAGGATGCGGATATAATCTCAAATAAAAAACGCGAGATTGGTTTCTATTGACTGATTAATGTACTTGGTATCCAGTATTTTGATATCATTTCCAATATATCTAAATGCAATTGTCAAGGAGTCCTGAAGTCAGGACCACAAAAGACCCCCAAGAGACACCCATGAGACCCCAATAAGACCCCCAAAGGACTCATCAAACGCACTCTCCTCCACCCAGAAGATCACCCAAAAGACCGACAAAAATACCCTCAAGAAACCACCGAAAGACTCCCGAAAGACCCACAAAAGAGCCCAAAAAGACCCAAAAAAGACCACTAAAGGACTTTTAATTTGGACAGCACTGATAATAATGAATGATTTCAAACTACTACTAAGCTACAGTCGCTAGCAACTTAAAAGCGTTATGTGCCGGCTTTTTTACGTAAAACAGAACAGTAGTTCGTTTTTAAATTCTCTATATTAACTTCGCGTTCCCGTGGCTGGCTGGCTGGTCAGATCTTGCGATCAATTTATAACCCACTTCCAAAAGCCCGAATTTATTGAAATTTTGCACATATGTGTATTTCCGGTGACATCAATTTCTATTAAAATTTGGAGCCCATTTAAATTTGTTTCAAAATCTACCCAATTTTCTTAAAATTTTAAACACTGTGTATCTCCGATGGGCAAAACTTTCTGTAAAGTTCTTGGAGTGAGGGGGGCTCATATAAATTTTTTAAAAATTAGCTCAATTTTCTTAAAATGTGAAAAACATATGTATCACCGATGGACAAAACTTTGTGTAGAATTTTTGGAGTGATCGGGTCCTGTGGCCATATAAATTTTTTAAAAATTAACCAGATTTTCTTCAAATTTTAAACACCCGTGTATCTCCGATGGACAAAACTTTGTATAGGCTCGACGGTTGCCCATACCAATTTTAAAAATTAACCAGATTTTCTTCAATTTTTTAACACCTGTGTATCGATGAACAAAATTTTTTGTAAAATTTTTGGAGTGATCTTTACAAATTAACCTGATTTTCTTCAAATTTTGAACACATATTTATCTCCGTTTGACAACACTTTTTGTAAAATTTTTTGAGTGATTGACTCCTAAGCCTGGAAAGTCGTGTTTTGAACACACCTCCATTTTTTGTAAAAATTTTAGAGTGATCGGGCCCCGGGCTCTCAATTTTTTTTAAAGTAACCTGATTTACACATGTGTATCTCCGATTAGAGAATTTACACGAAAAATGTTTATGGGTTATATTTTTAGTTTTATAAAACATTTTTTGTTTTTGAAGTTTATTTGGGTTCAAAAACATGATTATAAAGAATTTTATTATTTGTTACAAAAATAATGCTTTAAACTATCAATGATAAAAGGCGTTTTATTAGAATTATTTTTCTTGGGAGGACTAAATTTTCTTTCCAGATTTAGGGAACCGCAATATAAAAAAGTTTGAGAAGCACTGCTATAGAGCACGGATTTCGCTGCAAAGAACAGATCTGAAAATATTATCGATCACTTTCTCTGCGTTGAGTCGATTAATTAGTATTTTGAACATTTTGCAAAAATGTCTATCAGAGAATCTAAAGTTTTTTTCATTTATTAATGCCGGCATTAAATTAAAATAAAAAGATAATGTCTAAATAAATAAAAATTAAACTTTGTTCTTTTGTTATTTATGGAAACTCACATTTACCAACCGATTTTTATGAAATTTTCAATATATATTTTTGGCAGGTATAACGAAGGTTATAGGATACAATACACCCCCTTCCTTCTCACGAGAATTAGGGAAATGTAAAATGCTAATATTGTATACATCACAGAGGTTAGAGGAAGGCGGTGGTTTATATGTGTGAGTAGCGGAGCAACCGGAAATGCTAGTAATAAATATTGAAAGCCCATTTGTCATGCAAAAGCTTTTTTTTTGTTACGACTAAGCCAATAAAAATTCACTTTGATTCATTCCCTCCATCTGCACTATTATACGAGTATGTTGCTTAAAAAGCAAATATGAATTCGTATCGTATAATATAACATGGACTCTTTGGTCAGGTGGTCAAGTTAAATAAATGGCTCATTTATTTTTCTTAAAAAAGAAAAATTTCAAATGTACATTCACGAAGCTATTACATCAAAATTGACCAAATGATGTTCATTTCGATTTTGACTGACGAAAATATGAAATGTCGATCGTTTCTATATCGTTTCCCATTTGTGTAATGGCTGTTCCGTGCAACACACGTATCGGTCCATAAATGCTAATAGCACCACCAGAAACTCAAAAGCAAAGCAGTCCTCACATGCACTGATGTAAAGTAAAAAAAAACTTCAATACAGCATGATGACGATGGCGCACATATATCATGCGTGTTATATTACGAGCACTGCGACTTCAGTTTTCGATGCATATTGCAGTTCAGTGAAGAAAAAGTCAAGAAAAATTGACCACGTTGCAGGATATTTATGCACAATTATTATGAAATATGACCAAGTGAAGATATTTGATTGTGGCCATTAAAATTGCATTCGTGTTGTCAGAAAAATAAAGGAATTCCGCAGCACAGAAACGATAAAGTTGAAGCACATGGAAGGAAGTGCCAGATTTGGAGCGTGACAATAAATACATTTTAAAATTGCTTAACGTGCTCGTATATTATGGTTTGTTTATACCAGCCAGGTTTTAACAAGATGGCCGAATAATCGGGTTATTGAAGTCGAAGCTCGGCGACTGTGATGTTATCTTTAGAAATTGACCAGTCAATTGGCAGCCTCATTTCGGTGATTGGACGCCTCTGGACTTTTTGGGAGGCTATGCCAAGTTTACGATCTGTGTCAATAAGACAAAGACTTTATGGTTGATGGTTGCAGCGTAAAAGTCCATGATAAAATTTTTGTTAGCATACGACAAAAATTTCAGTGATATATACCTATTTTGCACAAAGTAGCTGATAATATAAGTTATTTATCAATTTTTAAAATTCATACACGAAATTTATAATTGCACGAATTTCAAAATGTATGTACATTGAACAAAATATCAATTCTGCTCAAAATAGTAGAGCCTTTACAAAATGTAAAAGAAAACTTAGGGAGATTCGAACCCGATACCCGTCTCTATCTATAGCTCTATATTTCAAACGCCAACTGTTGTAAACTTGAAGATGTACTGCCATTATCATTCTCGTCGGTTTTCTGTGGTGTATAATTATATGGCGGTCAGCCATCAGCAGAAATAGGGGGAATAACACAGAATGCTCTAGAATTGCAAGTGGCCGTAACTATCTCTGACTAGTGGAAGTGCGATCAAACCTCCACGTGGTGGACGCTGGTAATTTTCCTCCAATGCAGGAAAAGCTGAATGCTCGGGCTAGCCCCTTCAAAGTAAGGTTGGCGCGAGGCCAATAACCTCGCCTGTAAAAAATTATTATTACGGAACCCAAAATCAGCCTCGGATACACTGATGAACGACGACGACCACGGCAACGAAAACGGCTAACGATTTAAGAATTTTCTCATAGAACGTACGCTCACTGTATAGAGCCCGAGCTGCACAGCAGCTGGCCGATACCTTGTCTAAGTATAAGGATGACATAACAGCAATCCAGGAGATGCGGTGGACAGGGAATGGTGTCTTACAAAAATCAGAATATGACATATATTACAGCTGTCATGCAAGACATCATGTGCTCGGGGTGGGGTGCAAAGAACAGATCTGAAAAATATTATCGATCACCTTCTCTGTGTTGAGTCGATTAATTAGTATTTTGAACATTTTGCAAAAAGGTCTATCAGAGAATCTAAAGTTTTTTTCATTTATTAATGCCGGCAATAAATTAAAATAAAAAGATAATGTCTAAATAAATAAAAATTAAACTTTGTTCTTTTGTTATTTATGGAAACTCACATTTACCAACCGATTTTTATGAAATTTTCAATATATATTTTTGGCAGGTATAACGAAGGTTATAGGATACAATACACCCCCTTCCTTCTCACGGGGGTTAGGGAAATGTAAAATGCTAATATTGTACACCCCACAGAGGTTAGAGGAAGGCGGTGGTTCATATGTGTGAGTAGCGGAGCAACCGGAAATGCTAGTAATAAATATTAAAAGCCCATTTGTCATGCAAAAGCTTTTTTTTGTTATGCGACTAAGCCAATAAAAATTCACTTTGATTCATTCCCTCCATCAGCACTATTATACGAGTATGTTGCTTAAAAAGCAAATATGAATTCGTATCGTATAATATAGCATGGACTCTTTGGTCAGGTGGTCAAGTTAAATAAATGGCTCATTTATTTTGAACCCATAGCTTACACGAGAACACTAATGACAATGGACAACGAGTTATAGAGATGGCAGCAAGCAATAATTTGGTCGTTGCGAGTACAAGGTTTTCGCGTCGTAGAGATCGTAGAGTCGTAGAGATCGAAACGACTGGTGTTCTATGACGAATGTAAGCTAACGACTGAACGTAAGAATGTTGCG
Source organism: Nephrocerus scutellatus (assembly GCA_947095585.1). Taxonomy (NCBI): domain Eukaryota; kingdom Metazoa; phylum Arthropoda; class Insecta; order Diptera; family Pipunculidae; genus Nephrocerus; species Nephrocerus scutellatus. The sequence continues at coordinate 91,730,238 of OX352763.1, forward strand.
TACCGAGCAATGGAACAATCTCATAGAACGCGGGCACGCGAAGATGAATATAAAGAGCACAGAAGATATGAAAAAACAGTTCACCGACGAAAGAAAGCAGACTGGGAAAAGAATCTCGTCCGTGAACTGGAACAGTACAGAGAGCAAGGACCGCACCAGGGCTGCACATAAATGAGAGCAAAACAAAGTACATGGTGGCCACGTCTGCGAGTAGAAGATCCAACATTGGTCCCTCAATTCAAATAGTGGAGCGCGAATTTGAAGTAGTGCAATCCTTTAACTATCTTGGGTCAACTATAGCAGCCGATAACAGCACGAAACCAGAAATACGCGCACGGTTGCTTAAAGCCAACAAAGCCTACTTTAGTCTGTCAAGACTTTTCAAATCCAGGAACCTAACCATAACATCCAAGCTGCTGATATATAAAACAATGGTCATACCAGTATTTACATATGGATCCGAGACTTGGATGCTTAGCAAAAAGCATTCTGAACTATTAGCCTCTTAGTTCGAGAAAAGTCTTACGGAGAATTGTTGGCCCCGTATGTGAGGAAGGACGATTCCGGAGCCTCTATAACGATGAGATCTACGAGCGTTACTGCGATTGCGACATCGTGAAGAAAATTAAGCTCGGTAGGCTCCGGTGGGCAGGACACCTAGCTCGCATGAGCGAAGAGGATCCTGCTCGGAAAGTTCTTTGCGGTAGGATTTATGGAACACGACAGCGAGGACGGCCAAGCCTACGCTGGAAGGATGGCGTAGACCAGGACGCCCAGAGTTAAAGGATGCCAAACTGGATGACATCGGCTCGAAATCGGGACCGGTGTAGAGACTTTTTGCGGAGGGCCAGGACCGGACCCCGGTTGTAGAGCCAAATATGATGATGATGATAATTATATGCACAATAATCGTAGAATTATATAGATGTTGTTTTAATTTATACAAAAAAAAAATTTATGGGCCCCCACGAACCCGGAGCCCGGGGTCTCCAAAATTTTTACAAGAAGTGTTGTCCATCAGAGATACACATGTGTATAAAATTCGAAGAAAATCGAGTAAAATTTTGTAAAATATTTGAATGGGAGCCCCCCGACCCTGTGGCCCTAGGGGCCTCAAATTTTAATAGAAAGTGTCGTCTCCGAAAATACACATGTGTGCAATATTTCAATAAAATCGGGCTTTGGGAAGTGGGTTAAACATTTATCGCAAGATTCCACGACAGACGACCGACGACCTACCCACGGGCAAGTGAAGTTAATATAGAGAATTTAATAATAAAGACAGATTTTAGGCCACTTTTTTCGATTAACACTAGCCATGGCCACAAGCAGCAATGTTAGCGTTAAGGGTTTCAATAAGTTGATGCCGGCTTAACAGCATAAACCAATGAACCAAAGAACTCCGATAGCTGTCATCTTGCCCATAATTTTAAATCGTCATTAGAAAGAGCAGGACAGCTTCAGAAAGAGTAGAACCATTTCATTTTCTTTTCTATGAATTACACGGCGTGTCCAGTAAAAATTTCAAGTTAAACATATGATCGCTTCGACTGATCTCTGCCTGAGCTAGGTAGCTCGTCCGAAGATGATGAATGAGATGAGACGGGGATTGCTGTAGAGAAAGCACTAGTCAAGGTGCTCGGCTACAGGGCAGTGCTGGTTCGAGCACTCCACTACCTAGTCAAACGATAACAGCTCTATACCTAAGTTTGCAGATGCGGACTCTAAGCAGCAAGCCAAAAAGTGAAACTGCAGCGCTGCTGCACAATAACATTTTCCTGATACTCATCATCAATGAAGATTGCCTAGAAGCTCTAGACAGTGTGGGACATAGGCTTAGGTTTGCCATCAGCTTAAAGTGTTCCGGATTCCCATGATAAGGACAATCCAGAGGAGGACGTGGCCTCCAAATTACCTGGAGAACAGATGATGGCAAATCTTTCGACAGATCCGGCGCCTTATTTTCCAAATAATGGTGACGATGTCAAAGCACTGCAGATTAACCCCTCAAACACTCAAGGTGTGCGTCAGATTATATGCAGGTTTTCCTGAGAGAGAGAGAGAGAAACGTAGACATCGTCCTGATACAAGATCCTGGGTCAGAGGTACTGATGTCAGGGGTCTATCATACAAAGAGTTTAACTTTGTTTACAAAAAATACAAAGGTAAGCCATCTGTGGAAGTTCGCAAAATAACGACGGGGTGAGTCCGTATTTGAATTCCTTATAAACTTTAAAAACGCACCGCCGGAGGCAGTCGCTGATTTCATAAATTAATCGCTAGGAAACAGCGTCCTGATGGAGTGTGATGCCAATGCCATGCACAGCTTCTGGGAAAGTTTGCAATATAACGAACGGGGTGAGTTCTTATTTGATTTTCTTATATGCTTTAAAGTTATGATATGTAATACTGGTATGAATCCAACCTTTATCTTTCCGAGTTCGGACTAGTTAAATGGATGGAAGGAGGTAATAACTACTAGCAATTTTCACTTCAGGGTTGACTACTGGACAGTTTCCAGTGCCTACTCACATTCCGGTCACAAGTATATAATGTCCGACCTGTCCCTCCATTTCCCTAAACAGTACATTAAAAGAACGAACTGAATGAAGTTCAGTACATATCAAACTGGCCAAAATTCCTAATATCGAACCTGTTACGACTACGGACGTGGACTCAAACTCAAGTTGTTTGTAGGTTCCATGGATATGGCCATGAAAGTTTCATGCCCGATCAGTCGTAGCAGGAAAAATCAAAAATATATAAGAAAGCCATCAGGAAAGCTTGCTTCCAGGATAGAGTTTTGTCATTCCATTGAGTGCACCAAAGACTCGGCCAGAATATGTAAATTCTATACAAGAAAACTCTTGTTCGGCCTTTATCAAAATATCGGATGGCAGTTTGGTCAGGATCCATGGTCGTATCTCTGGATATTCTGATTAACACCCAATGTTATGCTTCAGAAGACCATAGGTGTGTCGACCTCAAGGCTAGTGAATATTTTTAGATGTTGCATATGACTAAGCTATGTTCCCCAAAGAAGCCAGAAGACTTCACGAATCTGCGAACGATTTTAGACCACTCAGTCAGTCTATTGTCGTTCCTGTTGAAAAACTCCTCTGGAACAAATATTTTAGACTATCACATAAGAATAAGTTTTGAAGATACTGTATCAAAATGCCAACATGCTTACCTTAAAGGCAGGTCCACAGAAACGGCCCTCCATGAGGGATTGAACACTCGCTTCACTTTAAAAAACACACCCTTGCCACCTTCCTCGATATAGAAGGTGCCTTCAACAATGTATACATTGAATCGATCCAGGAGGCTATCACTCAGTTGGGGGTGGAGTAACTCCTTAGCAAGTAAATCCATGTTAATTTGGGCAATAGTGGTTTCACAAAATAAGTCGACCGTGGCTGCTGGTTATAAACAAGAACACTTGAGTTAGACAGGACGAAAGCTTTCGTGAATGCAGATGAAGTAGTGATACCTGTATCAGGACAGTACCCTTCCGTGATTACTGAAGTCATGCAGAAGGATCTAAGCATGGTTAGCTCCTGGGTGGCCAGCTGTGGCCTGGGGGTTAACTATGGCAAAACGGAAATGGTACTTTTCATTGCTAATTTTAAAATACCGAATTTTGTCCTGTCCTGTCCTGTCCTGTTTGCGTAATCCTAGAGAGGGAACTCAGCTGGAGGTCGAATATAGAATGTAAGGCTAAGAAAGCATGTATTGATCTAGCCACAAACCCATTGGAAAGAAATAGGGAAGGCACCCGTAAATGGCTTTGTGGATGTACGCAACGGTAGTGAGTTCTATTCTCACGTATGGTCTGGTGGCCGGCAATAAGCAAAAAGTACAATGCCAGCAAGATTAGTAGAATACAAAATAACGTCAGCTGTTGGCGTTACGGAACCACTACGATCCAGCCCCAACGATGCTCTAAATACAATCCTATACCTATATCCCGACCTATTTATTAATTATGTTGCGACGTGCAGCGCGGTCCGTCTCAGAGAATATGGGTGCTTTGTCACCAAACCATATGATCACCGCAATATACTGTAGATGTTACCAAAGGATTTTCCGTCGAGTTTCCGACTCGAGAAAGTTGGAAGGACGGGAAAGTTTTGAAACTTTTTGATATAACTCTATTCACCGATGGATCCAAGATGAGAAATTGAGCCGGCGCTGGAGTTTTTTGTGAAAACCTTAATCTTTCAAGGTCCTACAAGCTATCTGATTCTAGCATTTTCCAGGCGGAGACTTACTGGCGAAGAAGGGCGTCACACTGTGTATGGAGTACACTGAGAGAGTCTGCTGTCCTTTGAGCTCCGTCAGAGATTATGTTATTACTTTCCTTCCCATCAAAAGACAGCTAAGGTGGATTAACTTGGCCATTTGCAACACATCAAGGGAGATGTGGCCTTCCTATAACAAAGGCAAATCCACCGAGAAGATCTCCAGATCACGGAGGGATGTTTCAATAGTGGTTGCCGTAATTACGGATACGGTGGTTTCACAAAATAAGTCGACCGTGGCTGCTGGTTATAAACAAGAACACTTGAGTTAGACAGGACGAAAGCTTTCGTGAATGCAGATGAAGTAGTGATACCTGCATCAGGACAGTACCCTTCCGTGATTACTGAAGTCATGCAGAAGGATCTAAGCATGGTTAGCTCCTGGGTGGCCAGCTGTGGCCTGGGGGTTAACTATGGCAAAACGGAAATGGTACTTTTCATTGCTAATTTTATAATACCGAATTTTGTCCTGTCCTGTCCTGTCCTGTTTGCGTAATCCTAGAGAGGGAACTCAGCTGGAGGTCGAATATAGAATGTAAGGCTAAGAAAGCATGTATTGATCTAGCCACAAACCCATTGGAAAGAAATAGGGAAGGCACCCGTAAATGGCTTTGTGGATGTACGCAGCGGTAGTGAGTTCTATTCTCACGTATGGTCTGGTGGCCGGCAATAAGCAAAAAGTACAATGCCAGCAAGATTAGTAGAATACAAAATAACGTCAGCTGTTGGCGTTACGGAACCACTACGATCCAGCCCCAACGATGCTCTAAATACAATCCTATACCTATATCCCGACGTATTTATTAATTATGTTGCGACGTGCAGCGCGGTCCGTCTCAGAGAATATGGGTGCTTTGTCACCAAACCATATGATCACCGCAATATACTGTAGATGTTACCAAAGGATTTTCCGTCGAGTTTCCGACTCGAGAAAGTTGGAAGGACGGGAAAGTTTTGAAACTTTTTGATATAACTCTATTCACCGATGGATCCAAGATGAGAAATTGAGCCGGCGCTGGAGTTTTTTGTGAAAACCTTAATCTTTCAAGGTCCTACAAGCTATCTGATTCTAGCATTTTCCAGGCGGAGACTTACTGGCGAAGAAGGGCGTCACACTGTGTATGGAGTACACTGAGAGAGTCTGCTGTCCTTTGAGCTCCGTCAGAGATTATGTTATTACTTTCCTTCCCATCAAAAGACAGCTAAGGTGGATTAACTTGGCCATTTGCAACACATCAAGGGAGATGTGGCCTTCCTATAACAAAGGCAAATCCACCGAGAAGATCTCCAGATCACGGAGGGATGTTTCAATAGTGGTTGCCGTAATTACGGATCATTGGTCAGTAGGCAGCCAGCCAGCCAGCAAGCCACACGCTACCAAACTGGGAATCCATCATAATACCTTTTGCGGGAGTTGCTTGGATGTAAATGGGAAATAAACTCTCATTCATTATCTTTGCAAGTGTCCGACGCTGGCGGGCTCACGACTCCGAAAACTGAGTAATCCCTTCATTTCCGACCCAAGGCGCTTTCGGAGTGTGGCATCACTGATCTGATATCGTATCTGAATGCCGCAGTTTGGATATAATCAACCCAACTTTCTTTCTTTCCAAGTGATCTAATGAGGACTGGTTACAAAATATTACACTGAAGCGCTACTTGAGACCCTCGCTAAGATAGCGCAAGACTCGCGAAAATAACCTATTATTAATTTTCCATAAACCATACCGACCGGCTGGAGTCCCTCATCAATTAGGAAACCGTTGCGTGTGTAAAGAATATTGGTTCAAAATTAACTCAAGAATTCAGCCACGCAAAAGCAAAGCCAGACTATTTCTAGACTAAAGACGTTATCATCGTGTGAATCAAATAAGCTCCCTTTATTCCTGCGAGATCATCCGTTATCAGTTCAATTTCCGCCGACCCGAATTCAATTTATATGCATTGATAATTACAATTTATTTATTCGTATATGAAATAACAGAAATTATAAGTGTAACGAAAACATCCAATTAATATTAGCTTCGTCGACTAATTTGCTTTTTAAAAATGATTTGTGCTACAGCCGTCCCATAAAGCCAACCATCTATCTGATCATCCTTACAAATTGTCACAATTATTTGTTGGCCTCATGGGAATTATGAGTCTAGGAGATCTTCTTTTATGTTTCTTCAGTCAGCGCAATCGAATAAACAAAGCATTCCATTCATTCGAACTGGTTGCTGATTATAATGTACACACTTGGATGGAATTCTTATCAGAAACTTTTTTCGTCATTTATAAAAGAAGAATGTCTATCATAAATTTCGTGTTGAACAATTTGCCCAGCCAATTATCTGTACGTCTTATCGGCATGAAATTAAATCATATAGATATATGTACAAGTCAAAAACATACTTAAGTGTACAGCGTGTTATTTATGTGATGTAGTTAACAATGTTTCTGTAGCAAAAGTATAAAATTTGAATATGCTAACAGTAGTAATGTATTAATGTGTGTATGATTACTAGAAAAATTATTTTATCTTATTTATGTTTTAATTGTTGTCTTAAAATAATAATAATAATAAAAAATAAATAAAAAAATTCATTAGTCAGAAAACATTAATTGGAATTGGTCAGTATGAAGATCCCAAATACATATGCATATTATCAAAGACGCAAGCTTTAAAAAATATTTGGGTCCCTTTTAATACAAACCCTTCCTCAATAGAAGTAAATGTAGGGCATATTTTCTTTTTAATAATTCTACTAAAAAATCAGTGTTTAACATTTTTAAATTCTCTATATTATCTTCGCGTGCCCGTGGCTGGCGGACTGGCTGGTCAGATCTTGTGATCAATTTTTAAACCACTTCCAAAAGCCCGAATTTATTGAAATTTTGCACACATGTATATTTCTGGTGACATGCAATCGGGCCCTTACCCATACAAATTTTTTACAAAATTTACCCGATTTTCTTCAAATTTTATACGCATGTGTATCTCCGATGGACAACACTTTTTGTAAAAATTTGGAAGTGATCGGGCCTTAACAAAAAATTTAAAAAAATTTCCCGATTTTATTCAAACTGCACATTGTGTATCCCCGATTAGAGAATTTACACGAAAAATTTTAATTTTTATGGGTTCGATTCTTTGTTGAAATTCATTATGGAATATAATTTTATTCAAATGACTGCATCGGCTGGCTTTGTAGTATAACGCAGTCTCTAGACCTAATATAGATTTTATGGTTCTATTTTCCAAATAGCTCAATCAATATTTTGCTTAATTGGCTGAATCTTTGCAAGATTAGCAGTGTAACATCGATGGCACCCCACAAAAAAATCGAATTGCAGATTTTGTCGAATACATAGCCGCCAAGGACCAATATGTAAATGCGCTTTATCCGAAAAGAAGATTTCTCTTAACAAAATCTACGTCAATTGCAGTTGTTCTAATGCCCAATCAGAGAAGCAATAACGAAGCAGGTGGTCACTTTTCTTCAATGCCTGAGTAAGTTGGACCCTGCAAGCAAAGAATCCTAGGTATTTATTAAGATTTCTCCGGCTAATGTTTATTTGAAGAGAGTTTAAGTTGTCGGACTTAGGCGCACACATTCGACAACAGCAGAAAAATATTCTCGAATGTGAGCGCTACTAAAACGAGGATTACTTGAACTATTAATTAGCATGCCAGTCTCACAAACTTGCGTACAGCTGCCGCGGTATTTTCGTTGTGGCATAGTTTCTGCAATACTACACCCATTTTGGAAGGTTATTCAGGAAGATTAGAGAACCAAATCAGTCAAGAGTCAAGTCAATAGTTTATCTGAATGTATATTTGTGTGGTTAGGGAATAAACTTAATTTTACTTTCTTTTACATAGTAAAAGCACAGTGACAGTCACAATTTACTTAGACAGTTTTTCGAATTTTTGCAAATAACTCAAAAAGTATAGCACTTAGGAGAAATCTGTTAAGTCGTGTTGTGGCCACACCTCCATTTTTTTAAAGGCAGCAATACTCAACGATTTTAAAAAAGGGAGCCACAGTATTTGCATAAAAATAAACATATTGGCAAATTATGTCGGCTCTTCATAATTAGTTAAAAGTTGTTTATGACACTAGAAAAAATAATCAAGAACGAACACCAGGGTACGGATTTTGGCCTCAAATGTGAAAAACTCACATCTTAACCGCAAGTTCGTAGTATTAGTAGATATTGTGTGTAGTAGTATGATTTTTAACGCATGCGCATAATTTGATTTTGCTTTAATGACAACAGCAGTGTTACTCGTTGTTTCCACCTCAAATAACAAAAATGCTACAATAAAATAATTTGCTTGGGTGAGTATTATGGAGCTATCGCTGAAATGCATTCATGGCAAAAATTAAGGAATAAATTTAGAACACATGTTATCGCATATGAGAAAACATCTGTTTTTGTTCCATCTGATTCTTTAGGTAATATGAGTTCTAAATATATTTTCTTTCATTTTATTTTTGATTGATGCAAAAAGTACACATTAAGACATTGGAGTCTTATTTTGAAAGTGAAAAGTAAAAAAAACAACCCATAAAAATTAAATTTTTTCGTCTAAATTCTCTAATCGCAGAAATTGATATGGGAGCCCCTCGATCCTGGGTCATTTTTTTTATTGTAGGAGAAAATCATCGAAACAGACATTTGACATCAGATTTTAAAATTGAAAATGCTCAGATCATTTTATTCTGAGCACTTAGAGCACGCTCATACTCTGAGCAAATAAGAAACAGGAGCATTTTTCTTGAGAACTCTTTGACTGCTCTGAACTAATTTATGAAAACGCGAAATGCCAGAATATTGTGAAAACTTGTTGTTCTATTTGTAAGTTGACACATGTGTGTAAAATATGAAAAAAATCGGGTAATTTTTATTTTAAATTTGTATGGGAGCCCCACGAACCCGGGGCCCGATCACTTCCAAATTTTAAAAGAAAGTATTTTCACTGGAAATACATATGTGTACAAAATTTCAGGAAAATCGGGTTTTAGGAAGTGCGTTAAAAATTGATAACTAAAAAAAAATGTATAGGAGCCCCCCGACCCCAGGGCCCGATCGCTTCAAAAATTTTACAAAAAGTGTTTTCCAGCGGAGATACACATTTGTATAAAATTTTAAAAAAATCGGGTAAATTTTTTAAAATATTTGTATGGGAGCCCCCCGAGGTCCGAAGGGCCTCAAATTTTAATAGAATAGTATTGTCACCGGAAATATACATGTGTGCAAAATTTCAATAAAATCGGGCCATGGGAAGTGGGTTAAAAATTGATCAGAAAATCTGACCAGCCAGCCACCCAGCCAACCACGTGCACGTGAAGTTAATATAGAGAATTTAAAAAAGTGAGTGGAATGCATAAAAATAAATATTGTTTTAAAAATGATGTTTTAATTAAGAATAAAAAGAAAAGTAAGAATAACAAATTCGGTAATTAATAAGCAAAGTAATAAAAAGAATAAAGGTAAATTGAAAAATATAACATATGATATTTGAAATAAAAAATTTAATAAAAATAAAGTTATAGAACATAAATAGAATAAAGAGAACAAACAAACAACTGTGCAAAATGGGTAAAAGAGTTTAGTGAGCAAGTTGCGCCCAATATTGAGTTTGGTAGAGCATTAAATGTGGTTTCGTTCATAATTTCAGTGATCACAGCCAAAACCTTCTCTATAGAAAGCGCTGATACACGGATACATGCTAAAAAAAACAACCCATAAAAATTAAAATTTTTCATCTAAATTCTCTAATCGCAGAAATTGATATGGGAGCCCCTCGTTCCTGGGCCATTTTTTTTTTATTGTAGGAGAAACATCGAAACAAACATTTGACATCAGATGTTAAAATTGAAAAAGCTCAGATCATTTTATTCTGAGCACTTAGAGCACGCTCATACTCTGAGCAAATAAGAAACACGAACATTTATCTTGAGAACTCTTTGACTGCTCTGAACTAATTTATGAAAACGCGAAATGACAGAATATTGTGAAAACATGTTGTTCTATCTGTAAGTTGATATCGACAACAAAAAAAACGACATCAATAAAAATACAATTCAGTAAATAAAAAATGTAAGTTGAATTAAGCATAAAACATTTATGTCTCGTTTCATTTGCTGGGTTCATTTGTGCGTGAGCTAAGATTTCTCTCTCTCTCTCTCCACCACCAAAACCATGCAGCGCAGCCGACTGCGCAGCACACACCGCACACAGTCCATAAAGGGCGACGAATATCTGATGCCAGTATAAATATTTAAAAAATGTATAAGGGCCTTGCGGCCGAACCCGGGACCCGATCACTACCAAATTTTCGAAAAAGTATTGTTTATTGGGTATACACATGTGTGTAAAATTTGAAGAAAATCGGGTAAATAAAATCGGGCCATGGGAAGTGGGTTAAAAATTGATCGCAAGAATCCACGACAGACGACCGACGACCCACGGGCAAGTGAAGTTAATATAGAGAATTTAAAAAATCGCAAATGTTTATGCTATAGTAATCAACAAAAGAGCAATATCAATATGTATATACGTTTCTCGCTCTTTGCACTACCACCAGTTAGCGCGCGTTTCATAAAATGCGTCTGCTTATTTTTTGTACACTCCCATCACATCCCACAAACACAGACGCGTTTGGGATAGTTTCACTGCATTAGTATGCGTACAGTTGGGCTTTCTATAGAGAAGGTTTTGATCACAGCTAACAATTATAACGCCCACTAATACATGTGTTCTCATGCTAGGTCCCTGCGTGATCTCGCTTTTCGTGCTATCAATGAAGATAGAATTGATGACTTTTGGAGGAGTTACTGCATATATCGGAACAAAGTTACTTCTATCATTAGGAAATCTAAGAGAAAATATGGCTACTATTTTTTCTCCCTTAGACAACATCCTAGACAAAGCCGCAACCTCAACAACATCGGTCTTAATTCCAAGCCCTCTTCTGATTTTAGTGACTCTTTGAGTCATCTCCCTTTTCTTTTAGAGCTATAAATACTAAAGAGCGTTGGCCAATTCGATAGGACATGACAAAATTCCTCAAATTTTTGAAGATTATTTTCCCTAATTACTCTCGTTATATTCTTCATATTTTTAATTTTATCCTTACTACATCCATTTTTCCCTCCGTCTGAAAGTTAGCTCTTGTCCATCCTATTCCTAAGAGCAATAATTCTTCTGATTTGTCCAATCTTAGACCTATCAGCATCTTAACAGCCATTTGTCTATGATTTGTGAACGTCTCATCAAGGATCAGTTTGTTTTTTAGATGAAGCTGACATTCTTTACACTAAACAGAGTGGCTTTAGGAAATATCACTTTACTACTTCAACTATCCTTGATATCACTGAAACTGCTCGCCATAAAATGAATCAAAATCTTATCACTATCTTGATACTTCTTGACTTCAGTAAGGCTTTTGATTACATCAATCATGACTTATTATTTGCCAAACTCATTAACAACTTCAAGTTCTCTAGTTCTGCAGCCTAACTAATTGAGTCATATTTGGATAATAGATCACAGAGTACAGAATTCGTCCCTAATGCCTCTTTCCAGAGGTGTCCAACAAAGATCTATTCTTGGCCCCCTTCTATTTAGTTAATTTTACGATCTTCCCTCGATCTCAAATTTTTCGGTTGCTCACATCTTTGCGGACGATGTTGCAATTCTTCACTCTGCTTCTCTTAGAAACATCTCCAATTGTGTCTCCCAAATTAATCAATATATCCAGTTGATCTCTAGCTGGGCTTCTTCCAATCAGATTGTCATTAACCCTGCAATAACTCAAGCTATAGTCCCCTTTCCCCATCCCACTCATTTATATCTTGATCCAATTTTGGTTAATAATCAACTAATCCTAAGGTTTTTAGCTTAGGTTCCTTTATTGATGAAATTCTTTCCTAGAATGCCCATATCAATCTTATTATTAAGGGGGTTTGGTCTATCTTTCGTAAACTGTATCTTGTTAAAGACTTTTTACCCTTTCAGCTCAGATCTAAACTGGTATCTTCTCTGATTATGCCTCACTTTAATTATGGTGCCGAACTTTACTCTAGTACATCAGTATTTAATCTACGTCGCCTTAAACTTTCCTTTGCCTGCATCCGTTTTATATATTCCCTCAATGTTCATAACCATATTTCTAACCCCTCTCTTTCCTTCCTTGGTAAGGATTTTTTTCACTATCTTAGAATTAGGACGGTTATCTTTTTCTTTAAACTGATTAGGCGAAGATACCTCTATAATAGGCTTAGGTTTAGTTTTTCTTATAGAACTAGAGTTTTAATTGTTCCTTCTCACTCTCATACCATTATGGAACGTTCTTTTCTTATTATTATTATTGTTATATTTCTAAGAATTTGGAATGGGTTACCACTACAGATACGAGATTCTACCTATATTGCAATTTTTATCAACGTCTTACTTAACCAACCCAATACTAACTACCTTAATCCTTTCTAATAAGGCCTACATACATTTTTCTCTTTCCCTGAGTTGTTGTAGATGCAGTTGTTGAGACACCTCTTGGGTGCCCTTGCTCATTAAACACTTTTACTTATTTTACACAGTTCTTTGTTTGTTCTCTTTATTATTTTCATGTTCTTCTTATTCTCATATATTTTTAATGTTCTCATATATTTTTGTTTTTACTTTTATTATTATTTTTTATTTTAAATATTATGTTTTGTTATATTTTTCAATTTACCATTATTCTTTTTATCCAAAATTTTTACAAAAAGTGTTGTCCATCGGAGATACATATGTGTATAAAATTTAAAGAAAATCGGGTTAATTTTTTTAAAAAAAATTTATAGGGCCCCACAACCCTGGGGCCCGGGGTCTCCAAAATTTTACAAAAAGTGTTGTCCATCGGAGATACATATGTGTATAAAATTTGTATACACATTACAATTTAGATTATTCTTATTTCTAATTGCATTTGGTTTTGGATTATTTGCTTTTTTTCGTTTTTTCATATACATTATGTTCGTTATATATAGCAAATTTTACTTTAACTTTTGGATTCACTACATCTAATAAAATTTTTGGTTTATATGAAAATATTAATTCAGACGGAGTTTTAGATGTTGACATACAAGGGGTATTTCTTTGTTGTAGCAAACATTGAGTCAGCCGTTGTATTGTGGTAAGTTGTTTGGACTCATCTAGAAGATATTTTTTCAACGTTGCTTGACCGTTTGTACGTTTCTCTCAGCCAAACCATTTGATTCCGGGTGATATGGTGGGGACTTTGTAATTTTTATATCATGCTGTTTTGCAAATTTTATAAATTCGATGGAACCGAAAGGAGGATAATTATCTGATACGATCTCGGTTGGAAATCCAAAGGTTGAACAATTTTTTGACAAAATCGCAATTACCGTAGTTGCTGTGGTGACTTTCATTAAAGCTACTTCTACAAATTTGCTATACGCATCTACGATTATTATAAAATTATTATTTTGAAAATAAAAAAAATCTATATGTATCCTTTAAAATGGATAAAAAAATGTTTCTGGTCATCGTGTGATGACAACTTGGGTTCTATTCCTATTTTTCTGACATATAGGACATGTATTAAGAAATAGTTCAATTTCTTGGTCTATTTCATACCACCACACATACGACCTTGCTAACATTTTCATACGTACTATACCTACCGCATGATTTTCATGTAGCATTTTAAAATACTTGGGATTACAATACGATTCATATAATATAAACATTCATCTTCACAGGACAAATAATCTTTTTTTTTTATAAATTTTTAAATTTTCAGCCAGATTTGATGACTCCGAACCAAATTTAGACGAGTCAGGAATGATTGCAATGCCTACCTTAAACGCGCAAAATTCGAATATGACCGAAAACTGAGGCAAAAAATACTTCAATGTCCCAAAGGAGGTAAAAATTTTTGGTCATTCGTGAAACGAATTAAAAATACTGCCTCGTCTTCAATTCCAACGCTTATTCACAATGACGTTCTATAGCTCTATAGACAAGGCCAATCAGCTTGCTTCACATTTCGCATCAGCTAGCTCTACGCTGCCACATAGCGCGTTGTCGCCGCCTGTACTAGTGTACTTGAAAGAGTTGAATCCTCTATGGGAAAGATTTACTTTCGTACTCATCAAGTGGCTAGAGTATTAAATGATCTCAACATTCATAAATCTGCTGGGCCTGATGGCTTTAGTTTTGAAGAGGTGTTCTTCAACGTTGGCATCACCACTCTGCAGACTTTTCCATTTTTCTTATTCTTTTGGAGTCGTCCCAAGGAATTGGAAAACAGCCTTTATCCAGCCTGTTCCTAAAAAAGGCGAAACGTCATCTCTTTCCTCATACCGACCCATTGCGCTAACATCCATACTCTCCAAGGTTATGGAAACCCTGATCAATCGTAAGCTTATGCAATACCTTGAATCATGTGAAATCCTTAGTGACCAGCAGTACGGTTTTCGTAGGCAGGTGACCTGATGGCTTATCTCACTGAAAAGTGGAACCAGTCTATTCACAAATTTGGTGAAAGTAAAGTCGTTGCACTCGATATTTCCAAGGCATTTGACAGAGTCTGGCATCAAGCTCTTTTGTCGAAAATGACTGCTTATGGAATTAACAACACCCTGCTCGATTGGACTAGGAACTACATTTCTGACCGTTCAATCCAGGTCGTATTGGACGGATTCAAATCCAATGTTCACCGCATAAACGCCGGTGTTCCTCAAGGCTCTGTTTTATCTCCGACACTCTTTCTGATTTTCATTAATAATCTCCTATCCACCACCTCTAATCCAATCCATTCCTTTGCTGACGACAGTACTCTTAGCTTTTCATATGACTTCTCGCTTTCTGCGCGCCCCTCTTTGGCACAAGTGGAACTTGAACAACAACGTATGTTAAGCACGTTAAATTCTAACCTTGACAGCATAACAAGGTGGGGCCTACATAATAGAGTTGAATTTAACGCTTCTAAAACCCAATGCTGTCTTCTGTCGTCTAAGCGTAATTTAAACCCCCAAACTTTAATCATGAATGGAAATTGCATGAAAGAAACTGAAAAACTCTCAATTCTCGGTATGTGTATCAACAACAAGCTTCGTTGGAATGACCACATATTTGCCATCGCCAAAAAAGCTGCGAGATGCTTAGGTTTCCTAAAACGGTGCAAGATGTACTTCACTCTTTCAGATCTGGCTACTATTTACAAGGCGTATATTCGCCCTAAACTTGAATACAACTGCATTGTCTGGGCAGGTGCTCCCAAGACCACATTGCATCTACTAGACAGAGTTCAGAACCGCGCGTTAAAACTTATTGTTGATGTACATATCGCGAAACCAATCGAATCGCTTGAACATCGTAGGAATGTTTCCTGCCTGGCACTGTTTTATCGCTTTTTCCACAAGCGGTGTTCAAAAGAAATATCCAGATGCATCCCGCCCATTCTCCAACCCATCCGTAATACCCGTGCCTCAACTCGAGCTCATGGGTCCACCATTAAGCCTATCTTCGGACGTACTAACCAATTCAGAGATTCCTTCTTTAGCCGCACGATAGTTATGTGGAATGAATTGCCTGATTCTGTGTTTCCGCATTTATATGATTTGCAGTCGTTTAAGACATGTGTGCATAGACATCTCATCCTTTCCTCTCCCTAATTTCCTAACGCCCACGCTGTGCTAAGCATTATAAGGGTGCAAACCCCTTTAGCGTGTGTACATTATAAAAATAAAAAAAAAACTCTGGCCACCCATACATACTAAACTCTATGACTTGACTTAAAATTGGATAATTTTTTGTTTCCTCGGAAATTGTTTTTGGATTTAATGGAAAACTTTCAGAAATATTAAATGATTTTATGCAAAGATTATTATCTATGTTGGTTTCTGATTTAACTGGTAGTCTAGACAATGCATCGACATGTGAGAACCACGACGATATTCGATTTTATAAGTATATATGGATTATATTACTGCCCAACGTTGCAATCTGGCAGCTACAACTGCGGGTGTTGATTTATTTGGGTTAAATATCTCTCGAAGAGCTTGATGATCGGTTTGAATTACGAACGAGTGACCATATATATATTTATGGAAACGTTTTACTCCGAAAACTACTGCCAATGCTCCCCTGTGCATTCCATTGACCATATGTGATAATATTGCTCCAACCCCATATGGACTGGCATCCGTAGCAATAACGATAGGTTTATTGGGATCGTATAGTTCCAATAAGTTATGTTTCAAAATAAGCGATTTTGATTTTTCAAATGACGACTGACAATTACTTGACCAATCAAAAGTGACATCTTTTTTAAGCAAGTAATATAGCTCACGTAACTCCGTCGAAAAATTTGGGATGAAGTTCCCATAGTAATTTAATAATCCAAGATAAGATTGTAATTGTGCCACATTTGACGGGGCAGGCGCATTCACAATAGCCTGAATTTTTTAGTATTAGGACGGATTCCTTCTGCTGACAAAGTATGTCCTAAATAACATACACTAGGGGACAACATTTTACATTTCATAATATTAATTTGCACATTATATTTATTTAACCTCTCTAGGACTAACATCAACTTATTATAACAATCTTGATGATCCTTTCCCCCAACTAATATGTCACCAAGATATGATACTACTCCCTCTAAATTAATTAAAATCTGATCCATCACAGACTGAAAAATGGATGGTGCAGATTTTAATCCAAATGGTAATCTTTTATATCTAAATAACCCCCTATGCGTGTTTATTGTCAGGTATTCCCTAGAATCTTCTTTGACACAAAACTGCTGGTAAGCCCCAGTTAAATCAATGACGCAAAAATAGGTACAGTTTGCAAAACCTGCAAAAATGTCATCTATTCCTGGGAGAGGGTAATGCTCGGTTTTAACCATCTTATTTAATGTTACCTTGAAATCGACAAATAAACGAATGTCGCCGTTTGTCTTTGGTACCGTAACAATAGGACTGGCCCAATTGTTAAATTTAACTGGTTCTAAAATACCGACCATACATAATCTGTCTATTTCGGCTTCCACTTTAGGTCTTATTCTATTAGCAACTGTATAAGCCTTATGGAAAATAGGCCTAGCATGATCTTCCATCAATACATCCACCATAAAACCCTCAATCATCTGGTTTGTGGCCTCAATTGAGACTACTCGCGGAAAGCATTGCCATTGCGTAAGCTTTTCCATCTATCCTATTCTTCTGGACCCTTCCCGAGAATTTGGAAAACAGCTTTTATCCAGCCCATATCCCAAAAGGCGAGCCGTCGTCTCCTTCTTCGTACCGACCCATAGCACTTACATCCATTCTTTCCAAGGTCATGGAAACGCTGATCAATTTTCAGCTCAAGGAATATCTTGAAACCAATGAAATCCTAGTGACTGGCAGTATGGATTTCGTGGGCAACGTTCTACTGGTGATTTGATGGTATATCTCACCGAACAGTTGAACCGGTCTTTGCATTAGTTTGGAAAAAGCCAAGCTGTTGCACTCGATATTTCTAAGTCATTTGACAGAGTTTGGCATCAAGCTCTCTTGTTCAAAATGCGTGCTTATGGAGTCGATGATAAACTGCTTCACTGGATTGGAAGATATCTTTTGGACCGCTCAATTCAAGTTTTATTGGACGGTTTTAAGTCGAAAGTGCATTACTTAAATGGGGAACGCCAGCCCCAAGGCTCTGTTTTTTCCCCGACACTCTTTCTCATTTTTATTAACGATCTCTTATCTGTGACTTCTAGTTCAATTCACTCTTTCGCTGACAACAGCACTCTCAGGATCTCAAATAAGTTTGAGGAACGTTCTTCCACTTCTCATGTAGAAATCAAACACGTTAAGCACGTAAAATTCTGACCTACAGAGCATAAAACAATGGGGAGAAAACAATCGAGTAAAATTTAACGCTTCCAAAACACAATACTGGCTCCTGTCGTCTAAGCGAATCCTAATTCCCATGCCATTATCCATGAATGGCACTTGCATCGAGAAAACTGAAAATCTCGCAATAAGTATGTGAGTTAACGAAAAACTTCGTTGGAATGACCACATATTCATCGTCGCCAAAAATGCTGCGAAATGTTTAGGTTTTCTAGCACGGTGCAAGAAGTATTTCACTCCCTCTGATCTGGCTACTATCTACGAAGCTTTTATTCGCCCTAAACTTAAGTACATATCTGGTCTGGTGCGCCTAAAACTACCTTGCATCAGCTAAAGAATACAAAACCGCGCGATAAAACATATCGGTGACGCATATATAGCGAAATCAATAGATTCGCTTGAACACCGAAGGAAAGTTTCCTGCTTGTCACTGTTTTATCGCTTCTTTTACAAGCAGTGCTCAAGAGAAATAGACAGCTGCATGATACCTCTCCTTGAATTTAACCGCAATACTCGTGGCGCTGTAAATCCTCATCAGCTTACCCTCAAGCCCATCTTCGGTCGTACAGTTAAATTCAGGGATACGTTCCTTAGCCGTACAACACGTATTTGGAATGCTCTGTCTTCCCACATCACTATGATCCACAGGCATTCAAAACACAAGCTTATAGACATCTCCTCTTTTCTCCTCCTTTTCCTTAACGCCCACGCTGTGTATAGTATATAGCCGAGCTTTATAAGGGTGCGAACTCCTTTAAGCGTTTTTTTTTCATATAGACAACACTTTTTGTAAAAAACCCATACAAATTTTCTTTTAAATACAGGACCCCAGGCCCAAGGGGATCCCATATAAATACATTCCATATAAACGATGATAACCTACACATTGAACAAAAATTATCATAACATTCTGCAACTTTGCGTTTTCATAAATTAGTTGAGAGCACTCAATGAGTTATCAAAATAATTTTCGTATTCCCTTAACAAATCAGAGTATGATCAGAGCGTTCTCAAGGTCATCATATTTGGCTCTACAACCGGGGTCCGGTCCTGGCCTCCCTCAAAAAGGCTCTCCGGTCCCGATTTCGAGCCGATGTCATCCAGTTTGGCATCCCTAAACTCTGGGCGTCCTGGTCTACGCCATCCTTCCAGCGTAGGCTTGGCCGGCCTCGCTGTCGTGTTCCATAAATCCTACCGCAAAGGAATTTCCGAGCAGGATCCTTTTCGCTCATGCGAGCTAGGTGTCCTGCCCACCAGAGCCTACCGATCTTAATTTTCTTCACGATGTCGACATCGCGGTAACGCTTGTAGATCTCATCATTATAGAGTCTCCAGAATCGTCCTTTCTCACATACGGCGCCAACAATTATCCGTAAGACTTTTCTCTCGAACGCGGCTAAGAGGTCAGAATGCTTTTTGCTAAGCACCCAAGTCTCGGATCCATATGTAAGTACTGGTATGACCATTGTCTTATATATCAGCAGCTTGGATGTTATGGTTAAGTTCCTGGATTTGAAGAGTCTTGACAGGCTATAGTAGGCTTTGTTGGCTTTAAGCAACCGTGCGCGTATTTCTGGATCCATGCTGTTATCAGCTGCTATAGTTGACCCGAGATAGTTAAAGGATTGCACTACTTCAAATTCGCGCTCCACTATCTGAATTGAGGGACCAAGGTTGGATCTTCTACTCGCAGACGTGGCCACCATGTCTTTGTTTTGCTCTCATTTATGTACAGCCCCAGATTTCGTAACGCATGCTCTATCTGGATGAAAGCTTCCTGTACAGCTCTTTGGTTTCTACCAACGATGTCAATATCGTCTGCGTAAGCCAGTATCTGAATGAACTTATAGAGGATTGTTCCTCTCGCCGTTACGTCAGAATCTCGGATCACTTTCTCCAACGCCAGGTTGAAGAGGACGCTGGCCAGTCTATCCCCTTGTCGGAGCCCGTTATAGATGTTGAATGGGCTTGATAGTGATCCGGATATTTTTACTTGGCTTATAACATTGGTCATGGTCAACCTACATAGTCGTGTCAGTTTATTTGGGATGCCGAATTCTCCCATGGCTTTATAAAGTTCTACTCTGGCGGCTTTAAAGTCTATAAAAAGATGGTGTAGTGAGTTTTGAAACTCTAGACATTTTTCCATCACCTGCCTTAGGGTGTAAATCTGATCAGTTGTTGATTTGCCTGGGATGAAGCCACACTGGTATGGACCAATGATGGCTTTAGCGTATGGGGCTATCCTGTCTTGAAGGATAGAGGAGAAAATCTTATACGCGGTACTCAACAACGTTATACAACGATAATTGCTGCATTTTGTGATATCTCCCTTCTTATGTATGGGGCACAGGATGCCTCTTCGCCAGTCTTCTGGTATAACTTCTTCTTCCCATACTTGCACTATTATTTCATGAATTGCTTGGTGTAATGTGGGACCTCCTATTTTTATCAGTTCCGCTGGGATCCCATCAGATCCCGGGGCCTTATTATTTTTGAGCCGATTTATCACTCGGCTTAATTCGACTATCCTTGGTGGCGGCAGCATAGTATGATCTTCGGTCATTGGTGGAGCCTCCAATTCCTCATTAGCTGGCCATTTAGCAACTCATGAAAGTGCTCTTCCCATCGCTCTAAGATGCCTTTAAGATCGTTCGATCAGATTACCCTCTTTGTCCTTGCAGTATGTGCAACGCGGTGTATATTGCGTCATACCGCGGACCCTTTGGTAGAACTTCCGCGCCTGGTGCGGTCCTTGCTCTCTGTAATGTTCCAGTTCACGGACGATATTCTTCTCCCAGGCTGCTTTCTTTCGCCGGTGAACTGTTTTTTCATATCTTCTGAGCTCTTTATATTCATCTTCGCGTGCCCGCGTTCTATGAGATTGTTGCATTGCTCGGTACGCAACATGCTTACGTTCAGTCGCTAACTTACATTCGTCATCGAACCAGTCGTGTCGATCTCTACGACTACTGCCTAAGATGGAGTCAGCAGTACTAATGACAGTATTCTTAAGGCGTGTCCATTTCTCTTCTACGCCCGACATCTCAGCCTCAGGACTTACTCTCCCTGCATTTAGGGCGAGTCCTATCGCTTGACCGTAGTTGCTTCTGGTCTCTTCATTGCGAAGGGCAGCCGTGTTGACTCGAATCTGATTCGCGGATCGGAGCACCATACCAACAAGATAGTGGTCCGGGTCGACGTTGGCACCTCGGTACGTTCGTACCGTCATCAGGTTCGGGTTGTGGCGGCGGTCTATCAACACGTGTTCTATCTGGTTGCGAGTGGCTCCATTGGGAGATACCCAGGTGGCTTTGTGGATATTTTTACGCGCAAACCTTGTACTCGCAAGGACCAAATTATTTTTTGCTGCCTTCTCTATGACTCGTTGTCCTATGTCATTAGTGTTCTCGTGTAAGCTATGGGTGCCAATGTACTGCCTGAATACTGGCTCCCTACCTATTTTAGCATTCATATCCCCCAGAATGATTTTTACATCATACTGAGGGCAGGCATGGAGTTCCCGTTCGACTGATTCAAAGAATTCTTCTTTTTCATCATCTGGGGAATCCTCTGTAGGTGCGTGAATGTTTAAGAGGCTTATGTTTTTAAATTTGCTCCGCACGCGAAGGGTGCATAGCCGTTCATTTACTGCATTAAAGCCGATAACGGTGGGTTTCATTCTTTTGCTGACTAGAAACCCCACCCCGATCACATGATGTCTTGCATAACAGCTGTAATAAATGTCATATTCTGATTTTTGTAAGACACCATTCCCTGTCCACCGCATCTCCTGGATTGCTGTTTAGTCAGCATTATATTTGGACAGGGTATCAGCTAGCTGCTGTGCAGCTCGAGCTCTATACAGTGAGCGTACGTTCCATGAGAAAATTCTTAAATCGTTTAGCCGTTTTCGTTGTCGTGTTTGTCGTCGTTCATCAGTGTATCCGAGGCTGATTTTGGGTTCCGTAATAATAATTTTTTACAGGCGAGGTTATTGGCCTCGCGTCAACCTTAATTTGAAGGGACTAGCCCGATCATTCAGCTTTTCCTGCATTGGAGGAAAATTACCAGCGGCCACCACGTGGAGGTTTGATCGCACTTCCACCAGTCAGAGATAGTTACGGCCACATGCAATTCTAGAGCATTCTGGTTTTCCCCCCTATTTTTGCTGATGGCTGACCGCCGTGCTCTAGGTGCTCAGAATAAAATTATGAACCACAGTGAGCTCTTTATAAATAAAAACAATAAAATACAAAGGATAAACAAAAAAATAGCTGACGAAGATTTTTGTTCTGAATTCGAAGGTAACTAAATTTCACTAGCAATAATTCTGCTAAAAATTTTAATAAAGTTTCACACGCCCATAGACGAAAGTGACTGTTTTATACACTATAACCTAGCATCGAAAGTAGCCGTTATACACACTAGTGATTTAACATTTAAATACTATTGTTATTTATTGCAGTCACAGCGGACACACATTCCCAGAGTAATTTTGCATGCGCATAACCGGTTTGGTCGTGTGCTTCTGCGACTCCACTTTCCTCGCTCGTTATGTAATATACTATTTTATTGTAACGACCTAATAAACAAAGAACCCTGGTCACACTGAGTTCTACCCCGGCTGGGAAAACCTCGTTACAATTGGCTCCCGAGCAGGGACCCTGGAATTTAGTAAGAATAAACTAAAGTCATTAATGTAATCATACCAGCACAAGACCAAAATGGTTAGGACCAGCTGGATCTACAGCGTCACAGACGCAGCCCATCGCCATTGCCCCTAATAACTTTAGACCTATCTGAACCCAGAGGACGCGACGATCCAAAGGCAAACGTCAGGGCAGCATCACCGATACCAGAAGAAGTGGCTTTAACTCGAGCAGGTCGGAAACAGCGGTGACATCATATGCAACGGTGATAGACCAAGTAAGGAAATCTTCCGTCAGTTACGGTAGGGGTATTGAACCCTTCCTGTTCATTGAAAGACTGAAAGAGTACTCCTTAAATAAAGACCTCTTGCCCAGGACTATGCCTGAGTTACTTCGCGACCGAGCCTTGTTGTGGTTTCGCAACAATAACCTAAACTGGCCGAGCTGTTTAAGCGATGTTTAAGACAGACTTCCCGCAGTTTTTACTACCGACCCAATAGCTGGAACACCTGGACGATTAAATTCGCCGTCGACACCAAAAGCAAAGTTCAAGGACTTCGTCGTGTCAATGCAAAATCTCATGAGGCACGCAAATTACACAAGTACACAGCAGGTCGAGAGGATCTTCCGGAATTGCCGGCAAGAGTACCAGTACTCCGCGAGCTCATCGGTCTGGCAGAGGACTTTGAAAGCATCGCTGGAGCAGAACCAATTAGACCTCCGCCTCGACCCAGGCAACCCGAAAAAAATTCCCCGATTATGCTAAAGGAGAACCACGACAACGCAGCCGCAGGCACTTGGGAATCCGGAAGACCACGACATGAATATGTGGACACTATTATTGGCCAGGTATGTTTCGCGACATTCGCCAGCACGAAAAAAATGCGTAAGTTGCCAGCGTTACAAGCTCCTTTAATAGCAAGCAGCAGTAAAAATGCTTACACAGCTGGTCGACGAACCATGGGCACATGGGCATGACTTCGTAGGACCACTTCCAAGATAAAACGCTAGAATACCATGTTGCTAGTCTTCTTTGATCGGTTTTCGAAGTGGGTCGAACTGATGCAAGGGACAACGACAGAAGGGGTTCAAAAGGCGTTCCGCGAACGCATACTGGCCAGATATGGCGTACCAAAGATCCTAATTGCAGACAACGGAGCGCAATTCAGCAGCAGAGGTTCTTGGAGACCAACAGTTCGCGGCGCCATACACTCCCCAAGAAAACCCTACCGAAAAGAGCCAACCGCACTGTCAAAACTATAATTGCACAACTGTCTGGAGCACAACAGCGCAGTTGGGACGAAAACCTACCCAAAGTCATGCTGGCCATAGATTCGAGCATCCAGGATTCAACGGGGTACAGTCCAGCCTTTCTGACCCAAGGCCGAGAACCATGCCTCCCGCATGCGTTATACGACGAAATCACTTCTGGGACAGGCACCTTAGTCAAAGCTCTCGAGGAGAGGCTCAGATGAAGGAAATCTTCGAGATCGTGCGACAAAATTTGGAACGAGCTGCGGGGGACCAAGCCCGCCATTACAACTTAAGACGACGTCCTTGGAAACCAGAGATCGGAAACCTTGTGCTAGTCAAACAGCATCATCTATCAAAAGCGGAAGAAGGGTTTGCCATTAAGTTAGCCCCGCGATATGACGGACCATACTGTGTGATGGGTTTTGTCTCGCCAGTCATCGTGAGGTTAAGGAAACAAGGACCAACCAAGAGCGCACCGCACACGTAAACGAATTAAAAAACTTCCACGAAAACCGTCCCCAGAAAACAGAAAAGACAAACCGCATCGCAACAACAAATCCCCATCGCACACAACATGCACATGAAGCCGCTACAATGATACACCATAGCAGCAAACACCAGACCAATGGCATAACACTTCTCAGAGTTGGCGGTCAGGGAAGAAGAACGAGAAGCACAACGCCGCTCAACCTACGACACAAGACAGTAAATGTACAAGGCTGTCATCTCAAAACAGCCATAGTGGGAAACGAAAGTCTAACAAGAGAAGCCAGACGCATGCCGAATATACGACTATCTCCGCAACATTCTTATTCTCCCACAAAGCCAGCATTCGACGACGCCAGCGTCAAATCCACTACCGTACGATGCCCAGGAGCTACTAGCAAAGAGTAGCAAAATCGTTAAAACACGTGATGCTAGTTCAGCAACATCCCGAACACCACGAAGACAAACAAACAACATAGAACAACAACAATGGTCTAGGACAGACAGGGTCACCGGACAGAACGACAACCACACCAGAAAATTGAACATGAGGAAAATCAACGGAACACAGGTACCGCAACTTGTTTTCATTCCGAGTGTAATCAACAAAATAAGAATAGTCACAAGTGATCACAGATTACATTCAGACGCTCAAATTAAAGAACTTAAGGAAAGGAAAAAACCCATCAACGATGTGAAACTACCCAAACGTCAAGGAGGTGCCTGAAACAACCGACGAGGCCGTCCAACGCATTGTACTAACGAAGAAGAGGCAGCTGGACCATCAAAGATACACTAAATGAAGTCGAGATGGAGCAGGTGATATGCAAATACCCCCCAAGGCCCAGAAGCATCGTCGTGCGAATGACCGTCTATTGTCGACTCAGACAGGGAGTCTTCCTGAACGCTGTCCTGAACATTCCTTTTGCATTTAATGGTCAAGAGTGATATACTTGCCATTACTTCCTCACGCTGTACGCTAAAAATTTATTTGCATTTAATCGCCAGTAGAGATACCCTTGCCATTAATCCCTCACGCTGTACGCTAGTAATTCCTTTGCATTTAATGGTCAATAGAGACATCCTTGCCATTACTTCCTAACGCTGTACGCTAGTAATTCTTTTGCCAGCCAGCCAGCCACCCAGCCAGCCAACCAGCCAGCCGGATCCGAACGGCCAATTGAGAAGCTTTCCGTGACAAGTTATTACTCTCGAACGTTTGTCAGACTTTCGCGAGAGGTGGGACACCGTAAAAAATACTTTTTGGTGTTACTGGGATTTGAACCACGAACCTGCTGTTCAGACGTCATGCTCTTAATATGTATATATAAATCGCGTATATATATATATATATACACGCATTAATAGCTTTTATTAATCTATATAGCTGTACAGGAACTTGAGTTGAGATGTTACCGACATAACCGTATTGTCGTTTTACTAATTATAATTCTGCCAATAGAAAGATCAACATCAACTCTAATCACGACTGTAATAATATTTTTGTATATGTACTTTTGAATGGGCTTTCCAAGTTCCAAGAACCAAAGTTGACCCCTTTTTATGAGTGCATCATTCATATGACCGATCATAGAAAACTTCTATAGGTTTCTGAATAGTGAAATTTAATGTTGATGTCGCGGCTTAGTTATTGTAATTTAGGTACTTCCGATTGTGTCATTGCAGTGCAATGAGGTGTTTCTATGTTCGCCATGATA
This sequence comes from Nephrocerus scutellatus, assembly GCA_947095585.1. Classification (NCBI taxonomy): domain Eukaryota; kingdom Metazoa; phylum Arthropoda; class Insecta; order Diptera; family Pipunculidae; genus Nephrocerus; species Nephrocerus scutellatus. Next base: position 91,756,565 of record OX352763.1, read on the forward strand.
TGAGTGTACGCAAGGGATGCTTGTGTCTACGACTACTCGAACTCATCCTTATCGCCCTCCCTGCATTTATAGAGCCAAAGAAGTATGTTTTAAGTTAGACGAGTTTTCCAGCTCTTGTGTTTGATGATGTATACGAAAATCTGAACAGATTGTTATAATTGAGTTTTCTCCACCGACCCGGTTCGATGCTGTCGCGATTCTGCTAACTGCGGCAACAAAAATAATAATAATAATAATAATCTGCAGGGTGAGTGACTTTTAATTTACTTCAAACTTCACCGCACTGGCACTCCTGCGGGAGATAATCAAACCAAATCCGTCGACTGTCAAGGAATATTGCAGCAGGCGTTATAATTATTGTGTGTGACTGTATTTACCCTACCTACCTATTTCTGTGGACAAGTATACCAAATATAGATGTAGGTCTTTCAAATTAATAGAGAGAATTGGTTATGCAGAGATTATCTGGTTTCATTGTAATTAATAGAGGATGATTATGTTGACATACTCGTATCTCCAGTAAGTCAAGCCAAGACAAATCTTTGTTTTTCGTCAATACCCTGCAATCCGTAATACTTAACATAATATTAGATGCACCCTATATTAAAAATTGAATTATGTTTGTAATGTATGTTATACTTATAAATTTGTTATTGTTATCTATATACATATATAAAAGTGAAAGTCTGTATGTTAGTATTTATGTATGAGTATTTTATTAGTATTTTTGTATATATGTATATGTATAATAATTATTTCATAGCCATTCCCGCGGGACTATTACATCATTATATCACGGAAAGGCTCTCAGCGTTGGATGGACTACTATTTTTACATTCTCTACCTATATTAACTTCGCTTGCATGTGGCTGGCTGGCTGGCCAAATTTTATAATCAATTTTTAACCCACTTCCTAATAATAATAATAATATTCGGCGCGACAGACCGTTGCGGTCCAAGGCCTAGCTTCTCGCGACCATTTGTGTTGTGCATGTATATTTCGGGACACAAATTGAAGGGACCTACAATTTAAGGCCGGATCCGAACGGCGAATTGATAAGGTTTCCGTGACAGGTTATTACTCTCGGAACGTGTGTCACCCATTCTCGAGAGGTACGACACCGTGAAAAATACTTTTTGGTGTTACTAGGATTTGAACCATGAACCACTGTTCAGTATCCATGCGCTTTTCCACTGAGCCACGGCGACCACAACCCACTTCCTAAAGTCCGATTTTCTTCAAATTTTATACGCATGTGTATCTCTGATAGAGAACACTTTGTACAAATTTGGAAGTGATCAGGCACCAGGACTGCCATATAATTCTTTTAAAAACTAACCCAATTTTATTCAAACTAGAGATTTTGATATTTTTTTACTATTTGAAACCCATGTGTTAGAAAATGAAGAAGAATGTTAAAGCCATCTTTTTTGAATTATGAATTAAAATGGGTACTTGCAAAAAAGTCGGCGAAATTTGGTAGAGGTAGGGGATGTGAACTCCTTGGCTATCGAAATGATCTTAAAAGCGTGGATGTCAATTTCAGAAGAGTAGAAGAATCATATGTAATCAGCGTAAAAATCAACAACAGCACCCTCTTTATATTCCCTATTTATCTCAATGGCAGCCACTGGCAACACTACGACAGGCTAACGGAAATGCTAAATAATCTGGATTCAACTGATGTAATGCTCATAGGGGATTTCAATGGACGGTTAGGCCTATCGCAGAACAACTTTGTAAGCGAAAGTAAATCATCAATTGTACATATGAATCGCAGTCAAAAGACGAGGTTTGTAACAAAAAGGGAATAAAAATACTTGAGCTGGCGGATGTATTCGGCTGTAATATTTTAAATGGAAGCTGTGTAGGTGATTTTGCCGGTGAGTTTACATTTATTGGTGGTTTAGCCTATTCTGTAATTGACTACTGCCTCATTTCTGGAAGTTGGAAACAACTGCTTGGAGACTTTTGTGTAGGTGTCGAGCATTTTTCGGATCACATGCCTCTTGAAATTGAATGCATTGTAACAGGTTCGCCAAATTGTGACCCTTTCATACAACTGGGATTATTAACGCAATTGGTTTGGACTAACATGAATATTAATCTAGAGAGTATATATTTTGCAAATACTCTGTTAAATATTGATACACTAACAAATGTTATTAAAAATGCAGTTCCGCCATACAAGCCATTAATAATCAAAAGTTCCTACAAGCAAAAATGGTTTGACAAAGAATATGTTAAGGCTAGAGCCAACTCGCTTGCTTTTTTAAAGTTATTTAGAGCACTTAACACCAACATTCTCAAATCTCTCCACGGAGAAGCAAATAGAGATTTTAAACGTTTTTGTTATACAAAAAAGGTAGCTTATGAACAACAAAAGATTGCTGTAGTGAACGAGTCAAAATCATCTGCAGACTTTTGGAGAGCAGTAAAGTACATAAACGGGCAAACAAGCACAATTGGCAGCATGTTAAATGCTCCACTTCTAAAAGAACATTTAAACAAACTTTTAAACACAACACTTAGTTCTGCTCTATTTCATTACGCAGCGCAGCTTATTACGATTTACATTGCAAGAAGTACGGGTCGTAATCGAGAATTCAAAATAAAATAAAGCACCAGGAGATGATCGTATCCCCTTCGAATTTTATAAAAATTGTGCAGCGGAATTTGTATTTGCACTCACGACAGAATTTAACTGAATTTTCGAAACGGCAACTGTTCCGGAAAGCTTCAAAAAAGCAATCATATATCCTCTACATAAAAAAGGCGACCACAATAATCCAACTAACTATAGAGGATTATCTTTTTTAAATACCTCAGCATACGACATAACTGATGAAATAAGGGGAGGAATAGATATCTGCCGAAAGAAAATTCCCGCACTTATATATGTGGATTACATCGTCTTTCTTGCGGATACGGTAAATGGTATGCAACTAATGATGAACAGACTCAGTGAATACTGCAAGTGTTGGAACCTATTCGTTAACCTGGATAAATCCAAGACTATGGTGTTCAGAGGAGGCGGCGGAAGATACTCAAGATCTGAAAAATGGACATATCGCGGCGAGGCTATTGAAAATGTGCGAAAATACAAATATCTAGGAGTTCAAATATCAGGCAATTTATATATGAATATGCACTTGGAGTCGAAACTATCTGAGGCTAAGCGAGCGGTCACTTCGTCTGGGGACGTTGCATTACAAATAAATTTGTCTCCCATAGCTCAAAACAAAAACTTTTTCTCGCAACTGGAACGAATATTTCGATTGCCGAGTAGTACGCCAAATTACATGTTGTATTTAGAAACTATGTTTTTAGAAACCTTGAAATTACACTTTGACTATATTGTCAAAGTAATGTCAATGGATGAAAAAATGTTGCCGAAAATTGTGCTTATACATATTTTAACAAAGGGAGATAATTGCGTGAGTGAATGGCAGAATCTTGCATCAGAATGTGGCATGCGACTAAACATCACACCAGATATGCAGCCTGCGTTGATTAGAAGCAAACTTAACACTCTACTAGGAAAAACAAGTAATAATCTATACGAGACTTATGCTAATGAAGCCCAATCATCCCAGTACAGGATGTACTATAGTAAATTAAGATATAACTTTCGAGAAAGTACTTATTTTCTAAACTGCAACTCAACGGAAAAAATAAGCACAATATTAAAAATGAGAGGAGAGCTGGTAGACTTAAATGATATACCACACCACCCAGAGTTACCAATTCTGTGCAACATGTGTAACCTGAACACAAGAGGAGATGTATTCCATTTCCTTGCCATTTGTCCAATCCTAAGAGAAATTCGACTAGGAATATTCGGATCAACTACTCTGGATGAAAAAGACACAATATGCATTTTAAACAGACAGATGGGATATATTATATAAATATGCACGGATTCGCCCTTGAATATAGAAAACGTATTATTGAGGTGGTCAGCCATCAGCAGAAATAGGGGGAATAACACAGAATGCTCTAGAATTGCATGTGGCCGTAACTATCTCTGACTGGTGGAAGTGCGATCAAACCTCCACGTGGTGGCCGCTGGTAATTTTCCTCCAATGCAGGAAAAGCTGAATGATCGGGCTAGTCCCTTCAAAGTAAGGTTGGCGCGAGGCCAATTACCTCGCCTGTAAAACATTATCTATCTATATTGTTGATATGGTGCTCCGAGCGCGGATTGCATCATCACGGAAGACTGCATCCGCGAATCAGATTCGAGTCAACACGGCTGCCCTTCTCAATGAAGAGACCCGAAACAACTACGGTCAAGCGATAGGACTCGCCCTAAATGCAGGGAGAGTAAGTCCTGGGGCTGAGATGTCGGGCGTAGAAGAGAAATGGACACGCCTTTAGAATACTGTCATTAGTACTGCTGACTCCATCTTCGGCAGTAGTCGTAGAGATCGAGACGACTGGTTCGATGACGAATGTAAGCTAGCGACTGAACGTAAGAGTGTTGCGTACCGAGCAATGCAACAATCTCATAGAACGCGGGCACGCGAAGATGAATATAATGATCTCAGAAGATATGAAAAAACAGTTCACCAGCGAAAGAAAGCAGCCTGGGAGAAGAATCTCGTCCGTGACCTGGAACAGTACAGAGAGCAAGGACCGCACCAGGCGCGGAAGTTCTACCAAAGGGTCCACGGTATGACGCAATATACACCGCATTGCACATACTGCAAGAACAAAGAGGGTAATCTGAGGCTCCACCAATGACCGAAGATTATACTATGCTGCCGCCACCAAGCATAGTCGAAGTTAGCAGAGCGATAAATCGGCTCAAAAATAATAAGGCCCCGGTATCTGATGGGATCCCAGCGGAAATGATAAAAATAGGAGGCCCACATTACACCAAGCAATTCATGAATTTATAGTGCAAGTATGAGAAGAAGAAGTTATGCCAGAAGACTGGCGAAGAGGCATCCTGTGCCCCATACATAAGAAGGGATATATAACAAAATGCAGCAATTATCGCGGTATAACGTTGTTGAGTACCGTGTATAAGATTTTCTCCTCTATCCTTCAAGACAGGGTAGCCCCATACGCTAAAGTCATCATTGGTCCATACCAGTGTGGCTCCATCCCAGGCATATCAACAACTGATCAGATTTACACCCTAAGGCAAGTGATGGAAAAATGTCCAGAGTTTCAAAACTCACTACACCATCTTTTTATAGACTTTAAATCCGCCTATGATAGCATAGCTAGAGTAGAACTTTATAAAGCCATGAGAGAATTCGGCATCCCAAATAAACTGACACGACTATGTAGGTTGACCAAGACCAATGTTATAAGCCAAGTAAAAATATCCGGATCACTATCAAGCCCATTCAAAATCTATAACGGGCTCCGGCAAGGAGATGGACTGGCCTGCGTCCTCTTCAACCTGGCGTTGGAGAAAGTGATCCGTGACTCTGACGTAACGGCGAGAGGAACAATCCTCTATCAGTCCATTCAGATACTGGCTTACGCAGACATCGCGGTAGAAACCAAAGAGCTGTACAGGAAGCTTTCATCCAGATAGAGCAGGCGGCACGAAATCTAGGGCTGCACATAAATGAGAGCATAACAAAGTACATGGTGGCCACGTCTGCGAGTAGAAGATCCAACATTGGTCCCTCAATTCAGATAGTGGAGCGCGAATTTGAAGTAGTGCAATCCTTTAACTATCTCAGGTCAACTAAAGCAGCCGATAACAGCATGGAACCAGAAATACGCGCACGGTTGCTTAAAGCCAACAAAGCCTACTATAGCCTGTCAAGACTCTTCAAATCCAGGAACTTAACCATAACGTCCAAGCTGCTGATTTATAAGACAATGGTCATACCGGTACTTACATATGGATCCGAGACTTGGGTGCTTAGCAAAAAGCATTCTGACCTCTTAGCCGCGTTCGAGAGAAAAGTCTTACGGAGAATTGTTGGCCCTGTATGTGAGGAAGAACGATTCCGGAGACTCTATAATGATGAGATCTACGAGCGTTACAGCGATGTCGACATCGTGAAGAAAATTAAGCTCGGTAGGCTCCGGTGGGCAGGACACCTAGCTCGCATGAGCGAAGAGGATCCTTCTCGGAAAGTCCTTTGCGGTAGGATTTATGGAACACGACAGCGAGGCCGGCCAAGCCTACGCTGGAAGGATGGCGTAGACCAGGACGCCCAGAGTTTAGGGATGCCAAACTGGATGACATCGGCTCGAAATCGGGACCGGTGGAGAGACTTTTTGCGGGAGGCCAGGACTGGACTCCGGTTGTAGAGCCAAATATGATGATGATGATTATTGAGGATAACATTTAAAGTTATTTAATCAAAAAAAAAATTATTATATGTTAATCTGGTAGACGGCCTTCAGCCAAACCATAGACTATAAAACCATGTAATTACATATTATATAATTATATATACACTTTTAAGAGAATAAATAGTTTGTTTGTTTGTTTGTATTATTATATTATATTATATAATTATATATACACTTTTAAGAGAATAAATAGTTTGTTTGTTTGTTTGTTTGTTTGTTTTATATTGAGAGCCGCTGCTTTACTATCGTAATATATAATGCCATTAGCCGAAAAGTTTGCCCGATCTGCTTTTATTAATAGCTTTTCATACACATAAACTATTGATCGAATAACAGCAGGACTCGTTGCAAAATATCAATAAAATTCTCGACTCGCATAAAAAATGCTTGCTGAATTATATTAATTTGAAAAACCGCACACATAATTTATTTGTAGAAATATATGTATGTTCATATGTATATACTTATAAACGTAAAATGCAGTTGAGTTTTTTTTATTTTTAATCCGCTCTATATTCTATCAAATTATCGACTTCTATAATCCGTATTTCAATTAATATCTAACCGATATGTGTATACCATAGCCAAGTATGTATACGCTGCTAACTGCAGAAGACAAACAGGTTAACAGGTCGCAACCGGAGTCGCGCGGTCGCTGAATATCACACAGAACGAATATGATTTATGAACTGGCAGCGGGTTTTATTATAATAAAATTGGGGAAATATCTCCATTTCTTTTTAATTATTTTCGGTTCTTTCCATGGTTTCTTTGCTTTACACCATATATCCGAGTATGAAGTGTAGAGCTCTTTATACTCTACTCTGGCCGGCCGTTTCGACTCGATCGCATCTTTAATCTGTTTATTTATGAATCTGTTCACCGAAAATACTTTAATAGGATTCCTTTGCACGCCTAACGTATAAATGCCATAAAGTAGTTCAAAAATTGTATAGTCGATTATTATTATTATTTTATTATAATATTATTTTCTTAGTGTTATCGGGTTGAGACGTGTTCTTAACTAGCATTTCCTTGTGTGTTGTCCATCCGGCTTACGGCCAACTGCTGTATACCTACTTTTTCTTTGCAAGCTCTCAGCTGGATATTTACAGGCATCATAAGAATATTAATTTCATGGCAATTTTATTAGCTTATTAATTTTTCAACGTTTTTCGGATCTTTGTTTTGTGTATTTCCCAATTTATTGTCAGCATTCGAGTACTAAACCGGTTAAAGGAGTAAGGTGTAAGGCACGAAAGAATGAGCGTCACTGCATATAACTTATGTCTACTTAATGTCTTCTTGATGTTTACATGAACAATTCACCTAATTTGCTAAACGTTCTGTGCTTCTTTTCGGGTAACTTAATAGGCCAATTATGTTGACTGTTTTACATCGCTGAAACGCAGGGGTTGTGTATAGGTAGATGAGGTTTAATTTAAAACTATCTTAATCCGGTATAATCGTTTGGCGTTTCGTATGGTTATCTGTGCAGAACGAATGGTATTGATTGGATTAGTAAATAAAACCATGGGAATTCACATATCTTCATAATCAAAATTGTAAGTGTGATATGAGTGAAAATTACAACCTGGCTACGAGCTCACCAAAATTTTAGAGAGTGAATAGAGTTTTTTGCGAATCAAATAAATTATGGAATTAAATAATAATTAATTAAATGGCCATTAATAAAAATATCAAAACAAATGATCTCGCATTTTTTTAGGACAAATTAAACAACACAAACAAAATTTATTATTTTAATAATTTTAATTTTAGTTAATTACTTATAATAAAAATAATAATTATTTGGCGCAACGGTCCGTTGTTGCCCAAAGCCAACTTCTCGCGACCATTCGTTTTGTACATGTTATTTTTTGCACAATGAAAGGGGCCTTCAATTTAAAGCCGTATCCGAAAGGAGATTTGATAACCTCTATGACAGTTATTACCCTCGGATGTTTGTCAGACATTCGCAAAAGGTGGAACCATGAAAAATATTTTTTGTGTTTTTATATGATTTGAACTACGAACCTCCCACTGCACTCAGTATTCTATCGCACTAAGCTTTTGAGCCACGGCGCCCACTTATCATTATATAATTACTTGTCAGACTTTCGCGAGAGGTCGGACACCGTGAAAAATAAGTTTGGTGTTACTGGGATTCGAACTTAGACAAGCAGAAAGAATAAGAGCAAAGCTCTAAAGAATTTCTGCTCCGAAATAAATGGGATGAACAAAAGAGCAAGGATCTACAAAATCTTTCAGAAAGACAAGAGCGCTAGGTTCAACTCTTAGGAAATCTGATAGAACTTTTACTAACTCTATGCAGGCGGTCAGCCATCAGCTGAAATAGGGGGAATAACACAGAATGCTCTAAAATTGCATGTGGCCGTAACTATCTCTGACTGGTGGAAGTGCGATCAAACCTCCACGTGGTGGCCGCTGGTAATTTTCCTCCAATGCAAGAAAAGCTGAATGATCGGGCCAGTCCCTTCAAAGTAAGGTTGGCGCGAGGCCAATAACCTCGCCTGTAAAAAAATTATTATTACGGAACCCAAAATCAGCCTATACAGCGGATACACTTGATGAACGCCGACGACCACGGCAACGAAAACGGCTAAAGGATTTAAGAATTTTCTCATGGAACGTACGCTCACTGTATAGAGCTCGAGCTGCACAGCAGCTAGCCGATACCCTGTCCAAATATAATGCTGACTTAACAGCAATTCAGGTGATGCGGTGGACAGGGAATGGTGTCTTACAAAAATCAGAATATGACATTTATTACAGCTTTAATGCAAGACATCATGTGCTCGAGGTGGGGTTCCTAGTCAGCAAAAGAATGAAACACACCGTTATCGGCTTTAATGTAGTAAATGAACGGCTATGCACCCTTCGCGTGCGGGGCAAATTTAAAAACATAACCCTCATAAACGTTCACGCACCTACAGAGGATTCCCCAGATGATGAAAAAGAAGAATTCTTTGAATCAGTCGAACGGGAAATCCATGCCTGCCCTCAGTATGATGTAAAAATCATTCTGGGGGATATGAATGCTAAAATAGGTAGGGAGCCAGTATTCAGGCAGTACATTGGCACCCATAGCTTACACGAGAACACTAATGACAATGGACAACGAGTCATAGAGATGGCAGCAAGCAATAATTTGGTCGTTGCGAGTACAAGGTTTGCGCGTAGAAATATCCACAAAGCCACCTGGGTATCTCCCGATGGAGGCACTCCTGGGGCTGAGATGTCGGGCGTAGAAGAGATGTGGACACGCCTTAAGAATACTGTCATTAGTACTGCTGACTCCATCTTAGGCAGTAGTCGTAGAGATCGACACGACTGGTTCGATGACGAATGTAAGTTAGCGACTGAACGTAAGCATGTTGCGTACCGAGCAATGCAACAATCTCATAGAACGCGGGCACGCCATGATGAATATAAAAAGCTCAGAAGATATGAAAAAACAGTTCACCGGCGAAAGAAAGCAGCCTGGGAGAAGAACCTCGTCCGTGAACTGGAACAGTACAGAGAGCAAGGACCGCACTAGGCGCGGAAGTTCTACCGAAGAGTCCGCGGTATGACGCAATATACATCGCGTTGCACATACTGCAAGGATAGAGAGGGTAATCTGATCGCCGATCTTAAAGGCATCTTAGAGTGATGGGAAGAGCACTTTTATGAGTTGCTAAATGGCCAGCTAACTGAGGAATTGGAGGCTCCACCAATGACCGAAGATCATATTATGCTGCCGCCACCAAGCATAGTCGAAGTTAGCAGAGCGATAAATCGGCTCAAAAATAATAAGGCCCCGGGATCTGATGGGATCCCAGCGGAAATGATAAAAATAGGAGGCCCACATTACACCAAGCAATTCATGAATTTATAGTGCAAGTATGAGAAGAAGAAGTTATGCCAGAAGACTGGCGAAGAGGCATCCTGTGCCCCATACATAAGAAGGGAGATATCAAAAAATGCAGCAATTATCGCGGTATAACGTTGTTGAGTACCGTGTATAAGATTTTCTCCTCTATCCTTCAAGACAGGATAGCCCCATACGCTAAAGTCATCATTGGTCCATACCAGTGTGGCTTCATCCCAGGCAAATCAACAACTGATCAGATTTACACCCTAAGGCAGGTGATGGAAAAATGTCTAGAGTTTCAAAACTCACTACACCATCTTTTTATAGACTTTTAAGCCGCCTATGATAGCATAGCCAGAGTAGAACTTTATAAAGCCATGCGAGATTTTGGCATCCCAAATAAACTGACACGACTATGTAGGTTGACGATGACCAATGTTATAAGCCAAGTAAAAATATCCGGATCACTATCATTCAACATCTATAACGGGCTCCGGCAAGGAGATGGACTGGCCTGCGTCCTCTTCAACCTGGCGTTGGAGAAAGTGATCCGAGACTCTCACGTAACGGCGAGAGGAACAATCCTCTATAAGTCCATTCAGATACTGGCTTACGCAGACGATATTGACATCGTTGGTAGAAACCAAAGAGCTGTACAGGAAGCTTTCATCCAGATGAGCAGGCGGCACGAAATCTGGGGCTGCACATAAATGAGAGATAAACGACAAGATATAGTGGAAAACAAAGTACATGGTGGCCTCTGCGAGTAGAAGATCCAACATTGGTCCCTCAATTCAGATAGTGGAGCGCGAATTTGAAGTAGTGCAATCCTTTAACTATCTGGGGTCAACTATAGCAGCCGATAACAGCATGGAACCAGAAATACGCGCACGGTTGCTTAAAGCCAACAAAGCCTACTATAGCCTGTCAAGACTCTTCAAATCCAGGAACTTAACCATAACGTCCAAGCTGCTGATATATAAGACAATGATCATACCAGTACTTACATATGGATCCGAGGTTTGGGTGCTTAGCAAAAAGCATTCTGACCTCTTAGCCGCGTTCAAGAGAAAAGTCTTACGGAGAATTGTTGGCCCCGTATGTGAGGAAGGACGATTCCGGAGAATCTATAATGATGGGATCTACGAGCGTTACAGCGATGTCGACATCGTGAAGAAAATTAAGCTCGGTAGGCTCCGGTGGGCAGGACACCTAGATCGCATGAGCGAAGAGGATCCTTCTCGGAAAGTCCTTTGCGGTAGGATTTATGGAACACGACAGCGAGGCCGGCCAAGCCTACGCTGGATGCAGGAGGTCAATGATATTTTACTTCACACTCACCTACTAGAAGTGCTTAGGGAGATTAATGGTTTTAACTTGGTACCAGATGGAAGAAATATCACCAGATATGATGGGTGTGTAGCAGAAAGGTTGACTAAATACAAAGTAATAAAAATCTCTATATCTATATATAGATTTATAGAAAAGCTAAAACTGATATACATCGATATGTATATTAGATCGAGTTTACTCAGAAGATATCCCTTAAACATATATAGCACGCTTATCAGCGTGGGAGATCCTGTGAGTCTGATCTACATGTTCTTGTTTACTGCTATTTACTGCGCTATAATTGACTTGATGTGCAGCTCTGTTAATAGGCATCGAGTCTGTTAATACAGGAAGTGCTGTCGATCGTAGTAAACACGCGTATAAAATTTAAAGAAGTGGGTTTAAAATTCATCACAAGATTCTACCACCCAGCCAGCCCGCCAGCAACGGGCACGCGAAGTTAATATAGAGAATTTAAAAAAAATGTTTGTCCATCGGAGATACCCATGTGTTTAAAGTTTAAAGAAAATCTGGCTAATTTTTAAGAAATTTATATGGGCTACCATCGGGCCTCAGGGTGAACGCACAAAAAAAATGTACAAAAAGTTTTATCCATCCCAGATACACATGTGTATAAAATTTGACGAAAATCGGGTAAATTTTTTAAAGTCTTGTATGGAGCCTTTCGACACCGGGGCCCGATCACTCCAAAATTTTTACAAAAAGTGTTGTTCCTCAGAGATACACACATTTGAAGAAAATCGGGTCCTTTTTTATAAAATTTGTATGGGTGAACACCTCCCCCGGGGGACGATTACTCCAAAATGTTTAGATCCCCCCCCCCCCGCCTCCGACCTAGGGATCACTGTAAAATTTGTACAAAAAGTGTTGTCCATCGGAGATACACATGCGTATAAAATTTCAATAAAATCGGGCTTTGGGAATTGGGTTAAAAATTGTTCAGAAAATCTCACCAGCCAGCCAGCCATCCACGTGCACGCGAAGTTAATATAGAGAATTTAAAAACGATATGAGAATTCTAAAGAGGCTTGAAAAGACAAACATGAGAACTGAAGAATTCAGGCCATTTTCTGTAGGCATCGACGATTACAAAGAAGAAGCTTCCATTTACTGGTCAAGCGAAGTCAATGTGAATTCGTGACCATGGTTCATTAGGAATCTGCCAAGGTTTTAAGTTACATTTGATCGGTGACTTTCTGGAAACAGCACAAGCTTCGCAAGCTCTGACTTTCTTTTTGATATCTTTGTTGATCGTTCGCCACAAAACTTTATCTTGAGCGAGGAGTTTCATGCTACTTTCGCCTAGATGGCCTTCGGCGAGCTCTTCCAGAATTTTCTCGCGGTATTAGGATGGAACCACGAGTCGCTCGTCGTAGAAAATGCATTCTTGGTTTTGCGAAAGGTGGTTTCGGACCATAAAGAAATCTCTGATTGTGTTTATTTTTATATATTTTGCTTGAGATGGCCAAGAATTTGTGATAATCATTTTTGCAATCTTGCTGAGGGTCGGGCATTTATTTGTGGTTTCTCTAATGTACTCAATGTTGACTGGCAGTGTTTTTGCGATTGTCAGCATGTTGCAGCATATATCGTCGGTCTTGACTGATGCAATTAAGATTTCCTCACTTGGCTGTAGCTGGCTTTTGATGAGTTTTCACAAGACGTCTGCGTAACCGAATTCGTCAGATTTCATGAAATCATAGGCCATCACTGTGAGAGCGTAACTTTGGAGCCGATTTGCCGTATAAGCTGTAAATCCGTCTTTCTTGCCAAATATCGCCATTAAGGGTTTGTTGTCAATATGGTTCTCGAATTTTCTGCCGTAAATGTAGCTGTATGCTTTTTTCAGACCAAAAACCGAACACAAGAGCGAGCTTCCTTCTGTATTTGAGGATAATTTCTTTCTGCAGCGTTGAGTGTGGCTGAATAGTGCATGATAGGATGTCTGAAGCTGTGTCGGGTTTTAGCTTCACGTTCGCACCATTGATCTTTGGTTCAACAAACTTGCGTTGCGCGGCATTGCTGACTTCGCTGACTTGTCGACCTGTTGCTTTATAAAATCGTTATAACTTTGACAATGACCAGCTTTATGATTCAAGCTCTTGCATTTTTCGCAAGTCTTCGCTTTGTTAGGAGAATTGAATACTCAGCGCTTTCTTTTGAAAAGGGCTAGTTCTGCCAGATGATGCTTTCTTTTTCAGCTGGACCACTTTGTCCTCGAACTCTTCGACGACTTTGATTTTGTCGCGCTTCAGGCAAACGAGTCTATCTGCTTCGTTAACCAGATCCTGAAGCGTAAGTTTTTTAAACACCTCGATTTACGAGTACGAGATCAGCAAAGGTTTGATAGTTTTCTTGTGAAAACTTGCTGACCACAAGCTGGATCTTAATTTGTGGCGTTAGTTCAGCTGGCAAGTACCGCTTTTTGCTCATTAAAATATGATCAGCGTAACGATATACCGAAAGCACCTCACTCACCATATTGATGACATTATAGGAACGTAATAAATGCTTCTCTTTGGCAATGGCGTATTTAAAATACAATCATATATTCTCCACTCCATTTTGCACCTACCTGGATCGAAAATCTTTAAAGTAAATTCGGATAATTTTTGTAACGGTTAGTCCATATACGATTTTCCAGATAACCGATTAAAAAAAATTATTTAGAATTTTTACAGACAGACTTTCTAGCTGAGCAAAAAAGAAACAACCTATGTACTCATGGTCGTTTGCAGGTTGTTGTAAATAAACATTTTAACTAATTAAATATGAAGTCTTTAGTAACACGCTTATTGTTATTTGTTATACGAAATTTTGGTAATTAAATAATAATGTTTTTTATGCATTTTAGTATAAACTTTGTAAACTTGTGTGAATAAAAACTTTAACATCTTTCCCTTTTCCTATAAATACCGAGAATGCACAGGCCATATAGCCTCACATCTTCCATCATAGAACGATTTGCGTACTCTCATTATTTGTCTTCCATATCTGGTACCACGTGAATGCCTCAGCAATACAATTCTGTAAAATACCTCCGTAAAAGTTCTGTATATCTCCTGAGCTAAAAATTAAGATTTATCTCATATATTTGTTGGCTGGAGCTTTCTTAAGTGAAAATGTTTTTTTTGTCTGTAGAATAAAATCGATCACTCAGAATAGAAATTAAAAAGTCTAAGTATGAGATGAAAATAGATATTCTAAGAATTCTTCTACATTTTGAGAAGATTGATAATTTTGGCAAGTGCCACCAATATCGGCAGTCTCATCAACCAAGACCAAAAAAACAGATGTGAAATGCCGTATTTAAAGATTCATGAACAGACCCCTTCTGTCCTTGGTCTTTTTATTTTGACATTTTCCTTGACTTATACTTACCTATAATTATTAGGAGAAATAAATATAAATTATGTATATTAAGATGCACTCCACCCCCCCCCCCACAAACACCACCACAGCAATTAAACCAGGAGGCGTAGGTATACTCGTATACATACCTATATAAAAATGTGCTTTGTTTGTATTAATTTTCTATAGTCAACTATTCCGTAGAATTTTGAGTACCTTAATATTGATTTATTTATTATTACAATTGCAAATTTGTCGTTTGTAAAAATCAATTTTCAAAAGACCAGACATCCATCGGGCTATTAAAAAAACACATTACATGTAATTTTATTTAATTATTTATTTGCGGTTTTAGTTTCCTTTTTTACTAATATTATTTTTAAATTCATGTTTTCTTTTTTACAATCTTAACAAATATCAGTGTTTTATAAGTAAATATTTATAATATAAACTAAGTTTAATAGTCTCTCTCAGTGCTCTCATCATAGCTTATACTCGTACGAGCATAACTAATTAAAACAAGACTTATTTTTTCATTTGCAGCGGTACATAAAGGAATTTTAGTTCACTGTGTGATGATTCTATTCTATTTTATTCGTATCTACGTGTACATAATATTTTCAATTATTCTAATATTGCGCATTTTATTGTTTGTTTTTTAAGCCTACACATAGACTTGTATTTAAATATACTTTCACAATACATAATAATAATTACTATATCAATATGTTTAATAAATACCTACATAACTACACGTACATAATGTACCTCTTAATATGTACCAATAATATGTCTGTCTGTATCCTTTCTAGGCAACTACAAATCTCATGTATTATTAAACAACAAGGACTCTATGCTAAATGGATTACTTCTTCGAATACTGATGGATGATGTGTGATGATGATGGTGGGTATGATGATGATGCGTCGGCGAAGAGCTCTGCGAATTCAGGTGGTAGTTTAGTGGTGGTTTGGTGTCGCCCGGAAACAGGTAAGTCTTGCCGCAGCCATCATTCCCACTGTCCTCTTCGCCAGCCCGTTCTACCGGCTCACACTTGTGTGGTGGACTACCCATGCTGCCTGCACTGCCCGTAGGCGAGAAACTATTCGCAGTCATGTCATTATTCCTGGGGCTACGAAACGAGAAATCTTCTGGCTCGTCGTCGCTGTCAGTTCCACCAACCACATCAATCTGAATGCCATCATCATCTAGATCAGAATCGGAAAACGATCCATTTGCTCTGTGTTGAGATATATATTCAGCTTTTAATGCTTCGAAATCAACAGTGATTCCTTTGGCTTGTAGTTTCCTAGCTTGTCTATCAATAGCTTTAGCCAATTTTTTTCGACGTCTCGCTCTGAAATAGTAAGTGCACAAAAGAGTAGAAACATTTAAATTAGTAAAGTAAATTAAATTTAAAATCGATAATTGGAAAATTATTCTTTTGCTACAAAAAAGACTACACAAATATCGGGTCGAAGTTTCATTTGACTGGGACCGTATTTTGCGAGCTATAGTTAAAAATTTAAATACCAAAAAGCATTATATGCTTCTTACCTTTCTTTGGCTTTCAGTTCATTTGGCGGGATGGGTTCACCAGAACACGTTTGCGGTTGAGCATTATGGGCAGGTCGTCCAGGTCCTTTTTTTGTGTGCTCACGTTTTCTAACTTTTGCACGACGATTCTGGAACCATACCTATCTGAAACAAAGTGTATAATTTAAAACAGGTTTGACGCCGTGTTTACTACGAGTATATATTTTCAATTAATATTATTATGATCATAGTATATTTTTCCTATCTTAAAATCAATGTTTAAAAAAATTAAATTTATTTTTTCCTATTTCACAATTAACTCAATTTACACCCCTATATGCATTTTTTTAAACACTGACATGAATTACATATTTGTATTTGTATTTGACAACAAAGAAACGGAATCTAAAACTGAATACATTTTATATGAATATAGCTGCATTTATTTATAGAAAAAAATTCATTCAGGTAGTAAGATTAGCTGCTTTTAGCCAGTAGCATAACATTTTTATTAAAGGAAATAACTCTTTAACAAAATATTATTGATGTCGATTACCTAGAAGCTTTCATTAATAATCTCTTAAATCAGAAAAAATTAGAAAAGGTACCTAACTTAACACAGGAATTTTCAGCTGCTAACGAGTAAGCAGAATTAACAAGGAGTAATTTTAAAAAAGATCTGTACGCTTATTGCTGCCGACAATTTGACAATTTTTTAAGTAAATTTGTACATCAATAATGTCTGGTACCTCCCGTATGAATTGACAAAAAAATTTAGGTTTAAACAACACATTAGATGTGTCACCAGCACACCGTATTGATAAGAGGTTATGGCTAAAAACACTCAAATGAAGCTTAGCCAAAACCCTATAATTATCACATCTTATGATTTATGGGACACGACAGCGAAGCAGGCCAAGCGTTTACATTCAGGACGTATTGAGTTTAAAGATGGCAAACTGGGTGACATCGGCTCAAAATCTGGACCGGTGAAGTCAGGAGCGGACTCTGGTTGAAGAGCCAAATAATATGATGAATGCTAGGCACAGCGTGGGCGTTAAGGTATTGGGCAAACGGCAGGAGGGGATGTCTTTGAGCTTGCATTTTGAATACTTGTGGTTCATATTGGGAATATAGAGCTGGAGAGCGCCAGTATTTATGCGGCGAGTTTCCGACTTGAAACCGTCCAAAACTACTTCAATTTGAGAAGTGAGAATGATAGTTACTAATCCAATGAAGCAGTTTTTCATCGACGCATTTTTGATGATGCCAAATGCCTTAGACATATTGATTTTAACAACTTTATCGAAAAGTCGGGACCACAGTCCGTTGAGATATGCCATGAAAATGAGCAGAGACAACGTCGTCGTATTTTTATTATACCTTTACTACCTCAGAGCCATTGCAGTATTTTTTTTTTTTTTGTTAGTAGCAGATTTGACTTACTTTTCTATATTTTGTTCGGTTTTTCTCAGTTGGGTTTCGTTTATAAACAAAAGGATACCTATATATTATTGGAAGACTCTTTACAGCTTGTATCGTACCTTTCATTCAACTTGAAACACTTAGTACCGAGAATTGAAAGAGATAAAGTCTCTTATACATATTAGAATTATGAGCTCTCCAATAAGCTTAATTATACTCGTTCCTTTTCAAACGACACATATCACTTTTGTGATTTTAAAAAATAAGTATTTATTAAAAAACTGACAATGACATTAATTGTAAAGAGTTTCCCGCGACTTTGTGCCTGTTCCCAAATACTATAGGAAAAAATAAGGAATCTAATGTAAGTAAACGTTCAATTATAAAACTCCGTTATGAGCACTTTATGTTAAAATCAACTTAAAAGTGAACTTACCGCAACGCGACTCTCCTTTAAATCCAGCCTCATGGCCAATGCTTCCCGCATGAATATGTCCGGATAGTGGCTGGCAGAGAAGGCTCGCTCTAACTCTTCGAGCTGCCATGAGTTAAAATTTGTACGTGAACGGCGGCGTTTTGCAGCTCCACTATCGTCATCACCATCTCCAGGAAACCCTAAAATTCAGCGAAAATAAAACGTTAAACTATGAAAATATTCTCCATAAGTTGACTGGAATTCAATAAAGCAAATCGATTTTCAATTGTTCAAATCGTGCATAAAGCGGAACGATTCAAACTATGAAACGTATTTTACAGTTATTGCATGCAACATGACACATACGATATTTATTTCGTTCTATACTATAATAGGCATTTCAATTAAATTATTGTACCATAACTGGTTTCCCATGTTTGCCTAGCGACGTCCTGCGTTACGCGGTCTTCTCGTTATCTTAATAGCGATTGATATTAGATTGCATATTAAATTGTGTATATTGTGTATAAATTGTGTAGTATTAACATAAGCACATGGGAAATAAGCTCAATAAACTATAAATATACAATTCAAATTTCTAAGATATAAAGATATAATCCATGAACTGTTTGCACAAGGAAGTTACAAAGGACACAACTCTTCAGTACTATATTGCTGGTGAGATATGAATATGATGTGGGGCAATCACATATAACCAATTATATAATACCACAACATACACCCCACCATAAGCAAGGCTGATTGTGCAGTTTTGTAAAATTATACTTTACATTCTTGGCAAGAAACAATGCCACTCGTTTCATACACTCGATCCTTCTTCCCAAAAAAGGAGTCATAGCCCCAAATCCCCTGACTCGTTCAATCGAAAAGACACTCGGAACCAAACTACATACGAATACACTCGTAAATCATCATATTTGTTGGATTATTCTGGAAAGTTGCAGTATCGTTCTGCTCTATAGTCTACTCTACTACACCATGCGAATATTCTCGTTTATTTCATGTTGCTTTAAACGAGTATTATTATAATACGAATATATTAACGGCTGGTGTGTGGGTTTACTTCAAGTAGCAAAAACAATTTTTAAGGGTTGTTGTGAGCTTACAAGATATGTGCTTACTTGCTCTTCCAGCATCAAGTTCTCATATAATATTCAGTTTAGCCAGCTTGCATCCTTCTGTCACGGTACATAAAATAAGTTTATTATAGTATAACTATCTTCCAAAATATTTCAGGAAGTTACACTTCTATTTTATTTAATGAAACGAACTTATTTGTGGGTTCACGCAGAAAAAAATATATTTTCAGCATGATAACAGCAAACTAAGTATTTTTCTGAAGACAATAATATTTTCACTGTGAAAATAGTTACTTGTCGTAACAATGCCAAGTGATTGTAATGAAAATAAAATAATTGCAACAATCATATAATTGTCAAAATGGGTATGTTCTTACAACTAATAATTGCTGCAAAAATAATATGATTGTGGGACAGAGTAATCAATCGTTGTTTATGTTTAAGACAACCATTTAATGGTTGCAGTGATGATGTTCCTTCTTTAATATTTTCTGCAGCTATTTTAAGTTGATACAAAAAAATATGGTTATTAATAACATGATAATACTAGCTGACCCGACAGACGTTGTCCTGTCCCACTTTTAATAAATTTGTTTGTGGTTGTTTTGTGAACTTGTGAAAAGCTATTTGAAATGTTAAAACAAAGTAAAAATGAGAAGAAAAAAACCTCAAACCTATTTTATTTTTTTTTTATTTTCCGGTTAGGATGACTTCGGTATCAAAAATAATTTTGTTTTGCGATTTTGAGTCACAGTATTGGTCATATTAGAGTGTTATATTTTCAAATTTTGGGAACTAAGTCATTTCTCTACCGATTTGTACGAAATTCGGTATGGTATTTTGAAGGTCCTCTGGGAGGTCTTTTGATGGTCTTTTTGGGTCTTTTGATGGTCTTTATGGGAGTCTTTTGAGGGTCTTTTGAAAGTCTTTTATGAGTCTTTCGGAGGTTCTTTGACGGTCTTTTGGGGGTTTTTCGATGACTATTTTCAGGGTCTTTTGAGTATTATTTTGAGAGTCTTTTGGGGGTCTTTTCAGGGTCTTTTGAGGGACTCTTTCGAGTATTTTGGGGGTATTTTGAGGGTCTTTTTGGGTTTTGGGGATCTTTTGGAGGTCTTGTGAGGGTCTTTTGGTGGTATTTTGAGGGTATTTTGTGGGTCTTTTGGAGGTCCTTTTAGGGTCTTTTTGGGGTCTTTTGGTTTTTTTTGGGAGGGCATTTTTAGGGGTATTTTGTGGATCTTTTGGACGTCATTTGAGGATCAAAAAAAAATTACGCATAACCATCGTTTGAATCGTGAGTTAATGGTCGCGAGTTTACACAAAAATCTTATGGGAAACAGCACTTTTAGTTTTTCCCGAATTTTACAATTTTTCGCGCAACTTTTCTTCGGACTATGGCGAACATTATAAAATAAAAATTAGCCAAATCGGTCCAGCCGTACTCAAATGTTTTTCTGGATAGGGACACCCTAATCATCAAGCAGTATGAAATATACTTTACGACCTATTCTCATACCTACCAAATATACAAAAAATTTCATAAAAATCGGTCGAGCCGTTTCGGAGGAGTGCGACCACAAACACCGTGACACGAGATTTTTATATATTAGATGATCATTATAATTTGATCATATATCACATGTTATGAAACTCATATTTTACATAATATTACGATTTTGCATGAGTTTTGATATATGTATTTTAGTCACGTATCAAAGAGTGGACGCCGTGGCTCAGTGGAAAGTTCATGGACTCCAGAGTAGGAGGTTTGATGTTCGAATACCAGAAAATACCAAAAGTATTTTTCAGGGTCCAACCTCTCGCGAATGTCTAAAAAACGACTGCGAGTCAAAGGAAGCTGCTTCTCAATTCGTTGTTCGGATATGGATAAACGGCATTGAATTGCAGCGTTACTTCTTGCCTTGCACGGCATGATACATAATTGCTGCAACAACAAAACCAACCATATTATGATCCTCTTATAACATTTTTACAGCAACCATGTTTTTTTTCTGCGTGGTTGGTTTATTACTATTGCAATGTCAGACTGCAACTACAGATGACTCTTTTGTTTAAAAAATCCATAAAAATGCGAAACAATACTTTAACCATGCATAAAGTGCAAAAATCTAAATCAAGACCGCTTTTTTATTTTACATAAACTGAATGTTTATGTGAGATGAATGAGCGGCCAGTTAAGCGTAGATATAGAATTAGGCCTACCTATCTCTTGTGGGAGAAGAGCTTGACGAAATCAGATGGATACCAATCGCAATCTATCTCCACCGACATTTATCAGTTGCTGTGGTGCAATAGTTAGCACAGTATGATCAGTTGGATTGATGTATGTATAGTTATCAGGAGGTAAGATCCAATGTTTATTCTATTTTGTGAGGGCTTGGGTGTGAGTTCCAACCAACAACACTTTCTTTGCTTCTTCTTACTCAATATTTCACGCACACGCTGTGACTATAGGTATTATAAGGATGCCTTGAACCGTGCACTAATTATAAAAATATCTAGAATTCGTCTGGATTTTTTTTTGGTTGTAAACAATTTGTGCCCAACTAAAAACATCATATAGCTCCATTATGTTTATTAATAATAAATTATTATCACTTTTATTATTAATTAAGGGGGTACAAATGTTCCTTTACTATGAATAAAGTTTCAGGGCAAATAATTTATTACAAACAAAACATTTTAACATCATATAAATATTAATTTTTATTTGTTTGTGTAACACTACCGATTATAATTTAGGTTTTACACTAATAATCTAATGGGAGTTTTGAATTTACAAGAAATTTCCATTTTGTACACACGTATAAGGAATCAAAATAAAAGCTCGACAAATGACAGCATTATGTGCAACCATCATCAGTAGTGTGACCATTGAGTTGATTCCCCAATGCATATACGTCCTGTTACCCTCAAACTGGACACGTTGTTTATTATTTTTCGTCCATGTTCATTATATAGAAGGGTATCTGGCTGAATGTAATGAATTGAAACACACAAACATAACGTTAATATTTCTATAAATTATAATAGTGCAGGACACTCATATAGAACGCCCCTGAGACAAATAATTCTTCAGTTTAAATTAAAGGGTATTGGTTCTTCTTTATGACGTGTACATTTATGTGAACTCCGCAGTTGGCAAAAAGTGATTTAACAATAACAACCATAACTTAGGCAAGGTACCTACCTATATGGCAGAATATTAATTGAAATTTATTATGATTATTGTGGTGCACTTTTGTATTGTTGCGCATATAAAGTGCACAAACGCATAGGCGGAATCGCGTACGGTAGGCATATAGACATATCGGAATTTAGAAGCCATAATCTGATTTCATGGGATTCATGCTTAATAATGCACTGTCTGCACTTCTTCTGCTAATAAAAATCAGGGACGAAATTTTAAATCATCATCATTTATCATTATATGTGCTTTTAATGCACTTCCGTGTTAAAGTCCTATGATGTGCTACAGGATTTTGTTTCCTTACACAGGCCAACCGTAAACTTGCGTTACGAATATAAAATTAAACTTCGACTCGTGCGTATGTGCGAAATTAGGTTCAGTTTTGTAGTTTTAAATTATCGACTCAGCAAAAAGTGCATACTCGTTTTTATAAAATATTTATCTAACATCAGACGCCAGTAAGAGTGGTGCCAAATAAGCGAACGCACATCTAAATGATTGATGATTGTGTTCAGGGTGTGACAGTTTTCCATTTCCTGTAAAATCTATCCCTTTGCATTCACCGACAGTTACCCAAGTATCAAGGAGCATGATGAATTGAGTCAAAGGAGTTAACCTGATTTTTTCGCAAGAAATCGAAGAAAATTTTCCCACTCCGGGCAACACACGATTTTACTGAAGAAGCCGACGACGATGTGCTTAAATTGAGATATTAATGCCTAGAGAATCTTATTCCACAAAATGATTAATGATTCAGTTTCTTTAGTCGAAACCTGAAATTAGAAATCAAATTTCTATAATAATTGAGTGTGATGTGAATTTTCTAAAAGTGTTATGCTTTTGTTTAACCTATAAGATCAGAATTAAAATTTTGTTTAAATATTTAAGCATGATGACACAATTTTCTTTTCTGGTAGGTTGGATCTTGGTCAAATGGTCATATTCTCACACATATTAGTAGTAGTAGTAGTAACTCACTATTTATTTTCTTAAAAACAATAAAACAGCCCATAAAACTTAAAAATTTTCGTGTAAATTCTCTAATACACAACGTGCAGTTTGAATAAAATCGTGTAAATTTTTTTTAAAATTTTTTTAAGAAGCCCCCAGACACCAGGGCCTGATCACTTTCAAATTTTTACAAGAAGTGTTGTTCATCGGAGATACATATGCATATAGTACTTTTTTTATAAAATTTGTGTGGGTGCCCCCGACCACGGGGCCCGATCACTTCCAAATTTTAAAGGAAATTCAGACAAATAGCAAAAATAAATTTTTTTTTATCCACTCTCGATCATAACTCACGACAGGATTGATAGGTTGATTCTTTTTTGTTTTGCTCGTTATGCTCCCGGATAAATATTAAGCATAAGAAAATTTAAGAAAGTTACAAATAAAGTAGAAAAATTTGGAAAACGATAAATTGGATATCGTTTTTAAAGATATTTTTTTAGAGATTTGGTTAAATAAAAAATCTGGAAAGACGCATTTCAGCCTAAATTAAAATAAAATTAAATTTGTTTTTACTTTTGTGTTGATTGGTGATCTCCTCAAATATCGTTTGACAGCTCATTCATTTGCACGGTTTTTCTTTTGCGATATGTCAACGCATCCCAATGATTCCGACCGACATTCCATTATACTTTGAAGTCCTTGCAGTTTCGGGTGAGGTTTGCATTTGCAATTACAATAAACAAATCAGAAGTTTTTGCGGCTTTAACCATGAAAATCCGCGCTTCACGCATGGTCAATTGGGTGTCGCCTGTTCCAGAGTCGGAAAACCATCAGTTTTATTTGTTTACACGCCAGACATCAACACAAATAAAAAAAACAGTGCATGTAACTTTTACGCGCGGTTAAAGTGAAACTTTTTTGATGTTGTGGGCTAAAAGACCCCTAAAAGATTCCCCAAAACATCCTCAAAAGACTCCCTATAATACTTCAAAATAGAATCTTATAAGTCCCCCAAAGGACAATCAAAAGATCCTCAAAATACCCCCAAAAGACCACCAAACGACCCTCAGAGGACCCTCAAAACACCATGCCGAATTTTTTACAAATCGGTTGCGAAATGACTTAGGTCCAAAATTTTGAAATGTAACAACGTTGAGGTTTTTTTTTTAATTCTCTATAGTATTAACTTCGTCTGCCCGTGGCTGGCTGGTCAGATCTTGTGATCAATTTTTAACCCACTTCCCAAAGCTCGATTTTATTAAAATTTTGCACACATGTATATTTCCGGTGACAATACTTTCTAATCAAATTTGGGGCACCTCGGGCCTCTTGGTCGGGGGGGGGGGGGCTCCCATACAAATTTTTTACAAAAGCAGTGGTTGAGGGGGGCACCCATACAAACTTTATAAAAAAAAGTACTCGATTTTCTTCAAATTTTATACGCATTTTACATGCATGTGTGACTGCCTGGCTGGCTGCCTGGTCAGATCTTGTAATCAATTTTTAACCCAGTTCCTAAAGCCCGATTTTATTGAAACTTTGGACACATGTGTATTTCTGGTGAAAATACTTTCTATTATTATCGGGCCGCGGGGTCGGGGAGCTCCATACAAATGTATAATGACTGTGTTCTGTGTGCGTTGTGAGCTGTGAGCAGCGCTGCTTGCTTTACGATTGGGTTATTTTGTTGTTGGGCTTCAGTGCTTCGCGTGTGTTTTAATATTTCAGCATTTATAGTGGAATTCAGTATAATTTTGGTTATTGGAGATTTTACATGAAAAATTTTAAGTTTTACCCATAAAACAGAAATCTACAATCGTGTCCAACCGAACGGCTGTTTCGGTACGACTGATTTTCTTCTCGGATAAACTCAAGAGTTTGCTGAATTATTTTTTTTTTCACTACTGCAATAAAACGTTTCGGTCTTATGACGAGCGACAAAGCAATGTAAATCTACATATATGTATGTTTCATTTGATTTCATTTCGCATTTATTCTTTTTTCATTTCCATAAATTAGTATTTAAAAATAATTTAATTAATTCATTTTTATGTGAAGTGACCAATATTTACTACTTAAGAAAAAATGTGTGCACTATAGGTATTTAATTTCGGCACTGTTACAGTATAAAAATGAGAGAAATGGGAATTGCGTGCGACTAGAACGCCAACTAGAGCCCGGTTATTTATATGTAAGTTATATATATGTATTGAATTTCTCGTAGGTATATTGCCGCTTTATTTGAAGAACTCTCTAAAGACTTAAAAAACGTAGTAAAGTAAGGATTCTTAAATTAATAAATAATGGCAAACTAGGAGCGTAACGATCTTTACAAGAGATAATTCGAACTAAGGGTTTCTGCGCGTTAGGGTCTTAAAGTATCAGAATACAAGCCAATATAGTAATTCCGTATTGAAATTAAGAATTTTTTTATAATAACCGCACGCTTCAAGGGATTTGTACTTTTATAATGCCAAGGCACAGCGTGGGCTTAGAAATATTTGGATAGAAGAGGGAAAGTCTTGTGGTGGATGAAATTAAGTTCACACCCGAGTATTCACAAACTATAATATTCTACTTATAAACCCACATTGATTAGCTCTACATGCAGATTACTTTATACATCAACTTAACCGTAATTGTTAATACAGCAGTATACGGCAACTGTATATCACATGTACAGCATCGAATAAGTGTATCTCTAATCTAGACGATCACTGCACTCTCAAAATTTAGTTGAAATTATTGTGTTGGAGCCTTGAAGCTTCGGGGGAGTGAGAATCTATGGAAAAGAAAGTTTTCTACAGAGAGGTTAAGCTTATTAAGATGACATTTCAGACACCAAAGGCCTGTGAGAAAGCCTGCTAGCTTAGTTAAACATTAGTTATGCAAAGAAGGAACTTTCCTTAAAGACTTTAACTTAATTACTCTCTCGGACTGTCTTTAAAGCCAGTAGTTCAAAGTTGCTATTCGTAAGAACTAAAGAACAAAGTTTTCGTCCGTAATTTCGTTTCTTTCAATCCCTTTGTGACCGGGAACCCAGCCTTATAGTATTTGGCAAGTGATTGCACAGCCTCAAAACAACACCTTGTCGGTCTTAAATCCACCGAATAAGAGTTCAGTTGTTCAGTATTCTCATAGAGCAGCCATACTGTTCGACTTTGGCGCCTTCTCTTCTTTTGCACAGAGCTTGATGGGATGGATTTCAACCTGGAAGATACTATAGGTCATTTTCTAAGAGTTAACAGGGCTCCAGATTTTGTCTTTAATGCATCAGTATACCAAACAAGGATTCTCGGGTAAGATAAATGTTAAATATAAAAACAAACTGAAATCTACTGAACCATTTCAACGAGGTCATTTTAGTTCCAATAATAATAAATAACTTTACATCCAGCGTATGCATTATTAAACAAGTAGAGATAACAATCTTGTAAAAAAGAGAAATTTATATCAGGTTAAAAAACGGTGGACACCAAAAAACTAATTTTTTATGCAAAAAAAAAGTAAAAGACCTAGATTGTGGCTATAAATTCACAGAAAATTCTTTACATAGCTTTTACATTAATTTGTAGTCACATAACATTGCTTCGTTTATCCTGGCGAGTATCGAACCGACAATAAAAATTTAAAGCAAGAACTCTACGGTATCTGAACCTTAAAATACGCACTATCCAGAGTCACAAGATCTTTTTTATCACATAAATTAGCAGAATACCACGGCAGTATTTTTTTTATACATACTCAAATTGCCAAAAGAGAACTCCCTAAACGACTTGCGTGAGGTGCACTCAGAGAAAAATCCCATAAATTAAATATGATTTCATATTGCTTCAATAGTTTTTACTATTGTTATTTGTCAATAGGATGAATACCTTTAAAACAATTATTTGCAAAGTATTGAATTAATACAAGTTTTGTACTATTATTTTGATGGTATTACCATTTTGTAAATATGATGTTTTGTTTTGTAAATATGACGTACTTTAAATTTTGTAATTGCATATACTATAATTTCAATACCATGCATCATGTTACTTTAAAAAGACAAACCCTTTTGCTATATAATGGGGTAACTGTTGAAATAAAAGGATATAGTCGTATTGGAAAGGCTTATTTAATTTTAATAGTGGACATTATTACTTTAATGGGTCAAATCCTATTGTAATATAAGTAATATGGATTACTATTAAAACAAAAAAATTTGGTGGTATTTAAATAGCTTATTTTATTTTAATAGTGGACCATTTTACTTTAATGAGGCAAACCCTATTTCAATATAATAGGGGAACTATTAAAACATAAGTATATTCGTATTAAACACGCTAATAGTATATTTAATGGTATATTTAACAGCATGTTTATTCTTAGTTAAATATAATATTACTTTGATATACCAACCCTAGAAAATGAAAATCAGGTAACACTAAGAGAATAAAACAATCAGAAAAATATATTTTAAAAATGCTTTATTTATTACTGTTTATATAATTATTTTTAAAGCCGTGCAAAGTCGAAACAAGTTATCCAGACATAACGGATTAAAATTCCAAGTAAAAATTTGTCGGTAATAATGGAATCTTTTTGTTTTAATAATATATAATATATAATATTAATATACTAGTATGTACTATTATGATAATAATATGTACTATTAAATCAATATTGTGTATTATTATGATTGTAATATGAAGTATTAAATCAAAAGCATGCATACTATTGAAGGGATAATTCAGTTAATTTCTATTGCCACGCGAGAGCTATAGGCTGAGAGTTGCAATAGTTAAACGTAGATGCCTCTTTGGCATTTGAAAAAAACACACATGAAAAAAAAACACGCATCAGACGATCCACACCCAACCCGCGAGACGCGTAACAAGCGAGATCTCAAAACTGTCCTACGAGATTGCACCTCTTCAGGTCATGTGGAAGGCGGTTTAAATGACCTCAAATAAATCGAAGAAAACCATGCATAACACGCGCCACAAGCAGTTCTCGACACGTCACACACGGTATCTCATAAATGTCCTACGAGTCAAAATTTGAAAATAGACTCGAATGTAAGTATATAAAAGTATGTATATTAACACCTATATCAAATACACAGACACAACGAGCAACAGATTTAGAAGTAGAATCAGAAGGAAGAAGGTATAACCTTTTTAGTATTTCAGGGACCCATTAGTCTGCTAAACTAAGGTCATCCCTATTGACTCCAAAGGATGTACATAAATAATTCAATAAGACATTTACTATTAATAAATAACCATTTTAAGACATTAAAATAAAAATGTAGTCCTATAAATACAATATGGAAGAAACTATGAATTCAATGGGTTTTCTAGTTATATTATTTATGTGTATAATCAAATAGTAATAGTATCTTCCCTATTAAATTAATAGTATACAAAATTGGAAAACCATTGAATTAATATGAAAAACTCATTAATATCCATACTTTAACATCAATAACTGTCCTATTAACACATTAACAGGACACTTTTTTCTGAGTGTGGCTATGCCCGTTATTAAAATTAAAAATAAAATAAAAAAAACAAAGGAATGTGATAAACAATATACCATATTCTTGATGTACCGAGCAACAGCCGCATTTAAAGACAGAAGGCATTTTTAAGACAACCATTTTGGAATACATAGCTCTCTATAATAATTTCTTGGTCACACGAAAATGTGACATATGGATGTCGTAATGTACTTAATGTGCTAATATTTAAAAAAAAAATATTTCCCAAAAATGCAATTATTGCTAATTACCAAAAAGAAGTAAGCAAATTCAGATAAAATAGATAAAAAATAATGTAGTTAAAACTTTAAAATATAGACAGTCGTTCACAGCCTTTATGAAAGTCAACAACGCAAAACTAACATCATTCATCAAAATCAATCGAACTTACATTTACAACATTTACATGGTGACAAACGGTGATGATGACGCGATTATAGACAGTCATGTCCTAAGCCTCTCGCATCACAACTCCTATGTTATGCGTCCACCTCGCGTCACTGGAAACTCGGCCAAATCAAGTGAACCATTTCGGTACCCAATCCGATTTGTATTAGCTTGGGTCGGGGCTAAATAAGAAGGGGACTTGCCTTGGTCGGCAGCGCTTCATGCCGACCTATGTTGCGGTTGGCCAATCACCACTCAACTGAATTAATTGATTCTTGAAACTAATACAAGCCTCGGATACATATTGAATTTATCAACAATGAACTTTGGCCCAAGGAAAAGGACACGTTTTGGAACTTGGAGCACGCTCGTCAAGACAACAACGCTTGCAAAATTAACAAAAGAATTTTGTTAATACCATCTAGAGATTCTTGGTCTTAGTGAGGTGAAATGGACTGGAGTAGGGGAAAAACGAACATCTACCGGCGTGGAGTGGGATTTCTACTCTCTAAAGCTGCGAGAAGATCGTTACAGGATTGGCAAGCAATATATGATAGAATAATTATTGCAAGATTTAAATCTGCTGTTTGTTCAAGTTGACGCAGCAACGGAACAAGCCACCTCTGAAGAAAAAGACACGTTTTACTTGCGGCTAAATAATTTATTAGATCAACTACGGAAGAGTGACATCGTTAGTTTGATGGGTGCCCTTAACGCAAAGGTAGGCAGCGACAACAGTAATTGGGAACATGTCATGGAAAACCACGGCCTTGGTTCTATGAATGACAACGGTGAAAGGTTTGCTGATCTATGTTCTGATCGCAACCTAATCATTGGAGGCACAATTTTTTCCCACAAAAACATCCACAAAGCCACCTGGACCTCTCCTGATCACATATACAACAACCAGATTGATAACATCGCTATAAGCCGCAAGTGGCGATCATCGTTGCTGGACGTTAGAGCCCGAGGAGCAGCCAACGTCTACAGCGACCACCACCTTGTGGTTGGCAGTGTGCGATTGAAGCTCGTGGTTCACTCAACCACACGAAGTGAAACAACGAGAAAGCGAGCTGTAGCAGCACTGAAAGATCCAGATGTGAAACTGCAATATGTATCCCGTATACAACAGTCTCTTTCTGAGATACAGCCCCAAACCCTAGACAACAGTAAATGCGTATACGGAAGCAGCCTCGACCATTTTAGGTTATCCCGACAAAACTAGAAAAGAATGGATATCAGATAGCACATGGAACACCATTCGTATACGCCAATCCACGTAGAGTTAAACGCGGCCTCGGGTGCCATGCGAAGCGCAATAGCGCGGTAGTATAGTGATCTGGACCGGCAAGTTGGCTGTTGGCTAGGAATGACAAACGAGCATGGCTAAGCGACATCGCAACACAAGCACAACAAGCAGCTAAAAGTAGACAATACAGTCTACCAACTCGCTCGTAAGCTCGCCAACAAGAAACACCACATCAACTACCCTGTTAAGGCAATAGACGGCTTTGGTCTAGCTATGGTGTTTCGGAAAACTTTATTAACATAATTAAGGAGCTGTACTGCGACTCAACATGCCGCGTCATTCATAACGGTCATCTTGGCTCACCTTTCAACATCTACTCGGAAATCAAGCAAAATTACACCCTCTCACCACTGCTTTTCACAATTTTCATCGATTTGGTGATGAAAATAGACTCCATCGGGTTTGCCATAGAATGTTTTTCACCGCCTAGAAGACCTGGACTATGCCGATGATATCTGTCTCCTATCACAATCGCTAGGTGACATGGACCGAAAATTAAACTCCCTAGAACTTCACGTCCACGCTAATAAAGTGGGTTTAAAAATTAAGGTCCCAAAAACAAAACTACTTCGCGTTAACGCTAGTGGGACATGTGATCTCTCGATTGATGGACATCAGATAGAGGAAGTCGATAAGTTTTGTTATTTGGGCAGCCGCATGTCAAAAAATATTGGTGCTGACTCGGATTTGTGCTCTCGTGTAAACAAGGCGCGACACTCCTATAGTATGCTAAATAATATTTGGAACTCCTCGCAAATCTTCCGGAATCTTTCTCTCAGTACTCTTGTATGGCTGCGAAACGTGGAAAGTCATAGAGTCAATTGCGACGCGCCTCCTAGTCTTCGTCAACAAGTGCTTAAGGAGGATACTGAGAATAAGATGGCCGGACATTATTACCAATCAAGACTTGTGGAGAGTAACGCAGCAGGAAGCAATTGCGATCACCATCAGACGACGAAAATAGAGCTGGATTGGCCAGCGGACGATGTTACAAAGCTAGCGCTCGACTGAAATCCACAAGAAAGTCGCCGAGTTGGCCGCCCTAGCAAGACATGGAAAAGGACAATCGAAGAGGAAGCAAGATCCCAGGGGACAGAGTGGCGTCTCTTGAAACCTCAGGCGATAAAGCGAGTTCGTTGGCGGGCGTTTGTAGAAGCCCTATGCTCCCCCGCGGAGTAAAGGAAAGAAAGAACATGAACATGAAATTCTCAAAAAAATTTACAAAAAATACACTGCCGGAAAAATAGGACGCATTTAACGGACGCATTATTTATCGGAAAATAAAGTAAAAAAAAAGTAAATACCTATAGCATATCTACGCATTAACAGCTGAGTTTTTTAATTCGAATTGCAGTTCAAAATTTGTTTTGTCAACGGTATGAATTGTTATTGCTAACTAATAAAGTGAGTACAATTGTGTGTAATAATTATAAAAAATTATTTATGAAAAAGAATGTCCTGAACAATTTTAACAAGAATTAACACTAATGACTTCAATATGATAATATTAATTGGCTTTCGAGTCTTCCTAAAGCTAAATGCGACCCAGGTCCATGAATAGTACAGTCACCAAGTAACTAGTAGGTTTCGACTTCTTTATATCTTTCTTCTTCTTATCTTCTTATATCCATTTTGTGATGCAGTTAAATTATTTAGAAAAGAACAAATTTATCCTTTAATATCAAATTATGTTTCTTACTTATATATTTATTTGCTTTAAGAGTAGCTTAAATATGGTAGTATTGTTTAAAAGGTTTATCTACTAATTGTTATTTAATTAATTGAAAAGGGGACATTGTATTTTATTCATAGTCTTTTGTTTCGTTATTTAACAATTTTTTATAAGTATTCTCCTTAGTAATCGAAGATACCTATACATCTATTTGGAAATATAATTTATAATAGGAACCTTACATGTTTTATTTAGTAAAGAAATTTTGAGCCAATAAACCTTTGGCTTTAACCCTAGGTAGATGTACATATACCTACCTAATTATTGCTTGGACTTCAAACTAAAACTGGGCTTG
Organism: Nephrocerus scutellatus; assembly: GCA_947095585.1. Lineage (NCBI taxonomy): Eukaryota > Metazoa > Arthropoda > Insecta > Diptera > Pipunculidae > Nephrocerus > Nephrocerus scutellatus. The sequence continues at coordinate 91,789,362 of OX352763.1, forward strand.
TTTTATTCGATAAATTATTAATTGCGATAAATTTTTATAGATATAAAGACGCCTGGGAGCAACTGGGAATTTTAATATAGGTAGGTATCAAATAGGATTTAATTTTTTTAGCTTCGTTCGTCAAATATATCACGGTCTTTATATAGCTAATTATTGAAATTTTAAAGGTTGCGGCATTGGTATTATACCTATTCGGTCCGTCGGTAAAACGACGTATTGACGGATAAAATAATAATAATGCCATGAAATAAATTCATAAATTCATGTTCTGCGACGGAAAGAATTGTTTCGGGCCTTAAACCTACCTAAAAATTATTTTGTATTTAGATACATATAGTGTCTAGATACATATTAATATTTACTGTGTTGGATGTCTCGATATCGATATGCTCCTTAGATCATCTGTAATATTTGACCACGAAATAATGCGCTGCTGATTAATATCTAGAGAAACTTCATCACGTGTAAAAAAAAATCTGAGTTTGACGCACTGTCCCGGTTTATAGCATAGAGATAGAAATTCGAAAGGGTCTGTTTTATTAGAACTCGCTTTTATAAAATCGTCTATATGGTTAAAAACATACCTGCGTCTTCATTAGAACCCTCACTGGACGGTCCGGGCATGGTGCGACTCCCAATCATCAGACGATGTTGAATGGCAGCCGTAGCTACGGCCGCTGCGGCAGTTGATTGAGCAGCGGACACATTACGCATAGCTGCACTTAATCCAGTTAAATTAGCAAAAGCATTGCTTGCATTCGCAGCTAATTGCGAAGCATTTGACGGATTACTTTCAAAACGGGGTCTTCCCAAAAATGGGCCACCACCAAACACACCAGGAACACCAAATTGTAAAAAGGGTCCCCATGGAGGTACGCGCACGCCTCCAGGTGCGAGTTGGGCTGCCGCAGCATATAGTTGCAAAGCCGCTGTTGGATGTAATCCTTCCGACGGCATATTCGCATTCGATGTCAAATTCTGTTGTTCCAATACCATTTTTGTTGGAAACTACACAACACAGAAACAACGATTATTTGCCGCTAATAGAAATATCGGTAGATATGTAGCACGCAGCACTAAATAATCGCACACATTTTAATATTAAGTAGTTACGTTTACGCACGCACAGCAAAATTATTTTTCATTTAATTTCCTTTCCGAAAGTGGGAACTAAATTTTTTTCAATTATCCGTAATTGTTGTTACTATTAAATTATCATCCGCACTCAGTGTCCAAGTTCTCCTCCTCATTTAGGCCCATAAACAAATTATGTCTGCTGTCTGACTGCAATGTATAAAGCTGCGACCGATTAAAACGCACACCCGCTCCCAATGAATATTCAATTTCAACTGAGTTAAGAAAATGTTGCAGAAGTTGAAGAAGCCGGTTCATTTTTACTTGGAACAAAGCAGTTATGTACCTACTCAATATGACACGCTAGCCTGGCACCTTATCTACACACTCTACTCCATCAACACAGCACCAACTACCAACCACCAACCACCAACCACCTAATATCCATTGACGATGACACCCGCCACACTAAAGGAAGTCAGATGGTTGCCATTGTTTTGTGTTGTCGGCAGTCGACACGAATGGGCTGGGCACCGCTCGTTAGTTTGTTCATTCTCCAGTTAGAAACAATAAACCAGATTCATTGGTTAAAGCCTCACCCCTCAATAGAGATGAATAACTCATATTCCAATAGAGCAAGAGAGACAAAAATTCATAACTGAATTTTGTTGCTCAGTCGTTTTCGCATGCTCATTTTTTATTACCCATCTGTATTGCTTCCATTTAATTTTGTTTTGTTTCTCTGTGTTTATTGTTTATCACTTCTATTCCATAATTATTCATTAACGTACAAAATAACAAAAAAAAATAATAAAAATTATAACAACACAACAAGAGAAAGAGATTTGGTTGACTTTACCAAACACTGAGTAAACTATGTAGGAAAAGGCATTTTGCGTCATTGGAAATAGTGGGAAATTTTCAACAGTTATTGGTATGCTGCTGGGTGGGAATAAATTCCATAAGGGGAAATTTGGGCGGAGTTTTTGTGTTTTCAATTTGATCTTCTTAATATTATTGTTTTATTTGTGTACGCGGGATTGTGTATGGATTTGTTGTTGTTGTTTCTTCTTTAACTACTCGATGTTGTTGTTGGTGCAACATTCAAGTGAAGAGAGCGCAGTGGGAGACTTTCAGACGACCAATTTGCTTTTAATTTGTTAACATAAACGCCTCACTTTAAGAAAATGCGCATGAATCATTTTATTATTTTTTCTTGGTTGTTCTGTCGTTGGTTCTTCCGTTTGGTGTTGTGCTATTCGTGTGCGGAGGTTCGTTGTTTCATCAGTTTATGGATTCATGGTAATGAGAGTAGGAAGAGGTGGTCGTAGTTGGTTGGTAGCAGTATACTGGAATTTACCACCACCTGTACACCAAACAAGAAAAGTGGGAGTTGGGTGCATAGCGCTCCATCACACTGTATATAATTAAGGTAATAAAGAGTGTTTTGTTTCGTCTTTTTCGTAAGTATGTAATGGGGATGGAGAATTAAGGCCACACGACAAAGAACGACGATCGAAAAGCTTACACGCTGCATCACCCGACTCTGAAACCAAGTCCGATCGTCGTGTGCCGAGTCGAGTCAAATCTTTGATACGTTGGCAGGTAGCTTAATTGGTGTGTGCCGTAGTGATAATTTTATTAATGACATTAATCTTTTTGGTTTTCTTCAGTGGATGGTCGTTTGTTGGGTTTGTTGGTGGCAGGGTGGTTTCCCGTTTGCGGGTGGACAACTTGTATTATTGTGTTGGTGAATGCGCGTTGATATAATAATTAAAATAATAATACAAGCGTAGGACTTTCGATATGCTGGTGCAACAGTTACATTTTTTACTTTTCTTTTTGTAAATATTTTTTAAGAATACCGTTACAAAAGCCTCACAGAATTTTCTTAACCACCGTATATACTCGTATATACTAGCGCTTAACCACAATCCAACCGGCAAGTTTACTTTGAAGCTATGCTTTTAAGGAAACGAACATTACGAACATAAATTTAGTATTGAATAGGTATGTTTATATGTATCTAAAATTTAGGTGCAATAAAATTGTCTAAATATGTAATTTGTTCAGTGTGGGTACCTAACACTTCATCAGCACTTATGAATGACACCATTAAACGAAATAATATGGCTGCAACGAAATGAAAGGGCTGCAATGAACTGGCACCACTGGTTTCTCACTAATTTTTTGTTTGTTTTTAATGCAATAAGCATAGTTTTTTTATTATCGATGTTGCCGATCTTTTGACATGCGGTGAGCTCTGTTATTTCTTATTAGGTGAGTGTAACAGGTCAAAGGCTAAGATCCCTTCCGTTTACGTGTGATTGAAATAATAGGTAATTTTTAGTTTTTTGTGAAATTTTTCATTAAAAGTTAAACGAAAGGTAAATTAAATAATGTTTTAAGCAATACTAAGTAAAATTAAACAAAAATATATTTAAAAGCATTTTGCTGATAGGTCGAAACAGGCACTGCAGTGTTGAAAAACGTCGCATCGTCCATAGGCTAAGAGAGCAAGGAAAAACCATAAAATACATTGCCGAGCAGGACTGTGAATTTCGTCGCACAGGCTTTAAAACCAAAACCTGTAACGGAACAAGGGGACGACCAAGGAAAACTGGCTCAACCACAGACAATCAAATTATTATATTATATCAAAAAGAGACCCATTCAAATCTTCAAAGACCATTGCAGCTTCAATACGTAACGTAATCAGTGCCCCAAGTGTAAGAAGAAGGTTACAGGATAGTAAATTACCGAGCAGTATCGGAAATAAAGTCCCGCTAATCAGCAAAAAAATATATAAGGTTAGGAAGCGGTTTGCGGAAAATAAAAGAAGCCACACAATTCAAAATTTTCAAAACATTTTATGAAGCGATGAAACCAAAATTAATCTCTTCGGTTCTGATTGTAGAAGAAATGTTCGTCGACCCAAAAGAAAGGAGTTTCACCCTCATTATGCAAAAAAACGGTAAAACAGGGAAAACCCGAAAAATAAATTTATCGTGATATTCTTGAAAATCATATGCTGCTTATGCGGAGGACAATATGCCGTAAAGGTGGCACTTCCAACAGGACAATGATCCCAAGCATTCATCAAACTCTTAAGTGGTTGGTTGAGGGAACACCAGGTTTCTGTGTTGCCATAGCCTTTGCAGTCCCCCGATCTCAATCCTATTGAACTAAAGAAGTCTTTGGCAACGAAAACTTTCCACAACAAATCGGACCTTTCGGCGGCGATCAAGAGGCACTATTTCTGTTTAAAATGCCTCAATGCCCAGGCGGATTGGAGCAGTCATATCAAACTAGTGTGGTTATTCTGGCTACTAATTTAATGTTATATTCGAATAATTTATTTTATTTACTAAATTAAAAGAAAACTAATTAGTTTTTTACAGTTATTAAAATTTAACTTATAACTTACCTATTATTATGAGCAACTGGCTTTTGATATAAATTCTATATTGTATATAAAAATCACACGAATAAAAATAAATTAAAAATAATTTATCGAATAACTGTAAAACAAATGTGTTTTGTTGAGGAAAAAAATTACCTGATTATCTATGCAAGATATATTTTTAAACTTTCAAAAACCTTTAGTTTAATTGCCTTACCTATACCTATTTTTTTGATCACCAGATCACAGATACCTGTAGATACCTATATAGTTTTTATGAATTTACACGATTATTGGAATAGTAGTCGAGTATCTTTGTTTGTTGAGAGATAGTGTTAGGCATGTTAGTGAAATGTTGAATTATCTTACAGCTTTTGATTTTATAATCAACAAAGGAGTAAATTAATGAATGCTGGCTGAATATGCTCAAATGCAAGAAAGTTACTAGCGCTCTTTAGATTTTTTCTTTCGGACGCATTTCTTTCTCCTACAGATACAAACAATTTCGCGGGAGCGGGAGAGTAATAAAGTCAAGTTTGCTCTGAGTTAACTATCTGTTCCCTTTCTAGTCCAAAGTTTTTTTAGTTTAGATATTAAATTTGGAAAGGTGGAATTTGCCTGACTCGAAAATTTTCCCTAAGGAATAGATAAAAAAACATGCCTGTATGCGCATAAGCGCCTTCTTATGAATTTTACTTACCAGCATGGTGTTGCAAAAAATGCACATCGTTTTAAAAAAAAACTTGCTTTTAGGCATAATTATGATAAAACGAAAACGCATAACAAAACTACAAACCAAAACAGTGACAATCAGGAAACAATACTACGATGTTCAAGCGATAGGCGTTTGTTTCAGAGATGATAATGACCATTTCGTCAGGCTTGGAAAGAGGAAATAGTCGCAGGGGGCTAAATCTTGAGAATATGCTAGATGGGGTAAAAGTTCGTAGTCCAATTTATGGATTTTTGCCATGGAGACTACACACGTGTGCACCCGCCCGTGCATTGTCTTGATGGAACAGCACTTTTTCTTCGTGAAATGCGGTAGTTTTTTCTTCAAATCAATATCGAATCGGTCTAAAAGCTTTGAATAATATTCGCCGGTGATCGTTTTACCCTTTTGAAGGTAATCGATGTGAATGACACCGCGTGCATCCAAAAAAAAACTGTGGACATGACCTTTTTGGCCGACAGTATTGCGGTTGAATTCAAGGAGAGGTGGCATGCAGCTGGCTCTGTCAAATGCCCTAGAAATATCGAGTGCAATAGCTTTGCTTTCTCGCAATTGATGCAAATACCGGTTTCACTGTTTGGTGAGACATCAAATCACCAGTAGAACGTTGCCCACGAAATACATAGGTACTGCCGGTCACTAAGCATTTCGTTAGTTTCAAGATATTTCATGAGCTGAAAATTTATCAGCGTTTCCATGACTTTGGAAAAAATGGATGTAAGTGCTATGGGTCGGTACGAAGAAGGAGACGACGCGACGGCTCGCCTTTTTTGGTTATGGGCTGGACAAAGGCTGTTTTCCAACTTCTCGTGAAGAGTCCAGAAAAATAGGATAGATGGAAAAGCTTACGCAATGGTAATGCCAGCTTGGAAGAACACCTCTTCAGAACTATTGGGGAAATACCATCTGGCCCAGCGGATTTGTGAGCGTTGAGATCGTTTAAAACTCTAGCAACTGCACGAGTACGAATGAATATATCTGTCCCATAGAGTGTTCAATTCTCTGAGGTGCAAGTGGCAGCAATCCACAATCTGAAAGCGTGGACCTAGCTGCGAAATGCGCAGCAAACAGATGGTCAGGTATTCGTGTATAGGCTCATTTACACTGAGTAAGCTGACTCAGCGAATAACTCAACACACCTTCCTTCGGGTGTTGTCTGGCCAGAATGGCGAAGCCATCCAGAATTGTGTACATTCAAATCGCCCGCTATAACGATTGAATCAGACAGTGCATCAAACTCGCTCTGAGTTGAAACACTGTCTAAGTGGGGGCTCCTGTAGAGGAAACAGTAGTGGATATTGCGCTCTTGTACCTTTACTTTGAGCCAAATGAGATTAAATTCCGGACTGGAACTTTAGTTGAATTCTGGCAAAACTGAAACGCAACTTCACTCCGGACATAGATTGCGAGTCCGCGTCGGGGGAAAAATAATGGCACCAAGTTATAACCAGACAGATTAAATTTCGATGTATCAGAATTATCAACTACCTGAGTTTCGCTCAGTGCCAGAATTGCTGGCCTGTGGACTTGTACATACGTAAAAACAGCGAAAGAATTCGTTCTCAGCCCACGTATGTTGCTGAGATCCACTCTGAAATCACACATAACTACAAAGAACAAACACACAAAACACAACTTACCGCTTCTTTTAACCGTATTTGTGTAGTGGATGTCTCACAATGGATTATTGACACATTTGTCGCCAGTGTTATAACTTCACGACAAAATGAGTCAAATCACCAGAAGAAACAAGCACTCACAATCCGTTATTCTATTGCCAAAGAATTAGATCATTACACTGTCGCATGCATAATATACATACCTACAAGAGTTATAATTTTCTGAATTCCTTAGCTGGGCTGTTGGAGACAGGATGCACGGACACCACACACTGCACTTTACACTAGCAAACAAACGCACGCACACAGGCTGGATAAGGGCGAATATATGCCTAATTGAAAATAGTAGCCACACGTCTGAGGGATTGACTTTTGATTTTAGACAGTTTTAGGAAGCCTAAACATTTCGCATCATTCTTAACGATGCCGAATTTGTGGTCGCTTCAACGAAGCTAGTTTAGGACGGAGGACACAATTGTGAAAAAAGTGAAAGAAACTGGCATCCTCATCGATAAACCAAAGCGTGAAAAGCCAAAAACAGTGCGTACACCCGAGAATATTGATGCTGTGGCAGAAAGTATGCGTGAAGCGCCATCAACATCAATTCACCGTCGTTCTCAACAATTGAACATTTCGGAGACATCATTGAGACGAATTTTGCATAAAGACCTTGGTATGACGCCATACAAAGTCCAATTGGTTCAGGAGTTGAAGCCAACTGACCATCCAATGCGTTTTCGCTTCGTTGAGTGGGCCTGCGATCGACTTACAGAAGATGCCGATTTTGCCAAAAAAAATCATCTTTTCGGATGAAGCTCATTTTGATCTTTGCGGGTATGTAAACAAGCAAAATTGTCGCATTTGTGGCACAGAAAACCCGCACGCATACATTGAAAAGCCGCTACACCCAAAACGAGTCACTGTTTGGTGCGGATTTTGGTCCAGAGGCTTAATTGGGCCATTTTTCTTCGAAAATGAGCAAGGAGTGGCCGTTACAGTCAATGGCGATCGTTATCGGGCCATGTTGAACGAATTTTTGTTCACAAAAATTGAAGAGGAGGATATTGGCAACATTTGGTTTCAACAGGACGGCGCTACGTGCCACACAGCCGAAGCTACACTCGATGTTTTGCGCCCTGTTTTTGAAGATCGCATTATCAGCCGCAGAGCTGATGTCGTTTGGTCACCTCGGAGCTGCGATTTGACACCGTTGGACTATTATTTGTGGGGTGCCCTAAAAGATAAGTGTTACGCCGACAAGCCAGAGACAATTGACGCTTAAAAGGACAATACTCGTGAAGCCATTGGTGAAATACAGCTGCACACAATCGATAATGTGCTTAAAAATTGGACCGATCGTGTAGGCTACTGCATGGCCAGCCAAGGCAGCCATTTGAATGAAATTATTTTCCATTGTTAACCGGAAGGATTGTTCTTTCAAATAAAAAAAGAAATTTGAGAAAATATTCAGTAGTTTTTTTTTATAGTATTTTCAAAAAAAAAAAGTTATTTGGCGGACCCTTTATTTCGTAAATGTCATTTCATTTAAACATTCCGAAAGAAACATTTGGAAATATCAGGAAATCGCGATAATAAATGATAACAAATGTTGCTTAAAAGTGGGAAAACAAAGTCGCTTCGAAGTAGAATGGGAATAATCGCCCGGGATGAGACAAGCCAAAAAGCTTCCCAATTACCTACAACATAAAACATCTATACGGAGCACTCAAGTTGAACCGCCAAACATTGTTATCACCTAGAATATTATGGTATATAAAAGGACATGACCCATTCTATGGTAATTTGGTAAAAATGGGGAAATCCCAAACGGACGTTTACAGATTCTGCAAAGAAGTGAAGGAAACACAGGAGCATATACTATATTGATATGCGACCCGCACATCATTAAAAGGTTAAAATACCTCAAGGCCAACACAGTTCTCTGGCCATATGCCAGGCCGATTGAATTGGTAAAATAGTGGCATTCATTAAAGTAAGACAACTGGTATGTAAAATCGACCTTAAGGTTCCAGTGCATAATGGCCCTCCAGCCCACGACTAACAATGAAAAAAATCGCATTTCGTTAACATGCAGAAAAACACACATTCTCAATAATAACCATATACATACTCGTTCTTAAATAGGTGATACAAAAGTAATGTAAACATATGCACCATGAACATGAATGCGAAATCAGCTGTAGATGCTTTACTGGCGCTATAAGCATGCTAATTCAATAACAATGGAATTAGGGCGAACGCACTCTGTATCATGTACTTTGCGCACCACATGTTTTGAGGACGTTGACACACCCACAAAAAAGAACAGCTACTCAATTATTAATGTAAATTCGAAACCGCAGAAAAACAATTTGCTTTGGTTTTTTCAGTGGTGGCAACCAAGGCAGTACAACTTTACCCTCCACTCATGCATGTACGCTGAACTCTCGTATATGTCGCACAGACCTTTTACTAGATGGTGCGCTATGATGAACTTCGAAGTATGCGCCTGTAAATCTACTTCTGATTCGTTCTAGTACAAATGTTCAGATAATTCCGAGGTGTCTGAACAAAAATTTATCAGCAGAATTTCTCGCAAGGTTTTTGAAACTTTCTTTATAACCGCATCCATCTGTGCGTGTGATGTGTCTTTGTATATTGAGCTAAAAAGGGCTTACGATGAAAATTAGTACATAAAGATTTTTGAGAGCCAAATGGAAAATATCCAAAATTTCGCCAAAAATTCGTAATTTCCGTAGACATATAAAATAATCCCAGGAGAGCCACAACGCAACTGGAATTCACTTGCTTTGCCCTCTTCATCATCGAATACATTTAGTTGCGTCGGTGCCATTATCACTCCATGAACATACAACTATTTGTGCACAATAGGTAGGTACGGGTAGATATAATTTACAGTTGTTCCATTACATTGTGTGCGACACGACATTAACAACACCACAAAGCAAACCACACAAAAGCAATTCCGACGGGCAAAAACCAAAGTGTGAATTCGTCATTAGGCCCATAAAATACCAATGAACCCAATTCAAAACATGACAAATAGCATCAAGAGGCAGGCCCAGTCGTTGCGAACATATAGCAATTCGAAACTAAACGACTGCTGTGTGTCAGTGAATAGAATACCGATGGCGTTTACAGACAGTGAGGGACGCACCACCCGCACTAATTCCAATTTGAATCATTCACTCGCGCACTCGTCCTGGGTTGGATGGTTTCTATTGATTTCGATTTCCTATTGGGGTTGCTCTTGCAGCATATGAACGAATATCTACTCTTTTATCCTGAACCCCGATCCTCCTTATTTCTAAATTAACATCATGAGTCGTGTCCCGCAGCGTTTGCGATTTTGTCACTTAAAGTTTATCGAAACTTCTGTGAATGCAAGAAACAATTCGTGTTTGATGCTCATTTAGAAGTTGCTGGTGTGTGAACAAATGTGAACAGATTGTTATATAATTGAGTTTTTGCCTTCGTTTTGGGTTTTCAATGCTGTTTTTGCTGTTTATTGCATTATTGACTTATGAGCGATATTAATTGAAGATTTACATTGTACGACATATAATGATTACATGTGTCACACCATACATATTGTAACAGAAACTATTACCAATTTAGTATACACATTTCTGATTTTAGTTTTTATGCTTCCTTTCTCTAGTGGAATAACATCTTTATTTTAAAAAAAAAAAAAACTTTTATTTAATACGACTTGACCTTGGGTTGCTTCTTCTTTCGCTGTTTTAACTTCTTTGAGGTCGTTTTTAACAAAGTGTCAAACGTTTTACAGGGCTGAAATTCTGTGAGCTTCTGGTAGGCTTTCTAGAGTTCGTAATGAAACACAACACAAACGCAATACAAGTAATTATATATTTATATATATTACACTTGGTGATTGCTTATTATTCTATCTACTTTTTAAATTTTCAAGTAGTCTAGTTAACTTCCAAATATTAACTAACTTACTGCGATAAAGTTTCTGTATTTATACCTAATCAATAATTGTCGAGAAGTTTCTATCCTTGGAGAACCGCCTACCAGAACATACTGTTATAATCTCCCTATATACAATTTGGTATACAAGTTCTCCATGTCTAACTGTTATAAACAATTTATATATACAATACTTATTCTTATCATACGAGTATGTACAGTGCAATAAAAGATTTATATTTATATTTTCGTAACAATATATACATATTTGTCATATTAACCTATTACTATTTTGGGCCTAAAGTTCAAAGTTTTATAAAACGGTTATAAACGATAATCAACATCACATGGAAGCAGATGGGGACGTAGTTACGAGTATATGCATCACCAATCCGACAGAGCAAGACTTCTTTAGGATTTCAATATTAAAAGAAAGTAAAGTACCTAATCATGGAAATTTTCGAAATCGGGATTTTTTCAGATTTACCCATTTCTGTCAAAAATATCTGTCTGTCTGTCTGTTTGTCTGTGTCTACTCTACAGCCCAGACGGCTGAATTGATAGGGATAAGGCTTTCTATATAAATTGGGAGGTCCCAGTTGATTTTGGCGGAAATCGAAATTTAAACCAAAAATACAAAAGTAATTTACAAATAATACGTTATTTCCAATTACCTCGAAAACAAGAAAAGTGGAATTTATCGTTTCTAATAATTCTAATCTACACAAAATTTTTTGCATTGAGGTTTTCAATTGGGACTATTCATTGTCGGCGATGAAGCCCACAGCAAAGTTGTCGCATTTGGGCAAGTCATAAACGAATGCCATTACCCACAGAAGTGAGTGTTTGGTGAAAGTATCATGCTGGAGTGGTCTTTGGCTCATACTTCCCCTTCAGTGATCTTAGCAACGCAATCACAGTCAGTGGAGAGCTATTACTGCGATAAATTGAAGAGTGGTCAACAAGACGATTTGAGCATATGGAGTTTTCTCTTTGGGGTCTCTTTGTTAAGTCCACGGTCTATATGCCAATATGCATTTGACGACCACAGGACTAACATCAATCGTGAAATTGCTGGAATAACACCCGTTCAGCGTTCAGCGCATTCACGTGCGTTTCCACCGAGGATTTTAATAATGTTGTGTTTTTTGTTGTTAGTAGATATGTATCATCGATGGTACTATAACCCGAACTATTTTTTTTAATATCTCAAACGAAAGCTGTCCTATTTGAAAAACAAAATGTAGCGCTCTTAATCAAAAACCCATATGTATTATTTGTAACCGAAGATAATAGGTCTTCTTAGCAGCGTGCATCTACAAATCTTAATGCTAATGCAATTAAGACATCTTAGGCTCTTACATGATCGTAAACAAAGTTTAAAATAAATGTGAACAAAAATATACATCTAGCTGCCAAATATTGTGATAAATTTATAACCCACTTCCTAAAGCCCGATATTCAAACTTTGCACACATATGTATCTTCGATGACAAAACTTTCTATTAAAGTTAAAAAATGATCGGGCCCCAGGCCCGAGAGGCTTCCATAAAAAAAATTTGTTTAATGTTATCCAATATGTAGGTATATTTATTCTCATAGTTTCCAAATGTCGATGCTTACTTCTTCGGACTTTATTGAACGCTATCAATATCACGGTAGCGCTCGTATCTCATTGGTATAAAGCATTCGGTATCATCCTTGCTCTCATAAGAGTATGTGGACAAAAATCACCTGTAAGACTGCTCTTTCGAATAACGCCGCTCATGTAATGTAGATATTATTAATCATTCTAAATTTTGAAACAGTTTTTGATGTAACTATGGAAAGGACTGATCATTTCCATAAAATGCATGGAGTCATCGTATTGAAAATTAATTTAATAAAATGAATAATCAATTATTTATGATCGGTCATCAGAACGAGTGCAGGCGCAACGTCTGATGTTCTCAAATCATATTAAACGCTTACACTACCCGCAACCATGACACTAAACTCCAATCAAAAAGGATACGGCTGTGTGTACACATAAAACACTCGTACAATACAAAACGTAATAATAAAATCGCATCGCTGTGATCTCGAAGTCATTCCTTTGATCACGCAGTGGGGTGTATAAGGTGTGAAAACCCTGCTGGGTTTAACATTGAAGTTAATCAGCGCGCGGTACCTGCGTTCTCCTCAACTTGATGTTCCTTTTGGTCGATCGACTCGTACATTGCGTTTACCTTTACCTCCAGGGCAATAAAAATGAGAAGAAAAAAGACAAAGGTGATCAATCGCCAGAACCAGAACAACCGAAAATGAGTGAATAGTACGGCGGCGCACTGTTGCCTCTGCGCCGCGTCGTCCCCGTCATAGTTCAGTCTTATTACTTATAACTTATAGAAACATCATAATTTCACATTATACAACTAAGACGAGAGTTCGGAACACAGGTCCGCTCTGCTCTCACGTTCCTGTATAGCTAATTCAACGCCGATTCTCCATGCCCCCAGCATCCAACTCAGCGCACATGTACATTTCCGCAGTAAGCAAGCCAGCGCGCAGTGTAAACGAACAGGTCTATCTTCGCCCAACCTCGGGCAATTGTTACGAAGAACGATGAAGACGATGCGGAGTGGCGGACGAATTGATGAGCTTGCAAAAGTGACCATTCAAAGGATCAGCCGTACAGCTACAATTGAGTCAGCGTAAACGTTTTATCGCGATGCAAGTAAAATCACTTTGTGTGAAGGTATAATTCGTGCTGGTGCTTGAGTTGGAACCCTCTATCCGACACGTCTGCTGGCTATAGTTTGATCAGAAATAAAGTCTTCATAATCTAACCGAAGGGAACACAACATTATTATTATTATTATTATTATTACCTACCTTAGCTTTTCAATTTTACTTTCAGGAACTGGTTAGATGATGGCTGCTGAGATCATTTAATGAATCTGTGCCTCTCTTTCTGATGTACGAAGTCTCTATTAGGCACAGTGCACAGATCCACAAGACGAATTCTCGCAGCTACGTAACGGAGCTCGTTCCTTTGGACAGACCGAACGGCACGTCTTATGACGTATATAGCACGGCTAACGCAGCGGCTCGTCGGCTCAGGGATCAGATAACTCAATTATCCTCGGCGTAAACAAATGTACTTTTTGTAGAGTGGGTTATTATCCCGGCATAAATGGATTGTAAACGTGATTTTTATAGTCATTTAGCATAATAATGCATTTTATGGATGAAAAACTGATGTGAGTAAATTAAGAGTTGGTTTAACATTTCAAGCGCAGTTTCTGTTATCTGTGGCATTTGTGTAAAAGAATTCCACACCAAGTACAAAGCAGCCAGACGATGATCTCTTACAAACAGATGCATGCGGGCTGTCGGTTCGCGGTTATATCTACGCTTTTTGCCTGATTTGAAGCGAATCGCACTTTGAAGCGGCCGGCGGTCCGATCGAGTAAGCGGTTTTTCTCACAGCTAATGTAACCACACAAAAGAAAAAATGTTGGCAAAGTCGTGCTTGCAATCGGCATGAAGGTGTTATAATTCACCATTATGTCTTCTTGACGAGCTTACAAGATGCTGCGCTATTTGTATATACATATTTCTTGTGTTGTTAAAAGTTTTCAAGTAATTGCGTATCAAATGCGGCAAGTTTTAGCTTTAGCCAATTGGTATTTGTAGGCAGACAAAAGCAATTGAAAGTGGAGTAAATTGTTTGTCTTTAGCCGAACTGCAATCAATATCATGTTTGCATGATGACTTAATTTGTTTTAGCGTTTAAATGGATTGGAACAGAGATACACATGTGTACAAAGTTTGAATAAAATCGGGCCGTAGGAAGTTGGCTAAAAATTGATAGATAGATTCTGCCAGCCAAAAACACTTAACACACGGACACGCGTCCATATTAGAATAGAATTTAAGAAAAAAAAACAAGCCATAAAAATAACATTTTTCATGTAAATTCTCTAATCGGAGATACACATGTGGGCAAAGTTTGAGGAAATTGTGGTTAATTTTTAAAAAATGTATATGGGAGCTCCTCGGCCCTGGGCCCGATCATTGTCCATCTGAGATACACATGCGTGTAAAACTTGAAGAGAATCGGGTAAAATTTGAAGAAAATCGAGTAATGTTTGTAAAATATTTGCATGGGAACCGACCCCGACCCCGAGGCCCGAGGGGCCAAAAATTAATTTTAAAATTAAAATTAATAGAAAGTATTGTCATGGGAGATACACATGTGTGCAAAGTTTGAATAAAATCGAGCTTAAGGAAGTGGGTTAAAAATTGATCACAATATTCCACCCACCAGCCAGCCAGCAAGCCACGGGTACGCGATGTTAAAAATTAAAATTTTTTAGGTCAATTTTCCAATAACCAAAAGTAGGTATACTGAATTCCACTCTAAATGCTGAAAATCAAAAACAAATGCGAAGCACTCCAACCCAACAACAAAACAACAACAATCGTAAAGCAAGCAGCGCTGCTTATAGCGCATCAGGTCATCAGCGCACACAGAACACAGTCATTATAGTATGATATGATCTGATGCCGCTATATGGAAAAAATTTGTATTGGAGCCCCCGATCCCGCAGCCTGATCACCCTCAAATTGAAAGTATTGTCATGGGAAATAGACATGCGTGCAAAGTTTGAATAAAATCGGACTTTAGGAAGTGTGCTAAAAATTGCTCACAAGATTCTGCCCACCAGCCAACCAGCCGAAGTTAATATAGAGAATATAAAAAAATTGTTTCTAATTTCAAAAGGAAGCCAATTTACTGAAACTTTAGGAGACTTCGATATTATCAACATTTAATATAGCCAAAATATAATAAAGTGCAATATTATTATAAAATTGTTATAGATACCTACAAAGAAAATTTCGATGGAACTACTGGCGAACCTAAATAACCATAGTGATGGCGAATTTAAAAAATATTAGATTTGCAAAATAGTGGAACCGACATTTTAATTAAATAATTTGTAAACAATGTTTCTGGCCAACCAAAATTTTTTAAAGCATCGAAAAGTAAGTCGCTCCCAAACATGTTATGCCATACTGAATACGGGAATGCACCATTGGTTAATAGTAAATTGTTAGCACGGGAGAAGAGCAATAACTACAAAGCAAATATAATTTTCGAAAAGAACTTAACATTTATTTATGAATTTTGCTAATATAGGTGTTTGGTTTTATTTCTAAACCTAAATATTTCAAGTTCTGATTAATATATGTATAATTTAACAGTTCTGATTGTAACAAATTTTACTATTGCAGTTTACACTATGAAAAACAAAGTATTAGTAACCCTGAAAAAAATGCATTTTCACAACTAGGAACCATGTGATGGATATCAAACAACTTACGAAATATTATTATCAACTCATTCAGAATATTTTCCTCTACTACACGGAAAGAAAAAACATTGGCTGAATTAAATACGTTTCATTGTTAGCCAACAATTTAACGAAAATTGTAGAATCAAATACGAAAGTGATTAAACCAAATAATGAATCGTGATTGAATCAACAAACCGAGAGTTTTTAATAACAAAATTACTAATGATTACGAAAATTGCATGATTTGAAAATATTTGTGATTAATTCAAATACATCTACGTGATATGTTAACAATTTAATTGTAAGATAAATTGTTGAACAACAACAAACGTGTTCAATTTACACATTGCTTAAACAGTAAAATATTCTTATTAAAATGTACAATAGTTGTGCATACATAAGTATAACCAGAACTGCAGAAACACAGGCATAGCTACAGTGATCTTTCAGTTTACAATTTGCAATTTTTTGTATTTGAGCTTCGAAGAAATATGTTTGCAGTCTGCACCAAAGTGTTGTGTGGGCATTTTTTTACCGTTTGAAATTTCAGTGTTCTAACACAAAAGTGATCAGTTGAACACGAACGTAGTTATTCTACAACGAAAGAACACGGAAAATAGTTAACCAAGCACGGAAGTTGTTGTTTTACAACGAAATAACTCGGAAACTAGTCAAATAAGCACGAATATTGTCATTCTGCAGCGAAAGAATGGTAAAAATAGTTAACCAAGCACGGATGTTGTTGTTCTACAAGGAAATAACTCTGAAAGTAGTCAAATAAACACTAATATTTTAAAGTTATAACAAGAATACTCAAAAAACCCGCGCAATTAATACTTTACCCGGTTAACATTTGTTTGGTCATTCGTGTCGAGTCTTTTGTAAAGAAAAGTTCGCTTTCAAAATCGTCGGTACAGCGTGTGTTAAAAAAAAATTTAAGTGATTAATGAAGTATATAGTTTTTTTTTTTATTAAAAATGAACGGATTTGAAGAAATTTTTTCTAATTCCGAAATTTTGAATGGAAATATTTTTCCAAACAGCCGAAATGAAGAAGAAGGTGATGGTGCCACGACATATATAGTTCCTGAAAACGCGTGTGAAAATCAAATCGCTGATTTAGAACTTTTTAATCTTTTGTCATCATGGGGTTTTGTAGATCTTTATGATCATTTTATAAGTTTTGGGATTTCCGTAAAAACTCTTAAATTAATTGATAACGATGATATAAAAGAAATTTTTGACAAGAAACCATTTGCTGTCCGCGTTGAATTCAAACACAAACTAAATGAGTGGCGAAATGAGTATGTAATTGTTACCTGATTTTTTATAAATAATAACATAACTTAATAATTCATTTATAGGCTTCTAATAATCAAGAAAATTTCATGATTAATTCAATGGGAAAAATTTTAGATGATATGAAATCATGTCAACAGCTAATGAATGAAAGTTTGTAAAAGTTAATTAAAGAGGGCGCGACAGCTTCAGAAAACAGTTCCGATATTAGTGTTTCACCATCACCATCTTTATCAAATCCGTCATCACCCACCATCAGCTTTGGACACTTTGTATATTAATTTTTTTATAATCATATCCGTATTTCCCTTCACTACATTTCCTCTTTCCTGCATGTATAACCGAATTTTCCATACTTTAAACATTATTCTAAAACACTAACGCAATTTAGGACATTGAAAAAATTTTACACGAATATCCATCGGGCCACTTCGTTATTAAAGACTTCAACGACAGTAAAAGGCTTAGCGAGACAGCCAGAAGTATTTTAATTGACAGCATAACGGGCTGGTTCATCAACGAAAAAAAATCCATTTCTCGGAAAGATTTTGCCTATATTGCCGAAAAGATCCACGAACGTTTCGGAGAAGATCAAGTAAGTATTTTAAAAATTTTTTTCATTATACATATCTGCAAATTTATATATTTTCGTAAATTCTAGAGTATATATTTCGCACCACCGAAACCAGGATCAAACGAGAATCCATCTGGCCGATTATATAGCCGATATTACAACACCAAACGTAGACACAGAAAAATCGGATTGGATTTTTCTGAAAGTAACCAGCATACTGTCATAGATTCTTTGACACTTGAAGAAGAATCTAATACAACATACGGTATAAATAATAAATAGTAAATATCAAATAAATAGTGGAATAATAACATATTCTGTCTTATAATTATAGATTATTCCGCAGACATAAAGTGGTTACAATTACATAAAGAGCCATGGGGCGAAATAAAGGCCAAGTGGAACACGACATTTTCTGAAAGACGCAAGCAAATTCTTTCAGAAAAATTTGTGGTCATTTCCAGCAATTGGCCATTATTTAAGCACTCTTCAGGAGTTTCACTGGTATATTGTTTGGTCAATATTCAAATTATGTATAACTAATATAAAAACTTCTATTGGTCTCAATTTCAAGATAAACTGTGATTTTGAGAAGCTGTTTCCAGACAAGCAGCACTTATTGATTGAGCGTTGGGACTCATTTAAATCCTTAATTATACCTGTCTTTAACTTTCGTATAAAAGATAAAGATTGTTTAGAGCTACTAGGCTATTTCCACAACAAAATCTATATTAAAGGTAGTTGGACATAATGGTCGAATTTTCGAAAAAAATTATTCTAATTTATTACATGCAATACTTCCGCCATCTAATAGGCAGACACTGTATGTGGATGGGACGAAGAAAAGAAAAATCTTCAAACCCACTATAAAGGCTTCACAGCGCTCAATCATCACAATAATTAACCAGGCTAACGACCTTAACCCAACATTGGACCGGCTAGCAAATGAGAGGAGGGACAAAGGTGAAAGTTTGCAGCCCCTTATTATTTATTGTCAGTATGATTCATCATTTATCGTTTATTATAACGAAATTATGTATAAATTCGATTCTCTATTGCCTTCTCTCGACACGTGCTTTAAAATATTTTTTGTTTTTAATTTAAAATATCCAGTTACATGTAAGTCAGTTTGGCTTTTCATCCAAAAGTATTTTTTCGAAATTGAAACCGCCCAAAAGAGTTCCGCCTGATGTTTTAATATTGGTTAACAATTTAAAACAGAATTAAAAAAATGTTTATATGTCATTTGTGCCCAAAACGGAAATTCTTTTCCGAAGTACATAATCTCGTCAATCATTATAAAATCTCACATAATTTAAAACCAAATGATGATTATCATTGTGTGAATTGCAAACAAATTTATAACCTAAAAAGTTTTTAACGGCATTTTGAACGATCCTGTAAAAATGTATTAAACTCAAATATTTATTTACTTCAGAAACTGAACTCAACAGCTAAGCACGAAGATGTAGTTTTCACAGTAAAGAAGCATACTCAAAGCCCAAACAGCTGTGAGGTTTCAAAAGTAATTGAGCGCTCTGTATTACAGATTTTATGTGATTTGTATGGAAAACCAAATTTATCGCGTACAATAATTGAAGAAATTATAAAAGCTTTTAAAGAATCATTTTTCTACAAAATATTTAAACAAATTGATAAAGAGTTTTCAGCGTATATAAAAAGCGAAAAGTTAGAATATTTTAAAGAAGTCATATCAGTCTTGAAAAACCCATTTGAAAAAGTCGATACTTTTCACAAATTTATCCAAACAGCTAAAAAATGTGCTATTTATGAGGATCCTTGCAGCTTTGTTATAAACAATGAAATTTCTCTTATTAAAGGTGCGACTCCATCTGTTGATGTAGTCGAATCTGACGGTATTATTTTACCATTATCGTTCCAGATTAAAAAGTTTTTTGAATTGCCAGGTATTTATGACGCAATATCTCAGAATATGAAAAAACTTACTCTGTACCCCATTTAATCACATCTTCTCTTTGGAAAGACAAAATATCAATGTATTCCGAAAGTAAACAAAACAAAATTATTCCTTTTAACTTGTACTTTGATGATTTTGAGGCAAATAATCCTTTAGGATCTCATAGTGGTAGCCACTCAATTGGAGCTGTATACTATAATTTTCCCAGCCTTCCTCAGTGGATTTCCTCTGAACTAGATAATATTTTTGTCGCTATGCTATTTTATTCCAAGCATAAAAGCTACGGTGAAAATTCAGTATTTAATCACCTTGTTTCAGAGATTATAAACTAGAAGAAAATGGAATTTTAATAAAATTAGAATCTGGTGAAACTCGTCAAATTTTTTTTTGTATTGGGAATGATTGTAGGCGACAACCTAGGTCTTAATACTATTTTGGGTTAAGCTAAAAGCTTCAACTCTCAATATCCTTGTCGCATATGCAAATGCCCGAAATTAATGGTACAGACTAATTGCTTTGACAACCAAAGCTATCACAGAACAATAGAAACTTATAACAGCGATATGCTTCTAAAGGGTGTTTTTTTAGGAGGTTTGTTTTTCCGATAGATGTCGTTTTATTTTATGACAGTTGTTTTGACAGCTCAAAGTGGCATTTCTACTCAGTATTGTTTGGCAAATCATTATGAATAGGTTAACCCCAGAACAACGTTTTCAAATCGTGGAAATTTATTTTCAAAATCAGTGTTCAATTAAAAATGTTTATAGAGCACTTCGTGAATTTTATGGTGCACATAATCGTCCGTCAGAGACCACCATAAAGAACGTAATTACCAAATTTCGGTCTACATTCACTCTTTTGGATGCCAAGCCACCGACAAGAATGAGAAGAGTTCGTACAGAAGAAAATATTGCTGTCGTTGAGGCCAGTGTCGAAGAAAACGACAATTTATCGATTCGTCGTCGTGCTCAGCAAATTGGACTTTGTCCATCGACTTTATGGAAAATTTTACGTAAAGATTTGGGTTTGGTGCCATACAAAATTCAATTGGTGCAAGAATTAAAGCCACACGACCATCGTTTGCGCCGTGAATTCAGTGATTGGTCGTTAAATCAATTGAACGAAGATCCATTTTTTTACCGTAAAATTCTCTTCAGTGATGAGGCGCATTTTTTGTTAAATGGATACGTCAACAAACAAAATTGTCGCATTTGGAGCAAAGATAATCCACACGCCGTTCAAGAATTACCAATGCATCCTGATAAATGTACTGTTTGGTGCGGTCTATGGGCTGGTGGGATCATCGGTCCATATTTCTTTAAAAATGAGGAAGGACGACGCGTTACCGTGAATGGAAATCGATACAGAACCATGTTAAATGAGTTTTTGTTGTCAAATCTTGAAGATATGGATATGGATGAAATGTGGTTTCAACAAGATGGTGCCACTTGCCATACAGCACGTGAAACAATCGACTTATTGAAAGAAACTTTCAACGACAACATTATTTCGAGAAATGGTCCGGTGAATTGGCCTCCGCGTTCGTGCGATTTGACGCCACTCGATTACTTTTTGTGGGGATACGTGAAGTCATTGGTTTATGTGGATAAACCTCAATCGATTGACGCTTTGGAAACCAATATTCAACGTGTCATTGCTGACATACGCCCTCAAATGCTTGAAAAAGTGCTGGAAAATTGGACCTCCAGAATGACATTTGTGAAAAATAGTCGTGGTAGCCATATGCCAGAAATTGTGTTTAAATGTTAAATGCCAAAAAATTATCTACCAAATAAAAAAAAATTTTGGTCATTTCATAATTTTATATGTGTTTTATTCAAAAAAAAAATCGGCAACCTCTTAAAAAAACACCCGTTATATCCACACATTAATGACCGAATCACTAATACGGGCATTAGAGAAGAATCAGTTTTTAACAAAATTCCGTCTTTCCATGTTGTTCAAAATTTAACTGTGGATATAATGCATGATTTATTTGAGGGTGTTTGTCACTACGACTTACGTAAGCTACTTGAACAATTTATAATAAAAGAGCAATTCTTTTCATTAGATACTTTAAACAACCGAACACAGTTTTTTAGCTATGGCGATTCTGATAGGGAAAATATTCCTCCCGTAATTGAGCCGGGACATTTTAAAAATACTAAGTTTAATATGTCAGCCAAAGAAATGTGGACGTTTTGCCGATTGTTGCCAATAATTATTGGCGATCTTGTTCCACCACAAAATAAACACTGGAAATTGTTGATTCTTTTAAATAATATATTAGATATTGTCTTGAAATCAAAGATTGAAATGTATGATTTAAGCAATCTCGAGAATTTAGTATGTCACCATCACACCTTGTATATAAAGCTTTTTGACGAAACTTTAAAGCCCAAATTTCATTTTATGGTACACTACCCACGAGTAATTAAAATGCTCGGACCATTACGACATACTTGGTCATTTCGGTTTGAGTCAAAGCATAAAGTTTTAAACAGCTATTGCAACACCACGTCTTCTCGCAAAAATTTGCCACTTTCCCTAGGAATAAAAACAAGTTTAATGTTTACTAAAAGAATTACTTCTAAAAGAGGAATCCCTCCAAAGATTTTGAAAATACCTGAATTCGAAGTTCTCCTTAGAGATCACGATTGTTTTTCCAAAATAAAAAACCTCAAATGATATAACTTTGAAAATGTATATTGTTTCAACGTTTTAACATATTGTAAAGTTTTGTACAAAAAAGGAAATTATTTAGGTGTATATGATAATAATAAACGAGCAATTTATAAAATTGAATGTATATTTGTTCTAGAAAACAATCCGCATGTCGTATGCGAAAAAATATCTACTAAAAACAACCAACACTTCTGTTCTTACGAATTATTAAATAACACTGACATTTACTATATTTTTCATATTGAGAAATTTTATGGACCACCTACACATATGTATACTAATCCAAATGGCAAAAAATATACTATTGTAAAATACTTTTAATTTTTTACAGATATTTTGTATATATGTATTAGATTTTTTTATAATTCATAATAATTTTATTAATTAATATAAAAATAAAATATAAAAGTGAAAATTGAATCCTCTGAGTTTTTGTTATTTCCAAGGTACCTTTTCAACTGCAGAAACAATTTTCGAATTTGAATTATCACGTATGTTATTCTGCAAGAACGTAATCCATGTTAAAGTAAAAAGGATTGTGATTATTTAATCATGTGAGGCATTATTTTCATGCTTAAACAACCATGCAAGCAATATTGTAGGTATCACGGAACGTGATTGATTAACAATATTTATGATGATTCAACAACCGAAAATTGTTTAATAACAACGAACGTGTTTACTTAAAGACGCAGCATAGTAGATTATACACGAAACTGATCACGGGGTTGTTAATTTCAACAATGAAAATTGTACGGGTTTGAAAAATTAAATGACAATGCCACCTTGGTCAAATTAACAATTTTTCTTAGTTGACGCAAAATCAACCAAGGATATTTGTTAATTTTACCAATGAATTTCTTTGCGTGTAATATAGAGTTGATGTAAATTATAAATAGTTGCAGTCCTAAATAGAACCTTGTGGAAGGCCTTTAATCACTTAGCCCTCCGCACAGAATAAATTTTTAATCTTAATAATTTGACGCCCAATTTGTAAAAAAGCTTTTGAACCACTCGATACAGTTATCTAGTCCAACGACATTCCAATTGTTTAACCCATCCAATAAATACGATTTGTTTGTAACCTCCACTTCGACAAAACGATACTCGTTTACATTTTATTCGCAATTTTCAATTAATTTTCTTGACTTTAAAGGTGAATCCTAAATGCAGAATATATCTAGTTCTTTTTTCAAACCTCAAATAACCACAATTTTAGCCCAGCTGTGGAAAGACGAATTCTTTTCGCAAGATTAGCATTGAAAATTATACATGAAATATGATCAAAACAAAATTATGTCACTTTTCATATCTCTTCGATGAGGTTATCTTATTCTTTTATTTTCCAGATCAAGCTGCACGCGACCCATCGCGAATTTAGAAATATTTTCCGAATGAACTTTCTGTTTCAATGTAAGACTTTATCTAAATCAAAAATATATTCTCATTTATCGAAACCCCGCGGTTCGACCCTTGAAGTTTACGCAATAGGGAACTTTTCGCCAGGATTAAAATAAACATATTTCGTTAACATTAAAGGACCTGCAGTTTACAACAGCCCGCCCGGGAGCCAACTCATATGAACCGTGGAAATTATGTTTTGATTCAGTGCAAGAGGGTGAATTATTTGATTTGTTTTGTATATTATTACGAACTCTGATGAGACAATAAAAGTAACAAAAATGAGCATTGTGTTGTGGATCGGTGGTTATTGATCTTATCAGTGTCGGACACCGCAGATATAACACCACCCCATTGTATTGTGTACCAAGAAAATAGCATCGTAAATGGTGTACTACTGCAACATTTCCAGGGGAAATATTTACATTGAATTGAATCACAATCACGTTATCTGATATTCTCGACAAATAGTGTATAGATAAATGCTTTTAATAGATGAAATACTTGGCAAATCATCTCTATTTATTAAAGTCTACCTAAAGCCAGTTCATCCTCGTGTGCATGGAAGTTACTAAGCTCCTTGGGAAACGGTTTGTTCATTGCGTCTATGCTCTGCCTGAAAACGCGTTTTAATTCTAAGATTAAATCCAAATCCCGACAGCGTGTTAAATTTGAGTAACTATGTTTTGTTTATCATATCTACACATCTCTCTTCCGCGCTGTATTGAATGTTTCTGTGCCTGGGTGGTTTTCAGAGAGGCGTACAATTTGTCCACTAACTAAAATCTTTTGCACGCACCGCAATATGATAAAGGATTTAACATCATTGGAAGAAATCTCCAATAAGTATGTTCTTTAACATTGTCATCCTAATGGGAGATGCATTGTATGCATTTTAGAGCTATTGAAATCTTAAATTTGTATAAACTCTCTTTGCAGGTGAGCTGAAAAAACATAATATAATCAAGCGAAGAAATGAAAAATGTTTCCATGTACCTACACTTAATTTTGATGCATATTATGTACTTGTTCATCATTACAGACATCATTCTTTTGAAGTCAATATATATAACCTTCCTTCTTTCTGAATAAAAATATATAATCCGAAGTGAATGACAGTAGTTATGTTGTATTGTGTTGAGCTAGGAACGTCTGCCGATGTCGACATCATCTCACCGGCTATTTCTTGATAGATTGTGAATGGCCCCATAATCGTCTTAAGGCATGGTCTATGGTACCGACTTACTGCTAACTACGGTTCTTAATATCGATAAGTAAAACCAGTAAACCAGTTGCGGATTCAGACCATATCGTTTACAAATTGCTCTTTTACACTAAATGAAGATTAATTAAGAGTTTGATATTTTTGAATCCAAGACGTATAAATATTTGACTTCTGGTCGAGATTAGCAAATCAAAGCCTTTTAAGAAATAAAAATTAAATAAAACCACAGTTTTCTTATTTCTAATCACTTGTCATCCATTTTTCGCACTTCATTTAATGAATATCGTTTTACAACTTCTTTCGTAACTCTACTGTCTATATTCCTCCCTCGTTGTCCAATAACCATCATGTGAGAAAGCATCTTGTTAAAGTTGGTTCCAAGCAATTTCTTATTGTCATTCTCATTCTCATTCGCATTCTCATACACATTCTCATTCTCAATCTCTTTCTCTTTCCCATTCTAATTTTAATTCTCATGTTCATTATCATTTTAATTCTCATTCTCATTGTATATACTAAAATATGTCTATTTATTTTTAATATGCATATTTAGTTTATTTTCACTAAAAAAGAAGACTTCGAAACATTGACTTATTTATTTACTTATGGGAACATTTATTTATTCATGTTTACACATGTTCGCTCAGAATCCTAATTAGTTTTACCATTATGAGCCTTTGTAAAAACAAACGAAAAACCACTATGCCCCGTTTAATTGCACTTTTCCCATCATTAGGCTACTGGCATTTTAATAAAATACGCACTATGATTCAGAACCGCAGATAAATCAAGTCACAGTGATGTTTTAAATGAAACGTTGTCCAAACGCGTTCAACTGATGATGCCCCCCTGTGCAGAAGTAAGAAGTAATAACATATTACTCATATTTCTTTGCCAGTTTACTTCATTTTTTTACTGCCGATTACATACAACAATATTGCGGTCCTATAGTTGTGAGAAATTCCAATATTATATTAAGAGCATCAGTAATCAGCAGATTTAAGTCATTTTCATAATCGTCTGACTTCACCTAAAGTTGAAGAACTTAAGAAATTATAATTTGTAATCATCTTTTCAACACTTGACACTTCAGATACAAAACAGGGTGATGTATATTGTAGTTAAATCGAAACTGATAAAACAGGAAAAGCTTAAAATTTTGACCAATATATACTCGTAAAATATAATTTATTTTAGTAAGACATAAGACAACAATTTGCGAATGCCTGTTAAAATTTATCGTACAATTTACAGCCGTATCCAAAAGCGAATTGAGAAACTTTCCATGACACTTATTACTATCGGACATTTGTTAAAACCGTTAAAAAGATTTTTGGTGTTTTTCTGGTACTCGAACATCGAACCTCCTGCTCAGTACTGGAGCCACTAGAGCCATGGCGCCAGCATTTTACAGCATGTATATAAACGAGTTATATTAATAGAAAGGCATGTCTAGTTTTGGCATCTTTGCAAAATTCGTTGCCCAAACGCCCAACCCCGACTTAATAGACAGCTATAACGCATCAATGTACTTTTTCTACCCCCCTAAAGACACTGCCTGTTAGAGAAGTATATTACTTGGAGCTTAGGTTAGCTCTGAACAGTAGCGCCACCTAAGTAAATTCATTCTTTTTGCAGTTGGTATAGGTTCCCAACCGGTGGAACATAGGGACTGTAAAGAGGAAGCACAATTTGTTGGTGTTAAGCTTTTGCTATTCGGATTCTATTATTATCGTAGTTTCAGTTTGTGTGGTGGTTTCGTGTGTTTGTAATGTCTTCCGCCGCCGGTTAGTAAGAAAAGAAAATATTACGTTTATACCAAATACGGATTTACTTAGATTGAAAAGAACGTAGTTAATGTTCAAGAATGCGTGATATGTTTTGCCTTTTTGAGCAACTACTTTTAGATGTATGTAGACGTTAAAGAAAAATGACTTTATCATCAGAGAACTGGAGTCTTTTAAAAAGATAAAGCTACCAAGAGTGCTGAGGTACGCAGATTCCGAAAAGGCTACTATTGCTTTCTATGAGCTTTCCAATCGCGAAATCTAAAAAATCTCATACAACCAGAGAATCCTTTATCAAACCGTGATTACTTTTAGATTTGCTACCTTGATTAAAAACAAAAACCCTAACCTGATTACATCGCACTGCATCATTGATTAACTAGCGCTTGCTTCGAATTCGTTGGCAAATAAATTAAAATAAATTTTAAACGTAGCGATCAATTTTGTTATAGGAAGCGCTTTGAAAACACGGCTGTTTAAAAAATTGTGTGAAAATATGAGTTCCGATTATGAGCAACTGCTATACTACACTGAAGTGAGGTGGCATTCGAAAGAGTAATATGCTTAGAAGATTGTTTGACCTGATGGACAAGGTCAATGCATTTTTGGACGAAAAGAAAAATCCAATTCTTGCGTTATTCCAAGGTAATACGAATCTGCTGGACTTGGTGTACCTATCTGATATATTTGAGCATCTTAACGAGCTAAATTTAAATTGCATGGATCGGGAAAAGAAAATGAGTCCGCTAAAATTTTTAAGTATGAAGATAAGATCCAAGCATTCGTCTAAAAAATCGATTTTGGAAGAAAAAAATCATAGCAAACAATATTTTGTCGTTTATGAACATGGCAGACCTAAAAAATGACATGATTCAAAATCTACAAAACCTCGCTAAAGAATTTTCGAAGTACTTCCGTAGGACTAAAATGATGTATTATAATAATATTCGGCGCGACAGACCATTACGGTCCTAGGCCTAGCTTCTCGCAACCATTTGTGTATGTATATTTTTGCACACAAATGGAGGGGGACCTACAATTAATGCCGGATCCGAACGGCGAATTGAGAAGCTTTCTGCGACAAGTTATTACTCTCGGCCGTTTGTCAGACGTTTGAGAGAGCTGGGAGACCGTGAAAAATACTTTTAGTGTTACTGGAATTCGAACCACGAACATCCTGCTCAGAAATAGCAGAATTAAAATCATGGTACGCAGTCCATTCACCGTTAAAATCAATGAGCTACCAGACAAATTACAAGAGTAGGTGATCGATTTAAAAAAATGACCGCACACTGAAGGACATATACATATACGATACAGGTGGACTAGAAGAATTTCTGATCAAAAGCGGGCGGAAATCATATATAAGGCTGCAAAATATTGCAATTACGTTGTTGGTGCACTTTTCAATAACATATTTATGCGAGCTACAGACTTAATGCTTCAGCTCAAGAGGATGCAACATCAGAATCGCATAATAACTACTCCTTTTATACATTACTAATAAGTAATACATAAATTTTTTTTTTCAAAATCAATTAAACAAAATGTATACACATTCATATTGTTACAGTTCAACAATCTAGGAAGTACAAGAACATACCAATAAATTCTTTCATATAACTTACATATAACAAGTATATAAAAGTAGATAGTTTAAATGGAATAAACAACACATATAAGTACATACAAGTGCAACCACATGCACCACAGATAACTACTTACAACTACATAATGGAATACATTTAACTTCTATGAATAAGTTCCACATAATTTTATAAGCAATATAACTTATACAGCGCTCTCTCTGCACCTCAGTATAAGTAATAATATTGTTACAAAATTTAGGCTTACTAAAGGTTCGTAATGGATTTTGCAAATAAAAACTCAAGACAAGTTCTTTTATTCACAAATTACAGCTTTTATTCCAAAAAGCAAGAGAGTATCAGTAATTTTACTGTAGGACGTGCTGTTTCAATCTCGTGTCACAGCGGCCTTTCTTCTTGCTCCATCCACTGAGATATTCGAGCAATTGAATCATCACGTGCTTGTTCTTCTCTTAGGCTCTCTTCTTCAAAAATCTTTCATCTGGACCGTAACTCGTGAGACAACGGAGCAATGCTGCTGGTTTTTCGGACTTCTACTGCGTTTATACTGGGAGACACAACACTTTTCGAATGACCGATCATTGTTATCGTCGGCAATTCCGAGCTGTACTTCCACATTATGGCATCTTTACACTTGTTTTCTCAAATCAGTTGACATATGGTGAGCCTTCATAAAATATAGACCCAACATAAATTTGTCTCTCACACGGGCAACAATAAACTTATTTCTATACCTTAATCATCCAAACACGACCATGAGGAAACGTTCTCCCATGACCAGTGCAGCTTCTCTTGTAGCTGCTCTCAGCTTATATTGATGCACGTCTTTACTTGCTTTTCAGGTACTCAGGACTCACGATTGATCTGGAGGCTCCTGTATCTAGAATTAAATCGCGAGGTCTTCTCTCCAATACGCCGTAAACCACCAGACTATTGCAAACCTTTCCAAGATCGAACCTGCGTACTATGACCCTGGAATATTCCCTTGTCTTCTTCAGCCTTTGCCCAGCAATGCTGGTATAAGCCGATTGCTCCGCCTTATTCAATTGTAGTGCACCTATCCGTTGTTGATTTTTGAATCTCCTCTCCAATTAGAGATTTTATTAGTGCGATGTCCTCCGTTTCCAGCTTGTGCATCCTATTAAAATCCAAATACATACTCGCTTTAGCTGCTTCGTACCTCAATGCCGATGTCATACTTCTTTGTTCTCTGGTTGTTGTCCTCAAATGAAGCTTAAAGTGTTCATCTCAAAAAGCATTGATGAACGCATCCACTGCTAGTCCGTCTAAAATTTTAGCCGGAGCCCCACAATAGGCTTGTCGTGCTAGCTTAGTTATTTCCCGTTCTAATTCTTGAAGTCGTCGTCCTCGCTGTTGTTTCTTTGTCTGGAGCTGTATTTTGCATAGCTCCTGGATGTAAAACTGCCCTTAATGCAAGTCCAACTCTTTAAGGATTTATCCTGAACTCATCTCTGCATCTGGAATCATCTGCAAAACGTCAGCCGCCTTGCCCCTCAGCGCTAGGATCAGAGAATTTAATTGTTCTCCAGCACCCCATCTCCATAATGTTGTGCCTCGGCTCCAAAGTAGACTTTGAAATTTTCAAAAGCTGTCTCGCCTTCGATGGTATGAGGCTTCAAAATTCCTCTCTTGTTACTAGAAAATCCTGGAATGACTCTGGTACTGCTTTGTTGAATATTTTCTCTGACGAATTGGTAAGGACTGTCCAACCGGGTCGCAAACTCTTTTATTTTGCCTTCCAGATCACTCACCTTTCCTGTCATGTTCGTCTCAAAAGATTTCATCATCATCATATTTGGGGTCCGGTCCTAGCCTCCAGCAAAAAGTCTTTCCACCGGTCCATATTTCGAGCCGATGGCATCCAGTTTGACATACCTAAACTCTGGGCGTCCTCGTCTACGCCATCCTTCCAGCGTAGGCTTGGCCGGCCTCGCTGTCGTGTTCCATAAATCCTACCGCAAAGGACTTTCCGAGCAGGACCCTCTTCGCTCATACGAGCTAGGTGTCCTGCCCGCCGGATCCTACCGAGCTTAATTTTCTTCACGATGTCGACATCATGAAAAAATTCCTTAATCGTTTAGCCTTTTTTCGTTGCCGATGTCGTCGTCGTTTATCAGTGTATCAGGGCTGATTTTGGGTTCCGTAATAATAATTTTTTACAGGCGAGGTTTCACTTCATCTTAGATTCCATTTATCTCGCCTTTAAGCGATGTTTGAATTCCACTCATTTCACCTTTCAGCGTTTTCAGCTTCTGATTTCTTGACTTTGCTGATAAATTTCCTTCTTTAGATCTTGTGTTTGCTGACTAAATTCTTGTTTTTTGTCGATCAAACTTATCGCGTAGTTTGGCATCCAGTTCCTGGCTTTGCTGGTCCAAATTTTCACTTAACAAAATGGGTGTAAAACATTAACACCTACAGTGCCAAGGAGCTGAAAGAAGGGCTCGGAGGGCGAGGTTTAAGCACTACAGGAAATAATTAAGAATTATCTATCAAATTGCATAATTCATTAATTGGAAAAGCAGCAAGCTGGTGAAGTGTTTACAACTGAGATGAAGCTAATGGGGCGAAAAACGTCTACTTCGAAAAATAAAGAAGTGTCAAACATGGAACCAATGTTTAATGCTATATTGGAACAAATCAACAGCAAGTTTTACCAGCATAGTGAACAGACCAACAGCAAAATTGACCATCAAACTGAACTAATGCAGCAACAGTGTCAGGATGATAAAAAATGAACCTAGAACTGAGCTCCTAACTAAACGAAAAGTTTGAAGAGAATAAAAGGTAAATTTCCGAAATTTCAGCAAAGTTGAGAAGGCCCTTATAAGATCATCAAGAGGATCATCGGTATAGTATATCGGATTCAACAAAGCCCCGGATGTAAAATGATTGTTGTCCACATCGACAGATTAAAACGGTACAACATCAAGAGGAGTACTGTATATGTTCGGGACGAACAGAATTAAGGCGAAGGTAATTTTACGAAATTTTCTAAATTTATTTTCGTAACATTAATAATAATAATCGGCGCGACAGACCGTTGCGGTCCAAGGCCTAGCTTTTCGCGACCTTATGTGATGTGCATGTATATTTTTGCACACAAATGGAAGGGACCTCCGATTAAATACCGTATCCGAACAGCGAGTTGAGAAGCTTTCCGTGACAAGTTATTACTCTCGGACGTTTGTCATACATTCGCGAGAGGTGGAACACCTTGAAAAATATTTTTTGTTGATAGTGGGATTCGAACCACGAACCTCCTTCTCAGAAGCCATGCATTTATCAACCGAGCCACGGCGCCCACATCACGAAACCTTTAGTAAGCCTAAATTTCGTAACATTATGTACAAGAAGAATATATAAAATATATTTTTTTATTTTTTAAATATATTTTTCCATGAACATTTGTAATATATTCGACTAGCATGGGATTTTCCAATTTGTCATGGGGAGCATGTGGTAAAAATGGGTGGGAACCACTGTATTATACAAAAACCAATAATAATTTGGTAAAATGATCACATATGTACCTTTTTGTAAATTGTATTAATTGGTTAACATTTTGTTATAATGTTTACGAACGTACGTTTGACTTTTAAGATTGCAAATTCTGCGCGAACATTGGAATCCTCATTTAATTTGACGAAATTTTGATTTTCTGTAGTTAATACACCCTGTTTTCTGTATTTATGAACTACATGCACATAAATATGTACTTTTAATGCAATTGACATGGAGCGCACACCACAGCGAATGTATAGATACAGACGCAACAAGTACCTAATACACGGAAGTTCCAGAACATAAAAAAAATTTTCTCTCACGACACCAGGTTAATCACTTAATTAAAGGCAGACTACACATTCGTCATTGTTTTCTCTTTTGTGCTACAAATTCTATTGGAAAGAACATATTAATCAGAAACGAAAATAACCGTGGGCATTGCAAAGTTTTCTCTGATGATGATGATGATGATGTACGAGTAAGTATATAGTACCGGTACCGGTATACACTACACATTCAATGAAGTGATCGCGTCTGGACCACTAAGATGGCGTTTATGTGTCGTTAATTGTTTTTCTACTTAGGTTGGCTTAACAAGTACTGTACATACAAATACATAATTATACGAGTATTAAACTCCACTCTATACTCTTCACAACAAAATTATTGCATGCCATGGGTTAGTTGTTATGCGTGCAAAAGACCAATCAGTTGTGCGGTGAACTACAGTAACGATAAAAAAAATTATGAAATACATTAATATTCTTTTTACACCTAAAGGCACAAATAACATTGGATTCATTTTATAAACGGAAGCATTTCGTTGTTTTTCTTATGAGCAAAGTTGTTTCTTTCTTTGTGGATTCTATCGAATCGGTTATGTATGTACAAAAAATGTATTGTCCCTCATTTAGGGTTTAGGTTATATCGGGTAAGAGTACATTGGCAGAAATAATCCTTATATAATTATCAATATATCTTGCTTGAACTACAACATAATCGTCGAGAAGTAAATCTAACTAAAAATATCTAAAAAAAAATGTGCGTGTACTTATACGTATACTATTATATAGGGTGTCCCCTAATTCGTGCACAATAATTTCGGAAATGATTCTTGGGTGTATTCTAAGGAAAAAATCATTTTTCAGTAAGGGTCTATCTCCAATGTTGACATGATTTATTGGGGATTAAAGAACAAGCTTACTTTGGTGTACACTGCCCCATGTTAACGGAAATTGATTTGTTAATATTAATGGTAGAAACCTTGTTAGGACTTTGTTTTTAGAAGCCTTTGTATCTGCGTTTAAATAAAGTTTATATCTTATTTGAGTCTAAAGATATCCAACTTCTATGCATGTTCCAGTTGTCTTGCCCTGCTAATTTTTGACTTAGAGGTCAGTTTTCTCCAGAAAATGTGTAACAAACATAACGTTTTATTACTTTTTAAAAACTT
Organism: Nephrocerus scutellatus; assembly: GCA_947095585.1. Classification (NCBI taxonomy): domain Eukaryota; kingdom Metazoa; phylum Arthropoda; class Insecta; order Diptera; family Pipunculidae; genus Nephrocerus; species Nephrocerus scutellatus. The sequence continues at coordinate 91,822,984 of OX352763.1, forward strand.
TTATTTAACTTTTTTCTGTATTTTCGACCACTTTGAGGTCCTTTTTAACCAACTTCCACACTACCTAGAGAGCTGAAATTTTGTGAGTTTCTAACTCCAAAATAGCATTTTTTATATTCCGGGTATGTCGCGTGTGGCGCGTGTGATGGGTTGAACATTTTTTTCTCGACTTCTTTGAGGTATTTTTAACCACCTTTCCCACGACCTAGGGAGTTGTGAGTATCTAAGTCCAAAATAACATTTTTTATATTCCACGTTTCGCGTCAAATCGCGCCATTTTCTCGTTTTTCGAGGTATAAATATTATTATTTTCGCATGACCTAGATGGCTGAAGTGTCAATGTCAGGGGCCCATTTTAATACCGCGCTTTTGACTCGTGTCGTGAGTCTCGTGTGTCGCGTGTCGCGTTGTGTATACGCTTGAACAACGCTGGGAAATATTGCGACATTACTTTGAAAATCATGGTAATGTTGCAGAATGTGTGCGAAAATTGCGTACGGATTTTGGAAGAAGAGAAGCACCGTCAGCTCCGTATGTTCGTTATCTTGTGAAAAAAGTGAAAGAAACTGGCATCCTCATCGATAAACCAAAGCGTGAAAAGCCAAAAACAGTGCGTACACCCGAGAATATTGAAGCCGTGGCAGAAAGTGTGCGTGAAGCGCCATCAACATCAATTCACCGTCGTTCTCAACAATTGAACATTTCGGAGACATCATTGAGACGAATTTTGCATAAAGACCTTGGTATGACGCCATACAAAGTCCAATTGGTTCAGGAGTTGAAGCCAACTGACCATCCAATGCGTTTTCGCTTCGCTGAGTGGGTCTGCGATCGACTTACAGAAGATGCCGATTTTGCCAAAAAAAAATCATCTTTTCGGATGAAGCTCATTTTGATCTTGGCGGGTATGTAAACAAGCAAAATTGTCACATTTGGGGCACAGAAAACCCGCACGCATACATTGAAAAGCCGGTACACCCAAAACGAGTCACTGTTTGGTGCGGATTTTGGTCCAGAGGCATAATTGGGCCATTTTTCTTCGAAAATGAGCAAGAAGTGGCCGTTACAGTCAATGGCGATCGTTATCGGGCCATGTTGAACGAATTTTTGTTCACAAAAAATTGAAGAGGAGGATATTGGCAACATTTGGTTTCAACAGGACGGCGCTACGTGCCACACAGCCGAAGCTACACTCGATGTTTTGCGCCCTGTTTTTGAAGATCGCATTATCAGCCGCAGAGCTGATGTCGTTTGGACACCTCGGAGCTGCGATTTGACACCGTTGGACTATTATTTGTGGGGTGCCCTAAAATATAAGTGTTACGCCGACAAGGCAGAGACAATTGACGCTTTAAAGGACAATATTCGTGAAGCCATTGGTGAAATACAGCTGCACACAATCGATAATGTGCTTAAAAATTGGACCGATCGTGTAGGCTACTGCATGGCCAGCCGAGGCAGCCATTTGAATGAAATTATTTTCCATTGTTAACCGGAAGGATTGTACTTTCAAATAAAAAAAGAAATTTGAGAAAATATTCAGTAGTTTTTTTTTATAGCATTTTCAAAAAAAAAAGTTATTTGGCGGACCCTTTATAAAACTTTGTACCCGAAAAACGAAGTTTTTTTTACATTTACTTGTTTCTTATGTACGTAACAATAATAAAAATAAAAATCCCCAACAAATTTTCAGAAAAACCCATAGATTTTATGGTACTTGGGAAAACCTACAGAAGGTAAAATTAAAAAAAAGGGTTTTTTTGCTTTAACCCTCAAAGGCTATGAAATGATTTTGCTTAGTTTTAGATAATTTTTACTTTATGTGTTTACTTAAACAGTTATAAAAGGTCCTTCTTGGTTTTATATACATGAAATAGCAATTCTAAGTGAAGTAGAAGAGCGTATACTCGAGGCGTCATCAAAAGTGAGGCAGCGGTTGGCATCAATAAGTATTTGCAGAGAAATCTAAAAACGGGCTCTAGCGTGCATACAAAACCAAGGAGGAAACTTTGAGCACCTGTTATAACTGTTTTAGTACACACATAAAATAAAAATTATCCAAAACCACACAAATCATTTTTAATTGCCTTTGAGGATTAAATTTACAAAAAAAAAAACTGCTGCAGGTTTTCCCAAGTATCATAAAATGTATGTGTTTTTCTGGAAACTTGTTGGTGATACGTTCATAAGAAATTGTTACACATTTTCTGGAGAAAATTGACGTCAAATTTAGACTCAACTTTATTTAAACGCAGTTACAAAGGCTAGTATTTCTTCTAAAATTAAAAAGTCCTAAACGAAGTTTCTACCCCTAGTATTAACAGAACAATTTCCGTTAACATGGGTCAGAATACACCAAAGTAAGCTTTTTCTTAAATCTCCTATAAATGATGTCAACATTGGAAATAGACACTGAACGATTTTTTTTTAGAATATAGCCAAAATCATTTACCAAATTATTGTGCACGAATTAGGGGACACCCTGTATAAAGAGGAAAGTTTGCTCTTTGAATTGAGTAAGCTAATCTTGAAAACAACTGGACCTATTATGATCAAGTTTTTAGAATTGTTTTTTGACCCGGAAGTTATAGGCTACAGTTTTTGGATCAGTGGTGAGTTGGTGGGTGGGGCTTAGCCGCAGGGTCAGTATGATGAGGAGGTAAGTGGGTGTGGGAGGCAACGTCAGTCTATTTAGCTTATCTTGAAAACAACTGTACCGATCTTGATTAGGTTTTTACCATTGTACATAACTTTTGGACTCGATGACAGTTTTGACATCACAGGTGGGGAGGGGGTTTGTTGGTGTGGGGTCAGTGTAGGGATTACTGGGTGGGTGCGGTCAGTTAGGTGGAGGTGAGTGGAGTGGGGTAAGCCGCGCAAGGCTTTTTGTATGTAATATCTCCATGCAATCGGTACAAACTTACACAAACATGCAAGTACGAGGGTTGATAATTTTTTCATAAGGAGAACTCAAAAATAATATTCTTCGACTGAATCTATGAGATGGTTTTCTTCGTTTTTTTTATGTTGACCAACTATAGTAAGTCATTGTATTAGTATAGATAAGTTGGAACTTTTTATAGCATAAAATATAATAATAATATTTGGTTCTCGCTACAATTAGTGTTGTGCGTGCTATATTTTTGCACACAAATAGAAATGTGGGTAGAAATGAGTGGAAGGATCTTAAAAAATCACAAAAAAATTCAATTTGATCTTAGATACCTTGATCGGAGTATGTCAAGTAGCTGTTTAGATCCAGAGGTGAGAAAATCAAATTTGTAAAATTCGTTATTATTATTTATTTCAATTAACAATCTCTTACTCTGGATCTCTGGATCTCTGGATTCGCACCCTTATAATGCTCGGCTATATGTCTGGCACAGCATTGGCGTTAAGGAAAAGGAGGAAAAAGAGGAGATGTCTATTAGCTTGTGTTTTGAATGCCAGTGGACTATAATGATGTGAAAAGACAGAGCTTGTCGCAACATTACACATACTTGTTGTACGGCTGAAGAACGAATCCCTGAACTTAACCGTACGTTAATTAGAGCGCAACGAGTATCGCGATTGAATTCAAGGAGATGTGGCATGCAACTGGCTATTTCTCTTGAACACCGTTGGTCGAAGAAGCGATAAAACGTTCACGTACAAACGTATTCAAGCGAATCTATTGACTTTGCAATGTTTTCGTCACCGATAAGTTTTATCGCACGGTTTTGTATTTTATCTAGCTGATGCAAGGTAGCACCAGACCAAATATGACAATTGTACTACAGATCAGATCAGATCAGATAAGCCAGATCAGAGGTTAGAAAACCTAAACATTTCGCAGCATTTTTGGCGTTGGTAAATATGTGGCCGTGCAATGTCAATTATTGGTGTAGGCTCATTCACAAGCTGAGTAAGGTTATTAAACTCAGCGAATATCTCAATACACCTTCCTTCTGGTGTTGTCTGGCCAGAATGGCGAAGCCACCCAGACTTTGAAATCGCCCTCAATAACGGTTTCAGTTTGACGATACTTGTATTTTGTGACAATTCTTAAAATAGAATCAGACAGTGCATCAAACTCGCTCTGAGTTGAAATATTGTCTAAGTTAGGGCTTCTGTAAAGGAAACAGTAGTGTATGTTACGCTCTGTTCCTGTACCTTTACTTTGAGCCCAATGAAATTAAATTCCGGATTGGAACATTGGCTGAACATTGAGGCAAAACTTGGAACGCAACATCACTACACTACAAAAATTGCGAGTCCGCGTCAAGGGAAAAATAGTGGCACTAAATTATACCCAGGCAGAGGTATCGAAATTATCAAATACCTGAGTTTCGCTCAGCGCCAGAATTGCTGGTCTGTGCACATGTACATGTGTAAACACAGCAAAAAAAATCGTTCTCAGTACACGAATGTTGCTGAGATCCACTCTGAAATCACACATAACTACAAAAAACAAACACACAAAAATACATCTTACCGCTTCTTTTAACCGAATTTGAGAAGTGGATGTCGCACGATGGCTTATCAACACAAATTATCGCCAGTGTTATACCTTCACGACAAAATGGGTTAAATCACCAGAAGAAACAAAATCTCACAATCCGTTATTCGATTGTTAAAGAATTAGATCATCAAACTGCCGCATGTTAAACATACGACAGCTATGTTCACCAAGTTCTTTAGCTGCGCTGTCGAGGATGGGGCACACGGACACCGCACACTGCACTTTGCACTTGCTAATCGAAGAACCGCGCAAGCCATTATTTTATATTTTTTTTACGTTCGCGTGCTTCGCGCGTTACGACCGTGCACAACGGCGATTAGGAGACGGTTTTTAAGACAAAAATTGTGTACAAGTTTTCCCTTATTATTTTAACCCAAATATTTTTTTTTAGAGAAGTTTAGCTAACATAAAAAATAGATGAGCGAGTAAACTTTACGCGTGGCTGAAGTTAAACTTCTTTGATGTTGTGGCCGATATTACGATTAAATTATAAAAGGAAAAAAAACAACCCATAAAAATTAAAATTTTTCTTGTAAATTCTCTAATCGGAGATACACACCCACACACATACACTGTGTGCCATCCACCAAATTACGCAGCGGCAGCGAACAGCGCTGCTCACAAAGCACAGAGCTCAGACTTTGCCGTGATCTGATGCGATATAGCGATATTTAAAAATTGTATATTGGGCCCCAAGGGGCCGATCGCTCCAAATTTTTACAAAAAGTGTTTTCCATCGAAGACACACATGTGTACAAAATTTAAAGAAAATCGGGTAAATTTTGTAAAATATTTGTATGGGAGCCCCCCGAACCCGAGGTCCGAGGGGCCTCAAATTTTAATCGAAAGTATTGTCACCGGAAATATACATGTGTGCAAAATTGATCAGAAAATCAGAATCTCTGACCAGCCAGCCAGCCAACCAGCCAGCCACGTGCACGCGAAGTTAATATAGAGAATTTAAAAATAGTCCTACATACCGAATTTCATACGGATTGGTTTAAAATGGCTTAGTTCCCAAAATGTCAGACCCTATTGGCCACATCCCAGAATTTCCATAGGAACAAGTTTTATAGTCGCATCTCGCAAACCGAATTTCATACGAATAGCTTGAGAAATGGCGCTTAGTTCCCAAAATTCCAGACCCTATTGGCCATATCCCAGAAATGATTTCAGTTACAAATTTGAAATTTCACATCCGCATCCAAATAATTTCAGTTATTACCCCCTAGTCACGTCTAAAGAAGTTTACCTTCAAAAATACTAAATACATACACACTTTAACTTAAGCTACAAACATTTAAATTAAAAAAAACTGTAAAAAAATTATTTCTCTAATTCTTTGCAGGAATGTAAATGGAATCACTGATGATATATTTTTATTTTTCAATTTGATTACCGAGGTCTGAGTTTCCTTGTGTGAAAAACAACCTGCACAAGTCAACCTTATACAAAATAAATGTACTTTATAACGTATACAGATACTCGTAGCTACGGCAGTGAATTTGGTTTGTGTGGTTGTCTCATGCGTGTTCATGTGGTCGCTAGCTGGAGTTCTATGCTTTGCACGTATAGCGGGTTGTTTAAAGTTAATTTTAGGGCAATAAAGCGCTCGTTGAAAGAGGCCACGAACGATACAGCTCCCCTATTCCTAAATTTACCGTCGCTCATGACGACTTTCGAAAGATGGCGCGACAGATGGGTGCTCGTTTCTCGTCCCGTTGGTTTTTGTGAGGATATCTACATGTGCAAGTGAAGAACACTGCAAATATTAGAGACGACTCGATTCTCTTGTAGATGTTGGGGTCGACTTTCTCTACGCATCATTATTTAGTATGCATGAAGCTACAGACAGATGAAAGCACGCAAGAAACCATTTTATTTGGGCTTGAAGTTACACGATATCTACGACCGGTGCGAGAAAAAATAATTTCATCTACTTTACATTTATTGTATATACGTATTGTATATCTATATATTGTATTTGTAGTACACGCCATTTTGGGCGCTTATATGGCTTATTCTGTATGTTAACGTCATATATGCTTTTACCACAGTTTTAATACAAATATATTGTAGGAATATCTTGTAAAGGTTATTATTCTATCTTTTGTGGCTTGGAATAGTGTCGAATAAAGTGCAGTTGTTGTTCCTGCATCTTCAAGTTGAACATCCGTTAAGGTTAGACAACATTTCAGTACGGTACACGGTATTTGTATATAAATTAAAATGTATTGTCTTCTGAATATATATGTGCCATGAGTTTAGCTTAAGTGATACCCACCCTATATGACAAGACGGTATACTTTTGCCTTTTGCAAATTGGTGTCTCCTGATGCGCGCGAGTAGCATAAATTATTTTTATGAAAAAAAGTTTCACTTGAACAGCAAGGATCTTTGATCTTTGGAAAAATAGTTTTTTGATGTGATTTATAATCTACAAATAGAACAGTTTGTATATTTGAGGAATGGCACTGTATTATGATGTATCTATCTGACTTATGTTGTAATAAATGTGCCAAATCATAAGGCTGTAAGTAGCGACGTTACTTACTTCTACGTCGCAATTCGCAATTTAATGGCTATATTCATCAGGAGCTTATTTAACCATCGTCCTTATAAAAATGATACCCATTTTACCCAACGCCCACGGTGATGTTAGTTAATATCCCGACGTAATGCTGATGATAGCACTCATAATTGAAGTAATTTATTTTCGTGTAATTTTCGAAAGATTAAAACGTAATATTCTTGAGGAGCAGGATAAGGTGATTTACTTTTATGTTTCAATAAGTGTACAAAATTGTATTCTTTTACAATTACAACTTTTTGTGTTTAATGTCGACCTTGTTTTTAATTTTTGTGCAAACACAACAAGTAAATGTATAAAAAAAAACTTTGTTTTTCGGGTACAAACTTTTATATATACATCGACACACGCCACACAGTCCTTTATTATTTGGTAATAATCGCCAAAATATTTTTTTTTTAGTTCGGGCTTATTTCAGAGTACTTTCTTTTTTCTACGCATCACACGTGCCACACGCGTGATATCAAAATTGGCCCCTGTAACTGAGCTGCTCAGAAAATTTCAGCCCTCTAGGTCGTGCGAAAGGTGCTTAAAAAGAAGCTCAAAAAAAAGAGAAAATGGCGGCATTTCCAACCATTACAAGCGCCACATGCCAAATGAGACACGCATAACACGCGGTATATAAAAATGTTTTGGGAGGGACACTCACGAAATTTCAACTCTCTAGATCGTGTGAAAGGTGGTTTAAAAGGACCTCAAATAAGTCGAAGTCGATGGCGGTCAGCCATCAGCAGAAATAGGGAGAATAACACAGAATGCTCTAGAATTGCAGGTGGCCGTAACTATCTCTGACTGGTGGAAGTGCGATCAAACCTCCAAGTGGTGGCCGCTGGTAATTTTCCTCCAATGCAGGAAAACCTGAATGATTGGGCTAGTCCCTTCAAAGTAAGGTTGGCGCGAGGCCAATAACCTCGCCTGTAAAAAATTATTATTTCGGAACCCAAAATCATAACCTCGCCTGTAAAAAATTATTATTTCGGAACCCAAAATCAGCCTCTGATACACTGATGAACGACAACGACCAAATCAACAACAGCTACACGATTTAAGAATTTTCTCATGGAACGTACGCTCACTGTATAGAGCTCGAGCTGCACAGCATCTGGCCGATACCCTGTCTAAATATAAGGCTGACATAACAGCAATCCAAGAGATGCGGTGGACAGGGAATGGTGTCTTACAAAAATCAGAATATGACACATATTACAGCTGTCATGCAAGACATCATGTGCTCGGGGTGGGGTTTCTAGTCAGCAAAAGAATGAAACCCAACGTTATCGGCTTTAAAGCAATAAATGAACGGCTATGCACCCTTTGCGTGCGGGGCAAATTAAAAAACATAAGCCTCATAAACGTTCACGCACCTACAGAGGATTCCCCAGATGATGAAAAAGAAGAATTCTTTGAATCAGTCGAACATGCCTGCCCTCAGTATGATGTAAAAATCATTCTGGGGGATATGAGGTAGGGAGCCAATATTCAGGCAGTACATTGGCACCCATAGCTTACACGAGAACACTAACGACAATGGACAACGAGTCATAGAGATGGCATGGCAGCAAGCAATAATTTGGTCGTTGCGAGTACAAGGTTTGAGCGTAAAAATATCCACAAAGCCACCTGGGTATCTCCCGATGGAGCCACTCGCAACCAGATAGACCACGTGTTGATAGACCGCCGCCACAACCCGAACCTGATGACGGTACGAACGTACCGTGGTGCCAACGTCGACTCGGACCACCATCTTGTTGGTATGGTGCTACGAGCGCGGATTGCATCATCAGGGAAGACTGCATCCGCGAATCAGATTCGAGTCAACACGGCTGCCTTTCGGCAAGTTGGCGTTGGAGAAAGTGATCCGAGACTATGACGTAACGGTGAGAAGCGCCATCCTCTATAAGTCCATTCAGATACTGGCTTACGCAGACGATATTGACATCGTTGGTAGAAACCAAAGATCTGTACATGAAGCTTTCATCCAGACAGAGCAGGCGGCACGAAATCTGGGGCTGCACATAAATGAGAGCAAAACGAAGTACATGGTGGCCACGTCTGCGAGTAGAAGACATTGGTACCTAAATTCAAATAGTGGAACGCGAATTTGAAGTAGTGCAATCCTTTAACTATCTCGGCTCTCGGGTCAACTATAGCAGCCGATAACAGCATGGAACCAGAAATACGCGCACGGTTGCTTAAAGCCAACAAAGCCTACTATAGTTTGTCAATACTCTTCAAATCCAGGAACTTAACCATAACATCCAAGCTGCTGATATATAAGACAATGGTCATACCAGTACTTAAATATGGATCCGAGACTTGGGTGCTTAGCAAAAAGCATTCTGACCTCTTAACCTCTTAGTTCGAGAGAAAAGTCTTACGGAGAATTGTTGGCCCCGTATGTGAGGAAGGACGATTCTGGAGACTCTATAATGATGAGATCTACGAGCGTTACCGCGATGTCGACATCGTGAAGAAAATTAAGCTCGGTAGGCTCCGGTGGAACACGACAGCGAGGCCGGCCAAGCCTACGCTTGAAGGATGGCGTAGTTTCACACGCGAAATATAAAATATGCTATTTAAGAGTTCGACACTCACACTCTAGGTCGTGTGGAAGGTGATTAAACAGAACCTCAAAGAATTAAAAAAAAATGTTCACCCATCACACGTCACACGTCACATGCGGAATGTCAAAAATGCTATTTGGGACTTAGACACTCACAAAATTTCAGCCATCTAGGTCGTGTTTAAGGTGCTTTAAAAGGACCTCAAAGTAGTCGAAAATGCAATCAAAAAGGGTCCAAGTCAATTTAAATAAAAGTTTTTAAAGAAAAAACATTATGTGAAGCTAATGTTATTTGTTTGTGTTAATGATATTTGTGACCAATCCAATCCATACGTTAAGAATAATGTGTCTACACGAGTATAACAATTATAATACCATGGCATTAGACAAATTTTAAAATGTTTCAGGAAGATCAACTGACAGAAACCTACAAATTTGATAGCGTTGAAGAACCGAGCACCGAGAAACAGCATCATCACGGACTACCACGAATTAAACCAAGTTGAAAATTATGTATATTTAAGAGCAGTCAACAAGACTAATGATCCTCCGAGATAAAACGAAGAATACAGCAAGTACGACTCCGAAACTTGGACTATGTCAGTCGAATTTCATGCTCGCCAACTATTTGGCTTCAAAAGAAATATTCTCCGAAAGATATGACCCAGATGGTGCAGTTCAGTACATATGGATAACAATACGTGGAGAATTGATTGCGTTATAAATATATTGTTCAGTTCATGGAAATTGGAAGACTCCAATCCACCAGAAACTACATGGGCATGCGACATCTGTATATTATATTATCTGTGCAAAAGAGCAAAAGATACGAGAGCTTGTAGACTCCTTTGTTACGAGTACATAGAAGATAAAATTTTAGTATTTGACAAAAAAATACGCGATTCGACTTATTTCTATTAGATGGAGTTGTAATACTCTGACAGTAATAAGTCTCAATTCAGCGATATTTAAAACGCTGAGCATTTTTATTGAAATGTTGGCCTTTTTAAATTCTATATATTAATTTCGCGTCCCGTGGCTGACTGGCTGGCTGGTCAGCTATTGTGATAAATTTTAACCCACTTCCACTTCCTTAAGCCCGATTTTATTCAAACTTTGCACACATGTGTATTTCCCATGACAACACTTCCTATTTAAACTTGAGAGTGATCGTGCTGCGGGGTCGGGTGGCTCCCATACAAATTTTTTTCCATATAGCGGCATCAGCTGTGCTGTGAGCAGCGGTCCTTTACGATTGTGGTTGTTTTGTTGTTGCAGTACTTCGCATGTGTTTTTATTTTTCAGTATTAATAGTAGAATTCAGTATACTTTTGGTTACTGGATAATTTACGTGAAAAATTTAAATTTTTATGGGTTGTTTTTTATTACTTAGTTTTTCTTAACTTGCTTTCTTGTCTGATTAGATCAAATCATACGATCAAATTTTAATCCACTTCCTAAAGCCCGATTTCAAACTTTGCCCACATGTGATATCCGATGACAACACTTTTATAAAAATTTGGAAGTGATCGGGCAACAGGGGCCTCGATTTTATTCAAACTTTGCACACATCTCCGATTAGAGAATTTACATGAAAAATTTTTATATGGGTTTTAATTACATATTGCCGATGACAATGTAGTATTTTTTATTTATTTTTATATCTTTAGCACGTAATTATATAATAACTCATTGTAAGATTTTACATACATTAGGACTAAAAATATTTTAATATTAAATGCTATTAAAAAATATTTTTAAAAGTTTACGTTCTTCTTGTGGACTAAAAAGAAGAAAATAAAACAACCCATAAAAATTAAAATTTTTCGTGTAAATTCTCTTATCGAGAATACATATAGTGCAGTTTGAATAAAATCGGGTAAATTTTTTAAAATTTAGAGAATTAGAATTAGAGAGCCCCCGACACCGGGGCCATTTCACTTTTTACAAAAAGTGTTGTCCATCGGAGATACACATGCATATAAAATTTGAAGAAAATCGGGTAAATTTTGTAAACAATTTGTATGGGTGCCCCCGACCCCGGAGCCCGATCGCTTCAAATTTTTTACAAAAAGTGTTGTCCATCGGAGACGTATAAAATTTGAAGAAAATCGAGTACCTACTTTTTTTCATAAAATTTCTATGGGTATATATAGACCTTGTGAACATACTTATAACTAATTGTAATATTATAAAACTAAAAACTAGGGATGCTTTTCAAAAAATAAGACTTTAACAATATACTGCAGACTTCGCATAGCAAGGGGGTTTATATCCCCAGAGAAAATAATTTTCTTCATTTAAATACAAAAGAAAAACGTAGCTTTTAACAAGTTTTTTTATTGTAGTATAATTTTATTTCAAACATCATAACATAATAATTATAATGGATAAATTGAAATTATTCTTTACATGCTTTAAGCGAGATAAGTAAATGACTGTCAGTTTACTAGTTTTTGGGTTAGATATTTTAAATACAAAAATAGTTTAGTATGGTAACACATATTTTTAAAAACTTTTATTTAACTTGACTAACCACCCTTTTTGTCAGTATTTTCGACCACTTTGAGGTCTTTTTTAACCACCTTCTTTACGACCTAGAAAGCTGAAATTTTCTGTATGTTTGAGTCCAAAATAGCATTTTTTATATTCTGAGTATGACGAGTGTCGCGTGCGGCGCATGTGATGGGTTGATTTTTTTGTCTTCTTTGAGGTCCTTTTTAAACAACTTCCACACGACCTAGAGAGCTGAAATTTTGTGAGTGTCTAAGTCCAAAATAGCATTTTTTATATTCCGAGTATGATACGTGTCGCGTGATTTTTTTTCGACTTCCTTGAGGTCCCTTTTAACAAACTTCCACACGACCTAGAGAGCTGAAATTTTGTGAATGCCTAAGTCCAAGATAGGGTTTCTTAGTAAGTAAGTAAATAAGACGCGTGTCGCGTGTGTCGCCTGTGATGGGTTGAATTTTTTTTTCGACTTCTTTGATGTCGTTTTTAACAACCTTCCACAGGACCTAGAGAGTTGAAATTTTGTGACTATAATTTCTTAGAGAACAGTAGGATTATTAATTGTTAATAGTAACCTGCGTTAATAGAATTATACAACCCGCTGCCCAAACATCCTTTCTGCGTCATATACAAATCCGGAATATAATTTCGATAATTATTTATGTGAGGTAGGGTTTCCCTTCATTACATCACATAATCATAGCGACCGCAATCAATTAAAAATGAGCTATATGCATATTTTTTAAATTCACGGAAACATTGTTAAAAATAATAATAATATACAATACTGCATTACATAAGAAATCAGAAGTTTATACGTTTAGTATATTGTACATATATTTGTATATTACACAGACCTAATTTGTAACAAAACCCAGATTGAAATTAAATGCAAATATGGCTATGTCTGCCTGTCTGTCTGAAAATTTTTTAAAGCATGGAAACTTAAATGAATGACTGATAAATATGTATGGTTGTATGCAAATGTCAAAACGTCACATTTGTATGGACAGGTTCCGACGAACGGTCTATCTCTCAAAATGCGAACCCTTCGTGCAGCTTTTACTGATTACGATGCTGGAGGACTTCCATATCTGCATGTGTCTTCTTTTTCGATTCTTGAATCTTGCACGTCATGCAAGAAATGAATGAATAACTGTGAAAGTTATGACATTTAAACCGTTCATAAATGTTTTTTTATTATTTTCGTTTATTTTGATGTCATGCCATTGAGGTGTACCTACACATTTATGCCCGTAATCGCAGCACTACAAACAAAATGCTATGAGCATAACCACAAAGTAAAATGTTTTATGTCGTACACGGTTGGTGTAGTCTAGCAATTCCTGATGTGTTCGCGATTGTATTCATTTTCTGGCTTGCCTTTTTACAGTTATTATTTTTATGTCAAGCTTATCACATCCTCTGGGAATATGTCATTTTTTCTGAATAAGAGAAGAACCTTTTTTTCATAGCAAGTAGGTACTCGTACATCTACATACTACATTCATAAAATATAAAAATAAATAAAAAAAAAATCGCACCTATCTGTTCAATAGGTCGATAAAATTCTGTTAAGCGCCACATGAAGAACATTTACAAAAATTAAGCAAAAAATAACATTATTGTTTAGATACATAATTTGTTTTATGAGAGTACAGGTAAATTACGTTGTTTTTCATTACAATTAAAAATGCGAATTTTCATCTCTAAGCTAAACTATTGTTGCGCTTTTCGCCATCATATCACCGGTAGAACTTTGCCTTTAAAAATCGTACTGTTGGTCGCTAAGGATTACCGGTGATTCAAGTTTTCGGTTTCAAAAATATAACAAACCGATAACCTACTCACAATCCCGCTGCTGATTTTTAAACATTTGTTATTAAATAATAATTAATAATAATAATAACAATAATAATATTCGGCGCGACAGACCATTGCGGTCTGTCTTCTCTTCTTCTGGCCTAGCTTCCCGCGACCATTTGTGTTGCGCATGTATATTTTTGGACACAAATGGAAGGGATCTACAATTTAAGGACAGATCCGAACGGCGAATTGAGAAGCTTTCCGTCACAAGTTATTACTCTTGGAACGTTTGTCGCCCATTCACGAGAGGTGGGACACCGTGAAAAATACGTTTGGTGTTACTCTGAGATTTGAACCAAATACCAAATACACGGTTCCCATAACATTTGTTATTACGATGCTTAAAATATAATCAGTGCCCAATAACCCATGCTTAACTATTTGATCAGTTCATAATAATTTACTTGTATTAATATGCTCAGTTCATAAAAATAATTAACTTTGCACTGAATCTGTCTTCTCCAATTGGCTTCACTTTTAGAATTAATTAAAATAACAACTGACCAAGCACCAAAGAATAACAACAACAAAAAAGTACCATCAAACCGAATCCCATAAATCTATCAGATATATGTGAATGCCTCCAATTCTAACAGCAAATATTTAATTTTTCGGTCAGATGCATTTGAAAATTTATTGCCACCCCATTTGCCAGCCTGCTGGTATTGAGTGGTACACGGTTGTACTTTTTTACTCTTGCTCGGACTGGATGTGTATGTATATACATATATATATATAGAATATGTGCAATATTCGCTCAAGCTTGAAAAGGCGCCATGCCGAGCTAACTTAGATTATCTTCTTTTTTAATTGTTCTAAATTTTTTTTAATATGTTATCAAATGAATTGCTGATCCAATGGACTTTGGTGCAAATGTGAAATGAAATCTATTGTACGCAGCCATCTAGCTTGTGTTACATTAGAAAACTAGAGAAGTGCATACCAAGTTTCATATAAGAGTTATACACGAGCTCCTCTCATGTAAACAAAAGCAAGTAGCTTTTTGAATGCTTTCTCCTTGGTTTGCATTCTTTATTTGACCCGGCTCAGACCATAAATCAACGATAACTTTTCCAATTTAACTGAAACAAGTTTGCCATGTCGTGTTTTGTGGTTCCTTATTTAGTTCTTTCTTCCAAAGTGACTTGTTTGTTTTATTAAAACGACAACGAAATCGTAGTTTAAGATAGAATAGTTTTACATTTTTGTTTGTCTCTAACGTAAAACGATAAATATTATTAATAAATTAAGTAACGCTAACTTTGTTAAAAGTATGTTTTGTAGTAATAATAAATATTTTAAAGAAATTTATTCGTATTAGATAAAGATATTGTTGTAATTCAGGCTTTCGCGTTCGTAAAGGATTTTGCAAATAAAACACAACACAAGTTAATTAATTTACAAATAATAACTTTAATGAACAACAGTATAATTAACACAAGTTCACAATTTATGCTGGTGATAACTTTTCACAGTACAGAAGAACACTATACTACTAGTTCACAATAATTCTCTTAGGTTATAGCTTTATCACTTTACAAGAACTTTTACAACTTCACTGGTTAAATTCAAAACAACTAATAATCTTACTTCGGCCTAACGCCTCTATTTATACTCAATCACAAGCTTCCAGAAACTTCCAATATTGCAGACTGAAATATCCAGAAAATTGTAGCCTTATTCCCTTATTTACAACTAACGATACTTATGTGTAATGAGTCATCTTCTAAAAATAGACTACATGTTCAATCATGTTCTTTTACAAAAATCTGGCAACCCGCACAAACCGGTTTGACTACTTGTTTGACCAGTACACAATGATTCAAACTTGCAGGCGGTTACATTTCAAATTTCAAATAATCTAATAGTCTTAGAACATGAGAGTGCTTATTTTTTAGTACGCAGTATTTTCTTAGTTCTAATTTAGCACTTATTTTTGGTACATTATCTTCTGCATTACCGACTACTTTCGTAGCATTTGCTTATTTTAAGAATGCAGTATTTACATTGCGATTTATCTTAGGATTCTAATTATATTATATGCGCTACTAACTACTTTTCGTAACAATATTCTATATGCTCGTACATACTACACACTTATTAGTTTTATTTTAATAACTAAACTAGCTGATTACCCGGCGTTGCCCAGGTATTTTTTATCCCAATCTTCTTATAATTAAGGATCAAGAATGATATCTAATTTTATCAACAAAATAAGTATTTTAAAGGGTACCCAGACACTTACTCGAAAAACATTTGCTCGAAAAACATTTGCTAGAAAAACATTTTCTCGAAAAACATTTGCTCGAAGAACATTTGCTAGAAAATGTATAAAACGACATTTGCTCGAAAAACATTTGCTAGAAAACCATTTTCTCGAAAACTAAATAGTCTATGTTTTCATCCTTCTAAAAACTATCGCGAGTAATTTTTGTTCGCGAAACGTGAGTTTTTTTAAAAATTTTTCGGTTATTTATTTTACCAAAAAATTACGTTCGAGCAAATGTTTTTCGAGAAAATGTTTTTCTAGCAAATGTTTTTCTAGAAAATGTCATGGAATCATTTTAAAGTATAATATATAAAGTAAAGTATATTTCCAATTATAAAACAAAATTTAAAAAAAACTATAAAATTAATTAAAAAAAAGCTTGATTATATACAAATGTTTTTAGTTTCACATTCAGGACCAAGAACAAAAAAAATCCTAGAAAAATAAAGTTGTCCGTGGGAAAACATGGCGATCTCAAATCTATACTCCGCAGCACTTAATAGACTGCCCCTGCGACTTATTGATCGTCATCGAAAACGCAAGTTTTACTGAAAATTGCAATATCTTAAATCTAACCGGTAGATCTGTCGAAATGAGTGGTATCCGTGGGATAAAAACTGTTTCACCCTCTCCCTTTCCTGTCAAGATAGTCGTTTTAATTATATTGTCCAGCTTCTTTTTATGCACAGTCTTGTGCCGTTTCAAAGTTTTGGCGAGTCGAGTTTTGCTAGTAAAATAATGGAGATCCTACTTTACGTAAAAGATGATGTGGTGACAATACAGGCGAATCAAGTGAGTTTAGGAACTCTGTTAGATAATTAACTTCCTCATCACCATTTACTACGGTACCAATATCCATAGAGCTATCTTACCATCACTAATCACCTCAGCGACCACGAAAACTATAGAATCGACACTATAATTGGTCACCCCCCCCCCCCACTCAGTTATCGACGCCATCCACCTAGAGCTGTCTTACCATCACTATTGAACTCAGCGACCCCGAAAACTATAGAATCGTCACTAATATCGGTCACACCACCCCTCAGCTATCGACCACATCCCCTTAGAGCTTTCTTACCATCACCATTAACCTCAGCGAGCCCGAAAACGATATAATCGATACTAATATCGGCCAACCCCCTACAAATTTCTTACCATCACTATTCACCTCAGCGAACCTGAAAACTATAGAATCGACACTAATATCGGTCACTCCCCCTCCTCAGTTTTCGACCCCAACCCCCTAGAGCTGTCTTACCATCACTATTCACCTCAGAGACCCCGAAAAATATAGAATCGACACTAATATCGTTCATTCTCCCGCTACGGGGATACATAACTCACCCATTGCAGTGTTCTACCAACACTTTTCATCACGGCGATACCGAAAAATATGGGTCCGATACTAATATCGGTCTCCACCCTCCCCCAGCCAAAAAACGTGCTCCCCCCACCCACAGTATTTAATTCCAGATTGTAATGTATATGTATACCAAGTTTGGATAAAATTGGTGAAGGTGTTCCAGAGTTACTTAGACACAAACAAGTAAACAAACAAACAAACAAATATATAAGTTCTCTCTTTTATATATATAGATTAGGACACATGCAATTGCGTCACACGCGTCACACACACACATAAACGCGCCACACACTTCTCAAAATTTACCACTATCAGCAGGTTGCTTACACGCGTCACAAATTCGTGCTCAGAATTTGACCACGAGTATGAGCTGCGCACAAAACCTTAAACATTATCTATACTTAATATTACTCGTATAATATCTATACTATTATTATAAAGAGGTTAAGTTGGTTTGTATGTAGGAGGTAATCTTCGAAACTACTAGACCGATTTAAAAAATCCCTTCACCAATAGTTAGAAGGGACTTTCAGGGTGAATATATGAATTCTAATAAAAGGGTCTTTTATAGCGACCAATTTTGTAACCAAATAACTAAAGGCACGAAAAACGGTCGGGCACAATAATGACTGTGTGTTGTGGGCTGCGCTGTTTCTGTGCTTTACGAACATCACGCTATTATGTGCTATATGCTGCGCAGCTTTGTGTTTACTGTAATCTATATACATATGTACATAAAAAAGAATGTCTGTTGGTTTGTAATACGACACTAAAGCTCAAAAACTAGACAGCCGATTGAGCTGAAACTTTCACAGAATATGCGTCTTAACAAAATCTCTGTAAGCCACACTGTGCGAAAACGATCCGATAGGTGGCGCTTTGTTTAGGTTTAGGCAATAGTACACCCCTTCCGTAGAAGAAAAGGGTGACATAGAAGTGTCATCAGTTTATCGTGGATACCTTCATAGAATGGTTTATCCCACGGTCCTCTTCGGACTTGGATTAGTTATACGACAATCAACGTCCATCAACGTCCAGACTGATGTGCCAGTATTAACTCAATGGTTTTTCGACAACCGGTTGATCTATGCAACTCCACAGAGAGCACATCATCGCACCGGTAACATCAGGACGGTCTTCTGATGCACCAAAGATTTTTGGTAACATCAGGACCTGTACTGATGTTACCATGCTAGTGTTCTACCCGCATTTGGGTAGTAAACCACAGCCACTACGTAGGCCAAAGCCAGAATAAACTGGACCTCAACCAAAGGTTGGCCCAGACTCAGTTAAACCTCCGAGGAGATTAAACCTAGTCTGTGGGCATCCAACCCCCGTAGTACCAACGCGACCTTGTTGAGATCTGCCATCAAGGGACTCAGCTCTTTCAGAATGAGTGCCTGGGCGATTCCAAAAGCAGACCCTGGCAGCACGTTCGTCCGGAACCTCGTATCCTATCATTTGACACTAGGATTTGCCAAGTCCTAGGCCGCCCGGGATAGAAACTATCCCAGGCACTACCGCCTGCAGTTGTACGGTAGGGGCGCTTCGTTCTTAGACAGTGCCCGTGCTTGAGACTCTAAACACTAGCCCCCTGCCACTATAATCTACCGAGTAAGACAAAGTATCAGACTTATAATAACCAGACAGCTAAGTAAGATACAGCGGCCCCCTCGGGGGAGTGAAGGGGTGACAGTGCTTCATGTGTGCGGGTGGCAGAGAGCCAGGGAAAAGCTAGCATATATAAATATAATCTGCTTTAATGTAAAATTTTATGGTTGCCAAATACTCGCGTATGTAACAAGTTAAAAAAAAGGCAAAGTAGTATCAAGGGGACAATTGCTTCTGTCGCTGACTAGAAGCGTAACAGTTGTCAGGACGAGACTAGTAGTGTTTCGAAGAACTCCAAACTACCTAAAAAGAGTGGAATCACCAAAGCGTCTACTAGTAGTGGTGCCAAGTGTCTAGGAAGGTCAAGGAGACCGTAGCTTTCTCCGCTGAAAAGCCAAGGTCAGGACCTTCCTACAAGGAGGTGCCCAGTAGTCACTTGAACGTAACCCTGATCAATGAGCTATCGAACAGTGGCAAGCCAAATTTTGGACAGATGGAGCGCCATTGAGGCTCAGCTGTCCGAATTGGTAATGGATCCCATTTAGCACCATTTAGATCCTGCTGATGTCCTTAGGGGCTTCATAAAATGCGAGTGTGTTACTAAGATCAGTGAACCATGGAATGGTGTGTAGATCAAGCTTATCCCGACCAAGGATATTCCAAGGAGGCCAAGGGCCCGCATTTAATTGCCGAATATGGAGGTGGACAATGAGAAAGTTCTCATATTGTCTAATGAAATTCCGATGGGCAACTAAAGCATAATCAGGGTAGAAGAACCCAAGCCCAAGTGCTTATGATTAACGAGGAGTGCCTTGGGCCACTTGAAAAAAAAAAACAGGGTATAAACTTAGGTTTGGCATCAGGCAGGCCAAATATAAGATTTTTCGGGCCTTCCCCGAAGAGAAAAACCCAGGGGAGAATGCGGCCTACAACCTTTTGGGGATCTCAGTTTAGATTTCCAAGTGGACTGACTGCCGCACCAGCCCTGTAATGGCGATGTCTAGGTTACAGCAGATTAATCTCAAGAACTCGAGATAAATAATAATATTCGGCGCGACATGTATATTTTTGAACACAAATGGAGGTGACCTACAATTTAATGCCGGATCCGAACGGCGAATTGAGAAGCATTCCGTGACAAGTCTCGGAACGTTTGTCATTCGCGAGAGGTGGGACACCGTGAAAAATACTTTTGATGTTACTGGGATTCGAACCTCGAACCCCCTGCTCAGAAGTCCATGCTCTTATTCACTGAGCCACGGCGCCCACAAGCACTCGAGAAAATCGGATAATAATTTGGATAATCTGCAGGTCTTGTGAAAAGAGAACATAGACATATACAAGAGACTTGGGTCAGAAGCACTGACGTTAAGGGTCTGTAATCCAGAGACTACAATCTCTTTTGCAAAAGGGACATCGGTAAGCCAAAATGTTGTGTTTAAGTGACAAAATATATCAAGCCTTTCCTTTGTCCTAACTTTAGCTATGCGGAGTTAACTGTCGATAAGATAGAGGAAAAGGGATGGGGACACCTGCTTGTGGTCTCGGTCTACATCCCGCATGACTTCACAACCAGATGAAGTAAAACGCCTTATATCTAAATCAAATAGTATGAGTCCATATATAATTGTCTTATTAATAGTAACCTTAACCAGTACTGGTAATAATCCAACCTTTACCTTCCAAACCTCGGTAAGGTTCAATAATGGTTCGGAAGAGGCGCTATGCACGACCTTGGATTCCGATGCGGTATTTCGCTTTTGAAGTTAATAAAGGAACTCCTGATAGAACCGTTCCCAAAATGTTTGTGTTGTGATCGAAACAGCAGTTGGCGGACCTGCATCGACTACGGAGTTTTAAAGTAACGTTGCGAGATGAAATGGAATTTTGTAAGGGGTGTGCGTCTTCTGCTTCTGGTGGCTATGGATATAATGATCTGCTATTTAGGATACCTTCGATGAGACATAACAGTGAATTGAATTCTTTATAGTTCAGATTATTGATACTAGACATTTTCTTCATAAGATGTTTCATTGACTTAACGACTGCTTCCCATAGTCCACCGAAGTTAGGGCTGTAGGGCGGTTTGAATTTCCATACAATCTCCTGGATAGCCAATCGGTCCTTGCTGTCGGTGGTAATATTGCGACATTCTTTGTTTACCTTTTCTTTTGCTCCAATAAAGTTCGTACCAGAGGACTAAGGAAGACGTTCTATTTACGAAGCTCGAAGGACCACTGTTTGGAGAAGTTGCTCCTTGCACTTGAAATAATGTACTAACAGGATTCTTGAAATGGTAAGTTACTCTCGGTTTATTTTCCTAATTTCTTTACAATTTATACAATTTTACTAAGAATAAGAGTAATTTACATAAACTAGGTTAAATTAATATGATATTATTATTGTGTCTGTCGTTATGCAATTTATGCTTACTAAGAAATAAGAATAAACGTAAATTATTGCTTGTGTGGATCGTTGTGCAATTTATGCTTACTAAGAAATAAGAATAAATGTAAATTATTTCCTGTGTTGATTGCTGTGCATGTTATTTTGGGGTAAACGTCCGATCGATGATGACCCATAATCATTGCGAATGTACGAACAACAATCGACTGAGTGCAAAAATTCTTAAAATCGTTGTGCCAGTTTATTTATTTTATTATGCAATATTTAATTTATTTTTTATTTAATTTATAATATTTACCATAAACAAAGTGATCTCATCTATAATAGCTATGCGCTTACGGAATGCGTTAGAGCCAATTTTGATAAATGAACAAGCATGCATGTTGCAGTTTCGACTTACTAATGTCTTTTTTGTTTCTCGCTGTATAAACATTGAGCAGTTATCGTTACACACACACAACCCAACTGGGCTTTGAATGAGAAAATTGTTGTGAGAGAAGGGAACATGCGGTTGGGTTTTTTAGAGTCAGTACAAATTGGTAGCAGAGAGAGACGCACACATTTTTTTATGTATAATAAATATTACTATTTTTTCGTTACACATACATTAATTAGTACTAGTTCATATATCATATAATTTGTTAATAAATTAATAATAAAAGTGCCAAATTTCAACTTTAGTCATTTAGAGTGCGCGGTGTTCATATTGTGTACGGGTGGCACGGCTGGATTGGTGTTGGACTCCCAAAGAAAAAAAAATATATATTTCCAAAAAGGCTTGGAAATTCTACAATGCCGATGATATCTGTCTCCTATCATAACCGCTAATTGACATGGAGCGAAAATTAAACTCACTAGAACTCCACGCTAACAAAGTGGGTTTAAAAATTAACGTCTCAAAAACAAAACTACTTCGCGTTAACGCTAGTGGAACATGTGATCTCTCGATTGACGGACATCAGATAGAGAAAGTCGATCAGTTTTGTTATTATGGCAGCTGGATGTCAAAAAATGGTGGTGATGACTCGGATGTGTGCTCTCGTGTAAACAAGACGACACTCCTATAGTATGCTAAATAATATATGGAACTCCTCGCAAATCTCCCGGAATCTGAAGCTAACGATCTTCAGATCTAACGTTCTCTCATTACTCTTGTATGGCTGCGAAACGTGGAAAGTCATAGAGTCAATTGCGACGCGCCTCCAAGTGTTCGTCAACAAGTGCTTAAGGAGGATACTGAGAATAATATGGGCGGACATTATCACCAAACAATACTTGTTGAGAGTAACGCAACAGGAAGCATCGCGATCACCATCAGACGACGAAAATGAAGCTGGATTGGCCGCACTTTGAGAAAGCCAGCGGACGATATTACGAAACTAGCGCTCGACTGAAATCCACAAGGATGCCGCCGAGTTGGCCATCCTAGCAAGACATGAAAAAGGACAATAGAAGAGGAAGCAAGATCCCAGGGAACCGAGTGGCGTCTCTTGAAACCACAGGCGATAAATCGAGTTCGTTGGCGGGCGTTTGTAGAAGTCCTATGCTCCCCCGCGGAGTAAAGGAAAGAAAGAAAAAAGAATATGTTTTTTTCATGTGATTATATATGTTATTATATTTGTGTTCAATAAGTTGACGAGATTTTAATCTTTGAGACGTTCCTGTAGTGCCGTTAACCCTCGTAAACAGAGTAGTGTATTTGGTTGGTTCGGCAAAAACTGGTGAATAGATTTCTGCTTTTGATATCTTATATTCTGAAGCCGAAATATGACGTTGAAATGCTGCTTGGATGTGTGGTGTCCTTGTATAGTAAGAAGGCTTAGATTGCAGATTCGTACTGTAATGTTTCTAAAGAGGCGAAACATTCTGGATTATCTGATAACAAGAACCAATTATTTTGATTTAATATTTAAAAATTTAAATATATTTGGAGTAATTTAATAAAAAAAATGTGGATAACACATATTTTCAATTTAAGAATTAATATAATTATATGTCAATAGTTGAACATAAATTTAATTGTAAAATTTTATTTGTTTACTTATTCTTTTCCATATCATATTAAAGTTCATTTATTTTATCTAACAATACAGTACTGCATACGTGCAACGTCAAAATATTTTTACGCTAATAAAATATTAAAATATAAAATTAGTTGTTTTTTTATTTGAGCTATTTAATTGAATTAAATAAGTTTCGTTTGATTAAATAGGTAGATAACACTAAATTATCTACAATTATGACCCCATTATTGTAGACTTGAAAACGACATTCCGAACTTGAGTGAAATTGAAATAATCTCAAATTGCTGCAACCATTTTTTTTATGTCGGAGAAATCCGAGAACTCCTAGTTCCGAGATATCCGATAATTTTTTTCTCATATCAGATATGTCAAATCAACCAGAGAAAAGTTTTATTTCTTACCTTAATGCTCCATACTAGTCGACATGTCTCATGTTTTTAGAAACAAACAACTACAGATGTCAAGAAATGTTCTGCATATTTTTTCAGAGTAAAAATATCAAATCTGAGAATTATGTTAGCGTAAACAAAACGCTTCGGAGAAAAAAGATTTCTCGGAGAATGAATAAAAAACACTGATCTGAATTTTGACACTTAAATTATCTCTCCAAGTATTCCGACATAAAAAAACAACAACAACAAAAAATGCAAATAGCCGCATTTTATTGCCGAGCGAGTTCGGAATTCGAATGTCAAAACCAGCCAAAACCAGCCAAACATCAGGTTTTCACAATTCCAAAGAAGGAATTCGACAGTGCAATTGTTGTTGTTCCTCGGCAATTAAATACGGCTAATATCACAATTGGCAGATGCCGGTTTCTACATTCATGAATTATAAAAACATTGAAAGTTGCAAACTTGATTTTACGCGTTGTTATTTATTGCGCACCAGTCTGCAATCCTTATTAGCACAACATAAGAAAACTGATTGCGATTCAGATTCAGTAGCACATGCCGACGGAATGACATGACAAGCAGAGACGAATTGTTATCTATATATATAAAATAGAGAATTTATTTGTATATATATATATTTGTGCCTAACTAGCCCTGGAACGCCTTGAACAATTTCAACCAAACTTGGTATACATATTAGTTACTATCTGGAATCAAATATAGATGGTGGGGGGTAGATCGTTTTTCGGCTGGGGGAGGCGTGGCAGCCGATATTAGTGTCGGACCCACCATTTTCGGTATCGCCGAGACGAATAGTGCTGGTAGTACACTCCTATGTTATGTATCCCCGCAGGTGAGTGGGCGATCGATATTAGAGTTGATGCTATGGTTTTCGGGGTCAATGAACTGAATGGTGATGGTAAGACTGCTCTAGGGGGATGGGTTCGATAACTGTGGGGGGGTGACCGACATTAGTGTCGATTTTATGGTTTTCGGGGTCACTGAGTTGAATGGTGATGGTAAGACAGCTCTAGGGGGATGGGGTCGATAACTGAGGGGGGGTTGGGGTGACCGATATTAGTATCGATTCTATGGTTTACTAAGTACTGCGGAGTATAGATTTGAGATCACAACCTAATTTTGCTTTTATAATTTGAATACTATAGCTGTAATTTAAAATATATTTTATAAAATAAATTTTGTTAAAAAAAACTTCAATTTTACCTTATAGATAGATATCATTCTTTTTTCTACCCCTGCCTAATAGAAGATTGGGATGAATAAATACCTGGGCAACGCCGGGTAATCAGCTAGTAAATTATAAAACAATTTCGTCAGATTCGTGAAAGCATTGAATGTCACTTCGGTAGCTTTTCGATAATCGATATCACATATATTAATCGCCATTTCAATATTGGACAACATTCCATCATCAAATCAGTCTCAAACCAACGCATCAAGTGAATGTTGCGTCATCAATTGAGTAATCAGTACTAGACACCATACCATTAAATCAGCATAAGTACATAAAGAAGTAACTCCATATTGCAAGGATAACGGTTCAAAGTTAGTTAGTTTTGTTAGTTGCTTTTGTGTACAGTTATTTCTGTTTTGCCATTCTTCTTTATTTTTCAAAAATCAAATTAACGTAGCTATATTTTTTAATTCTGTGTATTAACTTCACTTGCCCGTGGGTCGGTCGTCGGTCGTCTGTCGTGGAATCTTGCGATAAATTTTTAACCCACTTCCCAAAGCCCGATTTTTGCACACATGTTTATTTCCGGAGACAACACTTTCTATTAAAAATTGAGGCCCCTTGGGCCACGGGGTCGGGGGGCTCCCATACAAATATTTTACAAAATTTTACTCGATTTTCTTCAAATTTTATACACATGTGTATCTCTGATGGACAACACTTCTTGTAAAAATGTTGGAGACCCCGGGGCCCGGGTTCGTGGGACCCCATAAATTTTTTTTAAAAAAATTAACCCGATTTTCTTCAAATTTTATAAACGCGTGTATCTCCGATAGTCAACACTTTTTGTAAAAACTTTGTAGACCCCGGGTCCCGGGGTCGTGGCCGATTTTCTTCAAATTTTATATACGTATGTATCTCCGATGAAAAACACTTTTTGTAAAATTTTGGAGACCCCGATACCCAGGGTCATTGGGCCCCAAAATTTTTTTTAAAAAAAATTAACCCGATTTTTTTTTAATTTTATATATGTGTGTAAATCCGATGGACAACACTTTTTGCAAAAATTTTGGTGGCCGGGGTCTTGGGGCCCCATATAAATTTTTCAAAAAAATTAACCCGATTTTCTTCAAATTTTATACGCCTGTATATTTCCGATGGACAACATTTTTTGTAAAGTTTTTGGAGTGAACGGGCCCTGAGGCCCGAAGGGTGCCCACATAAATTTTTTAAAAATTAGCTCGATTTTCTTCAAATTTTAAACACATGTGTATCACTGATGGACAAAACTTTTTGTAAATTTGTTGGAGAGATAGGGCGCTGACCCCCGTGTGGTGTCCATGTAAATTTTTTTAAAATTCTATTAGAGAATTTACATGAAAAATTTTTTATGGGTTGTTTTTTTTTTTTTCATTTATATTTACACGTAATTTAACATATTTCTGTCTGAATTTATATGGTTGATACGAAAACTAACGTAAATGAAGGAGGTACGGGATCGGCAATCATCCTGGAAAACTAATCCAGTTTTGTAGTTATGCCAACTTGAGGCACAATTTGGTATCAACGGCATCGCAGCTGACGGTACGAAATATGATAATGTAGTAGCTCATATTGAAAGCGATATTTTAGCTACGGTGGGTGATATTATTCGAAACCCACCTAATGAAAACAAGTATGGCAGGCACGTTAAAAAATAGCTTAGTTCATTGTCATTCCGATTCTGAGGAATTACGGCTTAAAAAACTTTTCAATAAATGTTATTTAGGTAATCGTCGTCCTTCTGAATTATATCGTCAAAAGCAAACTTTGGCGGGAACTGATGGTGGTATTCAAGTACTTAAATCATTGTAGTTGCAAAAACTCCCTCAACAAATTCAAATGGTTTTATCAAGTCTTGATATTACAACTATTGGTAAACTTATGCGTGTGCTGATAAGTGCAACGATAACATTTACAGTGAAGGTATTAGTATGGAGTTAAAATTGCAAATCAATGAATTGTGAAAGAAAGTTGATGATTTATCTGCTGGTAGTAATCGTTTTTGTAGTAGAAAAAATAACAACTACTACAACTCTCCTCACCCTCGGGCGAAGTCTCTTTCTAAAACACCTCGAGCAAACCGTGATTGTTGGTATCATAGATGAAATCGCAGCAAAGGCTACAAGATGTGTTTCACCTTGTCAAAATAAAAAAACAACCCATAAAAATTAAAAATTTTCATGTAAATTCTCTAATAGGAGATGGGTATGTGTTAAAATTTGAAGAAAATCGGGCTAATTTTTAAAAAAATTTCATGGAAACCACACGGGTCTCAAGGCCCTATCACTCCAACAAATTTACAAAAAGTTTTGTCCATCAGTGATGTGTTTAAAATTGGAAGAAAATCGATCTAATTTTTTAAAAATTATATGTGCAGCAGTCGGCCCCAGGGCCCGTTCACTCCGAAAACTTTACAAAAAATTTTGACCATCGGAGATACACACGTATATAAAATTTAAAAAAAATCGGGTTAATTTTTGAAAAAAAAATTTGGGGCCCGGGTTTACAAAAAATGTTTCTCATCGGAGATACATACGTATATAAAATTTCAAGAAAATCGGGTTAATTTTTTTTAAAAAAAATGTTATGCCCCACGACCTCGGGGCCCGGGGTCTACAAAATTTTTTACAAGAAGTGTCTATTGGAGATACACGCGTTTATAAAATTGAAGAAAATCGGGTTAATTTTTTTAAAAAAATTTTATGGGCCCCACGTGCCCGGGGTCTCCAAAATTTTTACAAAAAGTGTTGTCGATCAGAGATACACATGTCTCCGGAAATAAACATGTGTGCAAAATTTCAATAAAATCGGGCTTAGGGAAGTGGGTTAAAAATTGATCGCAAGATTCCACGACTAAATACCATCAGTTTTAATGTCCTATGCAGAAATAACACGACCTCATAATTGTATTTAAGTTAAAGCTCTTCATAATGTTTAGCATTTTATAACTACTAAAAGTCTATGCCGAACAGCTGCTGGGCAATCCCTTTGGATTTGGGTTAGAAAGGTAACGGAGATCGGCGACTCTGTGGGGACTATAGGAAAATAAATACTACGGTTCACGATAGATACCTTATTCCCCAAGTCCAGGATCTTAAACAAAATTCACATGGTAAAAAAGTTTTTTCAGTCATAGGTTTGGCGATGGATTTGGAGCTTACCAACAAATTCCAATAGCCAAAGAAGATATTTAAAAAACGGCCATAATAACACGCACATAATTCCTAAAAATGAAATTCGGACTTCAAAACGCTGCTCAGTCGTTCCAAAGATTTGTGAACAAAATTTTTCCAGGAAATTATAACGTTTAGCCGTACATAGCTAAACATTGTTTTTTAAACAATGCGTCGCAATGGAATAGTTATTCAAGGAAAATGTATATTTGGCAGAAAACTGTAAAATATTTGGGTCATCTCGTTGATGAAATTGGAAAACATCCTTCACCTGAAAAAGTTTCAACAGTGATAGATTTTCCTGAACCTTTCGAAGTTGATGGTTTAAAACATTTTCTCGCCACGGTAAACTTTTACCATCGATTTATTTCAAATGCAGCTCAAATTCACTTGCTCTGCTGTAGTTCATTAAAGTACACAAAAAAGAGCAGGGTAGGCTGTGTCGAAGACACGGCCGTGGGTTTTGAGCGTGACAACGTCTGTCCGGGACGAAAGAAAAGAAAACAAAGATCTTGTTGTCTGTGGGACATAAACATGGACGGATATATTAAAAAAAAATTCTATACTAAATACAAGTCCTACGACTTGCACCGTAGCTCATCACATACATCATCATCACATCACATTATATATAAATTATTTATAAGCGAATTTCAAAGTTCATAACTGTGAAGTTGCTGCATATTGCATATTACTGCCCAAACACAGTAATGCAGCTTTTGGTTTCAACTCACATACACACATGATCATCAATCACATCACATACATCGGAATAAATAATTTATAAGCTGATTTAAATGTTCATAACAATTTATTGTGAGGTGGGTACATATTAAATATATCTATTCACTGCACAAACATAGTAATGCAGTTTCGATAGTAGTAGGAGAAATAAGAACTGTTAAAAAAATATGTGCTTGTAATCTTTACGCGAAGTTGTAGTGAAATTCTTTGACGTTGTGGCCATTATTACGATTAAATTAAAAGGCACGAGTCGCTTGAGAAATTGCTTAGTTCCCGAAATTCCAGACCATAATGATCATCTTCCAGAATTCCCATAGGAAGAAGTCTTGAAGTCGCATATTAGTCCTACATTCCGAGTTTCATACGAATCCCTTGAGAAATGGCATGGTTCCAAAAAGCCCAGACTCTATTGGCCAGATCCAAGAATTTCCATAGGAACAAGTCTTTTAGTCACATATCAGTCCTACATTCCGAGTTTTATACGAATCCCTTGAGAAATGGCTTGGTTCCAAAAATCCCAGACCCTATTGGCCAGATCCCAGAATTTCCATAGGAACAAGTCTTATAGTCACATATTAGTCCTACATTCCGAGTTTCATACGAATCCCTTGAGAAATGACTTGGTTCCAAAAATCCCAGACCCTATTGGCCAGATCCCAGAATTTCCATAGGATCAAGTCTTATAGTCACATATTAGTCCTACATTCCGAGTTTCATACGAATACCTTGAGAAATGGCATGGTTCCAAAAAGCCCAGACCATATTGGCCAGATCCCAGAATTTCCATAGGAACAAGTCTTATAGTCACATATTAGTCCTACATTCCGAGTTTCATACGTATCCCTTGAGAAATTGCTTGGTTCCAAAAATCCCAGACCCTATTGGCCAGATCCCAGAATTTCCATAGGAACAAGTCTTATAGTCCCTTGAGAAATGGCTTGGTTCCAAAAATCCCAGACCCTATTGGCCATATCCCAGAATTTCCATAGGAACAAGTTTTATAGTCACATATTAGTCCTACATTCCGAGTTTCATACGAATCCCTTGAGAAATGGCTTGGTTCCAAAAATCCCAGACCCTATTGGCCAGATCCCAGAATTTCCATAGGAACAAGTCTTATAGTCCCTTGAGAAATGGCTTGGTTCCAAAAATCCCAGACCCTATTGGCCAGATCCCAGAATTTCCATAGGAACAAGTTTTATAGTCACATATTAGTCCTACATTCCGAGTTTCATACGAATCCCTTGAGAAGTGGCATGGTTCCCCATTTCCCAGGCTCTATTGGCCAGATCCCAGAATTTCCATAGGAACAAGTCTTATAGTCACATATTAGTCCTATATTCCGAGTTTTATACGAATCCCTTGAGAAGTGACTTGGTTCCAAAAATCCCAGACCCTATTGGCCAGATCCCAGAATTTCCATAGGAACAAGTCTTATAGTCACATATTAGTCCTACATTCCGAGTTTCATACGAATCCCTTGAGAAATGGCTTGGTTCCAAAAATCCCAGACCCTATTGGCCAGATCCCAGAATTTCCATAGGAACAACCCAAGTAGCAATTTGTTTGCTATTAAGAAAGATTTTCTTATATCAGGCAAAATCAGAAGTTATTCAGAAAGTGTTAAGCAAAATTTTAGTTATGTCTGAATACTTTGCCTATATTGAAAATATAAGTTCTGATTTTGCTTAAATTTTTGTTAAAATTCAGAATGTTTAAAAATATTAATTTATTCTGAAGGTTTTGCTTAATTTCAGCTCTGATTCAAAGCAAAATAGTTTTCTTAAATACATGGCGTTTCTAAGCAAATTATTTTGCTCTGAATCAAAGCTGAAATTAAGCAAAACGTTCAGACTTATTTGAAATTTTCAAACATTCTGAAATTTAGCAAATCGAGTTGCAAAACTAATATTTTTGCTATTTATATGCAGCGTTTTTAAGCAAACTATTTTGCTCTGATTCAGAGCTGAAATTAGGCAACACGTTCAGACTAAATAAAAATTTTCACACACTCTGAATTTTAGCAAAAGCTAGTTGCAAAATCGGAGCATTTTTTGTCAATATTTTTGCTATTTTTCAGCGTTTTTTAAGCAAACTCTTTTGCTCTGATTCAGAGCTGAAATTAGGCAACACGTTCAGACTAAATAGAAATTTTCAAACACTCTGATTTTAGCAAAAGCTAGTTGCAAAATCAGAGCATTTTTTGCCAATATTTTTGCTATTTTTCAGCGTTTTTTAAGCAAACTCTTTTGCTCTGATTCAGATCTGAAATTAGACAACACGTTCAGACTAAATAAAAATTTTCAAACACTCTGAATTTTAGCAAAAGCTAGTTGCAAAATCAGAGCATTTTTTGCCAATATTTTTGCTATTTTTCAGCGTTTTTTAAGCAAACTCTTTTGCTCTGATTCAGAGCTGAAATTAGGCAACACGTTCAGACTAAATAAAAATTTTCAAACATTCTGAATTTTAGCAAAAGCTAGTTGCAAAATCAGGGCATTTTTTGCCAATATTTTTGCTATTTTTCAGCGTTTTTTAAGCAAACTCTTTTGCTCTGATTCAGAGCTGAAATTATGTAACACGTTCAGACTAAATAAAAATTTTCAAACACTCTGAATTTTAGCAAAAGCTAGTTGCAAAATCAGAGCATTTTTTGCCAATATTTTTGCTATTTTTCAGCGTTTTTTAAGCAAACTCTTTTGCTTTGATTCAGAGCTGAAATTAGGCAACACGTTCAGACTAAATAAAAATTTTCAAACATTCTGAATTTTAGCAAAAGCTAGTTGCAAAATCAGGGCATTTTTTGTCAATATTTTTGCTATTTTTCAGCGTTTTTTAAGAAAACTCTTTTGCTCTGATTCAGAGCTAAAATTAGGCAACACGTTCAGACTAAATAGAAATTTTCAAACACTCTGATTTTAGCAAAAGCTAGTTGCAAAATCGTAGCATTTTTTGCCAATATTTTTGCTATTTTTCAGCGTTTTTTAAGCAAACTTTTTGCTCTGATTCAGAGCTGAAATTATGCAACACGTTCAGACTAAATAAAAATTTTCAAACACTCTGAATTTTAGCAAAAGCTAGTTGCAAAATCGTAGCATTTTTTGCCAATATCTTTGCAAATAGCAAATAGAACACAAAAATTGATTTGGGTTTGTTTGCATTTTTTTACAGGTTTGTTTTAAAATATATTTACAAAATATGTTAATTTTCGCAACATAAAAAATATCAAGCCACGTGCCAAGCAAAAACCCGGTTGTTGGTGGTAATAAAAAAGGTATAAATCTGCCGAAATATATAGATCTTTTTTTTGGGAAATGGAACAGCCAAACGGGCAATTGGTGACAGATTTTCATGTCAAATAAAAAACAAAACAAAACAGGTAAATGTAAAAACAAATCGTTTTTCTGGTACAAATGTCTATGTATACACCGACACTCGCGCCACACGTTTCAGACGCGCACAAAACTTTAACTCTATAGTTGGATAAAAATGACTTCAGAGAAGTCGAAAAAACTACTAT
The DNA here is from genome assembly GCA_947095585.1 of Nephrocerus scutellatus. Lineage (NCBI taxonomy): Eukaryota > Metazoa > Arthropoda > Insecta > Diptera > Pipunculidae > Nephrocerus > Nephrocerus scutellatus. Next base: position 91,855,760 of record OX352763.1, read on the forward strand.
TGCACGAATCACACGTGCCAGAGGAGACTGATAACATGTGCTCACACGCGGAACCTAACTAGCTACTCACAAAATTTCAACTCTCTGGCATTTGTGGAAGTTTGTTAAAAAAGTCCTTAAAAAGTTGAGAAAATCTCTTTTTCACATATCACTCGTGCCACAGGCGTCAAAATCCCGAATCCGAAGCCCGATTGCTTGTCAAATATTCTATCCCTATTGTAATAAATATTTGTATGGGAGCCCCCCAACCCCGGGGCCCGATGCGCCAAAATTTTAATAGAAAGTGTTGTCATCGGAGATATGCGTGTATGCAAAGTTTCAATGAAATTGGTCTTTGGGAAGTGGGTTAAAAATTGATCGCAAGATTCCACGACAAACAAACAAACCAACAAACGAAAAACAAACAAACACACGGGCAAGTGAAGTTAATAAAGAGAATTTAAAAAAGATTGAACTTTGGAATAGACCCATCGCTAATAACAGACCATTTGAAATTTTGATGATTAGCAAATTATATGATAAGAAATTTAAGATTTTTTTATTTATTATTTACTATCCAGTTTATATTATAATTTGGTAAATCACTTTTATTTACGTCAAAGGAAATAGTGAAGGTGTGAGTTTACAAGTAGGATTTTTATAACCGATATTTTAAAGAAAAATGTATACATGAAATTTTTATAAAATCTGTCATAAAACGCAACAAGCTGAAATGACGGTACTAAAATTATTTCTCTATTACAATGTTCATATATATTTTTTTTTATAATGTACACACGCTAAAGGGGTTTGCAGCTTATAATGCTTAGCACAGCGTGGGCGTTAGGAAATTAGGGAGAGGAAAGGATGAGATGTCTATGCAGGCGTGTCTTAAACGACTGCAGATCATACAAAAGCGGAAACATATAATCAGGCAATTCATTGCACATAACTATCGTGCGGTTAAAGAAGGAATCTCTGAGTTGGTTAGTACGCCCGAAAATAGGCTTAATGGTGGACCCGTGAGCTCGAGTTGAGGCACGGGTATTACGGATGGGTTGGAGAATGGGCGGGATGCATTTGGATATTTATTTGGAACACCGCTTGTGGAAAAAGCAATACAACAGTGACAGGCAGGAAACATTCCATTGTCCCAGAAAATACAGTTGTATTCAAGTTTAGGGCGAATATACGCCTTGTAAATAGTAGCCAGATCTGAAGGAGTGAAGTACATCTTGCTGGCATCTCGCAGCTTTTTTGGCGATTGCAAATATGTGGTCATTCCAACATTCAGAAAGGTAGTTACTAGTCCATTCGAGCAGGGTGTTATTAATTCCATAAGCATTCTTTTTCGACAAAACGTTACAACTTTACTTTCACCAAATTTATGAATAGACTGGTTCCACCTTTCAGATAGACAAGCCATCAGGTCACCTGTAGAACGCTGCCTACGAAAACCATACTGCTGGTCACTAAGGATTTCACGATATTCACATATAATGATGAAATTATAATATTAACCCATAGTAATCAAGAAATTATTAATTATTATTATTATTAGCATTTACGCTATTTTTACGTGGAACATAAAACAACATTGAAATTTTTTTCGCATGTGTCCAAATAGTATAACTAGTTTAATTTACAACTAGCTATCTCATTGTTTCTTATTCTTTACTTTTGTTAAGTAGCAGCCATCTTGAAATTGAAATAATCAAATCAGTATCTCATTATCCATATTTGTATGGAAGCCCCCTGAACAAAATTCTGAAAAATTCATAAAAACTTGAAATTTGTAGATTTTTGGATTATAAAAAATTGGAATCTTGAAAATTGCAAAACGAAGTAGTTTGGTCCAAAATACCACATAGAAATAGCGAAAATATGGGGAAAATTAGTTCTGTTCTTGCAACTCGCTATGCAAAAACTCAGAATGTCTGAAAACTTAATTTAACCTATTTTTGCTTTATTTCAGCTCTGATTCAGAGCAAAGTAGTTTCCTCAAAAACGCTGCATTTAAATAGCAAAAAAATTAGCAAATCAGCTCTGTTTTTGCAACTCGCTCTACTGAAATTCAGAATGTTTGAAATTTTTAAATTAGTCTGAACGTTTTTCTTAATTTCAGCTCTGAATCAGAGCAAAATAATGTACTCGAAAACGTTGCGTAGAAATAGCAAAAAAAAACAGCAAAATCAGCTTTGATTTTGCAAATCGATTTGGCTAAATTTCAGAATGTTTGAAAATTTTTATTTAGTCTGAACGTGTTGCCTAATTTCAGCTCTGAATCAGAGCAAAAGAGTTTGCTTAAAAAACGCTGAAAAATAGCAAAAATATTGGCAAAAAATGCTCTGATTTTGCAACTAGCTTTTGCTAAAATTCAGAGTGTTTGAAAATTTTTATTTAGTCTGAACGTGTTGCCTAATTTCAGCTCTGAATCAGAGCAAAAGAGGTTGCTTAAAAAACGCTGAAAAATAGCAAAAATATTGGCAAAAAATGCTCTGATTTTGCAACTAGCTTTTGCTAAAATTCAGAATGTTTGAAAATTTTAAATTAGTCTGAACGTTTTGCTTAATTTCAGCTCTGCTTCAGAGCAAAACTGTTTTGGGCAGCAAGAATTCCTAATAATTAATATAGACCGATTTTAGCATTGGTTGTATACACAGTACTTAGGTCAGATGGTTAAGGAGTCGCTTCATATGCAGAAGATGATGGTTCAAATCCCGTATCAGGTAACTTTTCAAATACTATTGAATTATTCATAAATAAAAAAGTAGCAATGAGAATTTAAATTCCAGAAAACCGACGAATGAATTTGTGCGGGAGATAGAAAAAATTGTAATGTAAATGGTGAAGAGGAGGAAAGAAGGGTGGAAATAACCATAAAACATAACCAACAATAAAATAATAACAAACATCAATCAACAACAAACAACAACAACAACAAAAATAACCAGAAAAAAATACAAAAATTAAATAAATTAAAAATTTAAATTTTTTTTTGTTATTTTTCGAAAAATTTAGCAAAATTTTCTCTGACTTTTCCATGATTCAGCGATTACGAAAAATATAGCGATAGCAAACTAATTTGCTTAGTTGCAAATTTGCTGCTTCTACGGAGCTGATCAGAAGTTTATATCTCCAATATGTTCTGAATTTCTTCTGTTTTGCAAAAAAAAGAGATGATTTTTCGAAAAGTAAGCAAACCTTTTTCTGATTATTTTAGCAAATTTTGCGCTGACTTTTCGAGAAATTTAAGCGAATTTTCCTCTGATTTTTCGAAATATGAAAGCAAAGTTTTCTCTGATTTCTCGAAAAATGTAAGCAAACTTTTCTCTGACTTTTCCATGATTCAGCGATTACGAAAAATATAGCGATAGCAAACTAATTTGCTTAGTTGCAAATTTGCTGCTTCTACGGAGCTGATCAGAAGTTTATATCTCCAATATGTTCTGAATTTCTTCTGTTTTGCAAAAAAAAGAGATGATTTTTCGAAAAGTAAGCAAACCTTTTTCTGATTATTTTAGCAAATTTTGCGCTGACTTTTCGAGAAATTTAAGCGAATTTTCCTCTGATTTTTCGAAATATGAAAGCAAAGTTTTCTCTGATTTCTCGAAAAATGTAAGCAAACTTTTCTCTGACTTTTCCATGATTCAGCGATTACGAAAAATATAGCGATAGCAAACTAATTTGCTTAGTTGCAAATTTGCTGCTTCTACGGAGCTGATCAGAAGTTTATATCTCCAATATGTTCTGAATTTCTTCTGTTTTGCAAAAAAAAGAGATGATTTTTCGAAAAGTAAGCAAACCTTTTTCTGATTATTTTAGCAAATTTTGCGCTGACTTTTCGAGAAATTTAAGCGAATTTTCCTCTGATTTTTCGAAATATGAAAGCAAAGTTTTCTCTGATTTTTCTCTGACACAGTGATTAAGCAAAATACGGTGTTAGCAAACTAATTTGCTTAATTGCTAATTTATTGTATTTAAGAAACTGATTAGAATGGTTTCTATCTCAACTATCTTCTGAATTTCTTCTGTTTTGCTAAAAAAAGAGTACTCATGATTTTTGAAAAATTTAAGCAAATTTTTCTCTGATTCAGCAATTATTCAAAATACAGCGTTAGCAAACTAATTTGCTTAATTGCTAATTTATTGTATTTAAGAAACTGATTAGAATGGTTTCTATCTCAACTATCTTCTGAATTTCTTCTGTTTTGCTAAAAAAAGAGTACTCATGATTTTTGAAAAATTTAAGCAAATTTTTCTCTGATTCAGCAATTATTCAAAATACAGCGTTAGCAAACTAATTTGCTTAGTTGCAAATTTATTGCTCCTAAGAAGCTGATCAGAAGGTTTTCGACCTCCACTTTCTTCGGAATACCTACTGTTTTGCTAAAAAATAGTCTTAATGATTTCTCAAAAAAAAATTAGCAAAATTTTCTCTGGTTTTTCGAAAAAATTTAAGCAAAGTTTTCTCTGATTTTTCGAAAAAAATTTAGCAAACTTTTCTTTGATTTTTTGAAAAAAATTTAGCAAACTTTTCTTTGATTTTTCGAAAAAAATTTAGCAAACTTTTCTTTGATTTTTTGAAAAATCTTAGCAAATTTTTCTCTGATTCAGCAATTACGCAAAATACAGCGTTAGCAAACTAATTTGCTTAGTTGCAAATTTATTGCTCCGAAGAAGCTGATCAGAAGGTTTTCGACCTCCACTTTCTTCTGAATACCTACTGTTTTGCTAAAAAATAGTCTTAATGATTTCTCAAAAAAAAAATTAGCAAAATTTTCTCTGGTTTTTCGAAAAAATTGAAGCAGAGTTTTCTCTGATTTTTCGAAAAAAATTTAGCAAACTTTTCTTTGATTTTTTGAAAAAGATTAGCAAATTTTTCTCTGATTCAGCAATTACGCAAAATACAGCGTTAGCAAACTAATTTGCTTAGTTGCAAATTTATTGCTCCTAAGAAGCTGATCAGAAGGTTTTCGACCTCCACTTTCTTCGGAATACCTACTGTTTTGCTAAATAACAGCTCTCAGAAGTTCGCAAATTTTGCTATTAGGCAACTACTTTTCGCAAATTCAGAGAATAGTTTGCTCTAAATTGTTACTTGGGAAGTCTTATAGTCACATATTAGTCCTACATTCCGAGTTTTATACAAATCCCTTGAGAAGTGGCTTGGTTCCAAAAATCCCAGACCCTATTGGCCAGATCCCAGAATTTCCATAGGAACAAGTCTTATAGTCACATATTAGTCCTACATTCCGAGTTTCATACGAATCCCTTGAGAAATGGCATGGTTCCAAAAATTCCAGACCCTATTTGCCATATCCCAGAATTTCCATAGGAACAAGTCTTATAGTCACATATTAGTCCTACATTCCGAGTTTTATACGAATCCCTTGAGAAGTGGCTTGGTTCCAAAAATCCCAGACCCTATTGGCCAGATCCCAGAATTTCCATAGGAACAAGTCTTATAGTCACATATTAGTCCTACATTCCGAGTTTTATACGAATCTCTTGAGAAGTTGCTTGGTTCCAAAAATCCCAGACCCTATTTGCCATATCCCAGAATTTCCATAGGAACAAGTTTTATAGTCACATATTAGTCCTACATTCCGAGTTTCATACGAATCCCTTGAGAAATGGCATGGTTCCAAAAATTCCAGACCCTATTGGCCAAATCCCAGAATTTCCATAGGAACAAGTCTTATAGTCACATATTAGTCCTACATTCCGAGTTTTATACGAATCCCTTGAGAAGTGGCTTGGTTCCAAAAATCCCAGACCCTATTGGCCAGATCCCAGAATTTCCATAGGAACAAGTCTTATAGTCACATATTAGTCCTACATTCCGAGTTTCATACGAATCCCTTGAGAAATGGCATGTTCCAAAAATCCCAGACCCTATTGGCCAGATCCCAGAATTTCCATAGGAACAAGTCTTATAGCCACACAATAAAAAATAAAAATTTAAAAGAAAAGAATAAAATTTCAAATCATCATGAAAGGCCTAAATTGGAGGAAGTTACGAGGAACCGTAGAGAATCATCAAGAGCTGAATTTGAGTCAAGATTTTTCGCTCATCCTTGGTGTAATGTTTGGCGTTGGAGCTTATCGGCTCGATAGTTAGGCGTGCCTTTTTCGTTTGTTAGGCCTGGTACTACATACAAATCCGGTACAATTAACTGTCGAGTTGTGGTCATTCAAGTAAGAAGTCAGCTAGTTCCTGATAGACCGAATTTTTCAATAGAGGCTCCAAGAATTTTGAAGGTTTACGAATGTCATTTTTCTTTGTAATATTTTCTGGGTCAAGGTTTTTTGTAGTTTTACTTGACCATGATCCATTCATTAAAGCATTTGGACTCGCGTCGTTTTTAGTTTCGTGAACGTTTTTTCCGTATAGCTTTTTTCAATGAATCAGGGAGAATTCCGAGAAAATAAAATTGAAACTGGCTACAAACGTGAGAATTGTGATATATTGTTAATCACATTTCTCCGATTAAATTCTTAATTTTAATAAAGGGCTTAGCCCACCTTATTGCCGTGGCGCAAGTCATTCAGGGAGTATTCCCTTGGCAATAAGTTTAAATAAAAAAAAAAAAAAAAATATTAGTCCTAGATTCCGAGTTTCATACGAATCCCTTGAGAAATGGCATGGTTCCAAAAATCCCAGATTCTATTGGCCAGATCCCAGAATTTCCATAGGAACAAGTCTTATAGTCACATATTAGTCCTACATTCCGAGTTTCATACGAATCCCTTGAGAAATGGCTTGGTTCCAAAATCCCAGACCCTATTGGCCAGATCCCAGAATTTCCATAGGAACAAGTCTTATAGTCACATATTAGTCCTACATTCCGAGTTTCATACGAATCCCTGGAGAAATGACTTGGTTACAAAAATCCCAGACCCTATTGGCCAGATCCCAGAATATCCATAGGAACAAGTCTTATAGTCACATATTAGTCCTACATTCCGAGTTTCATACGAATCCCTTGAGAAATGGCATGGTTCCAAAAATCCCAGACCCTATTGGCCAGATCCCAGAATTTCCATAGGAACAAGTCTTATAGTCACATATTAGTTTCATACGAATCGCTTGAGAAATGGCTTAGTTCCCAAAGTATTGACATTTAAAAGTGGCTCACTTTAAACAACAGCAGGACATTCTGTTGATCACAACATTCGGACATTAAAATACATAGTTCCATTTAACATTCGACTTTTTGAATATGTACCCCTTGTAGTGAGACGTTGTCACGTCAAAAAATGACGGAACAAAAATTTATTGGCACGATTTATCGCGAATGGCATTTCAGAATTGTAAAGAAAGTTAAGCATCGTGTTCACTGTTAGTTTATCCAAATTTGTCAGCTGAAATGAGATTGATGCTTTAGAGATAGCGCTTTATAAACAGTGTAATAATTCCTGAGTTCCCCAAGAAAATTAACAAGGTGTCAAAAAAAGTATATACTATGACCGCGAATTATTTACACGGCAGTAAAGTTTTTCAAACATATGCTTCAAGGACGTGAATTTTCTATATATACTGACCATAAACCACTAGTGTTCGCTTTTCAGCAAAATTCTGAAAAAGACAGTCCACGTCAATTGAGGAATTCGGATTATTTGGTGCAGTTTTCTACTGATATAAGGCATATCAGTATAAGTTGTCATTAAATTAGAACATTAAAGAACTAGCAGAGGCTCAAGAGAATAACTCTGAGGTTAAAGAAATACTAAATGGCACAATAGTCTCAAACTTGTATGTGAAAACAATTCATATTCTAGAATAAGGTGTTGATTTGATATGTGATGAACTAAATGGTAAAATTCGTCCATACGTACCACTTAAGTTTAGGAAAATAGTGTATCATGATCTACATGGCTTATCTCATCCGGGTGTAAAATCGGTTGCATCTAGTTTTGTCTGGCGTACTATTCGAAATGACGTAAACCCCTGGCAAACGCATGTTTGCAGTTCCAGCGATCTAAGGTATCTCGACATAGTAAAACAGTTGCCGGGAATATATTTTTTGTTTTGGGGAAGGAGGAAAATCTTGAAAGAGACCCAATGTGGGTACTGTGGGACTCACACCCACTAAAAACCTCCTCCCTTGTTAGTATTAAAACTAGTCTTGATAGGCTAACTATTAATTTTCGTGTCAGTTCTTTGGGATTGTACTAAATAATTTTAAACAGTTGGAAAACTAATTAGTTTTCCAACGCTACTAAAAAATTTTTTAAATTTAATTTAAATTTAAGTTTAAGTCGCCTCACAACATTTTGATTGTGAAGCAAACTTGATGCTTCCACATTAACGTGTTGGTTTAGCCGAACTTTATGCTTTGCAGCAAATTTCTTTATTTCCTCCACCACTGATGGGATTTTGATGTCTCTATGAATATCAGTATTGCGAACATACCAAGGTGCATTCAGTATATTACGTAGTACTTTGTTTTGAAAAGTTTGGATGCTTTGAAGATTAGACCGCTTAGCACAGCCCCATAGTTGAATACCCTATGTCCACACCGGTTTTAAAATTTGGTTGTAAATCAAAATTTTGTTGTATATCGATAATTTTGAGCGCCGTCCAATCAGCCAATACATATTTCTGTATCTGCAATCGAGCTCTTTCCTTTTTATCTTGATGTGTTCTTTCCATCTAAGTTTTGCATCTAGTGTCATTCCTAGATATTTTGCCTTGTTTTCATGTGGAATTACAACGTCGTTTATTTTAACATGAAGGGTTTCTATTTTCCTATTTGTGAAGTTTACGTGGGTAGATTTCACTTCATTTAGTTTAATTTTCCATTTATTGCACCAATTAGAGATCACATTAACAGCTGTTTGTAGTTTATCCGTAGCTTCATTGATGTTTGAGCCAACAGCCATTACTGAAGTGTCATCTGCAAATGTTGCAAGCATTACATTATCTGTTTGTGGGATATCACTTGTGTAAATCAAGTATAGAACTGGGCCCAATATACTGCCTTGGGGTACTCCTGCATTAATTTCTTTTAATGGAGAGTATTCATATCCTTGTTTCACTCTAAACGATCTTTCAGATAAATATGACTCTAGGATTTCTACATAACCTTTTGGCAAAAAGCAATTAAGTTTATGAATGAGACCTGGATGCCAAACTTTGTCGAAGGCTTGCGCCACATCGAGAAAAACTGTGGAGCAGATTTTCTTTTCTTCGAGTGTTTTTAGTAATTCGGTGAACCTGTTCTATGGTAGAATGTTTTGCACGGAACCCAAATTGATGGTTCGGAATAATATTACAACTTTCTATTAAAGGCTGTATTCGATTAAACAATAGTTTTTCAAAAAGTTTAGACATCATGGGAAGCAGCGATATCGGTCTGTAAGATTTAGCTTCATACGCAGGTTTTCCAGGTTTATTTATCATGATAATTTCAGCAACTTTCCATATGCCTGGGACGCACCGGAACTTTAGGGCCGCATTCAACCATGTTAAAGCTTTGTATGGGAGATTCTTTAATATGTCTGCTGTTATTAGATCAAAGCCTGGAGCTTTGTTCAGTTTCAGATTTTTAATTTCTTTCTTAAGCTCCTTTACTCGAATTTGAGGGATGTTACTTTCACGACTGTTTTTCTACTTGCTCCAACACAAAATCAGAGTCTATATTATTAGGCGTAAAGATTTCAGCAAGATGACTCCCGAATTCTTCAGCTTTTTCTAAATCACTCCTCGCCCATGAGCCATCAGCTTTTCTGATAGGTGCCATGTGAGAAACCGGTCTTTTCACATTACTTGTAGCTTTCCATAACGAGTAGTTTGATTCTTTAGTTGTAGACAAGTTTTCCATGTAGCTAACAAAAGAATTCTCTTTTAGCCTTTTTATTTCTCTGCTCAAAATCTGTGTTTTATTATTTAGGGTTCTCTTATCACCAGGGTGACGTGACTGCTGCCATTTTCTTCTAGCCCTGCGTTTCAGTCTTAACATCCCAATGACATGAGCTGGGTACTTATTACTAACGTTTTTATGCTCTACCACTTTTGAGTTGCTCCATGCTGCGTTCTGAATATTCAGCATAAAGACTTCGGCCGCATGCTCTAACTGTTCAATATTATTTAGTGGGACTGATAAGTCTATTTTTCCAACTAAGTCTCTCACAAAGCCCAACCAATTTGTGGATGAATTGCAAAGAGTCGGCTTACTTGCTTTTTTGACAATTTTTTCACTTAACGTTAGCATAACTACAGAATGGTCAGAGTTGAGGTCATAATTTTCATCAATGCTAATGAAATTTTCAGCTATCCTCTTTGTTATAAAAAAATCCAGCAAATCAGGAATTTTGTTTGTATCAGTTGGCCAATACGTAGGCTTTCCTGTTGAATGATAACGACATCCTAGATCTCTAATTGCTTCTCGTAGTTGTCTACCTCTTGTGAGCGTTAATCTGGAGCCCCAGTTGGTATGTTTAGCGTTGTAGTCACCTCCAAGAATAAACCTATCTCCGAACTGGGCAATTACATCTTTGTATATTTCTTTTGTAATTTTTGGTCCGGGCGGACAATATAATGCACACACATTAAACTTTTGTTTGACAGAATTGATTGTGACTATTGCAAGTCCACTTTTCCAAACTCGTAATGATCTATATCATTCTTCACAATTACAGCACTGCCTCCCATACCGTAATTACTTGGGTACGCTGCGTTATATACTTTATAGCCTCGAAGACTTATTTTATGTTGATTGTTTAAGTGCGATTCAGATACGAGACATATATCTATATTATGGACATGAAGAAACAGTTCAAGCTCAAGCTTTTTGCTTTTTGCTGAGAATACCATTGGCATTCCAGGTAACAATTCTAATTTTTTTGTCTAACATTATTCGACGAACAAGGCATGTTGTTTGTATGCTTAACAGCATACCTGCTTTCTAAGCTGTCTAGTCTTGACGTAATTTTATCCATCATGGACATCATTCTTTCTATGAAGCTTAGCATATTCGTATTATCATTTTCTTTCACACTATCCACAGTACCAGGGCCTCTAGATGCGGTTTTTGGTGCATCAGAATAGGTGAAACCTTTAACTGTTTTTGAGGTAGCAAGTAACTCGGGTTTTCCCCTCTGATTTTGCTTCGTATTTATATTTCTTTTTTTTAAATTCTCTATATTAACTTCACTTGCCCGTGGGTCGTCGGTCGGTCGTCGGTCGGTCGTCGGTCGGTCGTCGGTCGGTCGTCTGTCGTGGATCCTTGCGATCAATTTTTAACCCACTTCCCATGGCCCGATTTTATTGAAATTTTGCACACATGTGTATTTCCGGAGACAACACTTTCTATTAAATTTTGAGGCTCCTCGGGCTGCGGGGTCGGGGGGCTCCCAAACAAAAATTTTAAAAAATTTACCCGATTTTCTTCAAATTTTACACACATGTGTATACCCAATAAACAATACTTTTTCGAAAATTTGGTAGTGATCGGGTCCCGGGTTCGGCCGCAAGGCCCTTATACATTTTTTAAATATCTGTACTGGCATCAGATATTCGTCGCCCTTTATGGACTTTGTGCGGTGTGTGCTGCGCAGTCGGCTGCGCTGCATGGTTTTGTAGGTGGTGGAGAGAGAGAGAGAAATCTTAGCGCACGCACAAATGAACCCAGCAAATGAAACGAGACATACATGTTTTATGCTTACTTCAACTTACATTTTTATTATATACTGAATTGTATTTTTATTGATGTCGTTTATTTGTTGTCGATATCAACTTACAGATAGAACAACAAGTTTTCACAATATTCTGTCATTTGGCGTTTTCATAAATTAGTTCAGAGCAGTCAAAGAGTTCTCAAGATAAATGTTCGTGTTTCTTATTTGCTCAGAGTATGAGCGTGCTCTAAGTGCTCAGAATAAAATGATCTGAGCTTTTTCAATTTTAACATCTGATGTCAAATGTTTGTTTCGATGATTTTCTCCTACAATAAAAAAAAATGGCCCAGGATCGAGGGGCTCCCATATCAATTTCTGCGATTAGAGAATTTAGATGAAAAATTTTAATTTTTATGGGTTGTTTTTTTTCAATTCCTTAGCTACCAAACAACCACGGTAGCTGGCTGGGTGCTCTTCATGACAGTTTGAGCACTTGGGTTTGTTTGTTTTCGAAATCGTGCAGTCAGCCGTTAAGTGCTTACCTGCACATCTGACACAATTAGCTTCTCTTTTGCTAAATTTCACTGTGTGGCCGAAGCGTTGGCATCTCTTACATTGAGGAATTTCTCTATTCCTTCTTTTGGCTTCCATTTTAACTTTCATATGAAGAATATGTCTAATATCAAATATTTTCTTACTATCCTCCATGTTATCAAATGAAAGCATAAAAAGTGGTAATGGAACTAGTTGGCTTCCATTTTCTTTCACTTTCTTAGTGACATTAACCACATTAATTATGTTGAACCCTTTATTACTAAGCTCTTCCTTAATCTCATCGGGCTTACAAGTCGGATGGAGTCCTCTTGCCATTACTCTAATTGGCCTGGTGAGTTTATTTTCATAAGAATGCCATTCAATATCAGTCTTATTAAGCAGTCCACTTAGATTTCTGTAATCGTCTTCATCATCCACGTTGATCTTAAGTTGCTTATTATTCAGCAGCTTTATTTCGGGTTTAATGTTTTTTCGCTCAGCATTTTTTTCACTACGTTGAAGTCATCTACGTTACTAAGAATTACCGGCGGAGGTTTAACTTTCCTTCTTGTAGGCTTTTCATTTTGGACAGGTTTTTCTACTAGTATTTTGTTCCTTACAGGTTGAGGTTGTCCGTTATTAGTTTCCTTCTCCGGGTTTCCGGGAATATATGAAAATATGGTATATAGTAGATCCGAACATATTTCCAACGCATGATATTGTAACGAGACAAGTGTTGATCGTTTGAGTAGTGTTTATTGACTGACTTCATAGCTCGTGTGACATCCCCCTTTTTTTTTTTTTTAAATTCATTTTACAAGTGAATGTTAACATAAATTCAAAAATAATTAAAATAAATACTGTTTTTTGAAATTCATTTTACATAGTAATGTTAACTAAACATTGTTTGACATTATTTTGTTTATAAATTTAATTTCACCACTGGCTTCACCTTTCTGCCGAATTTTGTCACAACTGGCTGGTTACTGTTAGTAGCGGCTAGATGGTTTTCTTGCTGTGTATCTTGTTTGACCTTGCTAGTGTTGAAGTTTTGTTTTTCAATTGGTGTATCTGCATTTGTCGTCTCTGAATTATTTGTTTCAGGCCAAAGAAATAATGGTGTTTTTATGTCTGCCTTTGTCTTGTGAAGATGGTGTGTGTTTCTTCTATATCTGTTACCTTCATCTGTTTCAACAATGACAGACCTTGGATAATTTGACTGCTCGACCACGGTCGCTCCTTGCCACTCACTATGGCCTCTCTGCATACGTACTTTATCCTGCTTTTTTAGTTGCTCTGATGGTAATGACACCTTGTCATAGTACCTTTTTTGTTCGATGCGAAGTTTCTTAAGTTCTTCGGAAACGTTCTCGACAACTTGTGGCTTAAGTTTATTTTTGGCTAGTGGAATTGTTGTTCGTGTCTGTCTGCTGAATAATCTTTGGCACGCCGATTTCAATATGTCATTTCTCGGTGTATTACGTTACATCAGTAGCGCTAGATAAACATCTGTGTTATCCAAGTAACATTTTTTTAATAAATTCTTTGCCGTTTGCACGTTTTTTTCAGCAAATCCGTTGGATTTTTGATAATGTGGACTAGAAATTCGACGATTGAACTTCCATTCAGTCGCAAATTCTGCAAATTTTCTTGATGTAAATTGCGGTCCACCATCAGACTCCAAAGTTTTTGGAATACCATGCGTTGCAAACCACATACGCAAGAATAGTATCACTTCTAATGAATTTGATGATTTAAATTTTCTGAAGTCCATAAATCCTGAATAATGATCTGCTATCAGTAAATATTCGTGTCCTCTAAAGTTAAATATATCCGTCGTTGACTAGTTGAAATGGGTATTCTGGAACAGTTTTTTGCAATAGTGGTTCGCGAATGTTGTTTCTTTGTGTTCGCTGGCAGACTGCGCACTTTTCAACATAGTTTTTTATGTCGCTGCTCTAACCGTACCAATATAATGATTGTCGCGCTCTAGCTAAAGAGCTGTTAATTCCTGCATGTCCTGCGTGTACGTCCTTGATAATTTTAGGTATTTCGGCTTTCGGAACTATTACTTTAGTACCCTTAAAAAGTAGACCTTCATCAAATGTTATTTCTTTCTTGAAGTTTGCATACTTTTTAACTGCTTCTGGTAATTTTTTATCGTCCTGCAGCCAACCTTTCCTTACTATTTCTTTTAATAGCTGCAGTTCAAGATCATCCTGCGTTGATTTAACGAATCGTTTCTTTGCTTCATCAGTAAACGAAAGTATCAGTAGCACGGAATATTGTTCTTTTTCTGGCTCATGCTGTTCATTATGTTCACAATCTCGGCTCAATATATCTGCTATTGGTATTTGAGTCCTTTTTTTATAGTATATTTTTGGTGAGTATGGTATTACTTCTAATAATATTTGTTGTAGTCTTATCGGTGCTTTATGGATGGCTTTCTTAAAAATGGTCTCCAAGGGCTTATGATCTGTCTCAATTTTTAGGTTTTTGCCATAATATATTCATGAAACGTCTGGCATGCAAATCTTATGGCCATTGCTTCTTTTTAATTTGTGGGCTATTTTGCTGACTCTCTGTAAATGTTCTTGTGGCGTATGCTACTGGTTGATTATCTTGTAGCAAACACGCTCCCATTGCATTTGAACTAGCATCTACTGACAATTTGACATTTTTGTTGACATCGTAGTACTTTAATACAGGTGTCGTTGTTAATGTTTTTTTGATATTTTCGATCGCTATTTGTTGTTCATGTTCCCAATTTGGGATAAATTTATTGAGATACGTTACCATACCAAGCAAACGTTGTAGCTCTTTGACATTTGTTGGCGTTTTAAATCGCTTAATTGCTTCGATTTTGTCACTATCAGCCTCACAACCATTTTGTGTGAATATATGCCCAAGAAATTTAACCCTTTTCCTAGTATAGTCACATTTATCTTTGTTTAGAGTAAATCCTGCTTGCGTTAGCCTTTCAATTACTTTTTTTAGTTATTTTTTGTAATTTTTCTTTATTTTCAGCAAACATAAAGATGTCATCCATTGCTGTTGTGAATGTTAAGTACTCAGACGTTCGCTTTGACACACGAATCTGCCAAAATCCCCTTTGACAATCTAATTTTATGAAATATTTGGCTCCTTTTACTCGTGCTGCAATTTCTTCTACTGTTTTCAGTGGATAATGTCTTCGCTTTATGTTTTTATTTAAGTCTGTTGGGTCCAGACTTATTCGAATTTTGTTGCCTTTATTTACTACAACTATTGGGCTTACTGCTGGTGTTGGTTTTGTAACTGGTTCAATAATTCCCATGTTTACCATTTTGTCTAACTCGACTTTGACTTTATCACGCAAAGCATGTGGTATTCTTCTTGGAGGTATAATTTTAAATTTTGGATGTTCTATGAAGTCTATTTCATATTCAAAGTTTTTGCAGCAACCTATATTGATTTTATCAGGTTCCGCCTTCTTTGCTGATACTTCATGTACTCGTATGATGAATCCAAATTTTTCGCACATTTGTCTGATCCATCATAAATTCTTCTTGAACATTGGCTGGATAACTACATTTTTTGATTTGCGTCATAATTTTTTGTAAAAAATCCTCAAAACTTTCGTTTGGCGCTGGCTTAATACGATGGAACTGGCATCTTTCATACGTTTTGTTTTTAGGTGGTGCGAAATGCTCTTTCAATTTGGTTTTCATTGTGTTAACCACTTTTTTTTCTGCATCAGTAAGTCCCAAGTTATTCAGTACTTTTAAAGCGTCGCGTCCAATTATTGTTAAAAAATTTGCTGCTTGTACTTCTGCGGATTCTGCACTTATTTTGGCTGCAATTGAATAATTCTCATACATTTCTAGCCATTCCGTCCATTCAACCGCCATGTCGATATCACAATTTACATGCAGCTGTTTTGGTGGCTTAATTGTTATCATAATCATCATATAATCATATAATCATTGTTATTGCGTTAATTTTCTTGTCTGTATCTTAGACACTTGAACTCGTTTTCTTTTTATTTGTGTCTAGACTCTTCTTTTTTATTTTCTTTTACTGGTGCACTCGCGCTTGCGTATCGTAACAAGATCTTTCAAGTGAACTTTTTTCTTAGAAATTTTTATTTTATTTTGCAATACTTTATTTGTATGCTTTTATTTTTGAGCCAATTTAACTTATTTAAACACTTTCTTTATTCTTTACAGCACTATTTTACTGCATTTTTTTCACTTCACCCCACATCTGACACCATGTAACGAGACAGTGATACGCACGATTCTCACGACATTTGGGTCTTCGTCCCGGAATCGACCCAGGAATCTCCTGGCCAAAGAATGTCAACAATCAACTACAACTCGTTCACTCCAAACGTTTTTTCCATAGTGGAGCAATTAACGCCGGCATCCTTGCTCCGCATACTATTTCTTCTAGCCGGCATCGAGCCGAATGCAGGTCCTCGGAGCTGGACATGCTCCGTATGCAACACAAGGATAAACAAAAACATCTCCTCAGTTATGTGCAACAACTGCGGACACTGGTGCCATTTCAGACGATGCTCAGGTCTAGCCAACATCAGAGAATGGAATCAGAGTTTCATTGCGGAATGCTGCAGAGCACGAGTTCAGACAACCAACAACGCCACTACCTGGCACTGCTCAGTATGCCAAAGCCTCATACACGGCAATGCCTCTTCCGTCAAATGCAATGGCTGTGAGAACTGGTGTCATCTTAGAACATGCTCTGGACTTAATAACTGTCATCAATGGACCGCCAACTTCTTGGCCCCATGCTGCTACAACCAAACAGTACAGACAACCCCACAACTTCACACTCCACCAACAACATCCCCCATAACCAGTCATAATCCGACAAACAGCGTCAAATTGCTCATCAACACCACACCAACATCCACGGTCTCACCTCCACCTGCAATCTACCAACATCCCACACAGGAACACCACATACCTTTCGCTGTGATGCATCTGAATTGCAACGGCTTACGAAGAAAAGTAACAGAAATCACCAACTATATGGAGCACCATGGGATCTTAATTGCTGCCATACAAGAAACAAAGCTCACTCCCTCCTGCTTATTATCCAGAAGCACCAACTATAACATAATACGCAAGGACAGAAACAGTGGAGGCGGAGGAGGTCTTGCGTTCATCGTACACAACTCGGTCAACTACAGACTCATGCCAACACCTGCACCCATTACACCTGATCCACACCTCGAAACACAAACCATTGCAGTCAAGTCCAACGACACCCTAATTGAAATAACAAATGTGTATATTCCACCAACAACATGCTGCACATCCGGCTACCTTCCTTCTCTAGAACATCTACTTACAGACGGTAACCGCCTGATTGTCGGGGATTTCAACGCCCACCATGATTGCTGGCACTCGAATCTAGAAAATGATCGTCGCGGCACGCATATTTCTGAGCAAATCGATAATTCAAACTTTGGTACCATCAATGAAAACTCACCCACCAGGATCTGTGCCACCTGTTCCAGCTCCTCAGATATCAGCATAGTAAGCGACACTTTATTAGCTTGTACATCATGGAGAACAGACATAGCATTAAACTCCGACCATATCCCGATCATCATCACTGTTGATAAAGCCGATAACTTTGTGTCAACGGAAAAACGCACGTTTGTCAATTATGCTAAGGCGGACTGGCCAAGTTTCACTAGGTTTATCGAAAGACAATTGGGACAGTTACCACCCCCCACCAACGCAATTTCAGGTGAAAAGATCCTCCGCCGGACCATCATTAGAGCAGCTGCACGTTTCATTCCAGCCGGCAGAATACCTACAATTAGGCCTAACTTCCCAGCAGAAGCAGTCCAGCTCGCTAACGAACGTGATCATATTCGCAGCATCAACCCCGCGAGTACCAGAATCGATCTACTAAATCACGAGATCGATCGCCTAGTCAACCAACATAGGCGAACTAAATACCTTGAGTACCTTCAATCTTGTGACGGGGGCTCAAAGAAACTCTGGTCCACTATCAAGGAGCTCTCCAACACCACCAGTCGCAGAGACCTAACAGCCATTACATTCAACAGCACACAACAAGACTGCCCCAGGAAATGTTCCTCAATGTTCTGCCGCCAGTTCATAGAACACCCAACGCACTGTAACAAGAGCAAGCGCAATACTCTCAGGAAGATGCACAGCCTTGACCACGACAACACCTCACATATTCTACTACCCTCCGAAGTTGAATTAGCCATACGCAGTGTAAAACCTTCCAAAGCCATTGGACCGGATGGAATCGCAACGATTATGCTCAAACATCTTGGCTCAACAGGTATCACTTACCTCACTCAAATCTTTAACCTCTCACTTGAAACATTGGACATCCCTGACCTTTGGAAAACGGGCAGAATTATTCCCCTACTCAAGCCCGGTAAACAGGCAGCTCAAGGATCCTCATATCGTCCAATTTCTCTCCTGTCTCCAACAGCGAAAATACTAGAAGCTTTACTACTTCCACAGCTTCATTCCAAACTCCAGTTAGCTGAACACCAACATGGCTTTCGCAAGCAGCGCAGCACAACCACATCCCTTTCGGAGATCACAACACTCGCATCTCGCATCTCGCAAGGACTTAACCAACAGCGTCCCTGTGACCGCACTGTCCTTGTTGCACTGGACTTATCTAAGGCATTCGACACCGTTGACCTAGGCATCTTACTACAAGACATCCTAGATTCACAACTTTCCAACACCACGAAATGTTGGCTTACCAACTACCTTAATGGTAGGAAATCCTACGTCGAATTTAGGAACAAACAATCGCCATTCGTACGCAGACGACTGCACTATTCTTTCCTCAGGCAAGGACATCCCTGCCATTTGCAGAAACATCAACGCCTACCTCGATACACTAGAAGACTTTTTTACTAGTCGAAATCTAATCCTGTCTCCAGAAAAATCGTCCGCTACACTTTTTACCACCTGGACCAAAGAAGTCAACCTACAGCTCGACATCTCGATACACGGCAGGACAATCCCTACAATCAAACATCCAAAGATTTTGGGGGTCACATTCGATTATCTGTTGACATTTTCGACTCACTCGGGAAACATTAACAAACGAGTCATGTCCAGAAATAAAGTCCTCAAATCCCTAGCGGGCAGTACATGGGGTAAGGACAAAAAAACCCTTCGTACCACATATCAAGCGATTGGCAGATCGGTACTAAATTATGCGGCACCCATTTGGACACCTCGCCTCTGCCGCACACAATGGCAGAAGCTTCAATCCTGTCAGGATGCTGCTCTTCGCATCATCACTGGCTGCCACCGCATGTCACATGAGGACCATCTCCATCAAGAAACAAAAATTCTTAAAGTGAAAGAGCACAACGAGCTTCTCGCCAAACAATTCCTACTGGCATGTCACAAACCCGATCACCCGAACCGTGACCTGCTCACCCTCAACACACCACCCAGGAATATTCGATCAGATATTCGTATGTTCCGCGAAGAGACAAACCAATTCATCGCACATACACCTCTAGATCCAACAGACTATAAAGCAGCCCTAAATGCAATACACCAAGCGTCTGTCAGAGCCAGGAGATCAGGATGGAGCTCTTTTCTGAATAGCTACATACACCGCTTACGTGAAAGCATCATCGATCAATGCCCGGACTGTGGTGCATCACCACATAACACAGCTCATCTATTCAGCTGCCCGTCCCATCCGACGTTACTCACACCGCTATCACTTTGGACACAGCCTGTCGAAGCAGCCGCATTTCTGGGCCTGGACTGTTCCGAAGGCTACACAAACACTTTAACTCAACGTTTGGACTAACACGAATTAATAGTTGCTACTACAACAACAACAGTGATACGCAAGTGTTGATCGTTTGAGTAGTGTTTATTGACTGACTTCATAGCTCATGTGACAGATATGAGTACTGAAACTGTTGCACGAACTTTACTAAATGGTTAGATATCTCGATTCGGTCTACCATTGAAAATTGCATCGAATCCGGGTCGGCAATTCGAAAGCTCATTATTTGGTGAGTTGGAAGTATTGTTAGGCATTAAAGTCATCGTACGACACCTTATCACCCTTCTTCAAACGGCATTATTGATCACCGCCATAGAGAGCTAAAGAAATATAACTGTTCCAATTGGACTGATTATTTCCAACAAAAGTTTCGTACCTGAAAATGATTTTTTAGAAAGTAAAAAAATCATATGGCTAACGTACGACCGATACCTACGAATCATCACAATAAAAACCATGTTTTTCTTCATAAGGACTTGGCCAAATGTTCACACGTATTTGTACGAAACGAACCGTTTGAAACTCCCTTACACATTCCTGTGACGGTCCTTGTGAAGTGTTGAGGCGATCCGATAAATATTATGTAATTAAATTCAGAAATAGGGGGACACTTCAATTTCACAAATTTCTTACAAAAATGTTGATACAGTTCCTGTTGTGATAACAATTAAAGCAAGACAAAAAGTTAGGTTTCCAGCTCGTTACTTAGATTGAGTAACACTTTCACTTAAAAGTACACGTACTTACTTCTGTTTAATAGAACAAAAGTCAACAATTTTTTTGTAAGCTTGCGTTTGCGTATATAAATAGTTAAACGTAAATTCAATTGTAAACCTTTATTTTACTTATTATTTTATATACTATATTTCATATTAATTAATTTATTTAATGTGCCAATACTGTACTGCATATCATAACGAAAACCGAGTAATGTAGTTCCGTCTCCATTTTCTAGTCTGTCAGTCTTTCATTCTAAGCGCAACGTCAAAATATTTTTCCGCTAATAAAATATTGAAATATAGAAAATAAGTTGTTTTTATTAAAGCTTTTAATTAAATGAAATAAAAACTATAAATGTTTATAACTGCAATTTAAGTTAAAAAGTGAGTTCACATATTAGTTCAGCTTCCTTCAACTGCAACCTCAAGAATTCCTTGGACATAGTAGGGACCCTCATTTACATACTTTCTTAGTTGCAACCGGGTCTGAATGTCAAAAATTGGACTCTCTGAAATTAACTCAATGAGCTGAAATTTTGCAAATTTCGCTTCTTTGTCGAATTCCACTCGTCTATCAAGTAGGTATTCCAGAAAGCCGGCTGTTGTCTTTAAAGCGCCTACACCCCACGTATAATGACAGATTGCTCGAACAAACGACAAGCAAGCGACTTTAATGTCAGGAAACGGATTTTTGCAGAAGTCCATTAAAAATTGCAAGCTTTGACCGCCAGATAAGAAAAGATACCATTTCTCCAAAATGTTACTAAAAATTAAATTAAATATTGATAAAAATACATATGGCGGCATTAGTGATTGCAATACCTTGTATTAATTGAAATTTCACTCTTAGCAGAGAAAATAATCTCTAAAGAATTAAATGCACGATTTTTTAATTCAGTGGGAAGATTTTTTAAATACGATGCATAATCTTCAAATATTTCCTTTAAGCTATCAGAGTAGTTGGTATCAAGCAGCAGTTTTCCTTGTTGTGTGTGTGCTAAATTAGCTGTGGAAAATGGTAAAATTAATGACAGTAATCGATCAATTCGTTCCGCTTACCAAGTGTGTCAAAAGACGTCGGCAAAATAGATTGGTCCCCTGAATGCAAGCATTCAAACAGACACTTCATCATTTGGGGATACCCTGCGATTATTTTCTGAGGTTGTGTGTAGGCAATTTTTCCAAAAAACTTCATTATCCCCGGAATTAGCAAACGGTTCAAAGGTTTCTGCTCCAGTTCCTCCACACTTTGGCTTATTTTTTCAAATACGCGTCTTTGCTCGAAGAACAGTAGACCGTGGTTCTGTCCGGCGAGAGGGGCCAGAATTTCTAAAACATTAACTCGGAATAAGATATCATCACTTTCGAGCATTAAAAGAGCATTATCCAATAGATATTCTACTTTTTTCTGGGCGTCTGGAGAACTTATGGCCAAATTAACTGCTATTTCATAAACTCTACACTTAACTATATCGCTCTGGTTAAGCTGATGCAGTAGCGCTTGTCTCACAACACTACAATTAATCCTGTTAATTACAATTAATGAAAGAATCTGTACTGCTGGTAATCCAACGGATGTTTCTGGTTCTTGTAAACAATTTACAATTAAAACCACTAGATCGTCATTAAAACAACTTGAAGATTCCACCGAATTCTTTCGTATTTCCTTAAAAATGAAATTCAGAGCAAGAGCGCGAATCTTTGGATTTCGATGTTGCAATGATCTTTCAAGTATTCCTGGTAGATCGCTCTGATTAATTGAAAGGAACGACATACAAACGGTCAAAATGTCCGTAGCCATGTCATTTTGTTCACTGTTAATATAGATTAATTAAATAACACCTACAACTCATAATACGAATAATGTAATATAGTATACCACAATAACAGTAATATAGAGCTACCACAAAAACCAACCTTTCGGATGCTTCGTCCAAACATTCATATATCTCCGGTGCACTTAGCAACTTATTTGTTAAAGTTGATTCAAGTGAGTCTGCCTCATTTAATCGCAAACGAATTTCACCTAACGTTCCTAGCCGATTGGCTTCAATCTTTAATTTTTCCAGTTTTTCACGGCACCATTCTTCATTCATACTGCTTACTGAATTATTTTATTACAATACTTTGACTAAACCAACCCCAAAGCAAATTATATTCTATATATGGTATATAGATCAGAAATCAAAAAAGAATTAGACCCGATCCACAAGCCGCAGACACCAATGCAAGCTCAAGTAGAAAATTGCGAGTTGAAAAATTCCTTAAATCATTTTGTTTGACATTTACTGATGCCGTTTTTTCCCCTTTTAGAAATCTACGCTCGAGCTCAGAGAGTCGATTGTGGTGTGTTTTTTTTATCAGTCGATCAATAGGATGAAACCTTCCATCATCAGATATAAAACTTAAAAAAAAAAATTATTTAATTTTTTAAAGCATCCTGGGTAAATAAAAAGTTGTTTGTTTTAACATAGTTTAATATTTTTTGTGTACTGTTTGTTATTACATGTAATCTTTTTGTTTCTGTTTTTTTTATTCAAATAAATTAGTAGTTTCTATTTATTTTTAATTTTTTTATAATAATTTTGGGAATTTAATTCTTTAAAAAGGGGGAAAAGTGCAATATTTAGTGAAAAAAGTAATTCAAAAGTTAACAACTCTTGTTAATTTTATTGAGAAATCCTATTCCTGGGGCCTTATGCTTGAATTCTCTATCAATATTCCCCGTGCGGACAAATGTCAAAGTTCAAAAAAACGTTCGGTAATTTTAATGTCTGTATTCTTGAATTCAATATTGCTGCATTTATTACCGATGAATAAGGAATTCGAATATCAAAACCAGCAAAACAGCAGATTTTGTTATTCCAAAGAAGGAATAAGATAGTGCATTTGTTGTTGTAGTTCCTTATTCCTCGGCAATAAAACACAGCTATTAATTGAAAAATATCCTACTATAGGTATATTTTCCGAATGGGTATATATATTTATGTGGAAAAATTTCCATGTAAGTAAATGTCAATATTTTGATATTAAATTTAAAATACATTCAGAGTTCAAAGTATTATCGAGCAGAAACGTGCGATATTTTCTTGATTTTTATTTGATAAATTAAAGCACTAGTCGCGTTCGATTATACTGAATGAACTGAATTAGTAGCTGTCTCTGAAGTAATAGAAGTTCAACTAAAGAACTTCAATTAAAATGAAGTAAGTGAAGAGTTGTTCTGCACGTATAGTTACTTCAGATGAGTAACATTGACATTTATCTGAACTGAAGAATACTAATGAAACAGAGTTGTACTCTTCATTCAATCAAACGCGCCTACTGTTGTGATTCACTATTGTGAACACTGCCCGATCCACTGCGGAATGATATAAAAGAATGACTTTTCTAAGCTAGCTTTTATTGTTTTTATTAAAATTAAAACTTTAATCCAAAAACAAAAAAGAAATAAATTTTTTAGTAGTAGTAGTAGAAATAATTTTTTTTGAGAATTTTTTTTTACACGTTTGTTTTTTATAATATATACTGTTACGAAATTCAGGCTTTCGAGTTCGTAAAGGATTTTGCAATTAAGACACAACACAAGTTAATTAATTTACAAATAACAACTTTAATGAACAATAATAAAATTAACACAAGTTCAAAATTTATAATGGTGATTACTTTAAATGTACACAAGAACACTTGTAATACTTGTACTTTACAATAATTCTATTAGGTAATAGCTTAATCACTTTACAAGAACTTTTACAACTGCACTAGTTAAATTCGAAACAACTCATAATCTTACTTCGGCTTAACGCCTCTATTTATACTCAATTAAAAACTAGACAGAAATATCGAGAATAGACCAGAAAATTATACCCTTATTCTCTTATTTACAACTAACGATACTTATATGTAATGAGTCATCTTCTAAAAAAATACAACATGTTCAATCATGTTCTTTAACAAAAACCGGGAAAACCGCACAAACCGGGTTGATTACTTGTTTGACCAGTACACAATGATTCAAACTTGCTGGCGGTTACATTTCAAATTTCAAATAATCAAATAGTGTTAAATCCTAAAAGTATGCAACATGAAAGTAATTATTTTTAATTTGCAGTATTTACATTGGGATTTATCTTAGGATTCTAATTCTATTATATACGCTACTAACTACTTTTCGTAACATTACCCCCACCTTAATTGTGTTCGTCCCGAACAGATTCAGCACTCCTTCTGTTGTTGTACCTTGTCAATCTGTCAATGTGAACAACTTTCATTTTACATCTGGGGCTTTGTTGAATCCGATATACGACATCATTAATCCTCTTAATGATCTTATAAGGTCTTTCCCAACTCTGCTGTAGTTTTGGAGATTTACCTTTTCTTCTCTTGGGATTGTAAAGCCAGACCAAATCTCCTTCCTGAAATCCACCACAGTTTGCTCGCAAGTCATATCGCGTTTTCATCCGGTTCTAGCATCTACTATGTTGCTCCTTACTGCAGCATGAACAACGGTCATCCTCTGCCTTAGATCACTAACGTAGTTCTCCTTTGTTGTCGGCTCTACTGGTGGTGATCCAAATTTGATGTCGCATGGTAGACGAAGTTCTCTGCCAAATACAATCATTGCTGGGGAGTTTTTAGTTGTGTTGTGGACAGCACTACGATAACCCAACATAAACAACTGTATACAACGATCCCATTCATCTTGGTTGGCATTAACTTATTTTCGCAGATGCTCTCCCAGCGTTCTGTTGAATCTTTCGACCATTCCGTCTGACTGTGGATGTAACGGATTTGTCCTCGTTTTCTTAATGTTGAGTACTTGGCAAAACTCTTGAAAGACTAGCGATTCAAAATTCCGCCCTTGATCGGAATGTAATTCCAGTGGTACTCCAAATCTGCAGATCCAATTGTCCACGAATGCCCTAGCCACCGTGCTAGCTTTCTGGTTTGCGATGGGATATGCTTCTGCCCATTTACTGAAGTAATCAATGCACACGAGTATATAGCGATTACCATCTCTTGTTTCTGGGAATGGACCAGCTATGTCCTTTGCCACCCGCTCAAATGGTGCTCCAACATTGTATTGTTGCATTTTTCCTCTGGTTTTTGGTTGTGGTCCTTTACTCCTTTTACCTAGCGTCTTATTAACGCCCAAATGCGCTCCTGATGTACTACTATGTAATTCTTGCAGGACTTCTTTGACTCGATTCGTTGGTAGCAAAATCTGTGATTTTGTGCTTTGACCATCAGCCGACTCCCATTGCCTTACCAGTAGTCCATCTTCCAATCTCAATGACTGCCATTGAGCCCAGTAACTTTTTACAGTGTTTGCATTGGGGTGCACAAGGTCTTCTGGATAACCCGTCGGCATTATTGTGCAGCATTCCTTTGCGATGTTCTGTTCTGAATGAATATGCCTGGAGTCGTTCGATCCATCTGGCCACTTGACCTTCCGGTTCCCTGAACTGCATTAACCATTTGAGAGCTGCATGGTCAGTTCGAAGAAGAAATTCCTGACTAGGTACTGTATAGGTACTTCTGGAAGTGTTTGACGCTATCGACAACAGCTAGCAATTCCCTTCGCGTCACGCAGTAGTTCTTCTCTGGCTTAGAAAGCGAACGGCTGAAGTACGCTATTACACGCTCCTTTCCTTCTTGATTCTGCGATAGAACCGCTCCTATTCCCGCATTACTAGCATCAGTGTCCAGAATAAAGAGTTCTCCTGCCTGGGGATACGCCAGAATTGGAGAACTGCACAGCTTTCCCTTCAGCAACTCAAATGATTTTTGGTGCTCACTCGACCATTGAAACTTTTGGTTCTTCTCAGTAAGGCGATGAAGGCTTCGTGCAACATCTGCGAAGTTAGGCACAAACCGTCGATAGTATGAGCATAGCCCCAGAAAACATCGCAGCTTATGTATATTCCGGCCATTCGTTAACAGCTTCCAACTTCTTGGGATCCGTTAATTTACAAATAACAACTTTAATGAACAATAATAAAATTAACACAAGTTCAAAATTTATAATGGTGATTACTTTAAATGTACACAAGAACACTTGTAATACTTGTACTTTACAATAATTCTCTTAGGTAATAGCTTAATCACTTTACAAGAACTTTTACAACTGCACTAGTTAAATTCGAAACAACTCATAATCTTACTTCGGCTTAACGCCTCTATTTATACTCAATTAAAAACTAGACAGAAATATCGAGAATAGACCAGAAAATTATACCCTTATTCTCTTATTTACAACTAACGATACTTATATGTAATGAGTCATCTTCTAAAAAAATACAACATGTTCAATCATGTTCTTTAACAAAAACCGGGAAAACCGCACAAACCGGGTTGATTACTTGTTTGACCAGTACACAATGATTCATGAGCCCAGTAACTTTTTACAGTGTTTGCATTGGGGTGCACAAGGTCTTCTGGATAACCCGTCGGCATTATTGTGCAGCATTCCTTTGCGATGTTCTGTTCTGAATGAATATGCCTGGAGTCGTTCGATCCATCTGGCCACTTGACCTTCCGGTTCCCTGAACTGCATTAACCATTTGAGAGCTGCATGGTCAGTTCGAAGAAGAAATTCCTGACTAGGTACTGTATAGGTACTTCTGGAAGTGTTTGACGCTATCGACAACAGCTAGCAATTCCCTTCGCGTCACGCAGTAGTTCTTCTCTGGCTTAGAAAGCGAACGGCTGAAGAACGCTATTACACGCTCCTTTCCTTCTTGATTCTGCGATAGAACCGCTCCTATTCCCGCATTACTAGCATCAGTGTCCAGAATAAAGAGTTCTCCTGCCTGGGGATACGCCAGAATTGGAGAACTGCACAGCTTTTCCTTCAGCAACTCAAATGATTTTTGGTGCTCACTCGACCATTGAAACTTTTGGTTCTTCTCAGTAAGGCGATGAAGGCTTCGTGCAACATCTGCGAAGTTAGGCACAAACCGTCGATAGTATGAGCATAGCCCGCAGAAAACATCGCAGCTTATGTATATTCCGGCCATTCGTTAACAGCTTCCAACTTCTTGGGATCCGTGCGTACTCCTTGACTGGATACAATGTGGCCCAAATAATTCACTTCATTTTTGAAAAGGCTACATTTCGGTGGACTCAACTTCAATCCTGCAGCTTTAATGGTTTTCAGAACTTGCCGAAGATTTTGCATAAACCAAACGGCATTACAGAAAATTGATACAAGCCGTTTCCACAGGTGAGCTCCATTTTTTTTGTTTTTTTTTTTTGCTTTTTAAAACTAAACTTATAACTATTATTAATAAGTGTCGGCTCAACAATAGGGGCCCGAGGTATTTACATTGTTTTTTATTCGTATTGCTTATAATTAACCAATATTTTAGACTACTTAATCTACTACACGTTATATTTAAAGCAATTTAATTTTAAACAACAAATTCTAAAATAAAAAAAAATATTAGAGGGGGTATAAAGAGGGCGATCTTCAGCCTCTGTAATGTTGATTATTAAAGATGTCGTCGAATCTAGCATCTGTGAATCCTCTGATGTGTATGTATCGACTTGGCTCGATTTCTTCGCTTCTCAGTTCTTGCATCTCAGGACTTGGATGAGTTTCCAATCCGTCGACGAATTTCCTAGCCATATGAAACAAGTGATCTGTTATTGGCAGCAGACCTGCTGCTTCGTAAAGTCTTGCAGTCGACACAAACTTATAGCTGTTTGGCACCCTCCAGAGTCCTGTACAGATCCTTAGTACCTTCCTTTCAAATAGGGAGATCTTCTTCATCGTTGTTGGTGAGACGGTGAACCATATGGGATAGCCATAGGTTATCACTGGCCTGATGAGCTGCTTGTAGATGAGCAGCCTGGTGTTGTTGGAAAGTCCGTTTCTTCTTCTTAGTAGCGGGTGCACCAAATGAAGAGCGTAGTTCGCTTTTTTCATTGTTTTTTCGATGTGAGAGTTAAACTTGAGCCTCTCAGTAAAGTTGATTCCCAGGTACTTAGTCTCTGACTTGGTGTTTATTATCGAGTTATCCGGAAGGGTGATTTTTAAGGCTCTGCACCTGCTTGCGATTTTTCTTATCCTTGTTTCGGTTGATGGTACTCGGAAGCAGATGAGTTCCGTTTTGTTGGCGTTAATCTCCAGTCCCCACTTCAGGTAGTACTCCCAAAGATTTCGGAGGTGTTCCTCCACTCTTCGGTCAGCTATCTTAGGAGAGCGGGAAACAGCATAGGTGATGGAGTCATCCGCGAAAAGCATGGTCCTTGTTCCGGCTGCATTGGTGGGTTGATCCGCCGTGAAGATGCTAAATAGTACTGGTCCAAGTCTGGAGCCTTGGGGAACTCCGGCTTTAATCCTTTTCCTTGTCCATGGGCTGCCATACACCTGAACAAAAAAGACCCTGTTAAAAAGAAATTTTTTAATTATTTTCACAATATAATTGGAGAAAAAGGTGAGCTCCATGGGCTTTTGGACTTCTCTATGATTCCATCCCGTTCCATTTTATTAACCAGTGTTTCTGCCTCTTGTTGTTTAGCAAGTGGCAATCGTCTTGGCACCTGTTGAATTGGAGCAGTATTTCCTGTATCGATTCGATGTCTTTTTTTAAGATTAAGATATTTTTATTAAACATTAAAGTAATATACAATTTTGATTTAAAACTAAACTTATAACTAATATTAATATGTGTCGGCTCAACAATAGGGGCCCGACGTATTTACATTGTCTTTTTTTTTGGTATTGTTTATTTTTAAAAAATATTTTTTACTACTTAATCTACTACATGTTTATTTTTAAGGGAATTAAATTTTAAACAATAATTTTAAAATAAAATAAGAATGAAAAATATTAAGCGGCGTATAAACAGGGCGAACTTCAGCCTCTGTAATATTGGTTGCCCGCCTTCTCGTAGAAGGAGACGTCTTGATTGTTAAAGATGTCATCGAATCTAGCATCAGTGAATCCTCTTATGTGTATGTACCGGTGACTTTGCTCGATTTCCTCGATTCGCAGTCCTTGCATCTCAGGACTTGGATGTGTTTCCAATGCGTCGACGAATTTCCTCGCCATTCGGAACAAGTGGTCAGTTATTGGCAGCAGACCTGCTGCTTCGTATAGTTTTGTAGTCGACACAAACTTATAGCTGTTTGTCACCCTCCAGAGTCCTGTACATATCCTTAGTACCTTCCTTTCAAATAGGGAGATCTTCTTCATCGTTGTTGGTGAGACGGTGAACCATATGGGGTAGCCATAGGTTATCACTGGCTTGTAGATAAGCAGGCTGGTGTTGTTGGACAGACCGTTTCGTCTTTTAAGTAGCGGGTGCACCAAATGAAGAGCGTAGTTCGCTTTTTTCTTTGTTTTGTCGATGTGCGAGTTAAACTTAAGCCTCTCAGTAAAGTTGATTCCCAGGTACTTAGTCTCTGACTTGGTGTTTATTGTTGTGTTATCCGGAAGGGTGGTTTTTAAGGCTCTGCACCGGCTTGCGAATTTTCTTATCCTTGTTTCGGTTGCTGGTACACGGAAGCAGATGAGTTCCGTTTTATTGGCGTTGATCTTTAGTCCCCACTTCAGGTAGTAGTTCCAAAGATTTCTGAGGTGTTCCTCCACTCTTCGGGCAGCTATCTCGGGAGAGCGGGAAACTGCATACGTTATGGAGTCATCCGCGAAGAGCATAGTCCTTGTTCCGGCTGTATTTGTGGGTTGATCCGCCGTGAAGATGCTATACAGGACTGGTCCAAGTCTGGAACCTTGAGGAACTCCGGCTTTGATCCTTTTCCTTGTAGATGGGCGGTCTTACACCTGTACAAAGAAGACCCTGTTAAAAAGAAAATTTTTAATTATTTTTACAATATAATTGGGGAAACCAAAACTAAGCTTGTACAGTAGCCCGTTTATCCAGACACTATCGAAAGCTTTTTCGATGTCTAGCAAACAGGCCACTGTACTACTTTTGACGTTCAGTTCTTTAGTGACGTCACTGTGAAGCTTCAGCAGAGGGTGCAGCGTAGAGTGCTTCTCTCGGAAACCGTACTGAAAGGAAGGAATAAGATTTCTTTCCGTACAAAACGTATTGATCTTTTTACGGATCAATGATTCCAATAATTTACTGCTACAACACAGTAGAGCTATTGGACGGTAACCAGTTACGCTGGAGCGGTCAGTTTTCTTGGGTACTGGTACTACCTTGGCCACCTTCCAGTTGTCCGTAAAGTAGCCATTGTTTAGGCAATTGTTGAAAATGATGGTTAACATCAAAATTGCCATACCCGGTAACTTTTTAAGCAAAAAGTTAGAAAACCCATCTTTGCCAGATGATTTTTTTATTTTCCACTCATAATCAAATCATTGACAACAGCTGTTCCGGTAAACATATCGACGTCTACGGGTGCGTTGGCGGGATTTTCTTGACTGAACTGCACTATAGTATTTCCTGGAGAAGTGGTGTCTTCCACAAGACTTTCAACCTCTTCCAAGAAATTTGGAAGATGCGTTGGTGGTCGGTCCGTAAAGCTCCTTTCAAAATGGCAGGCAAAGGCTTCCGCTTTTTCAGCAGCGCTGGATACTGTTCGATCTTCAATGGTGATAATCTCTGGAATGGAAATACGCTTTCCAACCAGAGAGTTCAGCTTCCTAAAAGCATCAGGGCCTGGTTTGATGTCCTGGAGCCGTTTGGTCAGTTCATCTTCCTGAAACCTCCGCACAGCTTGACGACACATGTAAACTGTACAACGCAGTTGCGAAAGTACAGACAGGTATTCGTCGTTGACTGTGTTAAGTGTCCTATTGAAGATTCTCTGAAGGCGTTTTCTAAGCCGTTGCTTGTGAGCATATATGGCCTGTATATGCTCAGGCAAGTGTTGGAAGCGATTCCTGCTAGTGCGAATTATTTTCTGCCGATCAATGGCTGAATTCACTGTAATCTCAAAATTTCTGATAGCATTATCAATTTCTGTATTCTCCAGATTTCTGCAAGTTCAGCTTCAACTTCTGATCTAAACCGGTTCCAGTTTATTTTCTTAAAGTTGATGTGAAGTTCAGGTGTTGGGGTGACTTGCACAATTCGCTGGTTAAGCCTCACTCGAAGCTCTATGGCCATATGATCCGAGTCGCTATCATGCGCCAAGCAGGAATAATTTCTTAATTCTGGGAGAATATTTAAGAAATTTGTGGTTGCCAGAAAGAAATCCAGAGTTGACGGTGTCCGAGGACGTGTTCCGTCTGTGAAACTATAGCGATCGTGTGGTGATGCGGATTTGAGTCCATTCAGTCTGTAATGGCCCTTGTAGTATGTCTAGCATTAAAATCACCTCCAACAACACAGTATGTGTGTCTAGAGGAGGTGTTGCAGACAGTTTGCAAATCCCGTTGGATGTCTTCCCTCGTTGCGTTACAGTGATTGTACACCGATATCACCAGCAAGGTCTCCACTTCGTTGACTTTAATGCTGACAGCTGTTGCTTCCATGCTACGTAGACCACTGATTTGGACCTTTTCGCCTGCCATAGTGTTCCTTATAAGGACCGCCGTCCCAGAGCGTCCACTGCCTTTGTCGACCCTGTGGATATTGTATCCGTCTGGACTAAACGGATTTCTCCCAGTGAGATTTGTTTCCTGTAAAAGAAGAATGTCAGGTTTATTAGTTTTAATAAATAATGTTAGTGTGATACGCCTAGCTAACGAATAAAT
Organism: Nephrocerus scutellatus; assembly: GCA_947095585.1. Classification (NCBI taxonomy): domain Eukaryota; kingdom Metazoa; phylum Arthropoda; class Insecta; order Diptera; family Pipunculidae; genus Nephrocerus; species Nephrocerus scutellatus. The sequence continues at coordinate 91,888,121 of OX352763.1, forward strand.
GGAATTCACATTATATAAGAATATACTTATCCTACTTATTGTGAACATAATTCACAAATAAGTCGACCCAAAACGGTTGTTTTGGACCTGTCATCAAGACAGCTATAATTAGCAGGCACGACTTCTCTTGCCTTCTGTAAAATTGTGAAGAGGTCAGCTCCAAATAGCCTTTCCGTATCGTCGAAGATGTTGGCTTTTCCGGTAGATGGTACAGGTTTAACGGCTGGCTTTTTATTGGTTTGCTGTTTGATGTTGCATGGCTGCTTGTTAGAGGCTTGCTGATCGTTGCTGGCTTGCTGGAAGTCCCCATAGCAGCTATACTAGCAAAACTTACTCCATTTACTATGGCTTTTGAAGCAGACATCTGGGCGAATTTATGTTGTTCCTTCTTCTTTTGTGCGGTTTTAAGCTTTTCAGCCATCTTTATCTTATATTTTGGACATCCTTTATAGTTGGCCGGATGTCCATTTTTCTGGCAGTTTGTGCAGAAGAAGTTGTCGTCTTTTATATTGTCTGCATTTCTTGGGCATTGGCCAGGCAAGTGCTCGTCTTTGCACTTGACGCATCTGTATTTCATGCCGCAATTACTTTCTTTCTACTCTCTGCATTGATTAATGCCCGCCGATTTTAGTTTTTCCCAATGCACCAACTGGTTCAAAAGGAGGGTTTTTGAGCAAACTGCCGCTTTATCGCAGTTCTTCTCTAGCTCGACAATGAAATGATTAAATTTCTTGTCAGTCCTTTGAGATTTGAAGGGTTTCACCACTAGTACAGCGACACCCTCTGTCGTCAACGCTTCCTTGACATCTTCAGCATCAAAGGAGTGGTAAATACCTTTTAGGACCAACATTTCTTTCCTGTCCTCCGTTGCAGTATAAGTGTTAAATTCAGTCTTTCCCGATTGTAGGAAAGACCGAATTAGCTGATGGCCATCTCTGTTCATGGCCGGTACGACTGATTTGTTGCTGCTGATGTTGCGAATTCTGCAACTAATGTTGGCGCTCTTCGTGAACTTTGATAGTTCAGCGACGTTTAGTCTGAAGTAGACTATTGGCGGCATGGCAAAAGGTTTTGCTGTTGGTCCCGTAGTTTGGGATTTTTGGCTTGATGGAGCGACTGGTGGTGGTGCCTTCTTATTTGAGACCTTTTGGGACTCTTTTGGTATAGTTGTTTTATCAACAGCAATTTTTTATCAACAGCAGCCACTGCAGGAAAAGATGATGTTGGTGGCGATGATGGTCTGGAATTTCCAGACAACCTCCTTTTTTTTGCCTTTGCGGGCATGGGTTCGGGAGAAGACCAAACTTTGCGACTGTCTTCGTCGCTGGAGTTATCCTCTCCACCTTCCATGGTTGGTGATTTGTTCCTTAATTAAGGATAAGACCTAGTTGACTTTTTCCTTCCTTTTCTGTTTTTTACCCATTTTTTAGGGCTGGAAAATGAAAAACCTTGATCTGAAATTAAATGACTATTAATTTTAAATGTGTGCCTGAAATTAAAAAGTAATTAGTGAAGCTAAATATTTTCAAAAGTCGCAGGTGCGAAATGTTCGCTTTTTGGTGAGATGGTTTTTTTTCCGTTGCCGGTAGCAGGTAGCTGAGCGATCTGGTGCGGGATCTTTAAAGATGTGCTCGTGTTGAGCGCTCGATGCTGACTGATCGATTCGATGTCGCACTATATTGGTTTTACCCATGTCGTTGTCGCTGACAGCAAAAACGTCGGCAAATTGCTCTAGCGCTTTTTTTGTTGGTTGTCGCTGTGCTGCTGGAAGATGTTTACATAGCGAACAAATTATCTGCTTCCTTTCCAGATCTAGTGGCGTATTCTTAACTTTTACAGGCTGACAGTTTGCGATACAGCTTACTCCCTGAGTCTTGCCAATGACTGTTCCTTCTCTTATTACCTTCGGTGATAGGCTAACGTTCATTATTCTCACTGGTATCTTGGGCTGGAATTTCACTAAAGTTCTTCTGCATATCAATCCGTTCTTATTGAAATTGGTTGGCTTCACTATTCCTACTGTACTGTCCCCAAGATCACCGTTCACCTTGCCATAGATGATTTTCTCTCACATCGGTGGTATCTTAAGTAATAATTCTTAGCCCACCAGTCTGGTTGTCATTTATTTGCAAGGGTACTTCCACATTACGCCACTTTAACACGTGGTTCTTCAGATCAAGGTACATCTCGTGTTCTGTCATGAAATCCAAACCCAATATGCATTCATCTCTAATGCTGGCAACTATAAACCGATGAGAAAACCGTATTCCTCCAAACATGACGCTACAGGAGCACTCTCCTTTAATTGCTGCAACTTCACCCGTCGCTGTCCTCAAATTGTAACGAAATACTTTCCCACTTGACCTTTGGACACCACTTTGGGATTAACAACTGATCTGGAAGCTCCTGTATCCAAGGTAAACGTAGATGGTTTTCCTTCTAACACACCACTAACAACCAAGCTATTGCTGTCCTTTCAAAGCTTGGCAATGTTCACCGTGACCTTGGGGCTGTCTCCACTCTTCACCAGCTCACGCCCCGTAAAGCTGGTGTAACTTAGTTTTCCTGGTCTGCAGCAACGAGGTAAGCTGGCTGCTGCTTCTCATTCATCCGTGATGCGCCTATCTGCCGTAAATGTTCAGGCCTCTTGACACGATTCAAATGCTGTACTGTAGTTTGTATTGATCTTGGTTCCTTGCAGTCACGGATAAAATGTCCAGGTTTCTGACATATAAAACATTTTGGACGAGAATTAGATGTTGGGTTTCCGTCGTTCTGAGGGCTTCTAGTTTTTGTTTTTCGGATTTCCTCTTTTATAAGGGCCTTTATTTGTGTAATGTCCTCAGTTTCCAACTTGCGCAATCTTACTGTGCAATTTCAGTGGATAAACTGGCTCTAGCTGCTTCGTATTCCAAAGCCGATGCCAATACTTCATTCATTGACTTTCCTCTGGCTGTTGTTCTCAAATGAAGTTTTAATTGCTCATCTCGGATAGCATTGATGAACGCATCCACTGCCAGTCCGTCCAAGATACCAGCCGGAACCCCACAATAGGCTTGTCGTGCGAGCTTAGTTATTTCCCGCTCTAATTCTTGAAGGCGTTCTCCTCGCTGTTGTTTCTTCATCTGGAGCTGTATTTTGCTTAGCTCCTGTGTGTGAGATCGTCCATAACGCAAGTCCAACGGTTTCAAGATTCTTCCGGGACTCATTTCGGCATTTGGAATCATTTGCAATACATCAGCCGCCTTGCCCCTAAACGCTAGGATTAGAGAATTTAGTTGCTCTTCCGCACCCTATCCATTATGTTGTACAGCCGCTGCAAACGGAACTTTGAAATTTTCAAATGCTGTGTCGCTTCAGTTCTCGGCTTTGTTTCTGCGATTGTTGAATTTGCTGTTCAAACTTATCAGTCAATTTTTAATTTAACTGCTGATTTTGCTGATCCAATTCTTTCTTCAATTTTTGGCTTTGCTGTTCCAACTTCTCGTTTAACTTGGAACTTAATTCTAAATTCATCCGTTTATTCTTCTGACTCTGTTGCTGCGATATCTGCTGCGATTGTTCACTTTGCCGGTCAAGCTTGCTGTTCATTTGCTCAATTTGCTGCTTCATTTGTTGCATTAAAACTTGCAACATGGCCTCCATGTTGGCACACCACTCTTTTCTTCCGAAGTGGACGATTTTCGCTCCACTAACTCCGTCTCAATTGAAAACGGCTCACCAGCCTGCTGTTTTTCTGCTTTAACGACTTGTTGTAAACGGAGAAATAGCTCTTGCTTATTTCTTCCTGCAGTACTTAGACCTCGCCTTCCAAGCTCTTCTTTAAGCTCCTGAGAACTATAGGATTTTATGTTCACTGCACTTTCCATTTTATTATTTACTGTTTATCGGTTTGTAAAATTTCACTTAATTTATTTATTGTCTCAAGGTTTGAAATTCACCAATTAATTTATTGTCCCACGGTTTGTAAAATTTAACTGTCTCACGATTTGCAAAATTGTATTGTCTCTCAATTTACACGATTTGCAAAATCCCACTTCTGACACCAATTGTTACGAAACTCAGGCTTTCGAGTTCGTAAAGGATTTTGCAATTAAAACACAACACAAGTTAATTAATTTACAAATAACAACTTTAATGAACAATAATAAAATTAACACAAGTTCAAAATTTATAATGGTGATTACTTTAAATGTACACAAGAACACTTGTAATACTTGTACTTTACAATAATTCTCTTAGGTAATAGCTTAATCACTTTACAAGAACTTTTACAACTGCACTAGTTAAATTCCAAACAACTCATAATCTTACTTCGGCTTAACGCCTCTATTTATACTCAATTAAAAACTAGACATATATCGAGAATAGACCAGAAAATTATACCCTTATTCTCTTATTTACAACTAACGATACTTATATGTAATGAGTCATCTTCTAAAAATAGACAACATGTTCAATCATGTTATTTAACAAAAACCGGGCAAACCGCACAAACCGGTTTGACTACTAGTTTGACCAGTACACAATGATTCAAACTTGCTGGCGGTTACATTTCAAATTTCAAATAATCAAATAGTGTTAGAGCCTAAAAGTATGCAACATGAAAGTGATTATTTTTAGTATGCAGTATTTACATTGGGATTTATCTTAGGATTTTAATTCTATTATATACGCTACTAACTACTTTTCGTAACAATACATTATTTTACTTAAATTTAGTGAATTGCCGACTTGAAATAGGCCAAGCTACACAAAATTGTATTTTAATTTTTTTTTTATTGATTTGATTTGATCTTGATTTTAATCTAAGTAATGTTGAAAGAAGTAAATCTGTCGAAAATAATTATGTGTTCATTCAATATGAACCATATCCATTTCTTCTGCCTGATCCACTGCGGAATGATATAAAAGAATGACTAACTCTTCTAAGCTAGCTATTATTATTTTTATTAAAATTGAATCTTTAATCCAAAAACAAAAAAGAAAAAAAAAATTTATATCGTTGAAACTTTGACATAGGAAAACTTCAATAATAAATAAAATACTACACTATGCAGTTAGCTTCAATTTAAAAGTGGTGAATAAAAAATAAAATACAATATTTTGGTACAAAGTATGTTCACATAACTAAATATCACAAATTTGTACTCAAAAATTATTACAAGTTTTGGACAAACTCTTAAAGTAAATTTACAGCAGAGAAAATGTTTGAATAAATTATAACGAAAGAAGAAGATGCAGAGAATAATGAAAAAAATTAAGAACTAGTTTTATTTATTTACATTTAAAGAGATAGAATAAGAAACTGCAATAAACAAATAACAACAACTTTACATTATAACAAAAATATAGCTTTATTAGAACACGTTCACAAGACACATTAATCTATATAAATTAAAATGAAATTTTGTGCGGTTGTCATTTATGGAAACTTACGTTTACAAACCGATTTTAATGTATATTATTGGCAGGTGGCGAATGGTTATAGACTATAGTACACCCCTTCCCCACCCTGTGGTTAAAATGTTTATATCAACCACATTTACAAATCAATTTTAATGAAATTTTCAATGTGTTTTATTGACGGTTGACGGAAGGATATAGGCTTTAGAAACCCCCACCTTAACAATACCTGGAGGGAATGTAAAATATTAATATCAGCAACATTTACAAACCGATTTTTATGAATTTTTCAATGTATATTTTTTGCATGCGGAGGATCGTTGTAGGCGAGAGCACAACCCCTTCCCTCTCCCTTGGGGTGTAAAATGTAAAATGTCAATGTGTATTATTGGCAGGTGGCGGAAGGTTATGGACTATAATACACCACCATTCCGGTGGTTCAAGTGTACGGTTAGCGAAGCGCCCGGGAAAAGCTAGTATCTGTATAATATTGATATTATGCCTTATGTGTCTTATTTCTTATATCTCCCCTTTCATATTCCACCTCCACCCTTTTTACATCTCATCCCCTGGGCTGGATCAAGGTGTTATTCGTTCCGTACCGAGCATCAGCCTGGCTGAAAGCCCAGTTTAATAATAGCCCACGGAGTATCTGGATACCTGGCGCCCACCAGATTCTACCCACTTGCCTTATCTGCATACTGCAGATCTCTGTGCAGATGGACCATCCTTTCTCCGCCACTCGTGGGAATCCAAATGACAGACAGAATAATTTTTCTTTTGCTAGATTTGAGAAAATTAGCACAAATACTTTGAAGACCGGTACTTCTTCTTTACCGGACGGTAGTACGGTGCCTTTGATGTCTACCAGTAATGCTCCTGCAACGGTGAGTAGTGGTTTGACTACTGCCGACGGGTGCGAGCCGGCCTTGACAGTTAGGCCTTCTTATATTTTAAGCGGTAGGATTGTGGCACCTCATGGCCCTTCCAATGCCAGTAATCTAGTAGGAACATCAGATGGTTGTTCGCGACAACGCGTTCTATCTAGATCGTCTACCGGCAATGCTCCTGCAACGGTGTATAGTGATTTAACTACTGCCGACAAGCGCAGACACTATTTAAACGTACATTCTGATCTTACTATTCCCCCCTTAGCACTAATGAACTTGACAACAAGTTCAAGTTACTCACCTGTGCTTTTAATAAAGCGCTTTCTGCGTCCTGCCCTCTGCCAAGCACTCTTCTTGGCGACTCTTCTGTGATAAAATAGAAGAATCTTCTAAGGCGCCTAGGCTAAGAAAAATCTTCGCAACCAATCCAAAAATGCCGAGCTGCCTGAAAAAGGCAGATGACTCGTGGACTACTTCAAGCGAAGAATCGCTTAATCTGCTTTAAATTACCCACTTCACGGGAAGCTCTAATGTGTTAATTAATGTCAGCCTTGATAGGGCAGACACTCGTACAATTATCTCCAATGATCTGATAAATAAGGACAAACTAGGAAGTTTTCCATGTGTCATCAAGTTGAATGGAGTTGACGAGTACACTGAGTGCTATGAAGCTAATCGAGAAATTAACCTATTCGGAATTCCTTGGTTAAACGTTTTCAAGTTGTGGGAAGTTCCACTCAACACAATTTCCGTAAAAAAAACTTTTCCTGAAGTTTTCTCGGAAGGTCTCGGTGGCTGCACAAAAGCCAAAGCTTCCATGACACTGAAGCCAGAAGCGAAACCAGCTTTCCGCAATGCTTGACCAGTCTCTCATGCCGTAGCTCCGGCAGTACAAGCAGAACTTGAACGCATTCAACATCTCAGAGCTTAACGTACTCTGCATCAACAGCTCCGATCGTGGCAGTCAAGAAGAAAAATGACAAGATTCGAATATGTTGTGATTACTCATCTGGACTCAACAGCCATCTGGAGCCAAATCAGTATACATTGCCAACACCAGAAGAAATATTCGCAATCTTGGCAAGCAAAAGAGTGTTCAGCAAAATTGACCTGAGCGATGCATATTTCCAAGTCGAAAACGATGAACAAACTAAACAACTGATGACCATCAATACTCAGATCGGCCTATTCAACGTCAACCGACTGCAACAAGAGGTGAAGACAGCTCCTGGCATTTTCCAGAAAATAGTCAACACAAGGCATTACAGCTCATGGTTTCATCGACGACATTCTCATTGCTGGAGCCGACGAACAAGATCACGAGCAGCAGCTCTTCAAAGCCATGGGTCGCATCAGAGAATACGGTTTCAAGCTACAGTTGGAAAAATGCGAGTTTGGTAAGAAAAGTTTTCAGTTTTGTGATCATATTATCGACAAGAGTGGAATAAAACAACATCCGGACAAGCTGGCAGCCATCAAAGAACTTCCGACTCCAAAAGACGTTTCACAGCTCCGATCGTTCCTAGGAGCAGTCCATTACTACGGAAAATTCATCAAAGGCATGAAGAAGCGATGAGGAATCCTCGACGAGTTGCAGAAAGAATTGATCCTCAAATACAGTAGGAAGCTCGCGCTCTTGTGTTCGGTCTGAAGAAAGCAAACAGCTACATTTACGGCAGAAAATTCGAGATCCAGATTGACAACAAACCCTTAATAGCGATATTTGGCAAGAGAGAAAGAATTTCATCATATACGGAAAATCGGCTCCAACGTTACGCTCTCACAGTAATGACCCATGATTTCACAATCAAATACGTGAAAACTGACGAATTCAGTTACGCAGACGTCTTGTCAAGTCTCATAAAAATCCAGCTACAGCCAAGTGAGGAAATCGTAATTGCATTAGTCAAGACCGACGATATATGCTGGCAATCTCAAAAACACTGCCGGTCAACATTGAGTACATCAAAGAAGCCACAACTAAATGCACGACCCTCACCCAGGTTGCAAAAATGTTTAGCACAAATTCTTGGCCATCTCAAACAAAAGATATAAAATTAAACGTAATCAGAGATTTATTCATGGTCCGAAAAACCTTTTGCAAATCCAGTGTTGCATTTTCTACGACGAGCGAATCGTGGTTCCATCAAAATATCTCGAGAAAATTCTAGAAGAGCTCCACAAAGGCCGTCCAGGCGAAAGTCGCATGAAACTCCTCGCTCAAGATAAAGTTTTCTGGCCATCGATCGAGAAGAAAGTCAGAGCTTGCGAAGCTTGTGCTGTTTCCAGAAAACCACCGATCAAATGTGACTTAAAACCTTGGCAAATTCAGAATGAACCATGGTCACAAATTCACATTGACTACGATGAAGACTTCTTCTTTGTTTTCGTCGATGCCTACAGCATATGGCCTGAAGTCTTCAGAAGCAAATAAACAACCTTAGCAAAAACAATTGAACTGCTAAACTATGTTTTCTCCCGCTTCGGTGTCTGCAAATATCGGACAATAGTGCACAATTCACCTACAAGAATTCAAAGATTTCTGCGAGTTCAATAGAATTGAATACATCAGAACCGCGCCTTACAGTCCTCAGTCGAATCGTCTTGCCGAGCGATTCGTTGATCGTAAAAAGAAGGAAAAAGGAAACGTCGACCTGAAGCTGCGAAAGTTCCTGTTCAACTATCGTCGAACTCCATCATATAACTTAGGCATGAAGTCTCCATCATAGTTGCTAAACAATCGGAAGATGAAAACATTCTTTGATTTGCTCATGTCCAAAGTAAGCAAATCAAATTCGAGCAACGAAAAAAGTAAAATGGAGCTTCAGTTCAACAAGCATCATGGTGCGCAATTGAGACAATTTGAATTTTTTCTATCATGTAAGAGGTTGTAAGGAATCTACAAGGATAGTCCTGAATGTACCTATCCATCTATTCGGCCGGTACGAAAAAAGTTAAGTAGCTTCAAGCGTTGCATTAATAATTTTTCATAAAAGCAAAAACAATGAAAAAATAGTCAACTCATTTGAATTGGTGTAGCGATGGCAACATAATACAGGTAGGATTTCATTTACTCACCGAGATGAAAAAGAGAGAACAAGCAAACTATTTTCTTAGGAAATTTCTATAAACTAAAAATGTAAACTTTGGTTTCGGTTTAGATTTATTGTAAATTTTAATAGAATGCTGGACTGCAAATTACATTGCAGTAAATGATTATCGATACAAATACGTGATTTGGAAATCATGGGTTGTTGAGAAAATCTTAACAAAAGTTTCATAAACTCATTGAGACACATCCCTGGTATGCTTTGAAAATATTTACAAATTGCAGACAGTGAAGATTACTGATTCACCAATATATGGATAGTAAGGATAGTCCTGAATGTACCTATCCATCTATTCGGCCGGTACGAAAAAAGTAAAGTAGCTTCAAGCGTTGCATTAATAATTCTTCATAAAAGCAAAAATAATGAAAAAATAGTCAACTCATTTGAATTGGTGTAGCGATGGCAACATAATACAGGTAAGATTTCATTTACTCACCGAGATGAAAAAGAGAGAGCAAGCAAACTGTTCTCTTAGGAAATTTCTATAAACTAAAAATGTAAACATTGGTTTCGGTTTAGATTTATTGTAAATTTTAATAGAATGCTGGACTGCAAATTACATTGCAGTAAATGATTATCGATACAAATACGTGATTAGGAAATCATGGGTTGTTGAGAAAATCTTAACAAATGTTTCATAATCTCATTGAGACACATGCCTGGTATGCTTTCAAAATATTTACAAATTGCAGACAGTGAAGATTACTGATTCACCAATATAAAAAAATTATTTTAGAAACGTCAACTGAAATCCAGCTGCTGGTGGAAACACTTTCTAATCACATTTTCTAATGTCGTGTTTTTTTTTAAATCTGGCGCAGATTAATTTTTTGGCTATCAAGTTCGTTTATTCTAAAAAACCAATCTTGATATTCTGGAAGATTTACCCTTCTTTTACCTAATTGCAAAAACAACACATGCAACAAAACAATGTAAGCAATAGATTCTCAGCTTTCGTGTTCGTTTTTTCGAGAAAAAACCTACGCTCGAGCGCAGATTACTAAAACAAAAAAAAAACGACATAAATCTCATATGTTATGTATGTAGTTATATCACATTTTCTGTTATTTTCAGAAAACTTAAAAAATGGATGGATTTTTTCGATGGGCCACCCTATATTAAAGTTATACTGTTATGCTGTCAGATCGACAGTTAAATGACATTTAAAAGTAAGGCATTCGATTCTGCATAAGCCATTAGTAATGTATATTTTTCGCTTTGACGACGCTGACGAGTTTGCATCCAATCTCTGTTTTTAGAAAATAACGTAGTGGTAGCATGTCGCAGAGGTTTTCTTCAGCTCCGCAGGGCCAATCACCGGTACCTGGTCAACCAAGATATCAGCCGCCACCTCCACAATCAACTGGAATGAGACCGTATGCAGCTGGTGGAAGTTTTCCGGTAGGCTACTTCATAATGATTGGTCACATACATTTTTATTATTTTCCGTTGGTTTCACAATTTAGCAACGTGGTTTTCCAATCCACCAAAATCCCCCGGCTGTTGTTGGAAATGCACCATCACCAGTCGGGCAACCATTGCACCAGAGAGCTGCTCAGCCTGGTTTTCAAAGTGGTTTACGTGGAAGTGGGTCTGGCGGAGGAGGCAAAAGAGCGGCAGAATCAAGAAATATAAATAATTCTCAGAATAAAGGCGATTTTGTTGCATCAAAGAAAAAGAAAAAACTCGCGGATAAAATTTTACCGCAAAAAGTTCGCGACTTGGTACCCGAATCTCAGGCATACATGGATCTTTTGACTTTTGAGAGGAAATTGGACGCCACGATTATGCGAAAACGTCTCGATATTCAGGAGGCATTAAAACGACCAATGAAGCAAAAACGAAAATTACGCATTTTTATATCTAACACGTTCTATCCCAGTAAGGAACCAACAGGTGATGGAGAAGAGGGCTCTGTTGCCTCTTGGGAACTTCGTGTTGAAGGCCGCCTACTGGAGGATAGCAAAGGAGACCCAAATACAAAAATTAAACGGAAATTTTCGTCATTTTTCAAGTCTTTGGTCATAGAATTAGATAAAGAATTATATGGGCCAGACAATCATTTAGTCGAGTGGCATCGCACTCATACGACGCAAGAGACCGACGGTTTTCAAGTAAAGCGTCCTGGCGATAGAAATGTTCGTTGCACAATATTATTGCTTTTAGACTATCAGCCACTGCAGTTTAAGCTGGATCCACGACTTGCTCGCCTACTTGGAGTCCATACGCAAACGCGACCAGTTATTATCTCAGCTCTTTGGCAGTATATCAAAACACATAAGTTGCAGGATGCTCATGAGCGTGAGTTCATTAATTGCGATAAATACCTCGAGCAGATTTTTGGATGTCAACGCATGAAGTTTGCCGAAATACCACAGCGTCTGAATCCTCTATTGCATCCACCAGATCCAATTGTGATCAATCATTTTATTGAAAGCGGAGCGGAAAATAAGCAAACAGCTTGCTATGATATTGATGTGGAAGTTGACGACACTCTAAAAAATCAAATGAACAATTTCCTAATGAGCACAGCCAGTCAGCAGGAAATTCAAGGCTTGGATTCAAAAATTCACGAAACTGTAGACACAATCAATCAAATGAAAACTAATCGAGAATTCTTTTTGAGTTTCGCCAAAGATCCTCAGACATTTATACACCGTTGGATAGTTAGTCAAACGCGTGATTTGAAGGTAAAAATCTTTATTATCATTTCTTATAATGTTAATGTTATTATCTTCCTTTAGACGATGACCGATGTTGTTGGAAATCCCGAGGAGGAACGACGTGCTGAGTTCTACTATCAGCCCTGGACTCATGAGGCTGTCTCTCGCTATTTTTTTACAAAAGTCAATCAAAAAAGGGCCGAATTAGAGCAAGCACTAGGAATTCGCAACTCATAAATATTTATATAACATTTTAAAGGATTTTTATTTCAACAATTATTGGGGTACCCTCCTAAGAGAATAATTATTAAAGCCTAATAAAATTAAATTATACGATTGATCAAATATTATTTCAATCTAATTAATAATTTTTAGCTTTTATTAGCTTTTTACATTTTTAATTTAAAGCGTTAAAAACGAGTATTGTGCGTAGTAGTTTGCTTCGATCTGGAACAAATAGCAAATTCGAGCTGAATTAAGTTTTTTTTCCGATTTGTCTTTTTTTTTTTTTGTGATTTGTCAATGTTCTTCGGAGCTATGTTTAAAGTCGCTAGCTCAATAGGAAGTTAGTTTACAAAATTCCACCCGCACAGACAGACATACACGAAAGCGTGCTAATAAAAACGTTTTAAAGAAAAGTGGGTGTGCTGGTTAGTGATATCGTGCAAGTTTATAACACTAATAATTTATTTGGTTTGATTGTTCAATAACAATAATATTTTTGCGCGACAGACCATTGCGATGTTGTGCATGTATATTTTGCATACAAATGGAATAAAATTATTTAGCTATGGCAAAATAAGACTTTAAATTCCGAAGTATATAAAAATACACATGTCACACAAAACTCACGTGCACTCATAACTTTTACATGAGAATTTCAGCTCGGTGATGTAGTTTGTTGCGAGTTTCTGCACGTGTAACAACAAACTCCAACCCTAGATGTGCCAGGCGCTTTGTTGCCCGCCGATCTATCTAACGATGGGGGGGGGGGGGTGAGTACTACATAGACCCTAGATATAGAAGACTCATAAAAAAAGCTTGGGCTACATTGACCCGGGGTTCCCGTTCGAAAATAAGATCATACTTCCTTCGCGTCACTGAGAAGAAAGGAACTTTTCTGAAAATAAATGCAATCTTTAGAAGCCCCTCTCTCACAAAGGGGGCGTATCCGCCAAACCAGATGGCGATTTTCGAGAACTGCTACATGGGGGCTTTCGGGAGAGATGTGTCCCAAAGCCCTTACCCTTTGGATGCTATACTGTCATTTTGATGAAACGAAATGCCACACCCCTAAAAATGGCATGGCTGTGTCGGTAAAATTTGAAAATTGAGGCAAGATGGCCTGGTGGATCAGTAGATTATCAGACGATACTAGACAATTCATCTTTAATGGTAGCATATTGTTACGAAAAGTAGTTAGTAGCGCATATAATAGAATTTGAATCCTAAGATAAATCGCAATGTACATACTGCACACTAAAAATAAACAGTTTTATGTAGCATTCTTTTAGGCTGTAAGATTATTTGAAATGTAACCGCCTGTAAGTTTGAATCATTATGTACTGGTCAAATATGTAGTCGAACCGGTTTGTGTGTAGGAACATAATTGAACATGTAGTTTATTTTGAGAAGATGACTCTTTACATATAGGTATCGTTAGTTGTAAATAAGGGAATAAGGCTACACTTTTCTCGATATTTCTGTATATGGCGTCCGCAGCAGAGGATTCATTAGTTATTTCGAATTTAACCAGTCAAGTTGTAAAAGATCTTGCAAAGTGATAAAGCTACCACCTAAGAGAATTATTGTAAAGTACAAGTATATGCATAGTACAAGTATTATAAGTGATTTTAAAGTCCATTATAAAATTGTGAACTTGTGTTATTTTTACCGTTTGTTAATTTAAGTTATTATTTGTAAATTAATAAACTTGTGTTGTGTTTTATTTGCAAGATCCTTTACGAACTCGAAAGCCTTAATTTCGTAACAATATATATAAATTAATCAAAAAGAAATTATATATTTTCTTTTAGGCAAAGCTATGAGGAATGACTATGGAGAAAGCATTATTTTAGGCGATGGGTATGCCAACAAAAAAAGTTTTTGGTAACTCTCTAAAGTAATCTCCAAACACCATCTGAGAAAAAATACCAAAAAATCACCATTAAATTTGATGAAGAAAATAAAAAAATGAATTCAGAATTCGATCAGCAAAAAATTATTCAAGAAAAGCTAAGAGGTGAAATGAGTGGAATTCAAACATCGTTTAAAGATGAAATGAAAACAAAATTAAGAAGATTGAGACCCATTTGGCCAGTCGTCAGAGAAAACGTTCAACAGAGTCATTCCAGAGTCTTCTAGAGTTCAGAAAGGAATGTTGAAGCCCCCTGCGTTCCATGTAAGACCGCATTGGAAAATTTCAAAGTCCAGTTTGGAGCTGCGGTTCAACATAATGGATAGGGAAAGAACACGCACACGAAGAAACAACAGCGAGGAGAACGGGAGAACTAAGAAAGGGAAACTATTAAGTTAGCACGACAAGCATATTGCGGGGTTGCGGCGATGCAGTGCAGGTACGCGAACTAGCAGTGGATGCCTTTATCAATGCTGTGCGAGATGAACAGTTAAAGCTTCATTTGAGGGCAACAGCCAGAGGAAAATCGATTAGTGAAGTACTGGCATCGGCATTGGAATATGAAGCAGCAAGAGCCAGTTTGTCCACTGATTTAGTTAAATTTCTCGAGCTGGAATTCGAGGACATCACACAAATAAAAACTCCAATTGCAGAAGAGATCCGAAAATCAACAACTGGACGCTTTCAAAACGACAGAAATTACAGATCCATTTCACAATCAAAATGCTTCAAGTGGCAGAAACTTGGACCTTTTATGCGGGAATTAAGACCAGAAAAATATGCAACACAGCCAATGAATTGTGTCTTGAGGCCTGAACGTTTACGACAGACAGGTGCACCACAGATGAATGAGGTGAAGCAGTGTACTTACCTCGTAGCTGAAGATCAAGAAAACTTAGTGACACCAGCTTTACGGGCGAAAGTTGGTGAAGAGGGTAGAATGCCCTAGGGTTACGGTGAACATTGCAAAACTTGAAAAGGCCAGCAACAGCTTGGTTGTTAGTGGTGTATTAGAAGAAAAGCCACGCACATTTACCTTGGATACTGGAGCTTCCAGATCAGTTATGAATCCCTAAATGGTATCTTTGAAAACAGATACGATTGAAGCTGCAACAATTAAAGGAGTGTTCCTGTGGTGTCTGGAATAAGGCTTTTACATAAGTTTATTTATAGTTGCCAACATAACGGATGAATGCATACTGGGCCTTTATTTCCTGACAGAGCACGAGATGTCCCTTGATCTGAGAACCACGTCTTTAAATGGTGTAATGTGGAGGTACCCTTTCAAATAAACGACAACCAGAACGGTGGGTTACAACTCATCGCTAAAGAAAAAGTAGTTATATCACCAATGTGCGAGAAAATCATCATGGCAATATAAACGATGATTTTGGGGACAGTAGAACAGCATTAATAGAGCCAACCAACATGAAAAATAACGGACTGTTATGCGGAAGAACATTAGTTGAACTCCAGCCCAGGATACCAGTTCGGCAAGCGCCAAGACGATTATCGCTAGCGATAATCTGCTAACATTAAATACGATTTCTCGCAAAGATAACAAGAATACGAATTTGTGGAATTATAATGCGAGAAGACGAATTGTGAGATAAATAAAAAGTCCATTCCATACTATATTTTCCCATAAAACCAGTATCTGGCTACAGTAGAGTCCCCTACGAAGGAAAATTACGAGACTGAGCTAAGACAGAGGATGATCAAAGTTAATGTTGCAGTAAGGAGTAACACAAAGGAGCAACTGAATATGACCTGCGTGCGAACTGTGGAGGATTTCAGGAAGGAGATTTGGTCTGGCTTTACAATCCCAAGACGAAAAGGGAAATCTCCGAAATTACAACAAAGTTCGGAAGTACCTGTTTTCCTTCTTTCCTTTGTCTCTCCTTTTTCTACTCGACCCCTGCTGAAGATGCTAGTGAATCGTTTTTGTTTATCTAACAACTCGATGACCTAGTGTGTTTGGTTCACTACTCTGCAGAGAGGCGGGCAGTGTGTGTGATTGCTTTGTCAATCGCTCAATTCTTAACTGCTGAAAAGGCATAACACTAGCAGCGGTTTGTTTTGAGTGGTTTCATTGTCCCTTCGCATCACGGTTAGTCTTGATTCAGTCGGAGTGTGTCCAATATGACTGTGTGCGGATTCAGGGTTGACATGTGTAACATTCGTGGGCTTAGATCGAATCTCTCGGTCACGTGCGTCCATTTAGCAGACCACAAACCTGCTATTCTGGCACTAACAGAAGCCCAGGTTAATGCTGATTCCGACGTTTCGGATTTTAGTTGGCCTGGTTACAACTTAGTGCTAGTATTTTTTCCCCACCGCGGTCTCGCAATATATGTACGTAGTGATATTGCTTACCAAACCCAAGCACATTTCAATCATTGTTCCAACGCGGAATTCAACTTCATTTGGCTCAAAGTCAAAGTGCGTAAGCATATCATTTACTACTGCTTCATATACAGATGCACTGTCCGACTCTATCACTAGAATTTTTCAATTGATCCATTGTCTGAAATCGTAATTGCGGGAGATTTCAATATTCACAATTCTAGTTGGCTTCGCCATTCAGGCTTAACAACACCGCAAGGAAAGGATGTTGAGTTATTTGCTGATTTTAACCACCTCACTCAGCTTGTGAATGAGCCCACACGAATTCCAGACATTGTTAGTCATAACGCTAATACCCTTGAATTGTTTCTTACTTCTCTTCCTAACAAATACACCGTCAGTGTATTATCGCCTCTAGGCTCTTCAGACCATTGTGTAGTATCAGCTAAATTCTCGTTGTCAAACCACACAGTTAAAGAAAAAACTCCTAAAAGAAAAGTATGGCTACACGAGAAAGCCAACTGGGATGGCCTCAATAATTTCTTTAGAAGCTATAACTGGCCACTTAACGCCAAGTGGTGTGGATGCCACTTCTGATACGATCACTAACATAATCCTCGAGGGTATGAGACAATTTATCCCTTCCAGGACAAAGTGTATTAAACCGAAGGAAAATGCTTGGTATGACTTAAGCTGCAAAGAGGTTACTAGGAACCGTGAGGTATGCTTTCGGTTATATAAAAAAAACCCCACTGTGGAAAACCGAACCAAATTTAGACGAGTCAGAAATGATTTCAATGCCTACCTTAAACGCGCAAAATTCGAATATGACCAAAAACTGAGGCAAGAAATACTTCAATGTCCCAAATGAAGTAAAAATTTTTGGTCATTCGTGAAACGAATTAAAAATACTGCCTCGTCTTCAATTCCAACGCTTATTCACAATGACGTTCCAACTGTCAGCTCTATAGACAAGGCCAATCTGCTTGCTTCACATTTCGCAGCTAGCTCTACGCTGCCAGATAGCGCGTTGTCGCCGCCTGTACTTGAAAGAGTTGAATCCTCTATGGGACAGATTTACTTTCGTACTCGTCAAGTGGCTAGAGTATTAAATGATCTCAACATTCATAAATCTGCTGGGCCTGATGGCATTCCCGCTTTAGTTTTGAAGAGGTGTTCTTCAACGTTGGCATTATCACTGCGCAGACTTTTCCATTTTTCTTATTCTTCTGGAGTCGTCCCAAGGAATTGGAAAACAGCCTTTATCCAGCCTGTTCTTAAAAAAGGCGAAACGTCATCTCTTTCCTCATACCGACCCATTGCGCTAACATCCATACTCTCCAAGGTTATGGAAACCCTGATCAATCGTAAGCTTATGCAATACCTTGAATCACGTGAAATCCTTAGTGACCAGCAGTACGGTTTTCGTAGGCAGCGCTCTACAGGTGACCTGATGGCTTATCTCACTGAAAAGTGGAACCAGTCTATTCACAAATTTGGTGAAAGTAAAGTCGTTGCACTCGATATTTCCAAGGCATTTGACAGAGTCTGGCATCAAGCTCTTTTGTCGAAAATGACTGCTTATGGAATTAACAACACCCTGCTCGATTGGACAATGAACTACCTTTCTGACCGTGCAATCCAGGTCGTATTGTTTTATCTTCGACACTCTTTCTGATTTTCATTAATGATCTCCTATCCACCTCCTCTAATCCAATCCATTCCTTTGCTGACGACAGTACTCTTAGCTTTTCATATGACTTCTCGCTTTTTGCGCGCCCCTCTTCGGCACAAGTGGAACTTGAACAACAACGTATGTTAAGCACGTTAAATTCTGACCTTGACAACATAACAAGGTGGGGCCTACCTAATAGAGTTGAATTTAACTCTTCTAAAACCCAATGCTGTCTTCTGTCGTCTAAGCGTAATTTAAACCGCCAAACTTTAACCATAAATGGATCTTGCATCAAAGAAACTGAAAAACTCTCAATTCTCGGTATGTGTGTCAACAACAAGCTTCGTTGGAATGACCACATATTTGCCATCGCCAAAAATGCTGCGAGATGCTTAGGTTTCCTAAAACGGTGCAAGATGTACTTCACTCCTTTAGATCTGGCTACTATTTATAAGGCGTATATTCGCCCTAAACTTGAATACAACTGCATTGTCTGGGCAGGTCCTCCCAAGACCACATTGCATCTACTAGACAGAGTTCAGAACCGCGCGTTAAAACTTATTGGTGATTTACATATCGCGAAAACAATCGAATCGCTTGAACATCGTAGGAATGTTTCCTGCCTGTCACTGTTTTATCGCTTTTTCCACAAGCGGTGTTCAAAAGAAATATCCAGATGCATCCCGCCCATTCTCCAACCCATCCGTAATACCCGTGCCTCAACTCGAGCTCATGGGTCCACCATTAAGCCTATCTTCGGACGTACTAACCAATTCCTTCTTTAGCCGCACGATAGTTATGTGGACTGAATTGCCTGATTTTGTGTTTCCGCATTTATATGATCTGAAGTCGTTTAAGACACGTGTGCATAGACATCTCATCCTTTCCTCTCCCTAATTTCCTAACGCCCACGCTGTGCTAAGCATCATAAGGGTGCAAACCCCTTTAGCGTGTGTACATTATAAAAAAAAAAAAAAAAAAGTTCGGAAGGCCATTACAAGATCATTAAGAGGATCAACGATGTAGTATATGGAATTTAACAAAGGCCCAGATGTAAAATGAAAGTTGTCTACATCGAGAGATTAACAAGGTAAAACGTCAGGAGGAGTACTAGATCTATTCGAGACGAACAGATTTATTGTGGGGTTAATGTTATGAAAATAGATTTAGTACAATTTACAGCGCTATATGTATCTCAGTATAAGTAATATTGTTTATAAAAGTTGTATGAGGTACTATTCCATATATGTATTTGTACTTATATGTGCAGTTGTACATGTACGTACTTGTAAGTTGGTGAGCCATAGGTAAGAATATACTAGTATGTTTCGATAGTACAAATGGAACAGAATTGGGTATTAGACGGGACTGAGTCGCAGTTAGTTATCGTTTTGATTTGTGCTAGAGTTTTATTGGGAATTTAGTGAAACAAATTGTAATTTGTGTTTTTATTTGCAAAATCCATTACGAACTCTTTAGTAAGCCTAAATTTCGTCGTATATTGCAGATATTATTTCTCCGTCCGCCCTTTACAATATATTCGCGTAATTTTTTATATTACATAATATAGTTTATCACTAGGTAAGATAAGTTACAATCAGAAATAAATCAATTCCTTGAGCGTATTCGTTGACAATTACTACATGTTAATAGTTAAGCTAAACAGAAAATAAACTAAACTACTTAGTTCAAACAACGACGGAATATACTGCTAACATAAAAAAACTTAATCTATTAGGTTATGCAATATTCAAATAAAAAATCACAATTCCAAATCCAAGCGATATACTACATACACCAAATCCAAGCGATATACTACATACAGCTACTTAATTTTCTTTTCATAGTTTTTCGCTGTCAATTCCTCAGTCTCATTAATCTCATCGAAGGTAAGTCCAATATCAACCCGATTCTTGTCGACTGGATATAACCATCGTTGATACAAATATATTATGAACACCAAATCATCGCGAAGGCAGGCAACACGATGAGCTGTTGGCATAGTTATAATAAATGCAAAAAAGTCATCGATAAACGTATTAAATGCTTTGTACATAAACGACCGCCATGGCAGTGCCGACACCGACTTCAGTTTGTAGTTAACAAATAATTGAGGCAGCATAAATAGAAAACCGAAAGCGTACACTCCATTCACTAGAGAGTTAAGCGTCCACGAATACCAACTCTTATGTGGCTGATAAACAAGCGAGTAGGCGGCTCCAGCAATGCACAATGGATACAGTAGATAACTTAGATATTTCATTCCTTGTCGATCGAATTCTTCCGTCTTTTTTTCTGCTGTTCCAGCAGCATTTCCATTCGTTATGTGTTGCCCTTTTTTATTTCCGAGCAGGCCTCCTAGACTTATCTCAAGTTTTAGTATTTTCTTACATTTCCATAGTTCTATTAAAACACCCATGCCACACGGAATAAGAACCAGAAGTGAAGTATTCTCATCAAGCAAATAAAAAAATATAACAATTTGAGAGAATGCACGCCAAAGTGTTGTTCTTGTTGATAGTCCTTCGTAAGTTTTCTTTTTACGCCAAAAAATTACATCATTTTTCAATGAAAGGAAATCAAAAAGTATCTATAAAAAATATTATGAAATGTTTCTTCTCGAATTAACTTGAATTGAATTTTTAATTGAAAGAACTTACATGAACACTGCCAACAAAAACCGTTCCACACAACAAATATACATTGGTGTCTGAAAACATCCCCTTTACTTCGTCAATGTCTTTCTTGGTAAAACCCATTGTCTGTATCATATTCATAGCATGCTCAATCATTAGCATTAGACGTAATTTACCGATTCCGATTGGTTTGTATACAAATGAAACAGTAAATTCCGTAGTATTTCGTGTAATTTGTACTAAATCGCCCATTCTAGTGTTGAAGAAATCGGTTTTCATAATGGGAAGTATCTGATGGTGCTTGTTTACGTGAATTAATCTTGCCAACTCTGGTGGAACATCCTGATGTGAAAGCGAGATGCTGTCGGTAAGTAAGGACACGTATGCCCTTGAGGTGAGATGAGACACAGGCTTCGGATATGAGTTTGATGATGAGGTGTATTCCGGGGAAATGTTTTTCTGTTGGGATAACATATATCAAAAAACGTAAAACAGGACCACAATTAGTTTGGTTACTAACCAAAAATTCAGTTTTAATTATTTAAATAATACCTTATTGTCGGTTGAGCAAACATATTTTACTTTACTGGTTTTTATCAAATTTGAAATTTTATTTAAATAATTAAAAGCAGTCAATTTTATGCCTTCCTTATTCATGCATTACTAATAGGTATGCCCAAAAATTGATCAAATGTTTTTTTACCAAATTTCGCTAAACAAACAAAACTGGAAGATTTGACATCGGGTTTTTACATAATTTCTTAAATGATGCCATAATGGTATTTGCACATTTTTCATTGTGACCTTAATATAGATTGAGATACAAAGATACAATTGAATGGCAACTTTCAGCTCTATTATAGAAAACGCTGTTAGGTTAATTTATTCAATTCACAAAATTTTGTATCTCCGAACTTACTCGAAGTGAATTTTTGAACCTACTTAAAATAATTTCTATCACAAACTCATAGTCCGAAAGGTAGCGTAAGCCGGCTGATTTTGATATCGATAGTTGATCACTTGCAACTTATCAGTGAAACGACCGTCAGCTGATCAAGTAGTTATTGGTCTGGGTGTGGGAGGCTGCAAAAGTGGTATAAAAATAAAATTTAAAGTAATAGTACGCCGCACACTGGTCGATTATGTGCTATGTTGGACTTAATTTTAAATGAAAGTTTTTTAATTCTTTTAATACATAATTTATTATATCAATTCTAACATATCTAATAGTTAAGGGGCCAAAGATTTAGAATTGTTTTTGGAAGATGCCACATCCATATATAAATACATAGCAAAATATTTTTCTTCTCGTATTAAACGGCCGCCTTTAAAAAGGAATAAACAAATACTTTATGACAGATCTTGGCACTTCATTTTTACATATAATTTAAGTGTAAGACTGATTCTTGTCTGCAATATAATTTTCTTCACCATTCTATGTCGTACTTTTTTATCTCTCTTTATACAAGAAAATTTATAAATTTGGTTTTTATTGAAATGGTAAATAGTTCGAGTGAAAAAGATAAATAATAATTCAGGATATTATTATGATACTATGAGATTTTATTAAAAAGCGTGTGTATTTCTTGAAACAGCAAAAGTAAGTAAGTAAGTTTAATATTTTTCGAATTAATATTAAACAAAAATATAAAGTCATGAATGACTTGATCAGAAAGAAGTGAACAAAGTAAAGTGAATAATATACAAGTAGATAATAAATCCGCTAACATCAATTGGATTTCAACAGTTTTCACTAAATTAATGAATACAAAGTTCTATTTTTTTAACGTAATTTTCACAACTATTAAATACTTTTTTGTTATTTTTCTATAGTACTTACAATGATGAGTGTGGGACATATTTTTTTTTTAATTTTCCTTTATAATTGTTATAAACTGGCACTTAAGCGGACGAAGAAAATTCTAGATCGACTCAAAAAAAAAAAAAAAAAACTGAGATTAAGTTGCAACATTGCGAAGCTTGTACCGTTTGAAATTCCAGTATTGGACAAATTTGTTGATTTGACCTTGATACTTGTATTGTGCTCTCTAGATTTAACGGTGCAAACATTTTAAAACAAATGTTAATTTTTTATTTATGACCAGCTAAATAAACTAAATCGACCAGTGTGCGCCCGATGAAACTTTTTAGTTTTTTTTTCACTTGACTTGAGCCAGTTTTTCTGTTTTTTCGACTACTTTGATGTCACCTTTCATCACCTTTCATACGACCTAGAAAGCTGAAATTTGTCTAAGTGTCTAAGTTCCAAAAAGCATTTCTTATATTCGTTTTTAGGTCCTTTTCAACCACCTATCTCATTGTGAGCAGCTCAATGTCAGGGCCTATTTTGATATACCACGTGTGACGCGTGTCGCGAGTCGAGTAAAAAAACAACCGGGTACGTTTTTAAAAATTTTGTATGGGAGCCCTCCGACGCCAACGCCCCAGGTGCCCAAAATTTTAATAGAATGTATTGTCATGGCAAAGACACATGTGTGCCAAATTTGAATAAAATCGGACTTTAGGAAGTGTGTTAAAAATTGATCATAAGATTCTGCTAGCCAGCCAGCCACCAGATTCCACAGCCAGAAAAATCGGGCTTTTGGAAGTGCGTTAAAAATTGATAATTAAAAAAAAAATTTGTATGGGAGCCCCCCGGGGACCGATCACTTCAAAAATTTTACAAAAAGTTTTGTCCATCGGAGATACACATGCGTATAAAATTTGAAGAAAATGGGAGCCCCCCGGGGACCGATCACTTCAAAAATTTTACAAAAAGTTTTGTCCATCGGAGATACACATGCGTATAAAATTTGAAGAAATTTTTTAGAAGGGAGCCCCCCGACCACGCGGCCCGAGGTGCCCCAAATTTTAATAGAAAGTATTGTCATAGCAAAGACACATCTGTGCCAAATTTCAATAAAATCGGACTTTAGGAAGTGTGTTAAAAATCGATCATAAGATTCTGCCAGCCACGGGCACACGAAGTTAATATAGAGAATTTAAAAATAAAAGGACTGTGTGGCGTATGGCCTGTAGCGTGTGTCGATCTATACACAAAAGTTTGTACCCGAAAAACCAATTTTTTAAACTTTTACTTGTTTTTATAAATAGTTAACATCATAGTGAGTTGAAAAAAAATCGTCAGCTTCATCGTGGAGGAGGGGTTATACGTCAGCTGCAATCATAAGCTTGTAAAAAACACGTAAATAATGCCATGCATTCGGAAAATTATTATTCCAGCTTTGTGTAGGAATGAAATAATTCCATTCTGCTTTTAGTTAGAAACCTCACCACCAGAATTCATTTTAATTGTCACTTTGCATGTTCAGTGTTCAAGTCGTAGATTTTTTCCCCATTTCGTGGGAATATCAATAATTTTAATTTTAAAAAAAAACAAATCATAAAAATTAAAAATTTTCTTGTTAATTCTCTAATCGGGGATACACACACACACACTGCGTACTCGTTTTGTGGCAAAATCATCCACCAAATGCCGCAGCGTCAGCGAACAGCGCTCAGACTTTGCCGTGATCTGATGCGATATAGCGATATTAAAAAATTGTATATTGGGGTCCCAAATTTTAATAGAAAGTGTTGTCATGGGATATATACATGTGTGCAAAATTTCAATAAAATCGGGCTGTAGGAAGTGGGTTAAAAATTGATCACAAGATTTGGCCAGCCAGCCAGCCACGGGCAAGTGAAGTTCATATAGAGAATTTAAAAAGAAAAATGATTGATTCCGAAAATTGTGGGAATACTCAATTTCCAGATTGAATTGAACTGGCAAGGTATTGTTATGTCAGAGCGAATATTTTCCATAACTTCTTATGTAAAATCAAACAAGTAAATGCTGAAAAACTTTTATGAAAAAATAAATATTTATCAGTAATTCCTGATAAGATCCGCATTTTAACATAAGAGTGCCATATGCGTATCTTTACCAAAAATGAATCACTTTCAGAAAATGAATGTATAAATTAACATGTCAGTACAGCTAACTCAGTAGAGTTGCACTCCAGTTCATTTCCAAGGCCAACGTACCAGACAAAATTCTACGAACTACATACACACAGGTGCATCGTATCAGCAACTGCATCGTGCATGTAGTTTCGCCAAGAATTTTTGGCATAATATGTATTAGCTTTAGTTTTCAGTTGATGATAAAATAATAAAAAAAATAACACATAAAAATTAAAAATTTTCATGTAAATTCTCTGATAGGAAATACATATGTGTGCAAAGTTTGAACCCGGTTAATTTGGAAAATACTAATACTAGAGCCCCTTCACTTCAAAATGTTTACAAAAACTGTCGTGACCGGAGATACACATGTATCCATGGGGCCAGATCAATTCCAAATTTCAATAGTAAGTTTTGTCATCGGAAGTACAGATGTGTTTTAAATTTGAAGAAAATCGGGTTAATTTTTAAAAACCTTATATGGGCACCCCTCGCAGTCCCCGATCATTCCGAAATTCCGAAAATATTACAAAATTTTTGTCCATCGGATACACACATGTGTTTAAAATTTGAAGAAAATTGGGCTAATGTTTAAAAAATTTATATGGGTCCCCGTTGGGCCTCAGGGCCGATCATCCAAAAAGTTTACAAAAGTTTTGTCCAACAGTGATACACATGTGTTTTAATTTTGAAGAAAATCGGGCTAACTTTTAAGCCCCTCGGGCCTCAGGGCCCATTAACTCCAAAAATTTTATGAAAAGATTTGTCCACCGGAGATACACATGTTTTTAAAATTTGAAGAAAAACTAATTTTAAAAAAATTTATATGGCCCTGATGCCCGAGGGGCTGAAATAATAGAATAATTAAATAGAAAGTATTTTCACCAGAAATACACATGTGTACAAAATTTCAATAAAATCAGGCTTTGGGAAGTGGATTAAAAATGATTACATAATCAGCCAGCCAGCCACGGGTACGCGAAGGTTATATAGAGAATTTAAAAAATAGTTAAAATGATTTTATTTTTTTTAACAAAAAAGGAAGGGAGCCCCCCCGACCACGCGGCCCGAGGTGCCCCAAATTTTAATAGAAAGTATTGTTAAAGCAAAGACACATGTGTGCCAAATTTCTATAACTATAATAAATACTATTTCAAAAAATTCAAAAGAAATAAGATATGTTCAAATATCAGACCCCTTGATCAGACGTCTGACCACTTCGAAAATATGACGAAACCATACTCGTTATGGTATAAAACCCAAATCCAACGTTTAAACGCGATCGGATGAATGGTGTGGAAACGTATAAAGGGCATATATATTTACTCGCATTAAGAATCTGAATATATATTTTCTTAAATTAAATAATTAAATTAATATGTTTTTTAATGGCTAAATTATGGACCTTAAATTTATTTTATATTATTATAATAAATAAAATACATTATAAAAAATGGAGGTATGGGCACAAAACGAATTTCTTTTACGAACGGGACCGGAATCTTCAGTAAATGTATATTAAATTTTTTTTTCTCTTTGTAAATTTCTTTTGCACTTAACAGATTTCTCCTAAGTGCTATACTTTTTGAGTTATCTGAAAAAACTCGAAAAACTGCCTAAGTAAACTATCACTTCCGGCTGTCAGATTTTCGTCAAAATCATCTGGCCCCGCACAATTTACGTAAAAAGCTTAATAATGAATTTACATCGCGAGCTCAGCCGTCTGGGATGTAGACTGGACACAGTAAGATTTTTTTATTTTCTTTTTTTTTCTGACTCAGGTAATACGGAAATGGGTAAATCTGCAAAAATCCCGAGTTCGAAAATGTTCACGAAAGTAAAAAAGGTCTATAATTTAGCCATTGAAATAACATATTAAGATATTCATTTTTATTAATATAGTTCTGTTTTTGTGTGCTGAATTTACTGTCATTTTGTTATGTTAATTTTTTTTTGTTTCAGTTATTTTTGTCGAAATAAATTAGTAGTTTTTTAATTTTACTTTGGGAAAATTATGAGAATTTAATTCTTTAAAAAGGGGAAAAATAAGTATTTCGTGGGAAAAAGTGGTACAGAAGTTAACAATTCTGTTTCATTTTATTGGGAAAGCTAAATCCGTTGTCTATTCCTGTGCCAATAACATGCAGCTTAAATTAAAAGTACGAAAACATCAGCTACGTGTGTAGCGGTAGTGAAGTCGTCAGCTGACGCAGAGAGGTAGAGATTATTCGAGCAATGCACGGTATCTTTCAGTCTCTTTCAGGGTCCAGCTGATATAATAATAATAAGTAATATATATATATATATAATATATATAGCTGAGTTCCTGACTTTGGACAATTGTAAAGTTTGAAATTACTATCGCCCCCACTCCCCGCTAAACAAATTAACAAACCAAATTTTATGTATACAGCGTGACACGTCACACGCTACACAGTTCTTTTAATTTTACATTTTATTATTTGGTAATAGTTGCCAAATTATCTGTTTTTGAGGTGTGGATTATTTCACAGTTAACCCACCTTTCCAAGCATCACATGCGCAACACGCGAGACGAGTTACACGCGGCATCTTAGAAATGACAAATAACACTGAGCTGCTCACAAAGGACCTCAAAGAAGTCGCAAAAACCAAAAGAACGACAGTCAAGTTAAATAAAAGTTTTTAAAAGGAATCCATATCTCAGGTGAATAGCAACACCCATTCGAATTTCATTAACGAGGTTTTTTTGCATATGGCTGGAAAGATGGGTTATCCCTGGATTCCGAAAGTTTTGGAATGCTAAGCTGAGAATATTTTTTGTGGAATGCCGGATGTGGAGCCCAATTTTGACTGCAAAAAAGGCTCGGAATACTCCGTTGGCTAGCATGCATGTGCACAGCGCAACCTGCACAATAAGTTCGTTTTGGTAATAATTTTGAGACCTGGTTGATCAAGTCTTCACAGGAATGTTAGCCATGATCTGGATTCCGAAAGTTTGGGCATGCCAAAACTGCGTTAATATTTTTTGCCTGGAAGCCAAATGCACAACCCAAATTAAATACCACAGTGTCAACACAAATTACAATATTCTATTATTGCTATTCACAAATTCCCAGTATATTGTGTTTATCCCTAAGGTTATTTACTAAATTAACTGACGTCAATAAAAAAAAATTGTAAACTTACAGGATCCCCAAGTAAGTTAAAAGTTTCTGCTCTCGGAATCATGTAGTCCGTCAAACTGAGTGTGTGTATAATAGTTGGTCCATCCCTTTTAAGTGTTTTCCATTCAAGCGATTCACCATCCAACGCCAGAACTACCTGTAAGTTCAATGTTCCATTTCTCCTAGTTTTTAACGGCACATCAATCTCTATGTCTCTAAAATTTGTCAGTAAAGAAATGCATTAATACAAAACCAATTACTGTCTAAAAATCCTACTTTTGAAATTCTTCCCAGTAATCAAACTTTTTTATACTTAAAACTTTTGTCGCTTCATGTGATATAGGGTTGTTTGTCACCGACGTGAAGAGAGCCAGTTGCATTATTGGTTTAGTATCAAGAAATGATCGATAACAAGGCGACGAAGTACATTGTAAATTTGTGAAGAGTTGGGCCATCAACCACATCGAGTGTCCAATGTAAGCAAGAAAGACACTTCCTAGTATCGTGGTAATCGATGGGATATACATTTGATTCCTTCACGTAGTGCTCTGTGTACAATACGTTTAAATCATAACACTTGACAATTAAAACGTTCCACGTTATACCAAATATTGCTTCTATTTCCTATAACTAGTTTGAGTTTTGAGACATTAGAGTTAATAAACGATACAAACATACAAAAAACTTTCAATATAACAACCATATTAATTAGAAATCTTATGTGAATTTCAATTGATACAAAATAATCATTATATGTTGAGAAAAATGTATGCTTTAGCTGACATCTTGTTTGCTTAGACAATTTCTGAAGGACGATATTTATAACAGATGCTGATGTTTTGGAGTATTTATTTTAAAATAGGCCCCACCATATAAAAAAAATACATTTTGATTATAATAAGTACATAATTTACATTTTTTTACTTATTTGTGTATATAGCTTAATTTTAGTCTAATAAAGTAAAATTTCATCATTTGTCACTCAAGAATGAAATAGAAATTTTGGCAAATGTGTGTTTTAAGGTATTTTGACTTGGTTTTAATCCAACCCCCCTCGACAGAGTTAGAACCAAAAAATGACTTTCTCATTAAAGTTCAGCAGGGTACTGTCAGATGCCTATCAAAGGCAACACTGAATTTATATATGACAATAAGGCAACAACTGTCAATAAAGACTTTAGTTTTATATTGAACATATGAACAGCATACTCGACGGTCGTTTTAATATTTACTCCCGTATAGGCTATTACATGGTGTCAGAAAGACAGAAAGGCTGAAAGACAAAAAGGCAGAAAGACCGAAGGACAGAAAGGCAGGAAGAAAGGAAAACCAGAAAAACAAAAGGGCAGATAGATAGCTAGTAAGTTAAAGATAGAAGAAACAAGGTAGGGAGCTATTAAGAAAAAGACAGAAGAAAGAGGATAGAAGACAGAAGACGAGGGCAGAAGACAAGATGAAAGACAAGGACAGAAAGACCGAAGGACAGAAAGGCAGGAAGACAGAAGGACAAAATGACAAAAAATGTTATGTGAACTATTATTATTATTTTTTTATTATTATTACCAAATAATAAAAGACTGTGTGGCGTGTGTTGTGTTTGTACCCGAAAAACGAAGTTTTATTACATTCTCTTTACACTTTAACATACACATACGATCTGTATAACTATTTGTCTTCATATGAAATTACCTTCGAATTAGTATTGAACATTTCTAGGTTTCATTCATTTAAGGCAAATCCATTTTGTTAAATCGGGTTCTATTCTATTTCTATTTCATTAATAGCTGTTTCGATTTGCAAGTTAGAGTTAAGATTATTTTATATATTAACTAGCTGATTACCCGTCGTTGCTCAGGTATTTATTCATCCCAATCTTCTATTAAGCAGGGGTAGAAAAAAGAATGATATCTAACTATAAGGTAAAATTGCAGTTTTTATTAACAAAATTTATTTTAAAAAATATATTTTAAATTTTAGCTATAGTATTCAAATTATAAAATAAAATTAAATAAACCTACATAAAATTAATTTTAAACAAAACTTAGTTGTATACAATGTTTTTAGTTTCCCATTCAAGAGAAAGAATAAATAAATTCTTAGGTCAACCCAACCCAGAGCAAGCAAAATAAAGTTTTCCGTTGGAAAAACATGGCGATATAGTAGCAATCCAGACGAATTAAGTGAGTTTAGGAACTCAGTTAGATAATTAACTTTCTCATCAGTATCTAGAACTGTATCGATACACTTATATTCAGTGGCTATCCCTAATAACATGGCAAGTATTTGATTGTTTACTTCGTGGGTGTCTCCATTTTTAGTAGCAAGAATGGCCCCTTCTCGCAACCGGTACAAAACGTGATAGTTTTGAAAAACAGCCGGATAAGTAGAATTTATTAGTTCAGCGCAGATTTCAAAAATCGATGTCAATTTAATATAACCATAAAACACGGTTACTAATCTATCTTTTCCAATTTGAAGTAGGGGCGACAATGTCCTCACCCCAAATTCGTCACCAAATGGTCGCCGAGTACTATTCTAAACAGCACTATTCATCTCAGCGATCCCGAAAACTATGGGATCGACACTAATATCGGTCACCCACCCCCTGCGGGGATACATAACTCACCCATAGGAGTGTACTACCAGCATTATTCGTCTCGGCGATACCGAAAATGGTGGGTCCGACACTAAAATCGGTTGCTACGCCTCCCCCAGCAAAAAAACTTGCTACCCCCCACCATTTATATTTGATTCCAGATAGTAGATAATATGTATACCAAGTTTGGTTAAAATTGGTCAAGGCGGTCCAGAGCTAGAATTCAATTCGGTAGGTTTTTTTAAGTCTAAGCCTATGAAACAAAATTTTTTTAACAATTGACATAAAAACTGAAATAATTTCTAATCAACTCAATAACATTTGCGCCAAATAAAAGTATACATGTAAACACAGACTCATTGAATCAACTCGGCTAGACGCATTATCTTTATTTTGGTCAAGATATGAAAATGAGTGAATCCAAGTACTAATTGGCATTTGTTTTGACATTGACACTTGACAGACCATATCTATACATACTAGTATTATAAAGAGGTAACGTTTGTTTGTATGTGGGAGGTAATCTTCGAAACTACTAGACCCATTTTGATCAGGTTTTCACCATTGTACAGGGTTTTTCGCTCCGGAGGTATAGCGGTAGGAAGGGGGTTGACAGTGGTGTGCGGCAGCGCAGTGAAGAGACTATTTCTCAATGCGTAAAACAATTCTTTGATGATAAAAATATACCATTAATTGGACTTGCAACAGACGGAGGTAGCGTAATGGCCCAAAGGGTGTTCAAGCTAAATTGAATTCTTTACATTTATGTTTATCTTACGCTTGTATAAAACTTCCGCTTCCAAGAGTATTAATGAGTTATAGGAGTTTCAATATAAGCCGAATCATCGAACAAAAGCTTATTTTTTGTTCCTATCATATATTTTGTGGGCGCCGCGGCTCAGTGGATAAGAGCAAGGCTTCTGAGCAGGAGGTTCGCGGTTCGAATCCCAGTAACAACCAAAAATATGTTTCACGGTGTCCCACCTCTCACGAAAGTATGTAAACGTCCGTGAGTAATAACTTGTCCCGGAAAGCTTCTCAATTCGCCGTTCGGATCCGTCATTAAAAATTGTATTTTCCCTACATTTGTGTGCAAAAATATACATGGTCAGCACAAATTGTTGCGAGAAGCTAGGCCTGGGACCGCAATGGTCTGTTGTGCTGAATATTATTATTATCATATATTTTAAAAATTATAAACGATTTAAACAACGAGTTTCAATACAAAAAAGTTCGCCTGCCGAATTTATATAAGCACTTAAAATCAAAGGAAAAGTTATTATTGAGTAAGTTTATTAATAACTCCTCAAAAATTTTAATCGGATCATATTTGGGCGAATGTGACCCTGAAAATATCAGGATACAATGGAAGCTTCTAAGATTTTCGAAAACAAATCTGAACGCTACCATGGACATTAATCAGTTTTGGGAAGAAATGTGGTGACATTCAAAGGATTTAAGGATTTGCCGAATTTATTTTTCAATTTATTGAGACAGTTCAGCAGCAGCAAATAAAAAATTTCGATTTTTCCTTTATAAAAACCAAACTGAGGAATAAGCTGGGATTCCATGTTATTTTGCTTGCAAAAGAGTTGGCCCCCTACAGCGAAAATGAACCTAACATAGTCAGCCAAAATTTTTGTTTTAGTACCTATTTTTATTTTTTCATTTATTGATAACTCTGCAGTTTATTTTAATTACTTGTGATTTTTATTAATTTTTATTAAAATAGTGATACACATGACTTGTAAAATTAAGTACCTACATACAACTTCGATTATTATATATAATTGGTTAAAAAGCTTTACGTTATTTAAAAACATAAATTTTGCTTTGGTAGGTTTTTCCCTGGTTTGGTAGGTTTTATTGGGAAGTTCGGTAGGAATTTTTTTTTGCGAGTGGCAACCATGCTTGTGGGTAGCAATTTTTTTTTCTATCGATCTATCTTTCTCTCTCGCAATGATTATGACATCACATAAAATTATTTATAAAATAAAAAAAACCGCGAGTATATAAAATACAAAACGAGTTTAATTATTTCAGCCTGGGAAAATTTAGTTCAATCAATGATGATCGCTTCAAAACTAATTCAATCATCATATCCATTTTGAAAATAAACGCACATGTAATCGTAAAACTTAAAATGGTACACTCACATGAAAACGTAAGAACATTATAATTTGACACTTATCCAAATTCGTTTGCGATCCCGATTTGAATAAAATGGCAATATTGAATTATCACTTCAGTACGAAGCGAAAATTAAAATTGCATTTACATTAAAAAAGTGAGAAACATTATTAAGTATGATTTAAAAGCAGTAGAAAATGTATTTTTACATCTAAATAGATGTCAACTATGGGTGTTTCAACAGGTGCGCTTCAACTTTTCTCCAATAGGGACGGCGAACGACGACATATTTTTTATTGTTCTTTTGTCATTTGGAAACTTCATTAGTATACATTTCATCGTGGAACGCTACACATGTGAACAGCGATTGCAAATAGTGCAAATTTTTTATCAAAATAATCGTTTTGTTGCCGCTACTTTAAGAGCATTACGGCCATTTTACGGTCCATTCAACACTTTTGCTCACTTTTGGCTAGAAGGATTTGTCAACAAGCAAAATATGCGTTACTGGGCAGAAAGCAGCCCACACGTGATTCATGAGGCACCGTTGCATCCCGAAAAAGTCACTGTTTGGTGCGGATTACATGCCGGCGGCGTCATTGGGCCAAAGATTGGGTTCAAAGATTGGACTTCGTAAAACGTGCACGCGGTGGTCATGCAAAAGAAATCGAGTTTCATACTTAAATGTATCATATGTATATGTTCAAATTCGTTAATAAAAAAAAAAGTTAGTTCAAAAGTCGAACAGTTTGTGTTTTATTCAAAAAAAAAGTTGAAGTGCTCTTATTGAAAAACCCTGTATAAACGAAATGTGAATACTTTGGTTTTTATCAAGTAGGCCCTGTATCAAAAAAAATCCAAATAAAAAACTAAACTAGTAAAACCGACGAATTCACAATGGATCAGATCGTAGTGGGCATTTATTCAGATGCCACCAGACAAAAATTGTGGACCGAGCAGCTGAACGCGCAACAAAACAATTTTCGGAGCTTCAACAGTGTGCTAGCACGAGTGTAAATGTCAGGAGCTCAATGTAACGTTATCTCTAAAAAAGTTAAATGCAAAAATTGAAAAATCGGCGGCCAATCTATTTATGGCACACGACGAAAAGCTCATTAATTGATTTGTGAAGCAACCATAGGTTTTCGATATCGCTCTCTTCGTTTACCAGTTAACATTTCATCAGCGACTGAAGTTTTCTCCGAAGTCATTAATCGCACATTGAATGGAATCGAAAACTCTGAGGCGGCAATGGACGAAATTTTCATCTACGCTGGGTCAATTAAAGATCTTGAATACTCAACGAAGATGGTCATCAGTCGACCCACTCAAACTAGATTCTCACTCAACAAGAAAAAGTGGGAATTCAATCAAAGCGTGTAAAATTTCTTGGACATATATAGGGTGTTTCAATAGGTGCGCTTCAATTTTTCTCCGATAGGGACGGCGAACGACACCATATTTTTTATTGTTTTTTTGTCATTTGGAAACTTCATTAGTATACATTTCATCATGGAACGCTACACATGTGAACAGCGATTGCAAATCGTGCAAATTTTTTTATCACAATAATCGTTCTGTTGCCGCTACTTTAAGAGCATTACGGCCATTTTACGGTCCATTTAACAAGCCAGCCCGTTCGACAATCGATTTTACGTAAAGATCTTGGCCTACATCCATATAAGATCAAGCTGACACAACAACTAAAGCCGTTTGACCATTTGAAGCGACGCCGATTCGTGAATTGGGCTCAAGAGCAAATCGAAAATGATGCAGATTTTCACCGAAAAATCATCTTCAGCGATGAGGCTCACTTCGTAAAACGTGCACGCGGTGGTCATGCAAAAGAAATCGAGTTTCATACTTAAATGTATCATATGTATATGTTCAAATTCGTTAATAAAAAAAAAGTTAGTTCAAAAATCGAACAGTTTGTGTTTTATTCAAAAAAAAAGTTGAAGTGCTCTTATTGAAAAACCCTATATTTACGCAAAATGGATATGAAGCAGACAATGAAAAAATCGGGGCGATCAAACAATTAAAAACACCCACCAACGTCCAAGAAGTGCAACGTTTACTTGGTTTAGTCAATTATCTGGGTAAGTTCATACCCAATTTGCCCGAATTGACTGAGCCACTACGAAAACTACTGCTCACAGACGTGGAGTGGTTTTGAGGTAGTTAACAACAAGACGCTCTCGGAAAAATCAAGCGAACATTGACAATAACGACAGTTTTAAAGTTAAAAAAAGTTAAAATCGAAAAAGAACCCATGACAAGTAAATTCGCATGCTCAAGTTCCATGTGTATGTGTATGCCAAACGGCTTGTAATGGAAACGGATCACAAAACGTTGGAAACTATTTTCGATAAACCGTTGCACAATGCACCGCTTGGTTTGCAAAAAAAAATCTTTGGGACCTTTTGCAATACTCACCGACAGTTAAATACATCAAGGGCACACAAATACCGATTGTTGACACACTTAGTCGTGATTGCATTCCGAGTGAGTACGAAGAAGAAGAACAATATGCGGTGAACATTGTATTGTCAATGACAAAAATAGCCGAGCAACGATTCATCGAGGCATCGCAAAATCGTTGGCAAATCGCAAGAGCCAGACAGTCACTGTATTGGTATGGACAAACGAATGAATGGCCATTGCTAATGAAGAGTGTACGGGTTTATCCATTTCCGTTTCGAGTGACATTTTCTATGACGAACGACGAATTTATACTAATCGCCGATCATTATTCATCGATTTTCGAAAACTAAAGGCATCAACATCGGCCGAAGTAATTTAGCACTTCAAACAATGGTTTTGGGTTCACGAAATACCCGAAATATTGGAAACATGTTCTTTCTTCTTTTGTTTTGTTAGTCTTAAGCACATCACTGATGGTGCAACAACGTTTTTCTTATTAAAGCGGTGCCTTATTACGGCGTGCCGTACGTAAATGTAGTGAACGTTTTTTTTATTTTATCGAAGTGGTGTTAGTGTATGCGAGTGTGCATCGAGCAACCAATAGTAGGCTGTATTGGATATCGACACACGCATTGGAAATTCTAGAAGGTTCGAGCGAATTTCATCATATTGTGTTAACGTTGAACAAGCGAACTCAGTTGAATAAAAGTCGTGTCGTCGTACCGCGGCAATTCACTGAACAAAAATGGATTTGTTAGATGATAAATCGGGCAGCGGCGGTTCTGCCATTCACCACAAATTGAATGACTCAAACTATAAATTGTGGAAGTTCCAGATTGATGCCGTGATGAAGTCCAGAGCTCTTACGGACGTTATGGCCAGCAATGTTCCCGTTGCGAGTGCGACCAAGGAAGCAAAAAATCAATACGACAGAAACGATGGCAAGGCGATGGCGATTTTAATTTCATCAGTAGACAGTGAGCAAGCGAATCACATTCTGATGTGCAAACCAGCGAAAGAAATTGCAGACAAATTGGCCAGCATTCATGATAAACGCAGTGAGGTGCGCATTATAAGCCTATATGAAGATTTTTTATCATTGAAAACGGCTGATGACGAATCAGTCGTGTCGTTTGTGTCAAAAGCGAACCGAATGGCACATGAAATCGAAGACTAAGGTGAAAAATTATCAGAGAATATAAAAATGCAAAGCAGCAGCAAACAAGAAAGAAGCAGTCAACGTCGATTGATGAGCTAAAAAAGAAAACAAATGCAACAAATCTCATGAAGTTGGACATTGGAAAAAAGAATGTCCGAAGCGTGGCGACAAATCGTCTGAAAGTAAGAAGGTATTTTGTGCGAATCTTGAAAGTGAACAGGAACGTTTGGATTGCTGATTCGGGTGCCACAGAACTCTTCTAGCATGGAATGATTCGTTGATTATAAGAAGTGTGATGTCGAGCGGTTTGTCCAAATCGCAAATGGCATTCGTCTACCGATTAGTGGCACAGGCACAATCTAATCGAAGCAAAGGTCAACGATGTGTGGGAGAAAAGACAGATGAAGAATGTACAGCATGTTCCTGAGCTGAAGCAGAATTTATTTTCGACGGCGTCAGCCACATCCAAGTGTTTTAAGATAATGTTAACCTATGATGGCTGCAAGTTGTTGGATGCTGCTGGTATCGTGTATGCTGTTGGCGTGAAAGATGACAGCAAGCAATTGAGAATGGTGTTTCGACAGAGAATCGATGAGTGTGCAAATTCTGTGACTGTCACGCTGGAGCAACTGCATCATCGATTGGGACATCTTAATGTGGACACGATAAAGCGTATGTGCAAACAGAATTTGATTGAACGCATACAATTGTCGGGCGAAGCGAAATTTTTCTGTGGATACTGGCATGTCGGAAAAATGCACCGTTCTTCACACAAACAAGCGCAAGAACGAGCAATTCAGTGAAGCATATTCGTTTCGACAACGGCACTGAATTTGTAAATAAAGATTGTATGCGAGTGCTCACGAATACCGGAGTGAGAGTTGAGCGAATCGCATCGTACACACCTGAGCAAAATGGACGTGTGGAGCGTGAGATGCGTACCGTTGTGGAATGCGCCCGCACGATATTGCTTTCTAGCGGTTTGGAGAAGCATTTATGGCCAGAAGCAGTACAAACAGCAGTGTATATCTTGAACAGATCGTCGAATAAGAAATGTCCGACCGCAACCTTGTACGAGAATTGGTTTGGTGTGAAACCAGAAATGGGTCATGTGAGAATTTTCGGCAGCGAGTGCTTTGTACAAATACCAAAGCAATGTGGAGCAAGAAATGGGACGGCAGGTCCAAGAAGGTGTTTCTAGTTGGATACGAGTCCACGTCGAAGAATTTCCGGCCATTTGATCCAGTCACACAGAAAATCATCGTAAGCTGCAACATAAAACTAAATGAGAAAGATGTGAATCGAGTTCATTTAGGTCATATAATCGGTGACGGCGATGATGACAAGAAGCAATTGTCGACTGAGCAAGTGTCGATCCAGAAATCGTCAGCAGAGCAACGAACGAACGAGAAGCCACAAGTAGTGGAACAGTATCCGCAGTGTATTGGCACGAATGACAATGGACATGATACATCGTCCATGTCTGATAGTGAGTTCTTCGATACAAACGATATCACGTTGACAGCGAATGACGATGAAATCGAGAACGTACGCAAAAATATGCGTTATAATTTGCGTGAGAAAGTGAACGAACCAGATCGATTGATAGCAAGCGGATCTTCAGCTGTTGTGTTGGAGCCCAACACGTATGAAGAAGCAATAAATTCCGAGGAAGCTGCTAAATGGCGAGATGCGATGAAGGATGAGCTGCAATCACTGAAGAAGAATTCGACATGGAGTTGGTGAAACGTCCGAAGAACCGCAACGTCGTCGGATGTCGATGGGTTTATAAATTGAATCCAAATCCATCTGGGCCAATTTTCAAAGCTCGTTTAGTCGCAAAAGGTTTTTCGCAACGAGAAGGAGTTTATTATGGTGAAACGTTTTCTCCAGTGGTCCGATACGATTCCATTCGGACAGCAGAAGATCTGGAGATGGAGCAGTTTGATATAAAAACTGCGTTTTTGAACGGTGACCTAGACGAAGAGATTTTTATGGAAGCACCGAAAGGACTAGATATGGAGGAAGAGAACATGGTTTGCCGACTTAAGAAAAGTTTATATGGGTTGAAGCAAGCATCCAGAGTGTGGAACAAGAAATTCACGAAGTTCCTCAGTGATTTCAAGTTGGTGCAGTCGAAGGCAGATTCATGTGTGTTCAGCGGCCATATCAACGGTATGAGAGTCGTGTTATTATTGTACGTAGACGACGGATTGGTTCTATCGAAGTGCAGAAGCACGATTGAGACAGTGATGAATTATCTGTCAGATAATTTCGAGGCAGCGTAGGTAATTACGTTGGCATGGAGATACATCGAAACAGACAAAAGAAGACGATTTTCATCAATCAGAAAGCATGCATTAAGAAAGTCGTCGAAAAGTTCAACATCCAGGATTCGAAGCACATTTCGACTCCATCCGACAGCAATGTCTTGTTGACCAAACTGTGTGACTTCCCGTATAGGGAAGCAATTGGATCTCTTATGTTTGCCGCTATTGTGAATAGACCGGAAATTTCGTATGCAGTGGGAGAAGTCAGCAGATTTATGGACAATCCAAAGCAAGCGCATGTTTCGGCTGTTAAGCGCATTCTTCGATATTTGAATAAAACGGCCGAAAGAGGAATCGAGTATTCTGGATCGTCGACAGCATTGAGAGGATATTCCGATGCTGATTATGCACGCGATGTTGACACGCGAAAGTCAAACACCGGCTATGCACTTGTTGTGGGTGAGGGCATCGTTACATGGAAGAGTTGTCGGCAGAAGACAGTGACCCTTTCGACTACCGAAGCTGAATTCATGGCAGCGTGCAAGGGCGCGAAGGAAGCGGTGTGGCTAGACCAATTACTACGTGATGTGGGCTGCGTTCAAGAGAGCCCCCCAACACTTTAGATTGACAATCAGAGTGCAATTCGGTTGATCAAGAATTCTGAATTGCATCAGCGGACCAAACACATAGATGTTCGGCTACATTTTATCCGGCAGCTGTATGAATCAAAGGTAATTCTCATCGATTACGTATGCAGTTAGGACCAGCTTGAAGACGTGTTTACGTAGCCATTGCCAATTCAGAAGTTTACCAAGAATATAGAGATTTTGGTAATGAAAGATACGAAATAATTAGTGGGAGTGTTGGATTTGAATTATTCCCGTCCTTGTCATTCTTTATATGTCATGCACACTCAATGTGTTCTTTTGTTTTGTTAGTCTTAAGCACACCACTGACGGTGCAACAACGTTTTTCTTATTAAAGCTTATTAAAGTCACCGTGTCAACGTTTATTCAGTTGGTCAACACGAACGACGATACCAACCAACAGAAACGAGTTGAAACCAAAAATCGTCGAAAAAGTCGCTGATGAACTACGTAATCTGCGATTAAAACAGAAGCATTATGCCGATCGATTCGCTAACTCATTCGAGGCATTGGCGATAAAGAACGATTGCAAAAAGGTCATCGGGATTGGACATCCACCAAAGTAGTCGACGAAACTGAGCATCCTCGCTCAGTAATTGTGCAAGCCCGCGATAGTCGCTATAGTGGAAAGCTTCATCATTTGCACAAAATCAGAGCAAATATTTACGAACCGACTATCGATTGTCCAACGTTCGAGACTAGCACAACATATACTACAGTTTTAAAAGACAACACCTCACCGAATTAAACAGTAACTGAGTATCAATTCGGGAAGGAAGAACCAACACCATCTGGTAGTGCTACAACCTCGACGAAATCCAAAGTAGCAAAAACATCGACAGAAGCGCCTGTAATAATTACACGAAGTGGTCGCGTCGTAAGACCCGCCAAGCGATATAAACCACAATAAATTGTAAGGCGATCCCCCAGTTCTCATTTAAATTGAAGTTAAATTAATTTTACGATTGAAGTTAAAAACCTTTATTTTTATTTTATTTTATGTTTTAAAAAAGTAAAGTGAATTGAAGTTTTTGAACGGTGACCTAGACGAAGAGATTTTTATGGAGGCACCGAAAGGACTAGATATGGAGGAAGAGAACATGGTTTGCCGACTTAAGAAAAGTTTATATGGGTTGAAGCAAGCATCCAGAGTGTGGAACAAGAAATTCACGAAGTTCCTCAGTGATTTCAAGTTGGTGCAGTCGAAGGCAGATTCATGTGTGTTCAGCGGCCATATCAACGGTATGAGAGTCGTGTTATTATTGTACGTAGACGACGGATTGGTTCTATCGAAGTGCAGAAGCACGATTGAGACAGTGATGAATTATCTGTCAGATAATTTCGAGGCAGCGTAGGTAATTACGTTGGCATGGAGATACATCGAAACAGACAAAAGAAGACGATTTTCATCAATCAGAAAGCATGCATTAAGAAAGTCGTCGAAAAGTTCAACATCCAGGATTCGAAGCACATTTCGACTCCATCCGACAGCAATGTCTTGTTGACCAAACTGTGTGACTTCCCGTATAGGGAAGCAATTGGATCTCTTATGTTTGCCGCTATTGTGAATAGACCGGAAATTTCGTATGCAGTGGGAGAAGTCAGCAGATTTATGGACAATCCAAAGCAAGCGCATGTTTCGGCTGTTAAGCGCATTCTTCGATATTTGAATAAAACGGCCGAAAGAGGAATCGAGTATTCTGGATCATCGACAGCATTGAGAGGATATTCCGATGCTGATTATGCACGCGATGTTGACACGCGAAAGTCAAACACCGGCTATGCACTTGTTGTGGGTGAGGGCATCGTTACATGGAAGAGTCGTCGGCAGAAGACAGTGGCCCTTTCGACTACCGAAGCTGAATTCATGGCAGCGTGCGAGGGCGCGAAGGAAGCGGTGTGGCTAGACCAATTACTACGTGATGTGGGCTGCGTTCAAGAGAGCCCCCCAACACTTTAGATTGACAATCAGAGTGCAATTCGGTTGATCAAGAATTCTGAATTGCATCAGCGGACCAAACTCATCGATGTTCGGCTACATTTTATCCGGCAGCTGTATGAATCAAAGGTAATTCTCATCGATTACGTATGCAGTGAGGACCAGCTTGAAGACGTGTTTACGTAGCCATAGCCAATTCAGAAGTTTACCAAGAATATAGAGATTTTGGTAATGAAAGATACGAAATAATTAGTGGGAGTGTTGGATTTGAATTATTCCCGTCCTTGTCATTCTTTATATGTCATGCACACTCAATGTGTTCTTTTGTTTTGTTAGTCTTAAGCACACCACTGACGGTGCAACAACGTTTTTCTTATTAAAGCATATTAAAGTCACCGTGATTAAAACAGAAGCATTATGCCGACCGATTCGCTAACTCATTCGAGGCATTGGCGATAAAGAACGATTGCAAAAAGGTCATCGGGATTGGACATCCACCAAAGTAGTCGACGAAACTGAGCATCCTCGCTCAGTAATTGTGCAAGCCCGCGTTAGTCGCTATAGTGGAAAGCTTCATCATTTGCACAAAACCAGAGCAAATATTTACGAACCGACTATCGATTGTCCAACGTTCGAGACTAGCACAACATATACTACAGTTTTAAAAGACAACACCTCACCGAATTCAACAGTAACTGAGTATCAATTCGGGAATGAAGAACCAACACCATCTGGTAGTGCTACATCCTCGACGAAATCCAAAGTAGCAAAAACATCGACAGAAGCGCCTGTAATAATTACACGAAGTGGTCGCGTCGTAAGACCCGCCAAGCGATATAAACCATAATAAATTGTAAGGCGATCCCCTAGTTCTCATTTAAATTGAAGTTAAATTAATTTTACGATTGAAGTTAAAAACCTTTATTTTTATTTTATTTTATGTTTTAAAAAAGTAAAGTGAATTGAAGTTTTTGAACGGTGACCTAGACGAAGAGATTTTTATGGAGGCACCGAAAGGACTAGATATGGAGGAAGAGAACATGGTTTGCCGACTTAAGAAAAGTTTATATGGGTTGAAGCAAGCATCCAGAGTGTGGAACAAGAAATTCACGAAGTTCCTCAGTGATTTCAAGTTGGTGCAGTCGAAGGCAGATTCATGTGTGTTCAGCGGCCATATCAACGGTATGAGAGTCGTGTTATTATTGTACGTAGACGACGGATTGGTTCTATCGAAGTGCAGAAGCACGATTGAGACAGTGATGAATTATCTGTCAGATAATTTCGAGGCAGCGTAGGTAATTACGTTGGCATGGAGATACATCGAAACAGACAAAAGAAGACGATTTTCATCAATCAGAAAGCATGCATTAAGAAAGTCGTCGAAAAGTTCAACATCCAGGATTCGAAGCACATTTCGACTCCATCCGACAGCAATGTCTTGTTGACCAAACTGTGTGACTTCCCGTATAGGGAAGCAATTGGATCTCTTATGTTTGCCGCTATTGTGAATAGACCGGAAATTTCGTATGCAGTGGGAGAAGTCAGCAGATTTATGGACAATCCAAAGCAAGCGCATGTTTCGGCTGTTAAGCGCATTCTTCGATATTTGAATAAAACGGCCGAAAGAGGAATCGAGTATTCTGGATCGTCGACAGCATTGAGAGGATATTCCGATGCTGATTATGCACGCGATGTTGACACGCGAAAGTCAAACACCGGCTATGCACTTGTTGTGGGTGAGGGCATCGTTACATGGAAGAGTTGTCGGCAGAAGACAGTGACCCTTTCGACTACCGAAGCTGAATTCATGGCAGCGTGCGAGGGCGCGAAGGAAGCGGTGTGGCTAGACCAATTACTACGTGATGTGGGCTGCGTTCAAGAGAGCCCCCCAACACTTTAGATTGACAATCAGAGTGCAATTCGGTTGATCAAGAATTCTGAATTGCATCAGCGGACCAAACACATAGATGTTCGGCTACATTTTATCCGGCAGCTGTATGAATCAAAGGTAATTCTCATCGATTACGTATGCAGTGAGGACCAGCTTGAAGACGTGTTTACGTAGCCATTGCCAATTCAGAAGTTTACCAAGAATATAGAGATGTTGGTAATGAAAGATACGAAATAATTAGTGGGAGTGTTGGATTTGAATTATTCCCGTCCTTGTCATTCTTTATATGTCATGCACACTCAATGTGTTCTTTTGTTTTGTTAGTCTTAAGCACACCACTGACGGTGCAACAACGTTTTTCTTATTAAAGCATATTAAAGTCACCGTGTCAACGTTTATTCAGTTGGTCAACACGAACGACGATACCAACCAACAGAAACGAGTTGAAACCAAAAATCGTCTAAAAAGTCGCTGATGAACCACGTAATCTGCGATTAAAACAGAAGCATTATGCCGATCGATTCGCTAACTCATTCGAGGCATTGGCGATAAAGAACGATTGCAAAAAGGTCATCGGGATTGG
This sequence comes from Nephrocerus scutellatus, assembly GCA_947095585.1. Classification (NCBI taxonomy): domain Eukaryota; kingdom Metazoa; phylum Arthropoda; class Insecta; order Diptera; family Pipunculidae; genus Nephrocerus; species Nephrocerus scutellatus. Next base: position 91,931,735 of record OX352763.1, read on the forward strand.
ACATCCACCAAAGTAGTCGACGAAACTGAGCATCCTCGCTCAGTAATTGTGCAAGCCCGCGTTAGTCGCTATAGTGGAAAGCTTCATCATTTGCACAAAACCAGAGCAAATATTTACGAACCGACTATCGATTGTCCAACGTTCGAGACTAGCACAACATATACTACAGTTTTACAAGACAACACCTCACCGAATTCAACAGTAACTGAGTATCAATTCGGGAATGAAGAACCAACACCATCTCGTAGTGCTACAACCTCGACGAAATCCAAAGTAGCAAAAACATCGACAGAAGCGCCTGTAACAATTACACGAAGTGGTCGCGTCGTAAGACCCGCCAAGCGATATAAACCATAATAAATTATAAGGCGATCCCCCAGTTCTCATTTAAATTGAAGTTAAATTAATTTTACGATTGAAGTTAAAAACCATTATTTTTATTTTATTTTATGTTTTAAAAAAGTAAAGTGAATTGAAGTTAATATTTTTTTAAATTCTCTAATTGACGCACGCATGTATATCTCTGATGAAAAAAAACTTTTTGTAAAAACTTAGAAGTGATCGGGCCACGGGGTCGGAGGAACCCGTACAAGTTAAAAAAAAATACCCGATTTTCTTCAAATTTTATACACATGATTATCTCCGATTGACAACACATTTGGTAAAGGCAGAAGCATATCCCATCGCAAACCAGGAAGCTAGCACGGTAGCCAGGGCATTTGTGGAAAATTGGATATGTCGGTTTGAAGTACCATTGGAACTGCATTCTGATCAAGGGCGCAACTTTGAGTCGCTAGTGTTCCAAGAGCTGTGCCAAGTACTCAACATCTAGAGAACGAGCACTACTCCGTTACATCCACAGTCGGACGGTATGGTTGAATGATTCAACAGAACATTGGAAGAACATCTGCGAACAGAAGTTAATGATTATGATTATCACGATATTAAGTTTGGATCGCCACCAGTAGAGTCGGTTACGAAGGAAAATTATGTGACTGATCTAAGACAATGGATGATCTATGTTCATGTTGCAGTAAGGACCAACATAGTGGATGCCAGAAATAGGATGAAAACACTATAAGACTTGTGTGCGAACTGTGGAGGATTTTAGGAAGAAGATTTGGTATGGCTTTACAATCCGGAGAGAAAAATAGGGAAATCTCTAAAATTACAGCAAAGTTGGGAAGGGGCCTTCCCCTTCAAAAAAAAATCATCAAAAGGATCAACGATTTTTTTTATGCATTTATGCATAAAATTCATTGCCAAGGGAGAACTCCCTGAATGACTTGCGTCACGGCAATAAGGTGGGCTATGCCCACCGAAGGAAGGTTATTTACAATATATCACATTCCTCACGTTTGTAGCCGGTTTCAATTTATTTTCTTTTTCTCAGAATTCTCTCTGATTCATTGAAAAAGCAATCGGAAAAATCAAGCACGAAACAAAAACGACGCGAGTCCAAATGCTTATATTAATGGATCATGGTCAGGGAAAACTACAAAAAACCTTGACCCAGAAAATATTACAAATTAAACAACAAATATTATAAATAGTACAAAAAAATGCAATCAATAATATTTTTTTTTATATATGTATATAATAATCTTATCCTTATCCTTAATGAACACGTCTTTTTAAAAATTTTCGCGTTTGCTCTGTTTTTGTCGATTCTAAACTTAACAAGATTTTCATCGGAAGAATAATTAACATAGTCCGAATGGGATGTTTTTTTACTAGCGACTGCTGACCTGCATTTTTCATTAAACCACTTTTTCTTTTTGGAGAAAGGAATAAAATTTTTCATTCATAGCAAAATGGTTGGCGTAGTAAGTCGAGATACTTCATCAGCATTATTGTTGGAAAAGCAGGTTGACCAATCAAATGAGCTATAAAATTGATTAAGGAGCTCCCAGTTAGCATTTTTGAAGTGCCAGAGTCGTCTTTTAGGAACGGCATAAAAAATTTGCTATTAGCAGAGCGTGTTCGAAAAGTTCGAATGAAGCAGATAAATCGATTGAATATTTCTCTGGCATAGTAGTTAGAAATAATTCTAAAAGGTGAGGTTATTGACCGGATACCTAGTAGGCTTATCGACGAGTTGGGTAAGAAGATTTATATTTGCAAATAGTTCTGCGGTTTCACCTGCTCGATCTCTACAATTCGAAAAGGTCAACTAAGTATCATTGTGGACATTGAAATCGCGCAAGACTACCAATTCTGATGTTGGAGAGTAGTGCTAAATCTTGTCTATCGTTTCCGATAAATACTCAAATTCATTGCTAGTGTCATTAGGGACTACGATATAGGGAACAAATAAATATAGAAAGGTTTGAAATTTTAATTTCTATCCATAACGAATTGAAAAGGGGATTACTGTTCGGGACAATAACAGTAGTCACACTAAAACATAAAAAATATCATCTCGAACGAAGAGAATAACTCCTCGATATGTAACCAAATCGCCTACACGACGATACCCGGACATTGAAAATCATTAGGGGTACCCAAATAAGAAACCTGCGTTTCACATAAACCAAGAACCGCAGGTTTATTCGCGTCAAGACGGGATACGACCGAGTTAAAATTTCCTTTGAAGCCACGAATATTTGTGAAAAAATTTCAAAATGAGAATTCATTTCACAACGTAAAATTAACGAACCGTCGAGATCGAGAATAGAAACGTAAAATTAGAATTTAAATAACTAAATAAAATTAAAAATAATAACGATAACAAGAATTTTTTAAGCCAACCACTCAGTAGTGCAACGTAACGGATTCGCTTGTAGTACCAGGCCTTACAAACGAAAAAGTCATGTACAACTACTGATTCGATTAGTTTACAAAAATTCTGTTTTTAAAACTACAAAAATTTAAATTTTATAAAATGTTGACTAAACTTGTTCGCTGAAGTTCAGTTGGTCCTTGTACAATATTGTATATCGGATTCAACGAAGCCCCAGATGTAAAATTAATGTTGTCCACATAGACAGATTATCAAGGTACAATGTCATGTTAATGTTACGAAAACAGATTTAGTACAATTTGCAGCGCTTATTATACCTCAGTATAATTACTCGAAGTTATATATTATGAAGTTGAATGTACTGTTCCAGTAGTATTTATCTTTTATTGAACAATCTTATTGCACACTTGATAAATAACAAAAAAAAAACATAACTACAATGAAACCAATAACCAAATGTTAAAAATATTGAAAATTACATATTAAATATCAGCATAATATTATATGCACAATTCCAATCTATAATCTCATTGGCATCATCGTCCCTACACAAGATATTCATCAACTCTCTCTCTCTCTGAATAACTTAAAAAATATTAAAATAATTATTATATTAATCATTATAATGTAATTCAATCAATATTCAATAATATTACCAATTAACTATTGATATTAACATTAACACTCAAAATTAAATTTTCTTCCTTATTATTACAATGCTTCGTTAATCATCTAATCATGTATGAACTGTAATACAACGCTAAAAATTAAAGCTTATAAATAACAAATCTATTAAGATGGTAAATAAATGTGCAACACGTGCAAGCAAGAAAATTGTGCGAAAGCAACCTCACACAAAATCAACTAGCTAAACTGTGATGGTTGCAAAAATTGGTACCATGCTATATGTATCGGAGCGCCTAATGAGGTCGACTTCGACTTCCTAAAATCCAAAACACATTGGTGCTGCTCTACTTGCATTATGGACAGTATTATTGGTCGTGTCGTTGCAGGCCTAGTAAATGAAAAAATTAGCGAACAGAGGACATCGAAAAATGGGTCTCTAAAAACTTAGACGCTATGTGGCCAGATATCACATCCTATTGTGACAAAATCAAGCATGGTATCAGAGCCGAATTTAATATGGATAATGCTAGACTAACCGAACAAATTTCCCAAATGCAGAAACATATCGATCACCAAATCAGACTCGATGAACTAAAGTACAAAAAAGCATTAGTGTATTTATATTATATGGCATCCCTGTTGAAATTAACGGTTTTAAACTTTTCAGAAATGATAGGTTAAACAAAAAAGGTGGAGGAGTAGCTTTCTATCTGCGCAGTGAATTTGCAAAACACTACCGTGTAAAACTATACGCGAAAGGCTCATCCAATAACATAGAATACCTAGCTTTAAACTTTATCTTAAATGGTTCAAAAATTGTAATTTGTGTTGCATTCATGCACCTTCGTGGTCTTCCACTGGACGAATTAAATGAAATATTATCCAAGCTAGTCGAGGCCCATGATACAATCATACTAATGGGTGACCTTAACATAAATTTTCTTAACTTGGCTGAAAGCCGTCGCTTGAAGAACATTTTTGATTCCTTGAACTTGTTTACCACTCAAACACAACCTACCAAAACTTGCGATACCACTGAAAGTCTACTCGACTATATTGTCTCCAATATCCCTAATAAAACTTCCAATTTCATGCAAAAGCCTTTCATAGACCATGACCTAATTGCAATTGTTTTCATCCTACCTAACCATCCTCCTGATGAATACATATTTTCTCGAAATTACAACAATATCAATATTCCTGAACTTCACGCCGATTTACTTAACATAAACTGGGTTTTTTTTTTGATGAAGCTCATTCAATTGATATGAAGTTTGATTTCTTCTATAATTCTATATATACTGCCCTGAATCAACATGCTCCCTTCAAAATGACTAAACTGAGATACAATCCGATACCTTGGTTTAACTACAATATTCAAAACAAAAAACAGTTGTTTATCGTAGCTAAAAACATCTGGAAAAGATCTCGTACTATCGAAAATAAAATGACCTATAAACGGCTTGATAAAGAACTCAATAAAATGATTAGAAGTGCCAAAAAGAGATATTTATTTAAAAAACTAAATTCCAATCTTGACACCAAAACTCTATGCAAAAATATCAACAAAGAAAGCTTAAAAACCAAAGATTCGATTGAACTAGTCGACAAGTTTTCCCCTAATGAACTCAATGAAGAATTCGTTAAACTTCCAGTAATAACCAACAACTCAAACTTACCTCAATCGAATTCAGGGCATCAGAACTTCCTACACACTAGGGTTACTAGAAATGAGTTTAACTTCTCTAACATCGCTGATTATTATGTCTCAAAAACAAAATTGTTGATATAAATGGATTTAAATCTCGTCAGTTACTTTTATCTGCAGGTGTACCTCAAGGTTCCATCATGGGTCCACTTATATTTGCGATGTACATAAACGACATCGGAAACTCAATTCCATTTTCAAATTTTCACCTCTTTGCAGATGACTTACAAATTATCCGCGAAGACAACATCAACAATAGGAATCCAAGTATAGCTTTAAATGAAGCAATTAGTGAAATCTATAATGATATCAGTCACATTATAACTAGGTCAAACGACAATCAGCTCCTTCTCAATCCGATAAAATCCCAAGCCATCATATTTTCAAGAAAAAAATCTAATCACCTATGAATCAACGTTACTCAAAATAAAGGTTGGTCAAAATCTTATACCCTTCACCGATACGATAAAAAACTTAGGATTAACCCTAGAAAAAAATCTCGATTGGTCAGTTCATGTAAATTCAACAATACAAAAAGAGCAGGGTAGGCTGTATCGTCTACACGGCCGCGAGGGTTTTGAGCGTGAACGTTTACAAACATTTACTGACAAAGCACTGTTTATTTTTAAATTCTCTATATTAACTTCCCGTGCCCGTGTGTTTGTTTGTGAATTTGTGGATTTGTTTGTCGTGGAATCTTGCGAGCAATTTTTAACCCACTTCCCAAAGTCCTATTTCATTGAAATTTTGCACACATGCATATCTCCGATGAGAACACTATCTATTAATTTTGGGCCCCTCGGGCCTCGGGGCGGGGGGCTCCCATACAAATATTTTACAAAATTTACCCGATTTTCTTCAAATTTTATATACATGTTTAACTCCGATGGACAACACTTTTGTAAAAATTTTGGAGACCCCAGGCCACAGGGTCGTGAGGCCCCATACAATTTTGTTTAAAAAATTAACCCGACTTTCTTCAAATTTTATACACATATGTATCTCAGATGGACAACACTTTTTGTAAAAATTTTGAACAATCGGGCCCCGGGGTCGGGGGGCACCCATACAAATTTTTTACAGAATTGACCCGATTTTCTTAAAATTTTATACGCATGTGTATCTCCGATGCACAACACTTTTGCGAACATTTGGAAGTGATCTGGCCCCTGCGTCGGGGGGCACCCATACAAATTTTATAAAAAAGTACCCGATTTTCTTCAAATTTTATACGCATGTGTAATTCCGATGCACAACACTTTTCTTAAAATTGGAAGTAATCGAGCGCAGAAAACTGCATATTGTGTATCCCCGATTAGAGAATTTACACGAAAAAATTTAATTTTTATTGGTTGTTTTTTATTTTTTTTTATTTAATTTTATTTAATTTTTATGTATGTTCATTTAACTTAAATTAAAGTGTTTATCTAGTTTTTCAGTTTATGTTGTTATAAAAAAAAATCCGAGTTTAAACCTTTGAATTCAATTCATTTAGTAATGTAATGTGAGTTGAGCAGAGAACCAACCAACAGAGACTATACTACACTACTACTTCTCTATAAAAGGTTTTGCTTTACGGGCTCACATGTGACGTTTAGACGTCATACGAGTATATTTCAGAGGGTGCAGCTTTATTGGCCAAAAACCATTGGGGTAAAACACTAAATTGGTTATTTATGGGTTGTTTTTTTCATCATTAAATTTCTTTTGCATGGTTCTCTCCCTTCTGTAATTGATCGAAGAGTTATTTACTCTAGTTACTGTATCCATGTGTAAGGATAAGATGAGCGAAAAGAAAAGGAAATAGTTGCAGCGAAACTTGCAAGTTGTCAATTTGTCATTGTTATATGCCTCTTTTTTTGTAACTTATAGTAGTATTTTTTTCTGTAACACGACCAAACACGACAGCACTGTATCACTTTATGAAATGGTATGGTGATAGAACGAGCAGAGCAGAGTACCGATAGAAAATGAACAGAGACTATACTATCACTACGGCTGCGGTAAAGAAAAAAAAATGGCAAGCAGTCGGTATGCACGAAATTGCGGCTACATTTTAAACCGACTTACAGTCTGCTTGTAGGGCGACAATTCGACATTTACATTTTGCTATTTGCATCCAATTTAAAGTGGCTGCGTAAACTGCGCATTTTTTCGATTTTTCTTTACTGCATTGGCTGGAAAAGTGAATTTTTGACCAACATGCAGCATAAACTGTGCAGCGGCTGAATTCTTGACCGCAGTTGTTCAATAAAAACAAAAATTCTAATAACTAATCTCTATTTCTTGACCGCAGCCTACTACTACATATGTTTGTTTCGTTCTGCTGAAGCTATGAGCTTGATTGTACGTTATTGAAATCACATATATCATCATCAATCACATCACATGCAACAGAAGAAATAATTTATAAGCTGATTTAAATGTTCAGAACAATTTGCATATTGGATATTGCATATCACTGCACAAACACAGTAATGCAGTTGCGTCGATACTACTAGAGCTGTTAAAAAAATAAGTGCGTGTAATCTTAACGCGCGGTTGGAGTGAAATTCTTAGCCTTTGTGTCCAATATTACGATTAAATTAAAAGGCACGAGTCGCTTGAGAAATTGCTTAATTCCAGAAATTCCAGCCAATGATTATCATATTTCAGAATTTCTATAGGAACAAGTCTTATATTCGCATCTTAGTCCTACATTCCGAATTTTATGCGAATGACTTGAAAAATTGCTTTGTTTCAGAAATTCTAGACCATAATGATCATATTCAAGAATTTCCATAGCAAGAAGTCTTGTAGTCGCATTTTAGTCCTTCATTCCGAATTTCATGCGAATCGCTTGAGAAATTGCGTTGTTCCAGAAATTCCAGACCGAAATGATCATATTCCAGAATTTCCATAGCAAGAAATCTTATAGTCACATCTTAGTCTTCCGAATTTCGCTTGAAAAATTGCTTTGTTCCAAAAATTCCAGACAATAATGATCATATTCCAGAATTTCCATAGGAAAAAATCTTATATTCGCATCTTAGTCCTACATTCCGAATTTCATGCAAATCGCTTGAGAAATTGCTTTGTTCCCGACATTCCAGACAATAATGATCTTATTCCTTAATTTCCATAGCCAGAAGTCTTATAGTCGCATCTTTGTCCTACATTCCGAATTTCATGCGAATCGCTTGGGAAATGGGTTAGTTGCCAAAGTACTGACATTTAAAAGTGGCTCACTTAACAGTGTGACGCTTAACAGTGATCACAACAGTGGGACATTTAACAGTGATCACAACGATGTATCACTTAACATTTTTGAACATGCACCCCTTATACCTTGTAGTGAGACGTTGTCACGTCAAAAAAGTACAACGGACTTAGACCCCTTTGGAGAAGTGCTTCATTCTTCATTTCTCCGAAAACACGCATGCTATTAGCTATTTCACTGATCTTAAGTAACATATCATACTGCGACGTTTTCTTCGATCTGAATTAAAATTTATTCTCTAAAATTAAACGTGTATACAATTCCTGCTTAAGATATATTTTTGGCTTAAAACGCAGAGACAGTCTTTCACCTTATTATAACAAAATTTTCGGATGCTCTTTGGTCAATTACTTCAACATTAGACACTTAAGCTTAATTCACAATATCATCAACAATCGCCAACCCAGTTATCTATAAATAAACACAGTCCCTAAGAACACAAAACATAATCTTACCAAGAGCAATCACCACCCTTATGAAGAGCTCGTTTCTATGGAGGGGTACCAGCCAATTCCTACAAATATTAAAAACATTACACGTTTGGACAGTTTCAAATCAGAGTGTCAGTTAAACTTTTATAATCAATAATCCATGGGCATACAAAAAATTTAGTAAACTGTATTGTCATCATTATAAGATCGTTATAATTCTATCCACTATGTTTTATTCTTAATCAGTTTTTATTGTTACATAATCCTTGTAATTATACTTTTTGTTCTTGATTCATTCACATGTACTTGAAATCACCATTTAAAAACATTATAATAAAGTATTATTATTATTGTTATATATCAGAACACAAATTGTCATTATACTTTGTTATATCATGCTAATACATATAAAGTTATTGCTGTTAGTACAGTGGAATTTCTTGTAATTACATATAACGACCCTGTTGTCGTATTGTACAAAAAAATTTAAATAAACTAAACTGAACTAAACTAGTAGTTGTACTAGTATGTACTCATACGTGTAGCTGCACTTGCATGTACTTATTATTGTTGTTTATTCCATTTAAACTTTTATGTACTTGTTAGTTGGTGCGTTATATGAAAGAATTTACATGTTTGTTCTTGTACTTGCTAGATTATTCCAACGGAACCGAATTGGGTATAAATAGCCCGCTCTGCATGACAGTAAGTTATTGACTAGATCTGTACTAGACTGTATGCATATAGAAAGAGCAGTTTTATTTGTGTTATTGCGAAGACTATTGTTATTCGTGTAAATAAAAAGTAATCGCCAGAGTAAATTTGTGAACTCTGGCTTTTTAGAATAAAAGTTGTAATTTGTGAATAAACGTACTTGTGTTGTGTTTTTATTTGCAAAATCAATTCCGAACTCTTAAGTAAGCCTACATTTTGTAACAATATACTGTTGACTGCACAAGAGAAAGTTGTAGTCGTTGCCAACACCGTCCTTAAACAAAGAATCTCAGAAGGCAGTTTTATAATAATGGGAATCGAAGATGTCATTTCACACCCATCTTTTAAATCGGCTCTACATATTGCAATTTTAGTTGCAATTTCTTCTACGTCGAAATGTTGCAACAATCGTCGTATATAATCCAATTCCTGCTCAAATACATCATCTATATGTCTTTATATATAAAATAGAGAATATATTTGTATATATATTTGTATATATATTTGTGCCTAACTAGCTCTGGAACGCATTGATCAATTTCAACCAAACTTGGTATACATATTAGTTACTATCTGGAATCAAATATAGGTGGTGGGGGGTAGCACGTTTTTTTGCTGGGGTAGGCGTGGCAGCCGATATTAGTGTCGGACCCATCGTTTTCGGTATCGCCGAGACGAATAGTGCTGGTATGGGTGAGTTATATTCCCGCAGGGGATATTATTATCGATTCTATGGTTTTCGGGGTCGCTGAGTTGAATGGTGGTGGTAAGACAGCTCTAAGGGGAGGGGGTCGATAACTGATTGGGGGTGAAACATATTAGTGTCGATTCTATGGTTTCGGCGTTGCTGAGTGGAATGCTGATGGTAAGACAGCTCTAGGGGGATGCGGTCGATAACTGAGGGGGGGGGGGGAGGAGACCGATATTAGTGTCGATTTTATGGGGTCGCTGAGTTGAATGGTTATGGTAAGACAGCTCTAGAGGGAAGGGATCGATAACTGCGGGGGGTGGCTGATATTAGTGTTGATTCAATGGTTTTCGGGGTCGCTGAGTTGAACGGTGATGGTTACACAGCCCTAGGTGGATGGGGTTGATAACTGATGGGGGGGGTGTCCGATATTAATGTCGATTCTATAGTTTATGCTGAGTTGAATGGTGATGCTAAGACAGCCCTAGGTGGCTTGGGTCGAGAGCTGAGGGGGGGACCGATATTAGTGTCGATTCTATAGTTTTGGGGCCGCTGAGTTTAATGGTGATGCTATGGTGATGCTCAGACAGTCATAGGGGGATGGGTCAATAACTGAGCGGGGTGACCGATATTAGTGTCGGTTATGTAGTTTTCAGGGTAGCTGAGTGGAATGGTGATACTAAGACAGTCCTAGAGGGATGGGGTAGATAGCTGGGAGGGATTACCGATATTAGTGTCAATTCTATAGTTCTCGGGGCCACTGAGATGAATAGTGTTGGTAGGACATTTCTATGTATGAGTTGTTTTTCCGGAGAGGGGAGGGTGACCGATATTAGTGTCGATCCCATAGTTTTCGGGATCGCTGAGATGAATAGTGGTGCTTAGAATGGTACTCGGCGACCGGCAACTGAATGGATTTCGGGTGAACAGGGACAGAGTGAGACAGTTTTTATCCCACGGATAGCACTCATTTCGATACCTCTACCTTTTAAATTTAAGAGATTGCAATTTCTAGTAAAACTTTCGCTTTCGATGACGATCCATAATTCGGACAGTTTATTGCGGAGATTTGAGACACATTTTTTTTTGCTTGCTATAGGATGGGTTCACCTAAAAAATTATTTATTCTTGCTCTTGAAGGTGAAACTAAAAGCATTGTATACAACCAAGTTTTGTTTAAATTTTGTAACGTTGTTCGCTCGGGTGACGCTAGCCGGTCACCCAGGGTTCGTTTTGCTTGTTTGTTTTCGTTCTTTTGTGTTTTCTTCCTTACAATTTACAATTTTAATATACTTATATCGAATACTTATTATACTTAGCTACCTGCCTAACGTAATCTAAGGTGGGCACTCGGAGGGCGTTCGAGAGGAACTCCCGGCTCTAAGACGCAGTTAGCAGAAGCAAAAGCAATCAACGACTGCTAACTACGTACTTGAAAGTACTACAGAGCACACGGAGGGCGTTCGGGATGAACGGCTCGGCTCTAAGCCGTAGTTAGCAGAAGCAAAAGCAATCAACGACTGCTAACTACGTACTTGAAAGTACTACGGAGCACACGGATGGCGTTGGGGAAGAACGGCTCGGCTCTAAGCCGTAGTTAGCAGAAGCAAAAGCAATCAACGACTGCTAACTACGTACTTGAAAGTACTACGGAGCACACGGAGGCGTTCGGGAAGAACGGCTCGGCTCTAAGCCGTAGTTAGCAGAAGTAAAAGCAATCAACGAATGCTAACTACGTACTTGAAAGTACTACGGAGCACACGGAGGGCGTTCGGGAAGAACGGCTCGGCTCTAAGCCGTAGTTAGCAGAAGTAAAAGCAATCAACGAATGCTAACTACGTACTTGAAAGTACTACGGAGCACACGGAGGGCGTTCGGGAAGAACGGCTCGGCTCTAAGCCGTAGTTAGCAGAAGTAAAAGCAATCAACGAATGCTAACTACGTACTTGAAAGTACTAGTGGAACTTACGGTGGGCGTTCGAGTAGAACAACACAGTTCCCAGATATAGCATAAGCAAAGTACAAAAGCAATCAATACTTTGTAAAGCTATATCAATTCAAAAAGGTAGCGGGAGTGTTTTTGTTATGGGAGAATTACTTATCGTATTTATCGGACAGAATACTCTTCTCCACACTTCCCGATTTGTTCTGGATTTTCGCGTCCCATGTCATTACTTAAATCTTTCGATTTGTTGGGAATTCTATTTCCCCGAATATTGTATGATAAATTGTTCGTATACGAATGGTATACATACAATTTATTCCCTTTGCGTATTTTTGTGTTATTATTGTTGTAATTGTTCGTTATTACTTTTATTGTTCTTATTATTATTGCTATTATGACATGGGCCGCGACAGGAGTCGAGTCTATTCAATGGGTTTTCTATGCTTATTCATAATGCTTACTATATACCTACATTTTGCCGTGCGGTTTGTATTACATTTCTGTTCGGTATGTACTAATGTATAATATTCATATTTTGCCATACGGTTTGTAACGTTTTTAATTTACGTATAAATTAACTTCGTTACATTCCCCTCCTACTTCGGGGTGGGTAAACAAAAAAACTCTTTTATAACTTAATTAATTAATTAATCGAGTGAACGCTCGGTTGGTGCGGTCACTTGGTCACTTTGGGATTACCTTTATTTTTGTGCCAGTCACCGGCCCGAGTTACAGTGTGGCTAAATAAATTTATGAGATGTTTGTATATATAAAGAGTTTTTTTTCCTTTTTTCTTTTTTTGTTTTTTGTTTATTAAAAAAAATTCTCTTCTTCCTACACGACTTCTTATAATATGTTAAAAAAAATCCACATCCTTAACCTAGTATTGATAATTTGAGTGATAATGATTAATATATATTTTCTCTTGAACAAATTCTTAACTTAATAGTGATAATAATATTTTGAATGATAATGATAATTAATTTTAATTTATAATAATAATAATAATAATAATGTCTTGTATGTGATAATAATAAATTCGTTTTTTTTCTTCTCTTTTTTTTTGTTTATATTTTTTTTTCCATACAAGTTCTTAACCTAATAATAACAATAAATCTTTAAAGGTGATAATAATAATAATAAATTTTTTTTTTTGATTCAAAAGTAATAATAATTCAAAAGTAATAATAATTCAAAAGTAATCACAATTCAAAAGTAATAATAATTCAAAAGTAATAAATAAATTCTAAAGTCCTGGTTAGTTGCATGGTGATGGTGGTGTTGATGTTGATGTTGATGTTGTTGTTGATGCTCTTACGGGGGTGTTTGCGTTGAGCCGGATGGTGAGGGAGCTGGTTTTGTCTGCTTTCAGAAGGATGGTTTGGTCGTCTGTTTGTGTCCCATAGATCATTCCGCAGAGGCCACGTAGTCGGAACCTCCTCCTCTTCAGTCCTCCCAAGGGCTGGGGTTGCTGCATCAGTAGTCCTTTGAAGGCTTCTGGATTGAAAGGACTGCTTCTGGCTATCTCGGTGAATGCTGTCATTTGGAGTTCTTTATTAATGAGTTTGTGGGTCTGGTAGGGTTGTGTTGTATGGGTTGGTGATGGGTTTGTCGGTAGTGGGGAGACTGGTGTGTTTTGGGTTTGGGTAGGAGGTCTGTAAACTAATTGGGAGAGTATTTGGATTTTCTTTCGGGAGGGGGGGTTGCTGGTGATTGGTGGTAGCAATTTGGACGGTCCAGCCGTAGGATTGAGCCTGATAAAGGGACTTGTTACTTGTCAGCGGACGTTTTGGGGGTGGAGGCCGCTTCTTCCACGCGGTCTCTCGCACTACCTGTTGGGCGGTTTTCTGCGGTGGCGGTGGTGCCAACACGGGACGTGGCTGGGTGCGTCGGTGGGTCCCCGGTGTTGGATCAGCGTCGGTGAATTTGGTGCGCGGTGATGTTCGCTGGAGGACATCTTGTCTACTACGAAATCGTGTTGCGGGAGCTCGCAGTTGACTATACCTGCCACATGGGTTTTCCCGATCTGTGGTTGTTGGGATATTTCCTTGATATCCTTCACGTGTGAGGTGATAGTTTTGTTGTGGTCTCCTTCGAGTATAAAGATTACGGGCGATTTCTTCTTCTTTACCCTGTACGACCCTATATATTTAGGTGCGAGTTTCGCGGCGAACTGTTGGGCGGCGCAAGAGAGCGGTCGGTGTCGGTAGTACACCATCTCTCCTATGGCTGGAGTCCACGGGCGTCGGCGGAGGTCGTAATATCGCTTTTGTGTGCCAAATGCCTTGGCCAGGTTTATTTTGACTAGTTCTTGAATTTCTTGAAGGTTGTGTATGCGGTTATTTTCATCGGGTTCGGTGTTTAGAGGTATGTCCGGTGATGACGGTAGGCGTAGTTCGCGACCGAAATTAAGGTACGCGGCGGAGTAGCCTGTCGTCTCGTTTCGGCCGGTGTTCATGGCCAGCATGAGTTCTGGGAGATATTCGTCCCATTTTCGATGGTCTTTTTGGACGTATTGGGCCACCATTGTTTTTATGACTCGGTTCATTCGCTCCGTAGGGTTTCCCTGTGGAGTGTAAGGCGGTGTGAACTTTTGCTTGATTCGGAGTTGAGCGAGCAGTTCTTGGAACTGCCTGCTTCGGTATTGGGTGCCATTATCGGTAATTAAAGTTCTTGGACATCCATACCGGCTGAGGATGCGTTCCTTGAAACTTTTTATCAATGCAGGAGTGGTAGCGTCTCGGAGGGCTACAAACTCCTTCCACTTGGAAAATTTGTCGTGGAATACTAGTATTGCATGGTATTCCCTTTTGTTGACCTTGGAGTGGGCCGATGAAGTCTGAGCATGCCACTTCCCATCGATAGTTGGATTCCGTCATCTGCATTTCTCCAGCGGGTTTTCTGGCATGTATTTTATATTCTAGGCACGTCGGGCACTGGCGGACAAACCGTTCATTCAATTGCCGAAAGTCAACGCATAGCCTCCAGGTTCCTTGCTTTTTCCTCACGAGCACTATGGGCGAGCTATATGGGCTATTTGATGGTTCGATTTTTTCTTCAGCCAATAGTTTATCTATCTCTTCGTTGATGACCGATTTCATGGCTGCGCTTCTCGGCATATACCTTTGCTTGAAGGGTCGGTAATGCTTGAGTCGAATCTCGTGTTCGGTGATGGTCGTCGGTCCTTTAAAGCTTTCGAATATGGGTAATTCTATGGACAACAGTTTTTCTAGCTGTTGTTTTTCCGTCACGAGGCTTCGGATAATTGACGGCCTTGATTCAGGTTGCGCTGCTATAACATTTTCGCCACAGTTAATAGTGAATCCAAATTTTGACAGAAATTCTGTTCCGATCAAGAATTCATCCAAAAGTTTCGGAATATACACAAATTCTTGTGTGAACTTAGGTCTAACATATATGCTTGCCGAGCGGTGACAGTCGATTTATCGGCCAAGGCAAATGTTATTGAGATCGGTCGGACTGGTACACCGTGCTTTATGCATAGGCTTCGGACGGTCTTCTTCGTCGGTGTCGATAACGACGTCGTACAGGCGGTTTTGAAATTTGATGGGTATGGTGTATGAGGCGTGGGTTGAAACGGTGGGAGTGGGCGCGTCTAATGCCTCATGGTGTTGGACGGCCTGTTGGTGTTTTCCGGTTGGCAGTTGCAATGTCTGCTTCGTACATCATTTGTACCACAGTATGAGCAAAATAATCGGCGATTCTGACGACAAGTTCGACGAGTATGTCCGGACTGGCCGCAAGTCCAGCAGCAGGTTCTTCGGTCATAGTTACTGGTAAATTGCGGGCGGACTGGTGACTGGTGATGTTTCACATCGCTGGTAATCGGTATGTGATGCGGTATTGTGCTGGTATTTGGTACCTGATGCGGATATGTTACCTCGTTGGTAACCGGTATATGATTTGGTATGATGTGGTATATTGCTGGTATTGGTATTTTGACGATGATGCGGATATGTTACATCGTGGTTCCTCGGTGGATGATGCGGTCTATTACTGGTATTTGGACCATGATGCGAATATGTTACCTCGTTGGTAATCGGTATGTGATGCGGTATATTGCTGGTATGATGCGGATATGTTACATCGTTGTTAACTGGTCGAGAAGTCTGGATCGGTAGATGTGGCGTAGGCATGGCTGATTGATTCGCTGACCTGTTCTGGTAGAACGGTGTTGCGGCCTGACGAAATGGCGGGGCGGTCGGTTGAAACGGTGGCGCGCTAGTACGTAACGCTGGCGGTCGTACTGGTGCTGCAGAAGGTCGAGAGGGGGGTTGCTCGCTTAAAAGGCATTCAAAATCTTCAATGAGTGAGGTTAGTTCCGATAGCGTCGTGAACTCCCTTCTTTTTATGTAATGACGATAATCCGGTCGTAGGTTATCATAGATGCGATTTAATTTTTCCCCGGTGGTGAGCGACATCTGCCATCGCATCAGTGCTTGTATGGAAGTTATATAATCTTTCCCCTTCTCTCTGCTTTCTGCGTTCGGTTCCGAATGCGGTCCCAGAGTTGCTCAGCAAATCGTGGCGGTAAGAAGAAGCGACGTAATTCCTCGCTAAACTCTTCCCACGTACCAAGAAAATCCTTATTGTTACGAAACCAGATAAGTGCGTTCCCTTAAAGTAGCTCTGGTAGTGTTCGTACTACCAGGTCGAGTGGCAATTGGTAGAATTCGGCGAGTTCCTCCACCCTTTCTAGGAACTCTTATGGGTTATTATTTCCCCCTTCGTATCTTACGTTCCACCTTCTTACCTTATCCATCACTTCCGCATCGGAAGGACGATAAGTCTGTGTCGGTTGTACTTCTGAGTAGGAAGTAAATGGAATGCTCGGTGTCGGTTTCGGTTGTACATGGATTTCCATGCTCGGTGTATTCAGGTTATGAGTCTGTGTTTCCGTTGGCTTTGAGTACGTGATGTTCGGAATTTTTGGCCGGTGTGTGGTTGTGGTCTGGGATTCCATGCTTGATAGTAGTGTGTCGGTGGTGAGCTTCGGTTCGATCGTTGGTAAATCGCTACAAGATTTGTGTTTCTTTAGCTCGGTAGAGAGTAGTTTGCGTAGCTCATCAACACTACCACTTTGGTTAATACCACGACGACACAGTTCGTTTAGTAACTCCTCTTTCCGAAGTGAGTATACTCCGGAAACACTAAGACCAGTCTCCTCGGTGGACATTATTATGTATATCTATAGCTTTTCTCTCGGCAGTATTTGACAATTTGTATATTTCTATGGTCTGGTACTCCCCCGTTGGTGCCAAAACTAATTTTAGTGGTGACGCATTCACCAATGTAAACCAAATTGTAATGCAGCGTTTCTGCCGGTCGGTGCTTTCTGGTCGGTTATTTTAATATAGAAAGAAAAATATGGTTTTCTTTTCTCGGTCTCGGTCGGTGATGCGACTTTAAAAATTTGTAACGTTGTTCGCTCGGGTGACGCTCGCCGGTCACCCAGGGTTCGTTTTGCTTGTTTGTTACAAATTAAAGAGTTTTGTGGGTTTTCGTTCTTTTGTGTTTTATTTATTATTTTTGTGTTTTCTTCCTTACAATTTACAATTTTAATATACTTATATCGAATACTTATTTTACTTAGCTACCTGCCTAACGTAATCTAAGGTGGGCACTCGGAGGGCGTTCGAGAGAAACTCCCGGCTCTAAGTCGCAGTTAGCAGAAGCAAAAGCAATCAACGACTGCTAACTACGTACTTGAAAGTACTACGGAGCACACGGAGGGCGTTCGGGAAGAACGGCTCGGCTCTAAGCCGTAGTTAGCAGAAGCAAAAGCAATCAACGACTGCTAACTACGTACTTGAAAGTACTACGGAGCACACGGATGGCGTTCGGGAAGAACGGCTCGGCTCTAAGCCGTAGTTAGCAGAAGTAAAAGCAATCAACGACTGCTAACTACGTACTTGAAAGTACTAGTGGAAATTACGGTGGGCGTTCGAGTAGAACAACACAGTTCCCAGATTTAATTCAAAAAGGTAGCGGGAGTGTTTTTGTTATGGGAGAATTACTTATCGTCTTTATCGGACAGAATACTCTTCTCCACACTTCCCGATTTGTTGTGGATTTTCGCGTCCCATGTCATTACTTAAATCTTTCGATTTGTTTGGAATTCTATTTCCCCGAATATTGTATGATAAATTGTTCGTATACGAATGGTATACATACAATTTATTCCCTCGGTATGTACTTATGTATAATATATATATTTTGCCGTGCGGTTTGTATTACATTTCTGTTCGGTATGTATAATATTTATATTTTGCCGTGCGGTTTGTATTACATTTCTGTTCGGTATGTACCAATGTATAATATTCATATTTTGCCGTACGGTTTGTAACGTTGTTAATTTACGTATAAATTAACTTCGTTACAATTTTATATTATTTATTTTTTTTTATTTTTTTTATAGTTTGAATACTATAGCTCAAATTTAAAATACTTATTTTGTTAAAAAAAATTTAAATTTTACCTTAAAGATAGATTGAGATGAATAAATCTGGGCAAGGCCGGGTAATCAGCTAGTACTAAATATAACTTGATATTATCCGTTAAACCAACAGATTCCAACAAAAATTACGGAGATTTGAAATTTTTTTTCCTTTTTTTTATAATTTGCGCACGTAAAAAGGGGTTCGCACCCTTATTATGTTCGGCAATATGCTTGGCACAGCGTGGGCGTTAAGGAAAAGGAAAAGAAGAGAGGAGATGTCTATGAGATTGTGTCTTGAATGTCTGTGGATCATAGTGATGTGGAAAGACAGAGCTTGGCGGTTTTGTATTCTATCTAGCTGATGCAAGGTGGTTTTAGGCGCACCAGACCAGATATGACAATTGTACTCAAGTTTAGGGCGAATAAGAACCTTGTAGATAGTAGCCAGGTCAGAGGGGGTGAAACATTTCTTGCACCGGGTTAGAAAACCTAAACATTTCGCAGCATTCTTGGCGACGGTAAATATGTGGTCATTCCAACGAAGCTTGTCGTTGACGCACATACCGAGAATTGTGAGATTTTCAGTTTCCTCGATGCAAGTGCCATTCATGGATAATGGCATGGGATTTGGGATTCGCTTGGACGACAAGAGACAGCATTGGGTTTTGGAAGCGTTAAATTCTACTCGACTGTTTTCTCCTCATTTTATTATGCTGTCTAGGTCAGAGTTTAACGTGCTTAACATACGAAGTTGTTTGAGTTCGACATGAGATGTGGAGGGACGTTCCTCAAACTTATATGAGAAGCTGAGAGTGCTGTCGTCAGCGAATTGGATTAGAAGTCACAGATAAGAGATCATTTATAAAAATGAGAAAGAGTGTCCGGGACAGAACAGAGCCCTGGGGAACGCCAGCATTTATGTGGTGTATTTCAGACTTGAATCCGTCCAAGACAACTTGAATTGAGCGGTCCAAAAGATAGCTTCTAATCCAATGACGCAGTTTATCATCGACACCAATGGCACGCATTTTTGACAAAAGAGCTTGATGCCAAACTCTGTCAAATGCCTTAGAAATATCAAGTGCAACAGCTTTGCTTTCATCAAATTGATGCAAAGACCGGTTCCACTGTTCGGTGAGATCTACCATCAAATCACCAGTGGAACGTTGCCCACGAAATCCGTACTGCCGGTCACTAAGAATTTCATTGGTTTCAAGATATTTCATGAGCTGAAAATTTATCAGCGTTTCCATGACATTGGAAAGAATGGATGTAAGTGCTATGGGTCTTGGAAGAACACCTCTTCAGAACTAATGTGGAAATACCTTCTGGCCCAGCGGATTTGTGAATGTTGAGATCGTTTAAAACTCTAGCAACTGCACGAGTACGAATGAAGATCTGTCCCACAGAGTGTTCAATACTCGGGGGTGCAGGCGGCATCAATGCACAATCTGGAAGCGTGGAGCTAGCTGCAAAATGTGCAGCAAACAGATTGGCTTTGTCTTTAGAGTTGACAACTGGAGTGTCATTATAAATGAGCGTTGGAATGGCCGACGAGGCTATATTTTTGATTCTTTTCGCGAATTACCAAAAATTTTTACTATACCTTTGGGACATTGTAGTATTTTTTGCCTCAATTTTCGGTCTCGAATGACTCGCCGAAGATGAGCATTGCAATCATTTCTGGCTCGTTTAAACTTTTTTCGGTTTTCCTCTGTAGGGTTTGCTTTGTAAAACCGAAAGCATACCTCTCTAATCGTAGAAGCCTCTTTACAGCTCGAGTCGTACCATCCATCATCCTTTGGTTTGATAGACTTTCATAGACTTTCTCATACCAATAAGAATGATGTTTGTGATTGCATCAGCGGCGGCATCCACGTTGTTATCGCGAAACAATAGCGACCAGTTATAACTCCCAAAGAAGTTAAGGCCGTCCCAATTTCGCATTGGAACATGGCTGTTGCGCAGGAGGTTCAGGTTCGAATCCCAGCAACACCAAAAGTATTTTTCACGGTGTCCCACCTCTCGCGAATGGGTGACAAACGTTCCGAGAGTAATTAATACCTTGTCACGGAAAGCTTCTCATTTCGCCGTTCGGATCCGGCCTTAAATTGAAGGTCCCTTCCATTTCTGTCCAAAAATTAACATGTGCAGCACAAATGGTCGCGAGAAGTTAGGCCTTGGACCGCAATGGTCTGTCGCGCCAAATATTATTTATTATATATATTATTATTGGAACATTGGCTTAATTGAGGCAAAAGTTTGAACGCAACATCACTACGGACATAAATTGCGAGCCCGCGTCTTGGAAAAAGTATGGCACTAAGCAATACTCAGGCAGATTTAAATCTGAAGTATCAGAATTCATAAATACCTGAGTTTCGCTCAGTGCCAGAATTGCTGGACTGTGGACATTTACATGGGTGAATACAGCGAAAAAAATCGTTCTCAGCCCATGTATGTTCCTGAGATCCACTGGGAAACTACACATCACTACACAAAACAAACACACAAAACACAACTTCCCGCTTCTTTTAACCGAATTGAGAAGAGTATGTCTCAAATTGGATTATTAACACAAATTGTCGCCAGTGTTATGCCTTCACGACAAAATGAGTTAAATCACCAAAAGAAACAAACACTCACAATCCGTTATTCTTGAAGCTAAAGAACTAGATCATAAACAAACTGCCGCATGAAAAACATACGGCAGTTACGTTTCACTAAATTCGTTAGCTGTGCTGTTGATGATGGGCACAGGGACACACACACTGCACTTTGCACTTGATTGCAGGCCGAACGCGCGAACAGTTTGTTTGCACTTTTGATTTAATTTTTTTTTGTGCACAAATACACAACACTTAAACTTTTTTGTTGTTTTTTCACGCGAGTGCTGGAGTGCAGCACGACCGTGCCCAGCGGCGATTGAGAGACAACTCTGAGTTTGAGTTTAAATTTCGAGAGCTGTTTCTATTTCAAAAAGTTAATTCAATTTAGCAATTCTACTGCAGCCAATTTTAAGCTTTAAAGACTTGCAATAAAGACCCTATTTTTAATAGATTCTTAGCTGCACAAAACACCCTCTTATTTTTGAGGGTGTAGATAGTTGTTGTAGGTAGTTGGATACCTTTATTGTAAAAAATCAAAGAAAATAAATTAATCTTTTGGCCAACGAACTATTTCTAATGCCGAGTTTTCTTAATAATTGTTTAATGAGTTAAGTTTAAGTTTTTGACACAACAATTGGAAGTACCAAATCTTTTTTAATGACTTCATTCACCACAAATTGCGGCTTATCAATATAATATTAATATTATTTGAAAGTTTTTAAGCGGGAGTACAAAAGCCTTGTCTACCAGTGCACTTAAATTTCTTTTTTTCGCAATTTTTGAGCATGTCGGTAATTCCGATTAAATACGTCCACTTACTCGCATAATGAAAGGCTTTATTACTCCACTGGTTTCAGATTTAAATAACAAACTGGTATATGATTTTTTACGTTTTCCATAAATTTTTAAAAATGCTATTTAATTGAATATTCACTATGCTCACTATACTACGACTTCATTTTAAAATTCTAAATATCTGGATAAGTTGTTTTTAAATTCTCTATATTAACTTCGCGTGCCCGTGGCTGGCTGGCTGGCGGACTTGCACACCAAATGTTGTGATCAATTTTTAACCCACTTCCTAAAGCCCGATTTTATTGAAACTTTGCACACGTGTTGTATCTCCCACGACAACACCCATACAAATTTTGTAAAAAAAAGTAGCCGATTGTCTGAAAATTTCATACGCGAGTGTATCTTCGACGGACAAAACTTTTTGTAAGCATTTTGGCGTGATAGGACCCCGGTGTCGGAAGGCCCCATTAAAATTTTAAGAAATTAGCCCTATTTTCTTTGAATTTTATACAGAGCAGATTATTATGCACAATACTAAACGTTTAAAATTAAAAATGTATTTTACATGGTTATTTTACAATTTAGTTTTTAATAATTTTTCTGTTTCTGTGTGCACAGAAGTTTAGCTCGATAGTTTAGCATCAGAAGTGAACCTTTTAAACGGCTTTTCTGAAAATGGTAAAATGCTGTTTTTAGCTATATCATAGACGTATATACAATTTTTTATGTCTGTTTAACAGATTTTAACTAGTTAGTTATTACTATGACATCAGCTCAAAATTGGGAGAAGTGGAGAGAAATTTTTTGCGGGACGGACCGGAATTCGGAGTCAAATATGATAATAGTACGGGCGATATTTTGAAAAAAAAAACATAAATTGCTTTTAATTTTTTTTTGCGAATTTATAATACAAAACAATTGGCTTAAATAACGCTTAACTAGGGGATGTATTTTACGCTTGATGTAAATGGAAGAGAAAAAATAAAATAAATTTAACATAGTATACAAATAAAATTAAAATTAAAATAATGTAGTATGTAATATGAAATTAATGTCAACCTGAATAAAATATACAAAACATTAAAGGAAATATACAAAATTATGTATGCGTATAGGTATAAAATGGGTCATTCAACATTACAACAGAAAAAACACTTTTTTTGATTAAAGCTAATTAAGAATTAAGTGTAGAATTTAAGATTTAGACTTGAAATTTTCCGTTATTCAAATGATAATGATATATTATATATATATATATTAATATATATATATATATATTTATATATATATAAATATGTAAGTTTAAATTATATACAAGATTTGTGTACTTTTGGGTCTAGTTAAGCGATTCGTTTTTTTCTGCTTGGCGATAATATCTTCAGCATTGTTACTACAGGAGCTTCGAATGATAATGACACCATAAACGAGAAAAGATATGAGCAGACCACAAGCCCAAAGAATGTGACAACCTGAAATTAAAGATGTTTACGAAAATATGAATGAAAGGAGCTTTCAAAGAAACGTTCAATATTAAAACGTACCATTGAATCCCCGCCCAAGTGCATGGGCGCATCTGAGTTAAGAGCCATTGCACGAATAACAATTGGATGCACCAAATAAGCGCAATAGGTAACTCTTGAGAATGGATATATACATGGCGCTGAAAGTAGTGAATTAATGTATCCACCATGCCCCGTGGAACATGCTATTGTTATCCATGCCAAGGAAAGTGCCCATGCTGAATGACTTAGGGAACTGTATGCTGCGGCGGTAAATTGTGACAATTCCGTCTGGTACAGCCCAAATACAAGTACGAACAGATTGACCAGTGCTAATGCCCATGCAGTTAAAACAACAGATTTTGATAGCCTTATTTTGCAATTAGTTTTAAAGAGAATCCATCCAACTGCCATGCCAATGAGATAAGGACCCAGGCGAGTCCACGGTTTGTCGTAGATTTTATCAAATAGCGCCAGTGGATCATCTACGTTGGGTCGATGGTTATTTGTGAACGCAATCACAGCAGTAGTGATCCAGGACGATACCAAAAAGAAGACCATTGTGCAAGCAGAAAACTTAAAATGACGGACACCAATAATTAGAATGATAGCACCAATCATGTAAAACTGTGTATCGTTAGCCAGGTACCAACTCCAGAGCATACACTAGAACGAAAAAAATGGCTAAGTTGTACAAATAATGAAAAACATTAAATCAATTAAAGGACCTACCATTTCTTCGACGGGGAAAAGTGTGTTTATGTAAAGAACATTGCGCCACCAAAACTGTGGGCATGTAACATGATCCATTGTCGGTGGGTCGAAGATCGAGTAAGTGGCTAGATACTTCATTGATACTTGAACGACTCCCAAAACGAACATGTAGGGAGCAGTTAATCTGGATACAAAAATCAATTTTTAAGTTTCTGTTTTGTAAAAATAAAATTCTAGATATTGACTTTTTGCAGACCTCATAAATCGGTAGCCCACCAAACCAAGGAAATGGACGGCTCCAGCTGTGAATTCGTTAGCACCTTTAGTCAGCCTGTTCAACTTCCCTTTGGCGTTCGTTCTAAAGTAAATGTACGAGACGAGGAATCCACTGATGAAAAAGAAAGTATCCACACTGAACGGACCATTTGTGATCGCCTGGAAGAAGAAGTTCTTCTCGACATCTTTTCGCATTTCCATATTGTCAGAATATTTAAAAACAACAATACATGTGTGGCCTAAGATAACCCATGCCATAGAAAATGCGCGTAAACCATGGATCGAGGGAATTGTATCGGAACCGACATTTCGATCACATATGGCGTTGAAGTTCGTTATTACAGAAAACGAAAGTAGTAGTTCCGAGAATATACTAAGCTTTTCTGATGCATGAAAATGTCCTTCCAAATGTTCGTCTGGGTTGTTTTTGTTGACCACCGTGTGTGGCAAATTGAGAACAATATTCAAATCTTTAAGTGATTGCTTTTTTAAAGATTCACTTGTTCCCGAATCACTGTAGTCCGATGATGGACAACCAATACCGGAAGAGGCTTCACTGTTGTTTATCATTTCCTTATCCTGTCGTCGCAAAGCTTCCTTTAGTCGTCGAGCGAGGTAAAGTTCGTACAATGTGCCGAAGAACATGAGTGTGAAGACTACACTGGAAACAATCCTATGGACGATATTTTTAGATTTGTTTTATAAAAGCTTTATTTTTTTTTAATAAATAACTAAATCGATATAAAGAAGTGTAACTATGTATTTATGTATATGAAAGTATATGTTCCTATAGACTGGCAAATACTCCAACCGATCGCGTTCAAACCTTGCGGTTGTCTTTTATACCATATTTGAGCAGTTAAAAGGCATATTTTGAAATTGGTCAGACTTCTGGATTAAGGGGCCATCATAAAAATTGTTTTATCAAATCTCATATTTTGATGAATTTTTTAGAATTTTTGAATAGTAGCGTTCTGAAATTATGCACACTTGTTTGGTATTTAAAAAAACAAGAACTGCCTATTTTGGAAGTGGTCGGACACTAGTAATATTTTTTTTTCAAATCATACTTTCATAAATTGTACATAATTGTTATATGGTGCCTACTTCAGTTTTGAATACGAAAACGAACTCGTCATATATTGAACGGGCTCACTGGGTCAATGGACCACATGCACATTTTTCTCATGTTGTTATAAATCCTGTAAATCTATAGAGTCTGGAATGAGAGCACGAAGTTTTCCGAACCCCTGTCTGCGCGGGTAGCGAAGCGCCACCGAACATCTGGTAAGTAACAAATTTAACATTTTTCCGGAATATGTTTGTTATTAACATTCAATAAGTTAGTTTTAGTAAGTTTATTTATATAGATATTTTATCACGATCAATCCATCAGTCCCTAGATCTTACTTGTCCTTAATTTTATTGCCAGAATAATCTGTACTTCAATGTATGCCGAATCATTGCACTGGAAAATCCAAAGTTCCTTATTATATTACTTAGACAATGGGCCTAAATTGAGTTCCTATAGAAAAACGGACTATGTATTAGAACCTGTTTTACAGCCAAATAAAGTTTCTTGAGGAAATCAGTGGCTTGTGTAGTATTAAGCAACTGTCGTCAGGATTGAAGTCAGTGAGGTAGAGACCTTGATAACAGTGTACAACCAATATAATTCGACGAGGGAACCCACTCAATGAGATTTTCAAACTATCGGCGACATTTCTACTAATCACACATAATGTGTAGGGAACTTAACGCTAGACCCAACGGCAAGATGAAGTGTATTGGTACGATTTAAATCATCAAATCGGCAACCGTTCACTCTGGATTTCTTTCTGGCAACAACCAATTTCGTCAACATTCTACCAGAATTAAGGAATTAATTCTTTTTTGCGCATTATGTGGCTTGGACCATCTGACTTTAGAACTATGAGTGAGGTTGAGTCAGTATATTGTGAAAGATAACCCCATATCAGAACTGCACATCAGCTTTAAAAAAATTAACTCAATACGGTTCATATCGGAATGTAAAGCTGCAATACCTCTTCCATCGCCATGTAGAAATCTAAAGAATAACGAAAATTAGCTTCAAAGAACAGCTGTTGCCAGCTATTTGATGAGAGTGAAAATTCTAAAGAATCATCAGGCATTGACGGGATTGTCAACTTTTTGCCTAAAAAGCTGCCGAATGAGGCGATTTTGATTTTAACCATAATTTTCAAAAATTACCTCAACAAAGTTTAATTTCCAGACAACTGGAAGGTAGTGGCAGATAAAATTCTTACCAAAAAACTGAGAGCTCCCGCATAACGGGTTACCGGTGAATAGCTGTACTGTGTTTTATGAGTAAAGTATTGCAATCATTGATCTGTGGAAAGATCAGTGCATTTTGTTCGAAAGGAACTTAAATCCTTTTTTTAGCACAGTTTTCAAGAGAAACACCGTACGTTACAACTTATAAAATTTTATAAAAATTGGTTTGTAATGTTAATTTTAAATTGTTACCCCCCTCTTCTCTGACCAAAGAGGACGTAAAGTGTACTATAACTTATAACCTTCCCCCACCAGCAAGTTATATACACTTTAAATTTTATAAAAATAGGTTTATAAATGTGGATGATATAAACATTTAACATTTCCCAACCCCCTGGGAGGAAGAAGGGGAGTGTACTATAGCCTTCAACCTTCATCCACCTGCCAATAATACACAATTTTAATATCCATAAATTACAGTGGCACTCAATTTCATTTTAAATTCTCTATATTAACTTTGCACACATGTGTATTTCCCATGACTACACTTTTTATTAAAATTTGGGGACCCTCGGGACTCGGGCCTCAGGCCTCGGGCCTCGGGCCTCGGGGTCGGGGAGCTCCCATACAAATTTTTTACAAAATTTACCCGATTTTCTTCAAATTTTATATGCATGTGTATCTCCGATGGACAACACTTTTGGAAGTAATCGGGGCACGTACAAATTTTCTAAAAAAAAGTACCCGATTTTTTTTCAAATTTTGTACGCATCTGTATCTCCTATGGACAACACTCAGATAGAAACACTATTTGTAAAATTTTTGGAGTGATTGTGATAGGGTGCTCCCAACATTTATTTTTTAAATTTACCCAATTTTATTCCAACTTTGTACATTGTGTATCCCCGATCAGAGAATTTACACGAACAATTTTTACTTGTATGGGTTGTTTTTTTGTTTATATAGAAGAAGATAAGTTTAATTTTGGCTAAACTACGGTATACGCGTTCTTCGATTTGGCCTTCTTGACACCGTAAGGCCCTAATTGAGCAGATTGCGAAAATCGCCATCTTGTTTGGTGGAGACGCCCACTTTAGGTGGGAGGGGCATCCAAAGTTTTAATTTTTTTTAGAAAAATTCATTTTTCTAAGTATTTAGAAGGAAGTATGGGGGTTAATTGGTATCATACGAAAGGTAATAAAAATACCTTCCATTTAAAATGGGGCCAATAGAAACTCCCTCAACGGAGTAAGAGCAAAAAACACACTTTTCCATAAACAGATTTTTTTAGGGGCAAATTTGGGGCAAAAATACCGTTCCCGAGGATACCGTAGAAACGCCTTAGTTTTTAGTCAAAATTGTAAAATAATAATATCTTAAACTTTCTGTCTAATTAAAGTTTCTTTAAATAATATTCTTGATCAGAACCGAGACCTAGAACAATATCAATGCCTTCTACGTTTATTTAGCCTTAAAAAACTTGCGCTTAAGTACTCATAGTACTATATCTACGATAGGTAGGTACATATATAACACATTTTTAATTTTTTTTAATATTTTTATATTCCCAATGTGAAGAACGCACTTACATTAATGTCAAAAATGTTCTATCCTCGAAGATGTCAAACTCATTGTCAGTTGGCACTCGAATGTCTAAGATTTGAATGTCGCGTGTTGGTATTTTCCTTTCAGATAGTTTAGTAAGCTTTTTAACGTCGCCCCTTGAGCAAGATGATGGCAGACAAACGCCGACATAGATCGTTCTAACCTATGTAAATATTGGAAGGTGAAGGTTAAAAAGCAGTAAAAATTGGCCCATTTTTTGAAGCAAAGTAAAGTTACAAAACACAAATTACCACCGGCATCGCAAATGACTCATTCAAAAACATTTTCACAACAAAAAATCCCGGCAAAAATGATGGATTTTTGTTATGCACCGAGTTGTAAGCTTGTTGATGTGCCTTAGCAAATGGTAGTCCAGAGTTTTGAGAGATGGATTTGGGCATAATTGGATGATCTGCGTGGTAAATTGATTTACAAAGAGTTATTGATCCCATCCAGTAGTTGTTTCCATAAAAAAATCCTGATGTATAATGTCCCGAAGCATCATCCACTGCAATTGTGAAAAATATAGCACATATAGTAAATGATTACATATTTATATTTTGTGTTTCTGAAATTGCGAACAAAATTTTATTACTTATAAGTGCACATTTAATCGAGGCCATTCGTTAATTTTGGTTAATATTTATTTGTAATTCGCGGTTTAGAGTCCCCGCACACTAGAGACTTTTTTATCGTCCGATAGTTTGGTCGTGTTGGGCTGCTAGTGCGCACACTGTGCCGATTAAACAGTCGGGTTGGTGGAGAGTGCGCAGACTTCAGACTAAGACAACAGTCGGTCGACTAATCTCAAACGGTTTGCTATTTATGTCGTTTTGTTTTAGAATAAATTAAATTGTTTCGTCGTGCATTATTATTATTATTATTTTTGTTTTAATGAAATTGAAACTTATTGCCAAGGGATTACTCCCTGAAAGATTTGCGGCACGGCAATAAGGTGGGCTAAGCCCTTTATTAAAATTAAGAATAAAATCGAGAAATGTGATTTACAATATATCACATTTCTTTCAATTTTATTTTCTCAGAATTCTCCCTGATTCATTGAAAACAGCAATACGGAAAAAACGTTCACGAAACTTAAACGACGCGAGTCCAAATGCTTTGATGAATGGATCATGGTCAAGGAAAACTACAAAAAACCTTGACCAAGAAAATATTACAAAAAAAATGACATACGTGAGCCTTGAAAATTCTCGGAGCCTCTATTGAAAAATTCGGTCTATCAGGAACTAGCTGACTTCTTACTTGAATGACCACAACTCGACAGTTAATTGTACCGGATTTGTTTGTAGTACCAGGCCTAACAAACGAAAAAGGCACGCCTAACTATCGAGCCGATAAGCTCCAACGCCAAACATTAAAGCAAGGATGAGCGAAAAAGCTGGACTCAAATGAAGCTCGGCGGTTCCTCGTAACTTCCTCCAATTTAGGCCTTTCATGAAGATTTGTAATTTGATTCTTTTCTTTAAATTTTTTTTTATGTAGCTAGATGTTGATTGAGTAGTCTGAACAGGTCTGCGTAGCCTTATTTGCTTAAAAATGTTGAGGATACCAATTTTAGCATCAGCGGTTAAGCTATGGAGTGGAGGGACGAGAGATAAGGCAAAGTTTGTGTCTTCATCCGTATTAGCCCCTTTCAATGCTTCTATTAATGCTTCATCCAAATTCGTTTGCTTCGGTACCATAGTCCTCTTATTCCGCTGACGAAAAGGTGTGGAAGTAGAAGGACCAGCTTCGTCATCTTCTTCATCATTTTCTTGAGAATCATCCTCTTTCAGGTTACCTTCCGTTTGTCGATTTTCCATGCATCGTAACGTAGCGAAGACGAAGCTGAAGCGTGTTTGTGTTTCAGGCATTACTGAATTATTGAGTCGGCCGACTAAAAAATCGTAAGTGTGCGCGCGTGGAAGAGCGCCCATACTGATTAAGCAGTTTGCGATAGTTTGCCGATACTTTAGTTTGACAAAGTTGAAACGCAATCGTGTTGCACATTAAACTTATTTATCTGCCGATACCAAATCGTTGTAGTCTGCGCACTTGCATACATGTTCATACTGATTAAGAGCGCGACTAAACTATCGGCTCAGAGTCCCTGCACACTAGAGACTTTCTGTCGGCCGATAGTTTAGTCGCGCTCTTAATCAGTATGAACATGTATGCAAGTGCGCAAACTACAACGATTTGGTATCGGCCGATAAATAAATTTATAATGTGCGACACGATTGCCTTTAAACTTTGTCTTAGTCTGCGCACTCACCACCAACCCGACTGTTTAATCGGCACAAACTATCGGCAGATAAAAAAGTCTCTAGTGTGCGGGGACTTTCAGTAATGATTTTATTTTATGGTGTAATTTTCGGTTCAACTAAAAATTAATGTTTGCATGAGTGTTCACTAACCTAGGCATAACAAACATGTTGGTACGTATTGATGTGAATGATTCATTTCTGGTATTCTTTTTTGACTATATAATATTACAGTCGATGCAAATCTTATGAAAATTATATGATATCTACTGAAAGATATATATTTTTATTTAAATTTCTTTTTAAATTCTCTATATTAACTTCGCGTGCCCGTGTGTTTGTGGCTTTGTGGCTTTGTTTGTCGTGGAATCTTGCGATAAATTTTTAACCCACTTCCCAAGGCCCGATTTTATTGAAATTTTGCACACATGTGTATTTCCGGAGACAACACATTTTATTAAAAGTGGAGGCCCCTTGGGTCGCGGGTCGGGGGGCTCCCATAAAAAATTTTTAAAAAATTTACCCGATTTTCTTCAAATTTTATACGCATGTGTATCTTGGATAGACAACACTTTTTGTAAAAATTTGGAAGTGATCGGGTCCCTGGGTCGGGGGGGCACCCATACAAATTTAAAATAAAAATTACCCGAAATAAACAGTATTTTTTCTAAAATTTGGTAGTGATCGATCCCCGGGTTCGGCCGCAAGGCCCTTATACATTTCTTTTAATTTCATATCATGGCATCAGATACCGTCGTACTTTAATGACTGTGTGCGGTGTGTGCTGTGCAGTCGGCTGCGCTGCTTGATTTTGGCGGTGGAGAGAGAGAGAAATCTTAGTTCACGCACAAATGAACCCAGCAAATGAAACGAGACATAATTGTTTTATGCTTAATTCAACTTATTTACTTATTTACTGAATTGTATTTTTATTGATGTAGTTTTTTGTTGTCGATATCAACTTACAGATAGAACAACCAGTTTTCACAATATTCTGTCATTTCGCGTTTTCATAAATTAGTTCAGAGCAGTCAAAGAGTTCTCAAGAAAAATGCTCGTGTTTCTTATTTGCTCAGAGTATGAGCGTGCTCTAAGCGCTCAGAATAAAATGATCTGAGTATTTTCAAATTTGACATCTGATGTCAAATGTCACTTTCGATGATTTTCTCCTTCAATAAAAAAATGACCCAGGATCGAGGGGCTCCCATATCAATTTCTGCGATGAGAGAATTTAGATGAACATTTTTATGGGTTGTTTTTTTATGAAATTATTTCTATGACTATGAACAGTACGGCTATAATATATTATGATTTGATAATCGATGGGTAGTGGAAACTGGGTTTGAATTTACGTTACTGTGTCGCCACTTAAGTCATCCAGATGTGAATTGTAAGTGTGTGTGAGTGCGGGTATTGCGCAAGCCGTGGAACCTGCACTGCATTAAAGTTTGAATGAAGAAATGCATGTTAGTGTGTGCATTGTCTTGAATCTTAATACATAAAAAATTAAAAATGACAGAATGTTGTGACAATGTGTTGCTCAAAATAAAAACATAATAATAATACGAATTATTAAATACGCAAGTTAAATAAAGCATTAACAGCATTCAGTAAGCAAGATATTTTTATATAAGTGTTTTCATCGGAAATAAACACATCAGCAAAGTTTGCAAAAAATCGGGTTTTAGGATGTGTATTAAAAATTGATTACAAGATTTGGCCACCCAGTTCACATGATACGCCATTTACCCAGAGAAATTTGACAGACAAGAGACACCAAGAAACACCAAATTCTAATAGTGTACATATAAAATAAACCACCCACAAAAAGAAAATCGGGTTGATTTTTAAAAAAATTTGCATAAATATTGAAAAAAAATATTTTTACAAGAAGTGTTGTTCATCGAATATACACATGTGTTTAGAATTTGAATAAAATCGGATTAATTTTTAAAAAATTAGATGGGCTATCTGCCATGTCATGCCAATTTAAATAGAAAGTGTTGTCACCTCAAATACACATGTGCACAAAGTTTCAATAAAATCGGGCTTTGGGAAGTGGGTTATAAATTGATCGCAAGATTCTTCGAGAGACAGCTAGACAAACAAATAGATCCACGGACATGCGAAGTTAATAAGTGGAATTTAAAAAACGAAACTCTTTATGTATGTTAGCTATCAGACTCCTAGGAGGGTTAATTGCTTTTACAAACTTCATGTTTTTTTGATTTTTTTAGAGTTTTTAAAAAGAAGCGTCCTGAATTAATATTGAAAAAAACAATAACCGTCGTATTTTCAAAAAGATCGGAAATCTGGGTAATCACGTGTGTATTCAACTGTGATTTCTCAAGTTGCTGCTTCTCCATTCACTCTGAAGCGTCTGCTATAGAATATTGCATGCTCCGTATCATTCTCTTTGTCTTGGCAATCTAGGCAGAAGCGCGAGCTATCGTGCCCTCCATATTCTACCCCCTTGCCTTATATGCATACTGCGGATCTCTGTGCAGATGGACCACCCTTTCTCCGCCACTCGTGAGAATCCAAATGACAGACTGAAATAATTTTTCTTTTGCTAGATTTGAGAAAACTAACACAAATACTTTGAAGGCCGGTACTTTTTCTTTACCGGTCGGTAGTACGGTGCCTTTGCTGTCTGTCTGGTGGCTGTTCGCGACAACGCGTTCCGTGTAGATCGTACTGGTAATGCTCCTGCAACGGTGATTAGTTGTTTGAATACTGCCGACAAGCGCAGGTCGGCCTTGACAGATAGCCTTTCTACTGGCAGCGGTAGAATTGTGGCACATCATGGCCCTTCCGCTGCCAGTATGCTTGTGGGCGCATCGAGGTCGAGGACCCACGACTGGAGCCCAGTTGGAAGAGCAAAGTGGTTCCTACAGATCCGCAAATGTTGTGATCTACCAGGGAACTATTGCTCCTCTGGCTGAGACCAAAGGCTTGGTAAGATTTGGATGGGATCACATCACCCTTCGAGTCTACAAGAAGGATGAGCTGAAGGCAGGTAAACTGCTCCTAATTTCCGACCCTGGAGCACCTGTCACGATTCCCTGGGCACTCCAAAAACTTCGGTGACCGTGTCACAGTTGCCTATCTCCCCGACCGATCCTCTATCGTATATGGAGATGGAAGACTCACCGTTCAGAGAATTCTTCAAGAGGACGTACTTCTAAGTTCGCCTGCAGAAAGAGAAGATCTGGAGAACACCGTGGTGGAGGTTTCTATCCCTGATTGCAACTGACATGCTGCAGTTAGTTCAGATTAACTGCCAGCACTCTAAAAAGGCTTCGGCCTCCATTTTACTTCGTCTGCTTAAAGGCGGAGAAGACATCGTTCTAGTTCAAGAACGATGGATTGGTAGCAACCTGGTTTGCGGACTTAGGCCTCCTGGTTATTACAAGCTATATGTAACAGATAAAGGTAAACCTAGATCCTGCATATTAGTGAAACGCAATCAAAATGTATTTTTACCCCCTAACTTCAGCGATCAAGATGTTACTGCCGCACAATTGGAGACTTATCAAGGAACCTATTGGCTGGCATCGGCTTATCTCGCCCACGACTACGTGAGGTCTCTCCTGGTGATAGCCTGAAGTGATTCATCGCAGAGGCAAGAACACGTAACACCAGTCTCATTATCGGCTGCGATGCAAATGCCCATCACTCAGTATTGGGCAGCTCCGACATAAACGACAGGGGTGAGTTACTTTTTGATTATATTTTAAGTACTAACCTAACTGTAGTCAATACCAGGAGTCGACAAGAAGTTTTAGATATTACTCTTGTCACCGACTCTCTCAACCAATTAATTCTAGACTGGAAGGTATCGGCTGAACATTCTTTTTCCGATCAGCGGTTCATACAATTTAGTTTAGATGACAAACACCCTCGCCAATCACCTTATAGAAATCATAGGAAGACTGACTGGCATAAATACCGAGTAACGTTAAAACACTATTTAAACGTACACTCTGATCTCATAATTGGACCCCCCCTTAGCACTAATGAACTTGACAACAAGGTCAAGTTACTCACTTGTGCTTTTAATAAAGCGCTTTCTGCATCCTGCCCTCTTATTTGTCCAAGAGGCAAGAAGAGACCACATTGGTGGACCTCGGATTTAGGGCATTTCAGGAGTATCTGCAGGAAGCTATTCAACGTAGCCAAGGCTACTAGATTAGAAGATGACTTGGATGCTTACAACGCATCTATCAAACTTTAGAAAAGAGAATTAAGGAGACATAGAAGAATCTTCTGAAGCGTCTCGGAAAAAAAAATCCTCGCAACCAAGCCAATAATGCCAAGCCACCTGCAAAAGGCAGATGGCTCGTGGACTACTTCAAGCGAAGAATCGCTCAATCTGCTTTAAGATACCCACTTCACGGGAAGCTCCCATGTGTTAAGTAATGTCAGCCTTGATAGGGCAGATACTCGTACAACTATTTCCAATGATCTGATAAATAAGGACAATCTGCTTAGGACGCTACAAAGCTTCAAACCATACAAATCTGCATGTTAGTCCAAAGGATCTCAGACCAATTAGTCTTTCATCATTCCTGTTAAAGACACTGGAAAGACTGATCGATATCTACATAGGCATACGCATTGACAAAAGACTCCTGTCTACAGATCAGGGCGCGTATTGTAAAGGTAAGTCTGTGGAAACAGCTATGCACACACTATTGAACATTCCCTTCACCAAAAGGAGTACACAATGATGCTATTCCTAGACATTGAAGGCGCCGTAAGAGAAAAGCTAAGTGGGACTTAAAGTTTTTTTT
Organism: Nephrocerus scutellatus; assembly: GCA_947095585.1. NCBI lineage: Eukaryota > Metazoa > Arthropoda > Insecta > Diptera > Pipunculidae > Nephrocerus > Nephrocerus scutellatus. The sequence goes on from OX352763.1 coordinate 91,967,124, forward strand.
AAATAAATAAATGTTGTTCTAGAAGCTAGAACCTAGATGACCTCAAAATTTTGACAGCAATAATTTGGTGTTTACTCAGTCGCAATGGAAAAAATTAGCAGTGAACACCTTGGAATATATTAGAAACCCAAACCACTGCAACGTAAAGAAAATATTACTGCTCAAATATATCCTCATTTGTTTCCCCCCAACCGGCCTCCAAGGTTAAGCATAACACACACAGGATACTGTATCCGAATCAAGACCATTCGATGGTTATACAATTTAATTTCTTTGTCCGGTCCGGTCAGGGAATCTTGAAAATCCGAAGTCAAATAAGTTGTCGTTTCGTGGTAGGTAAGTATATTTATAGTTACAGAACTGAAGCAGTAAAAGAAAAGCTACGAGTGTACTCTTATGTGAAACAGTGCAGTAATTTAAATTTACCCCAAGCCAAACAGGAAAACATGTTTTACTTTTATTGTTAAGCTACTGTGTAGTTTATGTAACTGAAAATGAAATACATTCCGTTTCAGCAATGATTTTAATCAGATCCACCAGTGATGAAAATTGTGAAGTTCAGAAATAAAAGTATTGGTAAGTGGTGCAGTGAGTTGTGGGAGTGAAGTATTTCACATTTACTTGTTATCATAAGAGAAAAGCTAATTGGGAATTAAAGTTTTTTAAAATAAATAAATGTTGTTCTAGAAGCTAGAAGCTTGTTGACCTCAAAATTTTGGCAGCATTAATTTGGTGTTTACTCAGTGATTTTTCCAACGTTGGTTATTATCATATACTCGCAATTGAAGAAATTAGCAGTGAACACCTTGGAATATATTAGTAACCGAAACTACTGCAACGTAAAGAAAATATTACTGCTCAAATACTTCCTCAATTGTACCCCCCAACCACGCACCAAGAAATATGCGATGGTTAAGCATAACACACACAGGATACCGTATCCGAATCAAGACCATTCGATGGTTATACAATTTAATTTCTTTGTCCGGTCCGGTCAGGGAATCTTGAAAATCCGAAGTCAAATAAGTTGTCGTTTCGTGGTAGGTAAGTATATTTATAGTTACAGAACTGAAGCAGTAAAAGAAAAGCTACGAGTGTACTCTTATGTGAAACAGTGCAGTAATTTAAATTTACCCCAAGCCAAACAGGAAAACATGTTTTACTTTTATTGTTAAGCTACTGTGTAGTTTATGTAACTGAAAATGAAATACATTCCGTTTCAGCAATGATTTTAATCAGATCCACCAGTGATGAAAATTGTGAAGTTCAGAAATAAAAGTATTGGTAAGTGGTGCAGTGAGTTGTGGGAGTGAAGTATTTCACATTTACTTGTTATCATAAGAGAAAAGCTAATTGGGAATTAAAGTTTTTTAAAATAAATAAATGTTGTTCTAGAAGCTAGAAGCTTGTTGACCTCAAAATTTTGGCAGCATTAATTTGGTGTTTACTCAGTGATTTTTCCAACGTTGGTTATTATCATATACTCGCAATTGAAGAAATTAGCAGTGAACACCTTGGAATATATTAGTAACCGAAACTACTGCAACGTAAAGAAAATATTACTGCTCAAATACTTCCTCAATTGTACCCCCCAACCACGCACCAAGAAATATGCGATGGTTAAGCATAACACACACAGGATACCGTATCCGAATCAAGACCATTCGATGGTTATACAATTTAATTTCTTTGTCCGGTCCGGTCAGGGAATCTTGAAAATCCGAAGTCAAATAAGTTGTCGTTTCGTGGTAGGTAAGTATATTTATAGTTACAGAATTGAAGCAGTAAAAGAAAAGCTACGAGTGTACTCTTATGGGAAACAGTGCAGTAATTTAAATTTACCCCAAGCCAAACAGGAAAACATGTTTTACTTTTTTTGTTAATCTACTGTGTAGTTTATGTAACTGAAAATAAAAAGCATACCATTTCAGCAATGAATTTCATCAGATCCACCAGTGATGAAAATTGTGAAGTTCAGAAATAAAAGTGGTTAATTGGTAAGTGGTGCAGTGAGTTGTGAGTAATCAGTAGAAATGAAACTATGACCCAACTTTTTTTAAATTTTTATGACAAGAGAACAAAAAAACTCACTACATGTTTTTGCTCATGAAAATTTTTAATGTTGTTTATATTTTTTTAAATACACCTTGTATAACTGTCGTGTGTTATAGTACAGGGTGTCGCACTTTATTTGGTGACTTAATAATTTAGGAAATATTTTATAAATTGCGTATATAAATAAAGGCAATTGCTTTTGGAAAAAGGTATAATAAAAATTATAAACTATATAAAAAAATAAAAACTATCTCGGGTCAACTGTAGCAGCCGATAACAGCATGGAACCAGAAATACGCGCACGGTTGCTTAAAGCCAACAAAGCCTACTATAGTCTGTCAAGACTCTTCAAACCCAGGAACTTAACCATAACATCCAAGCTGCTGATATCTAAGACAATGGTCATACCAGTACTTATATATGGATTCGAGACTTGGGTGCTGAGCAAAACGCATTCTGACCTCTTAGCCGCGTTCGAGAGAAAAGTCTTACGGAGAATTGCTGGCCCCGTATGTGATGAAGGACGATTCCGGAGACTCTATATGCACATATTATTGTATTCAAATATTTAAAAGGAGGGCAACTGGGGTTTGGAGTTCATTGCATTGGACTTTATTACATGTTACCAAATTTTCTATAAATAACTTTACGTTATACATATTTATAACGTAAACAGTGTTATACTCCTAGCCAATTTTAATGTTCATTGTCTAATTTATATTAGTATAAGTTTTTGCCAACGTAACTCTCTTTGGTGTAAGATAGTTTTTAAATTCTCTATATTAACTTCACTTGCCCGTGGCACGGCAGTCGGTCGTCTGTCGTGGAATCTTGCGATCAATTTCTAAGCCACTTCCCAAAGCCCAATTTTATTGAAATTTTGCACACATGTGTATTTCCGGAGATAACACTTTCTATTAAAATTTGAGACCCCTCGGGCCCCGGCTCCCATACAAATATTTAACAAATTTTTCTCGATTTTCTTCAAAATTTATACACATGTGTATTTCTGACCCCGGACCCCGGGGTCATGGGGCCCCAAAATGTTTAAAAAAAAATTAACCCTAGACACTAACACTAGAGTGTGTAAGGCTACTTTCGAAGCTAGGTTATAGTGTATGAAACAGTCACTTTCGTCTATGAGCGTGTGAAAATATTTTATTCTAACCTTTAATCTAATAATATCTACTTATTAAATAAATGGGTTCGTATTTTTTAGGCGTATTTTATACATTTCGACACAATTTAATATTAAGCAACCAGTGCGGTTGCACATCAATGCTAAGTTAAACCGACTCAGCGCTGTTGCTGCTCACAACACATCATCTGTAGTGAAGAGAAAAAGTATTTTTTGCTTTGTTCGCCTCGCTCACTATAGTTGTATAGTTTATGAAAGGCGTGCAATCATCGTGGTAAACACAGACGTAATACTCGTACATATGGTATAGTTATGACTTACGAGTAAGGACGGTATGGATGGAGTGATTTTCGATTTAATTTATGTAGCCAAGCAGCAAAACTTAATCTCCATGAAAAGAAAGAGAAAGTATTGCGTAACCAACAGTTTGTGCACAAACAAAAACTCCAATCCAAAGGCCGAAGACTTACTTTCTGGTGTTGGTAGTATGCTTTAATGTCGAAAGAAATACAGGGGCCAGCGATCGTAGTGTTACTAAATCAAAATGCTGTAATTTCGTCATTTATGAATATTTTTATTAAAATTTTTTGGAGAATGTTAAAAACATTTCTAGTTTTATGAAAAACATGCCACTGCTCTATATAGCCAGCTTCTGCGCGGATGATAGCGTCGAGTCTCTTAACGCAGGCATTGCATGTTGCACGAACGTGACCTGTTGGTAGTTTGGTTCATTCTCTACGAATAGCTGTCTTCAATGCGTCCTCACTTTCATATTTTTTGGCGATACCTTGGCCTCCAAAATGGACGATATGGAGAAGCGCACTGGATTCAAGTCTGGTGAGTATGGCAGCAATTGTTACGAAGAAATTAAATTTTGAACGTGGATTTGTAAAAATTGTTTTGTCAAATGAGTTTTATGTGATGGTGCTGAGTCCTTTGAAATTTCCAGCAGTTGAAACCCAATTTTTTTGTATGCCAAACTTAGCAACGCATTACAACATACCTTCTCCCGGTGCACTTCTTGATTTCGCTTGACGCCCTGATAAATGAATACTAGCGAAGAGGGACCATTTATAGTTGCAGCCGCCCAAACCATTACAGAAACCGGCGCTTGTTTGCAAAACCCAGTTTTGTTTAAAATATATATTATTTATTTATTTTTTAATTTTATTTTATAGTTTGAATACTATAACTATAATTTTAAATACTTATTTTGTTGAGCAATTCGCTTGTCCAAATTGTCGTTAAACTTGACCTCTAAACACAAACGATCATTTTGTTTCTGCAAGTTTCAGCAAGTTGACGAGATCGTTACGTTCGTGCAGACGTTTTAAAACTGTGCATCCTTAAAGTCGAACTGCCTTTTGAGCAGTCTTTAAACGTTGCACTTCCTCTACCGCACACTTGCAGATTTTTTCTTTCTTTAATTCGTGCCTTCACTTTGCGAACCATTTCTGGTGATGTTGCTGCTTTTGAAAGGCCACCTCAATGCTCAATTGCGTTTAGCAGTGCTACCAGTATAGTTGTAACGTGTGATGGTCCGATACACAAACATTTTATTTACATTCAAATGCTGGACTGTTTGACAACAGCCGGTTTTGACTTTCCAGTTAACAACAGTGCAATCACGCTGTTACGTTTGAATTCGATTTTGAATAATCCTTTTAAATGCGACGTATATTGATATGCTTCCGTAGACTTGTAAACAACATAACAGACTAATTTTTGTCAAAATATGAGCCCGTTGTCATAAAAGGTTTGGCAGATACAGCTGCGTTAAATTAGTAACACTTCGAACGCCGGACCCTATATTTAGCGAAATGCATCGAATGCTTCCTGTAGCTTTTATTTTTGGTATATTTACACATCGCATTTCGCATCGGCAATAATTGTTTTTGCATAAACTTCCTATACGTACAAGTTACCAAAATTATTTGGTAAGCAAAAGTCGTTATGTAGCTAATTGTTGAGTAGAGCTACTTATCATTTGCTATATTGCTTTCAACAAAAAAATAAAAATTACAACAACACATTGGATAGACCAGAAAATGGTTAGCGTTAAGAAATATTTAACCAAATTTTTATTTATAATTCCCACCACTAGAGTCGCCTTTTAAAAATTATATATGGATAAGTTGGCAAACATATGAAACAAAAAATTTACCAAAATTTGGTTAGTTTTTGCTGTTGCTTTAATCAGCCGTTAACCACAAAAAATACCTAACTCATTTTGTTGAAAGCAATATAGCAATTGTAATATTCGCAATGATAAGTAAGATTTATGGCGAAAAAGGTATTCGCCACGTTAAACCAGAAGACGGAAGAAGAAAATGCATCGAATGCCACAATAATTGTTATAAGTTCGAATATGCTTGCTTTTAGTTATTTACTGTTTTTGTGATAAAAATATGTGGGGATAAACTGTTGACGAAATCCATTAAAAGCTACGTTTGGCCTCAATATGCTCTTATAGCAGTAATTTGCAATTTGCCAGGGAAAATATCGAAGTAAAGGTTGTCTTCAAGCATTATAAATATGTACCTGCTATCATTCATGTTTAGGCACACATTTGCTATATTGCTTTCAACAAAATGAGTTAGGTATATTTTGTGGTTAACGGCTGATCAAAGCAACAGCAAAAACTAACCAAATTTTGGTCAATTTTTTGTTTCATGTGTTTACCAATTTATCCATATATAATTTTTAAAAGGCGACTCTGGTGGTGGGAATTATAAATAAAAATTTGGTTAAATATTTCTTAACCAAAAATTTTTTTTTTGGTTAACGGTAAACCATTTTCTGGTCTATCCAATGTATTTTGTTGTTGTAATTTTTATTTTTTTGTTGAAAGCAATATAGCAATTGTCTTCACATCTAGCCACTGTTGCATGGCAAATGATGCGTGGTTAATCGTAAATTGGTACGTTGTTTGATTGCTTGTACTGAATAATTACATTACCTAATGCTGTTCGACACAATGAGAAGCTGGCGACCATCGAAGATATTATATATGTTGTTCATTCCTATGTAGGTACACATATAGTTTTTAAAAACTTGACTATGGCTCAATTGCTGACAGCGGAAACAATTCGGTCTGCCGTTGTCACTAGGTGGTTTTATACGATCCTCCATTCAGTTTCTGTTTCAGTCAGACTGTCAAACTGTCCACCCTTATTGTGGTCGTAGCGTTGATAGACGTATTTTATTTGGAATCTGAATCCGAATTCGAATGTCAAAACCAGCCAAAACCAGCAAAACAGCAGGTTTTCTTATTCCAAGAAGGATATAGATAGTGCAATTGTTGTTGTAATTCCTTATTCCTCGGCAAATAAAATACAGCTGATATTAAATTCAAATTCACAAAAATTCTCATCACAAAAATTGTCATTTTGCGTATTACTGACGATTGTCAGCATATCAACATGTGTTTGTCGATCCGACATAACGTCTCGACATTTATTGCACTAAAATTGCAGTCGATGTAAATTTAACATAATTATATTTGTTGTTTATCCATGTATAAACACATCTTTCGTACGAGAGTATAGCCAGTAATTTTATTTTATTTTAATCCAAAATTATAAATTTCAACTTTTTTGTACATTAAATGAAGATAAGCCAAGGTGTCTTCAAAGAAAAGCCCAATCAACTTTTTAACTCTATTCTGTGGGGACACTAAGATTATCATCGCAAAATTGTTCACGAGGGCCCGAGATTGATTCGCAGGCAGGTAGGAAGTTATTCCGTTCTGAAAATGGAACGCATAGCGTAGACCGTATACTACAGAAAACCACTTACGAGTATTTGTCTTTTCATTCAAGCCATTGTGTATTCATGCTTAGTGTAGACGCATTCAGTTAGTCTAAACAACTTGAAACAACTTAAGCAACAAAGTATTCATTCTCTATTGATCTTGTTGTATTTGATATCTTTATACGGTATAAGAAAGACTGTTTAAATCCACAACCTAGCAATAGCGTCGGAGCAAAATGTACGCACATAATTTTTATTAAATTCTTTATATTAGCTTCGCGTCCCCGTGGCTGGCTGGCTGGCTGGTGGGCAGAATCTTGTGATCAATTTTTAACAGACTTCTTAAAGTCCATTTTTATTGAAATTTTGCACACATGTATTTTTACGGTGACAAATCTTTTTATTAAAATTTGAGTGTAATCGAGCCGCGGGGTCGGGGGGCTCCCATACACATTTTTTCCCCGGATCAGATCATTTCATACTATTTATAATGACTGTGTTCTGTGTGCGTTGTGCGCTGTGCGCTGTGGGCAGCGCTGCTTGCTTTACAATTGTGGTTGTTTTGTTGTTGGGTTGCAGTGCTTCGTATGTATTTTTTGTATTTCGGCATTTATACTGGAATTCAGTATACTTTTGGTTATTAGAGAATTTACATGAACAATTTTAATTTTTATGTGTTGTTTTTATTTTAGTTCTTAAAACGCGTTTTTCTACTCACAGCTGCTTCCTGTCAAAATGCCGGTCGCAGTACATTTGGTACTTACACATTTGAAATATTCTTAGCACTTAGGCGACATCCACACTTTCGTTACATTGAAAATATAACCTTGCAATCATTCTCTTAATGACGCTATGCACTTTTTTTACTTAGAAGCAATTTGTAAAAACCTAGTCAACAAATTATTTACTCTTATTCTTGAGATGAGCTTGAAATATTTGAATTTGTAGTATTTAAATATTAGTTTTTTTCTCTATGTTCCTTTTGATTTAATATATGTAGTACCTAGTGCGGAAATACCTAGTGGAGGAATGTTATCCAAACATTACAAATCATATAATTATTATGAATAATATTATAGAGTATAGAGAGCATCGATGTAAAGGCTAATTCAATATAAATTTCAATACGATGAGAAAAGTTGTTTTAAACCAACTAGCAAGATTTGATTTAAAACAAACATTTTAAACTTGTATGCTGCTGTAGGTCCATGATCAATGCTACTATATATTACATTATAGATTATACATATTGTTACCTGAACTGCAGGTATATGTTAAATTTTAACTCAATTGATAAGGCTATGTCCTAATTGGCTTCATCGCGTGCTGATCGCGCGATCTAAATGTGTGTCCTCATTGCGATCGCTTATTCTTGCGACCAGAAAACGCTTGAATTTTTTTTTTTTTAAAAAATAGCCCAATTTTCTACAAATTTTATATCTCCGATGGACAACACTTTTTGGAAAAATTTTGGAGACCCCGTGCCCCAGGGTCAAGATTTTACAAAAAATTACCCCGTTTTTTTTTCAAATTTTACACACTGGTGTAACTCCGATGGACAACAATTTTTGTAAATTAAAATTAACCCGATTTTTTTTAAATTTTATATAGGGGAGACCGGGGATAGTAGACTCAAAATTTGCTTATCTGTTTTTTTTTTTTAAAACTAAGAAAGATATCAAAACGAATCAAATGCCTTTTTATAAAACATATTTTTCGCTTTATAAAAAAAATATGTCTTCTAAAATTAGCTAATTTTAAGACCCTATTTTCTTTATCTATTCTTATTTTCATCTTTTTGATAATAAAACTATAAAAAATAGAATAACAAATCAATTTATTTGATTTATTTATTTGAAACAAAAACTAAAAATAAAGAGTTTTAAGAGAGCTCAGCAATAGGGATGGAAGGATGTTTTGTAAGGAATCCCATGGTCGTGAGTAACAGATCGTATACTTTTTACTTTTCTAAGTATAAGCTGGCATGCACGCTCCAAAACAGTTTGTTCGGTTGCGCCTCTTGAGGTTTTCCTAACATATGTTCTCATTTTCCTAGAGTCAACTTACCCCGAAAAAAAAAGTCAACTTACCCCGATCGTCCTGTCGGCACTCAATGATTTTTTTTTTCGGTAGTAGGAAATAAAAACAACAAAAAGCTACCAGCTGTGATGATCACGAATATGCACTCGCTCTCTATCCTAAAAAAAATTTGACTTAAACACAAAAACCGCTGCGAAAAAACAAAACGAAAAGAAAACAAAAAAATTACTCACGAAGGCAAAAATCTGTTTTTTCGCAATAAATCTCGAACGACGTCTGACTCTGACGAAAGACAATGAGAGACTAAGCAGGTAGCTGTGCTCGATGTAACAACAAGAACTAACATGAAAGAAATTGTTTTGTTTTGAAGTTATTGGCGGTGAGTCTACTTGCCACTGGGGCCAACTATCCCCGGTCTCCCCTACGTATGTATCTCCGACGGACAACCCTTTTTGTAAAAATTTCGGAGACCCCGGGCACCAGTGTCATGGGGCCCAACAATTTTTTTAAAAAAATTAACCCCATTTTTTTTTTTTAATTTTACACACGTGTGTAATCTCCATCACCAATGGACAACAATTTTTGTAAATATTTTTGAGACCCCCGGCCCCGGGTTCGTGGGGCACCATTCAGATTTTTAAAAAAATTAACCCGATTTTCTTAAAATTTTATACACATGTGTATCTCCGATGGACAAAACTTTTTGGACATTTATTGAGCACATGGGCCCTAAGGCCCGAGGGATGCCTATATAAATTTTTTAAAAGTTAGCCTGATTTTCTTCAAATTTTAATCGTATGTGTATCTCCGATGAAAAAAACTTTCTGTAAAGTTTTGAAGTGAAGGGGCTCTAATATTAATATTTTCCAAATTAACCCGGTTCATACTTAGCACACATATGTATCTCCTATTAGAGAATTTACATGAAAAATTTTAATTTTTATGGGTGGTTTGTTTTCAATAACATTCGCACTTGCGACACACGTCCCACGCGGGATATTGAAGTTGGCCACTGACATTGAGCTGCTCACAAAATTTCAGCTTTCTACGTCGTCTGAAAGGTAAAAAGGTAAAAAGGACATCAAACTAGTCGAAAATACAGACAAAAAGGGTGGTCAAGTTAAGTTAAATAAAAGTTTTTAAAAAATAAACTAGTTTGATCTTAAGCGACCAAACGTCTACTGGCCCCGATGTTCGATCAAACCGATTTTCGATGTTCGATAAATGTTCCCGACGCGATGTCAAAACAAACTTTTTCGAGCGTTCTTACTCATCTCGCGATCGCGTTCAGGCTTTAAAGAGGACACATAATAAGATTTATCGCGATCATCACTCATCCCCAAATAGCGCGATGACTGTCCAATTAGGACAATTGAAAAAAGCCTAGTAGAAAGTTAATGTTAATATACTTGATAGATTTGACAAAGCAAAGAAATACGTGAAGTTTAGTTCAAGTAGTCCATGATCAAAGCTTGTAAAAATTTCCTCTGCACACTCGGTATTAATTAAAAACAAACTGATTGGTTAAATCCTGCGTCTACCTAAGAGAGCCCGAATTTGTTTTTTTAAATAAAATAGCTTCGATGTCAATTATGGAACACAACATCATTTAAATGTCTTTAAAAAAAAGCCCGCACGAGTGAATTCGCTGAACCCAATTTTTAATGGATTTTTCGCAAAAATCGGTCGAAACAAATTTCAATGTCTCAATTTCGCATTCGATGTCGTCGTCCTAAGTCTCTCGCTTATTATCATAGACTGTGGACCCTAAATAAAAAAGTCCGGAAGCGACGTATTGACTGGTCCATTTCTGCTGTGTGGCATGTGGCGCCATCCTGTTAAAGCCACACATACCTCTTAAAATTTATCCTAAAAATAGTGAGTCAACATGGGTCGGAAGCGGTTTCCATTGACTGTGACTTCGTTGTCAGCATCATTAAAAAAAAGTATGTGCCAATTACACCTCCCGCATGAAACCCGCACCAAACAGTTAATTAAATTTGGTTTGCTGACTCTCCAAAATTAGACAATTTTGCTTATAAACAAAACCGTTGAGCCAGAAATCAGAATAATCGCTAATGATGATTTTGCAATTAAATCGGGATCGTTTTGGCACTAAAGTTCGTTGAAGCTGATGGCTGCCGTCGCAATATTCTTGTTCGCACGGGAATATTATGAACTCAAATTTTTCCACAAGACGTTCCCTACAGCCAGTTCGAAGCAACTACTACTACGTTTTCATGATCGAGTTAACACAGCAATGGGAACGTTGAATATACTTAATGCAACCACGAGGCGTGATAGGTGTAATGATTATGATGATACGTTATAAATCAAGTCAAAAGAATCATAACTATATAAAAAATTAACTTTGTTACCAAAGAGAGTAAATATTTAAATATTTGTTAGGAAGCCCCCAGACCCCGGGGCCCGATCACTTCCAAACTTTTACAAAAAGTGTTGGCCATCGGAGATACACATGCGTATAAAATTTTAATAAAATCAGGTAAATTTTGTAAACAATTTGTATGGGTGTACGCGAAATTTCAATAAAATCGGGCTTTGGGAAGTGGGTTAAAAATTGATCACAAAATCTGACCAGCCAGCCGCATCCAGCCAGTCCGCCAGCCACGGACACGCAAAGTTAACATCGAGAATTTAAAAATATAAAACTTAAAACTCATAGCCTACCACAGCGGTCATTTTCATAACGACATCAACAATTAACTCTTAATTATTTATACAAACTTGTTTTTTTTCATAGCTGAGCGGATTATGCTGACTTTGCAAAGCACCGCAACTTTGCATGTGCATCGGTGTTTCCACAGATTAGTAAGCAGTTTCAAGTAAAAGATTTGTTATCAAATGTGATGATTAAATTAATGGATTTAAGTTCAATATCAGAAAAATCAAAAAATTAATTAGAAAAGAGAGTGAATAGCAGGAAATTAGAGATGGATTTTAAAGTTTTCAATAATTAGTTTTTAAGTAAAGTATTTATATATTTTAAAAAGAAACTTAAAATCATTTGATTTATATACACGTAGAATATTGAAGATAGACATACATTTGCACCGTGACTTCATTATTTTAGCTTTCTTTATTAACCCGTTTTTTAAGATTTGATAATAAATTGTGTGGTATGACAAAGGCGTAGTCGATTCTTAGCCCTACATACCGAATTTCATACGAATCGCTTGAGAAATTTCTTGGTTCTTAAAATTACAGACCCTCTTGGTCATATCCCAGAATTTCCATAGAAACAAGTCTGATAGTCGCAACTTAGACCTACATATCGAATTTGATACGAATACAAAAAATAGAAATAAAAAAGAAAATATATAGTAAATAACTAAATAATATATATATATGTAGTTATATACATATAAAATATAACTAACTCTCATAAGTCTCTCATGAGTCTCTCAAGAGTTCAACTCTGTTATATTTTAAACAAATTAATTTATTAATAAACTAATCTAGATTTAATTTTTTTTCTATATACATTAATAATTAAATTATTTTCTATTTTTTGAGTTGGTAGCTAGTACTCATCGTATTCTTTTTAGTTGTTATAATTTATTATTATATTTAATTTAATAAATAAATAATAAATATTCTTAATTGTTTGTGTTTACATTGACCTTTCAATTGCGTTATGACACCTCATGCTGTAAAAGAGAGATGATTGCCAACTCCCGCAATAGTGTAAATTCTTGAAATAAGAGTTTTTGGATTTGCCTTCGTCACACTATAAACCGGCGCAGATAGCAGGTTTAAACGATTTCAACTAACCTGAATTGCTACACAATAATATAATTAAGCGATGTACCAACCAACCAACGAATCGTTATTGTTTTTATACGCAGTTTTACGACGAGCGCGGGAGAAATTAGGTACAAGGCCGCTTTAGCGAAAATGTTACCGCTACAGAATACGTAATATGTGGTTTAAAAATGCTTTGTACTCGTATTGTTGCTTTCAGCTGGTAAAATTTTTTTTGGGTATCAACTTCAGCTAACGGCAGCGTCTGCAAAAGGTATGTACTATGCATACATTAAAAGTTGATGACAGTCAGGGACAATCTTGCATTGCATTACATATACATAAACGAATACAGATACAATCATGTATATTTATGTATAATAAGTATAAACATAAATGACGAATTATTGGCTTTCTTATGCAACTCAATTATTGCGTTTTTCTTGAAGACATTCCAAAAAACGATTTAATGACCAATAACCTATAAACTATAATAGCCTGCAAACCATTCAGACCGTGGTTTGCATGCAAAGTACGAATCATAAACAAATTTAGGTGGTGGGAAAAGATTGTGTTACCGACAATGTGTGTCTATATAATTTAACTTGACATTGAACAAGATATGTTTATCACTTAGATACGAGCGAATATTTTTAAAGTAATATTTTCGTTCGAACCGGACAATTGTTTCTCTGCATATAGGTAAATTAGGGTGGCAATTTTAAATTTGGCTCTTCCGCCTAGTGATCTTCAGGTTTTTCATACGTACTGATAAAATACTAGCCTTCGACTTCTTTTTGACTTCTCCTTAGATTTAGATGCCTTTAACAGCCTACCAATCGGAGGCACAGAGTTCCCGTTTAACTGATTCAAAGATTCCATATTTTTTATCGGCTCGCGTTTTTAAAATTATCTTGCAATGAAAGTACATTTATCGGTTAAATGCCGATATCTAATGAATTTTCCATTAAGATCGCCCAATATTTTCAATACGTTTTATATATCAAAAAAGCATTTCTTACCAACGGTATGGAACACAACATAACATTCGGCAATTTTGCGTTTGATGTTGGTTCTGAGGTCGTCTGAGTCTAAAGTATGTGCCTTATTGACATAGACCGTGGATATATATATATATATAGCCCCCCAAAAAAAGTTTCAGAGGCGTCAAATCACTGAAACGACGCAGTATGGGCCAATGACCCAGCATTTGCTTTGGTTTGCTGACTCACAAATGCGGCCATTTTGCTTATTAACATAGTCGTTGAGCTAGAATGATTTTTCAATGAAAAGCTCAATCACCAAAGTTATGTCGTAGATCTTGAGATCGACTAGGAATAGGGAAATTTGGGACCTCTCTTACACTTATACGAGTATATGTTAACTAAAATTTTGTCACCAGACGCTCAATTGTCCCTGGACGAGTACGATGACCGAAATTAGAGTTAGCGCACGTAAAGTTGACGCAACCAAACGCGAACGACAAAATTTAGATAATTTACAAGCATTTTCGAAACGTGAAATTTTCTATAATTGAATGGCAACCTTAGACGAGTTGAAACATCAAACAAACTGCAGCTAATTTCACGCACATCCCATTGAAAAATTGGCGACCAAAGACCTAAGCCGACCCTAAAGATATTAAAGTTCATCAAATTGCATTTATCTTTCCTTCAAAACTTAAAAGTATTGGCGAAAAAACAAAAAAAACAAAAACCCTTTTCCGGACGTAATCGAATAGTAAGTTAAATTTATAGTATTTTTTCGTTTTCAGCGTTGTCTGGCTGCTGTCACACCATTCTGACCCAACCAAACTAAGTTTGGTACACTACAAAATTGTTTTGGCAACCGACGCATCAGATTGCGGTATGGGAGCAGTGGTGATGCACGAATTTGACGATGTATCCTATCATGCACTATTCAGCAACACTCAACGCTGCAGAAAGAAATTATCCTCAGATACAGAAGGATGCTCGCGTTTTTTTGTCTTGTGTTTTGTCTGAAGAAAGCACACAGCTACATTTACGGCAGAAAATTCGAGATTCAAATTGACAACAAACCTTGGATGGCGATATTTGACAAGAAATACAGAATTCCAGCATATACAGCAAATCGGTTCTAAATTTCAAATACACGCAAATTGCCGAATTCGGTTACGCAGACGTCTTGTCAAGACTCATCAAAAGCCAGCTACAGCCAAGTGAGGAAATCGTAATTGCATCAGTCAAGACCGACGATATATGCTGCAACATGCTGACAATCGCAAAAACACTGCCAGTCAACATTGAGTTCATCAGAGAAGCCACAACTCAATGCCCGACCCTCAGCATGGTTGCAAAAATGTTTAGCACAAATTCTTGGCCATCTCAAGCAAAACATATAAAAATAAACGCAATTAGAGATTTCTTCATGGTCAGACCACCTTTCGCAAATCAAGGTTGCATTTTCTACGACGAGCGACTCGTGGTTCCATCGCAAGAAAATTCCGGAAGAGCTCCACGAAGGTCATCTAGGCGAAAGTAGCATGAAACCCCTCGCTCAAGATAAGGTTTTCTGGCCTTCGATTAACAAAGATATCGAGAAGAAAGTCAGAACTTGCGAAGCTTTTCCTTTTTCCAAAAAATCACCCACCGATCAAATGTGACTTAAAACCTTAAAAAATTCCTAATGAGCCATGGTCATGAATTCACATTGACTACGCTGGACGCTGGTAATAGTCGATGCCTACAGCAAATGGCTTGAAGTTTTCACAACCAAATCAACAACCTCAGCAAAAACCATCGAATTGCTAAACGATGTTTTCTCCCGCTTAGGTGTCTGCAAAACAATAGTATCAGACAATGGTGCACAATTCACGTCACAAGAGTTCAAAGATTTCTGCGAGTCAAATAGAATTGAACACATCAGAACCGCGCCATACAGTCCTCAGTCGAATGTACTTGCCGAGCGATGCGTTGATCCAGTAAAAACAGGTCTAAAGAAGGAATAAAAAAACAACCCATAAAAATTAAAATTTTTCGTGTAAGTTCTCTAATTGATACACAAAGTGCAAAGGGAGCCAGCCCCCTTATCCTGATCACTCCATCATTTTTACAAAAAGTGTTTCCATCGGAGATACACATGTCTATAAAATTTAAAGAAAATCGGGCTAATTTTTAAAAATTTTAATGGGGCCTTCCGTCACCGAGGTCCGATCACGCCAATATTTTAACAAAAAGTGTTGTCCGTCAGAGATACACTTGCGTATACAATTTTAAGAAAATCAGAAGATCACTACCAAATATTTGCAAAAAGTGGTGTCCATCGGAGATACACATGTGTATAAAATTTGAAGAAAATCGGGTATATTTTTTATTATAAAATTGGTATGGGTGCCCCCCGACCCCGAGGCCCGATCACTCCCAAATATTTATAAAAAGGGTTGCCCAACGGAGATACACATGCGTATAAAATTTGAAGAATATCGGGTACTTTCTTTTTTAAAATTTGTATGGGTATGCCCCGACCCCGGGCCCGATCACTTCCAAATACTTCCACGACCCCGGAGCCCGGGGTTTTCAAATTTTTTTTAAAAAGTGTTGTCTGTCGGAGATACACGCATATATAACATTTGAAGAAAATAGCGTTAATTTTTTTAAAAAAAATTTATGGGGCCCTACGAACCCGGGGCCCGGGATCTCCAAAATTTTTACAAAAAGTGTTGTCCATCAGAGATACACATGTGTATAAAATTTGAAGAAAATCGAGTAAAATTTTGTAAAATATTTGTATTGGAGTTCCCCGACCCCGTGGCCCGAGGGGCCTCAACTTTTAATAGAAAGTGTTGTCATGGGAGGTACACATGTGTGCAAAATTTCAATAAAATCGGGCTTTAGGAAGTGGGTTAAAAATTGATCACAAGATTTGGTGTGCCAGCCAGCCAGCCAGCCAACTTTCTGTTCAGCTATCGTCGAACACCATCATATAACTTAGGCATGAAGTCTCCATCAGAGTTGCTAAACAATCGGAAGATGAAAACATCCTTGGATTTTCTCATGTCCAAAGAAACAAATCAAATTCGAGCAAAGAGAAAAGGAAAATGGAACTTCAATTCAAAAGCATCATGGTGCGAAATGGAGAGAATATGAAGCCAATGATGAACTCTTCTACAAGTTACAAGAGTCAAACGACAAACGACGAAATTGAACCTTTCATCATGCCACGAATTCAAGACGTACGAGATGAAGACAACAATCAATCAATCGACAACGACTTGAACGAAAGTGACGAATTTGTAGATGTACAGGAAGAAGTTCAAGAGGAACCAGCTCCAAGGCGAAACGAACGAGCTAATGCCTCTTTGCCTCTCACCAAATAAGTCTTGACCTTCTTCAGTTCTAATAAAATATCATTTCGGTGAAAGTCTTGATTTATTTTTTATAGAGTTAAGTCCTAATAAAATATCATTTAGTTTGTAACTCATTCGTATTACTACAGAGTTACAACAATTTTCTGTGTAATTAAAATTTTCATAGTCGAAAGCCCTGGTAGCTAGAACTCATACTACATAATTAGTTGTAATAATTTATTATTATATTTAGTCCTAATAAATAAATAAAATAAATAAAATTTTCGTATTTCATATGAAGCTCAGAGCTAGACTTTTATTACATTTTAAAACTTATTTTTAAGCTCATGGACCTCATGATAATGGTACGTGATAGAAGTACAATTATATCTAAATACATAAGTTTTTGTATATATACATATTACGATATAATGTAAATAATATTTGTTGTATCTTGGATCAATGCACGTAAGCTGAATTGCAAAAGTTTTTCAAATTTTTTATTTTGCATTTCCATTTCCAATGATGTATATTCAACGGCTAAGCGTAACTGTGAGATCATTGCGAACACATTAATTTCAACGTTTTTTTTTTACTTTTTTCTCTGTTTCACAAGAAAGCATTATTAACTTTCTCGGAAGATGGAAGTGACCTCCTGTTGCAAAAAACAATTCAAAACTCTATAAACACTTTAAAGTAAGTACAGTGTATTTGTAAATGTTGATGACTAAAATACAATTTGATGAACTGTTAATACTTTTATTTCAACAAGATGTTTCGTTCAAAATTAATGACTAAAGAGGTGAGCACAGAAATGAAATTGAATCATAAAATGAAAGTAGAAACGTCAACATACCTGTTACATTTTCCAAAATTGATATACGGAAAGAAGTAAAATTAAACAAAAAATAATTTTTGAATGAAAATAAATTTTTAATTTAAAACGAACTAAAAAGTATAAAATAATTTATCTTAGCCCCATACAGATACTTAACCCCATACAGATAGTCCTGAGAAAGTGTAACCCGCAACCGACTCAACTAAAACTATAACCTCCGGGGCGAAAAACCCTGTACAATAGCGAAAAGCTGATAAAAATCGAAAACAAAAGAGGACCGACATGATTGCGTTGTGGTACATCTGATAAAACCTGAAAAGATCTAACCAATTTAAGTGCAAACTTTCCTCTTTATATAATAGTATAGATATACATAATCCGGTTTTTTTCCCTTGTAGAATGTACACATTTTCAAATAAAACATTCAGTTAAAAGTGACAGTCAAAGCCTTGTATAACAACTTTGAAATTTTCGTTTATAATTCATGTCCGCTGACTCACAGTCTACAGCAAAAATGTTTCATAGCGATCAGTTTCGAGTGTCAGTGTCCATCACACTATCAGTTTTGACTGAATTTACGCATACCTACCGTTGTGAATGACAAATGAATGAATGAATGACAGATTTAAGGTGTCGTAACAGTAAAACATGTAAATGTAAAAAAACTTCGTTTTTCGGGTACAAACTTTTATGTATACATCGAAACACGCGACACAGTCACAGATATTTGATAATAATCGCCAGATATCTGTTTTTGAGGTCGGAACTATTTCAAAGTATTTTCTTTTTTCCACGCATCACACGCGACTCGCGAAACGCGCCAAACGCGGGATATAAAGTGGCCCTGACATTAAGCCGCTAACAAAATTTCAAGGTGGTTAAAAAATACCTCTAAAAAGGAGAAAATGGCGCAATTTCAAGACATCACACGCGCCAAACGCAACACGCGACAATAGTCAAACACTATTTTGGACACGCGACACGCGTCATACGCAGAATATAAAAAATACTATTTTGGACTTAGACACTCACCAAGTTGCAGCTCTTTATGTCGTGTAGAAGGAAAATAATAATACCGGCCAACCGATGCCTTTAATAAAAAACACGAACCGCGTTACGCAAATGGAGCGTGAATATCACTTGTGAGATTAAGCGCACAAGCGATCACAAGCTGTTTGAACTTCTGAGGCATGTCCGAACATCTAGTAATTCATATTTCAAGATCTAGTTTTATCTAAAAATGTATAGCAACCCAAGGTCTCCTTGCATGTACAAACAGCAGGTCCAATACTAAATTTCCTCTTGTGCGAATATTTACACTGCTCGCCATATTTTTTTAACACAAATATCAAAGTTTACTTTCAATTAAAGCTACTTACTTAAGTACTTTTGTTTTAATAAAATTGGTTAGACCCAGTATCAAATACCGGTCTTCTATCTGTTCTATCTTTTTGTATTTTACTTATTTGTTGTCGAATGTTAACCGGTATGGTTTGGGTTGTACAAAACTAAGTTCAGCCAGAAATTGAAAATTGATCAACTAACTAACTTCACTTAAATATAGATCACTGATTAAATTTTTTTTCTTTATAGGTTGCCCAAATTCCTTAACTTTAGTTATAATGGAAAATTATACCAACAAACATAATAGTGTCTTAGAAGCTTAAATCGAAGTAAACGGTAGTGGTTGTCTCATCGAGTGTTAATAACTCTTCAACACAAGGGACGGACTAGAATTTCAAGCAACTTCGTCCTAAAATTAAAAAGTTCAGCCTTTTCGATGAATGTCCGATTTAGTTGCATCGATTTGCACTTACTCTACATGGTCACCGTCTTACCTAGTGCTTTTATTGGACATTTCCTGTTTAGTAAAACGAATCCATCATTTAATTAATTTATGGTTACATTTTGCCTGAAGAAAGTTTAAAATGTTGTATTCCAACAAAACATCATATTTGACAATCTGTTTAAAAAACCAAAATTAACTATACACAAAATCGGTCTTGTAAAATTGTTTCAAATAGATTCAATGAGAGCAGTTCGTGCTCTCATTCAGGACTCTACATTTAGAGGATTCACAGCATGAACGAAATGGGTATGTGATCGATTGAGACATAAATCCCGTTCCAAAATATGACAGGTTCGTATTTGTTTGCAAAATTGAAGGATATAAAAATTTTGGACAATTTATGAAAATAAGATATAAAAAAATAATTAAAATATGAAGAAACAAAACAGGGACCACCCATAGAGTCCGACCCCTTCCAAAATGTGGCGGTTCTTGTGTTCGTTAAATACCAAACAAAGCGTGAAATTTCCAAAGTTAAATGCAAGTATAGACGAGTTGAAACATCCAACACCCTGCAGCTAACCTCACACTTAGCCAAAAAACTGATTGGAAAATAGGGCGTCTTAATAAGATAATTGCGAGCCCGAAGGGCGAAGCTAATAATCAGAGGACAAGAACATTTTTCTAGCATACATGTGTGGGTTTGTCGGTTTGTCTTGTTTTGAAACAATTGTTAAGCGCTCAGCTTGCGATGGTGTAATTTTGAGTTTTTTTTTATTCACACGGGGTAGGAGAAAAAAAATTTTTTTTTTTAAAGTAAAATCCTTTTAAGATAATTCAGTCTTTAGGCTGAATTACAATTATCCAATTATCCATATGACGAGCTGAGAAGCTCGCTTTACTATCTTATTGAGATAAATAGCGATGCTAAGTCATCGCTACGGGAATTGGGACGGTGGAAGGGAGGAGGTTTGTGGGCGTTGATGATTGGAATGGTCAAATTTTAAAACGCGCAACGCTGGTAATTAAGCTAGTATAATAAACACAACGTCTCTCTGTCTGCATGTCCGCTTATGTGCTTACATCTCGAGAACCACTCTTCTTTTCCGATTTTCGTATTATTTAAATTCTCTATATAGGGGCTACTTATTTAAGCACTAATGTATTTCCCCACGGAATGATTAAATTTTGATTTTGGGAATTTTTTTCGTAGAGTCCTTATTTTCCGAGGTATTTGAAAGTTTTAGCTTAAAAAAGTTACCCGGTATAAACGCAACGTCATTCTGTCTGCATGTCCGTTTATGTACAACTCGAGAAACACTCTTCTTTTCCGATTTTCGTGATTTTAAAATTTTCTATATTAACTTTGCGTCGGCATGGTTCTGTCTCTCGTTCGTTCGTTTTGTGGTGGAATCTTGCGATAAATTTTTAACCAACTTCCCAAAACCCGATTTTATTGAAACTTTTCACACATGTGTATTTCCTGTGACAACACTTTCTATTAAAATTCGGTAGTGATCGGGCCCTGGGGTCGAGGGGATATTATTAATGACCGTGTAATGTGCCTAATAGTATAAAATTCGAATAGATTATGAACATTTAATTTCATTGTTAGTACGTATGTGTCTTGCTTACTAATGACGTTTTCCATTTGCGCTAAAATTGCCAAAAATTTTCCACGTGTAGCTGTTTTTAAATTCTCTATATTATCTTCACTTGCCCGTGGCACGGATGTCGGTCGGTCGGCAGTCGGTTGGCTGTCGTGGAGTCTTGCGATAAATTTTTAACCTACATTCCAAAGCACGATTTTATTGAAATTTTGCACAAATGTGTATTTCTGGAGACAACACTTTCTATTAAAATTTGAGGACCTTCGGGTCACAGGGTCGGGGGCTCCCATACAAATATTATACATTTTACTCGATTTTCTTCAAAAAAATTTTAACGCATGCCCCGATTACCCGATTTTCTTCAAATTTAATACACATGTGTATCTCCGATGGACAACACTTATTGTAAAAATTTTACAGACGCCGGGCCCTGGGGTCATGGGGCCTCAAACAAATTTAAAATAAAAATTAACCCGATGTTGGTAAAATGTTATACACATGTGTATCTCCGATGGACAGAACTTTTTGGACATTTTTTTAGCGAATGGGTCCTGAGGCCCGAGGGGTGCGCGTATAAATTTTTTAACAATTAGCCCGATTTTCTTGAAAATATGTTTATACCGATGGACAAAAGTTTTTGTACAATGGGCCCTGAGGCCTAGGGGCGGGCCATAATTTTTTTTTTTAAACTTAGCCCGATTTACTTTAAATTTTAAACATATGTGTATCTCCGATAGACCGAACTTTTTGTAAAAAATTTTGAGTTTTTGATTTGAATTTTTTTCCCATACAAATTTTTTTTACACATGTGTATCTCCGGTGAGAACAGTTTTTGACATTTTTTTAATTTAATATTAATTTTTTCCAAATAAAGAATTTGCATGAATAATTTAAATTTTCATGGGTGGTTTTTTTAAATGCATAGATATGTCCTCTGCCAAGTTTTAGTATATATTCTTGTAATACGCTGCATAAACTATACAGCGTGGGTGGTGGTCAGTGGAACATTGGGGAGGAGGTTGGTGTTGGAGGAAGATGCTTTTGTCGGATTGTGGTGGTATGGAAGCGGGCATGAGCGGAGCTCTAGGCACATCTAGTGTTATACAATTTTGCAAAATACATTTGATCCTTTATAATCCTTGAAAAAGGCTTGACTTGCTTAACTGTGTAATTTAATCCTTTATTTTAAGATCATCATCACATAGAGTTTACTTTGAAATTACTTCTAGTTGAAATTATGTTTAGATACAAGTAATGACCTACTATCAAATTATTAACAAATAAAGCTGTGTAAAGTGTAAATATATATTATACGAGCAGCTAGTTCCACGCTTTAATATTGTGCGCTGCTTCCACCTGAACTTCAATTTATCCTATTCTACTCTTTCCGAGTAGTTGGAAAATAGCATTTGTCCAGCAACCTATACCGAGAACCGTCATGTCTCTCTTCGTACCGACCAATAGCACTAACGTCCCTTCTTAACTGATTAACCGTCAGCTTATGAAATATCTTGAATCACGAGAACTTCTCAATTTCCATGGACAACGTTTTACTGGTGATCGATGGCATATCTCAACGAAAAAATGGGAACCAGTCTTTTCACAAGTTTAGTGAAAGCAAAGTTGTAGCACTTAATATTTCAAAGGCATTTGACGGAGTTTGGCACCAAGCTTTTCTATCTAAAATGGGTGCTTATGGAACCATGTAACCCTTCTTCAATGGATTAGAAGCTATCATTCAAACCATTCCATCCGAGTTGTGTTGGACGGTTTTAAGTCTGATATTCACCACATAAACGCGAGTGTACCTCAGGGCTTTGTTTTCTCTCCGAAACTCGTTCTTATTTTCATTAACGATCTTCTGTCTGTAACTTCTAATCCAATACATTCCTTCGCTGACGACGGTACTCGTAGCTTCTCTTATATGTTCGCAGGTTCAAGCCCCTTCTCTTTGGATGTGGAACTTAAACAACAACAGCGTATGTTAATGCTGTCTTCTGTCGTTGATGCGAAACAGTAACATCCAGCCATTATCCATGAATGGCACTTGCATCGAGGAAACTGAAAAACTAGCAATTCTTGGTATGTGCGTCAACGAGAAGCTTCGTTATTGGAACGACCACATATATTTAACGTCGCAAAAAATGCTGTGAAGTGCCTTGGCTTCCTAACACGGTGCAAGAAATATTTCACTACCTCTGATCTGGCTACAATCTACAAGGCATTCATTCGCCCGAAACTTGAGTATAACTGCCATGTCTGATCAGCTGAACCTAAAACAGGTGCATCTGCTTGACAGAATACAGAACCGTGCAATAAAACTTATAGATGACAAAAATATCGAAAGCGCAGGAGTGTCATCTGTTTCTTACTCTTTTACTGATTTTTCCATAGCCAGTTGCATTCAGCCCCTTCGTAAATTCAACCGCAATACTCGTGGCACTTTGAATGCTCACTAGAGATGTGCAATGTCGTTACTTTGAGTAATCACGAGTACCCGTTACTTTTGATGCAAATACCAGTTACTTTTTATTCGTTACAAAGTAATCATTCACTTTTTAACGAGAAGAGAGAACAGTACGAATACCTATCTAACCATATAATTGTTACTGGTGAATTTGTATATATGGCTCGTAGAACACTGTTGATTTTGGAATATACTTTCATTAAGAAAAAAGACTTCTTTTTCAAAATATGTTTTTATTATGCGAAAAAAACAAACGATAACTATTAATTCATTTTTTAATATAAATATAAAATAAAAATTAACTCTACGATCGATTCATACATAATTCAAAGACTAGAATAAAAAGAACGCTAAAAAGAAATTTAACTAAATTATAAGATAAAATCTTGATTAGCATTCAAAAAAATTATTTTTTCAAAATTTTTAATTATTAATTAATACGACAACGCCTATCAGAAAATATTTACCCACTTTTTGAAATATTCTCTCCGAAGGCACAGAAGTTGCTACTATTGAAAGGTGCTTTTTGGCTAACCTTGCTAACCGTGGGTATACCAGCTCCCTTGTTTGCAACGGGCACAAACTTTAAATCAATAACTGTTGGCAACTTGAATTTATATAGTTCGAAACTAAACGCATATAATTATATTTAGAAAATAAATTCAAACAGGCAACACAAACATTAACATACAACTCATACAACTGCTGTGTGAACTGCTGTGAACTTGTGTACTATACTTTTGATATGTTTTTCTCGTAGAAATCTGGCAGTAGTCTATCTCTTTTTTTGTAAATATACTATTGCTGATCAACCAATTTCACAACGGCACGGGAAAACGAGAGAAAAATCGTCGTCTATTGTAATACTTACTCTCTTCACCTTGCATAATTTCCAATATATCAATAGTCTCTACACAAAACAATAACCAAAATATTCGTACCATGCAAACATGATACACTCGTAAAAGAATAAAAAGTAACGATGAGTAACGATAAGTATTTCATTAGAGTAATCGTTACTTCGGGTAGTTGCATGTAACGGGTATTGAATACCGAATAGTTACTACCCGCACACTTCTAATGCTCACCGGCTTACCCTTCGGCCCATCTTCGGACGTACTGTTAGTTCAGAGACTCTTTCGTACAGCACGAATGTGGAATGCTTTACCAAGCTCCGCATGATGTACAGGCATTCAAAATAAATGCCCATCTACATCTCCTATTTCCTTCCTTCCTAAGGGTGTGCCATGAAAAAAATCTATCCTGGGCTACGTTAAATCTAATTAATAATTTATAATTATAAAACTGCATCACTACAAAAAGTAAGCGATTTTCTTGATTTTTATGTTAACAATTAGTAGCGATTACTCCCAACTCCCATTGTTTCATCACAATTTTCAGAAGATTTGCGCAGTGTTTCATAAAAAATACTAAAATAGCCCACTATAATTAATCAAACTGCAGTTGTACATTTTAGTCTGTTACTCACTTTTTATGGCCCACATTTCAGCCATACGTAATCCTTTTAGATAATTATCCATATCGTTTATGCAGTTTTCAGATAATTCCTCTTTTATAGTAATCCAATTTGTTGCCAGATTTTGAATATTGAAAACATCTAGCATATCCTTAAGGCGTACAATTTTTGAAAAATTCATTAAAGATGCATTTTCGGAATTGTTCGGAATATTCAAATCACTATACAATTTCAAATTAATCGGATTGATTTGTTCGGACACTATTTGAGAAAAATTAATTTTTGCCTTATCACCGTTACTAATTGCACCGGAAACAACAACATCAACAAAAGCTGTTAGACCAAACACTGCGATAACACACAGAAAAAACAGTCGGAAGGATCCCATTTTTTCACTCAATGTCCTTAGATGACAAGCAAATGTCTGTATTTGTACAGTGCAACTCGTATATTTCCGTTATTTTTCTTTTAATTTATATTTTATATCAACATCCACGAATGTCTCCTCGAATCATTGCGAGTAATTTGCTAAAACAACGGACCCATTGTTCCAGGAAATAAAATTCAACGATACAAGCAACCACATCCACAATAAATTATTCTTCCGGAAAGCAAAAAAATTACTTTTACTTTCTTTTCAAATTTGTTTTGCTTTGTGCGGCCGCGCGGTTAAAAAAACGTTTATGTCACGATCGTTGCTTAACTGGAGTTTGTATGACAACAAAAACGCTGACGACGTTCGACCAATCCGGTAACCCAGCTATGGAGTAAATGAATGAAAATGAAAATGCAAGTGCAGAAGACGCACTCTGACTTCACTGGTTGCTTAACGAAAGTAAACTGAAAAGTAGTTTTCTTTTTCGCTTCGAAATTGAAATTTACAGATGATACAGGCGTATTATACAGGTTATATATTTTTGGTGACTTTGCCTGATCGCACTGATATACAGTCATAGTTTTGTGGCAGTGTAAGCTAATCCAAAGAGCAATGTTGTAATGTGACTATGGTAAAGCTACCACAAGTCTACCGCTGTAACATTCAGTTTAGTAACGAACGTACGTACGTATGCACCAAAATCTAAAATGTTGTAACAATGAAAAGTGTGTATGGGTTAAAAAGAAATTATGTGATTTCAGCTTTTCAGTCCGAAACCTTTAAGTTGTCCAAGGTAATCGGGTGGAGTGTTGTTAACATACAGTAAGTTGCAGTAAGCCATAAGCAGCTTCGGATAGTCGGTTAGCGGTCAGCTTTTCAAATTAATGTTACTCTCATTTTTTTAATTGTTGTATTAAATAATTGTTAAATTAAGATTACTTAATTGAACGAAAAGATAATCTCAAATAGTCTGCGTAATATATACGGTTACAGCAAAGGAAGAGATTATTAAACGGCTGAATAGGCCTCCATAGACCCAAAAGCCGGTCTCTGCTACTGAAAAGAGTTAATTCGTATCTTAATATGGCAAGGTGCTTGTAGTAGCGGTAATTCTAATTTGTATAGTAATAAGAATCATGAAAGGTCTTTGTATCAATTGCATGCTGCCTGAAGTCTTTGCAAGCCAACTCAACAGCTTCAATTGCAGATATTAGATATGACACACGAGTCTTGACAACTGCAGTTCTGCACGAGCAGGAATTTTCGTCTGAAATATGCTGAGACTCTTTTTTATTTTTTAAATTCTCTATATTAACTTCGCGTGCCCGTATGTTTGTTTGTTTTGGGCTGGCGTAATCTTTTGATCAATTTTTAAACTTTCTAAATGCCCATAGTGCTGAGGGGTTCCCATAACATTTTTATCAAAATTAACTTGATTTTTTAAAATTTTGCATACATGTGTATCTCCCACTAAAGAATTTACATGAAAATTTTTAATTTTTATAGTCTGGTTTTTTTTTTCGGACGGCACCATTCAAATTTAAAAAATGTACCTGATTTTCTTCAATTTGTGTACACATATGTTGAATCCTATGGAAAACGCTTTTTATAAAATTTGGAAGTGGCCTAGGGCGAGGGTCTTCCATATAAATTTTTAAAAATTAGCCCGATTTTTTTTTAATTCTCTATGTTAACTTCGCGTGCCCGTGGCTGGCTGGCTGGCTGGCTGGTGGGCAGAATCTTGTGATCAATTTTTTACACACTTCGTAAAGTCCGATTTTATTCAAACAAACATGGCACAAATGTGTATTTCCCATGACAATACTTTCTATTAAAATTTCGGGCACCTCGGGCCTCAGGGTCGGGTGGGGGGGGGGCTTCTCCCATACAAACATTTTAAAAAAATTACCCGATTTTCTTCAAATTTTTTTATGATAACTTATTGCCAAGGGAGAACTCCCTGAATGACTTGCGTCACGGGAATAAGGTGAGCTTGCCCTTTATTAAAATTAAAATTAAAAAATCGAAGGAATGTGATTTACAAAATATCGCATTCCTCTGATTCATTGAAAAATCAAAATGGAGAAAGATCACGAAACTAAAAATGATGTGAGTCCAATGCTTTAATCAATGCATCATGGTCAGGGAAAACTACAAAAACCCTAACCAAGAAAATATTACAATTAATTACGAAATTAAGCCTTCAAATTTCTTGGAACCTCTGTATTGGAATTCTGCAACTTGTCGCCTTTCTTGAAAGACAACAACTCGACAGTGAAACGTACCGGATTCGTCTGTAGTATCAGGCCTTACAAACGAAAAGGGCACACACAACTATCGAGCCGAAAGGCTTATCAAAATTCTGCTTTGTAGATCTTCGTAGGGAGGCCAAGTCCTATCGAGCAAACTTCCAATTCAATTTCAATTTTATACACATATGTATCTCCAATGGAAACATTTAAGGGGGCTCCCAAATTTTTATTTAAAATGTTACCCGATTTTATTCAAACTTTACACATTGTGTATCAATTAGAGTTTGCACGAAAAGTTTTAATTTTTATTGGATGTTTTTTTAAATTCCAAATTACAAAATTCCAAAATGGGCACATTTGACAATGTGATATATATACCCAACGGGTTGGGCATGATATCAGTTGGGTATGAATATACCAATTTGATTTATGTTTGATAGGAATTTTTCATTTTAAAAAGCATTTATCGAAAACCGTCTATCTATCTATACTAAATATATATAAAATAGAGAATTTATTTGTTTGCTTGTTCTTAACTAACTCTTGAACCAAACTTGGAATACATATTACTTACCACCTGGAATCAAACATAGTTGGTCTTGGTCAATATAAGTGTTACCGAGGTGAATAATGATGGTAAGACACCTCTAGCGGAGGGGTCGATGGAAGGGAGGAGGTTGAATATAATTGTAAAATTATACACACGTGCAATGCCGTATGAACTTAACTAGTTACTCGTATTAATAAAATTAATAATGTCATTTCTTTATTTTGTATTTTGTAATATGAAATTTTGTCAATTGGGGTTTTTTGGATGTTGTAATTTGGGATTTTGTATTTGGAAAATCGCACCCAACCCGTTGTTTTTTATTTTAAAAAACGTTTCTCCTTCTCGAAAACCATCTACATTTATAACTCGTACATAAAAATGATTGCGCAGAGGTATATATGTTATATAATTACGCCTAAACCATTGGACGTTTCGAAGCCATAGCTTGGCTTACAAATCGCATAAGCATAAAGCCGAAAATAAATCCAAAAAGTTTTTAGGATTTATAACTAAAGCCATTTTTTAGTTATAGCGCTCACCGTAAGGCGGTGTTTTGTTTAACACATATAACAATTAAAATGCATCGAACATTTAAAGCCAAAAGCTGTTGCTTTTGTAAAGCCAAGCTGGATTAGCCAAAGCAACGCAGCAATATATGTTCGTTTCCTGATCCGATAAGTTTATGTTCGCTTTGGAAGTGTTAGGTGGCGCTGCAATCGAGATGTCACCACGCCTTAAAGACATCATCACGCCAAAACCACAAGATGTATCTGATTCACACCATATATTCGATTGGTGCTCCTGAAGTTTTATTTCTTTTTGAGCCCGTAGGTCGGGCCGTAGTCGATATATTTTTGAAAATGTGATTTCGCATATATATGTAACCTTATTACGGTTAAACAACTAGGCGTATCGTACCCATTTTTAACCATATGTTCGTTTGGAGCTTGAAGAGACATCATCACGCCGAAAACACTGCAAGTATCAAACCCATATTCACAACATAAGTTTGTTTGGTGCTCCGATAAGTTTGTCTTTCTTTTGGACCCCATAGGTGTTGATGGAGATGTGGTATTAACTTTGGTCTGTTGGTGCATATTTTTGTAAGCTCATCACGCCTACGCCGCTAGACATATTGAAGCCCTATTCACACCATAGGTTCGTTTGGTGCTCCGATAGATTTTGGCTTGGATAAAAATTAGGTTTAGTCTGTTGGTGCATATATTTGCAATCTCATTATACCAAAACCGCTAGACATATGGAAGCCATGTTAACACCATATGTTCGATTGATACTCCTGAAGGTTTATTTTTTTTTGACCCCAGTAGATCGCGCTGGAGTGAATATATTTACGAAAATGTGTATTTATGGTGTGATTTGGCTCATTTACAGAATATGTGTGAACAAAATACTTTTAGTTGGGAAAAGTTTGCTCGAGGGTGGTGTACGAAAGGTCTACCACAAAATTTCGAAATATAAAATCCTGATTGGTTAAATGCCGAAAGACGTAATTCAGACACGATAAAATCCAGACTCGACATAATCCAGAAAAATACCCAGGCACTCTGTCTGGATTACCAGAAAAAATTAAGTTAATATGATAATAATAATAAGATAATGGGATTTATTTATTTCGAATTTTGAAATACGATATTTTGTCAATTAAATTTTGCCAATTGGGATTTTGTAATAAACAAAACAGAGCTTTAAGGAAAACTAAAGTTTATACGGTGAACATTAAATTTGAAATCGTCGAATACAACCAACAACAATCCAGCAGGGTTTGATTGATTCTATAGGCACTCATTTTCTTCAAAAAAAATTGAATGCCTTGGAAATATTGGAAATAGCACCAATTTTGTTTTTACCAAATTTGTGAATGAATTGGTTTCACTTTTCGGTGAGATATGCCATCACCAGTAGAAATTGCCTTCGAAATCCATACTGCTACTTGCAAATGATTTGAGTATCAGGGTCAAAGTAGAACGACCCGAAACGAAACGTACGTACGTACGTACGTTTTGACTTTAGATGAAACTCTTTACGATTTTTGTCGGGTTGAACAAACTCGAATTGAAAAATGTGAAACAAAATAAGCAATAGTAACTGCTAATTGACGGAAATTAGGAAAAAATGTGTTTTAAAGTCAACAAATCACTAACGTCACATACTAAAATGTTTTTTTGTTGTTTTAGAATTTAAATTGAAATTGAACATGAATATAAAAATAATATTTGGTGCGACAGACCATTATGATCCAGGTCCTAGGTTCTCGCGACCTTTCGTATTATGCGAGCTATATTTTTAACAAATGAAAGAGACCTACAATATTGAGAATTTGAGAAGCTTTTCATGACAGTAATTACTCTCGCACATTTGTCAGACATTCTCGATAGGGACCATAAAAAAAATGGTTAGTGTTTTTTCGGGAATACGATCTTCGAACCTCCAGCTCAATAGTCGAAATATGAGAGTACGCAAATGAAAGGAATTCCTCATGATGGAATTAAATTCGCTAATTCGCGCCGTGGCTCAGTGGAAAGAGCATGGCTACTGTGCAGTGGCTCGAGTCCCAGCAAGACCAAAAAGCGTTTTTCACGGTGTCCCACCTCTAGCGAATGGGTGACGTTCCGAGAGTAATAACTTGTCACGGAAAGCTTCTCAATTTGCCGTTCGGAGCCGGCCTTAAATTGTAGGTCCCTTCTATTTGTGTCCAAAAATATCAACCTACCAACACAAATGGTCGCGAGAGGTTAGGCCTTGGACCGCAACGGTCTGTCGCGCCGAATATTATTAATATTGAAAATGAAAGAAGAAATTGTCTTATCATAAATAAATTTTTATTAATTTAAAAAAAGTAGAAGTCGATAATTGTTACTAGAAAGTGTAATTCCTGTGTAATTCCTTGAAAACCAGATTCACCCGGTTGAAATACAACAAAATCTAGAGCTCACAAAACGAAAAGTCGGGAACTTTTTATTAAAAAAACAAAAAACAAATTTTGAATAAAATCGTTATTTAGCAAGTAGATCATAAATTGAACACAAGATTTGACCGCGAACAAGCACACGGGCACACGAAGTTGATATAGAGAATTTAAAAGGGCAACAACGTTTCGTTTTATTTTGATATCTTTACAAATTTTATTTTCAATCGTTTTTAATTGGTTAGCTTCCTACCCGAGCGTTGAACTTGAAGAGTTGTAGGGGCTAAGTAAGGCCAAAGATTCTTGAGAGTTTCTCTAAAACCAAAGGTTTGGTTTTCCTTAAACCAAAGGTTTGGTTTTCCTGAAACCAAAGGTCGCTTATCACTCCCCCCCCCCCTTCCATATTCCCCCTCCCAACCCAATCTCAATCCCCATCCTCATACCCTGGGCTGGATTAAGGTGTTATACGTTCCGTGCCGAGAATCAGCCTGGCTGAGAACCCAGTTTTAAAAATAGCCCAGTCGCTCACGGAGTATGTGGATACCTGGGACCCTTCAGATTCTGGCCCTCTTGCCTTATTTACATACTGCGGATCTCTGTGCAGAGTGACCACCCTTTCTCCGCCACTCGTGGAAATCCAAATGACAGACAGTTATAATTTTTCTTTTGCTAGTTTTGAGAACACTGCAACGGTGGGTAGTGGTTTGACTACTGTCGACAATCGCAGGTCGACTTTGACAGATAGGCTTTCTACTGGCAACGGTAGGATTGTGGCACCTCATGGCCCTTCCGCTGCCAGTAATCTTGTAGACGCATATGGTGGATTTTCGCGACAACGAGCTCCATCTAGACCGTCTACCGGTAATGCTCCTACAACGGTGGGTAGTAGTTTAACTACTGCCGACAAGCGCACGTCGGCTTTAACAGTTAGGCCTTCTACTTGCAGCGGAACGATTGTGGTGCATCATGGCCCTTCCACTGCCAGAAAGCTTGTAGGCGCATCTGATGGAGAAGAAATCCAGAAATCCAGAACACCGAAGCAGGTCGCCAAGCTAAATGGACCCAAGCCCTTTTTGACAAGCACGAATGCCGGAACAGCGATGATCCTACGTCCAAGCGACAGAGATCGGTGGACGAATTCGATTCGATTTCAAAAAGACCTAAAGTGCATAAAACCAGCGCACTTAGCACTCCATCAAACATCCATTACGGACAAAATTGTAGTCGCAGTTATAGATCGCAGCGACACTGATGGAACCATATCTCCAGAACGGTGGAATTTTGTCAAGATAAAGCAAATCTAAGTCCTCCAAATTAGCAATCCCTCACTTCCGACCCACGACTGGAAAGTCGCCAAGTTGGAGGAGCAAA
Organism: Nephrocerus scutellatus; assembly: GCA_947095585.1. NCBI lineage: Eukaryota > Metazoa > Arthropoda > Insecta > Diptera > Pipunculidae > Nephrocerus > Nephrocerus scutellatus. Next base: position 91,999,858 of record OX352763.1, read on the forward strand.
GATCCGCGATTGGTGTGATCAACCAGGAAACCATTGCTCCTCTCACTGAGACCAAAGGCGTGGTAAGATTTGGATGGGATCACGATACCCTTCGAGTCTACAAGAAGGATGAGCTGGAGGCAGGTAAACTCCCCCACTCCCCTCATCCATCAGACTCTGAGCAACTAATTCCCGACCCTGGAGCATCTGTCACGATCCCTTCGATGGAAGACTCTCCAAAAATTTCGGTGACTCTGTCATAGTTGTCTACCTCTCTGACCGATCCTCTATCAGTTATGGAGAAGGAGCACTCACCCTTCGGAGAATTCCCCAACGAGGACATACTTCTCTTGAGAAGACCGTGGTGGTGGTTTCTCTCCTTGATTGTTACAAAAAGGCTGCAGTTAGTTCAGATTAACCTCCAACACTCAAAAAAGGCTTCGGCCTCCCTCTTACTCCGTCTGCTTAAAGACGGCAAATGCTCGCACGTTTGTCCAGAGGATCTCAGACCAATCAGTCTTTCATAATTCCTGTTAAAGACACTGGAAAGACTGATCGATATCTACATACGCACACGCATTGACAAAAGACTCCTGTCTACAGATCAGCACGCGTATTGTAAAGGCAAGTCTGTAAAAACAGCTCTGCACACACTGGTACGTTCTATTGAACATTCCCTTCACCACAAGGAGTACACAATGGTGGTATTGAAGACATTGAAGGTGCTTTTAACAACGTCAACACATCTGCGATTACGGACACGACTCGCTTGGCGAATCGACAAATCTTCTGCTCACAAGTAGAATTATTAATTCCAAGAAGGGCGTGTCGTCTGCAAGAAGATCTGCCTGCAGAGGAACCCCGCAAGGTGGAGTCCTGCCTCCCCTTCTATGGAACTTAGCGGTAAACAAACTGCTGGTAAGAGTAGGAGGTGAGGGTTGCAGAGAAATCGCTTATACGGATGACGTTGCTATTGCCGCCTCAGGAAAATACCCGAATACCTTAAAGGAACTCCTGCAAAATGCTCTCAACAAGCTAACTTGCTGAGCAGATCGCTGTGGTTTAGGGCTGAGCTTGTCCTATTCACCAGGAAATATAAAGTTCCACTTAATGACCCTCCTTCTATAAAAGATTTAAGCTTAACATTCTCTGATAGAGCCAAATATTTGGGACTTATTTTGGACAGGAAGCTGAACTGGAAACCTAACATATAAGAAAGAATTCGTGAAACCACAGTGGCACTCTTCTCATGCAAAAAAGCCATTGGTAGCCGTTGGGGTCTTCAACCCCATATAACCGATTGGCTATATAAAGCGGTAGTAAGACCTACGGTGTGACTGTATGGTGGCCTTACATAAAAAAGTAAACCTTGACATAGTAAGCAAAGTACAAAGATCAGCTAGTCTATGCATGAGCGGAGCACTTCGTACAACCCCCTCTGCCGCATTGGGCATCATGTTCGACCTTACACCACTCGACATTTACAGCAAGCATGTAGCTGCTAGTTCGGCTATTCGCCTTAATGCTATCTCCCAGTGGACTAGAAATTCAATCGGTCACTCCTCTATATTGAATTTAGTCAGGATCCCAGACAGCATAGACTACACCATTCCGCAACTCCATTTCAACAAAAACTTCCAGGTCATCTTCCCCTGCAGATCGTTCTGGGACGGGGACGCTTACCTGGAAGATGAAAACACAGACGGAACAAAAACTGATGAAGGAGTCGGCGAAGGTGTTTTTTCGAAAACGCTAAATCTTTCCATATTCCAAATCAATGTAGTATTTTCCAGGCTGAAATTATGGCAATCAGTGAAGCCTTGTCTTGGCTGAAGAGAAACGTCATATCCGCCAAGGATATCCGTATATTCTCGGATATCCAAGCAGCACTAAAATCCCTGGAATCAGTCTCCACAAATTTAACTTTACCCCTTAATCGTCTCTCGTGGAGATGGCGGAGCAGTTCAATATCCACCTGTGTTGGGTGCCGGGGTACAGAGATATTCCGGGAAACTGTATGGTTGACGAACTCGCCAAGCAAGGAACTACACTACCCTTATTACCTGAATATGTTTCCATAGGCATACCAATCGCTACATGCAAATTCATGTTAAAGCGGGATGCTAATGTAAAAACTTACTGTAGGTGGTCAAATGGTACAATTTGCATAGCGAAAAAGTAGATCTGGCCCAAGCTGGATTCGAAACGCTCCAAGTGTTTGATCTCTCAAAAAAGATCGCACATCGGCAGGCATGCAGCAAGACTGGGAGTCTTCTCGAATGTCAGGCATGAATAGGCAGGCATGCAGCAAGACTGGGAGTCTTCTCGAATGACTTCTGTAGAAGCCGCATGGATGGACCATCGTCCATCTTCTCTGTACTTGTCCAGAATTCTCCCAAAGGCGTAAACTCATATAGGAGCGTTCTTATACAACGGCACTAATGATATCATCAACATTGACATTGGTAGTCTACTACCCTTCATACGAAGCTCTAATTTGTTCATCGAGTAGGTGGAAGAAATTATTTCAGATCCATGTGGTATCACAATGGACCATTACTGGTGTGTCGGTTCCACTGACAGCCACCATAACCTAATTGGTTTGCAATTTCATTTTGAAACAGCGCAATTTTTTTAGTTTATTTCCGCAATTTCCATGTTTGGATATTCGAGGTAAAAATTTCAAATATATTATATTAATTACATAAAAATTTGTATTTATCAATTTGACTATATTTTAGTTTCCGGCAAATGAAAATGCCAAAAATTGATAACATTGGGGTTTAACAATTTGATTCAGAGTAAGGCCAATTTACGAGGTCTCAAATATGAAATTTTTTAATTGTTTAAAAGATGGATTATAACACACAGTGTACCGTTAGGATGTATTCATAAATAATGAACTAATTTCGTTTTACATGTTGTGATGACGGTTATAACAGTCATTTTTCCCATATAGGTTTGAGAAAAAAATAGTTACCTCAACACATTTTTATAGGTATGATATATATTAGTGTTATGTATGATAAAGGAATGAAAGTAAAAGTATTCAACACACAATATTATGCGATTCAGAATGAAAGTATGCCAAACCCATTATCGGTTTATGCTTTTCGGCTCTTTTTTCAGAGCAGTGAGAGAACGAGATTCGAGAGATACGAGATTCACTCAATGATTACAAAAAAGGTCATCAGCAATATTACAGTGTTGTATTTTAACCTTATTAAAGTTTCGAACTAACATTAAGAAAGGATAATAAAATAATAAATTGATAAATTAACTAGACGTAGTCGTCAGATAGACAGTTGGTACAAATATATATGTAGATATATAAAGCCGTCCATTGAGAACATGTTTACAATTTATTCACTTTGATTTTTAGTGGAATACACTGTGCACTTAGACTTAAAAACAGCGGAAACAAAACTTAAATCTTAACGCACTGAAACCTTTTAACAAATGATTTTAGTTTCACCTCTCTCACCACTATGGACCAAATACTACCTTGCATCCGCACGATAATAAGCACCTAGCGCATTCATGACAAAAGTGAAAGTGTCAAAAACTAAACGATGCCGGCTCTGCAAATATTTTATTTACCACGAAAAGTACACAAAGAAAAGAAATCTTTTTCAATAAAATGTCATACGAGTATACTCGAATATTGTGCCTTTGATATTATCAATATTAGACATTCATATAACAAGCACATATTTGAAATTTTTCAAATACCTTTTTATAATAAAATTTGTATTGGGTAAAAATTACACACATTGTTAAAATTTTTGATATTATTATAAAACCGAGCTGAAACGCCAGGCTAAATAAAAAATTTTTTTATTTTAACAAAATATGAAACTATGTATTATCGCTATCGCGATCAAATGCTTGAACACTGCACGCAATGAAAGTACTTCTCGCTCTAATAGGGAATTCATAACATGAAAAAAATGTGAATTAGGTGCCTTGAATAAGGGGTTTCTTTTCTAAATATGACGGGTTCTTGTCGGAGGCCATCAAATAGAAATTCTGGAAAATTTATGAAAATAAAAGATTTAGAAAAAATATTTGTATGGGAGCTCCCTGAACAAAATGTTCAACCCGTACCAAAATATCGCTGTTACAAACATGTATGTATGTATTTCATTTTTATATTTTCTATATTAAACTTCGCGTCCGGATGTGTTTGTTTGTAGCCAAATCTTGCGATCAATATTATTTCATCCACTTTATAAAACCCGATTTTGTTCAAACTTTGCACACATGTGTATCTCCGATTAAAAAACGTCTGTAATAATTTGGTAGTGATCGGGCTTCAGGGTTGAGGGTCCCCCATATAGATTTCTTCAAAATTATCCCGATTTTATTCAAACCCACTTTCTATACACGGGAGACATCGTGAATAAAAAGCTTGAAGCCTTAAAATTCTACCGGCCCACACCGGAAAATTCCTACCTAAAAATTCTGATCAACTCGGAGATTATTCTCCCTTGGTTTGAAGTAGTTTTTACAAGGTATTTAAAGCTGATATATACTTCTCTTTCTCTATTCTATACTTTCCCCACAAAAACATCCACAAAGCCACCTGGACCTCTCCTGTTCTCATGTACAACAACCAGATTGATCACATCGCTATAAGTCACTATAAGTGGCGATCATCATTGCTGGACGTTAGAACCCGAAGAGCAGCCGACGTCTACAGCTCCTTGTGGTTGGCAGTGTGCGATTGAAGCTTGCGGTCCACTCAACCGCACAACGAAAAAGCCAGCTGTAGCAGCACTGAAAGACCCAGATATGAAACTGCAATATGTATCCCGCGTACAACAGTCCCTCTCTGAGATACAGCCCCAAACCCTAGAGTCTAAATGCGAGAAAACAGTAAATGCATATACGGAAGCAGCCTCAACCATTTTAGGTTATCCCGACAAAACTAGAAAAGAATGGATATCAGACAGCACATGGAACACCATTCGTGAACGCCAATCCATCAAAGCAGAGTTAAACGTGGCCTCGGGTGCCGAGCAAAGCGCATTAGCGCGGAAGTATAGGGATCTGGACCGGCAAGTTGGCCGTTCAACTAGGAACGACAAACGAGCAGGGCTAAGCGACATCGCAACACAAGCATAGCAAGCCGCTGATAGTAGAAAATACAGCACTACTACAGTCTACCAACTCGCTCATAAGCTCGCCAACAAGAAACACCACATCAACTACCCTGTTAAGGCAATAGACGACTCTTTGATCCTTATGGAGCAGCAAAAACTAACCCGCTGGACAGAACATTTTACGAATGTTTTGAATTATACTTCGCCAGGTACGTCCATCAACCCACATATGCACCCTAATAGGCTACTTAACATCAGCGTCGCTACAATTCGTTCACTGCAATCAGGCAAAGCAGCAGGCAATCACAACATCTACGCAGAACTCCTTCAAGCTGACGTCGAGTTAACTACGCGAACATTGCATGCGATATATCAATATATCTGGGAATCTGAATCCATTTCATCGTCGTTAAAAGAAGGCTTGATAGCCAAAATTCCCAAGAAAGGTGATTTGAGCAATTGCGAAAACTGGAGAGGAATTACCCTGCTAAACACAATAAACAAAGTGACCTCCTCTATAATAGCTAGGCACTTACGGAATGCGTTAGAGCCAATTTTGAGAAATGAACAAGCAGGTTTTCGCCCAAACCGTTCTTGCACTGATCAAATTAACACCCTGCGTATAATCATTGAACAGTCAGTTGAGTATCGCTCTCCTCTATATATGGTTTTTGTAGACTGTAAACGCGCTTTTGATAGCGTAGGCCGAAACATGATGTGGCAGATTTTGTCTAGCTATGGTGTTCTGGATAAACTCATTAACATCATTAAGGAGCTGTACCGCGACTCAACATGCCGCGTCATCCATAACGGTCATCTTGACTCACCTTTCAACATCTTTTCGGGAGTCAAGCATGGTTGCACCCTCTCACCATTGCTTTTCACAATTGTCATCGACTGGGTGATGAAAATAGTAACCCTTCGGGTTTGCCATGGAATGATTTTCACCGCCTAGAAGACCTGGACTATGCCGATGATATCTGTCACCTATCACAACCGCTAGGTGACATGGAGCCAAAATTAAACTCACTAGAACTCCACGCTAACAAAGTGGATTTAAAAATTAACGTCTCAAAAACAAAACTACTTCGCGTTAACGCTAGTGGAACATGTGATCTCTCGATTGACGGACATCAGATAGAGGAAGTTTTGTTATTTGGGCAGCTGGATGTCAAAAAATGGTGGTGCTGACTCGGATGTGTGCTCTCGTGTAAACAAGGTGCAACACTCCTATAGTATGCTAAATAATATCTGGAACTCCTCGCGAATCTTCCGGAATCTGAAGCTAACGATCTTCAGATCTAACGTTCTCTCAGAGCTCTTGTATGGCTGCGAAACGTGGAAAGTCACAGAGTCAATTGCGACGCGCCTTCAAGTCTTCGTCAACAACTGCTTAAGGAGGATACTGAGAATAAGCTGGCCGGACCATTATCACCAATCAAGACTTGTGGAGAGTAACGCAGAAGGAAGCAATCGCGATCACCATCAGACGACAAAAATTGAGCTGGATTGGTCACACTTTGAGAAAGCCAGCGGACTATATTACGAAACTAGCGCTCGACTGGAATCCACAAGGAAGCCACCGAGTTGGCCGTCTTAGCAAGACATGGAATAGGAGGACAATAGAAGAGGAAGAAAGATCCCAGGGGACCAAGTGGCGTCTCTTGAAACCTCAGGCGATAAATCGAGTTCGTTGCTGGGCGTTTGTAGAAGCCCTATGCTCCCCCGCGGAGTAAAGGAAAGAAAGAAGATATACTTCTGGAGAGAAGAAGGAAGTCATGGGAATTTTTATGCCAAAAGCGGGTAAAACTCACATGCCTACCCAAATGACTAGATAACGCATCTTTTATTTGAAAACCCGTTAGTTTTACAATATCCCAACATGCATTACAATTTGTTTCAGATTAAAGGCAACTACTATGCACAATACTCGTTTTAAACGTTTTAAATTAAAAATGTGTTTTTCTTAGCGAACATGTTTATACTAAATTTCCATAGGAATAAAGGTTATAGTCGCATCTTAGTCCTACATATCGAATTTTATACGAATCGCTTAAGAAATTGTTTGGTCCACAAAATTCCAGACCCTATTGGCCCTATCCAAGAATTTCCATAGGAACAAGTCTTATAGTCGCATCTTAGGCCTGTATACCGAATTTCATACGAATCGCTTGAGAAATGGCTTGGCCCACAAAATTCCAGACCCTATTGGCCAGATCCCAAATTTCCATATGAACAAGTCTTAAAGTCGCATCTTAGTTTCATAGAGACGCAAAATCATAACACGAAATCATAACGCAAAATTATTTTTGATACGTGTTAAATTTTCTCATCACCGCCGACAAAGTAGTTTCACTTACAAAAATTCCTGTGCAGTGATTATTACCCTTCGCCCTTCGGGTTCGCAATCAAAATTATTAGCAAGACCACAAGACTAATTTTAAGATAAAAACCATGAGGTTATAATGTATATTTAAAAGTTAAGTTAATTTAAGACAGTAGCACAAAGTGTATGCAGAAAGAAATATATTGTATACTTGAGTACATATTATTCATTTATTCAATGTCCTCCGTTTATTCCGTTGTGTGGGATAAAAAATATAATTTGTCTAGCTTAGCGATGACCACCTCGTTCGCTTTCCGCTGAAGCTATTTTGTCATATTTGGAAATAGGAAGAAATCACATTGAGCCAAATCGGGTCAAAGCGGTGGATAAGCTAGTAATTCGACCAATTTGGTGGTGGCCTCTGCGGATGGTACCAGTGCGTTGCCCTGGTGGTAGAGCAATGCGTCATCCATCTTCCCGATAGGTTTTTATGTCCACATTTTCGTATTCGCATTTTTTCGAGTTACATTTTTAACTTCCATCTTAAGAATCTTAATAACGTTTACTTGATCAACGGCCAAAACGATATTATACCCCTAGATTTTTTGAAATGTCATTCCATGCTCTTATGGGATGGGAAAAAAATCCTCGAGTTTTTGGTAGAGTTGAAATAAACTGTCGGCCAATAACAGCACGTTTTGTAAACAACGAAAAACAACTACAAAAAACACGAGCATAACAGTATGTTTTGTGGTACACAATAAAAATGCTCTTTTTGTGCAAATTCCTAGCTGAATTTCCTTGCTGACACGCTGCACAGGTTGTATGTATTTTCCCTTCTTTACAAAAATGAAAAATACTTTTTAAATTCTCTATATTAACTTCACTTGCCCGTGGGTCGTCGGTCGTCGGTCGGTCGTCGGTCGTCTGTCATGGATTCTTGCGATCAATTTTTAACCCACTTCCCATTGCCCGATTTTATTGAAATTTTGCACACATGTGTATTTCCGGAGACAACACTTTCTCGGGGTCGTGGGGCTCCCAAACAAAAATTTTAAAAAATTTACCCGATTTTCTTCAAATTTTACACACATGTGTATACCCAATAAACAATACTTTTTCGATTTGGTAGTGATCGGGTCCCGGGTTCGGCCGCAAGGCCCTTATACATTTTTTAAATATCTGTACTGGCATCAGATATTCGTCGCCCTTTATGGACTGTGTGCGGTGTGTGCTGCGCAGTCGGCTGCGCTGCATGGTTTTGGTGGTGGTGGAGAGAGAGAGAGAAATCTTAGCGCACGCACAAATGAACCCAGCAAATGAAACGAGACATACATGTTTTATGCTTACTTCAACTTACATTTTTATTTACTGAATTGTATTTTTATTGATGTCGTTTTTTTGTTGTCGATATCAACTTACAGATAGAACAACAAGTTTTCACAATATTCTGTCATTTGGCGTTTTCATAAATTAGTTCAGAGCAGTCAAAGAGTTCTCAAGATAAATGTTCGTGTTTCTTATTTGCTCAGAGTATGAGCGTGCTCTAAGTGCTCAGAATAAAATGATCTGAGCTTTTTCAATTTTAACATCTGATGTCAAATGTTTGTTTCTATGATTTTCTCCTACAATAAAAAAAAAATGGCCCAGGATCGAGGGGCTCCCATATCAATTTCTGCGATTAGAGAATTTAGATGAAAAATTTTAATTTTTATGGGTTGTTTTTTTTAAATTCTCTATATTAACTTCGCGTGCCCGTGTGTTTGTTTTGTGGGTTTGTTTGTCGTGGAATCTTGCGATCAATTTTTAACCCACTTCCCAAAGTCCTATTTCATTGACATTTTAAACACATGCATATCTCCGATGACAACACTATCTATTAAAATTGGTGGCCCCTCGGGGCTCGGAGTCGGGGGGCTCCCATAAAAAATTAACCCGATTTTCTTCAAATTTGTTTTCACATGTGTATCTCCGATGGACAACACTTTTTCTAAACATTTTGGAGACCCCGTGCCCCAGGATTATGGAGCCCCATAAAAAGAATTAACCCGTTTTTTTTAAATTTTATATACGTGGGTATCTCAAATGGACACACTTTTGTGGGGCCCCATAAAAAATTTTCAAAAAAATTAAACCGATTTTCTTCAAATTTTATACACCTGTGTATCTCCGATGGACAACATTTTTTGTAAAGTTTTCGGGGTGAACGGGCCTGAGGCCCGAAGGGTGCCCATATAAATTTTTTAAAAATTAGCTCGATTTTCTTCAAATTTTAAACACATGTGTATCACAGATGGATAAAACTTTTTGTAAATTTGTTGGAGTGATAGGGCCCTGAGACCCGTGTGGTGTCCATGTAAATTTTTTAAAAATTAGGCCGATTTTCTTCAAATTTTAACACATACCCATCTCCTATTGAGAATTTACATGAAAAATTTTAATTTTTATGGGTAGTTTTTTTTAATTTTCTGTAGTCGAATAGAATATTACGTATTACATGTGCATCCCAAAATGAGTAGTTAGACTGCCGATGAAACCAGTTTTGTTTCTCTTGGCCGATTCGTTATTGGTCTTATTTTATGGAAATTACATATTTTATTAAATTTACCCGATTTTCTTCAAATTTTATACGCATGTGTATCTCCGATGGACAACACTTTTTGTAACTTTTTTGTGAAATTTGTCCCTGGGGTCGAGAGGCAACCATACAAATTTTATATAAAAAAAGTACCCGATTCAAATTTTATACGCATGTGTATGGACAACACTATTTGTAAAAATTTGGTGGTGATCGGGCCCGGGGTCGGCGGGCACCCATATAAATATAAAAAATAAATACACAATTTTTTTCAAATTTTATCTCCGATTAGAGAATTTACAAGAAAAATTTTAATTTTCATAGGCTGTTTTTTTTATGTTCAAAAATTTGTTTTATATTTAATTTTAGAATTTTTTGTAATTTTGTTATGCAATAATATAAATTATTAGAATAATAAAAATAAATCATTAGTGTGTGTAGTTGTGGAGAACTAGATAAATATTCCTCTCCTTTTATTCTATCCCTCTCTCTCTCTCTTTCTTTTATTTGCCTCTCACCAAATAATATTCTAATAATATATCATTTAGGTGAGAGTCTTGATTTATATTTGATAGAGTTAAGTTCTAATAAAATTTCATTTAGTTTGTATCTTTTTAAATTCTCTATATTAACTTCACTTGCCCGTGTGTTTGTGGGTTTTTGGGCTTGTGGGTTTGTGGATTTGTCATGGATTCTTGCGATCAATTTTTAACCCACTTCCTACAGCCCGATTTTATTGAAATTTGGCACACATGTGTATTTCCGGAGACAACACTTTCTATTAAATTTTGAGGCCCCTCGGGCTGCGGGGTCGGGGGGCTCCCATACAAAAATTTTAAAAAATTTTCTTCAAATTTTACACACATGTGTATACCCAATAAACAATACTTTTTCGATTTTTTCGAATTTGGTAGTGATCGGGTCCCGGGTTCGGCCGCAAGGCCCTTATATATTTTTTAAATATCTATACTGGCATCAGATATTCGTCGCCCTTTATGGACTGTGTGCGGCATGGTTTTGGTGGTAGAGAGAGAGAGAGAAATCTTAGCTCACGCGCAAATGAACCCAGCAAATGAAACGAGATATAAATGTTTTATGCTTAATTCAACTTACTTACTTATTTACTGAATTTTATTTTTATTGATGTCGTTTTTTGTTGTCGATATCAACTTACAGCTAGAACAACAAGTTTTCGCAATATTCTGTCATTTCGCGTTTTCATAAATTAGTTCAGAGCAATCAAAGAGTTCTCAAGACAAAGGCTCGTGTGTCTTATTTGCTCAGAGTATGAGCGTGCTCTAAGTGCTCAGAATAAAATGATCTGAGCATTTTCAATTTTAACATCTGATGTCAAATGTCTGTTTCGATGATTTTCTCCTACAATAAAAAAAAATGGCCCAGGATCAAGGGGCTCCCATATCAATTTCTGCGATTAGAGAATTTAGATGAAAAATTTTAATTTTTATGGGTTTTTTTTATATTTAAACGTATTGCCAAGGGAATACTCCCTGAATGACTTGCGCCAAGACAAAAAGGTAGGCTTAGCCCTTTATTATAATTAAGAATTTAATCGGAGAAATGTGATTTACAATATATCACATTCCTCACGTTTGTAGCGGGTTTCAAATTATTTTCTCGGAATTCTCCCTGATTCATTGAAAAAAGCAATACGGAAACACGATCACGAAACTAAAACGACGCGAGTCCAAATGCTAAATGCTTTAATGAATGGATCATGGTCACGGAAAACTACAAAAAACCTTGATGGGTAGTTTTTGACCAAGAAAATATTACAAAATTCAAAATTCTTGGAACCTCCATTAAAAAATTCGGTCTTTCAGGAACTAGCTGACTTCTTTCTTGAATGCCCACAACTCGACAGTGAATTGTACCGAGTTACAACAGTAGTAGTAGTGGGAATAATTTTTTGAGTTTCTGTTCAGCAGGGAAAGAGAAAATATCAAGATTAAAATAATGCGAACTAGCCCGTTCTTATATTTATTGCAAAATTGTATTTAGTGTTGAGGCTCATTTTTGGCTTAACAGGGTTTGGTAATAAGTAAATTTATGCCATATGGAGTAAGACCAATCCACAAGAGACTCCATTACATTAAAAAAAATTCACTGTTTGGTGCGGTTTACACGCTGGTAACATAATCGGACCTTATTTCATCAAACATGCGGCCGGAAATGGCGATACATATAATGAAGGTCGTTATCGCACTATGATAAATGATATGAATGACAATGATGCGGATGAGATGTAGTTTAACAGGATGGCGCTACGAGCCATACAGTGACGGCAACCATTGACTTACTGAAATCAAAATTTTGCGATAAGCTGATTTCGAGAAATGGATCTGTCAATTGGAATCAAAAATAGCTTCTTTGATTCCAGCTTGTTGGCCGATATTAGTGATGGTAACAAACCATTAGGAGGTTGATAGAATGCGGTTGGTGGATGGCTGTGCTGGTGGTGTTCGAACGGATAGTTGGTCGAGCGGGGTTGTTCAGAGGGTGCCGTTGTCAAATCGATAAGTTTCCGACCGGGCAACGCCGGGCACTGAACTAGTTCTTTTATAATCTATAATAAACATAATTATTATAAAAACTTAATAGTACATCGCCATGGTATGTCTTCAAATACAGCTGACATGTATTTTGCTGATTAATTAATACAAAAAACTGATGATAATAATAGTAACAGCAACATAATAGTTTTTTTTAAGTTTTGCTAAAACTTTTAATAAAAAATATATAATAATAAAATAATAAAAATTTTAGACTAAATTTGACGTTACTATTTTTTTCTCTTGACAAATCGATGAACTCCTTTATAACATTATAAAGCTACGCCTGCATTTAAACATTTTACAAAGTTTATTTGAATTTCTTTTTTTTAAAGCAATTTGAAAAAGTCATTATTCATACATTATACATTATATCCGAATGTATATTATTTACAAACTATTTCAAAACTTCGAAATTGATATTTTATGCTAGTGCGTTTCGCTTTATAATTACATTCAAAATAGCAATTAATGGTCCATCCAAAAATATATATAAACCCAACGAAGATACATATATAAGCAGTACGTATCCTAAAGCCATTACAAACTAGAAGAAAAATAAAAAAAATTGAATATTTATTTGTACGAAGTATTCCACTTACAATTTGCCCATCGGATGAATATATTGGTACATCCCCACTAACCAAGAACAATCGGATAAGAAGTGGTCCAATAATGAAAGATATCGTTGACAATTTTTCCAACGTGTTCAAATAATTTGATGCAAAAAATTGACGTAAAAATTCTATAAAAGAATGAAGTTAAAAATATCTGAAAAACAAATTAGATTCTGTTAACTTACTGCCGTGTTGAGTTATGCTAGACAAAATCACCCACAATAATATCATTGCCCAGATTGTGTGACCCAAAGTAGTAACCGCAGCACGGATAATAGGATTTGCTCGAAATAGAGTAAGTTGGTAACCAAACAAAAAGAAACATAGAATAAGCAAACACGCGATCCAACCTAATATATATTTAAAAAATTAATTAAAAAAATATATTTTTTTATTGTGTGTTGCTACTCCAGCCTAAAAATTTGCTTAATTGTGAAGCTTCCTTTATTCAAGCTGCGAACATATAGTTAGGTTACTATCATTGCAGTTGTTGTTTGAAAAAATCATGTCTGGAGAGTATATGATTTCTTTATTAAACTCACCACAGATTATAACGAAAATATTGAGGTTTATTTTAGCATTGGTTTTATATAGTATATAACCCAAACACATTCCTAATAAATACGGGGGAATTCGAAGCCAAATTTTGTCGAAAATCAAATTAAATTGCATCAGTTCCTCTTGGATGGAATTACTTAAACGATATAATTTTTTACTTAAAAATCAGTTAGTCAATATGTATTATAAAATTTTATACTTTACTCTAAGTTAAATTGATTATGTGGATCCATTTCCAGTATTGTGGAAGCGATTAGGGATACGGTAAAAATTGTGAAACAAATTGCACCGGCATATTTTGGATGAATTTTCGCCAAAAGAAGGACTAAACATGCCACGGTAAAAAATTGAACCTCCAGTGAGATGAACCATGTCCATGGCATACACTAAAAATTTATAAAATTTATGAAATAACAAAAAAAAAATGTTATAATATTCTATTTATAACTTCAAATAATTTTTCTATTATTACTGTAGACTAAATATTAGATTTATAAGGCAAACATTTTTGAGCGGTCTCAAATCTGGACAATCCATGAAAACATATGAGCCTTATAAGAAAATGTATGGCGTTTCTAGCCAAGTGCGTCGACCCCTTCCAATATATTTTAAAGTTCGTAACTCCCTTGAATACATAACAGGTATACAAAAAGGAAACAGGTGTAAGGAAGTTATTACACATAAAAAAATTTGGTGAATAAAACGATAAATGGAACGGTGATGAAAAATAATTTATGGAGGCCCCTTGCTCATTTTGGTAAGAAAAACAATACGCAAAGTTTGAATCCTATAAGTTGAATGGTGTAAAAACGTATAGTTAAAGGACATGTGCCAGAAATTATATTTTATTCGCATAAAAAAAATTTAAAAAACAACCCATAAACATTTAAATTTTTCGTCCTAACTCCTTAATCGGGGATACACAATGTGCAGTTTGAACAAAATCGTGTAAATTTTTTAAAAAAATTCTTTGGGAGTGTGTTTCCATCGGAGATACACATGCGTATAAAATTTGAAGAAAATCGGGTATATTTTGTAAAAAAAATTTGGTGGGAGGCGTAGGGGTATTGTCTTCGGAAATACAAACGTTTGAAAAATTCCAATAAAATTAGGCTTTGTGAAGAAGTTTAAAAATTGATCACAAGATCTGACCAGCTAGCCAACCAGCCAGTCACGGGTACGCGCAGTTAATATAGAGAATTTAATAAAAACAACCCATATTTAAATTTTTCATGTAAACTCTCTAATAACCAAAAAAATACTGAATTCCACTATAAATGCTGAAGTAGAAAAAAAACAAAACAACCCCAATCGTAAGGCAAGCAGCGCTGCCCACAGTACACAGCGCGCAACGCACACAGAACACAGTCATTATAGTATAAAATGATCTGATGCCGGGGAAAAAATGTGTATGGGAACCCCCCGACCCCGCGGCCCGATCACTCTCAAATTTTACCAGGAAGTATTGTCACCGGAAATATACATGTGTAAACATATTCAATAAAATCGGGCTTTGGGAAGTGGGTTAAAAATTAATCACAAGATCTGACCAGCCAGCCAGTCTGCCAGCCACGGGCACGCAAAGTTAATATAGAGAATTAAAAGAAAAAGGCTGCACATAGTGTCCTACCACCACTATTCATCTCAGCATCCAGGATATCCGAAGACCAACCACAGCAACAACACCCGCTCACCAAGCACCATTCTATCGAACTATAGGTTCGATACTAATATCGGCAGCCACCCCAACCCCAGCCACAGTATCATTGATTCCAGTTTGTAAATAATATGTAAACAAAGTTGGTTGAAACTGATCTAGGCGTTCCAGAGTTAGTTGCCACAAACACACTCATATATGTCAATTCTCTGTTTTATACATTAAGAAGAAAAAAACACATAAAGTTTTAAATTTTTAAATTCCCTAGTCGCAATACACATGTGTGCAAAGTTTGAAGAAAATCGAGTTAATTTTTTAAAAGTTTATATGGGCGCCCCTTGGCATTGGGGCCTGATCACTTTCAGATGTTTATACATATAAAGTGTCGTTGTCGGAGATAAACATGTGTGAAAAATTTTAAGAAAATTGGGTTAATTTTTAACACAATTTGGCCAGCTAACCAGCCAGCCGAAGGGTCGTTGGTGAAATTCTATTAAACAAAATCTTTACTTCAGGTCAAAGGCTTACATACTTACAGCGCTTTCGATTTGCTGGGTACAGTGAAGGTTTGGTGTCCCATTTCTACAGCGTACTCTGCTTTTCTTCGAGAACGAGAACACCAAACCTTTACTGTACCCAGCTAATCGAAAGCGCTGTTAAAATATTATTTCGAGCCCGAAAACTAATAATCAGAGGACAAAAAAATGTTTTAAGTGTGCGTGTGTACATTTGTCAGTTTGTTAACACGTATATCTCGGCTTCTACCGGTCAGAATTTTATTATTATTTCTTATTTCAATACAATTGGTTACCGCTCGGCTTGCGAAGACGTAATTTTTATTATTCATAGCGGTAGTAGACAGAAAACTGAGAAAAATACTCAATCTACGCATCGCTATCGATTTTTTTAAAGGTTACAATGTTAAGTCTGGAATTTTCAGTTAATTTCAGAAATCTCTTATGACTGAAAGAGTTACATTTAACGTTGCATAAGTTTTTTCAAGATATTTCGGTCTTTAGACTGAATTACAACTAATATTGGCGACCTGATAAACTTGCTTTACTATTACATTAGTTCGTGTGTGTGGCCGCTTGTATAGCAAAATACATTTGTGCGTGTGTGTAGTCACTCACATAGCAGAATACATTAGTTCGTGTGTGTATAGTAATGGAGTTTTTGGTAGGAACGTTTTTCAATATACTCCCAACTTAAAGTTCCAGTTTTGGTGAAATTGTTCAAGAGTCAAATCTGACAACATATTTAGAACTTTAACTTTTGATTGTGATTGGCAATCACTTTCGTCAAACACAAAAAAAAATTGAAATTTTTCTTATTTTTGCACGTATATAATTAATAAGTATTGATAACCGATTTTAAAAAAAAAAGATATAAAAAATCCTTTTGAGCTAATTAAGTCTGAATTACAACTATGCAAATGGCAAGCTGAGAAGCTCCGCATTACTATTATCTTTAGACATACTTCATTTGTACTAATGTACGTTCCATATTAATACATATTCACTTTTATATTTTATCTATCATAAACCCATTGTTTCTTTATTAAATTGCAGTGAAGACACTAGAATAAAGATATATTTTCAACACATAATTGCATAACCAAAATAAATAAATTTTTCCTTACTTACCCTTTCCTCTATAGGAAAGAACATATCGATATAGAGCACGTTTCTCCATTTGTTCCCTTCGCAGTTCAAAAAGTCAAAGGAAGGCAGCTCCATTGCAGTGTTATAATGAAAATATTTAGAAACTAAATGTTGCATTATCAATGCGAATGTGTACGACAGAGATATACTGCAATAAAAGCAAAAATGGTAAAGGCAGCAATGAGATTTTTTTTAACAACAAAATTTGCATACATTTAGGATCACTTGAAATGCAAAACAAACACAATTATGTATAGTAAATTTATTTAACCATCAGCATCAGCAGTTAGGTTAGTTAGGTTAGTAGGTATTAGCATAAATGTAATCATAGAAATTCGGGTATGGTGATCTAAAGTTCACAATTGTTACCGTTTCTGATTTAATAGTTTTACCAAAACATTGTGACGTTAAACTTACCTACATACTTTCGATACTATTAATGACAGCAAATGTAGCAACTGTTCAAAAACATTCCACTTGCCCTGAGGAATAGTTTTGAAAAATTGTAATGTTAAATTCGATCCACTGTGAATAAGAAAGCAACCGTTATTGTACGACTAGTATTTTATAATTAACTGACAATTTTAAATATTTTGATTTCGATAATGATGCAATTGTGAAATTATATTGTTATATCTATATAAATAAAAATGAAATGCTGTTCGTTGGTAAGCGCATCACTTGAATACGGCTTGGCTCATTTTTATTTCAAAATACTAGCTGATTACCCGGCGTTGCCCAGGTATTTATTCATCCCAATCTTCTATTAGGCAGGGATAGAAAAAAGAATGATATCTATCTATAGGGTAAAATTGCAGTTTTTATTAACAAAAATTTATTTTAAATTACAGCTATAATATTCAAATTATAAAATAAAATTAAATAAACATACATAAAATTAATAAAAAAAAAAACAAAAAAAACTTGGTTGTGTACAATGTTTTTAGTTTCACCTTCAATAGCAAGGTGAACTCACCCAAGAGCAAGCAAAATAAAGTTGTCCGTGGGAAAAACATGGCGATCTCAAATCTATACTCCGCAGTACTTAATAAAATGTCCGACTTATTGATCGTCATAGAAAACGCAAGTTTTACTGGAAATTGCAATCTCTTAAATTTAAAAGGTAGATCCGTAGAAATGAGTGCTATCCGTGGGATAAAAACTGTTTCACACTGTCCCTTTTCTGTGAAGATAGTCGCTTCAATTATATTTCCCGGCATCTCTTTTACGCACAGTCTTGTGCCGTTGCAAACATTTGGCGAGTCGAGAATCCGTAGTAAAATAATTGGAGATCAAACTGTAAGACGATGTGGTGGCAATCCAGACGAATTAAGTGAGTTTAGGAACTCAGTTAGATAATTAACTTCCTCATCAGTATCTACAAAGGTATCGATACACTTATATTCACTGACTACGCCTATTAACATGGCAAGTATTTGATTGTTTATTTCGTGGTTGTCTACATTTTTAGTAGCAAGAATGGCCCCTTCTAGCAACCGGTTCAAAATGTTATAGTTTTAAGAAACAGCCGGATAAATAGAATTTATTAGTTCAGCGGCAGATTTCAAAAAACGATGTCAATTTAACATATCCATAAAACACGGCTACTAATTTACTTTTTCCAATTTGAAGTAGGGGTGACAATGTCCTCACCCCCAAATTCGTCGCCAAATGGTCACCGAGTACTACTCTATACACCACTATTCACCTCAGCGACCCCTAAAACTTTGGGATCGACAATAATATCGGTCACCCCCCCCCCTCGGCTATCACCACATCCCCATAGAGCTGTCTTACCATCACCATTCAACTCAGCGACCACGAAAAACATAAAATCGGCACTAATATCGGTCATCCCCCCCCAGTTATCACCCCCTCCCAATAGAGCTGGCAAGCCATCACCATTCAACTCCGCGACCACAAAAACCATAAAATCGACACTAATATCGGTCACCCCCCAACCACTCAGTTATCACCCCATCCACCTAGAGCTGTCTTACCATCACCATTCAACTCAGCGACCACGAAAACCATAAAATCAACACTAATATCGGGCACCCCCCCTCCACCCAGCTATCACCCCATCCACCTAGAGCTGTCTTACCATCATCATTCAACTCAGCGACCACGAAAACCATAAAATCGACTCTAATATCGTTTACCCCACCCCTCTCAGTTATGGACCCCATCGCCCTAGAGCTGTCTTACCATCACCATTCAACTCAGCGACCACGAAAACCATAAAATCCACACTAATATCGTTCACCCCCTCCCCCTCAGTTATCGACCCCATCCCACTAGAGCTGTCTTACCATCACTATTCAACTCAGTGACCACGAAAACCATAAAATCGTCACTAATATCGATCGCCCACCTCCTGCAGGGATACATAACTCACCCATAGGAGTGTACTACCAGCACTATTCGTCTCGGCGATACCGAAACTAAAATCCCCTGCCACGCCTCCCCCAGCCAAAAAAGATCAGGGTAGGCAGTGTAGGCTGTGTCGAAGACACGGCCGTAGGTTTTGAGCCTGACAACGTCTGTCCAAAAGAAAAGAAAACAAAGATCTTGTTGTCGGAATTAAAAAAATTGTCTATACTAAATACAAGTACTACGACGTCCTAGTAGGAGAAGTAAGAGTAAGATAAGTATGTGCGTGTAATCTTTACGCGCGGTTGGAGTAAAATTCTTTGACGTTGTGGCCAATATTACGATTAAATTAAAAGGCACGAGTCGCTTGAGAAATTGCTTAGTTCCCGAAATTCCAGACCATAATGATCATATTCCAGAATTCCCATAGGAAGAAGTCTTATAGCCGCATATTAGTCCTGCATTCCGAGTTTCATACTAATCCCTTGAGAAATGGCTTGGTTCCAAAAATCCCAGACCCTATTGGCCAGATCCCAGAATTTCCATAGGAACAAGTCTTATATTCGCATATTAGTCCTACATTCCGAGTTTCATACGAATCCCTTGAGAAATGGCTTGGTTCAAAAAATCCCAGACCCTATTGGCTAGATCCCAGAATTTCTATAGAAACAAGTCTTATAGTCACATATTAGTCCTACATTCAGAGTTTCATACGAATCCCTTGAGAAATGGCTTGGTTCCAAAAATCCCAGACCCTATTGGCCAGATCCCAGAATTTCCATAGGAAAAAGTCTTATAGTCACACATAGTCCTACATTCCGAGTTTCATACGAATCCCTTGAGAAATGGCTTGGTTCCAAAAATCCCAGACCCTATTGGCCAGATCCCAGAATTTCCATAGGAACAAGTCTTATAGTCACATATTAGTCCTACATTCAGAGTTTCATACGAATCCCTTGAGAAATGGCTTGGTTCCAAAAATCCCAGACCCTATTGGCCAGATCCCAGAATTTCCATAGGAACAAGTGTTATAGTCACATATTAGTCCTACATTCCGAATTTCATGCGAATCGCTTGGGAAATGGCTTAGTTCCCAAAGTACTGACATTTAAAAGTGGATTACTTAAAAGTGTCTCACTTAACAGTGTCTCACAACAGTGGGACATTTAACATTTTACTTTTTGAACATGCACCCCCTTATACCTTGTAGTGAGACGTTGACACGTCAAAACGTGCTACCCCCCCACCACCTATGTTTGATTCCACATAGTAACTAATATGTATACCAAGTTTGGTTAAAATTGGTCAAGGCGTTCGAGAGCTAGTTAGACACAAATATATATACAAATATACAAATATACAAACAAATTCTCTATTTTATATATATAGATTAGTCACAGTCCAAATTAGGTTTATACGGAAAGAAAACTTGGAAAAGTTGCCCGGAAAATTGGAAAATTTTGGAAAAACTGAAAGTGCTTTTTTTCATGGGATTTTTGTTTGAACTCGCGACCATAACCTAAGTATGTATTTTTGGTCAATGGGTGGAGGGGGGTCAATTGGCGGGAGGTTAGTGTCAGTTGGGTGGGAGTCACTGGAATAGGGCAGCAAGGAAACTCCGAGTATTTTTGCTAGTTTTAATTAAAAGACAATTGGATTCGATATTTGATTTGGATTTGATATTCATTACTAAACTAATCTAAATCTGTATTTTTATAATTTTTTACCACTTGAAGTGAAAATGCTGTATTAGTATTGGTAAGATATAAAAATCTTAATAAAAAGTAGATTTACCGCTATTTTGACCACCGGTGCTCAAGAGAAGTATCGAATTAAATACGATCTGTTTAGCTTTACCTTATGCCATATATTCGGAAGTTCGTATGTAAAACTATGAGCAATATCTCAGGGTCTTACCTAACAAGCTTGCAGCAGAACTGAACTCGGTCTCATTTTCGTATGCAAAAAATATCGATAAGCGGCTTAACTTAATCGATGTGAGATTGATCCGTCCAATTTAGTTATAATTGCAATTTCTAAGCAATGAGCAGCAAAAATATTGTCTGAAAGTGTTTTTGGCGGATCAATTCATATCAAGATCTTGTGTAAGCCACCGTTTTATCATTTGTGTATATTTTATTTGCATACCATGTTAAGAAAATTATCAGAAAAGTTAATTTAAACAACCCACCTTTCTGCATACGACCAATAGCCAAGGAATATTAACTTTCTGAATGTCAAATACGCAACATTCCTATGCTTTAAAAATTGAACACTTGTGATATTTGAATGAGAGACATTTTGTAGAAATAAATAAAAATCTCGTAGAAGCGAACATCGGCTTATTTAAATGATCTTTGAATGGCTCATCCAAGCGCTTATGAGAAGATTTTTAAAGGCAAGGGAGAAGCAATATCTCATGTAAGTGAGTAAAAAAGTAAGTAAATGTATAATGAATGAGGTCAACACAGCATTTTTACCGCAGTAACCGTATAAGAGATGTGTGAGTAAATTAACTTTCTTTTCTGTTTCTTTTTAGTTTTAATCTTCGTAAATTTGGTCAAGAAAGTTAGAAAAAAAAAAGAGCAGGGTAGGCTGTGTCGAAGACACGGCCGTGGGTTTTAAGCGTGACAACGGCTGTCCGGGACGAAAGAAAAGAAAACAAAGATCTTGTTGTCTGTGGGACATACACACGGACGGATATATTAAAAAAAAATTCTATACTAAATACAAGTCCTACGACTTGCACCGTAGCTCATCACATACATCATCATCACATCACATTATATCTAAATTATTTATAAGCGAATTTTAATGTTCATAACCACTAACTGTGAAGTTGCTGCATATTGCATATTACTGCCCAAACACAGTAATGCAGCTTTTGGTTTCAACTCATAAAAAATTTGAATAATTTTAAATTAAATTAGAAGAGAAAAGTAGTGAGTACTGAGTAGTGCTTCGAAATGGTATGGTAAGAATGTAGCTTTCAAACATGCAGGCCAATTATTTCTCATTAAATTTCTTTTGCATTGTTCTCTTATTTCTGTAGTTGATCGAATAATTATTTTGAACCGATGCTTAATGCCATGTATGATGTTTGATGCT
This sequence comes from Nephrocerus scutellatus, assembly GCA_947095585.1. Lineage (NCBI taxonomy): Eukaryota > Metazoa > Arthropoda > Insecta > Diptera > Pipunculidae > Nephrocerus > Nephrocerus scutellatus. The sequence goes on from OX352763.1 coordinate 92,022,393, forward strand.
TGAGTCAATGGTCGATGGTTGATTCGTTGTTCAGTGGTAGACATCCCACTTACGTCGATCATCAAACCAGCAATCGAACTTACTGTATACAACATGACTAAGGATAAGATAAGCCAAAAGAAAAGGAAATAGCAGCAACAGCAACGTCGCTTGCAACTTGTGAATGGCCTTGGCTCTTTTATGTAACATTTGTATTTTTTTTCTTTTCACAGAGCACTGTATCATTTTATGAAATTGTTGATTGAAAGAGCAGAGCAGAGCACTGATAGAAAATGAACAGAGACTATCACTACGGTTGCGGTAAAGAATTAAGAAGCTTCGCAACTTGTGCTGCACAAAAAAATGGCAGGCAGTCGGTATGCACGAAATTGCGGCAATATTTTGAACCGACTTACAGTCTGCTTGTAGGGCGACAATTTACATTTTGCTATTTGCATCCCATTTTAAGTAGCTGCGTAAAATGCGCAGTCGATTTTATTTAATGCATTGGCTGAAAAGTGAATTTTTGACCAAAATGCAGCATAAACTTCGCAGCGGCTGAATTCTTGACCGCAGCCTACTACTACATATGTTTGTTTCGTTCTGCTTTGCTTGATTGTATGTTATTGAAACCACATACATGATCATCAATCACATCACATACAACAGAATAAATAATTTATAAGCTGATTTAAATGTTCATAACAATTTATTGGGTACATATATCATATCACTGCAAAAACATAGTAATGCAGTTGCGTCGATAGTAGTAGGAGAAGTAAGAGCAGTTAAAAAAATATGTGCGTGTAATCTTGACGCGTGGTTGGAGTGAAATTCTTTGACGTTTGGCCAATATTACGATTAAATTAAAAGACACGAGTCGCCTGAGAAATTGCTTAGTTCCCGAAATTCCAGACTATAATGATCATATTCCAGAATTCCCATCGGAAGAAGTCTTATAGTCACATATTAGTCCTACATTCCGAGTTTCATAGAAATCCCTTGAGAAATGGCTTGGTTCCAAAAATCCCAGACCCTATTGGCCAGATCCCAGAATTTCCATAGGAACAAGTCTTATAGTCACATATTAGTCCTTCATTCCGAGTTTTATACGCATCCCTTGAGATATGGCTTGGTTCCAAAAATCCCAGACCCTATTGGCCAGATCCCAGAATTTCCATAGGAACAAGTCTTATAGTCACATATTAGTCCCACATACCGAATTTTATACGCATCCCTTGAGATATGGCTTGGTTCCAAAAATCCCAGACCCTATTGGCCAGATCCCAGAATTTCCATAGGAACAAGTCTTATAGTCACATATTAGTCCCACATACCGAATTTCATGCGAATCGCTTAAGAAATTGCTTAGTTCAAAAAACTCTAGTTCCTCATGACCACATCCTAGTGGATATTAAAAGTTTGACATAACATCTGTTAAAAACGCAACATAACATCTGTTTAAAAAAAAGCAACTTAACATCTGTTAAAAACGTTCCCTAACATCTCTTAAAAACGCAACATAACATCTGTTAAATAGTGACATTTAACATTTGAGTTTTTGAACATGTACCCCCTTAAACCTTGGAGTGAGACGTTGTCACGTCAAAATGCGGTTTTACGAAATCATATCAACATGCCAATAACTTGTCTAAGTGTTGATCAATCTGGAAAATTCTTATTACTTTTTACCTTCAAAATTATGCCCTAGTATGTCACTTACCTTACGAAGAAGTATACATCAATTAAGTAAGTTGCTTGTTTGCGTAGAATATGTTGAAAGCTAAGTTCATGTTTACTTAAATAGTTCAAATTATTTGCAATAAAACCAATTTGTGCTGCTGTCTGAGCATAAATTATTAAAATCGATGAAATTACAAATATTCCAGTTTGAACAGTGGAAGAGTCAGCGGTGTCCCTCTTGGAGAGATTATGCAAAACACTTTGAATAGACACAGCATCAATGAGTTCATGAATTAGGCATATTTTTCGTGCTTCAACTAATTTTGGCGGTTTCGCTAAAAAATAAACTAATTCTAAGACAATTATTTAATTAGAAAACTATATTGTATCCGTACAAAGTTTAGTTGGCAGGTTAACAGCTTTGTGACTGTGTAAAAAATTTAAATTTCCCGAGTTAACAGGTTTCCTATCGGGAAACTGAGCTATGTTCAAGTTAATGGAGTTTCTCAACTTTTCGAAATCCTGCAAAGCCTTGCAATGTTCACCACCTTTAACTATATGATATTCTTGTTCAGACTGTGGCAGATTTGGTTTTAAAATATCCGTTTTACAAGCTTCTAATATTGAGCAATAACCGTTCGAGAAGTGTGCAACAGCAAATATTAGCAACGAACTACTTATTAGAGTACTGAAAAAGAACAAAAATTAAATATTTTAGAAATTTATTTATTGGAACCTACATACAGTAATACGTAAAATTCAATGTCCTGAAAAATTCCATAATTGTCCGTCACGGTTCTATGTTTGAAGAAAGTCATATTTTTAACAATATGATTGCTTTGGAACAGGTAAACATCTAGAATTTGCTGCAGATCAGGATCAATGCAAGATTGCGGAAAGCATACTAACTGCTGAATTTTCTCATACTGCATGTAAAATAAAAATAAAACAACCCATAAAAATTAAAATTGTTCGTGTTAATTCTCTAATCGGGAATATACGATGTGCAGTTTGAATAAATTGGGTAAATTTTTAAAATTCCGATCCCGGGGCTATTTCACTTCCTTATTTTTAAAAAAGTGTTGTCCATCGGAGATACACATGCGTATTAAATTTGAAGAAAATCGGGTACTTTTTTTATAAAAATTGTATGGGTGCTCCTCCGACGCCTGGGCCCGATTACTTCCAAGTTTTTACAAAAAGTGTTGTGCATCGGAGATACACATGTATATAAAATTTGAAGAAAATCGGGTACATTTTTTTTAAAAATTTGTATGGGAGCCCCCCAACCCCGGGGTGCCCAAATTTTAATAGAAAGTATTGTCATAGGAAAAACACATATGGTTGAATAAAATCGGGCTTTAGGAAGTGTATTAAAAATTTATCACAAGATTCTGCCCACCAGCCAGCCAGCCACGGGCACGCGAAATTAATATAGAAAATTTAAAAAGTTGTATTGGAGCCCCCCGACCCAGGGGCCCGATCACTCCCAAATTTTTACAAAAATTGTTGTCCATCACCCCGAGGCCCGGGGTGCCCCAAATTTTAATAGAAAGTATTGTCATGGGAAATACACATGTGTGCAAAATTTGAATAAAATCAGACTTTAGGAAGTGTGTTAAAAATTGATCACAAGATTCTGCCAGCCAGCCAGCCACGCAAAGTTAATATAGATAATTTAAAAATTAGGTTGTGGTGGCTGTCGGCAAGTTACCGACTCACTTAGACCGGTGATGGTCCATTGTGATACCACATGGATCGAGAGATTTTTCACCCTACTCGTTGAACCAGTTGAAGCTTCGAATAAAGCGAAGAAGACTTCTAACTGAATATCGAATACGTCCAGGTGGCATAAAGTGGTATACGGATAGATCAAAGAAATCATAAGGCACTGGCGCTGGAGTCTATGGGCCACGAAATCAACAAAGTATGTTTGTACTGGATGTCGGAATACACTGGCATAGAAGGCAACGAAGCATCGGATATGCTCGATAAAAAAGATACATCCGGGTGGCATAAAGTGGTATACGGATGGATCAAAGAAATCATAAGGCACTGGCGCTGGAGTCTATGGGCCACGAACCAAGTACTCTGTAGCAATGGGGCAGTAACCGACTATATTCCAGGCAAAATTACATGCCATCGAAAGATGTGCTTACTTTAATCTGGAAAGGAACTACATGAGGTAGGAAATAGCTATCATGACAGACAGCCAGCTGCGCTAAGAGCTCTGGATGCATTCCACATCACATCCAAATGGAGGGGCGAAGCTAAACAGACTTGGCGAAATCAACAAAGTACGTTTGTACTGGATGTCGGAATACACTGGCATAGAAGGCAACGGATAGGCTCGATAAAAAAAGGAAAAGAAACTTCGCTTGTAGGGCCGGGCCAATACCGTTCTGTGGCATAGGCTACTGAATAATGCGGGAAGAAATACGCAGAAAATGCTGGAAATAATGTGAGAATCATTACGGGTTTCTAAACAGGAAATTGCAAACTGAAAGGGCATCTAAATAAATTAAAATTAAAAGAAGATGGCAGCTGCAGACTCTGTGGGGAAGCGAAGGAGACCCCGTGGCATCTTTTCAACGAATGCGGAGCATCGATCCGACAGAGAAGAGAACATATGGGAACTCACGTAATCTCAGAGTCTGCGCGACATTCATTGAGCCCGCTCCATTCCAAGTTCTTAAACCATTGCTATGGAGCGGGTGCTATAGGGACGGGCATACACTGTCTCCGTAGCACTAGTCAGGGGGAGCGCAATAGATCAACATAGGTCGCAGTGCTCTTGCAACTACACTCCATTTATCATTAATTCATTCATTCATTCATGTACTCTGAAAGAAATGAAATTTTGTAACATTTATACCGTAATCTACAAAATTTTACTAATACTAATGATACTCGTACTAATAAAAAAATTAAAAAATTTCATTCTTTAAAAAACCACTTTTTTAAATATTATGTTGCGTAATATTTTATTGTGATTCTCTGTACTTAATTTATCGGTAACAAAACGAAAAACAATTAAAAAATATGCTTTAATTCGTTTTCTAATCAACTAATATTAAATTTTCCCATTTTGTCTAATAAATAAAATCAAATTGTACCTTGAAGATATTTTTAGTTGCCATCTCAATAATATAATTTCCAACCACTATTTGAACAGGAAACGGTACAACTGTTGCATTTAAACGAAGATTCCAATGCATGTTTAACATTTCATTGTGCTCATTTTGTAAGTTTCGACACAACTGAGGGTTATGCATTCGTATGTTGTTTGATCCAAAAGCTCCACCATTGTAATATCCAGTTGCATCGTACACTGAAAAGATAAAATAACAAATATGGACAAAAAACAAACAATGTAAAATGTTTACTTAAAGGAAACATGTTTTATGCTTCATGCCTGCGTTGCATTGTAACGTGGCTTTGAAATTTTACTCTCAACGCGCCTAAAAAACCTTTAATTATAAGTTAAAATTTTTATTTGTTCCTATGCGTAGTAGAAGTAGAAGCCGAAGTGTATATTAATAGAAAAAAAAACAACCCATAAAAATTGAAATTTTTCATCTAAATTCTTTAATCGCAGGGCCTAATAGAAAGTATTGTCACCGGAAATATACATGTGTGCAAAATTTCAATAAAATCAGGCTATGGGAAGTGGGTTAAAAATTGATCAGAAAATCTGACCATCCAGCCAGCCACCCAGCCACGTGCACGCGAAGTTAATATAGAGAATTTAAAAAGTAAAAATGGAAAACCGAAATTTATTAAAATCTCTATATTATCTTCGCGTGCCTGTGGCTGGCGGACTGCTTGGCTGGCTGGCTGGCTGGCTGGCTGGTCAGATCTTGTGATTAATTTTTTACCCACTTGCCAAAGCCCGATTTTATTGAAATTTTGCACGCATGTATATTTCCGGTAATAATACTTTCTATTGTGGCACCTCAGGCCTCGGAGTCAGGGGGCACCCATACAAATTTTGTAAAAAAACTACTCGTTTTTCTTCAAATTTTATACGCATGTGTAAATCCGATGCACAACACTTTTGTAAAAATGTAGTAGTGATCGGGGGAACCCATACAAATTTTGTAAAAAAACTACCCAATTTTATACGTATGTGTATCTCCGATGGACAACACTTTTTATACAAATTTTATGAAAAAAGGTCCCGATTTTCTTCAAATTTTATACGCATGTGTACCTCCAATGGACAAAACTTTTTGTAAAATTTTGAAGCGATCGGACCCCGGGGTGGGGGGGCTCCCATACAAATTTTTTTTTAATTATCAATTTTTAACGCACTTCCTAAAGCCCGATTTTCCTGAAATTTTGGACACATGTGTATTTCTAGTGACAAAACTTTCGTTTAAAATTTGGAAGTGATCGGGCCCCGGGTTCGTGGGGCTCCCATACAAATTTAAAATAAAAATTACCCGATTTTTTTAAAATTTTACACACTTGTGTATACCCAATAAAAAATACTTTTTTTAAAATTTGGTAATGATCGGTCCCCGGGTTCGGCCGCAAGGCCCATATACAATTTTTTTTAAATATCATATACTGGCATCAGATATTTGTCGCACTTTATGGACTGTGTGCGGTGTGTGCTGCGCAGCCGGCTGCGCTGCATGGTTTTGGTGGTTGAGAGAGAGAGAAATCTTAGCTCACGCACAAATGAACCCAGCCAATGAAACGAGACATAAATGTTTTATGCTTAATTCAACTTACTTACTTATTTACTGAATTGTATTTTTATTGATGTCGTTTTTTGTTGTCGATATCAACTTACAAATAGAACAACAAGTTTTCACAATATTCTGTCATTTGGCGTTTTCATAAATTAGTTCAGAGCAGTCAAAGAGTTCTCAAGATAAATGTTCGTGTTTCTTATTTGCTCAGAGTATGAGCGTGCTCTAAGTGCTCAGAATAAAATGATCTGAGCATTTTCAAATTTGACATCTGATGTCAAATGTCTCTTTTGATAATTTTCTCCTACAATAAAAAATAAAAAAAAATGACCCAGGATCGAGGGGCTTCCATATCAATTTCTGCGATTAGAGAATTTAGATGAAAATTTTAATTTTTATGGGTTATTTTTATATTAATTATAACTACTTTTAAGTAGTTTAAGCTTGATCTTTAATTGAAATTTAAATTTTGATTCATATCAATTAATCATGGTTTTTAAATTGTGATTAACTGTTATTTTATTGAATTTATTTCTTATTTAACTATAATGGTACTGAACTCTTTTGTATTGTAAGTACATATAAAAGTTTGTGGTCTCAGATATACAATAAACGAATGTATAAGAGTAGAAAAAAAATGTTCGAAACGGTCCGGTCCTGGCCTCCCGGGTGTTCCGTAACAAAGTTGTTTTACGGGCGAGGTTATTGGCTTCAGGCTAACCTTAGGTTTTCCTGTATTAGAAAAAAATTGCCGGCGGCCACCACGTGGGGGTTTGATCGCACTTTCACCAGTCAGAGATAGTTACGGCCACCTGAAATTCTGTTGCATTCTGTGTTATTCCCCCTATTATGCTGATGGCTGACCGACCTGGAGATGTATTAACTGGTTTAATATCAGAAATTTCCTTAGTAAAAATCATTATTCCAGCAGAATTTGACAACAAAAATCTTTTAAATGTTTTAAATTTCTTGACATCACAATTTTCTGATATTTTTCCTAATTTTATAATTGAATTGCATACATATACTTTTAACCTTTTCTGTGACCGTTGCTAGCACAAAGAGATCGTTCAGTAAGTTGAAGCTTATTAAACCTTCGCTCATTTATGGCATAAGAATGATTATCAGCATTGGCATTATTGTCGATTGATACAGGCCAAGCAAAAACTATAAATTTCAGAAAATTGGTATATATTTTTGCGAAAGAAAAGGCAAGACGTCTTAAATAATTTTTACACTGTGAACTTCCCGATCTCCTGGGTGCGCTGGTAGTAATCCGCTGTTCGAGTAGCGAAGCACCACTGAACTGAACTGAACTGAATCACTGAACAACTAATTGAAAGTTAATTTTTTGAGCTATTTTTAGAATTTAAAGAAGTGTGACGCCTGCCTGACATAGGTTTGCACTATTAAAAAAAAACCCATAAAAAATACAATTTTTGACGTAAATTCTCTAATAGGAGATACATATGTGTGCAATTTTGACCCGGGTTAATATGGAAAAAATTAATATTAGAGCCCCTTCATTTCAAAATGTTTACAAAACTGTTTTCGGGCATACACTTGTAAAAATTTGTGACCTTGGGGCCCGATCACTTCCAACTTTCAATAGAAAGTGTTGTCATCAGAGATACACATGTGTTTAAAACTTGGAGAAAATCGGCCTAATTTTTTAAAATTTGCTCAAAAATTTTTCAAAAAGTTCTGTCCATCGGAGATACAAATTTGTTAATAATTTGATGAAAATCGGGCTAATTTTTAAAAAATTTATATGTGTACCCCTCGGGCCTCAAACATTTGACAAAAAAATTAATTACTTTTTTGAAAATATATATTCTGCGTTTTCTTTCTTTTTAAATTCTCTATATTAACTTCGAGTGCATGTGGCTGGCTGGCTGGGTGGCTGGCTGGCTGGTCAGATTTTCTGATCAATTTTTAACCCACTTCCACACACATTTATATTTCCGGTGACAATACTTTCTATTAAAATTTGAGGCCCCTCGGACCTCGGGATCGAGCCCCCCATACAAATATTTTAATTAAATTAAAATTACCCCTGCGCTGCGTGGTTTTGGTGGTGGAGAGAGAGAAAGAAATCTAAGCTCAAGCACAAATGAACCAAGCAAATGAAACGAAACATAAATGTTTTATGCTTAATTCAACTGACTTACTTATTTACTAAATCGTATTTTTATTGATGTCGTTTTTTTTGTTGTCAATATCAACTTACAGATAGAACAACAAGTTTTCACAATATTCTGTCATTTCCCGTTTTCATAAATTAGTTCAGAGCAGTCAAAGAGTTCTCAAGATAAATGCTCGTGTTTTTATTTGCTCAGAGTATGAGCGTGCTCTAAGTGCTTAGAATAAAATGGTCTGAGCATTTTCAATTTTAACATCTGATGTCAAATGTCTCTTTCGATGCTTTTCTCCTACAATGAAAAAAAATGATCGAGGGGCTTTTAAAAAATTTATATGGGTACCCCTCGGGCCACGGGGCCCATTCGGTCAAAAAATGTCCAAAAGGCCTATCGGATATACACATGTGTATAAGATTTTAAGAAAATCGGGTTAATTTTTATTTTTAATTTGTATGAAGCCCCACGACCCCGGGGCCTCCAAAATTTTTACAAAAAGTGTTTTCCATCGGAGATACACATGCGTATAAAATTTCAAGAAAATCGAGTAAATTTTGTAAAATATTTGTATTGAAGCCCCCCGACCCCGTGACCCGAGGGGCCTTAAATTTTAATAGAAAGTGTTGTCTCCGGAAATACACATTTGTGCAAAATTTCAGTAAAATCGGGCTTTGGGTTAAAAATTGATCGCAAGATTGCACGACAGACCGACTGACGACCGACTGCCGAACGACATCCATGCCACGGTCATGGGAAATACACATGTGTGCAAAGTTTGAATAAAATCGGACTTTAGGAAGTGTGTTAAAAATTGATCACAAGATTCTGCCCACCAGCCAGCCAGCCAGCCACGGGCACGCGAAGTTAATATAGAGAATTTAAAAATTGCTCCTAATAACCATTTCCAATTGAGCATTTATCAAAAACTATTTCATTCAGAATTCATTCCAATTAGTTTTCAAATTATAAATACTTAACAGCATTGTAGTGGGCGCCGTGGGTAGTGTGTTACACTACTGAGTAAGAGATTCAAAGTTCGAATCTCAGAAAAACACCAAAAAGCGTTTTCAATAAAAAATTCGTGTGTACCACGAATTCTGGGACACCCTGTATATATAAACGGTTCTGGACATTAAAAGTCTTGTAAATGTTTGATGTGTATACTGACTAGTCCCATGTTAAGAGTTTCAAACTCACATTTCACTGCCCATATAGATCCTTTGCGTAGTCCCTCCAAGTAGTTGTACATGTCCTTTAGGCAATTTTCACTGATATTCCAACCTTTATCACTGAATTCAAAAAACCGAATCAATGCATACGGACTGAACGTTTCAAAAACGTAACTAACACTTGTAATAATTGCACCATTTGTAGTTTCAACTTTGTACGATACTGTTCCACCGAAGATCAGTATTAATAATAGCCAAATTTTGAGGTACTGCAAATTCATGTCTCTTCTTTATAATACTAGCCCGTAACGACTGACGGAAAGCACAATATCGAGGTTCGATGAGTGCCTAAAGACTATCAACATGCGATTGATTTCTTCTATTAATTTTGCTTTTCAACAAATTGTGATTAGTAATAAATAAAACCATTTTTAATCATTTGAAAAAATGCTACGGACACAATAATATTATTTAAAGTTTTGTCAGAAATGAAAAAGGTCTAAAAGTAATGACATGATATGTGAAACGAATCACATTAATTATTTTTTTGAAAATATATATTCTGCGTTTTCTTTTGTTTTAATTCTCTATATTAACTTCGCGTGCACGTGGCTGGCTGGGTGGCTGGTTGGCTGGTCAGATTTTCTGATCAATTTTTAACCCACTTCCACACACATGTATATTTCCGGTGACAATACTTTCTATTAAAATTTGAGGCCCCTCGGACCTCGGGGTCGAGCCCCCCATACAAATATTTGAATTAAATTAAAAGAGAGAAAGAAATCTTAGCTCACGCACAAATGAACCAAGCAAATGAAACGAGACATAAATGTTTTATGCTTAATTCAACTTACTTATTTACTAAATCGTATTTTTATTGATGTCGTTTTTTTTGTTGTCAATATCAACTTACAGATAGAACAACAAGTTTTCACAATATTCTGTCATTTCCCGTTTTCATAAATTAGTTCAGAGCAGTCAAAGATTTCTCAAGATAAATGTTTCTTATTTGCTCATAGTATGAGCGTGCTCTAAGTGCTTAGAACAATATGATCTGAGCATTTTCAATTTTAACATCTGATGTCAAATGTCTCTTTCGATGATTTTCTCCTACAATAAAAAAAATGACCCAGGATCGAGGGGCTCCCATATCAATTTCTGCGATTAGAGAATTTAGATGAAAAATTTTAATTTTTATGGGTTGTTTTTTTTTTATCTCTTACAATACTTACCATATGCCATACGACTGCTTAAAATTGTATTTGCTGTATTCTATTAATCATCATCAACATCAGGCTACAACACAAGTACTTAATTGTACTAAGTAACGTATATTGCAATGCAGGAAGTCTTACTTTCACATTTCCTGCTCGTAGAACTAAAAAATAGAACAACAGCAAATATATGATCACAATAAAGTGCATCAATATTCTCCTAGATCTGAATTTCTGTTTTCATTTGCACAGAGCTGCAGAAAATTGTTTTCCAAATGCTTTTTTCTTTGGTTATACCGTAAAATCGAAAAAGAATTAAGGTACGTGATGGTTACCAAATGAGATCGATTATTTGCGCTTCACATGGTAGATGGTAGAAACGAATTCCAAAACTTCATAAATATTACGATTTGTGCGAGTAGTTCAGATAAGTAACCGACTTACTGCAAGTTCAGTCACGTTTTACCATAAATGTATACAATCAGAGTTTTATAAATTGGAAATTTTGTTGTGATGTTTCTGATATTAGTATCACACAGCGTAAAGTTTAATGGTATGATCAATCGGTCGGTAAAAACGTATCAAAAATTGCTGCAAAATTTCTGATTAGGAGGTCAACTTTTTGACGTGACAACGTCTCACTACAAGGTTTATAGGGGTGCATGTTCAAAAAGTAAAATGTTAAATGTCCCACTGTTGTGAGACACTGTTAAGTGTGACACTGTTAAGTGTGACACTGTTAAGTGTGACACTGTTAAGTGTGACACTGTTAAGTGAGACACTTTTAAATGTCAGTACTTTGGGAACTAAGCCATTTCCTAAGCGATTCGCATGAAATTCGGAATGTAGGACTAATATGTGACTATAAGACTTGTTCCTATGGAAATTCTGGGATCTGGCCAATAGGGTCTGGGATTTTTGGAACCAAGCCATTTCTCAAGGGATTTCTATGAAACTCGGAATGTAGGACTAATATGTGACTATAAGACTTGTTCCTATGGAAATTCTGGGATCTGGCCAATAGGGTCTGGGATTTTTGGAACCAAGCCATTTCTCAAGGGATTTGTATGAAACTCGGAATGTAGGACTAATATGTGACTATAAGACTTGTTCCTATGGAAATTCTGGGATCTGGCCAATAGGGTCTGGGATTTTTGGAACCAAGCCATTTCTCAAGGGATTTCTATGAAACTCGGAATGTAGGACTAATATGTGACTATAAGACTTGTTCCTATGGAAATTCTGGGATCTGGCCAATAGGGTCTGGGATTTTTGGAACCAAGCCATTTCTCAAGGGATTTGTATGAAACTCGGAATGTAGGACTAATATGTGACTATAAGACTTGTTCCTATGGAAATTCTGGGATCTGGCCAATTGGGTCTGGGATTTTTGGAACCAAGCCATTTCTCAAGGGATTTGTATGAAACTCGGAATGTAGGACTAATATGTGACTATAAGACTTGTTCCTATGGAAATTCTGGGATCTGGCCAATAGGGTCTGGGATTTTTGGAACCAAGCCATTTCTCAAGGGATTTGTATGAAACTCGGAATGTAGGACTAATATGTGACTATAAGACTTGTTCCTATGGAAATTCTGGGATCTGGCCAATAGGGTCTGGGATTTTTGGAACCAAGCCATTTCTCAAGGGATTTCTATGAAACTCGGAATGTAGGACTAATATGTGACTATAAGACTTGTTCCTATGGAAATTCTGGGATCTGGCCAATAGGGTCTGGGATTTTTGGAACCAAGCCATTTCTCAAGGGATTTGTATGAAACTCGGAATGTAGGACTAATATGTGACTATAAGACTTGTTCCTATGGAAATTCTGGGATCTGGCCAATAGGGTCTGGGATTTTTGGAACCAAGCCATTTCTCAAGGGATTTCTATGAAACTCGGAATGTAGGACTAATATGTGACTATAAGACTTGTTCCTATGGAAATTCTGGGATCTGGCCAATAGGGTCTGGGATTTTTGGAACCAAGCCATTTCTCAAGGGATTTGTATGAAACTCGGAATGTAGGACTAATATGTGACTATAAGACTTGTTCCTATGGAAATTCTGGGATCTGGCCAATAGGGTCTGGGATTTTTGGAACCAAGCCATTTCTCAAGGGATTTGTATGAAACTCGGAATGTAGGACTAATATGTGACTATAAGACTTGTTCCTATGGAAATTCTGGGATCTGGCCAATAGGGTCTGGGATTTTTGGAACCAAGCCATTTCTCAAGGGATTCGTATGAAACTCGGAATGTAGGACTAATATGTGACTATAAGACTTGTTCCTATGGAAATTCTGGGATCTGGCCAATAGGGTCTGGGATTTTTGGAACCAAGCCATTTCTCAAGGGATTTGTATGAAACTCGGAATGTAGGACTAATATGTGACTATAAGACTTGTTCCTATGGAAATTCTGGGATCTGGCCAATAGGGTCTGGGATTTTTGGAACCAAGCCATTTCTCAAGGGATTTCTATGAAACTCGGAATGTAGGACTAATATGTGACTATAAGACTTGTTCCTATGGAAATTCTGGGATCTGGCCAATAGGGTCTGGGATTTTTGGAACCAAGCCATTTCTCAAGGGATTTCTATGAAACTCGGAATGTAGGACTAATATGTGACTATAAGACTTGTTCCTATGGAAATTCTGGGATCTGGCCAATAGGGTCTGGGATTTTTGGAACCAAGCCATTTCTCAAGGGATTTGTATGAAACTCGGAATGTAGGACTAATATGTGACTATAAGACTTGTTCCTATGGAAATTCTGGGATCTGGCCAATAGGGTCTGGGATTTTTGGAACCAAGCCATTTCTCAAGGGATTTGTATGAAACTCGGAATGTAGGACTAATATGTGACTATAAGACTTGTTCCTATGGAAATTCTGGGATCTGGCCAATAGGGTCTGGGATTTTTGGAACCAAGCCATTTCTCAAGGGATTTCTATGAAACTCGGAATGTAGGACTAATATGTGACTATAAGACTTGTTCCTATGGAAATTCTGGGATCTGGCCAATAGGGTCTGGGATTTTTGGAACCAAGCCATTTCTCAAGGGATTTGTATGAAACTCGGAATGTAGGACTAATATGTGACTATAAGACTTGTTCCTATGGAAATTCTGGGATCTGGCCAATAGGGTCTGGGATTTTTGGAACCAAGCCATTTCTCAAGGGATTTCTATGAAACTCGGAATGTAGGACTAATATGTGACTATAAGACTTGTTCCTATGGAAATTCTGGGATCTGGCCAATAGGGTCTGGGATTTTTGGAACCAAGCCATTTCTCAAGGGATTTGTATGAAACTCGGAATGTAGGACTAATATGTGACTATAAGACTTGTTCCTATGGAAATTCTGGGATCTGGCCAATAGGGTCTGGGATTTTTGGAACCAAGCCATTTCTCAAGGGATTTGTATGAAACTCGGAATGTAGGACTAATATGTGACTATAAGACTTGTTCCTATGGAAATTCTGGGATCTGGCCAATAGGGTCTGGGATTTTTGGAACCAAGCCATTTCTCAAGGGATTCGTATGAAACTCGGAATGTAGGACTAATATGTGACTATAAGACTTGTTCCTATGGAAATTCTGGGATCTGGCCAATAGGGTCTGGGATTTTTGGAACCAAGCCATTTCTCAAGGGATTTGTATGAAACTCGGAATGTAGGACTAATATGTGACTATAAGACTTGTTCCTATGGAAATTCTGGGATCTGGCCAATAGGGTCTGGGATTTTTGGAACCAAGCCATTTCTCAAGGGATTTGTATGAAACTCGGAATGTAGGACTAATATGTGACTATAAGACTTGTTCCTATGGAAATTCTGGGATCTGGCCAATAGGGTCTGGGATTTTTGGAACAAAGCCATTTCTCAAGGGATTTCTATGAAACTCGGAATGTAGGACTAATATGTGACTATAAGACTTGTTCCTATGGAAATTCTGGGATCTGGCCAAAAGGGTCTGGGATTTTTGGAACCAAGCCATTTCTCAAGGGATTTCTATGAAACTCGGAATGTAGGACTAATATGTGACTATAAGACTTGTTCCTATGGAAATTCTGGGATCTGGCCAATAGGGTCTGGGATTTTTGGAACTAAGCCATTTCTCAAGGGATTCGTATGAAACTCGGAATGTAGGACTAATATGTGACTATAAGACTTGTTCCTATGGAAATTCTGGGATCTGGCCAATAGGGTCTGGGATTTTTGGAACCAAGCCATTTCTCAAGGGATTTGTATGAAACTCGGAATGTAGGACTAATATGTGACTATAAGACTTGTTCCTATGGAAATTCTGGGATCTGGCCAATAGGGTCTGGGATTTTTGGAACCAAGCCATTTCTCAAGGGATTTGTATGAAACTCGGAATGTAGGACTAATATGTGACTATAAGATTTGTTCCTATGGAAATTCTGGGATCTGGCCAATAGGGTCTGGGATTTTTGGAACCAAGCCATTTCTCAAGGGATTCGCATGAAACTCGGAACTTAGGACTAATATGTGACTATAAGACTTGTTCCTATGGAAATTCTGGGATCTGGCCAATAGGGTCTGGGATTTTTGGAACTAAGCCATTTCTCAAGGGATTCGTATGAAACTCGGAATGTAGGACTAATATGTGACTATAAGACTTGTTCCTATGGAAATTCTGGGATCTGGCCAATAGGGTCTGGGATTTTTGGAACCAAGCCATTTCTCAAGGGATTTGTATGAAACTCGGAATGTAGGACTAATATGTGACTATAAGACTTGTTCCTATGGAAATTCTGGGATCTGGCCAATAGGGTCTGGGATTTTTGGAACCAAGCCATTTCTCAAGGGATTTGTATGAAACTCGGAATGTAGGACTAATATGTGACTATAAGATTTGTTCCTATGGAAATTCTGGGATCTGGCCAATAGGGTCTGGGATTTTTGGAACCAAGCCATTTCTCAAGGGATTCGCATGAAACTCGGAACTTAGGACTAATATGTGACTATAAGACTTGTTCCTATGGAAATTCTGGGATCTGGCCAATAGGGTCTGGGATTTTTGGAACCAAGCCATTTCTCAAGGGATTTGTATGAAACTCGGAATGTAGGACTAATATGTGACTATTAGACTTGTTCCTATGGAAATTCTGGGATCTGGCCAATAGGGTCTGGGATTTTTGGCACCAAGCCATTTCTCAAGGGATTTGTATGAAACTCGGAATGTAGGACTAATATGTGACTAAAAGACTTGTTCCTATGGAAATTCTGGGATCTGGCCAATAGGGTCTGGGATTTTTGGCACCAAGCCATTTCTTAAGGGATTTGTATGAAACTCGGAATGTAGGACTAATATGTGACTAAAAGACTTGTTCCTATGGAAATTCTGGGATCTGGCCAATAGGGTCTGGGATTTTTGGAACCAAGCCATTTCTCAAGGGATTCGCATGAAACTCGGAACTTAGGACTAATATGTGACTATAAGACTTGTTCCTATGGAAATTCTGGGATCTGGCCAATAGGGTCTGGGATTTTTGGAACCAAGCCATTTCTCAAGGGATTCGTTTGAAACTCGGAATGTAGGACTAATATGTGACTATAAGACTTGTTCCTATGGAAATTCTGGGATCTGGCCAATAGGGTCTGGGATTTTTGGAACCAAGCCATTTCTCAAGGGATTCGTATGAAACTCGGAATGTGGGACTAATATGTGACTATAAGACTTGTTCCTATGGAGATTCTGGGATCTGGCCAATAGGGTCTGGGATTTTTGGAACCAAGCCATTTCTCAAGGGATTTGTATGAAACTCGGAATGTGATGTGACTATAAGACTTGTTCCTATGGAAATTCTGGGATCTGGCCAATAGGGTCTGGGATTTTTGGAACCAAGCCATTTCTCAAGGGATTCGTATGAAACTCGGAATGTAGGACTAATATGTGACTATAAGACTTGTTCCTATGGAAATTCTGGGATCTGGCCAATAGGGTCTGGGATTTTTGGAACCAAGCCATTTCTCAAGGGATTTGTATGAAACTCGGAATGTAGGACTAATATGTGACTAAAAGACTTGTTCCTATGGAAATTCTGGGATCTGGCCAATAGGGTCTGGGATTTTTGGAACCAAGCCATTTCTCAAGGGATTTGTATGAAACTCGGAATGTAGGACTAATATGTGACTATAAGACTTGTTCCTATGGAAATTCTGGGATCTGGCCAATAGGGTCTGGGATTTTTGGAACCAAGCCATTTCTCAAGGGATTTGTATGAAACTCGGAATGTAGGTCTAATATGTGACTATAAGACTTGTTCCTATGGAAATTCTGGGATCTGGCCAATAGGGTCTGGGATTTTTGGAACCAAGCCATTTCTCAAGGGATTTGTATGAAACTCGGAATGTAGGACTAATATGTGACTATATGACTTGTTCCTATGGAAATTCTGGGATCTGGCCAATAGGGTCTGGGATTTTTGGAACCAAGCCATTTCTCAAGGGATTTGTATGAAACTCGGAATGTAGGACTAATATGTGACTATAAGACTTGTTCCTATGGAAATTCTGGGATCTGGCCAATAGGGTCTGGGATTTTTGGAACCAAGCCATTTCTCAAGGGATTTGTATGAAACTCGGAATGTAGGACTAATATGTGACTATAAGACTTGTTCCTATGGAAATTCTGGGATCTGGCCAATAGGGTCTGGGATTTTTGGAACCAAGCCATTTCTCAAGGGATTTGTATGAAACTCGGAATGTAGGACTAATATGTGACTATAAGACTTGTTCCTATGGAAATTCTGGGATCTGGCCAATAGGGTCTGGGATTTTTGGAACCAAGCCATTTCTCAAGGGATTTGTATGAAACTCGGAATGTAGGACTAATATGTGACTATAAGACTTGTTCCTATGGAAATTCTGGGATCTGGCCAATAGGGTCTGGGATTTTTGGAACCAAGCCATTTCTTAAGGGATTTGTATGAAACTCGGAATGTAGGACTAATATGTGACTAAAAGACTTGTTCCTATGGAAATTCTGGGATCTGGCCAATAGGGTCTGGGATTTTTGGAACCAAGCCATTTTTCAAGGGATTTGTATAAAACTCGGAATGTAGGACTAATATGTGACTATAAGACTTGTTCTTATGGAAATTCTTGGATCTGGCCAATAGGGTCTGGGATTTTTGGAACCAAGCCATTTCTCAAGGGATTCGTATGAAACTCGGAACTTAGGACTAATATGTGACTATAAGACTTGTTCCTATGGAAATTCTGGGATCTGGCCAATAGGGTCTGGGATTTTTGGAACCAAGCCATTTCTCAAGGGATTCGCATGAAACTCGGAACTTAGGACTAATATGTGACTATAAGACTTGTTCCTATGGAAATTCTGGGATCTGGCCAATAGGGTCTGGGATTTTTGGAACCAAGCCATTTCTCAAGGGATTCGTTTGAAACTCGGAATGTAGGACTAATATGTGACTATAAGACTTGTTCCTATGGAAATTCTGGGATCTGGCCAATAGGGTCTGGGATTTTTGGAACCAAGCCATTTCTCAAGGGATTCGTATGAAACTCGGAATGTGGGACTAATATGTGACTATAAGACTTGTTCCTATGGAGATTCTGGGATCTGGCCAATAGGGTCTGGGATTTTTGGAACCAAGCCATTTCTCAAGGGATTTGTATGAAACTCGGAATGTAGGACTAATATGTGACTAAAAGACTTGTTCCTATGGAAATTCTGGGATCTGGCCAATAGGGTCTGGGATTTTTGGAACCAAGCCATTTTTCAAGGGATTTGTATAAAACTCGGAATGTAGGACTAATATGTGACTATAAGACTTGTTCTTATGGAAATTCTTGGATCTGGCCAATAGGGTCTGGGATTTTTGGAACCAAGCCATTTCTCAAGGGATTCGTATGAAACTCGGAACTTAGGACTAATATGTGACTATAAGACTTGTTCCTATGGAAATTCTGGGATCTGGCCAATAGGGTCTGGGATTTTTGGAACCAAGCCATTTCTCAAGGGATTCGCATGAAACTCGGAACTTAGGACTAATATGTGACTATAAGACTTGTTCCTATGGAAATTCTGGGATCTGGCCAATAGGGTCTGGGATTTTTGGAACCAAGCCATTTCTCAAGGGATTCGTTTGAAACTCGGAATGTAGGACTAATATGTGACTATAAGACTTGTTCCTATGGAAATTCTGGGATCTGGCCAATAGGGTCTGGGATTTTTGGAACCAAGCCATTTCTCAAGGGATTCGTATGAAACTCGGAATGTGGGACTAATATGTGACTATAAGACTTGTTCCTATGGAGATTCTGGGATCTGGCCAATAGGGTCTGGGATTTTTGGAACCAAGCCATTTCTCAAGGGATTTGTATGAAACTCGGAATGTGATGTGACTATAAGACTTGTTCCTATGGAAATTCTGGGATCTGGCCAATAGGGTCTGGGATTTTTGGAACCAAGCCATTTCTCAAGGGATTCGTATGAAACTCGGAATGTAGGACTAATATGTGACTATAAGACTTGTTCCTATGGAAATTCTGGGATCTGGCCAATAGGGTCTGGGATTTTTGGAACCAAGCCATTTCTCAAGGGATTTGTATGAAACTCGGAATGTAGGACTAATATGTGACTATAAGACTTGTTCCTATGGAAATTCTGGGATCTGGCCAATAGGGTCTGGGATTTTTGGAACCAAGCCATTTCTCAAGGGATTTGTATGAAACTCGGAATGTAGGACTAATATGTGACTATAAGACTTGTTCCTATGGAAATTCTGGGATCTGGCCAATAGGGTCTGGGATTTTTGGAACCAACCCATTTCTCAAGGGATTTGTATGAAACTCGGAATGTAGGACTAATATGTGACTAAAAGACTTGTTCCTATGGAAATTCTGGGATCTGGCCAATAGGGTCTGGGATTTTTGGAACCAAGCCATTTTTCAAGGGATTTGTATAAAACTCGGAATGTAGGACTAATATGTGACTATAAGAATTGTTCTTATGGAAATTCTTGGATCTGGCCAATAGGGTCTGGGATTTTTGGAACCAAGCCATTTCTCAAGGGATTCGTATGAAACTCGGAACTTAGGACTAATATGTGACTATAAGACTTGTTCCTATGAAAATTTTGGGATCTGGCCAATAGGGTCTGGGATTTTTGGCACCAAGCCATTTCTCAAGGGATTCGTATGAAACTCGGAATGTGGGACTAATATGTGACTATAAGACTTGTTCCTATGGAAATTCTGGGATCTGGCCAATAGGGTCTGAGATTTTTGGAACCAAGCCATTTCTCAAGGGATTTGTATGAAACTCGGAATGTAGGACTAATATGTGACTATAAGACTTGTTCCTATGGAAATTCTGGGATCTGGCCAATAGGGTCTGGAATTTTGGGAACCAAGCCATTTCTCAAGGGATTCGTATGAAACTCGGAATGTGGGACTAATATGTGACTATAAGACTTGTTCCTATGGAAATTCTGGGATCTGGCCAATAGAGTCTGGGATTTTTGGAACCAAGCCATTTCTCAAGGGATTCGTATGAAACTCGGAATGTGGGACTAATATGTGACTATAAGACTTGTTCCTATGGAAATTCTGGGATCTAGCCAATAGGGTCTGGGATTTTTGGAACCAAGCCATTTCTCAAGGGATTCGTATGAAACTCGGAATGTGGGACTAATATGTGACTATAAGACTTGTTCCTATGGAAATTCTGGGATCTGGCCAATAGGGTCTGGGATTTTTGGAACCAAGCCATTTCTCAAGGGATTCGTATGAAACTCGGAATGTGGGACTAATATGTGACTATAAGACTTGTTCCTATGGAAATTCTGGGATCTGGCCAATAGGGTCTGGGATTTTTGGAACCAAGCCATTTCTCAAGGGATTTGTATGAAACTCGGAATGTAGGACTAATATGTGACTATAAGACTTGTTCCTATGGAAATTCTGGGATCTGGCCAATAGGGTCTGAGATTTATGGAACCAAGCCATTTCTCAAGGGATTTGTATGAAACTCGGAATGTAGGACTAATATGTGACTATAAGACTTGTTCCTATGGAAATTCTGGGATCTGGCCAATAGGGTCTGGGATTTTTGGAACCAAGCCATTTCTCAAGGGATTTGTATGAAACTCGGAATGTAGGACTAATATGTGACTATAAGACTTGTTCCTATGGAAATTCTGGGATCTGGCCAATAGGGTCTGGAATTTTTGGAACCAAGCCATTTCTCAAGGGATTCGTATGAAACTCGGAATGTGGGACTAATATGTGACTATAAGACTTGTTCCTATGGAAATTCTGGGATCTGGCCAATAGAGTCTGGGATTTTTGGAACCAAGCCATTTCTCAAGGGATTTGTATGAAACTCGGAATGTAGGACTAATATGTGACTATAAGACTTGTTCCTATGGAAATTCTGGGATCTGCCATTTCTCAAGGGATTTGTATGAAACTCGGAATGTAGGACTAATATGTGACTATAAGACTTGTTCCTATGGAAATTCTGGGATCTGGCCAATAGGGTCTGAGATTTTTGGAACCAAGCCATTTCTCAAGGGATTTGTATGAAACTCGGAATGTAGGACTAATATGTGACTATAAGACTTGTTCCTATGGAAATTCTGGGATCTGGCCAATAGGGTCTGGGATTTTTGGAACCGAGCCATTTCTCAAGGGATTTGTATGAAACTCGGAATGTAGGAATAATATGTGACTATAAGACTTGTTTCTATAGAAATTCTGGGATCTAGCCAATAGGGTCTGGGATTTTTGGAACCAAGCCATTTCTAAAGGGATTTGTATGAAACTCGGAATGTAGGACTAATATGTGACTATAAGACTTGTTCCTATGGAAATTCTGGGATCTGGCCAATAGGGTCTGGGATTTTTGGAACCAAGCCATTTCTCAAGGGATTTGTATGAAACTCGGAATGTAGGACTAATATGTGACTATAAGACTTGTTCCTATGAAAATTCTGGGATCTGGCCAATAGGGTCTGGGATTTTTGGCACCAAGCCATTTCTCAAGGGATTTGTATGAAACTCGGAATGTAGGACTAATATGTGACTATAAGACTTGTTCCTATAGAAATTCTGGGATCTGGCCAATAGGGTCTGGGATTTTTGGAACCATGCCATTTCTCAAGGGATTTGTATGAAACTCGGAATGTAGGACTAATATGTGACTATAAGACTTGTTCCTATGGAAATTCTGGGATCTGGCCAATAGGGTCTGGGATTTTTGGAACCAAGCCATTTCTCAAGGGATTTGTATGAAACTCGGAATGTAGGACTAATATGTGACTATAAGACTTGTTCCTATGGAAATTCTGGGATCTGGCCAATAGGGTCTGGAATTTTTGGAACCAAGCCATTTCTCAAGGGATTTGTATGAAACTCGGAATGTAGGACTAATATGTGACTATAAGACTTGTTCCTATGAAAATTCTGGGATCTGGCCAATAGGGTCTGGGATTTTTGGCACCAAGCCATTTCTCAAGGGATTTGTATGAAACTCGGAATGTAGGACTAATATGTGACTATAAGACTTGTTCCTATGGAAATTCTGGGATCTGGCCAATAGGGTCTGGGATTTTTGGAACCAAGCCATTTCTCAAGGGATTTGTATGAAACTCGGAATATAGGACTAATATGTGACTATAAGACTTGTTCCTATGGAAATTATGGGATCTGGCCAATAGGGTCTGGGATTTTTGGAACCAAGCCATTTCTCAAGGGATTTCTATGAAACTCGGAATGTAGGACTAATAAGTGACTATAAGACTTGTTCCTATGGAAATTCTGGGATCTGGCCAATAGGGTCTGGGATTTTTGGCACCAAGCCATTTCTCAAGGGATTTGTATGAAACTCGGAATGTAGGACTAATATGTGACTAAAAGACTTGTTCCTATGGAAATTCTGGGATCTTGCCAATAGGGTCTGGGATTTTTGGAACCAAGCCATTTCTCAAGGGATTTCTATGAAACTCGGAATGTAGGACTAATATGTGACTATAAGACTTGTTCCTATGGAAATTCTGGGATCTGGCCAATAGGGTCTGGGATTTTTGGCACCAAGCCATTTCTCAAGGGATTTCTATAAACCTCGGAATGTAGGACTAATATGTGACTATAAGACTTGTTCCTATGGAAATTCTGGGATCTGGCCAATAGGGTCTGGGACTTTTGGCACCAAGCCATTTCTCAAGGGATTTCTATGAAACTCGGAATGTAGGACTAATATGTGACTATAAGACTTGTTCCTATGGAAATTCTGGGATCTGGCCAATAGGGTCTGGGATTTTTGGAACCAAGCCATTTCTCAAGGGATTTCTATGAAACTCGGAATGTAGGACTAATATGTGACTATAAGACTTGTTCCTATGGAAATTCTGGGATCTGGCCAATAGGGTCTGGGATTTTTGGAACCAAGCCATTTCTCAAGGGATTTGTATGAAACTCGGAATGTAGGACTAATATGTGACTATAAGACTTGTTCCTATGGAAATTCTGGGATCTGGCCAATAGGGTCTGGGATTTTTGGAACCAAGCCATTTCTCAAGGGATTTCTATGAAACTCGGAATGTAGGACTAATATGTGACTATAAGACTTGTTCCTATGGAAATTCTGGGATCTGGCCAATAGGGTCTGGGATTTTTGGCACCAAGCCATTTCTCAAGGGATTTGTATGAAACTCGGAATGTAGGACTAATATGTGACTAAAAGACTTGTTCCTATGGAAATTCTGGGATCTGGCCAATAGGGTCTGGGATTTTTGGAACCAAGCCATTTCTCAAGGGATTTGTATGAAACTCGGAATGTAGGACTAATATGTGACTATAAGACTTGTTCCTATGGAAATTCTGGGATCTGGCCAATAGGGTCTGGGATTTTTGGAACCAAGCCATTTCTCAAGGGATTTGTATGAAACTCGGAATGTAGGACTAATATGTGACTATAAGACTTGTTCCTATGAAAATTCTGGGATCTGGCCAATAGGGTCTGGGATTTTTGGAACCAAGCCATTTCTCAAGGGATTTGTATGAAACTCGGAATGTAGGACTAATATGTGACTATAAGACTTGTTCCTATGGAAATTCTGGGATCTGGCCAATAGGGTCTGGGATTTTTGGCACCAAGCCATTTCTCAAGGGATTTGTATGAAACTCGGAATGTAGGACTAATATGTGACTAAAAGACTTGTTCCTATGGAAATTCTGGGATCTGGCCAATAGGGTCTGAGATTTTTGGAACCAAGCCATTTCTCAAGGGATTTGTATGAAACTCGGAATGTAGGACTAATATGTGACTATAAGACTTGTTCCTATGGAAATTCTGGGATCTGGCCAATAGGGTCTGGGATTTTTGGAACCAAGCCATTTCTCAAGGGATTTGTATGAAACTCGGAATGTAGGACTAATATGTGACTATAAGACTTGTTCCTATGAAAATTCTGGGATCTGGCCAATAGGGTCTGGGATTTTTGGCACCAAGCCATTTCTCAAGGGATTTGTATGAAACTCGGAATGTAGGACTAATATGTGACTAAAAGACTTGTTCCTATGGAAATTCTGGGATCTGGCCAATAGGATCTGGGATTTTTGGAACCAAGCCATTTCTCAAGGGATTTGTATGAAACTCAGAATATAGGACTAATATGTGACTAAAAGACTTGTTCCTATGGAAATTCTGGGATCTGGCCAATAGGGTCTGGGATTTTTGGAACCAAGCCATTTCTCAAGGGATTTGTATGAAACTCGGAATGTAGGACTAATATGTGACTATAAGACTTGTTCCTATGGAAATTCTGGGATCTGGCCAATAGCGTCTGGGATTTTTGGCACCAAGCCATTTCTCAAGGGATTTGTATGAAACTCGGAATGTAGGACTAATATGTGACTAAAAGACTTGTTCCTATGGAAATTCTGGGATCTAGCCAATAGGGTCTGGGATTTTTGGAACCAAGCCATTTCTCAAGGGATTTGTATGAAACTCGGAATGTAGGACTAATATGTGACTAAAAGACTTGTTCCTATGGAAATTCTGGGATCTGGCCAATAGGGTCTGGGATTTTTGGAACCAAGCCATTTCTCAAGGGATTTGTATGAAACTCGGAATGTAGGACTAATATGTGACTATAAGACTTGTTCCTATGGAAATTCTGGGATCTGGCCAATAGGGTCTGGGATTTTTGGAACCAAGCCATTTTTCAAGGGATTTCTATGAAACTCGGAATGTAGGACTAATATGTGACTAAAAGACTTGTTCCTATGGAAATTCTGGGATCTGGCCAATAGGGTCTGGGATTTTTGGAACCAAGCCATTTCTCAAGGGATTTGTATGAAACTCGGAATGTAGGACTAATATGTGACTATAAGACTTGTTCCTATGGAAATTCTGGGATCTGGCCAATAGGGTCTGGGATTTTTGGAACCAAGCCATTTCTCAAGGGATTTGTATGAAACTCGGAATGTAGGACTAATATGTGACTATTAGACTTGTTCCTATGGAAATTCTGGGATCTGGCCAATAGGGTCTGGGATTTTTGGCACCAAGCCATTTCTCAAGGGATTTGTATGAAACTCGGAATGTAGGACTAATATGTGACTAAAAGACTTGTTCCTATGGAAATTCTGGGATCTGGCCAATAGGGTCTGGGATTTTTGGAACCAAGCCATTTCTCAAGGGATTTGTATGAAACTCGGAATGTGGGACTAATATGTGACTATAAGACTTGTTCCTATGGAAATTCTGGGATCTGGCCAATAGGGTCTGGGATTTTTGGAACCAAGCCATTTCTCAAGGGATTTGTATGAAACTCGGAATGTAGGACTAATATGTGACTAAAAGACTTGTTCCTATGGAAATTCTGGGATCTGGCCAATAGGGTCTGGGATTTTTGGAACCAAGCCATTTCTCAAGGGATTTGTATGAAACTCGGAATGTAGGACTAATATGTGACTAAAAGACTTGTTCCTATGGAAATTCTGGGATCTGGCCAATAGGGTCTGGGATTTTTGGAACCAAGCCATTTCTCAAGGGATTTGTATGAAACTCGGAATGTAGGACTAATATGTGACTAAAAGACTTGTTCCTATGGAAATTCTGGGATCTGGCCAATAGGGTCTGGGATTTTTGGAACCAAGCCATTTCTCAAGGGATTTGTATGAAACTCGGAATGTGGGACTAATATGTGACTATAAGACTTGTTCCTATGAAAATTCTGGGATCTGGCCAATAGGGTCTGGGATTTTTGGAACCAAGCCATTTCTCAAGGGATTTGTATGAAACTCGGAATGTAGGTCTAATATGTGACTATAAGACTTGTTCCTATGGAAATTCTGGGATTTGGCCAATAGGGTCTGGGATTTTTGGAACCAAGCCATTTCTCAAGGGATTTGTATGAAACTCGGAATGTAGGACTAATATGTGACTATTAGACTTGTTCCTATGGAAATTCTGGGATCTGGCCAATAGGGTCTGGGATTTTTGGCACCAAGCCATTTCTCAAGGGATTTGTATGAAACTCGGAATGTAGGACTAATATGTGACTAAAAGACTTGTTCCTATGGAAATTCTGGGATCTGGCCAATAGGGTCTGGGATTTTTGGCACCAAGCCATTTCTTAAGGGATTTGTATGAAACTCGGAATGTAGGACTAATATGTGACTAAAAGACTTGTTCCTATGGAAATTCTGGGATCTGGCCAATAGGGTCTGGGATTTTTGGAACCAAGCCATTTCTCAAGGGATTTGTATGAAACTCGGAATGTAGGACTAATATGTGACTAAAAGACTTGTTCCTATGGAAATTCTGGGATCTGGCCAATAGGGTCTGGGATTTTTGGAACCAAGCCATTTCTCAAGGGATTTGTATGAAACTCGGAATGTGGGACTAATATGTGACTATAAGACTTGTTCCTATGGAAATTCTGGGATCTGGCCAATAGGGTCTGGGATTTTTGGAACCAAGCCATTTCTCAAGGGATTTGTATGAAACTCGGAATGTAGGTCTAATATGTGACTATAAGACTTGTTCCTATGGAAATTCTGGGATTTGGCCAATAGGGTCTGGGATTTTTGGAACCAAGCCATTTCTCAAGGGATTTGTATGAAACTCGGAATGTAGGACTAATATGTGACTATTAGACTTGTTCCTATGGAAATTCTGGGATCTGGCCAATAGGGTCTGGGATTTTTGGCACCAAGCCATTTCTCAAGGGATTTGTATGAAACTCGGAATGTAGGACTAATATGTGACTAAAAGACTTGTTCCTATGGAAATTCTGGGATCTGGCCAATAGGGTCTGGGATTTTTGGCACCAAGCCATTTCTTAAGGGATTTGTATGAAACTCGGAATGTAGGACTAATATGTGACTAAAAGACTTGTTCCTATGGAAATTCTGGGATCTGGCCAATAGGGTCTGGGATTTTTGGAACCAAGCCATTTCTCAAGGGATTTGTATGAAACTCGGAATATAGGACTAATATGTGACTATAAGACTTGTTCCTATGGAAATTCTGGGATCTGGCCAATAGGGTCTGGGATTTTTGGAACCAAGCCATTTCTCAAGGGATTTCTATGAAACTCGGAATGTAGGACTAATATGTGACTATAAGACTTGTTCCTATGGAAATTCTGGGATCTGGCCAATAGGGTCTGGGATTTTTGGCACCAAGCCATTTCTCAAGGGATTTGTATGAAACTCGGAATGTAGGACTAATATGTGACTAAAAGACTTGTTCCTATGGAAATTCTGGGATCTGGCCAATAGGGTCTGGGATTTTTGGAACCAAGCCATTTCTCAAGGGATTTGTATGAAACTCGGAATGTAGGACTAATATGTGACTATAAGACTTGTTCCTATGGAAATTCTGGGATCTGGCCAATAGGGTCTGGGATTTTTGGAACCAAGCCATTTCTCAAGGGATTTGTATGAAACTCGGAATGTAGGACTAATATGTGACTATAAGACTTGTTCCTATGAAAATTCTGGGATCTGGCCAATAGGGTCTGGGATTTTTGGAACCAAGCCATTTCTCAAGGGATTTGTATGAAACTCGGAATGTAGGACTAATATGTGACTATAAGACTTGTTCCTATGGAAATTCTGGGATCTGGCCAATAGGGTCTGGGATTTTTGGCACCAAGCCATTTCTCAAGGGATTTGTATGAAACTCGGAATGTAGGACTAATATGTGACTAAAAGACTTGTTCCTATGGAAATTCTGGGATCTGGCCAATAGGGTCTGGGATTTTTGGAACCAAGCCATTTCTCAAGGGATTTGTATGAAACTCGGAATGTAGGACTAATATGTGACTATAAGACTTGTTCCTATGGAAATTCTGGGATCTGGCCAATAGGGTCTGGGATTTTTGGAACCAAGCCATTTCTCAAGGGATTTGTATGAAACTCGGAATGTAGGACTAATATGTGACTATAAGACTTGTTCCTATGAAAATTCTGGGATCTGGCCAATAGGGTCTGGGATTTTTGGCACCAAGCCATTTCTCAAGGGATTTGTATGAAACTCGGAATGTAGGACTAATATGTGACTAAAAGACTTGTTCCTATGGAAATTCTGGGATCTGGCCAATAGGATCTGGGATTTTTGGAACCAAGCCATTTCTCAAGGGATTTGTATGAAACTCAGAATATAGGACTAATATGTGACTAAAAGACTTGTTCCTATGGAAATTCTGGGATCTGGCCAATAGGGTCTGGGATTTTTGGAACCAAGCCATTTCTCAAGGGATTTGTATGAAACTCGGAATGTAGGACTAATATGTGACTATAAGACTTGTTCCTATGGAAATTCTGGGATCTGGCCAATAGCGTCTGGGATTTTTGGCACCAAGCCATTTCTCAAGGGATTTGTATGAAACTCGGAATGTAGGACTAATATGTGACTAAAAGACTTGTTCCTATGGAAATTCTGGGATCTAGCCAATAGGGTCTGGGATTTTTGGAACCAAGCCATTTCTCAAGGGATTTGTATGAAACTCGGAATGTAGGACTAATATGTGACTAAAAGACTTGTTCCTATGGAAATTCTGGGATCTGGCCAATAGGGTCTGGGATATTTGGAACCAAGCCATTTCTCAAGGGATTTGTATGAAACTCGGAATGTAGGACTAATATGTGACTATAAGACTTGTTCCTATGGAAATTCTGGGATCTGGCCAATAGGGTCTGGGATTTTTGGAACCAAGCCATTTTTCAAGGGATTTCTATGAAACTCGGAATGTAGGACTAATATGTGACTAAAAGACTTGTTCCTATGGAAATTCTGGGATCTGGCCAATAGGGTCTGGGATTTTTGGAACCAAGCCATTTCTCAAGGGAATTGTATGAAACTCGGAATGTAGGACTAATATGTGACTATAAGACTTGTTCCTATGGAAATTCTGGGATCTGGCCAATAGGGTCTGGGATTTTTGGAACCAAGCCATTTCTCAAGGGATTTGTATGAAACTCGGAATGTAGGACTAATATGTGACTATAAGACTTGTTCCTATGGAAATTCTGGGATCTGGCCAATAGGGTCTGGGATTTTTGGCACCAAGCCATTTCTCAAGGGATTTGTATGAAACTCGGAATGTAGGACTAATATGTGACTAAAAGACTTGTTCCTATGGAAATTCTGGGATCTGGCCAATAGGGTCTGGGATTTTTGGAACCAAGCCATTTCTCAAGGGATTTGTATGAAACTCGGAATGTAGGACTAATATGTGACTATAAGACTTGTTCCTATGGAAATTCTGGGATCTGGCCAATAGGGTCTGGGATTTTTGGAACCAAGCCATTTCTCAAGGGATTTGTATGAAACTCGGAATGTAGGACTAATATGTGACTATTAGACTTGTTCCTATGGAAATTCTGGGATCTGGCCAATAGGGTCTGGGATTTTTGGCACCAAGCCATTTCTCAAGGGATTTGTATGAAACTCGGAATGTAGGACTAATATGTGACTAAAAGACTTGTTCCTATGGAAATTCTGGGATCTGGCCAATAGGGTCTGGGATTTTTGGCACCAAGCCATTTCTTAAGGGATTTGTATGAAACTCGGAATGTAGGACTAATATGTGACTAAAAGACTTGTTCCTATGGAAATTCTGGGATCTGGCCAATAGGGTCTGGGATTTTTGGAACCAAGCCATTTCTCAAGGGATTTGTATGAAACTCGGAATGTAGGACTAATATGTGACTAAAAGACTTGTTCCTATGGAAATTCTGGGATCTGGCCAATAGGGTCTGGGATTTTTGGAACCAAGCCATTTTTCAAGGGATTTGTATAAAACTCGGAATGTAGGACTAATATGTGACTATAAGACTTGTTCTTATGGAAATTCTGGGATCTGGCCAATAGGGTCTGGGATTTTTGGAACCAAGCCATTTCTCAAGGGATTCGCATGAAACTCGGAACTTAGGACTAATATGTGACTATAAGACTTGTTCCTATGGAAATTCTGGGATCTGGCCAATAGGGTCTGGGATTTTTGGAACCAAGCCATTTCTCAAGGGATTCGTTTGAAACTCGGAATGTAGGACTAATATGTGACTATAAGACTTGTTCCTATGGAAATTCTGGGATCTGGCCAATAGGGTCTGGGATTTTTGGAACCAAGCCATTTCTCAAGGGATTCGTATGAAACTCGGAATGTGGGACTAATATGTGACTATAAGACTTGTTCCTATGGAGATTCTGGGATCTGGCCAATAGGGTCTGGGATTTTTGGAACCAAGCCATTTCTCAAGGGATTTGTATGAAACTCGGAATGTGATGTGACTATAAGACTTGTTCCTATGGAAATTCTGGAATCTGGCCAATAGGGTCTGGGATTTTTGGAACCAAGCCATTTCTCAAGGGATTCGTATGAAACTCGGAATGTAGGACTAATATGTGACTATAAGACTTGTTCCTATGGAAATTCTGGGATCTGGCCAATAGGGTCTGGGATTTTTGGAACCAAGCCATTTCTCAAGGGATTCGTATGAAACTCGGAACTTAGGACTAATATGTGACTATAAGACTTGTTCCTATGGAAATTCTGGGATCTGGCCAATAGGGTCTGGGATTTTTGGAACCAAGCCATTTCTCAAGGGATTCGTTTGAAACTCGGAATGTAGGACTAATATGTGACTATAAGACTTGTTCCTATGGAAATTCTGGGATCTGGCCAATAGGGTCTGGGATTTTTGGAACCAAGCCATTTCTCAAGGGATTTGTATGAAACTCGGAATGTAGGACTAATATGTGACTATAAGACTTGTTCCTATGGAAATTCTGGGATCTGGCCAATAGGGTCTGGGATTTTTGGAACCAAGCCATTTCTCAAGGGATTTGTATGAAACTCGGAATGTAGGACTAATATGTGACTATAAGACTTGTTCCTATGGAAATTCTGGGATCTGGCCAATAGGGTCTGGGATTTTTGGAACCAAGCCATTTCTCAAGGGATTTGTATGAAACTCGGAATGTAGGACTAATATGTGACTATAAGACTTGTTCCTATGGAAATTCTGGGATCTGGCCAATAGGGTCTGGGATTTTTGGAACCAAGCCATTTCTCAAGGGATTTGTATGAAACTCGGAATGTAGGACTAATATGTGACTATAAGACTTGTTCCTATGGAAATTCTGGGATCTGGCCAATAGGGTCTGGGATTTTTGGAACCAAGCCATTTCTCAAGGGATTTGTATGAAACTCGGAATGTGGGACTAATATGTGACTATAAGACTTGTTCCTATGGAAATTCTGGGGTCTGGCCAATAGGGTCTGGGATTTTTGGAACCAAGCCATTTCTCAAGGGATTTGTATGAAACTCGGAATGTAGGACTAATATGTGACTATAAGACTTGTTCCTATGGAAATTCTGGGATCTGGCCAATAGGGTCTGGGATTTTTGGAACCAAGCTATTTCTCAAGGGATTTGTATGAAACTCGGAATGTAGGACTAATATGTGACTATAAGACTTGTTCCTATGGAAATTCTGGGATCTGGCCAATAGGGTCTGGGATTTTTGGAACCAAGCCATTTCTCAAGGGATTTGTATGAAACTCGGAATGTAGGTCTAATATGTGACTATAAGACTTGTTCCTATGGAAATTCTGGGATCTGGCCAATAGGGTCTGGGATTTTTGGAACCAAGCCATTTCTCAAGGGATTTGTATGAAACTCGGAATGTAGGACTAATATGTGACTATAAGACTTGTTCCTATGGAAATTCTGGGATCTGGCCAATAGGGTCTGGGATTTTTGGAACTAAGCCATTTCTCAAGGGATTCGCATGAAACTCGGAACTTAGGACTAATATGTGACTATAAGACTTGTTCCTATGGAAATTCTGGGATCTGGCCAATAGGGTCTGGGATTTTTGGAACCAAGCCATTTCTCAAGGGATTCGTATGAAACTCGGAACTTAGGACTAATATGTGACTATAAGACTTGTTCCTATGAAAATTTTGGGATCTGGCCAATAGGGTCTGGGATTTTTGGCACCAAGCCATTTCTCAAGGGATTCGTATGAAACTCGGAATGTGGGACTAATATGTGACTATAAGACTTGTTCCTATGGAAATTCTGGGATCTGGCCAATAGGGTCTGAGATTTTTGGAACCAAGCCATTTCTCAAGGGATTTGTATGAAACTCGGAATGTAGGACTAATATGTGACTATAAGACTTGTTCCTATGGAAATTCTGGGATCTGGCCAATAGGGTCTGGAATTTTTGGAACCAAGCCATTTCTCAAGGGATTCGTATGAAACTCGGAATGTGGGACTAATATGTGACTATAAGACTTGTTCCTATGGAAATTCTGGGATCTGGCCAATAGAGTCTGGGATTTTTGGAACCAAGCCATTTCTCAAGGGATTCGTATGAAACTCGGAATGTGGGACTAATATGTGACTATAAGACTTGTTCCTATGGAAATTCTGGGATCTAGCCAATAGGGTCTGGGATTTTTGGAACCAAGCCATTTCTCAAGGGATTCGTATGAAACTCGGAATGTGGGACTAATATGTGACTATAAGACTTGTTCCTATGGAAATTCTGGGATCTGGCCAATAGGGTCTGGGATTTTTGGAACCAAGCCATTTCTCAAGGGATTCGTATGAAACTCGGAATGTGGGACTAATATGTTACTATAAGACTTGTTCCTATGGAAATTCTGGGATCTGGCCAATAGGGTCTGGGATTTTTGGAACCAAGCCATTTCTCAAGGGATTTGTATGAAACTCGGAATGTAGGACTAATATGTGACTATAAGACTTGTTCCTATGGAAATTCTGGGATCTGGCCAATAGGGTCTGAGATTTATGGAACCAAGCCATTTCTCAAGTTGATTTGTATGAAACTCGGAATGTAGGACTAATATGTGACTATAAGACTTGTTCCTATGGAAATTCTGGGATCTGGCCAATAGGGTCTGGGATTTTTGGAACCAAGCCATTTCTCAAGGGATTTGTATGAAACTCGGAATGTAGGACTAATATGTGACTATAAGACTTGTTCCTATGGAAATTCTGGGATCTGGCCAATAGGGTCTGGAATTTTTGGAACCAAGCCATTTCTCAAGGGATTCGTATGAAACTCGGAATGTGGGACTAATATGTGACTATAAGACTTGTTCCTATGGAAATTCTGGGATCTGGCCAATAGAGTCTGGGATTTTTGGAACCAAGCCATTTCTCAAGGGATTTGTATGAAACTCGGAATGTAGGACTAATATGTGACTATAAGACTTGTTCCTATGGAAATTCTGGGATCTGCCATTTCTCAAGGGATTTGTATGAAACTCGGAATGTAGGACTAATATGTGACTATAAGACTTGTTCCTATGGAAATTCTGGGATCTGGCCAATAGGGTCTGAGATTTTTGGAACCAAGCCATTTCTCAAGGGATTTGTATGAAACTCGGAATGTAGGACTAATATGTGACTATAAGACTTGTTCCTATGGAAATTCTGGGATCTGGCCAATAGGGTCTGGGATTTTTGGAACCGAGCCATTTCTCAAGGGATTTGTATGAAACTCGGAATGTAGGAATAATATGTGACTATAAGACTTGTTTCTATAGAAATTCTGGGATCTAGCCAATAGGGTCTGGGATTTTTGGAACCAAGCCATTTCTCAAGGGATTTGTATGAAACTCGGAATGTAGGACTAATATGTGACTATAAGACTTGTTCCTATGGAAATTCTGGGATCTGGCCAATAGGGTCTGGGATTTTTGGAACCAAGCCATTTCTCAAGGGATTTGTATGAAACTCGGAATGTAGGACTAACATGTGACTATAAGACTTGTTCCTATGAAAATTCTGGGATCTGGCCAATAGGGTCTGGGATTTTTGGCACCAAGCCATTTCTCAAGGGATTTGTATGAAACTCGGAATGTAGGACTAATATGTGACTATAAGACTTGTTCCTATAGAAATTCTGGGATCTGGCCAATAGGGTCTGGGATTTTTGGAACCATGCCATTTCTCAAGGGATTTGTATGAAACTCGGAATGTAGGACTAATATGTGACTATAAGACTTGTTCCTATGGAAATTCTGGGATCTGGCCAATAGGGTCTGGGATTTTTGGAACCAAGCCATTTCTCAAGGGATTTGTATGAAACTCGGAATGTAGGACTAATATGTGACTATAAGACTTGTTCCTATGGAAATTCTGGGATCTGGCCAATAGGGTCTGGAATTTTTGGAACCAAGCCATTTCTCAAGGGATTTGTATGAAACTCGGAATGTAGGACTAATATGTGACTATAAGACTTGTTCCTATGAAAATTCTGGGATCTGGCCAATAGGGTCTGGGATTTTTGGCACCAAGCCATTTCTCAAGGGATTTGTATGAAACTCGGAATGTAGGACTAATATGTGACTATAAGACTTGTTCCTATGGAAATTCTGGGATCTGGCCAATAGGGTCGGGGATTTTTGGAACCAAGCCATTTCTCAAGGGATTTGTATGAAACTCGGAATATAGGACTAATATGTGACTATAAGACTTGTTCCTATGGAAATTATGGGATCTGGCCAATAGGGTCTGGGATTTTTGGAACCAAGCCATTTCTCAAGGGATTTCTATGAAACTCGGAATGTAGGACTAATATGTGACTATAAGACTTGTTCCTATGGAAATTCTGGGATCTGGCCAATAGGGTCTGGGATTTTTGGCACCAAGCCATTTCTCAAGGGATTTGTATGAAACTCGGAATGTAGGACTAATATGTGACTAAAAGACTTGTTCCTATGGAAATTCTGGGATCTGGCCAATAGGGTCAGGGATTTTTGGAACCAAGCCATTTCTCAAGGGATTTCTATGAAACTCGGAATGTAGGACTAATATGTGACTATAAGACTTGTTCCTATGGAAATTCTGGGATCTGGCCAATAGGGTCTGGGATTTTTGGCACCAAGCCATTTCTCAAGGGATTTCTATAAAACTCGGAATGTAGGACTAATATGTGACTATAAGACTTGTTCCTATGGAAATTCTGGGATCTGGCCAATAGGGTCTGGGACTTTTGGCACCAAGCCATTTCTCAAGGGATTTCTATGAAACTCGGAATGTAGGACTAATATGTGACTATAAGACTTGTTCCTATGGAAATTCTGGGATCTGGCCAATAGGGTCTGGGATTTTTGGAACCAAGCCATTTCTCAAGGGATTTCTATGAAACTCGGAATGTAGGACTAATATGTGACTATAAGACTTGTTCCTATGGAAATTCTGGGATCTGGCCAATAGGGTCTGGGATTTTTGGAACCAAGCCATTTCTCAAGGGATTTGTATGAAACTCGGAATGTAGGACTAATATGTGACTATAAGACTTGTTCCTATGGAAATTCTGGGATCTGGCCAATAGGGTCTGGGATTTTTGGAACCAAGCCATTTCTCAAGGGATTTCTATGAAACTCGGAATGTAGGACTAATATGTGACTATAAGACTTGTTCCTATGGAAATTCTGGGATCTGGCCAATAGGGTCTGGGATTTTTGGCACCAAGCCATTTCTCAAGGGATTTGTATGAAACTCGGAATGTAGGACTAATATGTGACTAAAAGACTTGTTCCTATGGAAATTCTGGGATCTGGCCAATAGGGTCTGGGATTTTTGGAACCAAGCCATTTCTCAAGGGATTTGTATGAAACTCGGAATGTAGGACTAATATGTGACTATAAGACTTGTTCCTATGGAAATTCTGGGATCTGGCCAATAGGGTCTGGGATTTTTGGAACCAAGCCATTTCTCAAGGGATTTGTATGAAACTCGGAATGTAGGACTAATATGTGACTATAAGACTTGTTCCTATGAAAATTCTGGGATCTGGCCAATAGGGTCTGGGATTTTTGGAACCAAGCCATTTCTCAAGGGATTTGTATGAAACTCGGAATGTAGGACTAATATGTGACTATAAGACTTGTTCCTATGGAAATTCTGGGATCTGGCCAATAGGGTCTGGGATTTTTGGCACCAAGCCATTTCTCAAGGGATTTGTATGAAACTCGGAATGTAGGACTAATATGTGACTAAAAGACTTGTTCCTATGGAAATTCTGGGATCTGGCCAATAGGGTCTGAGATTTTTGGAACCAAGCCATTTCTCAAGGGATTTGTATGAAACTCGGAATGTAGGACTAATATGTGACTATAAGACTTGTTCCTATGGAAATTCTGGGATCTGGCCAATAGGGTCTGGGATTTTTGGAACCAAGCCATTTCTCAAGGGATTTGTATGAAACTCGGAATGTAGGACTAATATGTGACTATAAGACTTGTTCCTATGAAAATTCTGGGATCTGGCCAATAGGGTCTGGGATTTTTGGCACCAAGCCATTTCTCAAGGGATTTGTATGAAACTCGGAATGTAGGACTAATATGTGACTAAAAGACTTGTTCCTATGGAAATTCTGGGATCTGGCCAATAGGATCTGGGATTTTTGGAACCAAGCCATTTCTCAAGGGATTTGTATGAAACTCAGAATATAGGACTAATATGTGACTAAAAGACTTGTTCCTATGGAAATTCTGGGATCTGGCCAATAGGGTCTGGGATTTTTGGAACCAAGCCATTTCTCAAGGGATTTGTATGAAACTCGGAATGTAGGACTAATATGTGACTATAAGACTTGTTCCTATGGAAATTCTGGGATCTGGCCAATAGCGTCTGGGATTTTTGGCACCAAGCCATTTCTCAAGGGATTTGTATGAAACTCGGAATGTAGGACTAATATGTGACTAAAAGACTTGTTCCTATGGAAATTCTGGGATCTAGCCAATAGGGTCTGGGATTTTTGGAACCAAGCCATTTCTCAAGGGATTTGTATGAAACTCGGAATGTAGGACTAATATGTGACTAAAAGACTTGTTCCTATGGAAATTCTGGGATCTGGCCAATAGGGTCTGGGATTTTTGGAACCAAGCCATTTCTCAAGGGATTTGTATGAAACTCGGAATGTAGGACTAATATGTGACTATAAGACTTGTTCCTATGGAAATTCTGGGATCTGGCCAATAGGGTCTGGGATTTTTGGAACCAAGCCATTTTTCAAGGGATTTCTATGAAACTCGGAATGTAGGACTAATATGTGACTAAAAGACTTGTTCCTATGGAAATTCTGGGATCTGGCCAATAGGGTCTGGGATTTTTGGAACCAAGCCATTTCTCAAGGGATTTGTATGAAACTCGGAATGTAGGACTAATATGTGACTATAAGACTTGTTCCTATGGAAATTCTGGGATCTGGCCAATAGGGTCTGGGATTTTTGGAACCAAGCCATTTCTCAAGGGATTTGTATGAAACTCGGAATGTAGGACTAATATGTGACTATTAGACTTGTTCCTATGGAAATTCTGGGATCTGGCCAATAGGGTCTGGGATTTTTGGCACCAAGCCATTTCTCAAGGGATTTGTATGAAACTCGGAATGTAGGACTAATATGTGACTAAAAGACTTGTTCCTATGGAAATTCTGGGATCTGGCCAATAGGGTCTGGGATTTTTGGAACCAAGCCATTTCTCAAGGGATTTGTATGAAACTCGGAATGTGGGACTAATATGTGACTATAAGACTTGTTCCTATGGAAATTCTGGGATCTGGCCAATAGGGTCTGGGATTTTTGGAACCAAGCCATTTCTCAAGGGATTTGTATGAAACTCGGAATGTAGGACTAATATGTGACTAAAAGACTTGTTCCTATGGAAATTCTGGGATCTGGCCAATAGGGTCTGGGATTTTTGGCACCAAGCCATTTCTCAAGGGATTTGTATGAAACTCGGAATGTAGGACTAATATGTGACTAAAAGACTTGTTCCTATGGAAATTCTGGGATCTGGCCAATAGGATCTGGGATTTTTGGAACCAAGCCATTTCTCAAGGGATTTGTATGAAACTCAGAATATAGGACTAATATGTGACTAAAAGACTTGTTCCTATGGAAATTCTGGGATCTGGCCAATAGGGTCTGGGATTTTTGGAACCAAGCCATTTCTCAAGGGATTTGTATGAAACTCGGAATGTAGGACTAATATGTGACTATAAGACTTGTTCCTATGGAAATTCTGGGATCTGGCCAATAGCGTCTGGGATTTTTGGCACCAAGCCATTTCTCAAGGGATTTGTATGAAACTCGGAATGTAGGACTAATATGTGACTAAAAGACTTGTTCCTATGGAAATTCTGGGATCTAGCCAATAGGGTCTGGGATTTTTGGAACCAAGCCATTTCTCAAGGGATTTGTATGAAACTCGGAATGTAGGACTAATATGTGACTAAAAGACTTGTTCCTATGGAAATTCTGGGATCTGGCCAATAGGGTCTGGGATTTTTGGAACCAAGCCATTTCTCAAGGGATTTGTATGAAACTCGGAATGTAGGACTAATATGTGACTATAAGACTTGTTCCTATGGAAATTCTGGGATCTGGCCAATAGGGTCTGGGATTTTTGGAACCAAGCCATTTTTCAAGGGATTTCTATGAAACTCGGAATGTAGGACTAATATGTGACTAAAAGACTTGTTCCTATGGAAATTCTGGGATCTGGCCAATAGGGTCTGGGATTTTTGGAACCAAGCCATTTCTCAAGGGATTTGTATGAAACTCGGAATGTAGGACTAATATGTGACTATAAGACTTGTTCCTATGGAAATTCTGGGATCTGGCCAATAGGGTCTGGGATTTTTGGAACCAAGCCATTTCTCAAGGGATTTGTATGAAACTCGGAATGTAGGACTAATATGTGACTATTAGACTTGTTCCTATGGAAATTCTGGGATCTGGCCAATAGGGTCTGGGATTTTTGGCACCAAGCCATTTCTCAAGGGATTTGTATGAAACTCGGAATGTAGGACTAATATGTGACTAAAAGACTTGTTCCTATGGAAATTCTGGGATCTGGCCAATAGGGTCTGGGATTTTTGGAACCAAGCCATTTCTCAAGGGATTTGTATGAAACTCGGAATGTGGGACTAATATGTGACTATAAGACTTGTTCCTATGGAAATTCTGGGATCTGGCCAATAGGGTCTGGGATTTTTGGAACCAAGCCATTTCTCAAGGGATTTGTATGAAACTCGGAATGTAGGACTAATATGTGACTAAAAGACTTGTTCCTATGGAAATTCTGGGATCTGGCCAATAGGGTCTGGGATTTTTGGAACCAAGCCATTTCTCAAGGGATTTGTATGAAACTCGGAATGTAGGACTAATATGTGACTAAAAGACTTGTTCCTATGGAAATTCTGGGATCTGGCCAATAGGGTCTGGGATTTTTGGAACCAAGCCATTTCTCAAGGGATTTGTATGAAACTCGGAATGTAGGACTAATATGTGACTAAAAGACTTGTTCCTATGGAAATTCTGGGATCTGGCCAATAGGGTCTGGGATTTTTGGAACCAAGCCATTTCTCAAGGGATTTGTATGAAACTCGGAATGTGGGACTAATATGTGACTATAAGACTTGTTCCTATGGAAATTCTGGGATCTGGCCAATAGGGTCTGGGATTTTTGGAACCAAGCCATTTCTCAAGGGATTTGTATGAAACTCGGAATGTAGGTCTAATATGTGACTATAAGACTTGTTCCTATGGAAATTCTGGGATTTGGCCAATAGGGTCTGGGATTTTTGGAACCAAGCCATTTCTCAAGGGATTTGTATGAAACTCGGAATGTAGGACTAATATGTGACTATTAGACTTGTTCCTATGGAAATTCTGGGATCTGGCCAATAGGGTCTGGGATTTTTGGCACCAAGCCATTTCTCAAGGGATTTGTATGAAACTCGGAATGTAGGACTAATATGTGACTAAAAGACTTGTTCCTATGGAAATTCTGGGATCTGGCCAATAGGGTCTGGGATTTTTGGCACCAAGCCATTTCTTAAGGGATTTGTATGAAACTCGGAATGTAGGACTAATATGTGACTAAAAGACTTGTTCCTATGGAAATTCTGGGATCTGGCCAATAGGGTCTGGGATTTTTGGAACCAAGCCATTTCTCAAGGGATTTGTATGAAACTCGGAATGTAGGACTAATATGTGACTAAAAGACTTGTTCCTATGGAAATTCTGGGATCTGGCCAATAGGGTCTGGGATTTTTGGAACCAAGCCATTTCTCAAGGGATTTGTATGAAACTCGGAATGTGGGACTAATATGTGACTATAAGACTTGTTCCTATGGAAATTCTGGGATCTGGCCAATAGGGTCTGGGATTTTTGGCACCAAGCCATTTCTCAAGGGATTTGTATGAAACTCGGAATGTAGGACTAATATGTGACTAAAAGACTTGTTCCTATGGAAATTCTGGGATCTGGCCAATAGGGTCTGGGATTTTTGGCACCAAGCCATTTCTTAAGGGATTTGTATGAAACTCGGAATGTAGGACTAATATGTGACTAAAAGACTTGTTCCTATGGAAATTCTGGGATCTGGCCAATAGGGTCTGGGATTTTTGGAACCAAGCCATTTCTCAAGGGATTTGTATGAAACTCGGAATATAGGACTAATATGTGACTATAAGACTTGTTCCTATGGAAATTCTGGGATCTGGCCAATAGGGTCTGGGATTTTTGGAACCAAGCCATTTCTCAAGGGATTTCTATGAAACTCGGAATGTAGGACTAATATGTGACTATAAGACTTGTTCCTATGGAAATTCTGGGATCTGGCCAATAGGGTCTGGGATTTTTGGCACCAAGCCATTTCTCAAGGGATTTGTATGAAACTCGGAATGTAGGACTAATATGTGACTAAAAGACTTGTTCCTATGGAAATTCTGGGATCTGGCCAATAGGGTCTGGGATTTTTGGAACCAAGCCATTTCTCAAGGGATTTGTATGAAACTCGGAATGTAGGACTAATATGTGACTATAAGACTTGTTCCTATGGAAATTCTGGGATCTGGCCAATAGGGTCTGGGATTTTTGGAACCAAGCCATTTCTCAAGGGATTTGTATGAAACTCGGAATGTAGGACTAATATGTGACTATAAGACTTGTTCCTATGAAAATTCTGGGATCTGGCCAATAGGGTCTGGGATTTTTGGAACCAAGCCATTTCTCAAGGGATTTGTATGAAACTCGGAATGTAGGACTAATATGTGACTATAAGACTTGTTCCTATGGAAATTCTGGGATCTGGCCAATAGGGTCTGGGATTTTTGGCACCAAGCCATTTCTCAAGGGATTTGTATGAAACTCGGAATGTAGGACTAATATGTGACTAAAAGACTTGTTCCTATGGAAATTCTGGGATCTGGCCAATAGGGTCTGGGATTTTTGGAACCAAGCCATTTCTCAAGGGATTTGTATGAAACTCGGAATGTAGGACTAATATGTGACTATAAGACTTGTTCCTATGAAAATTCTGGGATCTGGCCAATAGGGTCTGGGATTTTTGGCACCAAGCCATTTCTCAAGGGATTTGTATGAAACTCGGAATGTAGGACTAATATGTGACTAAAAGACTTGTTCCTATGGAAATTCTGGGATCTGGCCAATAGGATCTGGGATTTTTGGAACCAAGCCATTTCTCAAGGGATTTGTATGAAACTCAGAATATAGGACTAATATGTGACTAAAAGACTTGTTCCTATGGAAATTCTGGGATCTGGCCAATAGGGTCTGGAATTTTTGGAACCAAGCCATTTCTCAAGGGATTTGTATGAAACTCGGAATGTAGGACTAATATGTGACTATAAGACTTGTTCCTATGGAAATTCTGGGATCTGGCCAATAGCGTCTGGGATTTTTGGCACCAAGCCATTTCTCAAGGGATTTGTATGAAACTCGGAATGTAGGACTAATATGTGACTAAAAGACTTGTTCCTATGGAAATTCTGGGATCTAGCCAATAGGGTCTGGGATTTTTGGAACCAAGCCATTTCTCAAGGGATTTGTATGAAACTCGGAATGTAGGACTAATATGTGACTAAAAGACTTGTTCCTATGGAAATTCTGGGATCTGGCCAATAGGGTCTGGGATATTTGGAACCAAGCCATTTCTCAAGGGATTTGTATGAAACTCGGAATGT
This sequence comes from Nephrocerus scutellatus, assembly GCA_947095585.1. Lineage (NCBI taxonomy): Eukaryota > Metazoa > Arthropoda > Insecta > Diptera > Pipunculidae > Nephrocerus > Nephrocerus scutellatus. Next base: position 92,064,836 of record OX352763.1, read on the forward strand.
AGGACTAATATGTGACTATAAGACTTGTTCCTATGGAAATTCTGGGATCTGGCCAATAGGGTCTGGGATTTTTGGAACCAAGCCATTTTTCAAGGGATTTCTATGAAACTCGGAATGTAGGACTAATATGTGACTAAAAGACTTGTTCCTATGGAAATTCTGGGATCTGGCCAATAGGGTCTGGGATTTTTGGAACCAAGCCATTTCTCAAGGGATTTGTATGAAACTCGGAATGTAGGACTAATATGTGACTATAAGACTTGTTCCTATGGAAATTCTGGGATCTGGCCAATAGGGTCTGGGATTTTTGGAACCAAGCCATTTCTCAAGGGATTTGTATGAAACTCGGAATGTAGGACTAATATGTGACTATAAGACTTGTTCCTATGGAAATTCTGGGATCTGGCCAATAGGGTCTGGGATTTTTGGCACCAAGCCATTTCTCAAGGGATTTGTATGAAACTCGGAATGTAGGACTAATATGTGACTAAAAGACTTGTTCCTATGGAAATTCTGGGATCTGGCCAATAGGGTCTGGGATTTTTGGAACCAAGCCATTTCTCAAGGGATTTGTATGAAACTCGGAATGTAGGACTAATATGTGACTATAAGACTTGTTCCTATGGAAATTCTGGGATCTGGCCAATAGGGTCTGGGATTTTTGGAACCAAGCCATTTCTCAAGGGATTTGTATGAAACTCGGAATGTAGGACTAATATGTGACTATTAGACTTGTTCCTATGGAAATTCTGGGATCTGGCCAATAGGGTCTGGGATTTTTGGCACCAAGCCATTTCTCAAGGGATTTGTATGAAACTCGGAATGTAGGACTAATATGTGACTAAAAGACTTGTTCCTATGGAAATTCTTGGATCTGGCCAATAGGGTCTGGGATTTTTGGCACCAAGCCATTTCTTAAGGGATTTGTATGAAACTCGGAATGTAGGACTAATATGTGACTAAAAGACTTGTTCCTATGGAAATTCTGGGATCTGGCCAATAGGGTCTGGGATTTTTGGAACCAAGCCATTTCTCAAGGGATTTGTATGAAACTCGGAATGTAGGACTAATATGTGACTAAAAGACTTGTTCCTATGGAAATTCTGGGATCTGGCCAATAGGGTCTGGGATTTTTGGAACCAAGCCATTTTTCAAGGGATTTGTATAAAACTCGGAATGTAGGACTAATATGTGACTATAAGACTTGTTCTTATGGAAATTCTTGGATCTGGCCAATAGGGTCTGGGATTTTTGGAACCAAGCCATTTCTCAAGGGATTCGTATGAAACTCGGAACTTAGGACTAATATGTGACTATAAGACTTGTTCCTATGGAAATTCTGGGATCTGGCCAATAGGGTCTGGGATTTTTGGAACCAAGCCATTTCTCAAGGGATTCGCATGAAACTCGGAACTTAGGACTAATATGTGACTATAAGACTTGTTCCTATGGAAATTCTGGGATCTGGCCAATAGGGTCTGGGATTTTTGGAACCAAGCCATTTCTCAAGGGATTCGTTTGAAACTCGGAATGTAGGACTAATATGTGACTATAAGACTTGTTCCTATGGAAATTCTGGGATCTGGCCAATAGGGTCTGGGATTTTTGGAACCAAGCCATTTCTCAAGGGATTCGTATGAAACTCGGAATGTGGGACTAATATGTGACTATAAGACTTGTTCCTATGGAGATTCTGGGATCTGGCCAATAGGGTCTGGGATTTTTGGAACCAAGCCATTTCTCAAGGGATTTGTATGAAACTCGGAATGTGATGTGACTATAAGACTTGTTCCTATGGAAATTCTGGAATCTGGCCAATAGGGTCTGGGATTTTTGGAACCAAGCCATTTCTCAAGGGATTCGTATGAAACTCGGAATGTAGGACTAATATGTGACTATAAGACTTGTTCCTATGGAAATTCTGGGATCTGGCCAATAGGGTCTGGGATTTTTGGAACCAAGCCATTTCTCAAGGGATTCGTATGAAACTCGGAACTTAGGACTAATATGTGACTATAAGACTTGTTCCTATGGAAATTCTGGGATCTGGCCAATAGGGTCTGGGATTTTTGGAACCAAGCCATTTCTCAAGGGATTCGTTTGAAACTCGGAATGTAGGAGTAATATGTGACTATAAGACTTGTTCCTATGGAAATTCTGGGATCTGGCCAATAGGGTCTGGGATTTTTGGAACCAAGCCATTTCTCAAGGGATTTGTATGAAACTCGGAATGTAGGACTAATATGTGACTATAAGACTTGTTCCTATGGAAATTCTGGGATCTGGCCAATAGGGTCTGGGATTTTTGGAACCAAGCCATTTCTCAAGGGATTTGTATGAAACTCGGAATGTAGGACTAATATGTGACTATAAGACTTGTTCCTATGGAAATTCTGGGATCTGGCCAATAGGGTCTGGGATTTTTGGAACCAAGCCATTTCTCAAGGGATTTGTATGAAACTCGGAATGTAGGACTAATATGTGACTAAAAGACTTGTTCCTATGGAAATTCTGGGATCTGGCCAATAGGGTCTGGGATTTTTGGAACCAAGCCATTTTTCAAGGGATTTGTATAAAACTCGGAATGTAGGACTAATATGTGACTATAAGACTTGTTCTTATGGAAATTCTTGGATCTGGCCAATAGGGTCTGGGATTTTTGGAACCAAGCCATTTCTCAAGGGACTCGTATGAAACTCGGAACTTAGGACTAATATGTGAGTATAAGACTTGTTCCTATGGAAATTCTGGGATCTGGCCAATAGGGTCTGGGATTTTTGGAACCAAGCCATTTCTCAAGGGATTCGTTTGAAACTCGGAATGTAGGACTAATATGTGACTATAAGACTTGTTCCTATGGAAATTCTGGGATCTGGCCAATAGGGTCTGGGATTTTTGGAACCAAGCCATTTCTCAAGGGATTCGTATGAAACTCGGAATGTAGGACTAATATGTGACTATAAGACTTGTTCCTATGGAAATTCTGGGATCTGGCCAATAGGGTCTGGGATTTTTGGAACCAAGCCATTTCTCAAGGGATTTGTATGAAACTCGGAATGTGGGACTAATATGTGACTATAAGACTTGTTCCTATGGAAATTCTGGGGTCTGGCCAATAGGGTCTGGGATTTTTGGAACCAAGCCATTTCTCAAGGGATTTGTATGAAACTCGGAATGTAGGACTAATATGTGACTATAAGACTTGTTCCTATGGAAATTCTGGGATCTGGCCAATAGGGTCTGGGATTTTTGGAACCAAGCCATTTCTCAAGGGATTTGTATGAAACTCGGAATGTAGGACTAATATGTGACTATAAGACTTGTTCCTATGGAAATTCTGGGATCTGGCCAATAGGGTCTGGGATTTTTGGAACCAAGCCATTTCTCAAGGGATTTGTATGAAACTCGGAATGTAGGTCTAATATGTGACTATAAGACTTGTTCCTATGGAAATTCTGGGATCTGGCCAATAGGGTCTGGGATTTTTGGAACCAAGCCATTTCTCAAGGGATTTGTATGAAACTCGGAATGTAGGACTAATATGTGACTATAAGACTTGTTCCTATGGAAATTCTGGGATCTGGCCAATAGGGTCTGGGATTTTTGGAACCAAGCCATTTCTCAAGGGATTTGTATGAAACTCGGAATGTAGGACTAATATGTGACTATAAGACTTGTTCCTATGGAAATTCTGGGATCTGGCCAATAGGGTCTGGGATTTTTGGAACTAAGCCATTTCTCAAGGGATTCGCATGAAACTCGGAACTTAGGACTAATATGTGACTATAAGACTTGTTCCTATGGAAATTCTGGGATCTGGCCAATAGGGTCTGGGATTTTTGGAACCAAGCCATTTCTCAAGGGATTCGTTTGAAACTCGGAATGTAGGACTAATATGTGACTATAAGAATTGTTCCTGTGGCAATTCTGGAATATAGTCATTATGGTCTGGAATTTCAGGACCCGAGGTGCCCTAAATTTAAATAGAAAGTATTGTCACAGGAAATATAGATACATGTGTGCAAAATAGGTCTTTTGGAAGTGAGTTAAAATTTGATCACAAGATCTGACCATCCAGCCAGGCAGTCCGCCAGCCAAGGGCACGGAAAGTTTATATAGAGAAACGTTATGTTTATCACGCATATTCTGTAGAACATTGATCAAAAATTAGCATGGGCAAGAAGTTACAGTTACAAAGGCTAGTATTGTTTTAAATTCTCTATATTTACTTCGCGTTTGTTTGTTGGTTTGTTTGTTTGTTTGTTTGTTTGTTTGTTTGCTTGCTTGCTTGCTTGCTTGCTTGCTTGTTTGTTTGTTTGTATGTTTGTTTGTTTGTTTGTTTGTTTGTTTGTTTGTTTGTTTGTTTGTTTGTTTGTTTGTTTGTTTGTTTGTTTGTTTGTTTGTTTGTTTGTTTGTTTGTTTGTTTGTTTGTTTGTTTGTTTGTTTGTTTGTTTGTTTGTTTGTTTGTTTGTTTGTTTGTTTGTTTGTTTGTTTGTTTGTTTGTTTGTTTGTTTGTTTGTTTGTTTGTTTGTTTGTTTGTTTGTTTGTTTGTTTGTTTGTTTGTTTGTTTGTTTGTTTGTTTGTTTGTTTGTTTGTTTGTTTGTTTGTTTGTTTGTTTGTTTGTTTGTTTGTTTGTTTGTTTGTTTGTTTGTTTGTTTGTTTGTTTGTTTGTTTGTTTGTTTGTTTGTTTGTTTGTTTGTTTGTTTGTTTGTTTGTTTGTTTGTTTGTTTGTTTGTTTGTTTGTTTGTTTGTTTGTTTGTTTGTTTGTTTGTTTGTTTGTTTGTTTGTTTGTTTGTTTGTTTGTTTGTTTGTTTGTTTGTTTGTTTGTTTGTTTGTTTGTTTGTTTGTTTGTTTGTTTGTTTGTTTGTTTGTTTGTTTGTTTGTTTGTTTGTTTGTTTGTTTGTTTGTTTGTTTGTTTGTTTGTTTGTTTGTTTGTTTGTTTGTTTGTTTGTTTGTTTGTTTGTTTGTTTGTTTGTTTGTTTGTTTGTTTGTTTGTTTGTTTGTTTGTTTGTTTGTTTGTTTGTTTGTTTGTTTGTTTGTTTGTTTGTTTGTTTGTTTGTTTGTTTGTTTGTTTGTTTGTTTGTTTGTTTGTTTGTTTGTTTGTTTGTTTGTTTGTTTGTTTGTTTGTTTGTTTGTTTGTTTGTTTGTTTGTTTGTTTGTTTGTTTGTTTGTTTGTTTGTTTGTTTGTTTGTTTGTTTGTTTGTTTGTTTGTTTGTTTGTTTGTTTGTTTGTTTGTTTGTTTGTTTGTTTGTTTGTTTGTTTGTTTGTTTGTTTGTTTGTTTGTTTGTTTGTTTGTTTGTTTGTTTGTTTGTTTGTTTGTTTGTTTGTTTGTTTGTTTGTTTGTTTGTTTGTTTGTTTGTTTGTTTGTTTGTTTGTTTGTTTGTTTGTTTGTTTGTTTGTTTGTTTGTTTGTTTGTTTGTTTGTTTGTTTGTTTGTTTGTTTGTTTGTTTGTTTGTTTGTTTGTTTGTTTGTTTGTTTGTTTGTTTGTTTGTTTGTTTGTTTGTTTGTTTGTTTGTTTGTTTGTTTGTTTGTTTGTTTGTTTGTTTGTTTGTTTGTTTGTTTGTTTGTTTGTTTGTTTGTTTGTTTGTTTGTTTGTTTGTTTGTTTGTTTGTTTGTTTGTTTGTTTGTTTGTTTGTTTGTTTGTTTGTTTGTTTGTTTGTTTGTTTGTTTGTTTGTTTGTTTGTTTGTTTGTTTGTTTGTTTGTTTGTTTGTTTGTTTGTTTGTTTGTTTGTTTGTTTGTTTGTTTGTTTGTTTGTTTGTTTGTTTGTTTGTTTGTTTGTTTGTTTGTTTGTTTGTTTGTTTGTTTGTTTGTTTGTTTGTTTGTTTGTTTGTTTGTTTGTTTGTTTGTTTGTTTGTTTGTTTGTTTGTTTGTTTGTTTGTTTGTTTGTTTGTTTGTTTGTTTGTTTGTTTGTTTGTTTGTTTGTTTGTTTGTTTGTTTGTTTGTTTGTTTGTTTGTTTGTTTGTTTGTTTGTTTGTTTGTTTGTTTGTTTGTTTGTTTGTTTGTTTGTTTGTTTGTTTGTTTGTTTGTTTGTTTGTTTGTTTGTTTGTTTGTTTGTTTGTTTGTTTGTTTGTTTGTTTGTTTGTTTGTTTGTTTGTTTGTTTGTTTGTTTGTTTGTTTGTTTGTTTGTTTGTTTGTTTGTTTGTTTGTTTGTTTGTTTGTTTGTTTGTTTGTTTGTTTGTTTGTTTGTTTGTTTGTTTGTTCAATTTTTAACCCACTTCCCAGAGTCCGATTTCATTGAAATTTTGCACACTTGCATATCTCCGATGACAACACTTTCCCCATACACTTTAGGCCCCTCCGGCCTCGGGGTCGAGGGCTCCCATACAAATATTTTATAAAACTTACCCGATTTTCTTCAAATTGTATATACATATGTATCTCCGATGGACAACACTTCTTGTGAAAATACAAATTTTTTAAAAAAATTAGCTCGTTTTTCATCAAATTTTATACCTAACCTGAGGCCCGAGGGGTGTCCATATAATTTTTTTAAAAATTAGCCCGATTTTTTTCAAATTTTAAACACATGTATCGCCGATGGACAAAACTTTTTGTAAAATTTTTGGTATTAACGGGCCCTGAGGACCGAGGGGTGCCCAAAAAAAATATTAAAAATTAACCATATTTCTTCAAATTTTAAACACATGTGTATCTCCGATAGAGAAAACTGTTTACAAAATTTTTGGAGTGAACGGGCCCTGAGGCCCGAGTGGTGGTAGAGTGGGAATTTTATACACATATGTATCTCCAATGGACAAAACGTTTGTTAAATTTTTTTATCAAATTTTATACACATGTGTAACCTGAGGCCCGAGGGGTGTCCATATAAATTTTTTAAAAATAAGCCCGTTTTTTTAAATTCTCTATATTAACTTCACGTGCCCGTGGCTGGCTGGCTGGCGTGCAGAATCTTGTGATCAATTTTTAACACACTTCCTAAAGTCCGATTTTACTTTCTATTAAAATTTGTGGTACCTCGGGCCGCTGGGTCGGGGGCTCCCATACAAAATTTTTAAAAAATTTACCCGAAATTTTATACGCATGTGTACTTTTGATGGATAACACTTTCTGTAAAAATTTGGAAGTGATCGGGCCCCTGGGTCGGGGGGGGGGGGCACTCATACAAATTTTATGAAAAAAGTTGTTTGTTTGTTTGTTTGTTTGTTTGTTTGTTTGTTTGTTTGTTTGTTTGTTTGTTTGTTTGTTTGTTTGTTTGTTTGTTTGTTTGTTTGTTTGTTTGTTTGTTTGTTTGTTTGTTTGTTTGTTTGTTTGTTTGTTTGTTTGTTTGTTTGTTTGTTTGTTTGTTTGTTTGTTTGTTTGTTTGTTTGTTTGTTTGTTTGTTTGTTTGTTTGTTTGTTTGTTTGTTTGTTTGTTTGTTTGTTTGTTTGTTTGTTTGTTTGTTTGTTTGTTTGTTTGTTTGTTTGTTTGTTTGTTTGTTTGTTTGTTTGTTTGTTTGTTTGTTTGTTTGTTTGTTTGTTTGTTTGTTTGTTTGTTTGTTTGTTTGTTTGTTTGTTTGTTTGTTTGTTTGTTTGTTTGTTTGTTTGTTTGTTTGTTTGTTTGTTTGTTTGTTTGTTTGTTTGTTTGTTTGTTTGTTTGTTTGTTTGTTTGTTTGTTTGTTTGTTTGTTTGTTTGTTTGTTTGTTTGTTTGTTTGTTTGTTTGTTTGTTTGTTTGTTTGTTTGTTTGTTTGTTTGTTTGTTTGTTTGTTTGTTTGTTTGTTTGTTTGTTTGTTTGTTTGTTTGTTTGTTTGTTTGTTTGTTTGTTTGTTTGTTTGTTTGTTTGTTTGTTTGTTTGTTTGTTTGTTTGTTTGTTTGTTTGTTTGTTTGTTTGTTTGTTTGTTTGTTTGTTTGTTTGTTTGTTTGTTTGTTTGTTTGTTTGTTTGTTTGTTTGTTTGTTTGTTTGTTTGTTTGTTTGTTTGTTTGTTTGTTTGTTTGTTTGTTTGTTTGTTTGTTTGTTTGTTTGTTTGTTTGTTTGTTTGTTTGTTTGTTTGTTTGTTTGTTTGTTTGTTTGTTTGTTTGTTTGTTTGTTTGTTTGTTTGTTTGTTTGTTTGTTTGTTTGTTTGTTTGTTTGTTTGTTTGTTTGTTTGTTTGTTTGTTTGTTTGTTTGTTTGTTTGTTTGTTTGTTTGTTTGTTTGTTTGTTTGTTTGTTTGTTTGTTTGTTTGTTTGTTTGTTTGTTTGTTTGTTTGTTTGTTTGTTTGTTTGTTTGTTTGTTTGTTTGTTTGTTTGTTTGTTTGTTTGTTTGTTTGTTTGTTTGTTTGTTTGTTTGTTTGTTTGTTCAATTTTTAACCCACTTCCCAGAGTCCGATTTCATTGAAATTTTGCACACTTGCATATCTCCGATGACAACACTTTCCCCATACACTTTAGGCCCCTCCGGCCTCGGGGTCGAGGGCTCCCATACAAATATTTTATAAAACTTACCCGATTTTCTTCAAATTGTATATACATATGTATCTCCGATGGACAACACTTTTTGTGAAAATACAAATTTTTTAAAAAAATTAGCTCGTTTTTCATCAAATTTTATACCTAACCTGAGGCCCGAGGGGTGTCCATATAATTTTTTTAAAAATTAGCCCGATTTTTTTCAAATTTTAAACACATGTATCGCCGATGGACAAAACTTTTTGTAAAATTTTTGGTATTAACGGGCCCTGAGGACCGAGGGGTGCCCAAAAAAAATATTAAAAATTAACCATATTTCTTCAAATTTTAAACACATGTGTATCTCCGATAGAGAAAACTGTTTACAAAATTTTTGGAGTGAACGGGCCCTGAGGCCCGAGTGGTGGTAGAGTGGGAATTTTATACACATATGTATCTCCAATGGACAAAACGTTTGTTAAATTTTTTTATCAAATTTTATACACATGTCGGGGGCTCCCATACAAAATTTTTAAAAAATTTACCCGAAATTTTATACGCATGTGTACTTTTGATGGATAACACTTTCTGTAAAAATTTGGAAGTGATCGGGCCCCTGGGTCGGGGGGGGGGGGGGGGGGGCACTCATACAAATTTTATGAAAAAAGTTCCCGATTTTCTTCAAATTTTATACGTATCTCCGATGGACAAAACTTTTTGTAAAATTTTTGAAGCGATCGGGCCCCGGGGTTCGGGGGCACCCATACAAATTGTTTATAAAATTTACCAGATTTTCTTCAAATTGAATATATGCATGTGTATCTCCGATGGACAACACTTTTTGTAAAAATTTGGAAGTGAAATGGCCCCGGGGTCGGGGGAGCTCTCTAACAAAAATTTTAAAAAATTTACCCGATTTTATTCAAACTGCACATTGTGTATTCCCGATTAGAGAATTTACACGAAAAATTTTAATTTTTATGGGTTTTTTTTTTAATTTTAAGCAGCTGTGTATCGCCGATGGACAAAACGTTTTGTAAAATATTTTGGAGTGAACGGGCCTTGAGGCCGGAGAGTTTCCCATGTAATTTTTTAATTTTAATTATCCCGATTTTCTTCAAATTTTAATATTATGTTTGTATCTCCTATTAGAGAATTTACATGAAAAAAATTTTTTATGGGTTGTTTTTTTGTAAGAATAGAGTCCTAAGCTAAGTTTTTAGCATTAGTATTAACGGAGCGATTTCCGGTAACATGGGTTAGCGTACCCCAAAGTAAGCTTTTTCTTAAATCTCCTATAAATCATGTTTACATTGGAGATAAGCCCTTACTGTAGATCGAGTTATTTCTTAGAATCTACCCAAAAATCATTTCCCTAAATATACTTGACAAATTAGAGGACACCCTGTATATAAAGCGCAATACTAGGCGACACATTTTATATATGACATAAACAAGTGGTATCAAGTCGTGGCGGTACAACCCTACTACCTGGGGAGAGGTTAATGTAATATTTATCTCCTAGTAAGCTGCCGTAATCGTATAGACCCATAAGTCTAACATAATTTGTCCTTAAAACCATGGAGAGACTTATTGATATTCATATTAGGGGACGGCTAGTATTGTCTACCGCTTTGCACTCATGTCAGTTTGCATATAGGAAAAGCAATAGTCCAGAAGGTGCTCTTCACTATCTTGTAAAGAAGATGGAATTAACTTTTAGTTTAAAGGAAGTGGCCCTGTGTGCCTTCCTCGACATTAAGGGTACATTCGATAACACTGGCTAGGACGACGTCGAGATATTTTTTCCTCCTCGGGAGGAGTGTCTGTGTCTGTAGTTTATGGATGTCCTCAAGAAGGAGGGCTCTCTCCCCTTCTATGGTCAGTAGTCATTGACAATCTTCTAGTCGATCTACACAGCTACATCGCCATTGGTTATTCGGGCGATTTTGCGATTTCTATTAGTGGTAAACACTGCACGACTCTAATGCACGCAAGGTGTTTTACCAGAAGTTTTAGAATGGTGCAGCAGAGGTGAACTATCCAGCAATCCTTGCACCGTTCCAGTGCCTTTCACGAAAAGAAGACTGGTCGATCTAGGTATTATCACTATCAAAGGCACCATTTAAACTTATTCCTGTGAGGTTAAATATCTCGGTGTTATCCTTGATAAACGAATTAGCTGGAATTCTCATATCAAGTCCGCCATCGAACGCGCATTAGAAGTTGTCGTAGGCCTTTCACCCTAACAAATCTTCATTATGAAGATGGCCGCAAAATGCGCTATTAAGCTGCAGCTAGAATACAAACCAGGTGAACATGTGGAACACCTGAAAATTCTTGACTTAATTTCTGAAAAAATCATATTCTCCACTATCCCCGACATTATAGTCAGACAGTACCGTAGCGATTTGAGGTAGCAATATTAGGCCGTGCATACTGGTCTAATGGTGTTCCGGAACTGGACGCTAGAGGTCTGGTCTGGTTTACAGATGGATCGAAGATTATTTTTCCCACGACTTAACACTCGTTTTCAATTTGTCAATGTAAAATGTATAGCCTACATTTTATAAATAATGAAAAACTAAAAGTCGCATTCCATTTCTCACTGCTCACAACTACACTGTAAGATTGAAGCGGCATTATAGAATACAGCATAAAATTTTTCATGTAAATTCTCTAAATGGAGATACATATGTGTGCAAAATTTGAACCAGGTTAATTTAGAAAAAATCAATACTAGAGCTCCTTTACTTCATTTTTTTTACAAAACTGTTGTCACAGGAGATACACATGTGTAAAAAAATCTGTATGGGAGCCTCCGACCTTGGTCCACGATCACTTCCAAATTTCAATAGGAAGTGTTTTCATCGGAGATACGCATGTGTTTAAAATATAAAGAAAATCGGTAAAATTTTTAAAAAAAAATTTATGGTAACACCTCGCGCGTCAGGGTCCGTTCACTCCAAAAATTTTACCGAAGGTTTTGTCCATCGGAAATACATCCAAAAATTTTACAAATGTTTTTGTCCATCGGAGATACACATGTGCTTAAAATTTGAAGAAATCGGGCCAATTTTAAATTTTTTTTATGGGTACACTTGGGGCCTCAGCGCCCGTTCACTTCAAAAATTTTACGGAAAGTGTTGTCCATCGGATATACACATGCGTATAAAATTTAAAGAAAATCGGGTCCTTGTTTTTATAAAATTTGTACGGGTAACCCCCGAACCCGGGGGCCGACCACTTCCAAATTTTTATAAAAAGTATTGTCCGTCGAAGTTACACATGCATATAAAATTTGAAGAAAATCAGGTACTTTTTTTTATAAAATTTGTATGGGTGCCCACCGACCCCAAGGCCCGAGGGGACCCTAATTTTAATAGAAAGAATTGTCATGGGAAATACACATGTGTGCAAAGTTTGAATAAAATCGGACCTTAGGAAGTGTGTTAAAAATTATGCCCACCAGCAAGCCAGCCAGCCACGGGCACGCGAAGTTAATATAGTGAATTTAAAAAGGAAACAATAAAAAAGTTAATTTCCGAAATGCAGACAATGCAGTCAACATAAAACAATTGCGATAACTGCGTTATGGCTGCGCAGACAAATTACATTTACAAATTGCGCTGCATTTGCTGTAAACTGTAAAATCATTCGCTGGACTCTTTAAGGCACTCTTCGCTCTAACACGGTTAATGAATTGAGGAAAGAATCCATACAAACAACTTCTCAGAACACGGTTTGAGAATTGAGGAATACCCCGTACAATACGGACGCATGTGTATTTAATTTTGCACAATTTTAAGGTGAAGAGATTCGGAAGTATTACACAATCAGCGATAACCATTCAAAAATTACAGTTTACATTCGCCGATACATCTCAAGGGACGATAAATGTCACGAAGTTCGCCACACACGCGTTGAATGTTGAATGAATTAAAGAAAACACTCACTGTCAAAATTTTAAAAATATTAATGATTAAAACAAAAAGTCTATAGCAGAGTCAAAAACCACGTAACTTAAATTGATGCTGTCATGCACCGAGTAATGCTCGCGAAATCTTCTGTAGCCACGCAGCTACTTTAATTTAGATGTTTGATTAGAAATTACGCCGCAAATAGTCACTAGATGATGCTGTACAATTAATTTCTAAAAATTGGTATGAGCAGTGTTCCAACCTCTCCTCTTTTTATTTTCGTGAACTATTTCCCTTTTAAAAAATTGAAAATCCCTTAAATTTCACTTGAGAATATACATTGCTTTTTAGGTATTTTTAATTCCCTATATTAACTTCGCGTTTGTGTGGCTAGCTATCTGGCTAGCTGGAGGTCTTACTGGCTGTCTAGCTGGCTGGTAGATCCTGTGATCAATTTTTAACCCACTTCCTAAAGCCCGATTATATTCAAACTGTGTACACATATGTATCTCCCATGACAATACTTTCTATTAAAATTTCTATTTAAAATTTGGGCCTCAGGTTTTTACAAAATTTACCCGAGTTTCTTCAAATTTTATACGCATATTAATATCCGATGGACAAGCCTTTTGTTAAAATTTGTAAGTGATCGGGCTCCAGGGTCGGGGGGGTCCCATACAAATTCTCTTTGTTTGTTTGTTTGTTTGTTTGTTTGTTTGTTTGTTTGTTTGTTTGTTTGTTTGTTTGTTTGTTTGTTTGTTTGTTTGTTTGTTTGTTTGTTTGTTTGTTTGTTTGTTTGTTTGTTTGTTTGTTTGTTTGTTTGTTTGTTTGTTTGTTTGTTTGTTTGTTTGTTTGTTTGTTTGTTTGTTTGTTTGTTTGTTTGTTTGTTTGTTTGTTTGTTTGTTTGTTTGTTTGTTTGTTTGTTTGTTTGTTTGTTTGTTTGTTTGTTTGTTTGTTTGTTTGTTTGTTTGTTTGTTTGTTTGTTTGTTTGTTTGTTTGTTTGTTTGTTTGTTTGTTTGTTTGTTTGTTTGTTTGTTTGTTTGTTTGTTTGTTTGTTTGTTTGTTTGTTTGTTTGTTTGTTTGTTTGTTTGTTTGTTTGTTTGTTTGTTTGTTTGTTTGTTTGTTTGTTTGTTTGTTTGTTTGTTTGTTTGTTTGTTTGTTTGTTTGTTTGTTTGTTTGTTTGTTTGTTTGTTTGTTTGTTTGTTTGTTTGTTTGTTTGTTTGTTTGTTTGTTTGTTTGTTTGTTTGTTTGTTTGTTTGTTTGTTTGTTTGTTTGTTTGTTTGTTTGTTTGTTTGTTTGTTTGTTTGTTTGTTTGTTTGTTTGTTTGTTTGTTTGTTTGTTTGTTTGTTTGTTTGTTTGTTTGTTTGTTTGTTTGTTTGTTTGTTTGTTTGTTTGTTTGTTTGTTTGTTTGTTTGTTTGTTTGTTTGTTTGTTTGTTTGTTTGTTTGTTTGTTTGTTTGTTTGTTTGTTTGTTTGTTTGTTTGTTTGTTTGTTTGTTTGTTTGTTTGTTTGTTTGTTTGTTTGTTTGTTTGTTTGTTTGTTTGTTTGTTTGTTTGTTTGTTTGTTTGTTTGTTTGTTTGTTTGTTTGTTTGTTTGTTTGTTTGTTTGTTTGTTTGTTTGTTTGTTTGTTTGTTTGTTTGTTTGTTTGTTTGTTTGTTTGTTTGTTTGTTTGTTTGTTTGTTTGTTTGTTTGTTTGTTTGTTTGTTTGTTTGTTTGTTTGTTTGTTTGTTTGTTTGTTTGTTTGTTTGTTTGTTTGTTTGTTTGTTTGTTTGTTTGTTTGTTTGTTTGTTTGTTTGTTTGTTTGTTTGTTTGTTTGTTTGTTTGTTTGTTTGTTTGTTTGTTTGTTTGTTTGTTTGTTTGTTTGTTTGTTTGTTTGTTTGTTTGTTTGTTTGTTTGTTTGTTTGTTTGTTTGTTTGTTTGTTTGTTTGTTTGTTTGTTTGTTTGTTTGTTTGTTTGTTTGTTTGTTTGTTTGTTTGTTTGTTTGTTTGTTTGTTTGTTTGTTTGTTTGTTTGTTTGTTTGTTTGTTTGTTTGTTTGTTTGTTTGTTTGTTTGTTTGTTTGTTTGTTTGTTTGTTTGTTTGTTTGTTTGTTTGTTTGTTTGTTTGTTTGTTTGTTTGTTTGTTTGTTTGTTTGTTTGTTTGGTTGTTTGGTTGTTTGGTTGTTTGGTTGTTTGGTTGTTTGGTTGTTTGGTTGTTTGGTTGTTTGTTTGTTTGTTTGTTTGTTTGTTTGTTTGTTTGTTTGTTTGTTTGTTTGTTTGTTTGTTTGTTTGTTTGTTTGTTTGTTTGTTTGTTTGTTTGTTTGTTTGTTTGTTTGTTTGTTTGTTTGTTTGTTTGTTTGTTTGTTTGTTTGTTTGTTTGTTTGTTTGTTTGTTTGTTTGTTTGTTTGTTTGTTTGTTTGTTTGTTTGTTTGTTTGTTTGTTTGTTTGTTTGTTTGTTTGTTTGTTTGTTTGTTTGTTTGTTTGTTTGTTTGTTTGTTTGTTTGTTTGTTTGTTTGTTTGTTTGTTTGTTTGTTTGTTTGTTTGTTTGTTTGTTTGTTTGTTTGTTTGTTTGTTTGTTTGTTTGTTTGTTTGTTTGTTTGTTTGTTTGTTTGTTTGTTTGTTTGTTTGTTTGTTTGTTTGTTTGTTTGTTTGTTTGTTTGTTTGTTTGTTTGTTTGTTTGTTTGTTTGTTTGTTTGTTTGTTTGTTTGTTTGTTTGTTTGTTTGTTTGTTTGTTTGTTTGTTTGTTTGTTTGTTTGTTTGTTTGTTTGTTTGTTTGTTTGTTTGTTTGTTTGTTTGTTTGTTTGTTTGTTTGTTTGTTTGTTTGTTTGTTTGTTTGTTTGTTTGTTTGTTTGTTTGTTTGTTTGTTTGTTTGTTTGTTTGTTTGTTTGTTTGTTTGTTTGTTTGTTTGTTTGTTTGTTTGTTTGTTTGTTTGTTTGTTTGTTTGTTTGTTTGTTTGTTTGTTTGTTTGTTTGTTTGTTTGTTTGTTTGTTTGTTTGTTTGTTTGTTTGTTTGTTTGTTTGTTTGTTTGTTTGTTTGTTTGTTTGTTTGTTTGTTTGTTCAATCAATTTTTAACCCACTTCCCAGAGTCCGATTTCATTGAAATTTTGCACACTTGCATATCTCCGATGACAACACTTTCCCCATACACTTTAGGCCCCTCCGGCCACGGGGTCGAGGGCTCCCATACAAATATTTTATAAAACTTACCCGATTTTCTTCAAATTGTATATACATATGTATCTCCGATGGACAACACTTTTTGTGAAAATACAATTTTTTTAAAAAAAATTAGCTCGTTTTTCATCAAATTTTATACCTAACCTGAGGCCCGAGGGGTGTCCATATAATATTTTTTAAAATTAGCCCGATTTTTTTCAAATTTTAAACACATGTATCGCCGATGGACAAAACTTTTTGTAAAATTTTTGGTATTAACGGGCCCTGAGGACCGAGGGGTGCCCAAAAAAAATATTAAAAATTAACCATATAAATACAATACATATCATACAAATTTTATGAAAAAAGTTCCCGATTTTCTTCAAATTTTATACGTATCTCCGATGGACAAAACTTTTTGTAAAATTTTTGAAGCGATCGGGCCCCGGGGTTCGGGGGCACCCATACAAATTGTTTATAAAATTTACCAGATTTTCTTCAAATTGAATATATGCATGTGTATCTCCGATGGACAACACTTTTTGTAAAAATTTGGAAGTGAAATGGCCCCGGGGTCGGGGGAGCTCTCTAACAAAAATTTTAAAAAATTTACCCGATTTTATTCAAACTGCACATTGTGTATTCCCGATTAGAGAATTTACACGAAAAATTTTAATTTTTATGGGTTTTTTTTTTAATTTTAAGCAGCTGTGTATCGCCGATGGACAAAACGTTTTGTAAAATATTTTGGAGTGAACGGGCCTTGAGGCCGGAGAGTTTCCCATGTAATTTTTTAATTTTAATTATCCCGATTTTCTTCAAATTTTAATATTATGTTTGTATCTCCTATTAGAGAATTTACATGAAAAAAATTTTTTATGGGTTGTTTTTTTGTAAGAATAGAGTCCTAAGCTAAGTTTTTAGCATTAGTATTAACGGAGCGATTTCCGGTAACATGGGTTAGCGTACCCCAAAGTAAGCTTTTTCTTAAATCTCCTATAAATCATGTTTACATTGGAGATAAGCCCTTACTGTAGATCGAGTTATTTCTTAGAATCTACCCAAAAATCATTTCCCTAAATATACTTGACAAATTAGAGGACACCCTGTATATAAAGCGCAATACTAGGCGACACATTTTATATATGACATAAACAAGTGGTATCAAGTCGTGGCGGTACAACCCTACTACCTGGGGAGAGGTTAATGTAATATTTATCTCCTAGTAAGCTGCCGTAATCGTATAGACCCATAAGTCTAACATAATTTGTCCTTAAAACCATGGAGAGACTTATTGATATTCATATTAGGGGACGGCTAGTATTGTCTACCGCTTTGCACTCATGTCAGTTTGCATATAGGAAAAGCAATAGTCCAGAAGGTGCTCTTCACTATCTTGTAAAGAAGATGGAATTAACTTTTAGTTTAAAGGAAGTGGCCCTGTGTGCCTTCCTCGACATTAAGGGTACATTCGATAACACTGGCTAGGACGACGTCGAGATATTTTTTCCTCCTCGGGAGGAGTGTCTGTGTCTGTAGTTTATGGATGTCCTCAAGAAGGAGGGCTCTCTCCCCTTCTATGGTCAGTAGTCATTGACAATCTTCTAGTCGATCTACACAGCTACATCGCCATTGGTTATTCGGGCGATTTTGCGATTTCTATTAGTGGTAAACACTGCACGACTCTAATGCACGCAAGGTGTTTTACCAGAAGTTTTAGAATGGTGCAGCAGAGGTGAACTATCCAGCAATCCTTGCACCGTTCCAGTGCCTTTCACGAAAAGAAGACTGGTCGATCTAGGTATTATCACTATCAAAGGCACCATTTAAACTTATTCCTGTGAGGTTAAATATCTCGGTGTTATCCTTGATAAACGAATTAGCTGGAATTCTCATATCAAGTCCGCCATCGAACGCGCATTAGAAGTTGTCGTAGGCCTTTCACCCTAACAAATCTTCATTATGAAGATGGCCGCAAAATGCGCTATTAAGCTGCAGCTAGAATACAAACCAGGTGAACATGTGGAACACCTGAAAATTCTTGACTTAATTTCTGAAAAAATCATATTCTCCACTATCCCCGACATTATAGTCAGACAGTACCGTAGCGATTTGAGGTAGCAATATTAGGCCGTGCATACTGGTCTAATGGTGTTCCGGAACTGGACGCTAGAGGTCTGGTCTGGTTTACAGATGGATCGAAGATTATTTTTCCCACGACTTAACACTCGTTTTCAATTTGTCAATGTAAAATGTATAGCCTACATTTTATAAATAATGAAAAACTAAAAGTCGCATTCCATTTCTCACTGCTCACAACTACACTGTAAGATTGAAGCGGCATTATAGAATACAGCATAAAATTTTTCATGTAAATTCTCTAAATGGAGATACATATGTGTGCAAAATTTGAACCAGGTTAATTTAGAAAAAATCAATACTAAAGCCCCTTTACTTCATTTTTTTTACAAAACTGTTGTCACAGGAGATACACATGTGTAAAAAAATCTGTATGGGAGCCCCCGACCTTGGTCCACGATCACTTCCAAATTTCAATAGGAAGTGTTTTCATCGGAGATAGGCATGTGTTTAAAATATAAAGAAAATCGGTAAAATTTTTAAAAAAAAATTTATGGTAACACCTCGCGCGTCAGGGTCCGTTCACTCCAAAAATTTTACCGAAGGTTTTGTCCATCGGAAATACATCCAAAAATTTTACAAATGTTTTTGTCCATCGGAGATACACATGTGCTTAAAATTTGAAGAAATCGGGCCAATTTTAAATTTTTTTTATGGGTACACTTGGGGCCTCAGCGCCCGTTCACTTCAAAAATTTTACGGAAAGTGTTGTCCATCGGATATACACATGCGTATAAAATTTAAAGAAAATCGGGTCCTTGTTTTTATAAAATTTGTACGGGTAACCCCCGAACCCGGGGGCCGACCACTTCCAAATTTTTATAAAAAGTATTGTCCGTCGAAGTTACACATGCATATAAAATTTGAAGAAAATCAGGTACTTTTTTTTATAAAATTTGTATGGGTGCCCACCGACCCCAAGGCCCGAGGGGACCCTAATTTTAATAGAATGAATTGTCATGGGAAATACACATGTGTGCAAAGTTTGAATAAAATCGGACCTTAGGAAGTGTGTTAAAAATTTATCACAAGATTATGCCCACCAGCAAGCCAGCCAGCCACGGGCACGCGAAGTTAATATAGTGAATTTAAAAAGGAAACAATAAAAAAGTTAATTTCCGAAATGCAGACAATGCAGTCAACATAAAACAATTGCGATAACTGCGTTATGGCTGCGCAGACAAATTACATTTACAAATTGCGCTGCATTTGCTGTAAACTGTAAAATCATTCGCTGGACTCTTTAAGGCACTCTTCGCTCTAACACGGTTAATGAATTGAGGAAAGAATCCATACAAACAACTTCTCAGAACACGGTTTGAGAATTGAGGAATACCCCGTACAATACGGACGCATGTGTATTTAATTTTGCACAATTTTAAGGTGAAGAGATTCGGAAGTATTACACAATCAGCGATAACCATTCAAAAATTACAGTTTACATGCGCCGATACATCTCAAGGGACGATAAATGTCACGAAGTTCGCCACACACGCGTTGAATGTTGAATGAATTAAAGAAAACACTCACTGTCAAAATTTTAAAAATATTAATGATTAAAACAAAAAGTCTATAGCAGAGTCAAAAACCACGTAACTTAAATTGATGCTGTCATGCACCGAGTAATGCTCGCGAAATCTTCTGTAGCCACGCAGCTACTTTAATTTAGATGTTTGATTAGAAATTACGCCGCAAATAGTCACTAGATGATGCTGTACAATTAATTTCTAAAAATTGGTATGAGCAGTGTTCCAACCTCTCCTCTTTTTATTTTCGTGAACTATTTCCCTTTTAAAAAATTGAAAATCCCTTAAATTTCACTTGAGAATATACATTGCTTTTTAGGAATTTTTAATTCCCTATATTAACTTCGCGTTTGTGTGGCTAGCTATCTGGCTGGCTGGAGGTCTTACTGGCTGTCTAGCTGGCTGGTAGATCCTGTGATAAATTTTTAACCCACTTCCTAAAGCCCGATTATATTCAAACTGTGTACACATATGTATCTCCCATGACAATACTTTCTATTAAAATTTCTATTTAAAATTTGGGCCTCAGGTTTTTACAAAATTTACCCGAGTTTCTTCAAATTTTATACGCATATTAATATCCGATGGACAAGCCTTTTGTTAAAATTTGTAAGTGATCGGGCTCCAGGGTCGGGGGGCTCCCATACAAATTCTCTAAAAATGTACTCGAATTTCTTTAAATTTTGTACGCATACAAATTTTACAAAAAATAAGTACCCGATTTTCTTCAAATTTTATACGCATGTGTATCTCAGATGGACAACGCTTTTTATAAAAATTTGGTACTGATCGGGCCCCCGGGGTACAATTTTTTTAAATGTACCCAATTTTCTTCAAATTAATACACATGTGTATCTCCGATTAAAGAATTTACAAGATAAATTGTAATTTTTATGTGCTGTTGTTTTATGTCGGAGTAATCGGAGAGACAATTCTCCGAGGAAATTTTTTTCTCTGAGGCTTTTTTTACGCTCTGATAATTTTTGGATATGATCTTTTTACTCTGAAAAAATATACAGAACATTTTTTGACAGCTGTAGTTGTTTGTTTCTTTAAATAATGTATCATACCGACTACTATAAAGCATTCAGGCGAGAAATGAAACTTTTCTCTGATACTAAAAAAACATAGCAGATAATTTTTTGGATCTGGCAGATCTGATCAGAGAAAAAATTATCGGTTTCATCGGTTATCTCGAAACTCGGATATCTCTAAAATCTCCGATTTCTTCGACATAAAAAAACACGTATTACCCTCTAAAAAAACGGTGAGCAAGCGAACCGAAATCGAAATTATGTCTTCACCTAAGACATCGTTAACCGTTTTGTCGATTCGAAAACTTACCGTTATCGTAAATGTTAGAATAAGACGAGTGAACAAAAAAACCAAAAGATGTACGTACGTGCAAGCCACAGTAACACCAAAAAGTATTTTTCACTGTGTCCCACCTCTCGCGAATGGGTGACAAACGTTCCGAGAGTAATAACTTCTCACGGAAAGCTTCTCAATTTGCCGTTCGGATTCGGCCTTAAATGTAGGTCCCTTCCTTGCAAAAGGCGAACCGTCAATTTTTTTAGGGTATATGTATATGTTTTAACAACCATTGTATCGTTGGCACGTAAAACTAGCGTAAATGCTGAATACTTACTTCTTGCAGGGCATTGTTCTGGAAAATAAAAGCAAAACACTAAAATCATCTAATAACAAGAATAAGATCAACGTAAATTCATGTTACATGCATAAAAAGTTATATAAAAGTATCTTCACTTGTAGTGTGAAATTATTTTGATTAACACAAATTATCCGTAAGATTTGAACTGTATTTAAGTACCGATCTATCTCCTCTTACGCCCAAATTCACTTAAATTCGCTTAATTGTAAAATTCTTAAAGTGTATAGATATACAATAATGTAGGCAAAAACATATTATGTAAATTTGTATGTATGTACATACATATATAGATGTATTCCTAAGTATCGGTAACATTTTTGTAGCGACGCTAATCGAGGAAACAACGCATACCAATTTTTTAGGGCGCAAATCGAAACAACGCAAAACGAGGCGATGCATATCAGGATCCCAGTGTATTTTGTATCAAAAGTGAAATCAGTAAATAATTTTATAAAAATTTTAAATTGAAAACTTTTATACGCAAACCTTGCAAAATAATAAGTAAACTGGGTACAGAATGATTCTAAAAATTGTGTACGCAGCACGAAACAACGCAAACCGAAACACATTTTCAAGTATATTCCTATACAATTGGTTTCAAAGTTTTTATAAA
Source organism: Nephrocerus scutellatus (assembly GCA_947095585.1). Taxonomy (NCBI): domain Eukaryota; kingdom Metazoa; phylum Arthropoda; class Insecta; order Diptera; family Pipunculidae; genus Nephrocerus; species Nephrocerus scutellatus. Next base: position 92,086,200 of record OX352763.1, read on the forward strand.
AAATATATTTTGTGACGCATATCGAAACAAATTTTTCAATACTATTCAATACTTGTGGCAGTAGATTGGTTTCAAAGATGATAAATTTTTATTTTTTTAATTCATTAAAAAACTCTGTTAGTTTGACATAAATATTTTTTATTTCAATTTATGTACAATTTATGTATGTACATATTTACATTACATAGTCTCAAGGGAGAAAGGGATTAAAAATAAAATTATAAGGAACATATTTAATATACGGCACGAAAGACCGTTGCGATCCAAGGCCTAGCTGCTCGCACCACGAGTACTAGTTCTAATTAGACTGAAATGTCAAAAATGGAATATTTTTGTGCGCCGTCAATTTAAATTATTTTCTCATCGAGTAAATCGTTTTTAATTTGTATGCTATATTTAAAAACGAAACACGAATTATTAATGTATTGATATTAAACTAGTGTATGTATATTAAATTAAATATTCCAAATTGTATTACATTTATTGTTTACCTAGTGTAGTGATAAAACTGAATACATTTTATTGAACAAAAAAACAATTAAAATAATCTCAAGAATAGATTTTGTGACAATTATTATGAATTCATCTTTGAGAATTCGTATTATACTGTCCAAAAGGAAACAAGAACGGATCGGATAATTAAGACGTCGGCGAGAGCTAAGGGACTGCCCGTTTAATATTCCAGAGGCAAGATTCCAAGAGTTATTCAGATTTTCAAAGCTGTTAGCCTTAGATTTTTTTTGATGAGGTCTCCGCATTTATAAATTAACTAACTGTTCCCGGGCGCTTTGCTACCCGCACACATGAACCCCTGGGGTGACGGGAGTACTATAGCCTATAACCTTCCCTCACCTACCAATAATTTACGTTGACATTTTTTTAAAAATACGTTTGTAAATCTCATGTTAAAATTTTACCTTTCTCCCCTTCCATCTATACCTATAACTTTTCCATACCTTCCAATAATATATCTTAAAAATTTCATAAAATTCAGTTTAAAAATGTGGCTGATATTAACATTTTACATTCCCTGTGTGTAAAATAAAATAACTACTAATCAAACAAAAGCAGTTTTCGTGACTCATGTGTATTAAATTTGAAGAAAATCGGGTTAATTTTTTTAAAACACCTGTGTGCAATTTGTGAAATGGTGACCCCTTGACCCAGGAGTCTGACCACTTTCAAAATATACCTATTTAGTGCCCATTATGGTATAAAACCCCTACGCAAAGTTTGAACGCGATTGGTTCTTATGGAGACCCTTTGACTCAGGAGTCTGACCACTTTCAAAATATGCCTATTATGTGTTCATTATGGTATAAAATCCCTATGCAAAGTTTGAACGCGATCGATTCATAAAAACATGCAATTTGTAAAAACAATAAAAAAAAATCGTATGGTGACCCCTTGACCTAGGAGTCAAAATATGCCTATTAAGTGCCTATTATGGTAGAAACCCCATATGCAAAGTTAGAACGCGATCGGTTGAAGGGTTTGGCAGTCCAATGCGGACCTACATACATACATACAAAATTTCACTTTTATATATATAGATTGTTATTAATTTATTTATGTAAATTTCACAAATTATTACAACTTTCACGAGTTCACCGACAAATTCCACGACGAGAAAATTTGACATTTCATTCCACAGAAGTGGAATAATTTCCTCATTCCACAGAACCGGAATACAAAAATTTCATTTAGTACAAAATACCATCTCACAAAAAAATTCCATGCGACCGGAATCAACCTATAGTAGCTATGCGCTTTTCCACTAAGTCACGACGCCCACATAAGGAACATAAAATAACTTTATTAATAATTCATTTTGCCGTTTCCATAGCAGCTTCGTTCATTGGCATGAATTTTATTGTCATGCTTATAACGACGCAAATCGAGACAACAACGCAAACCGATATTTTTGAGAGGACGCAAATCGAAACAACGCAAAACGAGCCGACGCAAACCGGGACCCCAGTGTAATGGAAAATTAAAGAAATATGAACAAGAGGAGATTTTATATTTTTATATTATATTACCGGTCTATCTCGCGTTGATTGCTTATACATATTTAATAATTGACACACATGTTTTTGATATACATAAATATTTTTTGACTTACTGCATTGACTTCAGTTTTGTATGTACATGATTATAGTTTGGCTTGAAACTTAAAAGAACTCAACAAACGTATGTGTGTTTTCCGATTTGTGGTTTTGTAGTCGTGTTTTTGAAATGCTTCTGCTCGCTCTCACTGCGTACTACACAGAGCAAAATAAATAAATCCATCAGCACTAGCAAAAGCATCCAAGCATTAGCAGTAGAACTGCACAATATAATATTCCACTATACACAATTTCGCCTTTTCCTTTTCTCAACCAATTGAATTCACCAGTTTCAATCTCTCAGTCGGTCTCGGTCGTTCCCATCATAAGTTGCGCCGCGTGGTTCTTTCGGTGACTTGCTGGAGCGAAGGTATACAATACATTATACAAAACAAAAAATTACAGTAGATATTATACTTATGCACCTTCACGTAATAAACAAACACAAAAATTAGAAACCATTACTTTTATGAAAAAAAATTGGTGAAAATAATTTTTCGGTGCTTCTAGTTAAGTAGTTCTTGTACTCATATCATTTAGCTACAAACTACAATACAAATTACTAAATTAGTGCATATTGCAATTGGTGAAATGTATTCGTATTGTGAATAACGTAGTTCCGTAAGCAAATACATTTTCGCAATAGATGTATACGGGCGCTTTGTAATTTGTAAGAGAAATTTGTAATTTTAAGACTTGCAATTATTTTCGGATTTAAGAAAGTGCGTTCGTGTCATCGCCGGCTATTTTCTATTTTAGGATAATGAAAATATAAAAAGAGTACTTTTAGCTCTACATGCGCTGTGGGCGTTAAAAGTTATATAATTTTCTGGCGTCGGCGACTAGTCTGTCAAAATCCGGCAAAACGTTTACATAAGAAGTAAACGAGTAGCATAATATTATACATTCTATTCTAGCTTTATACATGTATGGTATAGCTCTATAATTTAAAATATTTTGTAATTAGTAAACGGTTCTAGCATGGTACATGGCTTTGTAAATTTATTTAAAAGGTTATATTTAATTTTTTTCTAGAAATTAATATTGAGAACAAAAAACATCTTAGCATTGTTTCACATAAATTGAGATTGCCATGTTATTAAAAACTATATTTTTATTATGACTGATTGGAAATATTTGAGTTGACAAATTACAAATTAAGGTTTGTGTATAAAAAAAGTAATGCATTGCCAACCACAAGTCATCGATTTGGTGATCAAGTAGCTGCTTCACACATCCATATAAAGTTTGTGTAGTCACGTGTGGGCAAAAAATTCTCGGAATATAAACCTGAAACGAAATCAAGTAACAAAAAGTTATAAATAATATTTTATATTTAGTGTTGCAGCGTTTTTCATCCTAAAATATCGAATTGGTTATTCTTTTGGTGGAAAATTTGACGAAGTTTTGGATAAAACAATCGATTTTGTGTATGTAATGGCGTTTTTGCGTACAATTTGCGGTCATCGAGCAACAAATTTGGTTTATAGCAGCTGGGTTAGTAAAACACGTTACGGCACTTTGACGACAAATTGTTCGTCTTTAGGCCTTGCAAGACAAATAAGTGGCACTGTAGGCAACAAAGACAATAATAGGCAGCTAAGGGTTTGCAAACGTCAATCACATCAAAAAGACCAGAAACATCAACCATTTTTGAAGTTATTAAATGAACGGAGGGGTTTTTTGCATTCGAACGCGGTTAAGGAGAGGTCCGATACAATTATTGATGCAACATCAATTGCACAAAATCATTCCACATCATCGAGTGTTTTCCAGAAGCAGAACTGTCCAAATGTCCCAACCAATCCTCAGCGGGATCCCTTGGACGTTAGCTTTGATGATCCCAAAGCAGCATTCAAAAGCAAGACTACGTGGGAGCTGATAAGAGCCTATGCTGTTTACTTAATATGTTCCAGTCAAACATTAGTCGATAATAATATGAAGGTAAATGTTGTTAACGATAATTAAAATAGGTATCTAACAAAATATTTATCATTTTAGCATGAAATTATATACATATATAGATACTCTTTTTGCATACACAACCGAAAATATGTATTTATTTAGTAATACATATACAATATTTATTTAATTAAAAATAATGTAGATGGTATTTGCAAAGAGAAAATCTCCCCATTTTTATATTAAAAATGCCTTTCTGGAAGAGCAATTACTTTTGATTTGGTTGTTAGATATTTAATTAGTAATTTTTATACATATCGTGTACTGTGTGCTTTTGTAGTTAGTGTTGTTAAAACAATTTCAAATTCTCGTTTAATTTTTGGGTTATGTTTCTTGCTTTGATAAAGAAAAAGGAAGAGAAAGTGAGAGAGAGAAAAACCTTTAATTATTAATTACTTAAGTTATATAAACACGTAAGACGTCACACCTAACACGTAACTCGTTTGGGAAAATCAATATTTGCAAGCATACAAAAAAAACTCTGACTTGTACATACTGACTTAGTTTCAGTTTAAAAAAATTGAGTTTAACAGATGTTTAAATTCATCCGACATACCTATATTATTAAAGATCCAATTTTCCTTGCATTTCCTAAAATTTAATTGTTTGTTAACCTTTAAGTCTCTTGGGCTCCTGATTATGTTACTGAATATTACCCTCCCTGTATTACCGCAGTAACCCATAAATAGTTCCACAATTTTGTGCAGGTAGAAATGAATGTGCATTACGTATAGTTGATCCAAAAGCTAGACAAACACTTTTTTTGTCATTAAAGTCATAAATAAAAGAAGCTTTTGTAACAATAATGGGAAAAACAGCAAAAAATATTGTATAAATATATATTATAATTAGTTTTCCAGTAAAAATATACTAACCAATGTAAAGAGCTAAGAGATCCGAGTAATTTTGCAACTCAGAAATTATGAAACATGCGCTGTACATCATTAAGAGTTGGAAAAATATTTTAACAGATAGACACATATTTGCTAGTTAGTAATTTCTCTTTTCTATTGCTGAATAGAGTTAAGATTTCTCTCTCGTTTTTTATTAAATTCTCTATATTACCTTTGCGTGCCCGTAGCTGGCTGGCTGGTCAGATCTTCTGATCAATTTTGAACCCACTTCATAAAGCCCGATTTTATTCAAACTTTGCACACTGTGTATCTCCTATGACAATACTTTCTATTTAAATTGGGGGGCCCCTCGGGCGTCGTGGTCGGTGGGCTCCCATACAATTATTTTACAAACTTTACCCAATTTTCTTCAAATTTAATACACATGTGTATCTACGACGGACAACACTTTTAATAAAAATTTGGAAGTGATACGGTCCCGTCGTCAGGGGGCACCTATACAAATTTTATAAAAAAAAATACCAGATTTTCAGATGGACAACACTTTTTGTAAACATTTTTGGAGAAATCGGGCCCCGGGGTCGGGGGGCACCCATACAAATTTTATAAAAAAAAGTACCCAATTTTCTTTTAAAATTTTATTCACATGTGTATCTCAGATGGACAACACTTTTTGTAAAAATTTGGAAAAAGTGATCGGACCCCGGGGTCAGGCGGCACCCATACAAATTTTATAAAAAAAGTATCCGATTTTCTTCAAATTTTATAAGTATGTGTATCTCCGATTAGAGAATTTACAAGAAAAATTTTGCCTAGCCAATAAGATAAAAAAAAAGGATATTTTTCAATATCTACGTTAATAAAAGCGAATTTAGACTATAGCCGTGCGAGAAAAAATGCTGCGTTGTTAAGATAACTTTCAGCAATAAATTGGTGCAACAATTTGGTCTCATATATAATATAGATGTACATCCAATGCTACCGTTATTTTTCAGAGAGGAGTATTTAAAAAAAACAATACCAAAAACATTACATATTTTGCATTTTTATTACTTACACACATGTAAGGTAAAATGAGTGCTAATATTTTTAAATTCTCTATATTAACTTCACTTGCCCGTGGGTCGTCGGTCGTCTGTCGTGGATTCTTGCGATCAATTTTTAACCCACTTCCCATGGCCCGATTTTATTGAAATTTTGCACACATGTGTATTTCCGGAGACAACATTTTCTATTAAATTTTGAGGCCCCTCGGGCTGCGGGGTCGGGGGGCTCCCAAACAAAAATTTTAAAAAATTTACCCGATTTTCTTTAAATTTTGTACACATGTGTGTCTTCGATGGAAAACACTTTTTGTAAAAATTTGGAGCGATCGGCCCCTTGGGGACCCCCCAGTATACAATTTTTAAATATAGCTATATCGCATCAGATCACGGCAAAGTCTGAGCTCTGTGCTTTGTGAGCAGCGCTGTTCGCTGCCGCTGCGTCATTTGTGAATGATTTTGCCACAAAACGAGCACGCAGTGTGTGTGTGTGTGTGTGTATCCCCGATTAGAGAATTTACAAGAAAAATTTTAATTTTTATGGGTTGTTTTTATTATTTGAATTAGTTTTTAACCCAGCCGTTATCCGGGACCCGCCCACCTTAAATAAATTATATTTTCTTTACGTCTTATTAACTTTAAACACGTTTCGTAGCAATTTTATTATTCACTGTGGGAGAATTTTTTTTATTTCCCTTATCCGGCGATGCATCAACCAAGTGCATAATAATAGATAGATTTGTGTATAAAACATGTAGGCATTTTGCAGCATGTTATCAAAGAAGTGCAGAGCTATTTTCTTTTGTACTACTCAATGTATTCCTCATTGGCAAATGATCGATTGAACCAGCGGTCGAACTATCTAGCTCTAGCTGTTAGTACAGTACAATTAAAACCGGATCTGCATTGAGATTGATCGGGAAACTACTGACTGCTCAAAACTTGGTTTGGGCCAGTAGCGCAACAATCAAGTTCGTAATGTAGTGCTTGCTCTACCTCCTTGTGGTGGTCCCCGGGCAACTATGTGTATAAATCCTTATATATGTAGGCTAAAACTGCAAGTGCGAACGGTCTAGCGTTTCTAGTCTAGGTAACGTGGGCTAGCACCCTGCGGTACCGAAAAACACCCGCTACTGAAACCGACATAACGCCTCGATTAAGTAATAATCGAATAATGACGACTTTTGGCTATTGTACCCGGACTAAGATTGGTTTCTGGAATTTGAGGACGCTCCTTGACTCAGAGAGTGAAGGACATTTCTTCAACTGGAACGTGAGTTTCTTCGATATAATTTGGACATACTGAGAGTGAGTGAAGTAAGATGGTTCGACGCGGGAGAGTACCAATCCCCAACGTGTAACACTGTGCTGCTCTACTCCTGCAAACCCTCCGGCAGTCCCCGTGAATCTGGAGTGGGTCTGCTACTAACGCCAACAGCACGTAGAGGCCTTATTTCCTGGCACCCGCATAGTGATAGGATCTTATCGCCCAGATTTCGGACTAGAGTACGGCGCGTCACGATCATACAGTGAGTGCTACACCCCAACGAATCCTTCGACTGAGGATGAAAAGGACAACTTCTACAATCAACTAAGCGCTGTATTCAACGGAACGCCGAACGGAGATATCGTCATCGTGGGATTTAAATGCCAAGGTTGGCAACAACAATGAAGGACTCAAGCATGTGATTGGGAAGCACGGCCTCGGTGAACGAAATGACAATGGTGAACGATTTGTTGTTGCATGTGGCGATCAGCCGACGTTTTAGGAGCTGTCTTTTAGACGTCCGAAACATACGAGGAGCCGACCTGAGTATGGTACGGGATCATCTCCTTATGGTAGCTACTGTCCAGTTACGTACTGCATCAGTTCAAAGAATCCGCAATATCATCCGAATGTCTAGGTATAACACGACCGGCTAAAGATCCCCAATCACCAAAGAGCTGACAGGTGGTCACCGCTCTAGCCAACATCTAGTGAAAGGCCTGGATAGTGAAGTACTTGTTTCAGATGAGGATCAGCTCAACCGATGGAAGAAGCATTTCTCTATGGTCCTTAACCGTGTATTTGCTAGCGATATGCACCCAAATCAAACGAAGCTGCCGGAATTCGCACCTCAACTCCCAGTAAAGACGAGATCGCTACCGCGATCAACGCACTAAAGAACAACAAGTCGGTAGGACTAGGTGGTATACCCGCAAAACTTGTGCGTGCAGGTCCAACGACTTCAGCAGAGCTTTTATATCCTCTTGTAGAGAGAGCTTGGTAGGCAGAAAGTTTCCCCGACGAGTGGAAGAAGGGAATGATTGTCAAGCTCAAAAAAAAAGGTAGTCTTATGGAGTGCGAAAACTGGAGAGGCATTTGCGTTCTTCCTGCAGTTGCAAAAGTAATAGCCAAAGTAATACTTGAGCGAATTAAGGAACATCTCGATGACGAACAAGCAGGTTTCCGCACTGGATCCTCCTGAGTAGACCACATAAACACCCTGCGGATCATTATTGAATAGTGCGTTGAATTCCGGTCACCACTGCACCTGTTGTTCATCGATTTTGAGAAGGCGTTTGACAGTGTCAACAAACAGTTTATCTGGGTCGCCTTGCGCAGGAGAGGTATACCCGATAAACTAATAGCTATTATTAAAGCAACCTATGACGGCTCTAAATGTCATGAGCTGCATAGAGGAAAGCTGTCAGAGGAATTCGAGATCCTAAGTGGGGTACGACAAGGTTGCATTCTATCGCCGATACTTTTTTGTAGGTGATTAGCGATGTACTTTGCGCAGCTTTATCTACTGGAAACGAAGGAATTCGTTGGACTCTTACATCTCAACACAAACATCTGGACTACGCTGACGCCGTTTGTTTACTCTCACACAGAATTATGGAGCTGCACCAAATGACAAGTGGAGAGTGTGGAAAATGTTGCGGGTTTGAAGTTTATTACTGCCAAAACCAAAATCATCAACCTCGGCACTAACTCAGTAACTCAAGTTAACATTGCGGGACAGCCGGTAGAGAGAGTAGAGGGTTTCTTGGGAGTATTGTCTCGACCGAAAGTGGAACCGAAGAGGACATTGTCAACCAAATCGGCAAAGCAAAATCGGTGATTGGAATGATGTCCATGATATGGCGAAGCAATGCGGTCAGCTTAAACACCAAGCTGCGACTGTTCCGTTCAAATGTTGAATCTGTGCTGTTGTATGGGTGCAGCACTTGGAAGGTGACCGCTGCTATCACAAAAAGATTACAAACGTTCGTAAATATGTGCCTACGAAACACCTTAAGAGTTTTCTGGCCTAACCGTATCTCTAACGAGCATCTTTAACAGAGATCGGGGCAGGAACCAATAGGCACAACCGTCCAACGACGGAAGTGGCAGTGGATTGGTCATACACTCCGAAAAGGCGACAGTTCCATAGCGAACTACGCAATCCGTTATCTCAGGATGGTAGAAGAACGGGTCGTCCGAGAAATACATGGCGCAGAACAGTTGAGGAGGAGTCACGGCAATTGGGGAAGAGTTGGAGAGAGCTGAAGCTCATTGCCAGGAACCGCACGCGATTGCGCGTAGGCGGTGTAGAGGCCCTACGACCCACAAGGGGATACAGGACATAAAGATGAATTAAAACCAAAAATGTATTCGACCTTATATCGGTGCTTACGTCTTATATGGTGGAAAATGACTGAAGATTATTTAAATCACTCATGCCGACATTGAGCAAACCAAACCACCAGATTTATTAGGATCACAACAACTTTTGACGTAAAAACGTCTCGCTCGACGTTTAAGGGGTTGGGTACATGTTCAAAAAGATTAATGTTAAGTGATACTCTGTTATGAGACACTGTTATGTCCCATGTTTAATATCATACTGTTATGTCCAATGTTAAATGTCACACTGATATGCTATGTCCCATGTTATATATTATTATTATTTAGTTATTTATTATATATTTATTTTTGACTTTTGAACTTTCTTGGAAGGAACCTATTTATGAAATTGAAAAAAGAGCGAACCAACTTTTATTTAACCTGACTTGACCCCTTTTTGTCTGTATTTCCGACCACTTTGAGGTCCTTTTTAAACACCTTCCACACGACCTATTCCGAGTATGACGCGTGTCCCCGTCGCGTGTGGCACGTTTGATGGGTTGAAATTTTGTTTCGACTTCTTTGAGGTCCTTTTTTACCCACTTCCACACGACATAGAGACCTGAAATTTTCTGACTATCTAAGTTCAAAATAGCATTTGTTATATTCCAAGTATGATGCGTGTCGTGTGGTGCTCGTGTGATGTGTTTAAAAAAAATTTTCGACTTCTTTGAGTCTTTTGTAACCACCTTTTACACACGACCTAGAGAGTTGAAATTTTGTGAGTAACTAAGTTCAGAATAGCAAATTATATTCCACGTATGACGCGTGTCACTTTTCGCGTGTGGCACGTGTGATGGCTTGAAATCACGCCATTTTCTCGTTGTTTGAGGGGTGAAATTTTGTGAGCGGTTCAATGTCAGGGGTTGGATATCCCGCATTTTACGCATGTCATATGTGGCGCGTGTGAAGTGTGGAAAAAAGAAAATTCTTTGAAATAGGCCCGACCTCAAAAACAGATATTTTGGCGATTATTACCAAATAATAAACAACTGTGTGGCGTGTTTCGATGTAAATATTTTATATTTGTACCCGAAAAACGAAGTAATTTTACATTTACTTCTATAAAACGTTGTAACTTCTACTTCAACCCCTCTGAGGTATTAAGATTGTATAAAAATTATCTAAGCTTAATTTTAGAATTTCATTCGTGTGGGGTGGGGCTCCAAAATTTCATTTGCATTATCTTGATAGAACTCCTGATAGAGTTGTACGTATGATAACCAATGTAACCACTACTTCATCTCCTGATTCTTTGGAGTATAGACGAAATGTAGGAGCTTTAATTGTTTTCTGCAAGGATTTTGCAATTAAAACAAAACACAAGTTAATTAATTTAAAAATAACAACTTTAATGAACAACAATAATATTAACACAATTTCACAATTTATAATGGTGATTACTTTAAATGTACACAAGAACACTTATGATACTATAATATATACTTCACAATAATTCTCTTAGGTTATAGCTTTATCACTTTACAAGAACTTACTTACAGTTGCACTGGTTAAATTCCAAACAACTAATAATCTTACTTCGGCTTAACGCCTCTATTTATACTCAATTAAAAGCTAGACAGAAATATCGAGAAAAGACCCGAAAATTGTAGCCTTATTCCCTTATTTATAACTAACGATACTTATATGTAATGAGTCATCTTCTAAAAATAGACTTCATGTTCAATCATGTTTGCTGATTTTGTAGTTTGGTTTTGGCCGAGTGACTAAAGATTTTATATTCTATTTTTTGTGTTCTTATTTGACAAATTAGAAAACAAATGAGGCTTCAGATATTTTAGTCTTGCTACTATATAAAAGTTCATATAGGTAATTAGGTTGGTATTATTCTCTGTCATATAATAAAGAATCATCATCATATTTGGCTCTACAACTGGTGTCCGGTCCTGGCCTCCCGCAAAAAATCTCTCCACCGGTCCCGATTTCGAGCCGATGTCCTACAGTTTGGCATCCCTAAACTCTGGGCGTCCTGGTCTACGCCATCTTTCCAGCGTAGGCTTGGCCGGCCTCGCTGTCGTCCATAATCCTACCGCAAAGGACTTTCCGAGCAGGATCATCTTCGCTTATGCGAGCTAGGTGTCCTGCACACCGCTGCCTACCGAGCTTCATTCTCTTCACGATGTCGACATCGCGGTAACGCTCGTAGAACTCATTAGAGAGTCTCTGGAATCATCCTTCCTGTCTTATTCATAAAATTCGTGCGCTGAACTTACACTCCTCTATCATTGCATGGATTGAGGATTATTTATGGAACCGTAAAATAAAAGTTGTCTTAAATGGTATATCTTCAGCTTCACATGGGATCAATGCTGGCGTACCTCAAGTGTCATCCTTCTCTTGATATATATCAACGACCTGTTGTCTTCTACAACCTGTGATATCCATTCATTTGGTAATGATACAACACCATCGGCTTCCATTGAGTTTGTCAGACAAAAAGAATACAATTCTCGCTTGAATGGTTCGCGTGAATTAATGAATTTTACTATTCTGTCGAATATTCAAGTCATTCTCGATTGCGGCATTTCTAATAGAGTAGAATTTAACCCAAATAAATTCTAGTCCTGTCTGTTATAAAAGGTGCCCCTATTGCGAGACCAGATTCACTTAAGTTGTTAGTTTTAAAAGTATCAAGTGATCTTTCCTGAAAGGAACATATTTATGAAATTTCAGAAAGAGCTAGCCAATGTTTGGGCTTCATAAGACGTTGTAACTTCTACTTCACTCCATCTGAAGTATTAAGATTATATAAATCTTATGTTAGACCAAATTTCGAATTTAATTCATATGTGTGGGGTGGGGCTCCAAGATCGCATTTGGTTTATCTTGATGGAATTCAGAATAGAGTTATCCGTTTGATAAACGATGTAACCATTACTTCGACTATTGATACTTTGGAGCACAGACGAAATGTAGGAGCTTTATCTGTTTTCTACAGATTTTACCATGAAATATGTGCTTTAGAAACCCATTCTCTAGTTCCAGGTCCTTTTGTCAGAAACATTAACACTCGTTTAAGGTCCAATCAACATAGATTTGCCTTAAAACTTTTTTCATGTAGAACCCAACACTTTAAATTCTCCTTTTTCCGAGAGTATCTTCGATGTGGAATCAATTTGTCGATCCCGTGTTTCCCGATTCTTATAATCTGCAGGCTTTCAAATTAGCCGTTAATAACTTCCTGAAGGATGAAGTGCTCATAAATTGTTTATTGAATATAAAATATATATTTAAAAAAAAATTGTTTATCAGTATTATTTACATTATTTTTAAAATTTGTAATATTTTCTTGGTCACGGTTTTTTGTAGTTTTCCCTGACAATGATTCATTGATGAAAGCATTTGGACTCGCGTCGTTTTAGTTTTCGTGTTCGTTTTTTTCGTATTGCTTTTTCAATGAATCAAAGAGAATTCTGAGAAAATAAATTGAAACGTGAGGAATGTGATATATATTGTAAAACACATTCCTTCGATTTTTTTATTTTGAATTAGCCCAACTTATTGCCGTGACGCAAGTCATTCAGGGAGTCCTCCCTTGGCAATGAGTCTCTATATAAAAAAAAATTAAAAAAAAATACCAGCACCTTGGATGTTATGGTTAATTCCTGGATTTGACAGTAAGCTTTGTTGGCTTTAAGCAACCGTGCGCGTATTTTCGGTTCCATGCTGTTATCGGCTGCTCCAGTTGACCCGAGATAGTTAAAGGATTGCAGTACTTCAAATTGAGGGACCAATGGTGGATCTTCTATTCGCAGACACGGCCACCATGTACAGGGTTTTTCAATAAGAGCACTTCAACTTTTTTTTTTGAATAAAACACAAACTGTTCGAGTTTTGAACTAACTTTTTTTTATTAACGAATTTGAACATATACATATGATACATTTGAGTATGAAACTCGATTTCTTTTGCATGACCACCGCGTGCACGTTTTACGAAGTCCAATCTTTGAACCCAATTTTCGACCACTCTTTCGCATAAATCGGCCGAAATTCCAGCAATTTCACGTTCAATATTGGCTCTGAGCTCTTGCAACGTCGCCGGCTTATTGGCATAGACCAATGACTTCACATAACCCCAAAGAAAATAATCTAGAGGGGTCAAATCACACGATCGCGGCGGCCACTGGACGGGCACATTTCGCGAAATAACACGCTCATCGAACTTAGTCTTCAATAACGCGATTGTATCGTGTGCTGTGTGGCATGTGGCCCCGTCCTGAAACCACACGTCGTCCAAGTCCATTCCATTCAATTGCGGCCAAAAAAAATCGTTTATCATATCGCGGTACCGATTTCCATTAACAGTAACGTGGCGATCGTTATCGTCGATGAAAAAATATGGCCCAATGACGCCGCCGGCATGTAATCCGCACCAAACAGTGACTTTTTCGGGATGCAACGGTGCCTCATGAATCACGTGTGGGTTGCTTTCTGCCCAGTAACGCATATTTTGCTTGTTGACAAATCCTTCTAGCCAAAAGTGAGCCTCATCGCTGAAGATGATTTTTCGGTGAAAATCTGCATCATTTTCGATTTGCGATAGCGGCAACAGAACGATTATTTTGATAAAAAATTTGCACGATTTGCAATCGCTGTTCACATGTGTAGCGTTCCATGATGAAATGTATACTAATGAAGTTTCTAAATGACAAAAGAACAATAAAAATATGGCGTCGTTCGCCGTCCCTATCGGAGAAAAGTTGAAGCGCACCTGTTGAAACACCCGATACTTTGTTTTGCTCTTTTTAATGTGCAGCCCCAGATTTCGTCCACCCCATTGTGGGAGCCCGTTATATATGTTGAATGGGCTTGATAGTGATCCGGATATTTTTACTTGGCTTAGAACATTGGTCATGGTCAACCCACATAGTCTTGTTAGTTTATTTGGCATGCCGAATTCTCATGGCTTAATGAAGTTCTACTCTGGCTATACTATCATTGGCGGCTTTAAAATCTATAAAAAGATGGTGTAGTGAGTTTTAAAACTCTAGACCATCACCTGCCTAAAGGTGTTAATCTGATCAGTTGTTGATTTGCTATCATGTCCTGAAGGATAGAGGAGAAAATGTTGTACTCAACAACGTTATACCACGATAATTGCTGTAGGTTGTGATATCTCTAGCCTTCTGGCATCGCTTCTTTCTCCCATACTTGCACCATTAGTTCATGAATTGCTTGGTGTATTGCGGGGTCTTCTGTTTTAATCAGCTCCGCTGGGATACCATCAGATCCCGGGGACTTATTATGTTTGAGCCGATTTATCGCTCTGCTTACTTCGTATATGCTTGGTGGCGGCAGTATAATGTGGTCTTCGGTCATTGGAGCCTCCAATTCTTCAGTTAGCTGGCCATTCAGCAACTCATGAAAGTGATCTTCCCTTTGCCTTTGAGATCGGCGATCAGATTACCCTCTTTGTCTCTGCAGTATGTGCAACGCGGTGTATATTGCGTCATACCGTGGACTGGTAGAACTTTCGCGCCTGGTGCGGTCCTCGCTCTATGTACTGTTCTAGTTCACGGACGAGATTCTTCTCCCAGGCTGCATTCTTTCGCCGGTGAACTGTTTGCTTCATAGCTTCTGAGCTCTTTATATTCATCTTCGCGTGCCCGCGTTCTATGAGATTGTTGCATTGCTCGGATTCTTACGTTCAGTGGCTGGCTTACATTCGTTATCGAACCAGTCGTTCCGATCTCTAAGACTGCTGCCTAAGATGAAGTCAGCAGTGCTAATGACAGTATTCTTAAGGCGTGACCATTTCTCTTCTACGCCCGGCATCTCAGGCCCAGGACTTATTCTCCCTGCATTTAGGGTGAGTCCTATCGCTTGACCGTAGTTGTTTCTGGTCTCTTCGTTGCGAAGGGCAGCCGTGTTAACTCGAATCTGATTCGCAGTCTTTCTTGATGATGTTATCAGAGCTCGGAGCACCATGCCAATAAGATAGTGGTCCGAGTCGACGTTGGTACCTCGGTAGTTCGCACCGCCATCAGGTTCGGGTTGTGGCGGCGGTTTATCAACACGTGGTATAATGTTTTGCGAGTAGCTCCATCAGGAGATACCACCCAGGTGGCTTTGTGGATATTTTTACTCGCAAACCTTGTACTTGCAACGACCAAATTATTGCTTGCTGCCATCTCTACGACTCGTTGTCCATTGTCATTAGTGTTCTCGTGTAAGCTATGGTTGCCAATGTACTGCCTGAATACTGGCTCCCTACCTATTTTGGTATTCATATTCCCCAGAATGATTTTTACGTCATACTTCGACTGATGCAGAATTCTTGTTTTTCATCATCTTGGGAATCCTCTGTAGGTGCGCGAACGTTTATGAGGCTTATGTTTTTAAATCTGCCCCGCACGCGAAGGGTGCATAGCCGTTCATTACTGCTTTAAAGCCGATAACAGTGGGTTTCATTCTTTTGCTGACTAGAAACCCCACCCCGAGCACATGATGTCTTTCATGACAGCTGTAATATATGTCATATTCCGATTTTTGTAAGACACCATTCCCCGTCCACCTCATCTCCTGAATTGCTGTTATGTCAGCATTATATTTGGACAGGTTATCGGCTAGCTGCTGTGCATCTCGAGCTCAATACAGTGAGCGTACGTTCCATGAGAAAATTCTTAATTCGTTTTGCCGTTTTCGTTGCCATGGTCGTCGTCGTTCGTCAGTGTCTCTGAGGCTGATTTGGGGTTCCGTAATATGGTTTTTACGGGCGAGGTTATTGGCCTCCCGCCTACCTTACTTTGAATGGACTAGGCAGATCATTTCGCTTTTCCTGTACTGGAGGAAAATTACCAGCGGCAAACACGTGGAGGTTTGATAGCACTTCCACCAGTCAGGGATAGTTGCGGCCACATGCTTTTCTGAAGCATTCTGTGTTATTCGCCCCACTCTTCTGATGGCTGAATTTGGTTAAATTCCAACTAACTAATGAATTCTCTGCAGTGAACGCCACTTTTTATACTAATTGCAGAGCTTCCAGAAACTACCAACATTATAGAAAGAAATATCGAGAAAAGACCAGAAAATTGTAGCCTTATTCCCTTATTTACAACTTACGATACTTATATGTAATGAGTACTCTTCTAATAATAAACTACATGTTCAATCATGTTCTTTTACAAAAACCGGGCAAACCGCACAAACCGGTTTGATTACATTTTTGACCAGTACATAATGATTTAAACTTACAGGCGGTTACATTTCAAATACCTTACAGCCTAAAAGTATGCTGCATAAAAGTGCTTATTTTTAGTATGCAGTATGTACATTGCGATTTATCTTAGGATTCGAATTCTATTATATGCGCTACTAACTACTTTTCGTAACAATACATTTACTGAAGATTTCGACCCCGTTTGTAAAAGAAAGCCACACCTCCATTTTTTTTCTTAAAAAATTGCCACAGTATTTACATTTCTTAATTGACTGGGCAAGGAATTAATAATTTTAAACCGTTGTACAATTGTACATTGAAATATTTTAAGTTTTATCGTTACAATAAAAATTTAATCGTAAGTTAGGAAAAAATTTGGTGAATGTTTAAAAGTGGGTGGGCCTTACTGTTAGTATCAAATGAAAGGTAAATATTAGCGGTTGGGCGTGGAAGGGACAAAAATACTGTTGGTTATAGTATAAAATTGCCGATTAATAATAATAATTGCCCACTGTCACGTTGCCAGGCTGCGAGATTTTTGATTTTGTTTAATTTACCACGCACCGACACGAATAATCTAAGCGATTCATTAGCTGCATTTTATTGGAACAAGAATAGGAATAGGATTAAGCTTTCCCAATAAAATTAACAAGAATTGTTAACTTCTGTACCACTTTTTCCCACGACATATTGATTTTTTCCCTTTTTTGAAGAATTAAATTTCCATAATTTTCCTTAAATAAAATTTAAAAAAAAACCAATAGGTTTTTGCTTTCAACAAAAATAAGAGAAACATAACATGATAGTAAATTCAGTACACAACATGCTAGCTAATAAAAATACATTTTTAATTTACAACGTTTAAAACGAGTATTATGCGTAGTAGTTTCTGAAACAAAACTCGCGTTGAATTAATTTTTTGTGCGATTTGTTTTATTTTTTTTTTGTGATTTGTCAATGTTCATCCATTTCTGAGATATGTTTAAAGTTTCAAGTCTCTAGCTCAATGGGAAGTTAGTTTAAAATCAAATAAAAAAATCCCCCCGTACTTGCAGACATACACGAAAGCGAGCTAATAAAAGCGTTTTAAAAACTAAAAATATTTAAAAAACTACACTAATAAAAATGAAAATCTGAATGTATGTACAACCTTTGGTCCTTTACACTGGTGCTCAAAATAATAGGTAAAAATTAAACTGAAGGTTTTTGAAAGTTTTAAAATATATGTTGCATAAAAATTCTGGTAATCTTTTTTTCAAACAAAACACATTATTTTACAGTTATTCTATAATTTATTTTTTATTTTTATTCGTCTGATTTTTATAAAATATATAGAATTTATATCAAAAAGGTCCGGTTTTTTTTTTTTTTTTTTTTTTTTTTTTTTTTTTTTTTTTTTTATAAATAATGAACACACGCTAAAGGGGTTTTGCACCCTTATAATGCTTAGCACAGCGTTAGGAAATTAGGTAGAGGAAAAGATGAGATGACTATGCACGCGTGTCTTAAACGACTGCAGATCATACAAAAGCGGAAACACAGAATCAGGCAATTCATTCCACATAACTATCGTACTCAAGCGATTCGATTGTTTTCGCGATATGTACGTCACCAATAAGTTTGAACCCGCGGTTCTGCACTCTGTCTAGAAGATGCAATGTGGTCTTGGGGGCACCTGTCCAGACATTACAATTGTATTCAAGTTTTGGGCGAATGTACGCCTTGTAAATAGTAGCCAGATCTGAAGGAGTGAAGTACATCTTGGGTTTAAGAAGCGTTAAATTCAACTCTATTATGAAGTCCCCACCTTGTTATGCTGTCAAGGTCAGAATTTAACGTGCTTAACATACGTTGTTGTTCAAGTTCCACTTGTGACAAAGAGAGGCGTGCAGAAAGCGAGAAGTCATATGAAAACCTAAGAGTACTGTCGTCAGCAAAGAAATGGATTGGATTAGAGGTGGTGGATAGGAGATCATTAATGAAAATCGGTGTCGGAGATAAAACAGAGCCTTGAGGAAAACCGGCGTTTATGCGGTGAACATTGGATTTGAATCCGTCCAATACGACCTACATTGAACGGTCAGAAAGGTAGTTATTAGTCCAATCGAGCAAGGTGTTATTATTATTTTGTTGTAGAAAGTTTCTGTTTCCAAGGACATTTTTAGTTCCGCCCACAAATCCTCAATAGTATTGTGGTCGGGGTACTGCGAAGGCCATGGCAACACAGAAACCTGGTGTTCCCGCAACCAACCACTTACCAGTTTTGATCAATGCTTGGGATCATTGTCCTGTTGGAAGTGCCATTTTAACGGCATATTGTCCTCTGCATATGGCAGCATATGATTTTCAAAATATCACGATAAATTTCTTTTGTTATGATATATTGAATCAAAAAAATTATTCCAACCCCAAACCAAGAAAAACTGCCCCACACCATGACACTTCCACTGTTTTACCATTTTTTTGTATAATGAGGTGAAACTCCTTTCCGTTGGGTCGAGGAACATTCCTTCTATAATCGGAACCAAAGAGATTAATTTGGTTTAATCGCTCCATAAAACGTTTTGAAAATTTTGAATCGCGTTGCTTCTTAAATTTTCCGCAAACTGCTTCCTAACCCTTATTTTTTTTCTGATTCTGATTCTGATTAGCGGGACTTTTCTTGCGATTCTGTCAGTTAATTTACTATCCTGTTACCTTCTTCTTACAGTTGGGGAACTGATTACATTACGTATTGAAACTGCAATGGTCTTTAAACATTTAAATTGGTCTCTTTTTGATAGTAGAATAATTTGATTGTCTGTGGTTAAGACAGTTTTCTTTGGGCGTGCTTTTGTTTCCGTTACAGGTTGTGGTTTTAAAGCCTGTGCGACGAAATTCACAGACCTACCTAGCGCCTCGGCAATAAATTTTAGGGTTTTTCCTTGCTCTCTTAGACTATGGACGATGCGATATTTTTCAACAATGCAGTGTCTGTTTTGACCCATCAGCAATCCGCTTATTAATATATTTTTGTTTAATTTTACTTACTACTGCCTAAAGCATTAATTAATTTACCTTTCGTTTAGCTATTAATGAGAAATTTCACAAAAAACTAAAAGATACCTATTATTTCAATCACGCGTAAACGGAAGTGAGCTTACCGCATGTCAAAAGATCGGCAACATCGATAATAAAATAACGGTGCTTATTGCATTCAAAACAAACAAAAAAGGAGTGAGAAATCAGTGTTGCCAGTTCATTGCAGCCCTGTTACCTATTATTTTGATCGCCAGTGTATGCATGTCCATTTACCGGGGCAACGCCTGGTGATTTAGAAAATTAAATAATTTTTTGAATGAAATTCCACTTCAATGATCAACTGAAAACTATCCCCCGTATTAATAAACACTTCATTGACAAATGTGTTAGCTTTTACAACGAGCGGATAACTTAACTCACCGAATTTTGTGTATAAGGAGCGGATAAGTTTTTAACATATATGACAAAAACCGGTCTGAATATTCAGTGTCAGCTGCTGTAATATGAGAGATTTACTCGAATTTTTGTAAAATTCTGTGAAGTGTTGCCGTGCAACCTGCTGAGTTAGCTGAACTGAAGTGTTTATTTATATGTACATTCATTTTCTTAAAGTGATTCTTTTTAAATTCTCTATATTAACTTCGCGTGCACGTGGCTGGCTGGCTGGTCAGATTTTCTGATCAATTTTTAGCCCACTTCCCATGGCCCGATTTTCAATTTGCACACATGTATATTTCCGGTGACAATACTTTCTATTAAAATTTGAGGCCCCTCGGACCTCGGGTTCGGGGGGCTCCCATACAAATATTTTACAAAATTTACCCGATTTTCTTTAAATTTTGTACTCATGTGTGTCTTCGATGGAAAACACTTTTTGTAAAAATTTGGAGCGATCGGCCCCTTGGGGACCCCAATATACAATTTATATTTAATTTGTATATTGATAAATGATATTTATTGATTGATATTTAAAATTTAAATATCGCTATATCGCATCAGATCACGGCAAAGTCTGAGCTCTGTGCTTTGTGAGCAGCGCTGTTCGCTGCCGCTGCGTTATTTGGTGGATGATTTTGCCACAAAACGAGCACGCAGTGTGTGTGTGTGTATCGCCGATTAGAGAATTTACAAGAAAAATTTTAATTTTTATGGGGTTTTTTTTTGGTAAAGATACCCATATGGTAATATTATGTTAAAATGCGGATTTTATCAGGCATTACTTATAAATGTTTTTTTATACAAGTTTATACACACGTTTTTTACATTTACTTGTTCGATTTTACGTCAGAAATTATGGAGAATATTGGTTCTGACGCAGCAGCGTTAAAGTGAGGCAGAGAGAAGCAATACTTTGCCACTACAATTAAATTTGGAAATAAATCAGTTTCACAGGTTTGCTCTGATTAAAAAGCTCTTCATTTTCCCTTTTAAAAGTTATAATGTTTAAAATTCTCATGGGGGAAAAAAAGCAACGCTTGAACAGGCAAAGTGACAACTCTGGTGGTGGTTTCTAACTAAAAGCAGTGTTTTGACTTGAAACCTCTTTTGATTCCACGTTACTTTTCTAAATGCTCCTTACCTCGGGTGGGGGGTAGCAAATAAAAATACTGATCTGACTTCTGAATGCAAAGTGATTTTATTTATTAACTCTTATGTCTATTTATATTCTAATTTACAAGATAAAATTATGCGTCAGCAATTTATTCTGTGGGAATAAAGTTTAAATGAGAGAGGCGAGCATTTTACAAACAATTTCATGGGAATGGGAATGTACATGATAATGCTGACAATATCGTTTATGTCTGCCGTTGGATTTAGGAATATGAGGAGAGCACCTGTAGATGGTGCACAGATAATAATTTGGTGGGAAAAGGCAATGACAATATCGTTTATGTCTGCCGTTGGATTTAGGAATATGAGGAGAGCACCTGTAGACGGTGCACAGATAATATCTTGGTGGGAAAAGGCAATGATACATGATAATGCTTGCAATATCGTTTATGTCTGCCGTTGGATTAAGGAATGTGAGGAGAGCACCTGTAGAAGGTGCACAGAAAATAATTTAGTGGGAAGAGGCAATGATACATGATAATGCTTGCAATATCGGGTATGCTGCCGTTGATTTTTAGGAATGTGAGGAGTGCACCTGCAGAAGGTGCACAGATAATAATTTGATGGGAACAATATATACATTATAATTGTTTATTATATTTATGCAGAGTATTCTGGCCGCGGTAATTTTACCTAAGTCTAAACATTCTCCTCGGCATTGAGATCTTTGAGCTCAAATCCTATGTCTTTCTATTCCTTTGTTTAAGTAGAAATAAGATGATCACGATCAAAATAGTAAATAGTGATAAGTATCCGACAAAGTACTGATGAACATCATGGTGAGAGATGGAGTTGGGCAATGTTTGCTGAGTTTTTTGGGTTGATATTTCCTCCCTTAGTAATGCTAAGTCATTGTCTCCCTGAATGATAACTTCCTTGTTGTTCCAAATTGCTTCCTGTAGTGGTACCAGTTGGGATTCATTCAAAACCTGGCTTAGGTTGTTTGTTTGTTTGTTTGACCCACATAGTATTGACAGTACTTCTTCTTGTTGAACGGCAAATATCCAATGATTCGGATTGTGAAGTTGGATCCATATCTTTCCAGGATTGATGGACTTAAGAACACAGTATGATGATAGCTGCTTTTTGTGGTTAAGCATGTCAATTTCGCATCTGTTCTCGATGGAATGCGTATTGAAAATTGGATGTCGCTGCTTGCAGAGATATATTTTCTTTCATCGGTGTTTATACAGCTCTGGTATTCCGTTTGTGATAATGCAAAATGTTGGTCTCTATACGGAGTTATAGCCAAAAACGATGTTGATGGTTGGAGAAAGATGAAGGAGTTATTTTGCTGAACAGGCAATGGTATTAGTTTCAACATCTGGAATATCTGAGTATTTAATAACGGCAGTTTGACGCGAAACAAAATTGCCGCTGATGTTACTCGTGTTTTGACTCTTAGCAGCTCGTACAGTTTAGGAAGGTTGTATTCGTCGTATCCAGGCAGTATTAATGTGGTTGGTATCATCTTGCGAATTTTGTCTAGTTCCGTTAAGAGTTGTCTTGGAGAAAGTAGTAGAGGATTTATTCTTCCTTGATGTGTGTCGGATATTACCTCGAGGATTGCTATTTGAGTTCGTTGAAAGCGGTCCATTATTTGAGTAATATATATGGTGACATAGTTAAACACTTCTGTTCTTTGTGACGTTTGATTAAATTTGATCATGGAATCATAAACTATTGTTAGTTGCTGTTTAACAATATTAAACTGTTCCTTTATAGACGTTAATGATTTATTTAGAACGTTGCTTGTTGATTCAATAATAGAAGTTTGATTTTTACTTAAGTCCAGTAGATGTTTTTCATTGTTGTAGGCCATCTGAATATTGTCTTCTATGTATTGAGCATACTCTTGGTCAAGAACCCCAAAAAGTTTGTTATCGCGATACCGTTTCTGTGATTTAAGATCTCATTCAGATTTTCTGATTCCACAAGGCGCATTTCCAGGAGACTTATGGTTGCATTGCAAAAGTTATTTGGATGGTGAGTCTGTAGTTCCTTACATTTTTCTTTTAGTTGGGTTACACCCTTTTGAAGTCCTTGGAATTCATGCCAATAACTGGACATGTTGAAGTATATAAAAAGATTCCATTCATCTGTGATAAGTTTTGCTTCGCCAATGTCTTCAAAGTATAATCCTGGGTTATCTTTAAAGTGCTGAACTTCTACTGTACTAGGTTTTATGGTTTGTCCCAAGGCAGTGCCTAGTATAAATAAAGTCATCAGTAGCGTTTTGATTGGACCGAGGTAGGGATTTATTTTAGTTTTCCGTTTTGACAAAGAAGGTGGTTTTGGATTACATCGCTTGCGATTTGGTTTGTCAATGTGTTCATGTTGCTTCTGTTTTGATAGAGAAGGTCCTTTAAGTGGTTGTTGTACCCGGTTTCCCTTTCGTAGGCCATGAGACTGGCTTGTAGATTCGGATGCTGTGTTTGTTTGCACTGCAGTCAGCTCAGGTTTGCTAGCGGCTTCAGATAGTTTATTTGGTTGTACCTCTGTAGGAAGAGCGCAAACTTTTGCGATTGATCGTCTTATTTCCCCAGTATCAGTTTTAATATCAACCACTCGAGCGAGGTTGTCTTTTCCTGGGATATTTCTTAAAACTCGTCCCATCAGCCATTTAAGTGGAGGAAGATTATCTTCCTTAATAAGAACAAGTGTTCCTGGTTGAATATCTTCCTTAGGATATTTCCACTTATGCCTCTGTTGAAGTTTATGCAAATATTCGTGAGCCCACCTGCGCCAGAATTCTCGATGCATTGATGTAACTAGATTCCATCTAGCAATATAAGTTAGTTGAGATGATTTTAATTCAGGATCAACCATGGCAGTCAGTGGTGCCCCAATCAAAAAATGGCCTGGGGTGATGGCTTCCAAATCATTTGGATCAGGAGACATAAGTGTCAGTGGTCGGGAGTTAAGTACAGCTTCGATTTGAGCAAGAGCTGTGGTTAATTCTTCTTGGGTTAAGGATGCACTGGAAAAAATCCGCTTCATATGGTGTTTAGCGGATTTAACTGCTGCTTCCCATAAGCCTCCGAAGTGAGGCGATCGTGGAGGTATTGGTTTCCAATAGATGTTTCTTCCAGCGCAATGCGTTTTGATCGATGTCTGGCCTTCTTTAGAAAAAACGTTTGAATAGAGCTCTTTGAGTTCGTTTCGAGTCCCCATGAAGTTTGTCGCATTGTCTGAAAAGATCTTTGCTGGACATCCTCGCCTTGCCACAAATCGTTTTAATGCTCCTAGGAATGCTTGAGTTGTCCAGTCTGTAACCAGTTCGAAATGTACAGCCTTTGTTGCGAAGCATATAAAGACCGCAACGTATGCCTTAGTAGCTTGCTTACCCCGGATTCTGTAGTGAATTTGTACTGGCCCTAAGAAGTCAACACAAACATTTATGAATGGTCTTGTAGGTTGAACACGTTCTGATGGTAAATTTCACATTAATTGTTCAATACTTCTCAGCTTTGCTTTAAAGCATCTCATGCAGTTGTTAACCATAGTTTGCGCTAACCATTTTCCTGGTAGAATCCAGTAATACTGTCGTGTTATTTGCAAGTAAGGCTTGGGGCCCGGGATGCTTATGTTCATTGTGTAGCTCTGTCATAATTAATCTTGTAAACTTATGTGAGCTTGGAAGGATCATTTGATGTTTTGTATCGTATGGGAGATTAGAAGCTTTTAATCGTCCTCCTACTCTAATCACATTTCTATCGTCAAGAAATGGAGTGAGTGAATTTAAATGGCTGCTTTGAAGAACACAACCAGATTTAGTCAGTGATTCTAAATCTTCTGGAAAGGATATTTCCTGTACGTGTCTTACTATAGTTGTTGTTGCTGCTTTAAGTTCGTGTATCGATATCACCATATCTAGCAGTCGATAATTTTTTGCTCACTTAAGGTTACTGATGAATCGTATAACATATGCTGTTACCCGTTGTAGCACCTTAAAGGAGTTTTTGTGATTGATTCGTTCAAGAAAATGATCCGTCGATACTGCTAGTAGAATGGCCTTTATAATTTTTGTTTCTGGAACTTCCTCTTCTTGTTGCCTTAATGGTTGTTTTGGCCATTCTGCTAGAGGTTTCTTTAGAAATGCTGGGCCATGGAACCAAACTTTGGAGTTCACCAACTGTTCTGGAAAAACTCCTCAGGATAGTCAGTCGGCTGGATTCAGCTCTGAGCTAATAAACTTCCATTGTGATTTTGATGTTTCGTCTTGGATTACGGTAATACGGTTGGCCACAAAGGTTTTAAGTGGTGACTTTGTATGTATCCAGGCTAATACAATTTGTGAGTCTGTCCAATACGTTGTTTGCCCGACTTCGATTGACAGGCTTTCTTTAACCAATTTCACTAACTGAACCAATAGTTTTGCAGCACAGAGTTCTAGGCGGGGAATAGTTTGCTGTTTAATTGGTGCGACTCGAGTTTTGGAGCACGCCAAATGAACGTTGACTTCTCCCTTTTGATTAGTTGACTTCAAGTACACCACGGCTCCATACGCTCGTTGCGAGGCATCTGAGAATGCATGAAGCTCCTAGTGAATGCTGGTTGTCTGCTCCTTTCGCTAGATCGTGAAGACATCTGATGGCGAGGTACGGTGCAGATTTGGTACCATAAGTCACGGTGTTAAGTTGATACGTCTTTAGAGGTTGAGTGATAGATTCCCGCCAAACGATACTCTGGAATCGTTTACTATAACCGTTCACAAGTATCTGACGATACATCTTGGAAATATCAGCCGTGAATACATACTTGTGAGCCCGGAAGCGTAGTAGAATTGAAAACAGATCATTCTGTAGCGCTGGTCCGGTGTGTAGAACCAGTAGAATTATTTCATTCCTCCAAAAAGCTGGAATAAATTTGTTCCGCTTGCATGGCATTGTTGTCAAATTATTCCCGTTCGCATCAGCCAACAAAGTAAAACACATCTTATATAGTGAAACGGTTCATTCAGAAATGAACACGTTCCCGAATTTTCGACCTGGAGTAACCCAGCTGGCAGCTTGGTCCGGCTCGGCTCAGCATAGAGATGGGGGGGGGGTTTGCTGGGTCTCCAGAACGAATTTAAGTTCGCTGCCTTTGTAACGATTCACGAGAGAAAACAAAGAGAAAATGCCGCACCCCCTGCCTCACTTGGCCCACGATCACCCTCCCCGGCGATGAACGACTTTAACGACGCATGGGTATTTGTTTTAATACCCGATAGAAAAAGCAAAATTAAACGATATTCAATTAGGTTTATTAATATTGAGACAATAACATAAGGGTAAAGATTGAACTCATTACATTACTAGGAGTAGAAATGATTTACTTAATAGAAGATGATAATTGGATTTATTCATACCAATGTAATAGGAAGAAGAATGGTTAAATGGTGAAAACCAATATTTATATATAAAAAAAAATAGACATAGATAGAAAAATAGATCATTAAAGCTACTTATCTTAATATGATGAGAAAGTGGTAATTAAAGTTATTCATACTTAATATACTAGGATAAGTAACGATTAAATTCATGAAAACTAATACACTAGGAAAAGTAGCAACTAACTTTATCAAACTATGATAAGGGAAAAAGTAGTAACTAAACTTATTAATAGTGTATAATAAAATAGATAGTAATTAAATTCGTAAATTCGGTGAAAAGATTATAAATGGATTTATTAAACTAATATAATCGATAAGTGGTATCGATAGGTATTAATATTAGTTTAATGTAAAAGCAATAGTTACTTAATAATATTATAATATATAGTAGAATGGTAGTAGTAAAATTCATTAATACTAAGATAATCTAAAAATAGTATCTATAGGTAATGATACTGATCTAATGGAAAAAAAAGCAATATTTCATCCTATTAACACTAATATAAAATAGCAAGGTAGTAGTTAAATTGATTAATACTAATATATGGGAAATCTTACAAAAGAACTCATTAATACAAATGTAAGCGAAAATTAGTATCCATATGTATTGATAATCATTTAATGGAACAGTAATCGGCTCAACGCCTTACTATGGGTACACATTATGCGTGTGACGTGGATCAGCCTCCAGTTATCGGGTCGACCGAGCTCGATGATCCTCCAACCGGTGCTATTCTAGGCAAAGAAGACAAAATGTAATAAACAAGAGAAAAAAATTAGTATCATCTTATACATACTATTCGTCATAATTATCGTAATGTAAACAATTAAGTTTCATTTAGCTAGGTATACAGATATTCAATAAGACAAGAAAAATAATTTTGTTTTTTTTTTCCTTTTGTTTTTTTTTTACGCTGGCCAAAAAAAAAGGAAGTCTTCGTCTCCAGGATGTCCGGGGTATACAAGATGAAGATGAGCCAAAACACTGTCCGTTCTTGTCGATGATGACATCGTCCCAATGCGGAAGTTTTGGTGGTGTCCAGGATGCATTAGTTTGGGCACAACCTGCACTATCGTTCATCAGATTTGTGACTGGAACCTTGTTGCTCAGATAACTTCCAAGCCGCCAAGAAAAGGAAAATGTGAAGTCTGGTCGTTCCTCCGACTTTGCATTTGCAGTTTTCCAACTAAGATAATGGGATAATCGGAAAAGGACTGGACCTTTTTCTTCTCTTCTGTTGGGAATATAATGGTTCAATGCTCCTTTCAACTCTAAATTAATGTTATAGCCGCTCGCATAGATGGAATAACGCTAACAATATTTTATGTTCGCAATAAATTTCTTTTGGGTTATCGCACGTGCAAGGCATCTTTCGGATTTGCGTGGGGTCCCCAATGTGCAGATTAATTTGAAAATTCCGAGTCACTGTTAAATAATATGTTGTGTCATAGCAGCACCTTTTTTTGCTGCGGAAAAATTTATTTATTAGTCTGGCGAATAAGCGAAACTTCTGATAAACTTTTAATAAACTTTGATGAAATAGAATACATGCTATAATTTATTAATAATCATGTTAAAATTTTGAGTGTTGCAATTTTGGGGTTTATTTATTTTGACACTGCAATAACTTTTGGGCAATTGATTCAAATACTAATCCGAGATCACCATATACGAATTTCACGGATGGTTGCAGATTAAAATCGCAGTAAATTAATGACTACTGCAGCAAACAGATAGCCGGTCTCGAAGTAGAAGAAAATAACACAACTCACTATGGCCGTGTTTGCTGTTCGCAGTCGTCTTTTCACAATTCCGATGACTTTGCATATCGAGGCGGCCACGCTTTACAAAACCGTTTATCCGAGTTTGTAGCACGAAGGTTTATGTACATATATACTCTGGCGGTCGGTATATCATTCACACACAGGATTCATGCGGTTTATTTAAGGCTTAATGGCGTTGCTTATGGCAAAGAAATGTAAAGTCTGGGCGCTCCTCCGACGTTGCATTTGCATTTTTTCCAATTTAGGATAGTTAACCAAAAAAAATTTCCAGCGTGGGTCTGATACCGAGAAACACGACTCGATATCGCCACTTGACATTGTAATCACTTTTTTGGCAATCGTTTTGATTGCTAATCCGAGATCACCATAAACGAATTACCGGATGGTCGCAGATTCAAAATCGCAGTCAATTAATGACTAACACTCGTATATACTAATACTCAAAAAAATAAGGCGAAAATGGTTTTTTTTTCGCTCGTTGGTCTCCTCCATCCACACACTCTGCTCGGTCACCGGAAACTGACCACCACCAACCCAAACCTCGCCATGACAACCTCCTGTCAGTTCTGCCAACTTAGTGATGAGTAAAAACCCATGTCGAGCCTATTGCGTTTACACGATGAATTTTACTTTCCAGTGAAAATCGCATTGAATAATTGGAATGACCGTCGACGAAGACGGTCGTTACAAATCGTGGGGCTGTCCCACACCAGAGAGGAGAGGTCTCAAGCCGGGCCTAACACTTACTGGGAGCGGTTCCTAGCGTATGCTTTAACTACGAAGGAATCGTCTCCTGCTACGACCGGACGAATGAGGTGAAACGAACCATCGCCAAGGTGGGTTAGTTAAGTGCGGATATCCTTAACATGGTAGGTACCCAACACCTTACCCTCCAGACTTCTGATACGATAGGCCACGTTACCAACCTTGCCATCGATGATAGCTGGAACGAATTTGGCTGATAATTTGGCCGAGAACTTATTCGCAGCGTTACTTTGGACAAACGATCTAACGAAGACGGGTTGGTTCAGACTAAAATGTCGATGTCTACTTCGTAAGTTATACGGCTGCGCCGATTTTTCATGAGCCACCCGGAGGTAATGCCCAACCTTATGTTTGACTAAGCTGAGGCGATTTGCTTTAGCCAGTGTAAACACTTCATTGGAATCGTCTGATACACCTAGTAAGCTCCTTAACGCGTATTCTGACCCATGTAGGGACATGTGCTGGCCGAACACGAGATAATGGGGAGAATAGTGCACAGTATCATGTACGCAATTGCGTAGAGCTGCGGCTAACTCAGGCAGACATCCGTCCCACTCAGTGTGTTCGTGATCATTGATATAGGAGCGGATTGCCGAAAGCAGTGTGCGGTTGACTCGCTCCGAGGCGTTGCTCTGGGGGGAGTGAACGGGTGTGCGGACATGACGGACTCCATATTTTGTCAACAGATCCCTAAACAGGAGGGAAGTAAACTGCCGACCATTGTCGGAAATTACTACTTCCGGAACAGAAAACATCAAGAACACCTCGTTTTCCAAAAAGGCGCACATCAGGGGAGCCGTGGCTTCTCGTAAGGCTTTGATAATAACAAACTTGGAAAAGTGGTCAAGAACTATGACGATGTATGCATTTCCCCTTTTGGAGCGGGGATACGGACCCAGAAAATCGATGAAAAGCTTCTGAAAGGGACGCGTAGACACCACAGGAGCCCCCATGGCTGGTCGGGTTGAATAATTTACCGCCTTATTCATCTTACACTTAGGGCAGCCGGCAACAAATTCCTTCACTTGACTCGACATGCGGGGCCAAAAAAAGTGTCGTTGTAGCCTTTCGAGTGTTTTGCTTCTGCCTAAATGTGCTGAGGTGGGTGGATTATGGGCTTGTTCAATCAGGTTGCTAGTCATGGACTGGGGCACAACTAATTTAAAAACTGGGATGTCCGAGTCAAGGTACCGTAACCCATATGCCGGGGCGATGAGAATTTTGTTGTCCCGAATTGTAAAGTTGTGAGTACAGTCCTTCATTTGTTGTATTTTGGCGATCTGGGCCACATACTCAGGTTCCTGAAAAGACGGAGAATTAAGATCAATATGTAACACCGGTGTCGACAAGCTGGAGATAGTTAAGGAATCGGAAACATCTGCATGTTCAACAGAACCTATCAGTCGACCTTCATGTGGCGTATCCGAATCGTTAGGACTAACACCATGGGCAGGGCTGTCTTCGCCAAAAGCTCGAGATAGCGTATCCGGTACAACATTGACTGATCCTTTTCGATATCCAATTTGAAAGTCAAATGCCTGAAGCTTTAGACTCCATCGTGCAAGCCGCCCAGACAGATCCTTTCGTGTCATTAGCCAGCGCAAACTGGAGTGATCCGTGTAGATCACGAAGGTATAACCCTCTATATAGGGCCTGAATTTTTGTACACTAAGTACCGCGGCGTAGCACTCCAATTCCGTCACGGAATAGTTCCGTTGGGCCGCATTGAGCTTGTGGGAGATAAACTCAATGGGCCTTTCGTTACCTTCGTCGTCAGTCTGAAAAAGAACGCTGCCCACACCGACTGTACTAGCATCGCACTGTATGAAAAAGGGCTTATTGTAATCCGGGTTAGCCAATACGGGGGCAGACGATAACGCATTCTTCAGAGCGTTGAAAGAAACATCTGCGGCCGCTGACCATTTTGACTTCGTCTTGCCGGTAAGGTCGGTGAGCGGGGCAGCCAAAGCAGCAAAGTTGCTTATGAAGCGGCGATACCAACCACACATTCCCAGGAAGCGCCTGATTTGTTTGGTGGTCGTAGGGGTAGGGAACTCCAATATGGCTCTACACTTCTCTGGGTTGGTACGGAGACACCCATCGCCGACAATCATACCTCGTATACTCTCAAATCAACTTGAATTATTTTTACTTGACCCGGGCATCCTACTGTTACCGGTAAGTTTTTGCTTACTCTTAACTTTTTGGGACCAGATCCACCATATACTTTCATATAATCTATATATTAATCGTAAGGGCAGGAAGTCTGTTAATACCTGATTCAGAATTGTTCAGTGTCGGTTCGACATTGGAAACATTTCGTTTGTTTTCGTGCACTGCTGTCTTTGTGGGACTTAGCATACATCCGAAATGGATGTCACCGCCTTGACCCCGGAGGAAATCGAAATAGAGTTGAGGACCAGCTGGGTTACTCCAGGTCGAAAATTTGGGCGCCATCTGAAACGGTTCATTCAGAAATGAACACGTTCCCGAATTTTCGACCTGGAGTAACCCAGCTGGCAGCTTGGTCCGGCTCGGCTCAGCATAGAGATGGGGGGGGGGTTTGCTGGGTCTCCAGAACGAATTTAAGTTCGCTGCCTTTGTAACGATTCACGAGAGAAAACAAAGAGAAAATGCCGCACCCCCTGCCTCACTTGGCCCACGATCACCCTCCCCGGCGATGAACGACTTTAACGACGCATGGGTATTTGTTTTAATACCCGATAGAAAAAGCAAAATTAAACGATATTCAATTAGGTTTATTAATATTGAGACAATAACATAAGGGTAAAGATTGAACTCATTACATTACTAGGAGTAGAAATGATTTACTTAATAGAAGATGATAATTGGATTTATTCATACCAATGTAATAGGAAGAAGAATGGTTAAATGGTGAAAACCAATATTTATATATAAAAAAAAATAGACATAGATAGAAAAATAGATCATTAAAGCTACTTATCTTAATATGATGAGAAAGTGGTAATTAAAGTTATTCATACTTAATATACTAGGATAAGTAACGATTAAATTCATGAAAACTAATACACTAGGAAAAGTAGCAACTAACTTTATCAAACTATGATAAGGGAAAAAGTAGTAACTAAACTTATTAATAGTGTATAATAAAATAGATAGTAATTAAATTCGTAAATTCGGTGAAAAGATTATAAATGGATTTATTAAACTAATATAATCGATAAGTGGTATCGATAGGTATTAATATTAGTTTAATGTAAAAGCAATAGTTACTTAATAATATTATAATATATAGTAGAATGGTAGTAGTAAAATTCATTAATACTAAGATAATCTAAAAATAGTATCTATAGGTAATGATACTGATCTAATGGAAAAAAAAGCAATATTTCATCCTATTAACACTAATATAAAATAGCAAGGTAGTAGTTAAATTGATTAATACTAATATATGGGAAATCTTACAAAAGAACTCATTAATACAAATGTAAGCGAAAATTAGTATCCATATGTATTGATAATCATTTAATGGAACAGTAATCGGCTCAACGCCTTACTATGGGTACACATTATGCGTGTGACGTGGATCAGCCTCCAGTTATCGGGTCGACCGAGCTCGATGATCCTCCAACCGGTGCTATTCTAGGCAAAGAAGACAAAATGTAATAAACAAGAGAAAAAAATTAGTATCATCTTATACATACTATTCGTCATAATTATCGTAATGTAAACAATTAAGTTTCATTTAGCTAGGTATACAGATATTCAATAAGACAAGAAAAATAATTTTGTTTTTTTTTTCCTTTTGTTTTTTTTTTACGCTGGCCAAAAAAAAAGGAAGTCTTCGTCTCCAGGATGTCCGGGGTATACAAGATGAAGATGAGCCAAAACACTGTCCGTTCTTGTCGATGATGACATCGTCCCAATGCGGAAGTTTTGGTGGTGTCCAGGATGCATTAGTTTGGGCACAACCTGCACTATCGTTCATCAGATTTGTGACTGGAACCTTGTTGCTCAGATAACTTCCAAGCCGCCAAGAAAAGGAAAATGTGAAGTCTGGTCGTTCCTCCGACTTTGCATTTGCAGTTTTCCAACTAAGATAATGGGATAATCGGAAAAGGACTGGACCTTTTTCTTCTCTTCTGTTGGGAATATAATGGTTCAATGCTCCTTTCAACTCTAAATTAATGTTATAGCCGCTCGCATAGATGGAATAACGCTAACAATATTTTATGTTCGCAATAAATTTCTTTTGGGTTATCGCACGTGCAAGGCATCTTTCGGATTTGCGTGGGGTCCCCAATGTGCAGATTAATTTGAAAATTCCGAGTCACTGTTAAATAATATGTTGTGTCATAGCAGCACCTTTTTTTGCTGCGGAAAAATTTATTTATTAGTCTGGCGAATAAGCGAAACTTCTGATAAACTTTTAATAAACTTTGATGAAATAGAATACATGCTATAATTTATTAATAATCATGTTAAAATTTTGAGTGTTGCAATTTTGGGGTTTATTTATTTTGACACTGCAATAACTTTTGGGCAATTGATTCAAATACTAATCCGAGATCACCATATACGAATTTCACGGATGGTTGCAGATTAAAATCGCAGTAAATTAATGACTACTGCAGCAAACAGATAGCCGGTCTCGAAGTAGAAGAAAATAACACAACTCACTATGGCCGTGTTTGCTGTTCGCAGTCGTCTTTTCACAATTCCGATGACTTTGCATATCGAGGCGGCCACGCTTTACAAAACCGTTTATCCGAGTTTGTAGCACGAAGGTTTATGTACATATATACTCTGGCGGTCGGTATATCATTCACACACAGGATTCATGCGGTTTATTTAAGGCTTAATGGCGTTGCTTATGGCAAAGAAATGTAAAGTCTGGGCGCTCCTCCGACGTTGCATTTGCATTTTTTCCAATTTAGGATAGTTAACCAAAAAAAATTTCCAGCGTGGGTCTGATACCGAGAAACACGACTCGATATCGCCACTTGACATTGTAATCACTTTTTTGGCAATCGTTTTGATTGCTAATCCGAGATCACCATAAACGAATTACCGGATGGTCGCAGATTCAAAATCGCAGTCAATTAATGACTAACACTCGTATATACTAATACTCAAAAAAATAAGGCGAAAATGGTTTTTTTTTCGCTCGTTGGTCTCCTCCATCCACACACTCTGCTCGGTCACCGGAAACTGACCACCACCAACCCAAACCTCGCCATGACAACCTCCTGTCAGTTCTGCCAACTTAGTGATGAGTAAAAACCCATGTCGAGCCTATTGCGTTTACACGATGAATTTTACTTTCCAGTGAAAATCGCATTGAATAATTGGAATGACCGTCGACGAAGACGGTCGTTACAATAGGTTAGCTCGAGTGTGCAAGAATTAATTTAGTCGTTCTATTTACAAAAACATAGCTTATGTTGCATAGTTTAACTTAATTGTACAACACGCGCCTAAGTGTTGTGAATTGAATCATAGTTCTGTTTGCTGTGACGCAGCCGCTGCAGGAAGCGCAAAACATATGCTGTGAAGTCTTCACGTTTTTTACATTGAATCTGGATGTTACAGATAAAAAAAAACACCAAACTAATTTTCTAAAAAAATTGCACGAATGTACATATATTCAAAATGAAAAAAGGCAAGCAATTGACTACCTACCGGACTCAATTGATCGCTTATCAAATACTTGATTATTTATTTGACTTGATTATTCTACTTCCCATGCAAAAATACGCATCTGCTGCACATCCCCTGCTATATCTGCTGACACCAAGCAGACCTCATAGTCTCATTTTTTACGACAATTTTACTCGTCTCATCGTCATGCGACATTGTGAATTGGGAGCTGTTTTTTATGCAATACCACTTTTACTTTCTTTTACATAGTAAAAGGTAGTATAGTAATCATGAAAATTTTCGAACTCGGGATTTTTTCAGATGTACCCATTACCGGTATCTCCTGAGTCAGAAAAAGCGCTAATTAAAAAATCTCTGTCTGCCAGTTTAGTTCAGCTGTCTGTGTCCACTCTACAGCCCAGACGACTGAACTTATCGGGATGAAGAAGAAGGGGCCAGATGATTTTGACGGAAATCTGACAACCGGATGTGACAGTTTACTTAGACAGTTTTTCGAGTTTTTGCAAGCAACTCAAAAAGTATAGCACTTAGAAGAAATATATTAAGTACAAAAGAAATATAAACAAAAAAACAACAAAAAACAACAAACATTTACTAAAGATTTCCGTAAAAGAAAGTCGTGTTGTGCCCACACCTCAATTTTTTCAAAACTACAGCTTAAATGTTAAAATATAATAAATTTTAATAAGTATTGGTTTGCAGTTTTAAATCAATCTTACGGCTTTACTATTATTTTCAATTAAAATGAGAAAAAAATGTAGTGCCATACGGTCTTTAGTAATATTTTAAAGTAAGGCAAAATTTTTCATATAAATTCTCTAATAACCAAAAGTATACTGAATTCCACTATAAATGCTGAAATATAAAAACACATACGAAGCACTGCAGCCCAACAACAAAACAACCCCAAACGTAAAGCAAGCAGCGCTGCCCACAGTGCACAGCGCACAACGCACGCAGAACACAGTCATTATAATATGAAATCATCTGATGCCGGGGAAAAGAATTGTATGGGAGCCCCTCTACCCCGCGACCTGATCACTCTCAAATTTTAACAGAAAGTATTGTCACATCTGTGCAAAAATTTCATTAAAATCGGGCTTTGGGAAGTGCGTTAAAAATAAATCACAAGATCTGACCAGCCAGCCAGCCAGTCGGCCAGCCAGAGAATTTAAAAAAACAACCCAAAAAATACAATTTTTCATGTAAATTCTCTAATAGGAAATGGGTATGTGTTAAAATTTGAAGAAAACCGCGCTAATTTTTAAAAAATTTACATGGACACCACACGGGGTCAGGGCCCGATCACTCCAACAAACTTACAAAAAGTTTTGTCCATCAGTGATACACATGTGTTTAAAATTTGAAGAAAATCGAGCTAATTTTTAAAAAATTTATATGGGCACCGCTCGGGCCTCAGGGCCTCACTCCAAAAACTTTACAAAAAATGTTGTCCATCCATGTATATAAAATTTAAAATTTAAATAATATCGGGTTAATTTTTTTGAAAAATTTTTATGGGCCCCGGCCACCAAAATTTTTACAAAAAGTGTTGTCTATCGGAGATACACGTATATAAAATTTAAAAAAAAATTGGGTTAATTTTTTTAAAAACATGTGCCCGGGGTGTCCAATTTTTTACAAAAAGTTTTGTCTATCGAAGATACACATGTGTATTAAATTTGAAGAAAATCGGGTTAATTTTTTTTAAAAATTGTATGGGGCCCCATGAACCCGGGCCCCGGGTCACAAATGTTTTTACAAAAAGTGTTGTCTTTCGGAGATACACATGTGTATTAAATTTGAAGAAAATCGGGTTATTTTTTTAAAAAAAAGTTATGGGGCCCCACGAACCCGGGCTCGGGTGTTGTATATTAGAGATACACATGTGTATAAAATTTGAAGAAAATCGAGAAAAATTTTGTAAAATATTTGTAGGGGAGCCCCCCGACCCCGTGGCCCGAGGGGCCTCAAATCTCCGATGACAACCTATTGCAATTTGGAAGTGATCGGGACCCAAGGCCGGGGACTCCCATACAAATTTTTAACACATGTGTATCTCCGGTGAAACAGGTTTTGTAAAAGAAGTAAAGGGGCTCTAATATTATTTTTTTTCCAAATTAACCCAGTTCAAACTTTGCACACATATATATCTCCTTTTAGAGAATTTACATGAAAAATTCTAATTTTTATGGGTTGTTTTTTTTCTCACTGTCATATAGCGGGAGGAAGATCATTTTTACTTCTCAAAATAGCCTGCTTCTAATCTATTAAACCGGAGTATACGACTGTACAAACTGGTAAATTCACAAAAACGCACTGAAAAAAATCTTTTGTCATGATTATTAGCTTCGCCCTTCAGCCTCGCAATTAACTAAATAACATTGTACTATCAGTATATTTATCTAACAAGAGGAAATAAGATAAATAACGTAACTAAGTTAGACCTTCTAAATAAAACTGCCAAGTAATTCAATACTTCACAAACAATCATTTAATGAATGAATTGGAAGCAATTAGATAATGACTCTAATTAAACAATAGGAATAGGTTAATTTTATTAAAGTTTGAAATTTTTGAAATCATAAAGTGTAGTATTTGATTATGACACTCGGAAGATCAATGGTTTTCATTTTAGATACTCATTAATGCTCAAATTTAGAGTAAAACTGTATTCGAAAATTATTTTTTATTACAGTTCAAATTCTTAAACGAAAGTTGTAAAAATTGGATTCTTATTTCCTCTGTATTTGAATAACTTCTTGGTTCAACAGAAGAACGTATTTTGTACAAAGCAGATATGTACTTATAAATTTATTTGTAGCTTACGTAAATCGTCAACTTTTTATCAATGAAAAATAAACAAAACCAAAAAACTTTGTTGATCATAATTTTGGTGGGGGTGTCGTTCCTACTTAAACGAAATAAAATCGAAATCGTAATCACCAGCAAGAATTTTATCTCTAACATCTCTTTCTAATTATTTTAAATCTTTAAAATAACAGCAATAAAGTGGTTACAGTTGAAGTACCTAGTATTTACGTAGCTCCACAAATACATTAGTACTGCATTACCGACATGGTGATTTGTATCTTGCGTGCTAGTCTGTTTGTTGTGATGTGTGATTGCAGAGAAATTTTGCTGTGTACGTTCATGGTCCACTGACCAGCAATTCTGGCACTAAAGTAAACGCAGGTTAATCCAAATTCGGAATTACAATTGCCTGGGTATAACATTTTTTTATACTACGCCGAGTCGCAATTCATGGCCGTAGTGATGTTGCTTTTCAACTTCAATCTTAATTCAGCCAAGGTTCCAATCTGGAATTGAATCTCATATGGCTCAAAGTAAAGGTTCAAAGGCTGAAAATTACACAATCAATCTACACAGCTATTATATCTTAACTAGAGTGGCGATAGGGGTTGTTCCGTGGAATGTCAACAAACTTTATAGACATTATGATTGACAGATTTTCAAGGTCAATGAAAAAATGTGTTGCTCCCAGTGGCAGTTAGATTTGGTATTTCCTCGCAACAACATGTTTATAGTAGTTTTGTAATAAAAAACACATGTACAAATATTATATAAATTGTGAATAACTGTGGTTAATCAATTATAAAAGTTAATTAATTGTGTTTTTTTTCAAATAATGGTCGTCATTTTGAGCAGACTACATCGGAAGGAAGGTGTGTTGAGTTATTTTAAATGTTCTTTCCAGAATTTTTGACATTGCAAATCATTCCGTCAACACCTTGGACTTGTTCTTTACCTCAAATCCTAATAAAAACACCGTTAATGTATTATCGCCTCTAGGATCATCTGCCATTTCGTTAAATGTTCGATGGGGCATTGTTCCGTGATAGCGACGTGGATGTCCCTGATACGATTACAAACTTATCTCTTATTGGTATGTGTTCCTTTTACCCTTTCAGCAATAAATTCGTCAAACCAAAGGAAGATGTATGGTATGATTTAAGCTGTTAAGAGAACTCTAGGATTAGATAGGTGTGCTTTCGATGAGGAAAACCGAACAAAATTTTGATGAGCCAGAAATGATTGCAAGTCCACCTTCGGCGTGTCAAATTAGCCAATGACTAAGAATAGAGGCAAAAAATTATACAAAAGTAGTAAAAATTGCAGGCATCCTTTCTCAAATGGACATCTTTTTGTAAAAATTTTGGAGTGATCAGGATAAGGGGACTTCCAAAACCTTTTTTTTCATGTACATGTTACCCGATGTTATTCAAACTTTGCACACATATGTATCTCCTATTAGAGAATTTACATGAACATTTTTATGGGCTGTTTTTTTTAAGTATATAATATTATTATCATATTATGCTATGAATTAACATACGCATAATGATTCTTTAAGCAACTGCATTAAGTTTTAATTTAAAAACAAAACGTCAATTGTTATTATTTGCAAAGTAAGAACATTGCAAGCACTGCGTTCCCATTAGGTCACAGGTCTAAATACATATATAGCTCAATCTCAAACATTTAGGTACATCATTTAGCGACGTCTGCCACCCGCCAAGCTATGCCTACTTATATAATCGCTTTCCGTTTATTCTCCAGTAACTCTACCCGGCAATTAGAACGCATTGCTTAGTGAGCCCCCCCCCCCCCCCCGTATGAATAAAAAAGCAAAAGCTTGTATCTGCAATATAGCAGTAAATTGTTATTGGAGCAATAATTTATACGAATGTTGGACAGATATGATATGGACAGCTATGCTTAGTTAGACCATACATTTTATAACAATTTATTGCAAATTAATACGCAGATTTTTTAAGGAACACCTAAAGCTTTGTTTGCATTATGAATTTGAAAACATTAAATTTTCATTTGTGTCTACTTTAAGTATGATGTTTGCGACAGTAGATTATAATCCGGTAAATAATTTTTATAAATATGAGATTTTGTTTATTATATTATACTCAAATTGACGCAGTTTTAAAATATTACATAGACTTTACGATACTTGTTGTTAAATATATGTTACCTAATAGGTATTTGCGGTTTTTTCCTCTCTTATTGCTCTCTATATACACCATAAAGTAGATAGAAATTTTTAAATTGGCTTTTTTTCCTTCTTTCGCAATGGCTTTCGGTGAAAAAAAAAAAGACCAAATTTGTATTAAAAGATTAAAAAAAAACTGTTCAAATTACAAATCAATCTCTACACAGCTTATGAAAGTGACGCAAACTTTGCTGGGTACTAAATTGTTTACATCTCTAATGAAAGCGACATTTTATGGTCATTTTGTTGCCGGTGAAGATCAAGTCAAAATTATTCCAACTCTGGAAAGGTAACTATTGAATATTTCTAAACATTTTTACTAATGAATTTTTTCTTTTGCTTCTTTTTCTTTTTCATATTGTATTTATCACATTCCTGTGCCTCCCACAACTACATGCGTTTGCGGTTAATGCTTTATTGCTTTATCAATGTTTTCTTTATTTATTGGCTATAATTTTCTAATGAATTGGCTACATTTAATAATTGGCTTTATTTTCGAAATAATTTTTTAACCCCCCACATTTTTCGTATTTTCTGAAATTCCAAAATTTTTATTATAAAAAATTTAAAACAAATACAAAATCATAAAAATCCGAAAAGTTGATGAAAATTGCCAAAGCTTTGCTGGGCGGAAAACTATTTGATATATTGATGAAGTCGACATTTTATGGACATTTTGTAGCCGGAGAGGATCGCCACTCAATTGTCCCAAAATTAGAAAGGTTTTATTTTATCCATTATTTATTTTTTACAATATGTATTTATATTCCCAAAAGAATTAACTCTTTTTTATGTATGTCCTTACTTTAAACACATTAAGGTAACTATGTATATTGACTACATTTTTGAAAATCAATCCTGCTTTTCCAACTTAGCTCCATACCTCAATCCAAAATTACACTTGATTTAATTAACGTACTTAGAATGTAATTGTTATCTGATAGATTGATTTGTATCCATTTTAATTCTAAAATGAAACTTTTAAGAAATGTTTTTTTACCAGCGCCAAATAAGTACATGCACGTAAAAATTAAACTCATTTGTCAATGCATAACCTACATGTGATACACATATAAACAGTGGCATCAAAGTAAAAAGATTCATCAATAAACTAATTCTAAACAACTAACTTAAAATGTGAGTAATCACAAATGCAAATCTTCGTTTCCGTGCATTTTGTTAAAAGATTATAACTATGTGTCAACAAACTAAAAAAATGTTCCTCCGTCTGCCGAATGCACCGGCCCCGGAGAGGAGTTTCTATAAATGCTTGGTGGTTTCTACGTCTGGTGACTGCGGAGAATGATTGAGCTTAGGAGGTAATAGAAAGTTTGCTTAGGATGATTGTCTTGTTAAAACATCCAATGTCTGTCTGGGCAATCTTCATCTGCATGTCGGCGTCGACTTTTGACGAACAAAAGTGTTGTAGTCAACATTTTCACATGGGACATTTGTTCTGTTTGGATAGTTATTTGTAGATTAAGTTAGCTTAGGTTTCGATGGCTGTACACTTAGATCCGGTTACTTGCGATACCAAACGATCTTATCCTTTTCCCCTTTTAAATAATTCATTCTGAGATTTTTGTATTTTGTTAAGTGTTTCGCACTTTACTGTGGTAGAGGTCCGTTTATGTAATAACCTAGATGCTTGCACCTTCTGTGTTCTAATGCAGGACAGGAGCAGATAAACTGAAGTAAAGTCTCCTCCTTCTTCATGTCCTTACAGATTTTACATGAGTCATTAAATTCCAGACCCAGCCTTCTCGCATGAACCCAAAAAACGCAGTTTCCTGTGAGTATCAACTCTTGTCTTTGCAGGGAAGTAAACGCAGGAGAGCGCCTGAAGTTAAGTTTTGGTTAAACTTGTCTTGCTTTGCTACATGTGAGGATGTTCGTGCACAACATTTGCGAATGCTTCCGCCTCTTTCCGTAGTTCACTCCTTCTTTATGTCGTAAAGTAAAGTAAATATGAATAAATTTGTCAAAAGCTGGCCAACACACACTTACTCCATACGTAAGTACAGGAGTCGAATTACCACATACGTGACCGAATAATACTGGATAGACCTCTACACGCAGGATGAATTCCACAGGGGGGAAATCGAGTTCTTGGTGAGGGAAACGAAGAGCGCGGAATGAAAAGGAATAAAATCATCCCCCTTTGCCGAAGTGGAATAACGAAAATGAAAACACATACACACACAAATTTTCATATTTAAGGCTTTGACAGAAATAGAAACAATGAAAAATGGTTCATACATACACATTCTTCACCCAGCATAGTTCATCCCGTGTGTGTGTGTGGAATAAAACTGGTTTTCCTCCCGGTAGAATTAGGCTCGTGTGTCGTGGCCCAATAATGTTGATTTGGCCTGATCACTTACGTAAACGAGTGACGAGTAGCGAATCATCCCAATGTAGATACTCGATCACTCGTTAACGTATGGATTTCGTTCACTCATTATGTGATGTCGAAATTCGACCCCAGGTTTTACTACGGGAGTATAAGCCAGTGTACCAGAACCGGTTTTAACCCCCATCTTTTCCCAATTGCATGAGTACAGACCTTATTTAATCTTTCCAAAATGTTCAGCTTTCAACTTACATACCTGCTGATTCCGTCGTCTAAAATAATGCCCAAAAATCTTGCTTTATCAATAAAAACTATTCTGGAGTAGAGGGGGAAATGGCCGGAATTTTGTATTTCCTAGTAAAGAGGACTAGCTCTATCTTGGTTGAGATGACTTTAATCCACATTTGCTGACCGATTTTGAGTCGATTGACGGGAAATTCCACACTACATCTTTAATCGGTTCAAGTATTTTCCTGAGACAGTTATTGCTAGCCATATGATATCTTGCTGCTTCCGGAATAAAGACTACCTTGACTTCCGTCCAATTCCTAGGAATGTATATCAGCTTTTGCCACGTTTTAAATTTTATATTTTAGCCAGGGGAGAATAATCGAGTGGTTCTGTATTTCCACTGGTACGATCCGGTCTGAGACTGCTGATGTAAAAGGCTTGAACACGTTAAGCGCCCACTGCATCCGCATTATTAAGGATATCCTCCATGCATAGCAAGTGGGCTCCTCTATGAGTACTGAGCTCCACAACGTCCCTAACAACTAGTCGAATCTGAAGAGTGAGTCTCAGGGTAAGTTCCTTGAAGCTGTCGATGAATGATGATGATTCTCTTAGAATCCCCCCATGTTATCACAGAAAATCTCC
Organism: Nephrocerus scutellatus; assembly: GCA_947095585.1. Classification (NCBI taxonomy): domain Eukaryota; kingdom Metazoa; phylum Arthropoda; class Insecta; order Diptera; family Pipunculidae; genus Nephrocerus; species Nephrocerus scutellatus. Next base: position 92,129,458 of record OX352763.1, read on the forward strand.
AAAATGATCTTTGTGCAATCCTTAGTTCTCTTTTGTGCAGTATTGAGTTCTTCTTACAGGAGTTTTGGTCTCCGGTAAGGCCCTTCTACTTGCTTTCTCAGAGGTCTACAGTGCGTAGGACTATGGTTTTTCTTTACCTCTTCTTTAATATAGAGCACGGAGCATTCCAAGTAGAAATTGTAGACGCTATTGACAGTATCCACCAAACAAAGCAGTCTAGTTCATCCACTGTTTCCGAGTTTATCTAACATTTTTCTCTATAAGCCCCAGTTTTTCATCCTAAGTAATCGCATACTAAGCGAATTCCTCTTGCATAAATTGCAATTTACCTCCTCGTAAGTTCGAAAAAATACAAAAACGGATAATTTTAATTAGAATGAAAATTCAGAAAAACGATAGAAAATAAATATAACTTTTTCCTCGTTTAGACATAAACCTTTTTGGGCCGAAGATAATCTCATGCTTTATAATTTTAAATAAGTTAATGCCAACAAACTAATTTTGTTATTTAATAATAACCTAACACCATCGAACTTCAATAACAATTTTTCGTCAGGTTGTCCGCTTTAATTTATGTTAAATAATATTTGGCGAATTTATTTAACAGCTTGATATATACAAAATTTCTTAATAAATATATTATACACGTCTCTAAATAATTCATATATATATATATATATATATATATATATATATATATATATATATATATATATATATGTGTGTAAATATAATTATTATCTACTTTAATTTTATTGTGATTTTATTGACTCAGTATTCAAAACTTATGCCGTAATGTAATTTTTAGATTGCGATCATTCGGTGTGAAGCCAATTTTGGACTACTCCGTTGAAGAGGACCTTTCCCAGGAAGAGGCCGAGAAGCGTGAAGTGGAGTAAGTCTTCAAAAGGCTAATATGTGATTATAATACTTATACATATCGTGTATTTCAATTTCAACCATTTTTTCATACAGATCATCTGTATCTAGTGTTTGTGATACTCAGGATGCAGAAGCCATGCCCCAATATCACGTTGATAAGTCGTTTGCTGATCGTCGATACAAAGTCAGTAGTGCTAGAACTTATTTCTATCTGAACGAAGCCACTTGCGAACGCAATATGGAGGTCTTTATTAAGTGTCTTGAAGCTGTTTCCGGTAAGAAAATTACGATAATTTATAGAATTATGTTATTTTAATTCAAAATATTAACATACCTATGCACAAGTCTTGTATTCGCCTCAGTTCATAATAACCTGTTTTTCATTTTGTATTAATAAGTAAATTGAACCAACCACTCAAAAGTCAAGTCTCCTACTCTCTATTTGCAACTTTAAAAATAATGAAAAAAGCGATTGGCTTAAAACTGGAACCTTAATTTTTTCATGAATTTTCAAAATTTTAATTTAAATTTTTCATTACTTTACGAGTTTTTAAAAAAAAAATACCCTAGCGCATACGGCAGACACTGCGACCTAAAATATCTATTGTATCTTATGGTGTATTTACTATAAGAGAGGTAACACCTCCCTAGTGAGGATAGTATATCCTAAGTGGTAGAATTTCTCAACTTCGCTGTCGAGCATATTTCGTTATGAAAAATGCGTCTCCTTAACCAAAGTAGTTCTGGGTATTCACAGGGAATATGCTCGGATGACTCATAATCTTCCGAGCAGGCACCGGTGACACCGCAAGTCACAATTACCTGTTAGAAAACGCACCAGCTTCCTAATGTTATCCCTATTTAGATTAAGGATTTCCTTATAGGAAAATGACCTGATTAATGGTTTGGACTGTCTCAGCCGCGGAACGTTATACCAGTGGGCCAGATGAAGTTTGTGTTCCCAACAATTTATCAGTGCTGTAGCGGCAGCCGAGTTGACACCACAGTAGGGTTCAGGTCGTACTAACGAAGATTCCGAGCCAGCACTAGCTAGTTCATAAGCAGATTCGTTGCCTGAAATTCCCTGAAGGCCAGGGACACAACCGATTGTATCCTCTGTTGTGTCTGTTGCAGTGCATCGTAGCAGTTTTTGACTGATAACGAGTCCATTAAGTTGGAAAACAGCTCTTTTAGTGCTGCCTGGCTATCTGAAAAGATCTATATTATAGCGCCCTTGATTCATTTACTAAGGTTAATTCTGGAGCAGATCTCAATGGCATGGATTTCTGCTTTTTCCCATTGGTATTGAGACTTTGGTGTTGGGTCCAAAGACACCAGCTTCAACTCTAGTTTCCATCTTTAATCCATCTGTGAACCAGACCAGACCTCTAGCGTCCAGTGCCGGAACACCATCGCACCAGTTTACCCGGTCCAATATTTCTACCTCAAATTTTCTTCCGAAACACTCCCTGATCATAATGTCGAACTTTTCTCTTTTAGGAATGGAGTCAAGAATTTTCAGGCAACCCACATAGTCACTCGGTTTATACCAGTATTCTAGTTGCAGCTTAATAGCGCATCTAACACACGTCTTCTTGATGAAGATTTGCAAGGGTGAAAGCCCTACAACAGCTTCTAATGCAGTCATGTGGCAGGTGCGCATAGCACTCGTTATACCTAGACAGGGAATTATTGGTAGCTTCTGAAGCTTAGTTACTACTGTCCATTTAAGAACTTTCGGATGGCCACGTACGTGATAATAGGTCTCACCATTATTGTACACATTCAATGTAACATTTTAGGATTTAGATCCCAAGTTCTGCCGTAGAGGCGTCTGCTGGCCCACAAGGCCCTACTAGCGCTTGCGATGGCGGATTTGATATGAGAATTCCAGTATAGCCGTTTATAAAGGATGACGCCGAGATATTTAACTTCACTGGAAAAATTTAATGTTGTGCCTTTGATGCCCAAGTCTTCTTTTCCTGAAAGGCACTAGAACTGTTTTGCAAGGATTGATGGACAGTCCTTCTCTGCTGCATTGTTCTAAGACGTGTAGTAAAGCACTTTGCATGACACTAGTGTTAGTCGTACAGTGCTTACCACTTATACAAATCGCCAAATCGTCCGCATAACCAACTGTAAAGATCGACTAGAAGATTGTCAATAACTAGACCTCATAGAAGGGGAGAAAGCACTCCTCCTTGGGAACATCCCTTAACTGCAGTCACGGACACAGACAATCCTCCCGAGGAGGAAATAATATTTCGACTTTCAGGCTCGTAATCTTCCGAGCACTTCGACTTCGATACCTCTGCTACAGATTGCCCTTGAAATAGAGTCGTAGCCAGTGTTATCGAAAGCGCCTTCAATGTCGAGGAAGGCACACAGCCACCTCCTTGGCAGGAAAAGTTCCTTCTATCTTCTTTAGAAGATAGTGAATGAGACTTCTTTTCTTTTGCGTTTCCTTTACGCAAACCGACTTGAGTGCAGAGAGTGCAGTTAGACAATTCTAACCGGTCTCTAATATGAACATCAATAAGTATCTCCATGACCACAGTTTGTCTGATCCCTTTATGGATTCGTGCCGCTACTGGCATTTCGACAATGTTTTCTCAACATTTCCTTAATGTTGCACGTTTGGATCGTCTTAATTCAGAGTTGTTCTCAGTTAGGGCGAACCTACATTCGTCCCAACTCTTCGTGTGTTTAGCAGAGTTGAAGAGTTTTCTTCCATTTGCACAGACTGGTTTAAGCGACACAACTGTCATGATAGGAAGTAAGCAACACATCATTGGTATGTTGCTTCATCTAGGTCCACTGTTGACTCTATAGGTGTGACAAGCATATCCAATTTAGAGGCGACAGATACAGATTCCAGTCCGTAGACTTTGGATCATATCTAGAAGAAGCATGTGTCAGTTTGTCGGGAATGTCAAACCTGATGTGCTGGTGGTTTGACAGCGGGGCTTCGTTAGACTCATGCCAGTTTCCAACTAGGTTGGAGATAAATGGACTGGCGAATGTGATGTCGAGTACTACCTCGCGAATCGCATTTATAAAAGTATGTTTAGTGCCCTTATTTAGGATTTCTACATTACTACTTACAAGATATTCTAAAAGACACTCACCCCTTTTATTTATGCCACTGCTGTCCCAGACCTCATGATGTGCATTGGCATTGCATCCTATGAGGTACTGGAGGTTTCTACTACGGCAGTGGTCTATAAGCTCGTGGACCTTTGTTGGCGGAATGTTGTCGTCATCGTCGGGAAGAAGCAGTGCCACCAAAAGTCCACGCTTTTAAAGATTAACTTAACCAATGGTTATATTATCCTCGGCGAAGCGTTTCTTAAGGGTAACGGACGCACCCATCGCGTGTTGCAGGTTTGCCTGTAGCACCCTTATAGTGCTGGATGCTTTAGCTTGCCGGAGTAATTGGGCTTTTTTAGGGACTTTCCCCTACGGCGAACGGTCAAGTTACGTTGACACAATGATCTGTCCTTACCCGACTTAAGCTGGTCGTGGGACCTGCTTACTTCATTTGATTCCGCTGTGATCAGCATGCCCATCGGCTCACTTAGTCCACTCTTGGCTCTTATCCTCTCAAACTTCGAGCACATCCACCCACTCGGTTTATAAGTGATGATTAATTCTACTCCCTCGTACTCTTATTTCATTTCCTTGATCGAAGGGCCAATGTTGGATATTTTTAACGTTATTTATTGTAAATCTCAGCTGCCTATTATTATCCTTGAATATATTACATGTTATTTTTAAATTGTGTCACAAATATAATTCAAGTGAACGATAATCTAACTTCCAAGTATCATCCTTGCAGGTTGTAGTATGTATTATCTAACTTCCATTAAATTAATTTCTAACCACATGGTATAAGGCTATAAAAATCACTTTAAATATCCCTTTTACCTTCTATATTGTGACAGAGATCTCAAGTTTATTTGTCGTACTAATACGACGTACTTAATGGCAATCAGCCAAATTTTACGCTCAAGCTTGCTGTTACCAAACATTAAGTACACACCCATATGGGTTAATTTATTTTCTTCTGTAACTAAACAACAAAAAGATCTCTCGTTTAAGTGCTAATATAACGCGTTTAACTTTCGAGGCCAAAATATATATAAAGACACGACTGAATTGTTTTGGCACGTTGAAGTGTCAACCATTGAAAAAGTTTTTCTTTTTATATAGCAATAAACAAACGACGAAAATTATGTCAAAGAAATGAATATTATTAATGTGTGTCTACGTATTAATATGGCTCTGAAAACATAATTTTTCAAGATGCTCAGTGTTTTTTTTGTTTTTGATTTTTAAAATCTAGAAATGTGGTTGATACGTTTTTGCATAAATTGTTCTGTCTTTCATAAATAAGTATCTCTATGGTTAAAAATTGGTAATCTGATAATGATGGTAGAAATTCACACTAAACTTCAAATTATTTCGAAGTGTCTTTGTATATTCTGATGTGTAAATTAATTGTACACGAATTTTTATGCAGTTTGTTGGTAGTAACAATTAGCACATGTTTAAAGTAGGTATTGCATTTTTAAACGAGGAAAGCGAATAGTTAAGTACGTCAGAGGAAAAGCTCCAAAAAAACAAACTAATGACATTTTTTTGCTAGGCACGAACAAACAAATCATATCAAAAAATTAATTATACTTTACAAGAACGCGCCCCTCTGCATATGTATGTTTTATTAATTTATAGTCAGTGGAATCAGAAATTTCAATTAAATTAGATCAATTCTTTTCTATGTTTTGTTAACTAATTACACTCATTGTAGACAATTAAATAGTATACTTATGTCTACGTAAGTAGTAAGTAGAAATCCATAATAGAACGACGTTTTAGCTTAGAGAAACCCTAAAACAGTGTAAAACCAAAAAACTGTCACATACATCGTCGTCTCTAAAAGTAGGCACACCTTGAATTTCGTTTGTTGCTTTTGTTACTCTATTTGGTGCATTGATGGTATATCGACGCCATTTATGTCGAATTCTTTGGGATTCCCACAAAAAGAGCATTTATATTGTTGTGAACTCATTTGTAGTGGGGTTTTTTAACAAAACATTTTGTTATTGGTTACGTTTTATGTTAGGCGACACGTTGTTTGCTGTGGAGGGGATCTCCCGAAAGATCTTGTTTGTTCTTAGAGTTGCTATTTTCTCTTTCTGTGCCGAAAGAATTCAACATAAGCCATATAATTTTGCTATTCATTTCATTTAAAATACACTTAAGCAGCAATTGGCTGTTAACATCGCGAGAGTTAAGAATTTATTAAAAAGCATTCTATAACCCCAGGCCAAACGACAAGGCATATGCCTATTATTTTCTGCAACACTAAATTGGGGTTTGGTAATTAGTAAACTAATTACTGCAACGCTTAAATGGAATAAAGCTCTTTAATATTGAGGATTAATATATATATGTTGTGCTATGTTCATCTGTGTGTCAGTATTTATAGAGGATAGTGTTAAATTCATTATGCACGCAATCGGATACTAAAATAGCTTTCAGTGTCACAAGGAAATGAAATTGAAAGTGGGGATACTGCAAACACAGCACGTCCTCATAAATACTCTTCTCTTCAACGTTCATGCTCGGCACGTAGAATTAACCACTGCCAACTTTATGTGTTTTTCAGCACAGATGTACATGATTTTGCAGGCTGGCGTGAAGTAGTCTCGAGTGCATTTATCACTTGACTTATGTAAGTTTTTCTGGTAGAAATCGATAACTCTGATGAGAAATTAAAATTTTGACAAAATATTGTGTTTAGTTAACATTCGAAATAATTTATAAAAAAGTTTCAGTGGTTGGTTCAATTATTTTCATTGATTTTTTTTTCAAATGTACCCATATTTAAGATTTATAATTTGTTAATATTTTATATTCGCATTGGCATTCCTTCCTTTCTTATTGGATTCAATACTAACAATTCAACAACCGATTGAAAATTGTACTTCTTACTAACACGGCAAAACCCTCGCATTTTCCCTAATTACCAAACTCAAAATTTTTCAAAATAACAAACAAATATATGAAAAAGAGTACGATGCTCAAAGTACCCCTCGAAAACCTGCGGAGGGTAAGCTTCTTAATATTTTATTTGATTTTATGTTTTCTCATTTGAAATGATTTATCTATTTAATCCTTAACCCAAGCATATTATATAGGTGCGTATTTTTTTTATTTAATTGTATTCAAAATAAAAAAACTCAAATATCCCTATCCCTTTGCTCTTTATTAAATGAGTGCAAGATTAATACCATGCTAATTAATTAATTTCATAAAAATTCCCTAATCGGAGATGTGTGCAATGTTTTAATAAAATCGTGTTGATTTTGAAGAAATTTTTATAAGAACCCTTCTTAATTTTTATAAAATATGTTGTGTTGTCATCAAAGATACACATGTGTGAAAAGTTTGAATAAAATCGGGTAAATTTTGGCAGCCCTTCGATCCTGGGGTCCGATCTCTTCCAAATTTATAGAAAGTGTTGTCATAGAAGATACACATGTGTGCAAAGTTTGAATAAAATCTGGGTTTAGGAAGTGGATAAAAAATTGATCACGATTTGAATTGATCTGTAGCGAGATCAGTTCGATAACCCAGTACTCCGAAAGATCTTTCTGTTCCATAAAGGGTGGTTTGCTCTGAGTGAGGAGTCTTATAGGACCGGGCATTTGCACAAATAGTGGATGAGAATTTCTTTTCATTTCCCTCCTTACAGCTCCTGCAGAAGGTGTTATATGGAATACCCAGTTTAACAGCATGGCTACCCACTGGCGAGTTTCCCTATTTATAGTTTGAATTTTGGCATTATCCCTCTGAGACATGGAGATCAACTCGGTGGTTCACCTTTTATTGTAGGAGGGTTATAACGCTTTTGATATGGCGCGGGTAGTCAAATTGCCCCACCTTAGTTGTGACCTAGTAGTAACAAAATAAAGAATTAGTATATGGAATGAACTCATTAGAACGCTGACTCTTTCCGTAGATATCATTACTCTCTACTTTACTGTGCACACCATGGATTTAGCTTATCGATACCAGTTCTAATTCGCACTTGTTTAACTAATTTGAATTTTTGATGGTCGCATAAATGGATTTGATTGAAGATTTTCTGTCAATACTTCTAACTTGTGCGGTACTTTACCCTAATGTCCTTATTGCTAAGATCTTCACCTTAAAGATGCTATTCGAGTCAGAAAGCCGACTCCAACCTTTAGCTTGGTCCGTCAATGTAGATTGTCACGTCAAACTGCCTCATTACTCCCCCGTCCTTCTCGGCACCAAAGTTGGTGTTGTAGCTCAGATTGAGGGTGCAGTAGTCAGTAGAAGATGGTATCATACCTCCTAGTACAGTTTGCAGTATACTGCAGTGCATAAGTAAGATGCAATTTACTCCATAAGTAAGATGTGTACAGCCAAAGGATCATCTAATAATGGTTTGAATAATGGCATAGAGAGTCAAGAATGTTTTCTTAGCCCTGAATTCCAGGGTTGCCTGTGAGCTGAGCTTTCCATCCAGGATGACACCGAAATTTTTAGCGTTTTGGACTTATTCACTAACATGGCAGCTGCCCAGATTAAGAATAATTATTCTGCTACTAAGAATGGAGATCTATTACTTTAGGAAGCACTTACAGCTGACTGTGAGAGCTTTATATTGTTTATAGTTAAACGAGGCCTCAATCATGTGCGCTACCTCTTGGAGGGTTGTATTTTTAAATTCACTACATTAACTTCGCGTGCCCGTGGCTGGCTGGCTGGCGGACTGGCACACCAAATCTTGTGATCAATTTTTAACCCACTTCCTAAAGCCCGATTTTATTGAAACTTTGCACACATGTTATCTCCCGTGAGCCACGGGCTCATATTTTACAAATATTTTACTAAATTACCAGATTAAATAACATCATTCTGATTAACACCTGCAAGGACGCTATTACATTGTAACATTTATATATTTAAAATCTTTGGTAATCTACACTAATATTATAACGACTGGACCGATTCCAAAAATTATTTCGACAATGAACATCGCTACGAACATCACGCTGCGCACATACGTACTATAATCTATATATATAATAAAATAACACATACAAATTAAAATTTTTCGTGTAAATTCTCTAATTGACACACAATGTGCAAAGTTAAAATAAAAACGAGTAACATTTAAAAAACAAATTTGGGAGCCCCCTTATCCTGATCACTTCAAAATTTTTACAAAAAGTGTTGTCCGTCGGAGATACACTTACGTATAAAATTTGAAGACAATCGGACACTTTTTTACAAATTTTTACAAAAAGTGAGGTTCATCGGAGACACACATGCTTATTAAATTTGAAGAAAATTGGTAACTTTTTTACAAAATTTGTATGGGTGCCCCCAGACCCCGATCACTTCCAAATTTTTACAAAAATATGTTGTCCATTGGAGATACACATGGGTATATAATTTAAAGAAAATCTGGTACTTTTTTTATAAAATTTGTATGGGTGACCCCGGGGCCCGATCTATTCCAAATATTAACAAAAAAAGAGCAGGGTAGGCTGTGTCGAAGACACGGCAGTGGGTTTTTAGCGAGACAACGTCTGTCCGGGACGAATGAAAAGAAAACAAAGATCTTGTTGTCTGTGGGACATAAACACGGACGTATATATTAAATTTTTTTTCTATACTAAATACAAGTCCTACGACTTGCACCGTAGCTCATCACATACATCATCATCACATCACATTATATATAAATTATTTATAAGCGAATTTTAATGTTCATAACCACTAACTGTGAAGTGGCTGCATATTGCATATCACTGCCCAAACAGAGTAATCAGCTTTTGGTTTCAACTCATAAAAAAATTTGAGTTGTTTTAAATAAAATTTGAAGAGTAGAGAAGTGAACAGCACTAACCAATGGATCGAAATGGTGTGCTAAGAATGTCGCTTTGAAACATGCAGGCGTGATTAAATTTCTTTTGCATGGTTCTCTCCCTTCTGTAATAGATCGAAGAGTTATTCAATTTATAAAAAATTTAGTAATTTTAAAATAAATTTTAAGAGAAATGAATTGAAGAATGAAGCATTTCGCTTTGATACATGCAGGCCAATTATTCATAATTAAATTTCTTTTGCATGGTACTCTCTCTTCTGTAATTGATCGAAGAGTTATTTACTCTAGTTACTGTAAACATGACTAAGGTTAAGATAAGCGAAAAGAAAAGGAATTAGTTGCAAGGAAGCTTGCAGCACTGTATCGAGCAGAGCAGAGGACCGATAGAAAATTAACAGAGACTATATTATCACTACGGCTGCGGTAAAGAATTAAGTAGCTTCGCAGCTTGTGCTGCACAAAAAAATGGCAGGCAGTCGGTGTGCACGAAATTGCGGCTATATTTTGAACCGACTTACAGTCTGCTTGTAGGGCGACAATTTGACATTTACATTTTGCTATTTGCATCCCATTTTAAGTAGCTGCGTAAACTGCGCAGTCGATTTTTCTTTAATGCATTGGCTGAAAAGTGAATTTTTGACCAACATGCAGCATAAGCTGCGCAGCGGCTGAATTCTTGACCGCAGCCTACTACTGCATATGTTTGTTTCGTTCTGCTCTGCTTGATTGTATGTTATTGAAACCACATACGTGATCATCAATCACATCACATATAACAGAATAAATAATTTATAAGCTGATTTAAATGTTCATAACAATTTATTGTGAGATGGGTACATATTAAATATATCATATCACTGCACAAACATAGTAATGCAGTTTCGTCGATAGTAGTAGGAGAAGTAAGAGCTGTTAAAAAAATATGTGCGTGTAATCTTTACGCGCGGTTGGAGTGAAATTCTTTGACGTTGTGGCCAATATTACGATTAAATTAAAAGGCACGAGTCGCTTGAGAAATTGCTTAGTTCCAGAAATTCCAGACCATAATGATCATATTCCAGAATTCCTATAGGAAGAAGTCTTATACCCGCATATTAGTCCTGCATTCCGAATTTCATTTGAATCGCTTGAGAAATTGCTTTGTTCCAGAAATTCCAGACCGTAATGATCATATTCCAGAATTTCCTTAGGAAGAAGTCTTGCAGTCGCATCTTAGTCGTACATACCGAATCGCTTGAGAAATTGCTTAGTTCAAACAATTCTAGTTCCTTATGACCAAATCCCAGTGGATATTAAAAGTTTGACACAACATCTGTTAAAAACGTTCCCTAACATCTGTTAAAAACGTTCCCTAACTTCTGTTAAAAACGTTCCCTAACATCTCTTAAATAACAATGTCTTACTTAACAGTGTCTCACAACAGTGTGAGCATTTAACTTTTTTTTAAATGCACCATCGCACCATAATTAAATCATCGGAGATACACATGTGTATAAAATTTGAAGAAAATCCATTATTTTTTTATGAAATTTGTATGGGTGCCCCCTACCTCGGGGCCCGATCACCCCCAAATTTTTACAAAAAGGGTTGTCCACCGAAGATACAAATGCGTATAAAATTTGAAGAAAATCCGGTACATTTTGTAAAATATTTGTATGGGAGCCTCCCGACCGCGAGGCCCGGTCCCCAAATTTAATTTAATAGAAAGTGTTGTCATGGGAAATACACATGTGGGTAAAGTTTCAATAAAATCGGGCTTTAGGAAGTGGGTTAATAATTGATTACAAGATTTGGTGTGCCTGTCCGCCAGCCAAATTTAATTTATTAGAAAGTGTTGTCATGGGAAATACTCATGTGGGAAAGTTTCAATAACATCGGGCTTTGGGAAGTGGCTTAAAAATTGATTACAAGATTTGGTGTGCCTGTCCGCCAGCAAGCCAGCCACGGGCACGCGAAGTTAATAAAGAGAATTTAAAAATTAACAAAGGCCTTCCCTAACTTGCGGCTAACATATAAAATATTTACAAAATAATAATGAAATAATAATTCTATTTTATTTTTATTTCCATTTTTTTTTTAAACTCGCAGTAACGCAATATTTTACTACTTATCTTCCTAGTAAAATCGCAAACACAAAAATCTGCAGGTTGATTTTCGTGCTAGATTTTGCGAAGTTGTCCACCCACTCAAATAAAAAATGAAACTAAAAATAAACTTTTTTTTAAATATATGTATTACAAAATACAGATAATTTGAAGCAATTGTCATTTCGGCTTTTAAAATGAAAACATTCTAAAAGCAACGCGTCTACATGAAACCGCTCTGGCAAGTAAACTTCGCATTTTCCTGCATTGCGTATATTATTTATGTAAACAACACTGCTGGATTTACACACTCGATAAATTTATATATTTAGGAAGGCAGAACCATAGAGCAATAATTCTCTGTTGTTTTGAATTGTTCCATGATTACGAGTAAGACATGAGTATTAAATGCGTGATTCCAGACTTTTTTCAGTAGACGTATTACTACGTTTCCATAAAAGTTTAAGTCTAGTTATGGTTTCGTCGAAGAAAATAGCACGTTACCTATTAGAGTTTCTCTGAACAGAGTAGTGTTAATTTGATAGATGCGTTGTAGTTTTTTACAAATGAAATGTCGGAAAAACCTAACTCAACTGCTGTAGTTTTGTGGAGTTTATTTGGGTTTAACGAAACTCAACACTAATTAGCGTGTCCACGCACATAAACCTAAGTTGACATTGGGCTAACTCATCATGGAAACGTAATATATGATATAAAAACATCATTACAGCTACTTACATTCTTTAGGAATTGTGGCTTTATTTAAAATGCTTATCAAAATTATGAGCGATCATTTTTCAAACTATGGTTATAAGCAGTACTTAATTGCCGAAATTACGAAAAGTAATATTGAAAATGTACTGAACATCCATGAATTACAAAGATGGGCAAAAAAATCGAAAAAAACGAAACAGAACAGAAATATGAAAATACCAATGTTTTAGGAAACTTAAAGAAGGGTTAACATAGCCCAGCAATTTAACAATTTTGAAAAAATTGAGTCACACCAACTGCAAAATACTGTCACAGGTTACTGTTTTTTTAAGTTTTTGTTCTCGTTCGGAAATGTGGGTACAAAGAAACTAACCCTTGACCAACTATACTTTATATTTCAATTTAAAAGAAATTCTTGTACGAATTAAAATAAAAAACACATGTTCTTCTTATTTGCGTCATCAAAACTTCGAGCTCCCATTGTTTATGCATATGCCGACATATTTGGCATATTATACAAGATAGAAAATACGACTTAATACATCGAAAATAAGAGCAATATTTTTAACTAGAAGAAGAACTTGTGAAATTCCTTTGAGAGCGTTGTGTATCGGAACTGAGTCAATTGACTGGGTGAATGATGTTAAATACTTGGGAATTATTTTCGATAAAAGAATGACATTTAGGCATCACGTAGATTATTCTATAGTAAAAGTGAATAAAGCTATTAGTATACTGTATAGTATTATTAACAAAAAATCAAATTTAAGTGTTAAAAATAAATTGATGTTATGATGTACTAAGGCCAATAATATCCTACGAATGTCCAATTTTTAATGTTTTTAATGACTCAGCTAAAACGCATTTAAAAAAGCTTCAAGTGGCAAATAAAGGCAAAACAATATTTTGAAATTACGTCTCAACCGTGAGTGCCGTGCGTCCTCATTTGAAATTCAATGTTGAGTCTATCCGGTTCAGTGTTAACATAAAATATACGACGTACATTATTTCTGCAACTGACTGATTCTCAAACTCAAACAGAAAACAAAAACGTAATGAGTATTGCTCTCATAACTAATACACACAAAACTTGCCAAATTCGCGTTCCATTGGAACAAATTTTCTTAAAGAAAAGTACTCTATATGTTTATTGCTCTATGGCAGAACTATCTTTCTTATTTTCCGGTTTTTCTTTGTAAAACAACCCCTTTTCTGTTTTGAATAGGCCGCGCTTCGATTATTAAATGATAACCTACTCGTCCAATAGCAGTAGCGCTCGGACTACTGCAACTATACATTTTAGTTCTGTCCAATTTTATTAATTTTTTTCTTTACAGTTGGGAAAATTTATTTATTTATTTATCTTATAATTTGAATTTTATTTTGTGTATTTTTGAACCAACTCGTACGCCTTTAATTGAATCACCTTTTTAAACATGTAACTATTATCAATTCGCGTTCAAATTTTGCATAGTGTCATCATCATCATCATCATATTTGGCTCTACGGGATTTAGCCACCGGTCCCGATTTAGAGCCGATATCATCCAGTTTGGCATGTCGTGTTCCATAAATCCTACCGCAAAGTACTTTCCAAACAGGATCCTCTTCGCTCATGCGAGCTAGGTGTCCTGCCCACCGGAGCCTACCGAGCTTAATTTTCTTCACGATGTCAACATCGCGGTAACGCTCGTAGATCTCATCATTATAGAGTCTCCGGAATCGTCCTTCCTCACATAAGGGCCAACAATTCTCCGTAAGACTTTTCTCTCGAACGCGGCTTAGAGGTCAAAATCATTTTTGCTAAGCACCCAAGATCCATATGTAAGTACTGGTATGACCATTGCCTTATATACCGGCAGCTTGCATGTTATGGTTAAATACCTGGATTTGAAGAGTCTTGAAAAACTATAGTAGATTTTATAGACCATGTACTTCGTTTTGCTCTCATTTATGTGCAGCCCCAGATTTCGTGCCGCCTGCTCGATCTTTTAGATTAAGATTAAGATATTTTTTATTAAACATTTCAGTAATTTACAATTTTGACTTAAAACTAAACTTATAACTATTATTAATAAGTGTCCGCTCAATAATGGGGGCCCGACGTATTTACATTGTCTTTTTTTTGTAGTGCTTATTACTAAAAAAATTTTGACTACTTAATCTACTACATGTTTATATTTACAGCAATTTAATTTTAAACAATAAATTTTAAAATAAAATAAAAATGAAAAAAAATATAAGAGGGGGTATAAACAGGGCGATCTTCAGCCTTTGTAATGTTGATTGCTGGCCTTTTCGTAGAATGAGACGTCTTGATTATTAAAGATGTCGTCGAATCTAGCATCTGTGAATCCTCTGATGTGTAACCTGCTCGATCTTGGTGAAAGCTTCCGGTATAGCTATTCGGTTTCTACCAACGATGTCAATATCGTCTGCGTAAGCCATTATCAGAATGAACTAATAGAGGATTGTTCCTCTCGCCGTTACGTCAGAGTCTCGGATCACTTTCTCCAACGCCAGGTTCAAGAGGACGCAGGCCAGTCCATCCTCTTGTGGGAGCCCGTTATTGATGTTGAATGAACTTGATATTGATCCGGATATTTTTACTTGGCTTATAATATTGGTCATGGTCAACTTACATAGTCTTGTCAGTTTATTTGGTATGGCGAATTCTCTCATGGCTCTATAAATTTCTACTCTGGCTATGCTATTATAGGTGGCTTTAAAGTCTATAAAAAGATGGTGTAGTGAGTTTGGAAACTCTAGACATTTTTCCATTAGCTGCCTAAATCTGATCTGATCAGTTGTTGATTTGCCTGTGATAAAGCTACACTGCTATGGACCAATGATGACTTTAGCGTAGGGGGCTATCCTGTCTTGGAGGATAGAGGAGAAAATCTTATACGTGATACTCAACACGATAATTGCTGCAGGTTATGATATCTCTTTTCTTATATATGGGGCACAGGATGCCTTTTCGCCAGTCTCCTGGCATCGCTTCTTCCTACCATACTTGACCTATAAGTTCATGAATTGCTTGGTGTATTGCGGAGCCTCTTGTTTTAATCAGCCGATTTTAGCCGATTAATCGCTCTGCTATCTTCGTCTTCGCTTGGTGGCGGCGGCATAGTGTGGTCTTCGGTCATTGGTGGAGCCTCCAATTCCTCAGTTAGCTGGCTATTAAGCAACTCATTACAGTGCTCTTCGCATCGCTCTAAAATGCCTTTGAGATCTGCAATCAGATTACCCTATTTGTCTTTGCAGTATGTGCAATGCGGTGTATACTGCGTCATACCGCGGACTCTTTGGTAGAACTTTCGGGCCTGGTGCGGTCCTCACTCTCTGTACTGTTCTAGTTCATGGACGAGGTTCTTCTCCCAGGCTGCTTTTTTTCGCTGGTGAACTGTTTTTTTTTTTTCATATCTTCTCTCTCTCTTTATATTCATCTTCCGCATTCTATGAGATTGTTGCATTGCTCGGTACGCAACATTCTTATGTTCAGTTTCTAGCTTACATTCGTCATCGAAGCAGTCGTTCCGATATCAACGACTTCTGCCTAAGATGGAGGCAGCAGTCGTAATGACAGTATTCTCAAGGCAGTGGTTTTATACAATTGTGTATGTAGCAGGTTTCCCTCATATTTTGGAAGTAGTCCCTGGAATTTTTATTACGCATCTCATGTTTTTACACCTGTACAAAATCTGAATCGGTTCGCTTTTGTCTCATGTAGACGACAACTCGCGTACTCAAAACTAGGTGAAATGTGAGAAAGTCTCACCAAAGCAACACTGCAACACATTAAAGCAAAATCAAATTATGCGCATGCGTTAAAAATCATACTACTACCCACAACATCTACTAATGCTACGAACTTGCGGCTAAGATGTGAGTTTTGCACATTAGCGACCAAAATCGTACTCTGGTCGCACGGCAGCAGTAATTGATTATTACCAATTCTTTTGGCGCTAATACAGTTAAATAATCTAGGGAGAGTGAGATTTTATTTATATATTTGTCAAATATAGTACATTACATGCCGAGCTAGGAAAGTTAACGTTACCTTGCGTGAAGGAAGCTTGAACAATAGGCGGCAGCCGAGCCGACCAAGAAAGTGGAGGTAATGTACGCTATTTTTCACACGACCAAAACAATTTTTCTGCTAAACTGCTCATGCGCAATGCAAAACTACTGTGGGAATGTGTGTTCGCTGAGGCAGCAGTAAATAACAATAGTATTTTTAATGTTAACACACTAGTGTGGATAATGCCTGCTTTCGAGGGTGGGTTGTAGCGTAGGAAACAGTAACTTTCGTCTATAATAATGATAATATTCGACACGACAGACCAATGCGGTTCATGGCCTAGCTGCTCGCAACCATTTGTGTTGAGCATGTATATTTTTGCAAAAAATTGGAGGTGACCTACATTTTAATACCGAACGGCGAATTGAGAAGCTTTCCGTGACAAGTTATTACTCTCGGTCGTTTGTCAGACTTTCGCGAGAGGTGGGTATCCGTGAAAAATACTTTTGGTGTTACTGGGATTCGAAGCACGAACCTCCTGCTCAGAAGCCATGCTCTTATCCACTGAGCCACGGCGCCAACCAACTTTCGTCTATGGTCGTTTAAAAATTAGTTTTCGTAATTGCAATAGTTAACAAGTTTTTTAAATCTCTTTTTATTGAGGTTTAAATTGTGAAGGATGTTAATACGCACCAAAAAAGCTGTGCCTCTTCTACAACATCAATAACCAAGAAACAATTTAAATGTCGAAAATATTCATTAAAATGTACTTATGTCTCTTTGCAATTGCTGGGAATAGTTAGGGTTTTTTTTGTGGTTTCAGTTTGACCTTCCATTTGCAAAATGTACTCGGTGTACGGTTTGATTTTGTGTTCCAATTGCAAAGTTTTGTATATCGTCACTGTAACTTTGCTAGCCGTCGGCTATTAACGGGTATGGTTTGATTTACTCGCCAATATGACAAAAAGAGAGTACAAAACTAATTTCTTAGGAAATTTTCTGTAAACTAAAAATGTCAAATTTGGTTTCTATTTGGCGTTCCATTTGAACACCATTTGTTCAACACGAAAACCTTATGACTTTGACAGATTACCCGTGGGTATAGTTTCGGGTACGGTTTGTGCAATTGGAAAGAGACATTAATTAACATTGTGGAATATCCATATGCATGCATTTTGATTTAGATTTGATTGTTTTCGTGCTTCGGTTTTAATTTGTACATACTTTTAATTTCATTCAATGACACCATGTAAAAATATTAATTATACTTAATATATTATACGTACATACATAGAATTGGCTACAAAAAACAGTTTGTGCATAATTCTTTTTATACATTTTAGGTGCTACGTTTGGAACCGGAATCACAGCCATTAAACTAACTGCTCTCGGTCGTCCTCAATTGCTTGTAAGAACTTTATTTTAAGTATTTTTTCTTATTTTATGTTGGTACTGAGTATGTATATAATATATACAGTACTCAAATTATTTTGACCCTTTTTGGGTTACCATAGGTAGGCATAAAGCCCTGCTAGTTGTGCAGGGCTAAATGAAAAATGTATATTAACAAATCAATCTTTTGTCCATTCATCTTTTAGTTGCAACTATCGGAGGTCATTATGCGCACACGTAAATACATGGAGGACCTGGTTGGCGGACAAGGAAACGTTTTGACCCACCACAAAACCATCAAAGATTTAGAGAAATATTATGCTAGTTTGAGTGATAATAAGAATGTTCAGGAATTTCTTAAAAACGTTACTTCAGATAAAGAAGGGTTAGATTATACGCTGTTTTTAAACACTACAATAATTATTGTTATTTGATAAAAAAAATTAACTTCTTAACTTTAACATTTTTAACATTTCTTATAATGGAATGCAATTACTTGCAATTACCTTCTTCTTGTTACTCGTTCACAGACTGAGTTGTCACTCGGTCTATAGTACATTCTGTCTTAAATGTTTCCTCGAAGACAGCTAACAGCCACTTACCTGGCATCGTCTTAAGTTAATTGCCTTCAAATGTACACACATATCTTTTGAAGCGCATACCTAATATATGCTCGTTTCATAAAGTTAGGCCATCCTCTTCTGCGCGTTGTCTTTTGGTTTTTTTTTTAACTAGGTTTAGGTTGCTCTACAGCTTCTCTTTTCATCTTCTCTAAAGCCTTAAAACACAGATAATCTCCCGTACAAATTTCTGCTCGAAAAGACATAGGATACCTGTTTTCGATGAGTAAGGAACGAATTATGATCTTAGACATGGTCTCCTTAGTGGTCCGATGGATGGTTTACTTCCAAATAAATGCACAAACAAACAGCGTTTGACAAGATTAACTCTTCGTTTGATTTATAAAGTGGTAAGGAGACAGACAACGCTATCTGTTGTGATGTTCTGTCCTCTCATAAACAATAAAAACTTCTTGATCTCGCCACGCTCTTTTCATACACTCTCAACGTAACTTTCTTCTTTTAATGTAATTTATTGGTCTACAACCGACAGGAGCTAAGTCCAAATTGATCCTTTGACTTAGCTTACGCCAACATTCTAGAAGCGAATAGCCCGGTCAATCGGCCTTTTTCTAAAGAAAGTTAACCGTGGAAAGTACCCGTGGCCACCGTGAGGTGAGGCTATTCAGAAAAGAGCTCTTGATCTGGTTGGTCTGGGGAGGTTTTCCTCGCTTTGATGTAGGAATTGTTGGGCGAAAAGCTCGTTGTGCTCTTTCACTTTTAGCATTTTGGTTTCTTGATGGAGATGGTCCTCATGTGACATGCAGTGGCAACTAGCGATGATGCGAAGGATTGATAGGATTGAAGCCATCGTGTGTGGCAGAGGCGAGGTGTCCAAATGGGTGCCGCATAGTTAAGGACCGATCTGCCAATCGCTTGATATGTGGTAGGAAGGGTTGTTTGTCCTTACCCCATGTACTGCCCGCTAGGGATTTGAGGTCTTTATTTCTGGACGTGACTCGTTTATTAATGTTTCCCGAATGAGTCGAAAATGTCAGCAGATTGTCGAATGTGACTCCCAAGATCTTTAGATGTTTGATTGTAGGGATTGTGCTGCCATGTATCGAGAAAAGTGTAGCGGACGATTTTTCTGGAGACAGGATTAGATTTCGACTGGTAAAAAAGTCTTCTAGTATATCGAGGTAGGCGTTGATGCTTCTGCAAATGGTGGGGATGTCCTTGCCTGAGGCAAGAATGGTGCAGTCGTCGGCGTACGATATCAATTTGACTCCGGTAGGTGGTGCAGGTATTTTTGCCATATAGTTGTTAAAGAGAGTCGGTGAGAGGGACCCCTCCTTGGGCTACATCTTGCTTTACTTTCCTGTATAGCGATTTAAAAATTTCGTGGTGTTGGAAAGCTGTGACTCTAAGATGTCTTGTAGTAAGATGTCTAGCTAAACGGTGTCGAATGCCTTAGATAGGTCCAGTACAACAGGGACAGTGCGGTCACAGGGACGCTGTTGGTTCAGTCCTTGCGAGATGAGTGTTGTGATCTCCGAAAGGGCTGTGGTTGTGCTGCGCTGCTTGCGAAAGCCGTGTTGGTGTTCAGCTAACTGGAGTTTGGAAGCTGAGGAACTAGTATAGCTTCTAGTATTTTCGCTGTTGGAGATAGGAGAGAAATTGGACGATACGTTGATCCTTGGTCTGCCTGTTTACCGGGCTTGAGTATGGAAATAATTCTGCCCGTTTTCCAAGGGATGTCCAATGTTTTAAGTGAAAGGTTGAAGATTTGAGTGAGGTAAGTGATACCTGTTGAGCCTAGATGTTTGAGCATAATCGTTGCTATCCCATCCGGTCCAATGGCTTTAGAGGGTTTTACACTGCGTATGGCTAATGCGACTTCGGAGGGAAGTAGAATATGTGAGGTGTTGTCATGGTCAAGGCTGTGTAATTTCCTGAGCTGTTCTATAAACTGGCGACAGAATATTGAGCAAAAAATCCTGGGGCAGTCTTGTTGTGTGCTGTTTAGGTGATGGCTGTTAGGTCTCTAGGTCTGGTGGTGTTGGGAGAGCTCCTTGATGGTGGACCAAAGTTTCTTTGAGCCCCCGTCACAAGATTGAAGGTACTCCAGCCATTTAGTTCGCCTGTTGGTTCACTAGGCGATCAATCTCGTGATTTAGTAGGTCGATTCTGGTGTTCGCGGGGTTGATGCTGCGAATATGGTCACGTTCGTTAGCGAGCTGGACTGCTTCTGCTGGGAAGTAAGGCTTAATTATTGGGATTCTGCCGGCTGGAATGAAACTACAATTAGTTCCTCCAATAAATGTTTCTTAGTCTATATTGGTTTGGCCTAAGGCAATGTACCAGATTTAGATAATTATAACAAAACTAACAATTTTGCCTATGATATAAATATTAAATTGTGTGGAAGGTTTACAAGGTGTCCGGCTAATTGTTCTCGCACAATTATTCTCGCACAATTGTTCTCAGGCAATTGTTCTCGAACAATTCTCATTCTTCTCAGGAAATTCTTCTCAAAATTTTAGTTTGCTAAAATATAAAATTACTAAATAATTTAAGTTTTTCCTTTTAAAAGGCGTTTTGGTAGCTTATCTACACACTGTAAAATACAGTGCGCTCAATTAATTTAATTAATAATTAATTTCTATGCAGTCATTATTAGAAAATTTTAATGTGAATAAGGCAGTTGCATCGAAAAGAATTAGTCCAAATATCGGCGGCCGACATTTTGTGAATAAACGCCATAATATTTAACAAAAAATTTTGAGAATAATTGTGTGAGAATAATTGTGCGCGAACAATTGTGCGCGAACAATTGTGCGCGAACAATTGTGCGAGAACAATTAGCCTAGACTCGGTTTACAAGTCTCCCTCAGTAATTCATTGTCTCTGACGAAGTGCGTTCAAGTAAGCCAACTGCATTTGCACACTATGATTAAATAAGAATTAATTCAACTAATTCAATCAAGATTTAATTGCATTTCATTATACCTAGCAAGTTAAATTTAATTTATTATATAATTTTATACACAATTAACTTACAATAAAAAAAAATACAAAGCAAATATCACCCAAATTAATTCAGAAAAAGGTATACAAAACTTGTAGGGATTGCTCAACTGGCCAACCCAACAAAGAAGATGCAATGTTCGTAAACAAGCTAAATATATTAACCTTGGTTATAGTTTTGGATTGAACGTACACTCATTGTAAAATAAATCCCAATTGTTGCTTCATTAATAGCACCCGCATCGTGGTATGCATCATCTAAGACAATCTAATGAATTCCATTGAAGTAATACCTAACGCATATTTTCATATACACAAATCATTGAACTTTGCTTTGGATTTTTTTTACCAAATTTGATTCTTTTCAATCTTTTGTATACTTTCGGCGATCACCGTTTTTAACATATTCCTTACAAAGCAATTAACATATTGGAATATCGCTAGAAAATCCTGTTGAGATTAGTTTCTAAAACTAAAAAAAAAATACATAGACGAATTATAATATTTTTTTTATATTATTATTCGAACAATTGCAGTATTCTACATCTGTTTCCTTGGTCTGGTATTGTTAATGAAGACTGCCAATTAAGTGAAACATTTAGAGTACCGGATCCCAAAACTGGACAAATGCGACGATTGATCTCACAAATTCCGCCCAAGGAAGAAGAAATGTTCCGAAACATGATTCGTCGACTTAACACTATTGTCAAGGTACATGAGAACATGTATAGATAAAAAAAAAACTTAGTCTGAAAAAATTATGTGTATATATTTTAGACTGCCGCCGACTTGGATGTTCGTATTATGATTGATGCTGAACAAACCTATTTCCAACCGGCAATCACACGAATTACCCTTGAAATGATGAGGAAATACAATAAAGAGAAAGCTATTGTGTTCAATACTTATCAATGCTACTTGCGGGAAGCTTATCGTGAAGTACATATTCCTACAATAATAATTTTCTAAGAGTAGTATCACCAACTTTTGTGTTATTTCAGGTTGTGACCGACCTTGAGCAAGCTAAGCGACAAAATTTTTATTTTGGGGCAAAACTTGTTCGAGGAGCATACATTGAACAAGAAAGAGCCCGAGCAAAGGCTTTAGGATATTCAGATCCTATTAATCCAAGCTATGAAGCCACAACTGAAATGTACCACAAGACATTAACAGAATGTTTGCGAAGAATAAAGGTAATTTTACCGTTAAATGCCCGCGTGCTTTGGGTAAATCCCCTGATTTATCTGAATTTGATAATTTCTCTCACCAAAATTTTAATAACTACATAGTTTAACTTTCTGAACGTTTTTTTAGAAAGATAATGCGGCGAGTTATTTTGATTTTAGACCTTATGAGCTATCATGGATCTAGTAACCTATAAATACACCAAGACCTCACTTTGCGTCGTGGTTACGTTCCAAAAAAACACGACGCAAATTGAAACGACGCAAAGTGAATTATGATGTTCTATAGCAAACCATGTAAAGATCAAAGATAGGTTCCAGGGTTACGAAAATACTACTTTTTAAAAAGAAAATTGAACAAAGTAAACATTTAAAAAACAAAAAAATATAAAATTTTATTACATACATACAAAAAAAAACAAATTCAATTAAAACGAAATAAAATATTCAATTAATTTATAAAAAACAAAAAACAACCCATAAAAATTAAAATTTTTCTTGTAAATTCTCTAATCGGGGATACACACACACACACACACACGCTGCGTGCTCGTTTTGTGGCAAAATCATTCACGCAGCGGCAGCGAACAGCGCTGCTCACAAAGCACAGAGCTCAGACTTTGCCGTGATCTGATGCGATATAGCGATATTTAATAATTGTATATTGGGGTCCCCAAGGGGCCGATCGCTCCAAATTTTTACAAAAAGTGTTTTCCATCAAAGACACACAAAGTGTACAAAATTTAAAGAAAATCGGGTAAATTTTGTAAAATATTTGTATGGAAGCCCCCCGACCCCGCGGCCCGAGGGGCCTCAAATTTTAATAGAAAGTGTTGTCTTGGGAGATATACATGTGTGCAAAATTTCAATAAAAGCGGGCTGTAGGAAGTGGGTTAAAAATTGATCACAAGATTTGGCCAGCCAGCCAGCCAGCCACGGGCAAGTGAAGTTAATATAGAGAATTTAAAAATAAAAATTAATCACTGTCTGATGAGTCCATAGTGGCTGTTGTCGTAAGTCGGCTTTCTTTCACAAAAAATTGGCCCAATGTTTGCTGAACAGCTTCATTTTACAACGTAAAATAAATTTCCTTGTAGCAATTGATATTCGTAGCTACCGCCTGGGACACTTTAAAACTCCTTCCGCTGTCAGGATCGTTTTTTTACAATCTTTGGAAATTTGTTTGGAGGTTAAATTTTGTTCTTCGGAGATTTCTATTGAACGGTTACTGTCATCTTCTTCATTAGCAAATTGCAATTCCAGTTGCAATAGTTCTTCATTAGACAATTCTTGGTTGTGCGAGGTTAGCAATTCATTTATGTCAGTGTCCTCCATACCTCCAAAATTAGACTCTCTAGCTAAATTAGAAATTTCATGACGAACAGCTGCTGTACCGTCAACTTCTGCAGCGCATATTGTGTGAACACATTCAGGCCATATTTTGCGCCAAACACCATTCATGCAAGATGGTTTAACCTCCTCCCACGAATCGGAAATATTTTCTATGGCTTTCATAATGTTGAACTTTTTCCAAAACTCTAGCATGGTAGGCTTATCTTGTCCATCAGTCTCACTTAAAAGAAGTTTAAATGTTCGTCGAAGGTAATAACTTTTAAAAGTCGATATTGCTCCCTGATCCATCGGCTGAATAACTGATGTATTAGGCGGCAAAAATACAAATTTCACGTTTTCTGACAACTCATCAACGTAAACTGGGTGGCCAGAAGCATTGTCTACTAGGACCAAAGCCTTGAAGTTTAAGTTTTCCTTGTTGCAATAAGCTTTAATTTCTGGAATAGCACAAGTTGAAACCCAGTTTTGAAATAATGATGCTGTCATCCATGCTTTTTTGTTTGCTCGCTAGTGGACAGGAAGCAGATTCTTTGAACAACCTTTCATAGCTCTTGGATTTTCTGATTGATAAATGAGAAATGGTTTAAATTTGAAGTCACCATTTGCATTACCACCAAGAAGAAGAGTCAGTCTATCCTTACTAGCTTTAAATCCTGACGCAGATTTTTCTGTTTTAGATATGAAAGTTCTGTTAGGTAGACGTTTCCAAAATAACCCAGTCTCGTCAACATTAATGACTTATTTCGGATCATAGCCACCTTCATGAATTAACGCCTTTAACTCTGTCGGGTAGCGTTCTACAGCAGTTATATCACCGCTAGCTGCTTCGACTTTAATAGCAATGCTGTGCAGATTTGCTCGAACCTTGAATCTCTCAAACCAGCCCTGACAAGCTTCATATGTTTCATTCTTGTTTGTATATAGTGAAAATAAAACTGTATGTATTAAAATTGCGTTGAGTTTCAGTTAGAAAGGGAATCCCCGAGTTTTGATGGCATGGCGCGATTAGAAAAAATAAAAGAAAATTTCAAAAAATTTCGAAAAAAAATTAAAGAACCCAAAACAACGCAACTTCGAAAATCTAACGACGCACAGTGAAAATTAGAGTGCAAAGCTGTTGCACTCGATATTTCAAAGGCATTTGGCATCAAGCTCTTTTGTCTAAAATGCGTGCTTCTGGTGTATATGATAAACTGCTTCATTGGATTAGAAGCTATCTTTTGAACCGCTCAATTCAAGTTGTTTTGGACGGTTTCAAGTCTGAAATACACCACATAAATGCTGGCGTTCCCCATGGCTCTGTTCTGTCCCCGACACTCTTTCTCATTTTTATTAATGATCTCTTATGTGTGACTTACTGACGACAGCACTCTCAGCTTCTCATATAAGTTTGTGGAACGTCCCTCCACCTCTGATGTGGAACTCAAACAACTTCGTATGTTAAGCTCGTTAAATTCTGAGCTTGACAGCATAATACAATGGGGAGAAATCAATCGAGTAGAATTTAACGCTTCCAAAACCCAATGCTGTCTCCTGTCGTCTAAGCGAATCCTTAACTCCATGCCATTATCCATGAATGGCACTTGCATCGAGGAAACTGAAAATCTTGCAATTCTCGGTATGTGCGTTAACGACAAGCTTCGTTGGAATGACCAAATATTCACCGTCGCTAAAAATGCTTCTAAATGTTTAGGTTTCTAGCCCGGTGCAAGAAATACTTCACTCCCTCTGATCTGGCTACCATATACAAGGTTTTTATTCGCCCAAAACTTCAGTACAATTGCCATATCTGGTCTGGTGCGCCTAAGACTACTTTGCATCAGCTAGATAGAATACAAAACCGCGCGATAAAACTTATCGGTGACGCAAAGATAGCGAAATCAATAGATTCGCTTGAACACCGCAGGAACGTTTCCTGCTTGTCACTTTTTATCGCTTCTTCTACCAGCGGTGCTCAAGTGAAACATCCAGCTGCATGCCACCTCTCCTTGAATTCAACCGCAATACTCGTGGCGCTTAAATGCTCAAGCACATCTTTGGACGTACCGTTAAGTTCAGGGATTCGTTCTTCAGCCGTACAACACGTACATATGTGGAATGCTCTGCCAAGCTCTGTCTTCCCACATTACTAGGATACACAAACCTTCAAAACACAAGCTCATAGACATCTCCTCTTTTCTCCTCCTTTTCCTTAACGCCAACAATGTGCCAAGCATATAGACGAGTATTATAAGGGTGCGAACCCCTTTAAGCGTGCGCGAATTATAAAAAGAGACTTTTTGAACATACTCATACCTGCACATTCTCTAAGAACGTCCATATCCAGCGCTCGTCATATTGTATTGCAAAGCTATTGGCAGAAATTACCAATCTTACACAAACACCATCACAAGATGTCGGATCTGCATGCAAGCTACTATTAAATGTATTTTTCTGCTATTCCGCTGTTTGTAAAGTAGCATATAATTAAAAGCAGAAAGTTAAATGTTTTATTATATTGTCCATACGAACCAGACATGTTGTACTTTAACATCTTACCACCACTTTTTTCAAATGCAGAGTAATTTGATGCAAAAATAAAAATATTTTTTATTTTATTTCAAGATACTTAAAGATTCTGGAGAGGATGCAAAGAAAATCGGAATTATGGTTGCGTCACACAATGAAGACACTGTTCGTTTCGCCATTGAGAAAATGACTGAAATCGGAATTGAACCAGAAGATAAGGTCATCTGCTTTGGGCAACTGCTCGGAATGTGCGACTACATAACCTTCCCCTTAGGTATAATATGAAAGCATATTTATACGAATGTATATTTAAATATTTGTATTGTATTTCTTTATATATTTAAGGTCAAGCTGGTTACTCGGCCTACAAGTACATCCCATATGGTCCTGTGCAAGAAGTTTTGCCATACCTGTCACGGCGAGCTATAGAAAACAAGGGAGTCCTGCAGAAAATCAAAAAGGAAAAGCGCCTCTTACTGGCAGAAATTCGACAGCGAGTTCTTCGTGGCCAGTTGTTTTACAAGCCAAAAGGCAACTATGTTCCGATTTAAATACTTTTACCGAGCTAGACACACATACATATATATATACACATATATATAT
This sequence comes from Nephrocerus scutellatus, assembly GCA_947095585.1. NCBI lineage: Eukaryota > Metazoa > Arthropoda > Insecta > Diptera > Pipunculidae > Nephrocerus > Nephrocerus scutellatus. Next base: position 92,156,720 of record OX352763.1, read on the forward strand.
ATAAAATGATCATAACGCATGGAAAACATAATCTAAAATCATTAAAGAACTGCATACAATACATCTTTAGGTTATCTGTTAATGTAACAAAACTAGAAGAACAAGAGATTTTTCTGGTGAGATACATCTTTATCACGCCAGCTAGACTACAACTAATACTACAAATAAACGTAAATGGAATTATTATCATTCTTACTATAACTGTATAATTAAAGAAAATGAATTTTTTCAACAACAATGCTATTCTAAACTAATAATTATTTGTGTATCTATTGTTGAACAGTATCTGTTAGTAGTTTTAGGCTGCATTTTCCCTGTGTTTTAATTTTAGTAAGATTATTGCAAACTATATATGAATAGATATCAATCAATCAAATTAAATTGCTGTGAGGAAAGATCCGAAAGCTCAGTTTTAATTCAATTTAAGTTATTGTGTTTTATTTATATTGTTAGAGAAGTTTCTGTTATACGTTGTTACACGTTAAACAGCCACATAGCATTTTATATAAGAATCTCGAATTTATGATGAAATTTGTTTAGTTTTTAATTCATCCAATTCTTTAAAAAAAATCCGTATGATTCAAGATGACAATGAGACAAAAAAACAACTCATATTATTTTGTTTGTCTCATTTTAAGGATTGCCACGGGTATGCCATATTATGCTTTGTGGTGAAATGAGCTGATCCTTATTATTATTAATGTTATTATTATTTTGTTTTTGTATGCTTGTAATTTTTAATATCTAAAATCGTTGTTACTTTAAAAAATTAATTTAAGATGCTCTAACTCAATAATTGTCCCATTTTGGTTGTTTTTTTGTTTTGTTTAAGTATCGACTTCCGATTGATTCAATTCAAGTATTACTGACTTAAAAGATGTTACCATTTATTTTCGTGAAGAAATGTTGTAATAAAAATTCATAATTTTGCAATATGCAGATAAAATAAAGCGCTTGCGTTTTTTTATTTTCAAACGAATTTTCAGCTTCACTTTGGCAAACGGCTTTGTATATTTCACATACAAAATAAATCAATTATATAAATGTTAACATTAAATGTGTATTTAAAATGACAATAAAAATATAATATGTATGAAACATAAAACAGCATAAAGAACAAAATCAAACTATATTCCAAGAGTTGGGGAGCTCAGTAATAAAGTGGCCTCTGGTTTTACCCGTCTTTTTAATTCGATTATACCGATTGCTAATGTTACAAAAATTATGAAATCTAAGGACTGAGGCCAGCTATTGTTATACAACTTTTGTGCAATTTAAACTGTCTTTTGCCCCACTTTTCCACTGAGACCCCCAATTTAATACCACACATAAAATCAGACAAGTGAAACTTCGTTCAGAATTAATGTAATTATTGAATTTACTCTACACGATGTATTTAATTATACTATTTTTGGTGTTAAATATGAAATAAAAGAAAAGAAGTTTTAAAAAATTGAGTTAGTAACTTTTATTAGGTGTGCCTTGATATAAACCTTTGCCTTACCTTTCCATTATGCACGAACAACTGCTCGCGATAACTTCCTCCTCCTTCCTCGCAGCTACTTTAGACCTTTCTTATGAGGATCTACTACTTTGCGGCACAAATATATAAATGATGGAAGATTTATTAACTCTAGTTACTGTACACATGGCTAAATATAGGTTAGGTTAGGTTAAGGTGGCTGTCAGTGGAACCGACACACTTAGACGAGTAATGGTCCATTGTAATACCACACGGATCAGGAAGAATTTCTTCCACCTACTCGATGAACCAATTATAGCTTCGTATGAAGCGTAGGAGACTACCAATGTCAATGTTGATCAGATCATTAGTGTCGTTGTACAAGTAATCTCCCATATGGAGTTTACGCCTTTGGGAGAGGGCTGGACAAGTACAGAGAAGATGGACGATGGTCTCCTCCTCCTCCTCATCAATGCAGCTTCTGCAGAAATCATTTGAGAAGATTGCCAGTCTTGCTGCACGCCTGCCTATATGACAGTGTCCAGTGTTGACACCTACAATAGCACCGCCTTTCTATGACGATTGGTTCTATGCACCGAAAGGACCCCAATTCCTATCGACATTGGGTCAAAGATCGTCTACACAGGTTTGGGATTGGATCACCTGGATCCACTTACATTTACTTTATTTTGCTTTGCAAGCATGCTTATTTTTTTTGCTTTCAGAGTGGGCCTCCCGGCCTCTACATCCTACTAATTAGAGCCGGGATCGAGTCGAACCTAGTTCCCAGGATCTGATACTGCTCGGTCTGCAACTGTCCTATCCGGAAAAGTGAAGCCAAAAAACTCTGGTAAAAGGTCTTTCTGGGCAATACCTCCTATCTCATTTAATGACCACCAATACGACAGCAGTAAAAAATGCGAATCACATTTTTTACGATAATTTGTCGAACACCCGTCAGCTCACGAGAAAGCGACCCAAACCACCCTACCTTCACCGCCCTTGAGGTGCAAGAAGCCATTAGGAAGGCTAAACCTTGGCCGGACGGGATTTCCATGTTTATGTTGAAGCAGCTACATAACTCCAGCCTGGATTATGTAGCAAAAATCTTCAACCTAACCATGGAAAACCTCACCATACCAAACGTATGGAAAATTGCCAGGATAGTTCCAGTTTTAAAGCCTGGCAAACCCGCCCACGAAGGATTGTCTTATAGACGATTTTCGCTGCTCTCTCCTATAGCCAAAACTATAGAGACACTCCTCCTCCCCACTTCTTCATCAACACTTGAGTCTCGCCTCCCACCAACATGGCTTTAGGAAACATCGCAGCACTACTGCCGCCTTAACGGAGCTGACGTCCCACATTGCGGACAAACTGAATTCCACTCTCCTCGACTCCATCAAAAGGTTCCTGTCAGCTTACATAAATGGCAGGAGCGCATATGTGGAATTCAGAAATTCCTGCTCAAAGCATCGGAAAATTAGATGGGAGTCCTACAAGGAGGGGTCCTCTCATACAATTATTTAATATCTACGTCTCGATGCTTCCTACTCCCCCTACTGGCGTTAAACTGATCACTTACGCTGATGATTGCTCTGTTGCTGCTGTACTCAGCGAAAGAGTGAATTGGATTAAAAGTCACAGATAAGAGATCATTAATAAAAATGAGAAAGAGTGTCGGGGACAAAACAGAGCACTGGGGAACGCCAGCATTTAAGTAATAAACTTTAGACTTGAAAACATCCAACACAACTTGAATTGAGCGGTCCAAAAGATAGCTTCTAATCCAGTGAAACAGCTTATCATCGACTGCATAAGCACTCATTTTGTACAAAAGAGCTTGATGCCAAACTTTGTCAAATGCTTTAGAAATATCGAGTGCAACAGCTTTGCTTTCTCCAAATCGATGCAAAGACCGGTTCCACTGTTTGGTGAGATATATCATCAAATCACCAGTAGAACGTTGCCCACGAAATCCATACTGCCGGTCACTAAGGATTTCGTTGGTTTCAAGATATTTCTTGAGCTGAAAATTGATCAGCGTTTCCATGACCTTGGAAAGAATGGATGTAAGTGCTATGGGTCGGTACAAAGAAGGAGACGACGGCTCGCCTTTTTTGGGTATGGGCTGGACAAAGGCTGTTTTCCAACTTGTCGGGAAGAGAATATGATAGATGGAAAAGGTGACTGTTGAGATCGTTTAAAACTCTAGCAATTGCACGAGTACGAATGAATATCTGTGCCATAGAGTGTTCAATACGCTGGGGTGCAGGAGTCAGCAATGCACAATCTGGAAGCGTGGAGCTAGCTGCGAAATGCGTAGCAAACAGATTGGCCATCTCTATAGAAGTGACAACTGGAATGTCATTATAAATGAGCGTTGGAATCGACGAAGAGGCTGTATTTTTGATTATTTTCACGAAAGACCAGAAATTTTTACTACCTTTCAGACATTGTAGTATTTTTTGCCTCAATTTTTGGTCGTAGGAGAATTTCCCTCGCGGAAGATGGGCATTGCAATCACTTCTGGCTCGTTTAAAATTTGTTCGGTTTTCCTCGGTAGGGTTTGATTTGTAAAACCGAAAGCATACCTTTCTAATCCTAGAAACCTCTTTACAGCTCGAGTCATACCATCCATATTCCTTTGGTTTGATAGACTTATTCCTGAAAGGGATAAACTTTCTCATACCAATAAGAATGATGTTTTTGATTGCATCCACGTTGCTATCGCGAAGCAATAGCGACCAGTTAATTCTCCCATAGAAGTTGTTACGGCTGTCCCAATTGGCTTTCTCGTATTGCCATACTGTTTTTTTAACGAGAATTAGCTGATACTACACAATGGTCTGACGAGCCTAGAGGCGATAATACATTGACGGAGTATTTATCAAGACGAGAGGTAAGGAACAAGTCAAGGGTGTTTGCGGAATAATTTGCAATGTCAGGTATTCGTGTAGGCTCATTTACAAGCTGAGTAAGGTTATTAAGCTCAGCGAATAACTCAATACACCTTCCTTCGGGCGAATGGAATGGCGAAGCCACCCAGAATTGTGTACATTGAAATCGCCCGCAATGATGATTTCATTTTTAGGAGGTTTTGTGTCAATTCTTAAGATTGTATCAGACAGTGCATCAAACTCGCTCTGAGTAGATGTTGCGCTCTTGTACCTTTACTTTGAGCCAAATGAAATTGAATTCAGGATTGGAGCTTTGGCTAAATTGAGGCAAAAGCTGAAACGCAACATCACTCCGGACATAGATTGCGGGTCCGCGTCGAGGGAAAAATAATGGCACCAAGTTATAACTCTATCGTCCGATCGCATGGATCGTTTGATTGCACTTGTTTTAATTTTTATTTATTTGTGCGCAAACACACAACACTACACAGTTTTTTTTATTTTGACGTGACATCGTCTCACTACGAGGTTTTACATGTTCAAAAAGTAAAATGTTAAGTGAGACACTGTTGTATTCACTGTTAAATGTCACACTTTTAAGTGAGACACTGTTAAATGTCCCACTGTTGTGATCACTGTTAGGTGAACCACTGTTAAATATCAGTACTTTGGAAACTAAGCCTTTTTCCAAGCGATTCGCATGAAATTCGGAATGTAGGACTATGATGCGACTATAAGACTTCTTCCTATGGAAATTCTGGGGTGTGATCATTATGGTCTGGAACTTCAGAATGTTGGACTAAGATGCGTTTATAACACTCGTTCCTATGGAAATTCTGGAATATGATCATTATGGTCTGAAATTTCTGGGACAAAGCAATTTCTTAAGCTATTTGAATGATATTCGGTATGTAGGACTAAGATGCGAATATAAGACTTGTTGCTATGGAAATATTATCATCTTGAGCTGGAATTTCGGGAACAAAGCAATTTCTCAATTGATTCGTATGAAATTCGGTATGTAGGACTAAGACTGGTGAAATCATGAAATCAATGTTTAACGCACTTTCTAAAGCCAGATTTTTCTGAAATTGTACTCATGTATATTTCCGGTGACAATACTTTCTATTAAAATTTAGAATTTAGTATGGAAAACCCCATAATATAAGTGGGGATTAAATTTGATGTGCAGAAATCACAAATAAAATAATAAGATTCTGCGCCAGAGCAATTTAAGTGATACCATTTTCGTCAGGGCATGCATTGTATCCATTCTTCGCCACATTTATCACCAGTAAACAAGCCCAAACAATAACCGCACTCTGCCTCACCGTCAGGATCACGTGTTTGAACTGTAGATAAAAAATCAGTTGAGGAATCCGAGTGAAACGAAATGTCATCAAATTCTGATGAGGAAGACGAATCTCACTGCTGTTTTGTTCTTAGACTTTTTTATCGTCTTCTTCTTTTAAAGGCCCCTTATTGATGCTTCCGACTGTTTTATATAAAACGAACTACTCTGAAATGAAGTGATATTTTGTGCAAACAAATTGATTGACGTGTTTAGTTTACTGCGATTCAATTTTGGCTGGAACAAAATTTTTGGGTAAACTCCAAAATTAGTGTGGGAATTTAAAGTACTATACCTACTTAATGTATGTACATTTGAAATGAGTGTTTTTATTTACCAGCGATCCCACTCAAATGAGGTGTGTTGAATTTGTTTTAAGCAATTGTTTTAACCCACTTCCCCAACAACTTAATCTCCCTTGCAAACATGTGTAAACAACCAAAAACCTCTCTCTACGGCAAATATGTGTAGTAATTGTATTGAAACTCGAAAGTCCCTTCAGGTCTCTGCTTTCTCGTTTTCTAACGGCCGTTGCACATTTCAGCTAGGCTAAGCGAGAAAAATAGTTTTCGTTAGCTTAGCTTAGCTCGCCTAGTTCATACCGCTGCACACTTTAGCTAATAACAACGCTCACACGTTCACATATTGCAAATAAAATGCTATATCTGTCAAAATATTGAAACGAATCACAGCACAGGCGGAAAAAATCAACTCCTTTTTCTTTTTGTTAATAAATTTAATAAAATGTCGTCTTCAAAATCCTCATCAGATGAATCCGACTCAGATTCTATGAATTTTATGGTGTACCGATTTGAATTACTCTTCGAATATATCACATAAAATTAGAGAACCAAGAAAAACGAATTTAATGACGAAAAATGGTTCTGTGCTGGATCTCTGCTTCCTTCCTTTTGGCTTTTCTTTAATAATTTATAAATTACAAAATCTTAAAACATACTATCATAGTAGACTATCACTATGGTAGCGGCCTTGACGTTGGCGTGAGGGCTTAAGTTGCAAAGATTCATCCTACAAGCTGGGGATCTCCCTCGCTAGCAGGTTTGATGAGTAACGAACCAAGAACTACCGCCCCCTAATCCAGTGGTGTGATGCGACCCGTGCCCAGTGGACTGGTTGGTAGCCAGGGGTAACCGGCTATCGCAAACGTGAGCCCGTTGATACCTGCCGCCCTCCATGTGTATCGGGCCCTCCAGTACAAGAGGCTCTGGGCTGGAGGTAATATTTTCCTCATTACTCGTGGGATCTTTATGGATAAAAAAAATAAATTTAACTTTAATAAATTGACGCAGGGCATGCCCGCGTCGGTAGCAGCGGATCAAGCTGAGCGGATGCTTCGCGACGAACCCTGCGAGAAACCCAGGCTTGGCCGGGGGGGCATGACCTCCAGACCAGCTAGTGGCAGAGGTGCGGGTACGGCAAGGGGGATACTGGGGCATTCGACCCGTGAACCCGAACCGAAACCCAGCACCAGCAGAGTGGCGGTTCGAGCAGAGCAGAAGCCGCGTAGGAAACCTGATATCGGTCGAGGGGGCATGACCCCAAGACTGACGAAGGGTGGTGGGGGGAAACCCCAAGGCGCGGCTGGGGCTATCCCGCCAACCCGAGGGTGAAGCCTCCACCAGTAGGCAGCAAGTGCTGACGCCGCAGTTGGGTACACCCTCAGCGGATAGTTTAGGGCTCTCCCCAATCGTCCGCCGACCACTGTCCCCAAGGTGACGCTAGGAGCAGTCCCCAAATCTAAGCCGAAAGGCTCTAAGAGGAGGGGACCTCCTGACCCGCCAAAGGGGCAGCCAGGAGGTGTGGACGATCCCCTGAGAAAGGGTCTCAGTGGGGCGGGGACATAGAACCCGCAGCAGGGCATAGAACCCGCACTAGCGAGGAAGGAGGTAGACGCTAGGAAGCTGGCGGCTGTAGAACATAGACCTCCCGTCGTCATTCCCCAGGGGGCGAAGAGGGGGCCATCGGTCCTCACTCCACCACCTAGGGAGGACAAGAGATTGAAGGAGGGCACCGTGCAGTCGACCAGTGCCCCCTTCGGGTGTAGCGGGGGCTCTCAGCCTAGCTATGCGGAGGCCATTAAGCAAGTCAGGGTCGCTATCCTCGCGGAGCATGATCCGGAGGAGACACTGACCCACGAGCAGATGGCAGCGTTGGAGGAATCCATCCTGGATGAGGTGGCGCTGGGCTGGGAAGTCAAAATTGGCTTCGACGGCGTCCACTTCAGGCCAGGGATGATTCTTGTCGACTGTTGCGATGGAAGCTTGGCAGCTTGGCTTAAGACACATGCTCCAACCCTTTCGACGTGGAAGGGACCGAAGCTCGTGGCCAAGGACGGGGATGACATACCCAAGCCGACTATTATGTCGGTGTTTCTGCCACGTAGCAATCGGCAGGGGATGGAGCGCTCCATCTCCCTGATTGGAGCACAGAACGAGGGACTCCACGTAGGTATGTGGAAGGTCATCGGCTGTCGAGAGGAAAGGGGTGGAGTATTCGCCACAATATCCATAGACTCCCGAAGCAGAGATGCAATCAAAGAGACAGGTCACTCCATTAGATACCGGTATGGCAAAATATCGGTGGGTGGCCTGAAGAAGAAGGAAAGCATACAGGTGGAGAAGGGGCAGAAAGACCCTCCCGCCCTAGCAGCAGATGACCCCCAGGGGGCAGGTACAATGGATACGGAAGGAGAAGCGGGAGCAGAAGAGGTACCCATTATGGAAGACCTCGCTGCTCTTCCCCAACCGGACATTGCACTAGACGAGCTGGAGGCGATCCGACAGCTAGAGGAGGATGAGCTGCTAGAGGAGATTCAGCACCTCGAACTAGAGACTGGAGAGGAGCAGCTGTCCTCTTCAGATAACAAAATTATGACCAGTGCACGCATTGCTCAGGTGAACACCCATAAGGCCAAAGGGGCAGCCGCAGTGGTCGCCAGGATGATCACCAAACAGCATCTGGGGCTAGTGCTGGTCCAGGAACCCTGATTCTACAGGGGACAGATATGTGGTCTGTCTTGCAAAGATGCAAAGGTGATATATAAAGTGGGGCAGGTTGCCCCACGAGTCTGCATCGTCGTTAGAAATAGTATTAATTATCTATCTCTTTCAGAATTTATAACCCGGGACGTGGTAGCAATGCCAGTTTAACGTAGACGGCACGCACCGGGAGATAGTCATCGCTTCGGCCTACTTTGCCGGGGACAGGGAGGAAATACCGCCCCCAAAAATTCAAGAACTGGTAGAATATTGCCGAAGGCTCAGCAAACCCCTAATGATCGGGTGCGATGCAAATGCACATAACGAAGAATGGGGGAGCACCGACACAAATAAGAGGGGTGAGTACCTTTTAGAGTTTTTGGTCGTTTACTCAATAAGTGGAGGGTCTCCTCCGAACCAAATCTGTCAGACTTGTTTGAATTGGGTGGGTTGGTCGTAGGGGAAATGGTTATTAGAAACCCCAGAAGGACAAATTGGGAAAAATTTAGAATCTATTTGCAGAGCAATCTACTACACGCTTCAGTTCAAAGAGTGGCCAGGTGTCCGCACGAGCTAGAATGCGCAGCAGTAGAAATGAATAGGGCAATCTCTGACGCATATGAGTTGAGCTGCCCGATTAGTTCACCCAAATGGGGTAATGAAGTTCCTTGGTGGAACGAAGAACTGTCAGCCCATCGAAGGCAGGTAAGAAAACTTTTCAAGACCGCCAAGAGAAGGGGCAATTGGCAGGAATACAGAAAGTCTCTCACGGCATATAATATAGAAGTGAGAAGAGCAAAGCGCAGAAGTTTTCGTAACTTCTGTGAGGAGGTAAAAAACACTAAGGAGTCTGCCAGACTTTACAAAGCTATGGCTAAAGACACTAGTTGTTTCAAGGCTTCACTGAGAAACCATGAAGGTGAGTTCACAGAAAACGAAGAGCAGAGAGCTCTCCTCCTCCTGAGAAGTCACTTCCCGGGGAGTACGGTGAACAGTACCGAATCTGATAGGGGCTTATACTATCGTAGATTTAGTAGAAAAGACTGGAGCAAAGAATCCGGTGGGCAGTTAAAAGCTTCCAGCCCTTCAAATCAGCAGGTGGGGATGGGATAATCCCAGCAGTCATGCCAATGGGGCTAGACAATCTCCTCCCATACCTTCTAAGAATATTCAGAAGTAGTCTAGCACTCGGGTATATACCGAAAAGCTGGAGAAGGGCTCGGGTGGTGTTTATACCTAAGGTAGGGAAGAAGGATCCCACACACCCAAAGTCCTACAGACCAATCAGCCTCACTTCGTTTGTCCTAAAGACTATCGAAAAGGTTATCGACAACTATGTAAGGTCGACTACACTGGTAAAAGAACCACTGCATTCCAGTCAACACGCATACAGAGCGGGCAGATCTACGGAGACCGCATTGTGGGAACTGACGGAAAACATAGAAGGCTCACTCGCCAGTAAGAAAATCGCTCTATGCGCCTTCCTAGATATCGAAGGGACGTTTGACAACGCATCACATGATGCGATAAGAAATGCTCTGGGGAAGAAAACAGTAGACGGCACAATCAGTAAATGGATGTGCGAGATGCTAATTACTAGAACAGCAGAAACCATAGTCGGTGACAAAACCATTATGGTTAACACAACAAGAGGGTGTCCACAAGGAGGAGTACTTTCCCCTCTACTATGGAGCATCCTTGTAGACGAACTACTTCAGCGACTAGCTGAAGCAGGAACTGTATCTCAGGGTTACGCGGACGATATAGTCATTGTGGCCAGAGGGAAGTTCGAGGAAGTTCTATGTGACATAGTTCAAAATGGACTAAATATCACAAACAGATGGTGCCATGAGGTGGGACTTAGGGTGAACCCAAGCAAAACCACACTGGTTCCCTTCACCAACAGAAGGAAATTGGGGCGAATGTGACCAATAACCCTCAATGGCGAAGTGATCCCAATCAGCGAAGAGGTCAAGTACCTTGGTCTGATATTAGACAAGAGACTGCTATGGAATAAACATCAGCAGGCAGTAATAAAAAAATCTAAGAGAGCGCTCATGGTGTGCAGAAGGGTGGCAGGCAAATCATGGGGAGTAAGCCCCAAAATAATGCACTGGATGTACACTATGATATTTATACCAATGATCACCTACGTAGCAGTGGCATGGGCAGGTAGAACCAAACTAAGCACCACAAGGAGAGAATTGGAGAAGCTACAAAGGCTTGCTTGTGTCCTAATCACAGGAGCTATGAGGACCTGCCCAACGGCGGGCATGGAGGTAATCATTGGGCTACTCCCGCTGCATATAGTGGTAGAGGGCAAATCCAATGAAACCCTAGTACGCTTGACCAAGGTTGGCTGCTTCACGGGCAGCAGAGCGGGGAGCTAAATGAGTTCACTAGCCAAGCTAACCCCTGTGGCATGCATGCTATGTGACAACACGGTGCAAAAGCTTGAGTTCAAAATGAACTATGAGGTCAAACTAAGCACCAAGTCGGACTTTAGGTCCGAAACAGACTACAAGATACATCCAGGAACTATAAAATGGTATACGGATGGATCAAAGAAGGCGGATGGCACAGGTGCGGTGGTAATAGGGCCACGAACCAAGTACTCTGAAGCAATGGGCCATTATCCGAGTATCTTCCAGGCAGAGGTTCACGCCATCGAAAGATGCGCTCAATTCAATCTGGATAGGAAATACATGAGGCAGGAAATAGCCATTATGTCAGACAGCCAAGCTGCGCTAAAAGCTTTAGATGCATTCCACACCACTTCTAGACTGGTGGAAGAATTCAAAACAAGGTTAAACAAATTTGGTGAAAACAACAAAGTAAAGTTGTACTGGGTGCCGGGACACATCGGTATAGAAGGTAACGAACAAGCGGACAAGCTCGCAAACAAAGGGGCAGAGACTCCGCTTGTAGGGCCGGAACCCTTTTGTGGAATTGGGTACCGTATTATGCGTGAAGAATTACGCAATATAGGTAAAGAAACCGCTTCATTAAGATAGGAGGAACTCCCAGGTCTACGGCAAGCGAAAGAAATGTTGGGTGGCTATAACCCAAGGAGGTCCCGATCAATAATGGGACTAAGTAGGGGTAATGTTAAAATCATTACGGGGTTCCTAACAGGGCGCTGCAGGCTGAACGGACACCTAAAGAAGATTAAATTAGAAGAGGATGAACGCTGCAGGCTCTATCCCTAGTCTCTGTTCGTTGGTTCTCTGTTCAACTCACACGCTCAAAACCCTCGCGGCCGTGTAGACGACACAGCCTAACCTGCTGTTTTTATTTTCGCGTGTGCTGGAGAGCAGCTCGACCACGACCGTGCACAGCGGCGATTGGGAGACAACTCAACTCTTGATGATGCAATCTGCGCTCGGAGCACCATACCAACAAGATAGTAGTCCGAGGTACCTCGGTACGTTCGTATCGTCATCAGGTGTTGCGGCGGTCTATCAACACGTGGTCTATCTGGTTGCGAGTGTCTCCATCACGAGATACCCAGGTGGCTTTATCGATATTTTTACGCGCAAATCTTACTCGCAAAGACCAAATTATTGCTTGCTGCCATCTCTATGACTCGTTGTCCATTGTCATAAGTGTTCTCGTGTAAGTTATGGGTGCCAACGTACTGCATGAATACTGGCTCCCCCCCTATTTTGGCATTCATATCGCCGAGAATGGTTTCTACGACATACTGAGGACAGGCATGGGGTTCCCGTTCGACTGATTCAAAGAATCATCTGGGGAATCCTCTGTAGGTGCGTGAACGTTTATGAGGCTGTGCCAAGCATATAGCCGAGCATTCAAAGGGTGCGAACCACTTTACGCGTGCGCAAATTATAAAAAAGGCGCCAAAGCCAATCGCTAAATTTGGAATCTGAGTGCTTCTATCGTGGACAGTCATATGTGGCTTGCTCCCGAATAAGCAATCCGAAAAACATATGTATTTAAACAAAAGATTAGAAAACGAAACATTATTTTTCAAAAAGCAGTGGCTTGAACAAGGCGTAGTATACTGTACATATATCGGTACCCAGACACTTACTCGAAAAACATTTGCTCGAAAAACATTTGCTCGAAAAACATTTACTTGAAAAACATTTACTCGAAGAACATTTGCTAGAAAATGTATAAAACGACATTTTCTCGAAAAACATTTCCTCGAAAACTAAATAGTCTATGTTTTCATCCTTCTAAAAACTATCGCGAGTAATTTTTGTTAGCGAAACGAGTTTTTTTTAAAATTTTTCGGTTATTTATTTTACCAAAAAATTACGTTCGAGCAAATGTTTTTCGAGGAAATGTTTTCGAGCAAATGTTTTTCGAGCAAATGTTTTTCGAGAAAATGTCATAGAACCACATATATCACAGCATTGTTCAACATTGACAGTGTATCATCATGTACACAGGATGAACGCGGAAGCATAGAATGTTTATCAGTTCATTTTTATGCTGACATTATACAAAATGTGTGTTTCTGGTACAATTTTTTGATCGTTAGCTTGTTGTAACTGTGCTGAGAAATGACGAAATGCGGTGATCATCGCACCATAGCGAGCCACCACTTGAGTTTACGACAGAAACTGAACTTATAATAATCAAGGTTTGGTTAAGTAAACATGTTATCATTGAGTTAAGAATTTGTATACATATATATAACTCACATATGCATAAGCATATTTTCATGGAATGCAAGATAATGAACATGTGTTTCATAATAGTGTATTCTATTGTATTTTTAAATTCTCGGCTGTCCGACATCTGTCGTGGAATCTTGGGATCAATTTTTAACCCACTTCCCAAAGCCCGATTTTATTGAAATTTTGCACACACGTGTATTTCCGGAGACAACACTTTCTATTAAAATTTGGGGCCCCTCGGGCCACGGGGTTGGGGGGCTCCCCTACAAATATTTTACAACATTTTTCTCGATTTTCTTCAAATTTTATATACATGTGTATCTCTTATATACAGCACTTTTTGTAAAAATGTTGGAGACCCCGGGCCCGGGTTCGTGGGGCCCCATAACTTTTTTAAAAAAAATTAACCCGATTTTTTTAAAAATTTTATATACGTGTGTATCTCCGATAGGCAACACTTTTTGCAAAAATTTTGGAGACAGGGCTTGGAGGGTCATGGGGCCCCAACAAATTTTTTAAAAAACTTTACCCAATTTTTTTTTTAAATTTATATACGTGTGTATCTCCGATAGACAACACTTTTTGCAAAAATTTTGGTGGCCGGGGTCGTGGGCCCAAAAAAATGTTTCAAAAAAAATTAACCCGATTTTCTTCAAATTTTATATACATGTGTATCTCCGATGGACAAAATTTTTTGTAAAGTTCTTGGAGTGAGGCCCTGAGGCCGGAGGGGTGCCCATATAAATTTTTTAAAAATTAGCTCGATTTTCTTCAAATTTTAAACACATGTGTATCACTGATGGAAAAAACTTTTTGTAAGTTGGATGGAGGGCCCTGACCCCGTGTGGTGTCCATGTAAATTTTTTAAAATTTAGCGCGGTTTTCTTCAAATTTTAACACATACCCATCTCCTATTAGAGAATTTACATGAAAAATTGTATTTTATGGGTTGTTTTTTTAATATCGGATCAGGTATAAATACCGATGCAGATTAATGAAGAATGGAATTCTAGCTTTAACTCAAAAGCAAAAGCCTTATATTGTTCGATTTCTTCACACATGCTCTTATTAAGTCAACGCTCCGCACGTATGGTAGTTTCTGTAGACGTTTTCAGGTAAAACATAGTTCCCTATTTTGTTGAAAAAAAAATGATTTTATTTAGCCGGCCAATTCCAGGTGTTTCAGCTAGTAAATAAATATTTTCCATTTTTGCAATGTATTTGCCAGTTTTTCCGTTCACTAACGAACAACTCAGTGGGCGCCGTAGCTCAGTGGTAGTGCAAATGGCTGCTGCGCAGGAGGTTCAGGTTCGAATCCCAGCAACACCAAAAGTATTTTTCACGGTGTCCCACCTCTCGCGAATGGGTGACAAACGTTCCGAGAGTAATTAATACCTTGTTACGGAAAGCTTCTCAATTCGCCGTTCGGATCCGGCCGTAGGTCCTCCCTTCCATTTTGTGTCCAAAATTTACCATGTGCAGCACAAATGATCGCGAGAAGTTAGGCCTTGGACCGCAATGGTCTGTCGCGCCAAATATTATTATTAACGAACAACTTAAGAAAACCTTTCAAAGAAAATTTAAATTTCACCCGTAATCATATATATCCGAACTAAAATATCCAACCCCGGATAGACATTAATATTTTTTTTGGTTTTGTCTTCACTTTTTACCAAAAAAAACGTAGTTCACCCAAGTTTCATCAAACTTGATTCAGTAGCCCGCTTTAGTCTGTTTATTTGAGACCTCATGAAGTTCCTTTTACGATGATTTTTAAAAATCAAATTGTTCCAACGTAGCTCTATTTTAATACTAGTCGTGAAGAAAAATCTTGGAGCTTCGTTAGGAGTTTTAATCCAAAATTTATTTTTATGCTCATTCATTAACATACAATTTAAAATAAACGTGTTATGTCTACACTACAAAATTTGCCGGGATAAATTAAATTCACATTCATTTATTTTACAATATATTAAATATATTATTTTATTAGTTATGTGTTATCAGTTTCTTTTTAGCAAGTAGATTAAGGCTTTAAACATAATGTACTTGGCATATATATAAATAAACATTTATGTATTTAATACGTATTTTATAAAAAATAGATTCATTCTTTTTGTATGCATTACAATGTTTAACATTAAGAAAATCTTTATACATTTATTTATATATCACTCTTATCTATGACTAATTTAACAAATCATATAAATAGTAGACTATAAATCAATTAACAATATTAAAAAAAGAAAAATCCTGTCTGTGAATTGCCAAAAAATTTAAAAATCTTTAATTCGAATTATCCAAAGCTTTTATATTTCAAGAGAGTTATAAAAGCTCCTCACATATGAAACATTTTCTATTTACCATTTAAAAATTACTCCAAATTTTATATATTTTTTGTATTATTGCATCTCTTCAATTTATATATTAATTTTTTGTAAATACAATGTGTTTTAATCTTTCCAACAAATAAATAAATCTTCAATCCACAGAAAGAAATTAGCAAAATTAAATTTTGCATATTTCTTCGTCTGTTGTGAATGTGCACCAAGAAGTCCTTACTACGACATATATACTGATATAAAAAAACTTTTAAAGACAACCACATGAAAAATAAACAGCTACAATTGTGCACATTCTTGAGGCATTTAAGTATTTTTGTCTTAGATTAAGTCAGTTCAGATTTGAAAAATTATCCTTCCTTCAAAGTACATTGACGTTAGTCCATTTTTAACAGCAAGTTTTGTTAGGCATTCTTCTGAAGGCGAAATAGCTACGGGGTAAGTTTTTCATCCCTACATACATAGGATACGCAACGGAATAAAAAACTAGGATCAATTTTGGGAGTTAAGTAAAAGAGTGTAAGAAAAACAGACAATCTGCATTACCTAATAGAAAATGTGGAGTATGTCGTCAATACGTTATTATTATACCGACAAATAAAACTATAATTGCGAAAATATTTATATCAGTTCTAGATAAGTTTATAAATGAAAAATTTCTAGGAATTGTTTTTTTCGGTACGGTTAGCAGCAACTTCAGCTAAAATGAGTAGATCTGAGGTAGACGAAATGTTATTGTTTATTGTTCTTATATCGGGAAAGTTATTAGCAGGATGAGTCGCAACATTTGTAGTTAATGTTGTAACATTAGTAGGTTTGCTGTTTTGAATAAGTATTTCATCGTAATAGTATCTGCCATTAAATGATGTTCCACTTAATTCCAGCGATAGGGCGTCAACAGTCTCCATTGTGTTAACGTACCGCCTTGTGATGCTTTCTTTGCGGGCTTTGCGCTTTTGACTGCCGACCATTTGTACGGACTCCTTTACTTCTGGATGCTGTGTTATTTGCATTATGCGTGTTTTTGTTGCTGTTATTGTCGATGTTGATGCCGGTGGAGGTGTTTTTATAGGTGGCACACGTTTCTTAGAGTTAATTTTCTTTTTTTTCTTTGAGTTGCGTTTTCGCTGTAAGTAAACATCAAGGCTTAAAGCTGGCAATGCTTTAATTTTATCTTCGAGATCGAACGTTGCTGTCTCACTACTACATAGCAATTCTGCTGTGGTGGGGGATTTCTGAACTTCAATTGCAGAGCAGTCAATCGCAAAAGAATCGCTCTTCATTAAACGTTCGCCCATTGTTTTTGGAAAAAATTTCGTTTTACGAAACTGATGTGGTGTGCGAGTAGTGATTTCGTTATATGAGCTCGTGCTAGTATTTGGAAATTGTTGCGCGGTTTTAGTTGTAAGTTTAAACTTTTTAGGAATGGATGCAATTTGACCTGATTTGATAAATTCCTGATACTTTTTACCTTTACAGGAGCGTGATGATTTCATTGTTATGATTTCTTCCTCGCTGCTGTTGCTGGAAAAACTGTAGTCGTGTTGGAGACGTTTGCAATTTGGTCCAATTATATTGCTTGAGTTTTTTCGCTTTTTGCCGCTGATACAGCGTACTGCACTTTCCGACTGTGGCATTTTGGTTTCCAGGAAGTCAGAAGTCTCTCCTAAAACTTTTTGCAAGGCATTGCTTGAGGTTGGTGAAACGGGCATCTCGTTTGAGCTCGGACACATCAGAGCATTAAGTTCCCCCATTTGGGCTTCATCAGCCAATTTAAAATAGTTGGAGTTCTTGCCCAAATGTATGGAACGACCCCATCTGCTTTTCTTTTGTAACATTTCATCGCTGGAATAAGATGTTAATGTTTGATGTTGTTTTCCTTCTCGAATTCCAAGGATATATTCTTCATTTGTGGTTCGGTCTAAATTGCTAGGACGAGAGATAAGCGTTCTTAATGGAGGAGCCGGCAACTTGTACCACTTGAAGTTTGGGTTTGCCGAAAAGAAAGCATCTTTGTTCTGAAAGTATCAGTAATGTCAAATAAAACAGCCACTCAGAAGCAGGAATATTAAATGATATAATCAGTATTACCTGTTTAGCCAAGTTTGTATAGCACTTTTTATCGTTGGCATCTAGAGACGCCCACCAATCACCAAGAATTTTAGTAATTGCCCTGTAAAATTTTTTTATATGTAAGTAGATTATTATGCAAAACACATTTCGCACAGCATCACCCTACCTGTTTTCGCAGGTTTTGTACTTGTCCTTGACGATTGTTCTATGTCGTTTACAAAAAATTAAAAATGCGTTCATCGGCCGCCTGGCATGATGATCTGGTGTACACACTAGGTCGTGCTCGTCATTTTTTACAGTATCGATATCGACACTACTTTCACAAACATCATTATTCAAAAACTCATTTGGAGCAGTCACGACATTCTCTTGGGAAATTCTAACAACGTGTAGTGGACTTTGCGCATTATGGATGCAGTTCGCTGAAAATTTCATCAGGGATGAAGAATTCCTTTTCAGCATTTTATTTTCGTAAAAATCATCACATTCGTTTATTTCTTGGTCGTCGTCGTGCTCATCTTCGACATCGTCTTCCTCATCATCTTCATCATCATCAAATTCGTCGTCTTCATGATTGCTGCTATTACTACTTCCATTTGAGTAACTGCAACAATTAAGTTTAGCATAATTGTGAACATCTTCGATTAAACGAAAGGCATTTTCTTGGTCTTCAGTCCTACAGATTGGCGATGCTTGTCTATCACTACCAATTGTGTTAACACCAGACACTTGATGTGTTTGCTGCAGCTCCCTACCGGCGGAAGCAATAGTTGTATTTGTCACGTTATTCTTATCATCAAAGGCACTTTCGTTTTGAATATTTTTAACAAATTCTATTTCTCTCTCTGAGGTAAAACTACTTAATGGCTGGTTAGGATGATTATACACATTATTCTGCAATTGTGAGTGGGATTGCATAAGCTGTACTTTAACACGTTCCACAATACTAGCTTGAGGTCGTTTATCTTTGGCATCTTCACTAGAATTATGTTGAGGCAAATTTTGGACTTCGTCATTTGTGACACCTTTTGTAAAGAACAATAGGTGCGTTTCTTTTGGCGATACCAGTGGCACATTTTCCTGCAATGATTTCCACGATGGTGCATTCATATTTGTATTGCTGCTATCGTTATTGTTATCTAAAGAGAAACTCTCCTTACTTTCATGAGGTGGTTTAGGTGATATGACTCGAATTCCTGATTCAGAGTGTGTGGTGTTTTTATTATGGATCATATTGTTAGTCGATTAGAAATAACAAATAGTATATCAATCTATACGATTCAGTTATGGAAAATTTGGGAAAGTGCTTCAAGCTTCTTATTCTTTTCGTTATACTATTAGCGATTTATAAAAAAATCGAAATTCATCTGGAAAATAAAAAGGTTTTTAGTGAGTAGCGGTAAATAAAAGGAATAAAAAAGTTGTAAGTAAGACATAAAAATTACAAAACTTCGTTTCTGTATCAAAAGAAAAAACCCCAAAATTTTATCAGTTCTTTGAATTTGAACTCGGACTATCCGTTCTTGTGCCGAGAACATCCATATATACATTCCGATTAACATATTTTTTGCCTTTAAATTGTCCAAATTGGATGAAACGCAAATTGAATAAAGTTATGATTTAAGCTCGGACCATTCACCTATACTACTGACCCTGAGTGAGAGCATTATTCAGAATGTAAGTAATTCAGCTCTTACTAATAATAATACGATCTAAAGAGCACTTGATACAGAGAGAATACGTCCCAGAGGTGTGGAAAAACTACCTCACGAGGCATCATCCTATAGGCCAATTTGTTGCCAATAATGTCCAAACTTTTTGAAAGCCTGCCATTAAAAGGGAACACCAATTTGGCTTTCGAGTGAAACATTCAACCATTGATCAGGTACACCGAAATACAAACATTGTTGAAAAAGCGATTGAAGAGAAAAAAGTTTGTTTCTTGATGTAACACAAGCATTTGATAAAATTTGGCAGGAGCGATTAGTATACAAACTAAAAAATATAGTACCCAACGAACATGCTGAAATTCTGGGATTGTACATTTCGGACAGATACTTCCGCATAAAAGAGAAAGACATATTCGTAGCTTAAAAAAAATCAAAGCGGGTGTTCCCCAAGACAGCGTTCTTGGGCCAATACTATATCTCCTGTATATTCCGACGCTAGAATACAACACAATTGCTACTTTTGTTGACGCAATCTTGGTATAAATTTTAATGCGAAACTTCGCTGGAAAATCCACGCAAAACAGAGAGAGATTGGTATTCGCATATAGTAAAATATATTGGATGATAGGAAGACAACAATATATAACAAAGTTTTGCTTTATAAGCAAGTTGTAAAACCCATATGGAGCTATGGCATTAAACTTTGGAGTTTTACCAAAAAAAGCAAAATCATTCAATGGTTTCAAAACAAGGTTCTAAGAAACATTGCTAATCAAGGTTTTCCAACCCGCGGGCCGCGGGATTTAGTAGCAATTGTGTGTTTTAAAGCAAGGTTCTATGAAACATTGTAAATGAAGGTTGTCCAACCTGCGGCCCGCGGGCCGCATGCGACCCAACGCCCGAAAATTTTTAAAATTGTTACTGAAGCATTTCAATTTTTCTGAGGAATGATTTGTGCGATGTGTTGCCAAGTGACAGATAACATAAACAGGAACAAACCAGACACAGAACAGACAGCTCTTTCTTCTCTTTCTGTTTGCGTTGCTCGCTCAGCTACGCTTTTCTGTTGTTGGTCACGTTATTGGTATCGGGTTGAACATTTCGTTATTTTTTGTGCACAGTTGGTCCTACGCCTGTCGGTTACGGTAAAACAGTTAACTTGAAAGTGAGTTGAGTGAATAAAACGAAGTGGTTACTAATACATATATTTTTTATATTTCGTTGTAATATAAGTGTTTCATTTTAAGACAAGTAAGTACATATTCTTGTTTACTTCATTATACAGCTTTCTATGTTCTTGCTGTTCATTAATAAAAATAAACATTATTATTTATTTCTGTTATCATACTAGTCTTTACCTATACCTATACTAAATTAATAGTTTGAACATTTTTCACTTCAGCATGGCCTCTACGTCTCAAGAAAAAGGAAAGACACGGAAATATATCGATGAAAAAGGTTTTTTAATGAAAAATGGACAGAGGAATACTTTTTTCTTGAGGTGGAAGGTGAGGCACTCTGCTTAATTTGTCGTGCTTCAATAACTGTCTTCAAAGAGTATAATTTGAAAAGACATTATTCACAAAAACATGCTTCCAAATTCGATGCATATAAAGGAAAGACCAGTTAGGGGTTTTACATCTCAACAAAAGTTTTTTAGCAACGTTACAACTCAGACAGAATCATTAGTGAAGGCTAGTTATGTAGTCGCAAATTTAATCGCCATAAAAATCGAAACCATTTTCTGATGGCGAATTTATTAAGGAATGCTTGGAAAGCATGGCAGATATTTATGTCCAGACAAGAAAGGTGATATTTCTAAAATCAGTTTGTCTCATCAAACTATTGCCAGAAGAATTGACGATCTTGGGAAATCTATCGAAAAGGATTTGAAAAGTAAAGCCTGTGGTTTTAAATTTTTTTCTTTGGCCATAAATGAAAGTACTGATGCTACTGATACGGCTCAATTTGCCATTATTATTAGACATATTAATGACGAATATAGTGTATCTGAAGAAATGGCTTCTTTAGTGCCATTAAAAGACACGACAAAATCAATAGATTTATATGAAGCAGTAAAAAAACCGTAACGCGATTTTCTCCAGCTATGATCGGTAAAAAAGAGGGGCTTGTAAAATTAATAGAAGACGATGCCATTGCTGTCGAAAACTCCCGTTTGATAAAGTACCATTGTGTAATACACCAAGAAAATCTATGCGGAAAAGCTTTAAAAATGGATCATGTTATGCAAATCATCGTCAAGACTGTTAATTTTATAAGAGCCCGGGGATTGAATCATCGCCAATTCAAAGAATTTCTCAAAAATGTTGATGCTGAGTATGGCGATATCGTATACTTTACAGAACTAAGGTTGCTCAGTCGAGGACAAATGCTTAAAAGATAACGTACTTAATGAAATCAAATCTTTTTTGACATCGAAAGCTAAATCTATGCCAGAACTTGACGATGCCGACTGGCTTACAGATTTAGCATTTTTGGTCAATTTTACAGCTCATTTAAATGATTTAAACACGCGTCTTCAAGGCAAAAACGAACTTATCAGAAAGATGTTTCAAACAATAAACGCCTTCCAAGTAAAACTAAAATTATGGCAGGCTCAATTAAATGCAAACAACTTTTTGCATTTCAGCACGTCGCATTTCAGCACGTTGTCAAAATTTTTGTATTTTTGCCACTCCATTTACAGTTGATATAGTTATGCTGCCAGCTAACTTTCAAATGAAATGCATAGAGTTGCAATCTGACATCCAACTTAAAGAGAAATTTGATCATGTCTCTGTGTTGGACTTTTATAAATCGTACCTGCCCAGAGACAAATATCCCGCACTGCACAGTCATGCGTTATTCATGTCATCATTGTTTGGAAGCACGTACATATGTGAACAACTATCAAGAATGAAACATACTAAGTGCAAAATTAGAACCAACATGTTGGATGCACACCTTGAGGACTGCCTGAGAATTGCAACCACGTAAATCGAACCAGATATTGACGCATTAGTCTCTCTACTTCAATGTCAAGTATCACATTAATTTTATGTTTTTAATTATTAATTTTATTATACATAAAATGTATAAAACAATGTTTCATAATGAAAAAAATCAGAAACTAATAAATGTTGAATTACTTAAACATTAAAACTATATATTTTACGTTTTTTTTCGCTCATCAGCTATGGTAATATACTTGTGGCCCAAAACACATTGTCTTCTTCTAATGTGGCCCAGGGAAACAAAAAGGTTGGACACCCTTGTGGTAAATGCAACTTTCTACGTTAAGAACGATGACCTTCACAGTAGGCGTAGGCGTACAGAATGAAATACACATATTCACCAAAAAGCATGAGGATCGACTTCACCACCACCACACGAATTCAGAGACTACCCCGCTTTTGACAACACAAACCTAATGAAAAAGAATCATACGAGGAGTGCCGTAAATGTTTTTAGAAAATGGTAATAATAGCATTTTCCGATCCAAATCTCTACGTCAGTCAAAAAGTTTAACATTTTTGGAGGGTATGTTTCTCAAAAGTAATCTGTCAGTTCGCATCGCAACATTGTTTTTTATTTACTTGAAAAATTTAATTCAGTGAAAAAATGGAATTATCGCGTGAAAATTTTCGTGTGATGGTTTTTTACGATTTTGGAAAGAGGCTATCTCGACAACAGGGCTTCGAATTACTTCATTCGACGAAGCACCATCCTTGGCTAGTGTTTACAAATGGTACAATGAATTTAAACGCGAACGACGTTCACTCAAAGACGAGCCTCGAGAAGGGCGTCCAAAAACAGCTGTTGTTTCAGAAAACATCGATGCTGTGAGAAAACTGATTGAAGAGGATCGTCATGTGACTTATCGGGAAATCGAGGCATGCCTATGCATTAGTAACACCAGCGTATATACGATCTTACATGAATATTCAAAGGTGTGGAAGCTATATGCACGTTGGATTCCACATTTTTTGGCAGACGCACAATAAAAAGTTCGTGTCGATTGGTGCCGCCAAATGCTTTAAAAATTCGTTGAAGGTACTTCCAAAAACGTATTATACAAGATCGTGACAGGTGACGAGTTATGGATATTTGCGTATGAGCCGGATAGAAAGGGGCAATCGACTGTTTGGGTCTTCCAATTCGAAGAAAATCCAACAAAAGTTGTGCGAGCTCGGAGCGTTGAGAAGCAAATGGTCGTGTTACTTTACGAAAACCGGTCATGTTGCTACTGTGACTCTTGAAAATCAAAAGATAGTTAATTCAATCCTGTTCCCAACAATCAAAGATGCGTGGACAACGATTTTTATCGCCTGAAGAAGCGGTTGAAGCGTTCAAAAACCATGTTTTGGAGCTATCATCTTCGGACTGGAAAAAGGGTTTCGATAAACGGTTTGAGCGTACGCAAAAGTGTATAGATCCTTAATTTTTAATGAAACATTTTATTTTTTTATTACTTTTTCTATAAATTTTTACGGCATCCCTCGTATGTGGTCGTTTCAACGTAGCTTGTTGTGGACGCACATACTGTTGAGAATTGCGAGTTATTCAGTTTCTTTGATACAAGATCCATTTATGAATAAAGGTTGGGGATTTAAATTACGCTTGGACGACAGAAGACAGCTTTGGATTTTAGAAGCGTTAAATTCAACTCTATTACGTAGTCCCCACATTGTTATGCTGTCAAGGTCAGAATTTAACGTGATTAACATACGTTGTTTTTTAAGTTTCTCTTGCGATGTAGAGGGGCGTGCAGAAAGCGTGAAATCATATGAAAATCTAGGAGTGCTGTCGTCAGCGAAATAATGGATTGGATTAGAAGTAGCGAATAGGAGATCGGTAATGAAAATGAGAAAGAGTGTCGGAGACAAGGCAGAGCCTTGCGGAACACCTGCAATTATGCGGTGAATATTGTATTTGAAACCGTCCAATACGACCTGGATTGAACGGCCAGAAAGGTAGTTCCTAGTCCAATCAAGCAGGGCCTTATCAAAATGATTAGTAGTTTATGTAGTTTCCATTAGTTATGTTTATGAAATTTTTTTAAAAAGTAACCCGATGTTCTTCAATTTTCTTGAAATTTTGTGAGCGCTTAAATTTTCAGGGCCTTTCAACAATTTAATAAATAATACATGCTTCAAAGAATAATAATATGTTTTTATAGGTAGGATTTTTGTTAGTAAATTAAAGATGATAAATTGTAAAATTAGTAAAAAAAATAAGAAGTGAATCCCAATAAATGTGCAGTATAAATAAGATTTTGATTTACTATTCCTAAAATTATTGTAAGATTTTTAAACGAAGGTGGTTCCTTTTAATTCTAGAGCTCGATTTTGCAACGTTCGTATTTCGTCCCGTGTTTGTTTGATTCGTTTTTAATGACTTACATTTTACAATCCATTTGCAGTGCTTTCGAATGAACACAAGGATCATTAAATTCAATATTATTTTATGGTGATTACAGTATTCTGAAATCTTTATATGATTTTTACTTATTTCAGAAAAAATTCCTGAAGAGGGATGGTAAACCAAAATCCGAATCTTTCTTATAATTTTTATAAAATATTAATGAGACATTTTGAAGATTCATTTTCTCATCCGATTTTATTAATCTGCTTTATCACAATGCGTACAGTTAATTTTTGTTTTCAAACGGAACACCACATATCCAGCATAATATTTTACCGAACATTCATCTAATATCGGAAGGCTTTCAATGATTTTATCTTCTAAATCGTTAAAATAGATTATTTCAGCATTTCCAGTTCCAGTATCTGAATTGATTGATGCATTGTTAGTTTGTAATTGAAATCCATCAGAACAGTTGTTAGGATCCACTAAAATTTCATCATTAACATCCTGGCAGTTAGAAAGCTCCGTTGGTTGTAAAATTTTCATAGACATAATTCGAGCAATAGGCGTATTTTATTTGCCGAGGAATAAGGAAAACAGCAGGTTTTTATATTCCAAAGAAGGAATAAGATAGTGCAATTTTTGTTGCAATTCCATATCCCTCGGCAAATAAAATACAGCTAATGTCCGCCTTTTTGTTTAGTTATTGAAAATACATTTTCCCATGGATCTTGATTGAGCCGTAAGGTAAGTATAAACGAAATTTGTTCATTTTTGTTTAAAAATTCGTCAGTGAGATTTAATAAGCTTGAATTTCGTTACACCCTTTAATGGTTGTTATAAAATTTAACGACGAATTTAAAATTTTATATTTGGCTATTTTCTAGCTTTAGAGCTATGGATTTGAATCAAATAGTTTTTTTTATTAAATTCTCTATATTAACTTCGCGTGCACGTGGCTGGCTGGCACACTAAATCTTGTGATCAATTTTTAACCAATTTCCTAAAGCCCGATTTTATTGAAATTTTGCACAAATGTGTATATCCCATGACAACACTTTACCCTCGGCCGCGGGGTCGGGGGGCTCCCATACAAATATTTTACAAAAAGTACCCGATTTTCTTTAAATTTTATAGACATGTGTATCTCCGATGGAAAACACTTTTTGTAAAAATTTTGCACCATTTGCACTTTGTGTATCAAATAGAGAATTTACACGAACAATTTTAATTTTATGGGTTGTTTTTCCGAAATTTTTTTAAACGCTGACAGTTTTTATTTATTTATGCCGCCACACTTCGGCTAAAAATCTGCGTAGCATAACCAACCCCCATTTTTTCAAAATTGTTTAGTTTTATATGTGCATATGAAAATTTTGTGTACATTTTTGTGGTAGAATTTGTTTTGATCTCATACAATTCCTCCAGTACTGACCAACTTGCAACTCCGTTTGACGTTGACAAGTTTGTTTTGTATGAGGAGGGTCATTCATAGCATAAATCTTCTTATTAAATTCTGTATATTAACTTCACTTGCCCGTGGCTGGCTGGCTGGCTGGCCAAATCTTGTGATCAATTTTTAACCCACTTCCTACAGCCCGATTTTATTGAAATTTTGCACACATGTATATCTCCCATGACAACACTTTCTATTAATTTGAGGCCCCTCGGGCCGCGGGGTCGGGGGGCTCCCATACAAATATTTTACAAAATTTACCCGATTTTCTTTAAATTTTGTACACATGTGTGTCTTCGATGGAAAACACTTTTTGTAAAAATTTGGAGCGATCGGCCCATTGGGGACCACAATATACAATTTTTAAATATCGCTATATCGCATCAGATCACGGCAAAGTCTGAGCTCTGTGCTTTGTGAGCAGCGCTGTTCGCTGCCGCTGCGGCATTTGGTGGATGATTTTGCCACAAAACGAGCACGCAGTGTGTGTGTGTGTGTGTATCCCCGATTAGAGAATTTACAAGAAAAATTTTAATTTTTATGGGTTGTTTTTTTTTATAATTCAAAATGGGTGGTGTTCCGAAACATTTGACTGGGAATAGCAATTTCGGTTATTGGACCCTTGGTCACAAACGACAGTCACAATTTTAAAACCACATTTCTCGGCTAAGTCAATATTTTCTAATAATTTTTCTATTATCATCAATATGATCATGATAAGAATTATATTCAAGATCCCATTTAATATCGACCTCGTCATATACAAAAACTGCATATCTTGAATTACCATCCATGCCCTTGCACCTTTCAGCTTAGTTATTAGTAATGTCTCCATTTAGGTGTTTTACTGGCATCCAACTTCGAATTGAAGATACAGCTGTTTCTTTCTCGACGAAAACCAGAGGACGCTGTAGGAACAGGACACCAAACCTTCAATATACCCATCGAATCGAAAGCGCTGACAGAATTTAAAATTTGAAATTTTTCTTGTAAATTCTCTAATCGGAGATTCGATTTTGTGGTGAAATTTCCCATTTTGTGGTGAAAACATAGCAGCCATAGCGCACGTGCACACAACGACATACGAACTACAAACTACTACTAAAATTCTTTTTTTTTTTTTTTTTTTTTTTTAGTTTAGTTAAGCTGTAAAGCAGCGTTTCACCCCGCTTCCAAAACAGCCATGACCTATCTTTACAAATGTAAAAAAAAAATCGTTTTTCGTGCACGCCACACAGTCCTTTATTATTAATAATCTCCAAAATATCTGTTTTTGAGGTCGAAGCTCAGTTTGGCGGCGGGGACATTGAACTGCTCACAATTTCAGACCTCTAGGTCGTGCAAAACGAGTTTAAAAAGACCTAAAAAATCGTCAGTCTCGTCATATGCGGAACATAAAGAATGCCATTTTGGACTTTGGACACTCACAAAATTTCAGCTCTCTAGGTCGTGTGGAAGCTGGTTAAAAAGGATCTCAATACAAACCTCAAATTCAAAGTCAGGTTAAATAAAAGATTTTAGCAAGAAATGAAATGACTTTGTAAACAACACGAAACCAGGACTTTTGCTGCCTAACTTTAAATTGTGCAATTTTAAAGGGCTTGTGTGCTAATAAACCAAGTGAGGCGAATAAACTTTTTTATTAGTGCGTAATAAATATACAAAATTTGTCGAATAGTTGGTGTAAAACATATGTGTCATATTTTTAACAAACAAATGCGTAACTTTTTTTTGTTTGCCTACCGAAAAAACTATATGATTAGAAAAAGAAACAAAACTACGAGCTGTTTTCAGGGCTGAAGAAAGGAAAAAACTTCTGTCCACTTTTTTCATTTTTATTTTTGAACAGAAATTTTGTTGTTAAACAAAAGCTCTCTCTATTCACCCAACAATATTAAACTGCAGTGAACACAGACCCACTGAAACACAAATCTTTTTTATTTCATTTCTAAATTAAAAGAGAAATTTTTTTGTTGCTGTTGGTCAAGAGAACGTGTGAATGCAGGTGAATTTTTACATTTACGATTTGCGAATGTAGCTCCCCTTTTCACCCGTTTCCCCAATACCGTCATGCCTTGGTCTTATATCTTTTGTTTATGTTATATTATATCTAGTTACATTCGTTTTTTTTAAAAACATGATAAGTATTTACGTATGCAGATTGTAACTATATGTGTGCGTAGGTATGTCTAATATATTAATACGTATTGATAAATAAATAAGTCTAATTAATGCAATATTTTCATAAACAATTATTTTATATGTACAAGTTACGCTTATTTAGTAGAAATTGTAAAATACAACTATAATTCATTTTATAAATATATATTTTTTATATTGACACACGAGCAACCAACATAACAATTATTTTAGTAAAGATTATTCCAAAACAAACACAAGCTTTGATTACATTTCCAAACAAAACTTTAAAAACATGCTTACGATGATGAATGACGATGTGTTACTGCACATATTATTTTTAGTTATTTCAAAATAATTTGATTGTTGCGCATCACAAATATATATGAAATGTTCGCACTTAAAAAAACAATCCGCTGCCGTTAATTGCGAATACAAATACGAATACGATACGTATGCCAATTCAATCAAACCAAATAATGTGCCTGCGCTTGTAGTTGGATATTGGATTGCAAGTTTACAGTTTAGTTTACTAGGAAATTCTTTTATCTGTCTGGTTTGACATAAAATATCTACCAAAAGCTCAAGAGGTTGTTCACTAATCCAAAAAGACATTTCTCACTGTTGACATATTTAATACAAAAATCAAACAAAAAGCTAAATAATACACCGACAGCACAATTCTGTTTGACATTTTTCATTCTTCACCGAGAAGTAATGTTAATTTTTTTTTCGTAAAACTCTGCCCCAGATTTTTCGTTTCGTTTCGTTTCCCCTTCAAAATGCCTCTACCGTAGAGCTAAAGCAGCTCTCGATATTTTGGGAGATTTACCCCTCTTTATACTAGCACAACAACAACACATGCAGCAAAAAAATGTAAACAAAAGATTTTCGCCTTTCATGTTCGATTTCCTTTTTGAAAAGTTCTGGGGTCGAGCGCGATTCTGGGGTAGAGTTTTACGAAAAAAAATTTAACATAAGATTTTGATAGGCAAGAACATGATTCGCGGAAACTTGTCAGACATGAAAAATATGATTGAAATGTAAAATAACTGAGGTTGAGTAAATTTACTTGGATTGAGTATTTTATTTTTAGGTCAATAATATACTGGGGTTTATTTTGCAGGAAAATATAAAAATTCGTGTACAAGTTTTGATTCATTTGAAATCAATTTTCATGTTCTATTGGCGCAAAATTTTTTTTTAAAACAAAAATATAATATAATTTATGGAGACTAAAATAAAATAAAAACAATAACTGAAATCACTTTGATGTGGATGTGATCTTACGGATGTAGCGGTTAGTGTATATGATGTTACATTAGTTTGTAGCAAATACCTAGCGATTTACGCGATATCTACATTCCAAGATGAACTTACAAGATATGACGTTGCCCGATGTGAATGTAAAACGAAGTCTGCAATATTTTTTTGAAATGGCTGCACAAATCCAACGATGATGGTGATAACAAAAATTTTGATTTTAAAGTTGTTTAAGTACATGTTTATTAAACACAGCAGCAAAACATTGCGTTGTGCACAAGAGTGCATTGAACAGTTAAAACGATTTGACGTCATCACACTATGGGTCTATTCTTTTATTCAACCCGAGCGAGTAAAGTTACCTGGAGTACACCGAGCGAATGTTGCACGGCGTAAAAGTATTCGGTGTGTACACTGGGTTACTTTACTCGCTCTTACTCTGCCTTACACTGATATTCACTTCAGAGTAAAAAATAGGAAACTGTGTATACACCGTGTCGTGCTCGGTTCACAATAAAAAACACAAAGTACAGAGTAAAATTACCCCGGGTGAATAAAAGAACACAGTGTAAATTTTTGATGTACACTGCTCGCTCGGGTTGAATAAAAGAATAGACCCTATGTAATCAAATGAACGTAAACATTCCAACTAAAGCTGCATTTTATTTGCCGAGCGAGTTCGGAATTCGAATGTCAAAACCAGCCAAAACCAGCTAAACAGCAGGTTTTCACAATTCCAAAGAAGAATTCGACAGTGCAATTGTTGTTGTTCCTCGGCAAATAAAATACGCCTTTTTTGTTCTCTTCAAAATCTTAAAGCGGAACTTTCGATAAGAGGAATAAGGAATTACAACAACAATTGCACTATCTATATCCTCTTTGGAATAAGAAAACCTGATGTTTTGCTGGTTTTGACATTCGAATTCGGATTCAGATTACAAAAAAAAATACAGCTAAAATTGCCACTGTCAATTATTTTCGTCTTGCAGCTTGCTCTAGATTGTCGCAGTCGAGTGTGGAACGCGTTGCGTGCGCTCTGCGGCCAGCTTCGTTGCAGTACATTTTTATTTTTAGGTAATTATCACTTAAAAGTCTTTAGTTTAATAACTATTTTAATTTATTTTTGTAAAACTTAATTTTATTAATTAAATTACACCAATTCATAAAACTAAATTAAAAAAAAAGAATTTTTATATTTGAAGAGCAAAGCCAACGCACCCGTTATGTAAAGCGCTTTAAAGAGTAGCATGCGTCCACACGTTATTGAATAATTTGCAGTCTGTACTCAAGAGAGATGCAGGAAATCAGCCAATTTGTTTTGACTTTTGAGAATGAAAGTTTTCAAAAGTTCTATTATCTCGTAGAGGGCAGAGAATCTGTTTCAATTTCAATCCACTATTGACTATTGTATTTCTATTAATAACAAATTCAAGGTTGTTTATATAAGCGTAATGGTTGCCCGTTTTCAGGGTCACCAAATTCGATTATGTATACGATCTTCAGAGGTAAACTTGTAGCGCTTAGTAGGTTTGTGTCATTATAAAATTTATAAAGTGATATACATATGTAGTAAAGAGAAAATTGCAGGTTAAATGACTTGTGAAAGTTGTCGCTGCGATTCAATAATACAATAAATAATGTAGAATGCTCGTAATGATAATTTGTTTCACTAAATAGAACATGTAAAAAAATTCAAAATGATTGTACTATACAGTACACATCATATTTTATATTCATAATACCTATATCATCCATATGTATGTACATATTCATGGTTTAAAATATTAATCAAATTATATATTGAAAAGTCGAAGTTTTACCTTGCATTTTTTTTAAATTATCTATATTAACTTCGCGTACCCGTGTGTTTGTTACTTTTTCGTTGAATCTTGCGATCTTTTTAACCCACTTCCCAAAGTCCGATTTCATTGAAATTTTGCACATTTGCATTTCTCTGATGACAACACTTTCTACTAATTTAATTTAATTTGGGGCCCCTCGGGGTCGGGAGGCTCCCATACAAATATTTTACAAAATTTACCCGATTTTCTTCAAATTTCATATACATGTGTAACACCAATAGACAACACTTTATGTAAAAATGTTGGAGACAACAAATTTTTAAAAAAAATTAACCCGATTTTCTTCAAATTTTATATACATGTGTACCTCCGATGGACAACACTTTGTATAAATTTTGGTGACCCCGTGCCCTGGGATCATTAGTCTGCATACAAATTTTTTAAAAAAATTAACCCGATTTTCTTCAAATTTTATATACGCGTGTATCTCCGATTGACAACACTTTTTTGTAAAAATTTTGGAGATCCCGGGCCCGGGGTCGTGAGGCCCCATACAACTTTTTTAAAAAAATTAACTCGATTTTCTTCAAATTTTAAACACCGATAGACAAAACTTTTTGTAAATTTTTTGGAGTGAGAATCTGAGGACCGAGGGATGCTCATAAAAAATATTAAAAATTAGAACGATTTCTTCAAATTTATACACATGTGAATCTACGATGGACAAAACTGTTTGTTAAATTTTATGAGTGAACGGGCCCATATAATTTTTTTAGAAATAACCACGATTTTCTTTAAATTTTAAACACATGTGTATCTCTGATGGACAAAACTTTTGTACAATTTTTGAAGTGAAATGTTTGGACGTAACTGTTCTACTTTGACGAAAAAAGACGAGCACGTCCTTCTATGTAGAGTTCTATCGTGCCAAAAAATGTGTGACAAACGAAGAAAAAAAATTTCAATTTGATAACACGTTGTTTCTGGCAACCAAAAACTTGATGGTTTTTAAATGCTTTTATATTTAAAACTCGAAATTACTCCACATAAGTGTTCATTCCTTTGACTACATCTATATATATAAAAGTGAAACTTTGTGTGTATGTATGTATGTTCCCAATGGACTGCAAAATCAAACCGATCGCGATCAAACTTTATGTAGGGGTTTTATACCATAATAAGGTCGGACTCCTGTGTCAAGGGGTTGCTCGTTGCTATACGAATTGTTTTTAAAAATCTCGTTTTTATAAATTTTTCAAAATTTTGTACATATTTCTAATTGCGAGCCCAAAGGACGAAACTAATTATCACAGGACAAGACAGCGTGCGTGTGTACATTTGTCAGTTTGTGAACTCAAAAATCTCGGCTTATACCACTCAGAAACTGATGGGACTAGCTTTATAACAATTGGTTAGCGCTCTGCTTGCGATGGCGTAATTTTTTTAATTCTCTATATTAACTTCGCATGCCCGTGGCTTGCTGGCTGGCTGGTCAAATCTTGTGATCAATTTTTTACCCACTTCCTAAAGCCCGATATTATTCAAACTTTTCACACATGAGTATTGCAACACTCTATTAAAATTTGAGAGTGATCGGGCCGTTGGCTCGGGGGGCTCCCATATTCCTGTGTTCTGTGTGCGCTGGTGCTTTGCTTTACGATTGGGGTTGTTTTGTTGTTGGTCGCAGTGTTTTGCATGTGTTTTAATTTTGTAGCATTTATAATGGAATTCAGTATACTTTTGGTTATTGGACAATTTACATGAAACATTTTAATTTTTATGGGTTGTTTTTATTCAAAGGGGTAGTAGATGGGATACTGAGAAAAATACTCAATCTACGCATCGCTATTGATTTTTTCAAGTCTAAAGGTATGCAATGATAAATGTCGCTTTTTATTGAAAGAGTAACATTTAACGTTGCATTAATTTAATTCAATCCTTAGACTAAATATACTAATAATAGCGAGCTAAGAAACTAGCTTTCTGTGCGCAAAAGAGTTAAAAAACAAAGTAGTACTAAAAAAAAAAACTATTACATTAGTTCGTGATTGTGGCCGCTCATATGGCGATATACATTTGTGCGGGTGTGTAAGTGCATACGCATAGCAGAATACATTAACTCGTGTATGTATAGTAGTGGACAGTTTTTGGAAGGAACTATTTCAAAGTACAAGTTTTGTTAAATTGTTTTAAAGTCAAACCTGACAACAGATTTAGAAACCAACGACCATAGACGGTAAAAAAAGTTAACCGATTTTCATTGTACTAAAAAACCTTAATATTAATTTTTCGCGAAACAGCTGAATGATATCAAATCTACGACCTTGATAACCGGTTTTCAAAAAGTAATTGCGAGCCCGAAGAGCGAAGTTTATATTCAGAGAACATGAACATTTTTTCAGGGTGCTTGTGTCAGTTTGTTTGTCCACTCGTATATCTCGGCTTCTACCAGTCAAAATTGACTTGTTTTAAAACAATTTTGACGCGTTTGGCGCGTGTTAAAATTTTTTAAACAAACATTTTTCAAAAAAAAAAGTTTAAAAAAAAAACAGCCAGCCAGCTTTAAGGTTAGCCGATATTAAGCCGAAGTTTTAATATTTTAAATTCACAGGCTTTCCAATGTACAGCAGAGAAAGCCATTACTATATCCCCTTTATTTAGTACTATAGGTTAAACAGCTGGAATTATATGCTGACAATTTTGGTAATGTCAATTGGCAGTTGAAGTAAAATAAAATAGTAAAATAAATGAATTTTTATCGTGTATGTTGTTATAGTATATTACAGAACGAGCAAAGAAAAGTGGAGTTTATCGTGCGAGGCGGTAGCCGAGTTCGGCAATCTAACGAGCACGATGAGCACTTTTCTGCAAGTCATGTACGCTATTTTTCACGCGTCCAAACCGGTTTTTCTGCTAAATCGAGAGAGAAGCAGAAATCACAAACGACAAACAAAAGAGAATTCTTGCTCAAGCGCAATGTGTTCGCTGAGATTGTAGTAAATAACAAAAGACGTTTATATCATAACATAACTAGTGTCGTTACGGGCTACTTTCGAGGCTAGTTTATAGCGTACGAAACAGTCACTTTCGTCTATGGGCGTGTGAAAAAAAACTTTTATTTAACTTAACCTTGCCTGCCTGTTTTTCTCACTTCTTTAGGGTCTTTTTTCATCAGCTCAGTGTCAAGGGCCATTTCTGGAATTCTGCAACTCGCGACAAAGTTTTTTTACATTTACTTGTTTTTTTATTTAGATATGTAAATGGGGTTATTTCGTAACTTATAAAATATTTTTTTTTCTGAATTTTTCTTGTTCTGAATTCGACAATTGAAATACATAATAAAATGATCTCATAAAATTTTAACTATATGTATACCATGGGTTGTCAAGTGGTCAATGCTGCGGTTGCTGTTCTTAAATTAAAAAATAATAATAACAATAATTATTGTTATTACATACCTACTCGTTTATTGATATTTGCATTGCATCATTATGTAAGAAAAATTTTAAGTAAAGTGCCAAGTGTATATATGAAATGATTGTACCTACCTACAATAAAAACAATAAATTCGTATTTGAAAATATAATTCCGTCATCAATTGAATTTGCTGTTGACACAAAAATTCGAAAAGATTTTGTAATAGCTTTAAAATTTCGTTTAAAAGACTCCGTGGAAGGTCTTGAATTTAAGATAACAATGAGCATGTACGTATATATTGTTGTTTTTGTATGCTTGCAATCAAAAGAACAGAAGCTTTGTGTTCGGAAAGTATACATAATGGTACAGACATATTAATTTTTAGCTCATTATTATTCAAAAACACTCTTTAATATAAATATATGAAGGCGTACGAGACATATTGCATTAAAATTTGTGAATTTTATTTTTAGATTTACACATCTATATACTCAGTGTGTGTGTGTGTTCATCAGCTGCTAAAATGTCAACAAAATAATAATTAACGCAAGGTACAAAGATGTTATACCTTTGGTAGTATGTATTTAACATTAAATTGCTCAGAATTCGACACATGAAAAAGTGAAATGATTGTGCGACAAATATACCTACATACATACCTATGTACATTTACATTTAAGAATAAGAATGCAATTATTAAGTACGAAATGGCAATTTTTAGAAAATAAAACCAAAAACAGAATTTATTTATTTAAATATTAAAACAAACAAATGTACTTGTTAAATGCTTTTATATTAACTTGTCTGTGTCTGTCTTTCGGTTTTTATAACACTGGCTAAAGTACGCGGCGTTGTCCGTGGCCTCGTGACCCACCTATCGACCCTATTGGACGCCCTAGAAAAGAAAACAACATGTATTTAAGACAAATGGGAAATTATAGTTTTTATTAGTACATCTTAACGCCAGCGGATAGATAATGTTTTTTGTTTTTTTATTTGAAGTAAGCACGCACAAATTTTTCGTGTGCCAACTCGGAAGCAAGCGTAAAAATTAACGGTCGTGAAGAGACCAACCTGTCGAAGCCGATCCAACATAGCAAAAAAAAGAGGGCAAAACCTACATTTTCCACCTTTCTTTATTTATTTCGATTTAAAAATTATATGGTGTGAATTTGAGAAAAATCGGTCCATACATAAGAAAAAAAGCGACCCCCACCTGTTGATCCGATTGCTACCAAACCTTACAAACCTTACTAAAGATTGCCTGAAAATTTCATCAAAATCGGTGAGCCGTTTTGGAGTCCATACGGAAAATACACACATCGAGTTTTATATATTAGAGATTTCTTGAGGGGCCCAAGAGGTGTCCTCGGGAGGGTCTTGAGAGGGTTTTGAGACGGTCTTGAGGAGGGTTTTGACAGGGTTTTGGGGTGTTTTTGGGTTTTCTTGGGGGTGTCTTGAGGTGGTTTTAAGAGTTTCGGTGGTGTAGTGGGTAGAACTATTGGCTCCCACTGGGAGGACGCAGGCTTCGATTCTCGGCGCGTCCAAAATATGGGCGAATTTTCCTCACCGCTCTGATCACCTAGAATACAACTACACATGGTACGATGCTGCACATGTGATATACAGTTTCCGTATACCATTTGAGGCTCTTTTAATTTTCTTTTAAACCTAAAATATTTAGCGTGGTACTTTGGATTCTAAAGTTGGATTCGATAGAGGTGGGACCGTCAAAAATACTCCTGGTGTTTCTGTGATTAAAACCTCGAACCTCCTGCTCATAAGTCCAACGCACTAACCACTAGAGTTAAGGCGCCTACCCTACGCGACTAAGCTGCTCACAACTTCAACTCTCCAGGTCGTGTGAAAATTGAGTAAAAAGGACCTCCAAACAAACAAACAAACAGGGGTCAAGTCAAATTAAAAAAAAAGTTTTTAAAAATGGTTGTACGCACTGAGTTTGTGTGATAGTACATTTTCTTCTATACGAAAATCAATTGAAATATTTACCACAAATCCAATAACAAAAGCTTCAGCGGAAGTGTTCATTTTCGACGTTAAAAAAATTAAAAACCTATTTACGTAACACCGATAAATAACGATTAAATGGTTTAGCGAATATATTTGTAAATTCACCTTGATATCAAAATATCAGTCAATGAAGTTTTGATAGAATTATCTCAAAAATAATAGCAAGTGAATTTAAGATTATAAATTAAAAAATAAATTAAAAAATTGTTTTTTGAATTTTACGTTCTAACCCAGGGGGCGGGCCCTTACTGAATTTCCTAATACGCCACTGATTGGACCATATTGATGCGAATGGCATGTAGTTTCAACAAGATGGTGCGACCAAGCTTCAGGTGATTTCTTATCCAAGCAGAACGGTTTTAAACCGGGCTATACATAGTTGATGCAATCCATGAGGCGTCAGATGAGCTGAAGACCGCTGCCACTGTCACTCTTCACATCCGTTATTTTGGGACGCTTGTTATCAAAATTTCTGAATCAGAAAGTCCTCTTCGGATTATTAAGAAACATGACATGGGGCGGAGTATGCTTTCGCTGGGACTATTGCGTACAACAGAGCGCCTAGAGTTTAGGTATACTAAACTGGTACACCGTCTCAAATCGAGAGATTTTTAATGTGGTCATAACAGGATTCCCACCTCCATGTAAATACATAAATAACAAGTTTTAAAGAGTTTATTTAAAACGTTAAAGGATCAAAATCAAAATTATATAAACAAAAACCAAACAAAAGTGCAATTATAATGGTTGCTGTATACATATATGATATTGCATTAGAGTATTCTATAAGGTAGGGGTGTAGATTTATTATAATATTTTTCGGACCGGGCAACGCTGGAATCTGAGTATTTGAGTATTATTCAATTTATAATAGTCTCGTTATTTCCGTGTATCGTGTATCTTAACATATATTAATAAAAATTCAAATTTGTATGTAATTACATAATTATGTACTTTACACGTTTCCGCACCGTTCATCTAATCGGATTTAAACATTGCGTAGATCTTTTAAACATGTTTTCGTCATTGTGTTAAAAAAAACCGTCAAATTTTGGAATGGGTTTAACCCATTGGTCAAAATGCAATGGCAACGAAGAACAGGTACTGTTTATATTTAATAAAATTGAGTTATTCGTCGCACCACTCCACTAACAGTTTGTTAACGCATCACTCAACCTCTTATCTTTTTCACGGTGTCCCACCTCTCGCGAATGGGTGACAAACGTTCCGAGAGTAATAACTTGTCACGGAAAAGCTTCTCAATTCGCCGTTCGGATCCGGCGTTAAATTGTAGGTCCCTTCCATTTGTGTCCAAAAATATACATGTGCAACACGAATGGTCGCGAGAAGCTAGGCCTTAGACCACAATGATCTGTCGCGCCGAATATTATTATTATTATATATGTATTAACTTCGCGTGCGGTGGCTGGCTGGTCAGATCTTGCGATTTATTTTTAACCCACTTCTCAAAGCCCGATTTTATTGAAATTTTGCACACATGTATATTTCTGCGGTGACAATACTTCCTATTCGGGGCACCTCGGGCCTCACGCATGTGTATCTCCTATGCACAACCCTTTTTGTAAAAATTTGGAAGTGATCGGGCCCAGGGGTCTAGGGAGCACCCATACAAATTTTATAAGAAAAGTACTCGGTTTTTTTTTAAATTTTATACGCATGTGTATCTCCGACGTACAACACTTTTTATAAAAAATTGGTAGTGATCGGGGCGCGAGGTACCCATACAAATTTTATAAAAAAGTACCCGATTTTCTTCAAATTTTATATGTGTATCTCTGATGGACAACACTTCTTGTAAAAAGTTGGAAGTGATCGCGCTCCGGGGTCGACGGGCACCCATACAAATTTTAGGAAAAAAAAAAACCGATTTTCTTAAAATTTTATACGCATGTGTATCTCCGATCGACAACACTTTCTGACAAAATTTGGAAGTGATCGGGCCCCGTGTTCAGGGGGCATCCATACAAATTGTTTACAAAATATTTTCTTAAAATTTTATACGCATAAGTGTATCTCCGATGGACAACACTTCTTGTAAAATGTTGGTAGTGATCGGGCCCCGGTGTCGGGGGCTCCCTAACAAAAATTTTAAAAAATTTACCCGATTTTATTCAAACTGCACATTGTTATCCCCGATTAGAGAACGATACATGTTTATGTGTTGTTTTATTTTTCATAATGTTTTGTGCTTGATAAAATATTTTTTGTGATGTTTTTAAATTCTCTATATTAACTGTGCGGTTACCGACCAAATTTCTGGTTGTCGGTGGCTGGCTGGCCTTGTGATCAATTTTCAACCCACTTCCTAAAGCCCGATTTTCTTCAAATTTCATACACATGTGTATCTCCGACGATCACACTTTTTGTGAAGTGATCGGACCCCAAAGCCGAGATAAGATTAGTCAGAAAAAGCAAAAAAAAAAAACGTTGTCTGCTTGAGTCTACTCTACAGCCCAAACGACTGAATTGATTGAGGATGAAAATTCATATGTATTTAACTTTTTTACATAAATTGGAAAGTCCCAATTTTTTTTGCGGAAGTCGCAGTTTACTTCGAAATGTTTTCGAGTTTTTGCAAATATCTCAAAAAGTATAGCACTTATGAGAAATCTGTTAAGCGCAAAATTTTAAAAAAGTAAAAATTTAAAACAAAATTTAATAATTTTTAAATTGAACCGATTTTATTGAAACTTTGCACACATGTGTAGTTATCTCCAATTAGGGAATTTAAATGAAAAATATTAGTTTTATGAGTTGTTTTTTTATAAGCATGGTTAACGTTTCTGTACTGCAAAAGTCAGATTTTAGTCGAAACTCAATAAGACTGCACTCGGTTAAAGCGCTCTGAAAATATTACAAAGTGCCATAATTATTATTAAAAAAAACTTTCCATTGCATTTCATATGAACCGACAGTAGTTATAAATTAGTACTTATCGAACCAGTATATGAAAATCTCTATTCCTAGCCTATAAGTGTGTCTTATGCATTTATCGCCACCCCGAAGTAGGGGGGAATGTAACGAAGTTGTTTTTAAACAACTCCGCTACAAATTACACAATCTTTTTTTGTATCACTTTCATACAACATACATTCAAAGCCTGTAAACAGTAAAAGTACTGAATAAAAGTCTGGAATGACGCATTTCGTGATGATAGAACAATTAAAACAAACATAAGGTGCTTTTTTATTCAACCCGAGCGAGCAGTTTATGTCAAATATATTTACTCTGTGTTTTTTATTCAACCGGGGTAATTTTACTCTGTACTCTATGGGTCTGTTTTTTTATTCAACCAGAGCGAACAGTGTGTGTCAAAACTTTACGCGGTGTTTTTTTATTCAACCGGGGTAATTTTACTCTGTATTTCTTTTTTGTGTGAACCGAGCATGTGGTGTATACACAGTTTCCTATTTTTTTACTCTGAAATGAATATCAGCATAAGGCAGAGATAGAGCGAATACAGTTACCCAGTGTACACACCGAATACACTATCGCCATTCAACCATCCTTGGTGTACTACGGATAACTGTACTCGCTAGGGTTGAATAAAAGAATAGACCCATTGTATTCTATCTCGTTTCCATGATGGCAAAAACCTGGGTTGAAACTGGTTTAGCGTAGAAGTCGGATTTTATATGTTCGTCAAAATTTCAACATGAATAAATAGAAACGCACGACGCCATTTTGCATTTGACGTAAATAAATTTCAACCCATCGCAACTCATGGACACGTTGCATTAGAGAATTACAGAGAGTAAGAACCAATGAAGAATTAAAATAATGGAAAGACATCTCGTTCTCAACTGAACACGCAAAGTTATGTGTGTGATACTGGCCCAAGACTGGCCGAAAAATTAAATTATGAATTCGACCAACTGTTGATACGATATCTAAACAAGCAAATGAAGCGAAGAATAAATAGTTAAAATACTATGTGTTATGAAATAACGTAGATATGTAGCTATTTGAACTTCAAAAAGCTCAAAAATTGTATCTGTATGTGCATTTGCATTATATAGTATGTTTGTGCAATTACTTACTACACAGTCGTATTGTCATCGACGAAAAATACGGTTAGGGATGTATTTTAATTACAAATACATGGTATTCAAAGTACGAGTACATTGGGATTGGGAATATTGTATATAATGATGAGGTAGTTACGTTTTTGCTTTTCTCCTATCTCTCTCAGTCTCTCTCTTTAACGGTTTATTATTTTTATATACTCGTATTTAGTGCTGAAATCGCGTGTCTTCCGTAATTGTATTTAAAATATATAACAAAGAAAAAAAAATTTTTTTAACAATAAATTGCAGGTACTTGCAGGAGTTGATAATAAAGAAGACAAATACATACAATATTTCACAAGTATAAAGCACGTTGTTTGTTGTCTTCTATGTAATTACTAAATTTTTGTAAAGGACACATTTCATTGTTGCTAGTTCTGTTGTTCACATTTTAAATAGATACCATTAAGCCACATTTAAAAAGTGCAAACTGGCAGAATTATAGGTAGTTATTTTCTCAGATTTTAAGTTGAAAATTTCATAAAAGCCACAAAGACCAAAAATGCTTGATCTAAACCTATAAAAATTTCGGGAATTGATTAGTTTAAAAAAGAAATTTAAACCAATTTCATTACGTTTGTAATAATTAGCTTTTCATATGTAGAATGACATGAATGTGTCGATGGAGGAATAAGAAGTTGATTCTACGTTAGTATTTATGAAACTGGGTTGAGTTGAGTTTTATTTAAACTGAGTTTCAGCTCAACTTGGGTTAAGTAGAGTTGAAATTTAAAATGGAGATTTTTATTATTTTGCAAGTAGTCGTCGGATTTTATATTAGGTTGTCAAAATTTCAACTCCATTTCAAGTAGCTTACATAAATAAGTATGACGCCATTTTGTATTTAATGCAAATAAATTAATTCCATTCAAAATCATGGAAACATAGTAGTAGAAATGACCTGTCAAACCAACCGAAGTACTTACATCATTAGGTCTATAGGGCTCGTTACGAGCAAAGCGTATTTGAGTATTGTGTATTTTTGACGTATTTGCTGATTGGTTAAAACAGAACAAAAGCAACTCATTAACCAAAAAACGTCAAAAATAGACAAGCTCACAGTTCAGTTTCAGGTTGGGTTGTTTACTTGTATAAATTTTTCTGTAGATTTGGTTGTGCTTCATAAAATTAAAATTATTTAATGGGCAATAACAATTTTAACCAATCAGAAAATAACTAGGTCCAAAATACACAATACTCAAAATACTCATATACGCCTTGCTCGTGACGAGCTCTTATGTTTATGTTACTGCTTACTGGTTAGTCAGCTGATTTCGATATTGATATGATTCTGTTCACTTTTCTTATGGTACAAATTTTTCCTTTACTAATGTCGAGTTTTTTTTTAAAAAAAATCTGCCGTAGAGTGCTTTTTTGGCTGTCAAGTTGTTCGTTTATTCCAAAAAACCAATCTACGGTAGATTGGATTTCCCCTCAAACAGATCTTGATATTTTGGGAGATTTACCCCTCTTCTCATTAACTGCAACAACAACACATGCAACAAAACAATGTAAACAAAAGATTCTCGGCTTTCGTGTTCGTTTTTTCGAGAAAAAATCTACGCTCGACCGCAGATTGCTAAAACAAAAAAAAACTCGACATAAGGTTTTGAAATAAAATGACCAAACAAATCAAAAGAATTCTCTGTTTAAGGAAACTTTAAAGCCAGTAATCTAACTTACTTGGTCTGATAGTGTACATTCCAGAGCATTATGAAAACATCGGATTTGAAATAAAGGCACTGAAATTTTTTATTGGACCAACAAGGCAATGGAAATTATATTTTAGTTTCAACAATAGCGCAATTAATCATGTTATTCTCTTAACTGACGTTCAAGGCTTTATAAGACCGAGCGAACTATTAGAAAGATGTGAGGCACCATTACACCCGTATAAAACACTTCGCATGACATCCATGACCGTCATCACCATGATTTTATATGTAATTTGTTTGAATTTTATATTTTTATTCTCCTTTAACAACAAAGAAAATCCCGTTTTTACAAATGTAGATATTTTTGTGATATACTCTAGTATGTTTATTGCCCGATTCTCACTGTGCTGGTAGTATACTAATATTATGGTTCCGCGATACCAGCTGTTCGAAACAAGAATGTGTCATATCTATTATCATATTATTCCCAATATTTGCTGCGTTCCTTTGGCAAAGCCGGCTTGGCTTTACAAAGCAACAGCTTTTGGCTTTATCGCCTTACGGTAAGCACCAGTACCATAAAATGGCTTTAGTTTTCTTAATCCTGAACATTTTCTTTACTTCGGCTTCATGTCGCTTTATCACCGCCTCACGGTGAGCGCTATAACTATAAAATGGCTTTAGTTTTAAATCCTAAAAACTTTTTGGATTTATTTTCGGCTTTATGCTTATGCGATTGATGTTGTAAGCCAAGCAGGATAAGCCAAAGCAATACAGCAATTGTTTATTCCCCAAAAAGCTTTCAGAAGCCATTCGTGATTTGCTAAGCGAGTCAACGCAGCAGAGCTTTTTTGACAATTTTAATTGAAAACTAATTTTTTATTGTTTGATATAAGCGTTTAAATCCATCAGCGTCTTGACTCTTAAGAAATAACATATTGTGTTTCTAGTTGTTATATTGGTTTAGATTACTGCAAAAAAGTGATGTGCTTGGTGTCATGTCAAGGTATGTCATTGGACATCGTTGTTAGCGATAAAGCATCAAGAGGACTGAAATGTTTTGCGTGCATAAACATGCAACATGAGACATGCAATATGCAATATACAACATTGAAGACGCTACATTTAACATGGCACTTTCAATTTTTAATATGTAACACCTACCTTGGAAAATGCAACGTGCAGCATGCAACATGCTACATAAACATGCTACTTGCAACATACTTTATTCGACATGCAACAACTAACTTGGAAAATGGAACATGCTAAATGCCAC
The DNA here is from genome assembly GCA_947095585.1 of Nephrocerus scutellatus. Classification (NCBI taxonomy): domain Eukaryota; kingdom Metazoa; phylum Arthropoda; class Insecta; order Diptera; family Pipunculidae; genus Nephrocerus; species Nephrocerus scutellatus. Next base: position 92,200,660 of record OX352763.1, read on the forward strand.
ATGTAACATTTAACATGCCACTTGCAATATGCAACACCTAACTCAGAAAATGCAACATGCAACACGAAATATGCAACTTGAAACATCAACATGCTACATTCAACATGCACCATGCAAATTGCAACATAGAACGTGCTACATGTAACTCGAAATATCAACATGCCACATGCAATATGCGTCACCTAATTTGCTACATGAAAGATTTTTTCATTGACAATTGACATTTCTTTAATGTGTTGACGATCGACAGTTGCTTGTCAAGTCGGTGTGACATTAAATATGACTTCAATGGGTGCGTTTATGCCATTAAATAAGTGCGTTTATAGTCTTTTCGATAGCGGAATTCATGATACGCAAGTTGAAGCAAGTCAATAGTTCACGACTCGCGGTGGAAATCATGATAGGGACAACAAAGACCATATTGCCCGACCCCTTCTTGTTTTCGTTAAATACGAAACAGTTGTGTAAAATTTCAGAAAGCTACTATTCAAAAATTCTGAAAAATTCATAATTTGTAAACACAATTCGTCCCCTTGACCCAGGAGTCTGACCACTTTTAAAATATACATATTAAGTGCTAATAACGGTACGACGTACGAGAGTTGGGATACCGTGAAAAATACCTTTGGTGTTACTCGGATTCGAACTACGATCCCCTGCTCAGTAGCCATGCGCTTTTCCACTGATCCACGGAGCTCACTTATTTGTATATTATTTAGTCTTAATAACTCTACGACTCTACAAATTACACAGTATTAAGAGCACCAAGCAAGTAAATAGCCGTATTTTATTTGCCGAGGAATAAGGAATTAGAATTTGAAAACCAGCAAAACAGCAGGTTTTCTTATTCCAAAGAAGGAATAAGATAGTGAAATTGTTGTTGTAATTGCTTATTCCTCGGCAAATAAAATACGCCTGATAACCAATTCGAATGCTAGTGTTAATGCTGCTCTGTTCAGTTCTCTTCAATATTATTTTAAATCGCTTCTAATTTTTTAAATTCTCTATAGGTGTATTTTATTTGGAATCCGAATAAGTAGTTCGAATGTCAAAACCAGCCAAACAGCAGGTTTTCCAATTTTAAAGAAGGAATTCGGCAGTGCAATTGTTGTTGTAATTCCTTATTCCTCGGCAAAACAATACGGCATTGTATTTTGTCGTGTGTTTGTTTGTCGTGGATTCTTGCGAGCAATTTTTAACCCACATCCCAAAGCCCGATTTCATTGAAATTTTACACACCGGGCCTCAGGGCCGGACCCCGGGGTCGTGGGGCCTCATACAAATTGAAAATAACAATTAACCCGATTGTCTAAAAATTTTATATACATGTGTATCTCCGATGGACAAAAATTTTTGGACATTTTTTGAACGAATGCTCTGAGGTCCGAGGGTGCCCATATACGTTTATTAAAAATTAGCCCGATTTTCTTCAAATTTGAACCACTTGTGTATCTCCTATGGACAAAACTCTTTGTATATTTTTTGGAGTGATCGGGCCCTGAGGAGTTAATAACATGGTGGCTCTAACTAGTAGCGTTTCGATGTACTGAGATTAGTTTATTTGACAGATGCGATGCTGTTGTTTTTTGTTCTTTGTTAAAATGTCAGCGAAACCTAACTCAACCGCTCTAGTTACATGGAGTTAATTTGGGTTTAACCAAACAGTATAGATATATCAAGAGGAACGAAGCAAAACAAAAATGTTTATACAAAAATGATTGGTTTCGCAATTCAAATGAGTTATACACTCAGTTGTTGAGTGCAATCTTTATTTTGTGTTTTGTATCATATTAAATGAAGAACCAGTTACGCACTCACACTGCTTAACAGCTTAAAGCTTGGCTTACAACACAATCGCATAAGCATAAAGCCGAAAGTAAATCAAAAAAATATTTAGGATTAAGAAACTAAAGCCATTTTATAGTTATGGTGCTCACCGTAAGGCGGTAAAACCAAAAGCTGTTGCTTTGAGAATTAAGCTGGCCAAGCTGGCTTTGCTAAAGCAATATAGCATATATTGCTTTGGTAAAGCTAAGCGGGGTTTACCTGCTTTTCCACCATATCAAAGGGTCTTCTATGCGTGGTAATAAATTTTCCTCATTGCTTTTAAAATAAAACTAGCTAAGGTTGTTTGCTTTAGCCTTTGATTTAGTGCTTGAGGACCTGATGAGATTTGCATTACATTTGCTTAAGGTGGACCCGGATTTTCCTCAGTTCATTGCTGGAGCCCAGAATATGATGGAGCATTTGTCGAAATAAGTTTTGACGAAGTCGAATGGGTTACGGTTGCTGTTCCCTCGTTTTACTCGTCTTGTAATTGACTTGCTGCTATTATGCTTCTACTTGCCGGCTTTTTGGAAGCGCTGGATAATGCCACCGTAACCTTAGGATGCCTCCTGGTGAGGTGTCTTTTTAAGTTTGTAAGATAGCTCACTTTTACACAGGTCACATCTGGCTTTATTACCGTCAATTTCAGTAAAATGTAGCCAAATTTCACTTAGTTATAGTTATAGTTAAATTTCAAATTAAAATTAAAATTCAAAAACTAACTGACACCTATGATTTTCTTTAAACTATCTGACAGGGCTTAGAGCTGGAAACTTTCTACGAGCTGTCACTTTACTATTCAAATGCTGAATGACTGATTTCGTATTCAACCTTTCGACCTATTAATAGCAAATTATTCAGTGACCGCGAGGGCAAAATATTAAAATCGAGTGAATGCCTGTAAATAAATGGTTTTGGGTTTTTCCTGTTTTTATTCATAAATTGACTATTGACAATAATTAAGAATTTCCGGGATTTCCCTCTAAATCACTATTACTCTAAAAAGTGCATCCAGGTCTTTTTCATTCAGTGACATTTGACTGCAATTACGAAATTTCGGGATTTACCTGTTTTCATAATATTACTAAAAAGGTCATCCAGGCAGTCATTTAGTTGCCTTTTATACTGTCCGTAATTAGTTTTTTAGTAATAGCCGCAGTCGGTAATTTGTTAATGAAAAAATAAACAAAACAGGCAAAACCGTCTGCAGACGATCTATCCCTTACCATTTTCAGCAAATGTTTAATACACCAAACACATAAAACGATTTATTTGCAATAAATTATAAATTTTGTTGCAGTATTTGTTTTGAGCACCAAAACAGAAAATAAAATTTTTTTTGTGAATACAAAAACAAAACATACAAAATCGCAAATGATATAATAAGAGAATTCTTGTTAACCGAATTTCATTTTCAGTTGTTTTTTCTTCTCTTCTTTTTGCCACTCATATAAAATCATACGTTAGTTAGTTCGTCAGTTCGATATTGGTTGTTTCACGAACTAACCACATAAGAACGAGACAAAGGAAATTAACGTATGAGCAGGTCGTTACTTTTGAACCTGTTCTTTTGCGAACCAATTCAGTGAACGAATAAGCAAGTTTTTTTAACCTGTTATTTGTGCATTGAACGAATGAGCAAGTACTTCCTTTTTAACCTGTTCTTTTGCGAACCAGTTCAGTGAACGAATAAGCAAATCGTTCCTTTTTAACCAGTTTTTTGGGAACCAGTTTAGTGAACGAATGAGCAAGACGTTCCCTTTTAACCTGATCTGTTTTGCGAACCAGTTCGCTCATTTCGATCTTTTGAGTGATCATGTTCAAAAGATTTGGTTAGATCTATTTCGCCCATCACTACTTCGTACGTCGTCGTGTGCACATCGTACCAACCGTGCGCTGTGTACTGCTATGTTTTTCCCATTTCATGTGGATTTTTACCACAAAATCTAATCTCCGATTTACAACAAAAATTTCAATTTTTAAATGCTCTTTATTAACTTCGCGTGCACGGTTGTCTGTGGCTGGCTGGGTGGCTGGCTGGGTGGCTGGTAGAATCTTGCGATCACTTTTTAACGCACTTTTTAATGCCCTATTTTCCTGAAATTTAGTACACATGTGTATTTCCGGTGACAATACTTTCAATTAATATTTGGAAGTGATCCGGCCCCGTGTTCGGGGGCTACCATAAATTTTTTTTTTTAATTTATCTGATTTTCTTTAAATTTTGTTCACATATACACATGTGTATCTCTAATGGACAACACATTTTGTAAAAATTTGGTAAAAGTAGTGACCATGGGGCGGGTTGGCTCCCATACCATTTTTTTCGAAAAAGTTACTCGATTTTTTTTAAATACACATGTGTATCTCTGATTAGAGAATTTACAATGAACTTTTTTTGGGTTTTTTTTTTCTAAATTCCTCATATTAACTTCGCGTGCCCGAATGTCAGTGGCTGGTTGGTGTAATCTTGGGATATATTTTTAACCCACATCCTAAAGCCCGATTTAGGATTTGTTTTGTCAATGTTAATCCAGTTCTGAGCTGTCAAGTACAAGTTCAAGTCTCTAGCTCAATGGGAAGTTAGATTAAAATCAATTACAAAATTCCACCCGCACAGACATATACAAAAGCGAGCTAATAAAAACGTTTTAATATAAAAAAATGTATGCTACGTATGACCCTCCTCACTTAGTTAAAAGTGTTTGAAACAACTTATTAGCTACGGATTTGTCAATGTCAGATGGAGTTGCAAGTTTGTCAGTATTGGAAGAATTGTATGAGATCGAAACAAATTCTACCACAAAAATGTGCACATGAACACATAAAACCAAACAATTTTGAAAAAATGAGGGATGGTTATGCTACGCAGATTTTTAGCCGAAGTGTGGCGGCTGAAATAATAAAAACTGCCCTAGCGTTTAAAAAAATTTCGGACCCAAATAAAGCTTTGGCAACATTGCATTTTTGTTATAGATTCGACATGCTCCTAGATATTTTAAATAGTAAAAAACTATTTGATTCAAATCCATAGCTCTAAAACTACAAAATAGCCCATATAAAATTTTAAATTCGTCAGTAAATTTTAAAACAACCATTAAAGGGTGTACCAAAATAAAAGCTTATTGTTTTTCTGGAAATTTGCAAAATATTAATGCTGTGTTAAATCTCTGACTAATTTCAAATTCTCAATCAAGATCCATGCGAAAATGTATTTTAAATATTTCGACAAAAAGGCTTTAGGAAGTGCGTTAAAACAGATCGACACCACCACCAGTCAGCCACAGACAACCGTGCACGAGAAGTTTATATAAATTAAAATTTTTCTTGTAAATTCTCTAATTGTTGTGAAAATCCACCACCAAATGGGAAACACAGCAGCACACAGCGCACGGTTGGTACGACGTGCACACGACGACGTACGATGCTACGAAGTACTATTAAAAATTTTTCTTCTGAAGTTGAGTTAAGCAGTGTGATTTCGTAGCCGGAATTTGAATTGCGAATACCATTCATTTTTGTTCTGCTTCGTTTCTCTTGATAACTCTATACTCTTTGGTTTAACGAAACTAACTCGAATTTGAAAATGACTCTACCATAAAGCGAAAACAGATATGTATATTTTGAAAGATTTACCCCTCCTTTTATTAACACAAACAACTACTGGGGGTCGATAACGTAATACGACAGATATATAATCGGCCCCTGATATCATTTTGCTTAGTACATGGCACAACTTGCCATTTAATTTGTGTTCAATGAAAGCACTGTAACTTTTCTCTATTCTTCAATTTCAAAAATACATTTTGTTTGTACATATTATTAGAACCAATGAAATTTTAATAATGAATGAAGAGATTTTGAATTTTTTCTGTCTTCATCATCATCGGAAACCACATCGCCTTCCTCCTTAGAAAACGAAGAATTTTTATAATTTAAAAAGTTGATGTTTACTAAAGAAAAAAATCACTACACACACATACAACATAAAAAGGTAAACAAAAGATTTTCGCCTTTCGTGTTCGATTTCGCTTTTGAAAAAATCTGGCGCAGAGATTTTAGGAAAAAAATTTACATTAGTAAACAGACGAATATACAGAAAATTTTTTGACAGCTGTAGTTGTTTGCATCTTTAAACATGGGACATGTCGACTACTATGGAGCATTAAAGTGGAAAATAAAACTTTTCTCGGATACTAAAAAAAAAACAGCAGATATTTTTTTTGATCTGAGAGATCTGTTCAGAGAAAAAAATTATCGGATTAATCGGATATCTCTGAACTCGGACATCTCAGATTTCTCCGTCATAAAAAGCACGGCCAAAGAAAACAGAATGCATTGCAGCTGCTTTGGTAGTAGAAGTAAAAGCTCTAAGAGCGTGGCTACACGTTTGTGTGTTTCTACTTTTGACAGCTCATACTTTTACTCCTATTATTGTTTACTTATTTTTTATTTATCTTATGTGATGATGATGATGTATGTTATTAGCGACGGTGCCAGTCGTAGGAATGTTCCTTTTTAAATTCTCTGTATTACCGTTGCGTGCCCGTGGATCTGTTTGTTTGTCTGTTTTTTTTTGTCGTGGAATCTTGCGACTAATTTATAACCCACTTCCCATAAAGCCCGAATTTATTGAAACTTTGCACACATGTGTATTTCCCCTGACACTTTTTCTAGATCGGGCCCCGGGTCGGGACTTTTTTAAAAAAAATTCCCAGATTTTTTTAAAATGTTATACATGGGCAACACTTTTGGATGTGGCCCCAGTGCCGAGGGGCTCCCATAAATTTTTTTAAAACTAATCCGATTTTCTTCAGATTTTATACACATGTCTATGTCCGCTGTATTTTTTGTACATAAAACAAATTTTTAAAAAATTTACTTTTAATTTTATTTAATTTTATTCAAACTTTGCACATTGTGTAGAGAATTAACACGAAAAATTTAAATTTTTTGGGTTGTTTTTTTAGTACATATTTAGTATAGAAAAAAATGTTCTTTGTTTCTACATTAGTAATAGGGATTTCGATTTGAATTGCTCATGGGAATCTGCGACACCCAAACACATATGATGTTATTATTTTAACAATAAGAGTTAATATCATTACCATCTTGTTATAACTAACTATAATCGACGCCTGAAGGGAACCAAACAAATATGTGCAGTAGTAATGATAGTTTCTATAGTTGCTCTGCTTTGCTTGTGTCGTATTTTTTTGTTTTAGAAATCTGCGCTCGAGCTCACCCTTTTTCTCGAAAAAACGAATACGGAAGTCAGGAATCTTTTGTTTACATTGTTTTGTTGCAAGTGTTGTTGCAGGTTATGAAAAGAGGGATAAATCTACCAAAATATCAAGATCTGTTAGATTTGTTTTTTGGAATAAACAAACAACGTGACAGCCAAAAAATCAATCTGCGCCAGTTTTTTTTTTAACACGACATTAGTTAACCACTTTTTTTTTTTTTTTTTTTTTTTATATATTGCCTTTGCCTTTCCCCACTGGTAAAATTGTTCGTGTGCAGCTCATTAGATAAAATCGATTAGCGATATCAGCACAAATTTATGTTGTTTGAAATATTTCTATTATTTGAATCATTGAATGCTTATATGTAACATCCAAATGCATCCACTTCACGAATTAGCTTTATGGACGGACACACAAAAAATACGTTTGTACTTTTAAAATTATATTTCTATTGACGCGTTTTGACGAGGGTGCAATTGAGAGCGTTACGAGAGTACGAGCGTTTTGAAAGTGCGCCATGATGATTTAATAATTCCACTGTCTAGTGCTGGTAAACCAAATATCCAGTACGCAAATCACTAAAGTCTTTTCATAATTTTGGTTAAACTTTGGTGGGTCTTTTGGGAGTATTTTAAGGTTCTTTTGCGAATGTTTTGTGGGTTTTTGGGAGTCTTTTGGGGGCCCTTCGAGAATCTTTCCGGGACTGTTTCGAGTGTTACAGGGGGGTTTAGGAGGTATTTTTGAGGGTATTGTTTCTTCTTCTTCTTGTTCCCTTCTTTTGGGGTTTTTTGGAAATGTTTTGGTTTTCTTTTGGGAGTTTTTTGGGTGATCCTTTGAGAGTCTTTTGAGGGTCTTTTGGGAGTCTTTGCAAATCTTTTGAGGATTTTTTTTGTATTTTTAATATATTTAATATATTATATATTTATATTTAATATTATAAAGCATTCTTAATTATCCAGTTGTGCAAGTTACGCAGGGAACTCAACCATTCCGCTATGTTTATATTGAGTCGTGCGATAACATTCCATTGACCGGATTTAATATCTCCATTTACTTAAAAAGTTAAACAGAAATAAAAAAAATTAAAATAAACATTGTGAGTAAACGTTTTTAAACGTTGTCACGCTTAAAACCCTTCTTGTGGCCGTGTAACCGATAAGCCTACCATTTTTTTATTTCTTTATTTTTCCATGAAATCTTGAAGAAACTTAGCTGATGTATTAAAAAGTAGACCCCATCCAAAAACTTGTTGTCTTATATGATGTGGCGATGAAAAACAATGAAGAAATTTGGTCAAAAATCCGAGGCATTAAAAAAGGATGCCTCATCCGAAAACGTGTTTGATTATAATAATTATTGTAATAAAAATATTAACAACAAATATTGAAATTTAAAAAAACCCTTATTTCTTATTTCATTGCACACAAATTATCTTCGTCGTGTATTTTAAATTTTGTGCAATTTAACCCATCGTCATGAAACCAGTCTTCAATCTTTATTATCCTTTTCGTCCCGCCTTGCCCTTCCTTATCGATCAACCACCATATCACCATCCTTAACCCATGCAGCCAAATTCCGGTCAATGAGAAAAGTCATTTATGATTTAATAAAGATAACAAGTCTAACTGGTATAAGGAACTCATAAAAGTCATTCTTGTTTAATGACTGAGAAAATAAAAGTCATAATATCTGTCAAACGAAGTCATCATTTGTTATTCGATGATAAGCGAGGAGGTTACATTAACCGTATTTTATTTGCCGAGGAACAACAACAATTGCACTGTCGAATTTCTTTTTGGAATTTTGAAAACCTGCTGTTTGGCTGGTTTTGACATTTGAATTCCGAACTCGCTCGGCAAATAAAATGCAACTATTGTTTATACTTTTTTATTAACTCATACTACGAGTATGTCAGAAATTTATTCAACCTAAAAAACGAATAAATTCTGGGTCAGTGCAGGCTTTAAATAGATCATTAATATATTTAATTAAGCAATCCCTCACTTCCGACTCACGACTGGAAAGTCGCTAAGCTGGAGGAGAAAAGGATTCCTATAGATCCGCGATCGTTGTGATCAATCGGGAATTCCTATCTCCTCTGGCAAAGACTAAAGGTGTGATAAGATTTCGATGGGATCACGATGCCTCCCAACTTCAGTGGACCCATCACTGGCTCCATCGCCGATCCCTTGTCGGATTTGATGACTTAGGACTTCCCTTTCAGGGACTTCCATAAAGGGGACGAACTTCTCAGCTCGCCTTCAGAAACGGAAGACTTGGAGAATACTGTTGTCGAGGTTTTTCTGCCTAGCTGTAGTAAAAATACTGCAGTTAGTCCAGATTAACCTCCAACACTCCAAAGAGGCCTCCGCATCCCTTCTATTCCGTCTTTTTAAAGGATATAGTCTTGATCCAGGAACCATGGATTCCTAACAACCTGGTTTCTGGACTCCTGGTTATCCTCCAGTATATGTAGCCAATAAAGGTTAACCTAGAATCTGCATATTAGTGAGAAGTATCCTAATTGTATTCTTACTCCCTAAATCTAGCGACTGAGACATCATCGTGGCAAAGCTGGAAACTGCCAAAGATACTTACTGGCTAGAATCGGTATATCTGGCACATGACCACCTTGGACCTCTACGTGGTGTCAATCAGAGATTATTGGATGTGACGCTAATGCTCATCATTCAGTATCGTCAGCTCTGACAACATGATTAAATTTTAAGTACAAACCTTAATGTATCCAATATTGGAAAAGAACAAACGTTGATCGCCAAAAGTAGACAGGAAGTCTTGTCTCCGATTTCATTAATTAAAGCATTCTGAAGTGGAAGGTTTCGACTGAGCATTCATTCTCAGATCACCATTACATTCAGTTTACCTTAGATGATGAATGCCCTTGCCAACCCGCCTTCAGAAACTATCGGAAAACCGATTGGCTCAAATACATAGAAACACTTAAACGACATGTTAACTGCTCACTCTTAAAACACCCCTTGAACACTAATGAACTTGATTGTAAAGTCAGGGAACTCGCCCAAAGCCTGTCTTCCTCGTATCCTCTTACTGGTCCTAGAGGCAAGAAAATACCACACTAGAAACAGCTGCAGAATACTGTTCAATTCAGTAAAAAGCTCAATAAAAGAGGCAGACTGGGATAACCGAACTCCAAAAGAACTTAAATATTACCCTACCTGTTTCCATTATGTTTTATCAGCTAATTTCTCGTTTATAGACCAGTTCAGTTAAAGAAAAAAATCCAAAAAGAATTGAATGGCATTACTAGAAAGCCAATTGGGACGGCCTTAATACATTCTTTGGGAAATTTAACTATTCGCTATTCTTCCTCAATAGGTAGTGACGTTGATGCCACCGCTGATGTGATCACAAACATTATTCACATTGGTATGAAAGACTTTATTCCTTTCAGAATTAAGTCTGTCAAACCGAAGGATGATGCATGGTATGATTTGAGCTGCAAGAAACTTCTAGGAGCAGGGAGGTAAGCTTTCGGTTGTATAAAGCAAATCCCACAGAGGAAAACCGACCAAAATACAAGCGTGCCAGAAATGATTGCAACGTAAAAATGCGACGAGGCAAATTTGCCTATGATCAACGATTGAGGCAAAAAATACTATAATGTCCAAACAGTAGTTTTGGTCATTCGTGAAAAGAATAAAAATACTGCCCCGTCCTCAATTCCAACGATCATTTACAAAAATTTTCCAGCTGTCAGCTCTAAGGACAAGGCCAATCTACTTGCTGCTCATTTTACAGCTAGCTCCACGCTTTCAGACTGTGCTTTGCTTCCACCAGTACTTCCGAGTGCCGACACCTTATGGGACAGATTTACATTCGTACTCGTGAAGTTGCTAGAGTTCTAAGAGACCTTCTCGTACACAAATCCGCTGGACCAGATGGTATTCCCTCATTAGTTCATCGCAGGTATTACCATTGCGTAAGCTGTTATACTTGTCCTATTCTTCTGGACTCTTTCCGAGTAGTTGGAAAACAGCATTTATCCTCTCTCCTCGTACCGACCAATAGCACTTACGGTCCCTTCTTTCCAATGTCATGGAAACGCTGATTAACCGTCAGCTTATGAAATATCTTGAATGACGAGAACTACTCAATGATCGCCAATATGGTTTCCGTGGACAACATTCTACTTGTGATCTGATGACATATCTCATCAAAAACTGGAACCAGTCTTTTCACAAGTTTGGTGAAAGCAAAGTTGTAGCACTTGTTATATCAAAGGCATTTGACAGAGTTTAGCACCAAGCTCTTTTGTCTAAAATGCATGCTCTTGGAATCGATGTAACCCTGCTTCAAAGGATTAGAAGCTATCTTTCACACCGTTCTATCCAAGTTGTGTTGGATGTCAAGTCTGATATTCACCGCATAAATGTGGGGGTGCCTCAATGCTGTGTTTTGTCTCCTACACTCTTTCTTATTTTCATTAATGATCTTCTGTCTATAATTTCTAATCCAATACATTTCGGCGCTGACGACAGTAGCAGGTTCACGTCCTTTTTCTTCGAATGTGGAACTAGACCAACATGTTAAGCTCGTTAAATTCTGACCTTGACAGCATTGCAAAGTATACACAATAGAGTCGATTTTAACGCATCCAAAACCCAATGCCGTCTTCTGTCGGTGAAGCAAAATAGTAACCCCCAGCCATTATCCATGAATGGCACTTGCGTCGAGGAAACTGATTAACTAGCAATTCTTCGTTGGAATGACCACATAGTCAACGTTGGAAAAAACGCTCCTAAGTGCCTTGGCTTCCTAACACGGTGCAAGAAATATTTCACGCCCTCTGATTTGGCTAATATCTACAAGGCACTCATTCGCCCCAAACTTTAGGATAAGTGTCATGTCTGGTCAGGTGAACCTAAGACCACCTTGCATCTGCTTGACCGAATACCGAACCGTACGATAAAACTCATCGGTGACGCAAACATAGCAACATCAATATATTCTCTTGAACACCGCAGAAACGTTTCCTGCTTGTCTGGGTTTTATTGCTGCGGTGCTCAAGAGAAATAGCCAGTTTCATGCCACCTCTCCTGAATTTAACCGCAATACTCGTTGCACTCGTGAATAATAATAATAATAATAATAATAATAATAATAATAATAATAATAATAATAATAATAATAATAATAATAATAATAATCATAATCATAATAATAATAATAATAATAATAATAATAATAATAATAATAATAATAATAATAATAATAATAATAATAATAATAATAATAATAATAATAATAATAATAATAATAATAATAATAATAATAATAATAATAATAATAATAATAATAATAATAATAATAATAATAATAATAATAATAATAATAATAATAATAATAATAATAATAATAATAATAATAATAATAATAATAATAATAATAATAATAATAATAATAATAATAATAATAATAATAATAATAATAATAATAATAATAATAATAATAATAATAATAATAATAATAATAATAATAATAATAATAATAATAATAATAATAATAATAATAATAATAATAATAATAATAATAATAATAATAATAATAATAATAATAATAATAATAATAATAATAATAATAATAATAATAATAATAATAATAATAATAATAATAATAATAATAATAATAATAATAATAATAATAATAATAATAATAATAATAATAATAATAATAATAATAATAATAATAATAATAATAATAATAATAATAATAATAATAATAATAATATAATAATAATAATAATAATATGATAAAATATGAATGGTATATAAAATATGAATGATGATGCGTTTCAGCTTTTGCCTCAATTTAGCTAAAGTCACAATCCGAAATTCAATTTCATTTGGCTAAAAGTAAAGGTACAACAGCGCAACATCTACTTCTGTTTCCTTTACAGGAGCCCGCACTTAGACATTGTTTCAACTAGAGCTAGTTTGATGCACTGTCTGATTCAATCTTAAGAATTGACACAAAACATCATAAAAATGAAACCGTTATTACGTGCGATTTCAACGTACACAATTCTGGGTGGCTTCGCCATTTTGGCAAGACGACACCCGAAGGAAGGTGTGTTGAGTCGCTGAGTTTAATAACCTTACTCAGCTTGTAAATTAGCCTACACGAATACCTGACATCGCAAAGCATTCCGCAAACACCCTTGACTGATGCAATCAAAAACATCATCCTTATTGGTATGAGAGAATTTATCCCTTCCAGGAAGATGTCTGTTAAACCAAAGGAAGATGGATGGTATGATATAGCTGCAAAGAGGCTTCTAGGATTAGAGAGGTATGCTTTCGGTTTTACAAAGCAAACCCTACTGAGGAAAACCGAACAAATTTTAAACGAGCCAGAAATGATTGCAATGGCCATCTTCGGCGATCTGCATTGCGATTGATCGGGAAACTACTGACTGCTCAAAACTTGGTTTGGGCCAGTAGCGTAACAATCAAGTTCGTGATGTAGTGCTTGCTCTACCTCCTCGTGGTGGTCCCCGGGCAACTATGTGTATAAATCCTTATACATGTAGGCTAAAACTGCAAGTGCGAACGGTCTAGCGTTTCTAGTCTAGGTAACGTGGGCTAGCACCCTGCGGTACCGAAAAATACCCGCTACTGAAACTGACACAACGCCTCGGATAAGTAATGATCGAATAATGACGACTTTTGGCTATTGTACCCGGACTAAGATTGGTTTCTGGAATGTGAGGACGCTCCTTGACTCTGGAAGTGAAGGACCTCATAATGCCAGATTTCTTCAACTGGAACGTGAGTTTCTTCGATATAATTTGGACATACTGGGAGTGAGTGAAGTAAGATGGTTCGACGCGGGAGAGTACCAATCCCCAACGTGTAACACTGTGCTACTCTACTCTGGCAAACCCTCCGGCAGTACTCGTGAATCTGGAGTGGGTCTGCTGCTAACGCGGCTAAAGATCCCCTCAGTACGCCAACAATTAAGGGATCATTTATCGCAAGGAGTGGAAGCAATCAGCAGCTCACTGCCGACAACCATCCAGGAACATTGGAAGGCTGTGAAAAATGTTTTCACATCTGGAGCGGAAAGTATTGTTGGTAGAAGCCAGGCAAGGCACAGCACGTGGCTTACCGAAGATACCTGGAGGCGGATTGAAGAACGTAAACTACTTAAAGCTCGTATTGTAGATATCCCAGCAGTAGCGAGGAGCGAGCTAGAGTCCATGTATCGAAGAAAAATGAGAGAAGTGCAGCGTAGTGTAAGACGTGACAAGCGTAACTATATTAACAACCTGGCCTCAGAAGCAGAGGAAGCAGCGAGCCGGTGCGATAGCAGAACCGTTTACAGAATCACCAAAGAGCTGACAGGTGGTCACCGCTCTAGCCAACATCCGGTGAAAGGCCTAGATGGTACCGTACTCGTTTCAGATGAGGATCAGCTCAAGCGATGGAAGGAGCATTTCTCTACGGTCCTTAACCGTGTATTTGCTAACGATATGCACCTAAATCAAGCGGAAATGCCGGAAGTAACAATTTCCCGAATTCGCACCTCAACTCCCAGTAAAGACGAGATCGCTACCGCGATTAACGCACTAAAGAACAACAAGTCGGTAGGACTAGATGGTATACCCGCAGAGCTTCTGCGTGCAGCTCCAACGACATCAGCAGAGCTTTTATATCCTCTTGTAGAGAGAGCTTGGGAGGTAGAAAGTTTCCCCGAAGAGTGGAAGAAGGGAATGATTGTCAAGCTCCCTAAAAAAGGTAGTCTTATGGAGTGCGAAAACTGGAGAGGCATTTGCGTTCTCCCTGCAGTTGCAAAAGTAATAGCCAAAGTAGTACTTGAACGTATTAAGGAACATCTGGAAGATACACTCGATGCCGAACAAGCAGGTTTCCGCACTGGATCCTCCTGTGTAGACCACATAAACACCCTGCGGATCATTATTGAACAGTGCGTTGAATTCCGGTCACCACTGCACCTGCTGTTCATCGATTTTGAGAAGGCGTTTGACAGTGTCAACAGACAGTTTATCTGGCTTGCCTTGCGCAGGAGAGGTATACCCGATAAACTAATAGCTATTATTAAAGCAACCTATGATGGCTCTAAATGTCATGTGCTGCATAGAGGAAAGCTGTCAGAGGAATTCGAGATCCTAAGTGGGGTACGACAAGGTTGCATTCTATCGCCGATACTTTTTTTGTTGGTGATTAGCGATGTACTTCGCGCAGCTTTATCTACTGGAAACGGAGGAATTCGTTGGACTCTTACATCTCAACTCAAACATCTGGATTACGCTGACGACGTTTGTTTACTCTCACATAGAATTATGGAGCTGCACCAAATGACAACAAATGTGGAGAGGGAGGCAAATGTTGCGGGTTTGAAGATTAATACTGCCAAAACCAAAATCATCAACCTCGGCACTAACTCAGTTACTCATGTTAACATTGCTGGACAGCCGGTAGAGAGAGTAGAGAGTTTCCAATATCTTGGGAGTATTGTCTCGACCGAAGGTGGAACCGAACAGGACATTGCCAACCGAATCGGCAAAGCAAAATCGGTGTTTGGAATGATGTCCATGATATGGCGAAGCAATGCGATCAGCTTAAACACCAAGCTGCGACTGTTCCGCTCAAATGTTGAATCTGTGCTGTTGTATGGGTGCAGCTATCACAAAAAGATTACAAACATTTGTAAATAGGTGCCTACGGAACATCATAAGGGTTTTCTGGCCTAACCGTATCTCTAACGAACATCTTTACCAGAGAACGGGTCAGGAACCAATAGGCACAACCATCCAACGACGGAAGTGGCAGTGGATTGGTCATACACTCCGAAAAGGCGACAGTTCCATAGCAAACTACGCAATGCAATGGAACCCGTTATCTCAGGATGGTAGAAGAACGGGTCGTCCGAGAAATACATGGCGCAGAACAGTTGAGGAGGAGGCACGGCAATTGGGGAAGAGTTGGAGAGAGCTGAAGCTCATTGCCAGGAACCGCACGCGATGGCGCGTAGGCGTAGTAGAGGCCCTAGGACCCATAAGGGGATACAGGACATAAAGAAAGATCTTCGGCGAGTCAAATTCGCCTACAACGAAAAATTAAGGCAAAAACTCCTACAATGTCCCAAAGGTAGTAAAAAATTTTGGTCATTCGTGAAAAGAATTAAAAATACAGCCTCGTCGTCGATTCCTACGCTCATTTATAACGGCATTCCAGTTGTCAGCTCTATAGACAAGGCAATCTATTTGCTACGCATTTCGCAAGCTAAGCTTCTCCTTCTATACTATTCTTCTGGACTCTTCCCGAGAAGTTGGAAAACAGCCTTTGTCCAGCCCATACCCAAAAAAGGCGAGCCGTCGTCTCCTTCTTCTTACCGACCCATAGCACTTTCATCCATTCTTTCCTAGGCCATGGAAACACTGATCAATTTTCAAGGCATTTGACAGAGTTTGGCATCAAGCTCTTTTGTCCAAAATGCGTGCTTATGGAGTCGATGATTAACTGCTTCGTCGGATTAGAAGTTATCTTTTGGACCGCTCAATTCAAGTTGTTTTGAACGGTTTCAAGTCTAAAGTTCATTACTTAAACGCTGACGTTCCCCTGGGCTCTGTTTTGTCCCGACTCTCTTCCTCATTTTTATTAATGATCTCTTATCTGTGTCTTCTAATCCAATTCATTCTTTCGCCGACGACAGCACTCATATATCATATATGTTTGAGGAACGTCCCTCCACTTCTCATGTCGAACTCAAACGACAAGTTATTACTCTTGAAACGTTTGTCACCCATTCGCGAGAGGTGGGACTGGGATTCGAACCACGAACCTCCTGCTCAGTAGCCGCATTTCCACTGAGCCACGGCGCCCACGATGCAATACTTTTGTTTTAAGTTCTGACGAATATTTTTTAATTTCCTGAGGTGCCAAAATATTCATTATAATTTCCGTATATTTTGAACGGTGTAGCTGCATTTTTGGAGTTGCTCGGTCATGCAATGATTTTAAAATACGAGTCCCTACCAAATGGTCCACAAAACAATGCTATGCTCAGCCATAAAACCAGTATTTTTAGTTCTGCTTTTGTTTTGCAGAATAAAACGCTGGAGCTATACGATATTACATAATACATATTCAACATTCAAATAATGATATACATGATAAGAACTTAGATTTTAGAATTTCAGAAATAAAACAGGGATGGGTACACGTTTTGTTTCAGCGTTCATGTGTTTAGGCTCAGGTCTGTTCACTCTCCAGAAATAAGAATTGATGTTATATTTTAAAACTATTTTTTTCTTAAATTAATATATATCTTTCATAAAAAACAAAATAACAGTAAAAATACTGGCGACAGGAGACACTATATTGAGGTTTTTAACATCGAAATAACAGGGAAAACGGTAGCACAGCACTGTTTTAGAAAGTGATCAGAGACTCCGTTGTAACGGCAGGAGTAACCTAACCATCCTATATAAGTCCATCCAGATACTGGATACTGGATATGATAAAATATGAATGATATATAAAATATGAATGATGTTGCGTTTCAGCTTTTGCCTCAATTTAGCTAAAGTCACAATCCGAAATTCAATTTCATTTGGCTAAAAGTAAAGGTACAACAGCGCAACATCTACTTCTGTTTCCTTTACAGGAGCCCGCACTTAGACATTGTTTCAACTAGAGCTAGTTTCATAAAAATGAAATCGTTATTACGTGCGATTTCAACGTACACAATTCTGGGTGGCTTCGCCATTTTGGCAAGACGACACCCGAAGGAAGGTGTGTTGAGTCGCTGAGTTTAATAACCTTACTCATTAGTTAATTAAGTCAAGATGCAAAAAATAAAATAATCATTGGCAAATATGCATTATAGGGTTTTAAGCTATTTTGATCTTTTAATCCCCTTAAAAAAGAGCTCAAAACTTTGGTAGCCCCTCTCTCTTAAAGGGGACATTTCCAAAAAAACACGATCGCGGTTTTAAGGTCTGCTCAATAAGGGCTTTCGGAAGAGGGGTGTCCGAAAGAGCTAACCACCAAAACTCTGTAAAGCACTTTAGCCTAATCATTTTGGTTATCACTCAAATTACAGAGATTTAATTAATTAACCCTTTCAGTAATTTGTTACCATATGGTAACACTTTTTTTAACAGGCAAAACTCCAACCCACTCCAGTTATTTTCTTACGGAAACATTTTAACGGTTAATTTACGATCTCTATTGGATGTTTCTATATGAATGACGTTTAGAAAGAGAAACAGCGTTGAACTGAAAGTCGGTTATTTTCGCAAAATAATTTTAATGGCTTATTCAGGTGGTAAGTGTTTTCTGATAAATTTTGTTATTAAATCGGACTAATTTAATTAGGACATTATTTTTTTTATCAAAGTATCTTTTATTTATTGTTGATTTAAAAACTGAAAAAAGAAATTTTTTGATTGTTTGGAGTTTTGTGTACGTTTAATATTTTGTTACCATACGGTAACATTAGATTTTTGGGTAGTATATACTTCCCAGGTCCCAATGTTACCTTATGGTAACACAGCGCATTTTGCCTGCGATTATATTTGAAATTTAGGTTTGAATTTCAGGAAGAACTCATAAATTAAAGGAAGATGATATAGAAAAGTTATTGCTATGTTTTGCTGAGTCTGATGTGTCAGATGAAGAAGAATGTGAGTTGAATTTGGATGGCATTTTAGAACCACTTGAAGCTGAACAAAGGCACCAGACAACTTCTACAGAGGATCAGGTCTATGGGAACTTGAAAGAAAACAATGAAGAGGAAATAGAAGAAGAAGAATTAGAAAATCCCAACCAGCCTTCGACATCAACTGGAAAGTACAGAATTTTGTTGGCTAAAGAATAAGTGGAATCAACCTAGTGTCATTTTCGTCGAAGAGGTTTATAGAACAACGTTTTTGCGTACGCCGCTTCAGTATTTTGAAGAATATCTTAATGATGATGTTTATGCAAAAATTCTTTTTGCTACTAATCAAAGAAACTTGGCTACTAAAGGAAACCTGACCAACATCAAATTTAATGAAATTAAAAATATGGTTGGTATGCTACTCACAATGGGAATAATTAATTATCCTACAAATAAAATGTATTGGGGAAAAGCCACTAAAATATGATCTATTTCGAACTCAATGGGCAGAGGAAGATTCCATTTTATTCGAAATATTCTTAAATTTAGTGAAAAAGAAGACAATAATGAAAAGCTTTTGAAAGTACGTCTTCTCCTTGATGTCATAAGGAAAAAATGTATCAGTATATCGAAAAAAAAGAATCTTTGCGTAGATGAGATGATGGTACCTTTTAAGGGAAGAACATTTTTGAAAATGTATATGCCAAAAAAGCCCATAAAGTGGGGATTGAAATTTGTAGCTTTGATGGTGTGATGCATGATTTCGAAATCTATCAAGGAAAAGTAACACTTTCTGGCCACTCAAATATGGGTTTTTGCTCTGGTAAAGTTGAGATTAGCTGAAACAATACCACATTATAAAAATTATAAGCTATATTTTGACAATTATTTTACCGGTTTGGAGCTACTTATAAAACTAAAAGACCTGGGAATATGGGCGACTGGTACTATCAGAGCAAATCGGATGGGATTGTTAAAGTCAGAAAAAGATCTTCGTAAAGTAAAGAGCCAGATGTAAGGTCAAAGACTGCAAGGGGACCAGTAGATTCAAATGTGAAAAATGCAATGTTCACTTGTGCCTTCCAACTGGCGAAAATAATTGTTTTATATCTTATCATCACATAATGAACTAATTTAGTTTTATATAATGAAATGAATTAATGTATATCACATTACTATGAAAAAATAAGAATTAAACACGTACGAATGTTTTTATTTTTGAGTAAAAAGTATCCCTTTCAGTCCCAATGTTACGATATGGTAACACTCTAAAACTCAAATACACAATCATATTTTTCAAAAATTAAAAACGGATTACATTTTTTAATAGACTTTCAAAATTACCCTTAATGCAAAAATTAAAATTTTTTGAACGTCAATTATAATTTTTGTACTGAAAGGGTTAAATATATTTTTTTTGAAGGCTGTAGAAAATCTGCAATGATTACATAAATTTCATACTGAATATTATTGTTAACGTTTAAGAACATTAATAAATGTTTCATGGGGGACTCGAATATTGGCAAACATACGCATTTTTTTCTTTCCTTCTGCTTGCTGTTTAAGCAATTTCATTCGTCTGGTGACGTCGCCGCCATACTGAAATTTTTTATAAATGCGTAAGTCAACGTTTAGTTAAATTTAAATTTGTGTTCAAGGCTACCAATTTTGCAGTTACGTCTTTCCGATAGGCCTTTATAGTCTCCCTAGCCAAAATCTTACTGCCAACACATGCTTGAATAGCTATTTGAACCATTTGCTTTGGAATGAGATCTTTAAGTTTAAGTACCATATCCCTGGCAACTGATGTTGCTTTCGAACAGTGTACAATTCTACAAAGCTCCTCCACCTGTCGTCCATTCAAATGTATGTCTAAGCGAACCACATTTGTCAAATAATAGCCATGGTCTTCATAATTGAAACTAGCATAACCTGAACTAATTGACTTGAGCCTATCGTTGAAATCCAAAATGATTTCACTCAGTGGTAAAATATATTTCATGAGTATTCGGCCATTATCGATATTTACAGAACTTTCCTGTATACCACGCCTGTCTACACATAGACCAATGATTAGACCTACATAATCCGAAGGTGTGATGATTGTACCTAAAATTTTGTTTTGTGAATAAAATTTATCAAAAAAAATAAAATAAGAAAAACCTTTTACAAATGGCTCATAGTACTCATCAACATTGATTGGTTCTGGAAACAAGGCCGCATTTGAGAGTTCCATATTTTCTTGTCCCAATTGTTTTATAAGTTTACGATTTTTAAGCTTTAGTCGATAAGTAACGGAAGGAGCTGTGATAATCGGTTCAGCACCGTGCTCTTGTTCCAGGCGTTGGCAAAAAACTTCCAAATGGAGAAGTCCAAGAAATCCTAATCGCCACCCTTGACCCAAAGCAGGACTGGAGTCAACTTTAACTGTTACTGCAGAATCATTAAGTACAAGTTTGTCAATGGCGCTCCGCAATGCAACGTGCTTTGATTGATCTACCGGATAAATTCCTGCAAAAACCATAGGTTGTTGTGGTTTAAAGCTGGCAATGGCTGTTGACTTTTCATTTTTTAAGTGAATTGTGTCTCCGATAATAGATTCTTTGCTGTTACGCATGTTGCAACCGATTAACCCTACTTGTCCAGCTGAACTATAAATCGTAAGAAATCGTTTCTTAGTTGCTGCATTATAAGATTTATATTCTTACATGCAGTCTATCATTGTTTCCGATGGCCTGAGAATCGAAATGGTTTTAACTGGGTACACTTTCCCAGTAGTCATTGATTGGATATCTGTAGCATTTTCTAATTTGCCATTATGTACATAAATCAAATTTAGTGCCCCACGATATTTGTCGAACCAACTATCAAAAATAATTGCACGAAAAGGGGAATCTCTGTTTACTGGAGGTGGTGGTATATGCTTAATAACGTTTTCGAGTACTTGAGAAATCCCAGTTCCTAATTTTGCAGAGATCTTTTTAAGAAACCACCATTAATATCTGAGAATTATTCTATTCACATTCAGAAGTTACCTTAAGTACAGTGTTCGGATCAATGCCAAATAGGGATTCCATATCTTTGCTAACCCTCTCGGGATTCGCATGCTTTACGTCGATCTTGTTGATGACGGGAACAACTGCAAGATTTCTTGATTTTGCCAAATAGTAATTAGCTACGGTCTGCGCTTGAACACCATGACAAGCGTCAACGAGTAACACAACCCCACCGCAAGCCGCAAAAGATCTAGAAACCTTTTTATAAAATATAAAGACAAATAAGTTTGATGTTGTGAAAACGTATACGAGGTAATCAATGAAGCATACCTCATTGGAGAAATCCACATGTCCGGGTGTGTCAATGAGATTTAGCACATATGTCTGATCTTTGTATTCGTGAAAAATTGTTACTGTCTGTGCCTTGACAGTAATTCCTCTTTCACGCTCCACTTGAAGACTGTCCAACACTTGATTGCCTGAGTTCTGAGAAATGGCACCAGTCATCTCCAGCAGGCGATCAGCTAATGTACTTTTTCCATGATCTACATGTGCTATTATGCTAAAATTTCGAATTCTCTCGACAGGAATATCGGAAAAATGTTTAAGTATTGCGGCCGCTTCGCTGCTTCCATATAACCTGCTTTTGATTAACTGATGAAGTGCACTTGAGAACGAATATAGTTGGCTTATTTGATGGCATTGTAAATAAAACCAGGTGTGCGCCAACGTACCTTATTTTTAACTTTCTTTTCTTAATATTGACACCAAGGCGACAGAAGTTTAAAAGCATTTCTCTTTAATAAACCTTCGTCTTATAAAAGCCGTGCACTCATAAAAACAATCAAACTTACTGGTGCGAACTGTCAAATATCAATAATTGTGACTGAACAGATAACTTTTGTAGGAAGTCGATGTGCGAGGGTGAGCTTAGAAAATATGTATCGATGCCACGTGCAAGAAATAATTCGCATGCACGTCGATATTAATGTTGTTCACGCCATATAAAACTAAAGAATGACGGCTGATTTAACGAAAAACACAACATGAATGATATTAAAATAATAATCTCTAAAGAAAGACGCCAGTCCATAATAACGGCGCATTTTTAGAAACAGTAAAATGAAAACAATGCTTATTTATTAATTAATTTAATTTACTTAATGTATTTTATTTTAATTACAAATTGGAGATATTTTAAAAATTTGCAATTAAAATGATTAATAAATGATTATATTAGATTGAAAATTTATGATAAATGAGAAAAACTTTTCTACAAAACTGTCCGAATTTCTGTCATGTGGCATTGCCTTAGACCGGACTGCACCGAGTTAAATTTTGACTTACACTACTAGCTTGAGTTGTATAATAAAACAGACTCACTATTGACCACCTCACCATCCCAGAAAACTCTAGAATCGTCACTTATATCGTCAAAAAATGTATACGTGTTCGAATATTGTTTATATGATATCATATACAGGGAAAACTACATTTTCCACCCCAGCGCCAACTATCGGGTCAACATTTTGCCAAAGACTTTATTTTTATTAAATACTAGCTGGCCCGGCAGACGTTGTTATGCCTTAAGCATTTTAATGTGAGTGTTAAGTACAGTAATCCCCGGTTAATTGCGTCGACCAAAAATGCACAATGTTTGACAGCAATCCCGCTTAATTGCGTCACTTAATAAATTAAGATGGATGACTTTCCAAAATGTCCTCCCCATCTACATCTTCAAAAACTGATTCGTTACCGTCTTCAATTTCTATCATTTGTGGCGATATTTCGTTGATAATGTTCTCATCTGTAGCCTGACCAAAGCAAACTAAATTCTCATCACAGCAGGTATACTCTTCAAATTCGTTTTCGTTTCTGAGAAGATTCTCAAAAACATCTTCATATTGAATTTCTTTAAGTTCATCTTCTGGATTTATCATAAGTTTCGCTTAAAAACAAAGTCGAAAAACTTTCGAGTTTTTATTTCATATTGGTACACTCAACTTTTTGAATAAATTTTTAATTGATACCAGCTTAACTAACCATTAAGTACCTTTCTGGCCGTTCAATCCTGGTCATTTTCGACGGTTTCAAATCCAATGTTCACCGAATAAACGCCGGTGTTCCACAAGGCTCTGTTTTGTCTCCGACACTCTTTCTCATTTTCATTAATGATCTCCTATTTGCTACTTCTAATTCAATCCATTCTTTCGCCGACGACAGCACTCTTAGCTTTTTATATGATTTCACGCTCTCTGCACACCCCTCTTCGTCGCAAGTGGAAAATTCTGACATTGACAGCATAACAAGGTGGGGACTACATAATAGAGTTGAATTTAACGCTTCTAAGATGTTGTCAATGCTGTCTTCTGCTCAACTGAACAACTGTTAATTTTAGGAATACGCGTCAACAAGAATATTCGATGGAACGATCACATATTTGCCATTGCCAAGAATGCTGCAAGATGTTTCCTAAGACGGTGCAAGATGTACTTCACCCCTTCAGATCTGGCTACTAATAACAAGGCGTATATTCGCCCTAAACTTGAATACAACTGTATTGTCTGGGCAGGTGCCCTAAAGACCACATTGTATCTACTAGACATAATTCAAAATCGCTCGTTAAAACTTATTGGTGACGTAAATATCGCGAAAACAATCGAAATATCGCTTAAACATCGTAGGTTTCCTGCTTTTCACTGTTTTATCGCTTTTTTACGGTGTTCACTTGTTCAAAAGAAATATCCAAAGAGGCATCCTCCACTTCTCGAACCCATCCGTAATATCCGTGCCTTAACTCAAGCCCACGGTTCCACCATTAAGCCTATCTTCGGACGTACTAACCAATTCAGAGATTCCTTCTTTAGTCACATACTAGTTATGTTGAATGAATTGACTGATTCTGTGTTTCCGCATTTGTATGATATGCAGTCATTTAAGACTCGCGTGCATAGACATCTCATCTTTTCCTCTCCCTAATTTCCTATCATATATAATTATATAATTCACTATCACATTGAGTTTTCGGTTAAAAACTAATTTAAACTTATATTTTCTAGCATTTGGTGCAAAACTCTTTCATGGATTCGTTCTCGCTCAGTGGCAAGCTTTTGCCTTTCCAACTTCATAATTTTATCGTGGCGCTCATCTTTTCTAGTTGCTTCCTGTCTCAAAAAATTCCAGAGTTTCATTTTCTTTAGTTGTCCGGCGACGTTTGTTAGATCTGATATGGTGTGGTTCTGTGATGTGGAAAAAGAATGTGACTCCTTTCTAGATTGGTTATGACGTTTTCAGCAGGTAAGATTGTGTAAATTCTTCATCCAATCTATAAAAATGCTTCCATGTCGTTGCGTCTCTTTCTAGTTTTTTTGTTCCTGTTTTTAATTCTCTTGTGTAGGTAATCATTCAGCCTTATCGACAATTCCGTGGGAAATTTTTCCCTCGAAATTTTTTTGTTCCCGAGAACACGTTCCTACCATCGTGAATTCCCCTCGGAATGTTTTCCTTGTTAGACCTAAAAACAAGTTTTTTTTAATTTATTTCAATAAGTCTACCTAAAAACACCTTTCATTATGCTGGTTGCGCATTCGATTTCCCTAGCCAAATGTTAAGTTCATGTTTCGAGAGAAAAAGCATTAAAATTCCCATGAAAATTTAGTTCACGATAGAAATTTTTCCTCAAAAATTTTTCCCCTATTTTCGAAACTTGTTTACGATACCGATTTTTCGAATTTGGGAAAAATTTCATGGGAAATTCGATTCCCGAAACTTTCGGTGATTTTGTGTTCTGTCGAATTTGAAATCTGGAACCTCGTCTTTTATCTCTGAGAGAATTTTTCTCCATAAAACGAATTTGGATTTTTTCCCTGCAGTTAAATCCTTCTCATATTTAACATATCACAACACGCAATTTAATTTCGTCGTTGCTAAAGTACTCCCTGAAAATTGTAAAATATATGAAACTTTATCAAATACTATTTTTCAATTGTTTTTATTTTCCTGCGCCATTTTACAACAGTCGATCACTGGTACAACAAGTTATGTATTTATCACAAATTTTCTCGATGCTTGTTTGCTGGATTTTTGCGCATCAGTTTACCCAGCTTTGCAATAATGAACAGTGGACCTTGAAAGTGATGCCAACTATTTGGGTTAATATACATTTGGGAGGGATGACTGAGCTTCATCAATGCAGTAATGCGTTTCTGAATTTAAGCTTAAGCTTAAGATTATAACACTAGATTAGAAAAAACAATCAGTAAATAAATATATAAATAATTAGATAATTAAATAAATTAGATGAATAATAAATATGTAAATAAATGAATAATAAGTAATTGTAATCTAGATAATAAATAACAATAAAGAATATCAAAGAAACTATGATGAATAAATAATGAACAACAACGAAAAATAGTAAATAATTTAATTAATAATTTAAAATAATAACAACAATAAATTTCGATGAGGTGTAATGAATAATTAGGTATATAGACTGTAAACGAGTGGATTATCCGACACTTCACAGTTAATATAGAATTTAGCTCTAAGGGAGAGAATTCTATCCTTTATGAGAGAAACATTTGATTCCTCGTGAAGGGAAACGGTGGAATAATGCCAAGTTAGATTACACATCATTTTAAGCAGCTTGTTTTGTGCCACTTAAAGTGTTTGAATCTGTGTAGTTGAACAGCTACACCATGCTGGTAAAGATATAACGTCTGAAAAATTACCTTACAGACAATAAGTTTGTTGTAATTGCTAAGAAAAGACCTTCGATTTATAAGTGGGTACACCATTTTGATTGGTATTTTAGATTTATTTACTGTTTGCCTAATATGCTCTTTAAACGTTAGTTTGGAATCCAAATGTACACCGAGGTACTTAACACAGTTATTCCAGTTTATGTTTATGCTATTTACTTCAAGCGTATGCCTGGGTAAAAAAACAAGATTTCTTCTTCTTGAAAAGAAAATAGCTTGGGTTTTACCACCAATAATTTTTTTATTCCATTTAGTGATAATAAGCTACTTCAGTCTTTAGACGGAGTTACACTATCCATATGGCGAGGGGCCAGCTGTGAAGCTCCGCTTTACTGTCTTATATATAGTTATATTCTTTTTCATTTCATTAGAAAAATATTGTCAGGTTATAATAGCAAACTAAACACATGTATAATCACAATTTCTTTTTAGCGGTCTAAGAAAGAATGTTGTTCATGCCATGTTGTAAAGGCTAGATGTCAATTAAATAATGACCATTTTTGAGCGCAATAAATAGTCACTTCCAGTCACTGCCAAATGTGAATAAATTTGACATTTTTATCATGAAAACTTGATCTTCAAGAGGTTAATCACACCAACATTTAATTTCAATATTTTACATCGGCTTCTGTAAATGAATTTCCGTAATACCATTGGATTCGGAATCGCTGGTTCAGTTTTTCATTCAACTCGACCCGACCAGGAGTACACCGAGCAAATGTTGTACACTGTACAACACTGTACACTGGGTAACTTTACTCGCTCTTAATCTGCCTTACGCTGGTATTTATTTCAGTGTATAAAATATAAAACTTTGTATACACCGTGTTGTGCACAGTTCGCAATAAAATAACACAGAGTAAATTTTTGACGTATACTGCTCGCTCGGGTTGAATAAAAAAAACAGACCCGCTATCTCAGTTTCAGTTTTGTTCACAAAACAACAAAAACGCATAATCTGGATAGATTCTTGACTAAAAAATAAAATATTAATCAACTCAAGATTTGCTTAGCGCAACAATGCCGATAGCGGCTTTTGCTGTTTTAAATATTGTTGGATGATATGAACTGTTGTTGTCTCCCAATCGGAGCTGTGCACGGTCATGCTGCTCTCCAGCACACGCGAAATCAAAAATCTAATTTTTTAGCAATCGAATAACGGATAGTGACTGTTTGTTTCTTCTGGTGATTTAACACATTTTGTCGTGAAGGTATAACACTGGCGACAGTTTGTGTTGATAATCCATTGTGAGACATCCACTTCTCAAATTCGATTAAAAGAAGAAGAAGCAATTCTGGCACTGAATGAAACTCATGTATTTGATAGTTCTGAATTCTGATACATCGGAATTTAATCTGCCTGGTTATAACTTGGTGTCATTATTTTTCCCTCGACGCGGACTCGCATTCTATGTCCGGAGTGATGTTGCGTTTCAGCTTTTGCCTCAATTCAGCCAAAGCTTTACCGCTTTATTTCTATAAACTTATAATCTAGTTTAACTTAATACTAGTATCTTAAATCTACTTTGTAACAATGACCAATGACCAATGACAATAACCAATGACAATAACCATCAAGTGTTTACCGTATTTATGCATTAATGTTGCGAAACAAGTGGAAGTCTGAAGTTGTGAAACAATTCTTTCGCAACAAGTTGCAAAAATGCAAATGCGGAAATGCATTAATTATTATTTATTGGGTCAACTGAGGTGTTGATGTTGTGAAATAATTCTTTCACAACAATGTGTAAAAATGCTTAATTTGCGGAAATGTATTATTAAGTATTTATTGGGTCAATTTAACAGAAGTGCGGAGTTGCACAGAAATTGTTAAATTGACACAAAGAGTTTCGACATGCGCGAACTTTAGAATTAAAAGGTGATAGTGAAATAATTTGGTGACAAATTATTTCACAATTTGATTATGAGTACGCGTGCAATTTGAATGTGAGTACGCGTGTAACTATATTATCTGTATGGGTTGTGATACTATAACACCCCCACCGTTAGATTGAGGCTCCGGCGAAACAAAAAAATTTTCTTATTATTATTATTATTATTATTAAAGACATATACGAGAATTATTACAAATGCTATTATTGTTATTGCTATTAGTATGTATATGCTTAAACTAATTGCTTTTGTTTTTTTTATTGGTACAATATCTGGTTAATATTTTCATCGTGTTTGATTTGTTTTAAATATAGTGTTTCGAGTTTTAAATCTGCTTTTGTCATTTTCAAGTTTTCGTTTATTTCTGTCATAAAATTTAGTAGAATAAATTACTCATGTATTTTAATTTGTACATTGGAAAAAGTGCTATTGTCTACTTTGATTTTACAATTTTCAAATTTAAGCATAAATTTTCCTTTGATCTTTAAC
Source organism: Nephrocerus scutellatus (assembly GCA_947095585.1). Classification (NCBI taxonomy): domain Eukaryota; kingdom Metazoa; phylum Arthropoda; class Insecta; order Diptera; family Pipunculidae; genus Nephrocerus; species Nephrocerus scutellatus. The sequence goes on from OX352763.1 coordinate 92,229,541, forward strand.
TTTGATTTATTACAGTAATGTGATATAGTACTATTTTTTAAAAAATGTATGAGTCCTGGTAATATTTATTTTATTTCTTGGTTTTCTAATGACTGCATTTTACAATAGGCTTCTTAAAATTTTAGTATGTCGATAAGGCATTTATCGTTAATTCTAATACGATTTTTCTTTAAATTATCCTTAATATAAGTATTGTAAATATTATTTTCTATGTCTACTATTTGGTAAGAATTTAAAACAATTGACTTGTTATTTTTAAATTCTCTATATTAACTTCACTTGCCCGTGGCTGGCTGGCTGGCTGGCTGGCTGGCCAAATCTTGTGATCAATTTTTAAACCACTTCCTACAGCCCCATTTTATTGAAATGCACACATGTATATCTCCCATGACAACACTTTCTATTAAAATTTAAGGCCCCTCGGGCCGCGGTGTCGGGGGGCTCCCATACAAATATTTTAAAAAATTTACCCGATTTTTTTCAAATTTTATACAAATGTGTATCTCCGCTGGAAAACACTTTTTGTAAAAATTTTGGAGAGATCCGGCCCCGGGGTCGGGGGGCTCCCATACAAATTTTTTTTTATTTAATTATCAATTTTAAACGCACTTCCTAAAACCCGATTTTCCTGAAATTTTGTACACATGTGTATTTCCAGTGACAATACTTTCTTTTAAAATTTGGAAGCAATCGGGCCCCGGGTTTGTGGGGCTCCCATACAAATTTAAAATAAAAATTACCCGATTTTTTTTAAAATTTTACACACATGTGTATACCCAATAAACAATACTGTTTCAAAAATTTGGTAGTGATCGGACCCCGGGTTCGGCCGCAAGGTCCTTATACATTTTTTAATTTCTTATAGTGGCATCAGATTCTTTAATGACTGTGTGCGGTGTGTGCTGCGCAGTCGGCATGGTTTTGGTGGTGGAGAGAGAGAGAGAGAGAGAAATCTTAGAAAGAGTTCTCAAGATAAATGCTCGTGTTTCTTATTTGCTCAGAGTATGAGCGTGCTCTAAGTGCTCAGAATAAAATGGTCTGAGCTTTTTCAATTTTAACATCTGATGTCAAATGTCTCTTTCGATGATTTTCTCCTACAATAAAAAAAAATGACCCAGGATCGAGGGGCTCCCATATGAATTTCTGCGATTAGAGAATTTAGATGAAAAATTTTAATTTTTATGGGTTGTTTTTTTATTGGGTTAAGTTTCAAATAATATTTTTGGTAATGTGTTTTCTGAATATTGGGGTACTGTTATTAATATTTTAGGCCTTAATATTTGGGTTCTCTTCGTCTTAGTATTTCTTGTTTTGTCTAATGTGTGCTTTATAGTATTTGTGTCCTGTATTTGCGTTTATTAGGTGTTCGTCATATGGTTTTGTTGTGTCTATTTTCCTATATTTCCTATGGTATTTACCACCTCTAATTTCTTTTACGAAATTAATTCCTTCTTTAATTTCAACGTCTTTTCTGTTTTGATTTAGTTTGTTTATGTAAGTTTCCTTTTTCTTTAATATTAAATCGTGAATTTCTGGGTACCTGTCTTCGTGGATTTTTCCGTTCAGGAAGTCAATTGGTTTGATTTTTGTAGTGCTATGAATAGTGTTATTGTAAAATCCTATTATTCTTAGCATCCTTTCCTCTATTGTCTCGTCTCTGTTTTTTTTCGTCATGTCTTAGGAGTCTTATATGTTCGTTGATGTAACCGTTCGATATCGGCATTTGATGTGTGGTTACTGTTGGATGTGTAGTGTATTAGTATATTTTCGTCTTTTAGAAATTGTTGCATAGGTATAGCTTTAAATCCTTAATCGTTGTCAACTACTATTTCTTTCATTTTCCCGCACGTGCTAATGTACTGTAGTAATTTTGCTTTGAATTCTGTCCAAGTTCGTCCATTGATTTTATAAGCTACAGCAAATTTCGTAAATTTGTCTATTATTGTCAAAAATAATTGTTTCTCTAATGTATAGAAGACGTCTATGTGTAAAATTTCGCGTGGTCTTGTGGGTGTTCTAGTTATTTTGTATGGTATTTTTGGTGGTTTCCGGTCGTTCTTTTCTAGGGTGCATACTTCACAGTTATTTGTAAATTGGGTTATTCTTTGTTTGAGGTGTGGGTTGTAGATTTTGTGTTTTAATTCTTCAAATGTTGCATTTATTCCTCTATGATTTTTGCCTAGGTGTTCTTTTTCTATTAACTCAGTTAATTTTACCTTGTCTTCTACATATTCTAATAGGGTGGTGCATTTTAGAATTTTGAACTGTTTACTATCTGAGAATATTTCTTCGTAAGTGAGTTTAAATATGTCAAAGAATTCATCATCTATTATGAGTGCGTTTAGCTGAGTGGGATTAAAATGGTTTTTTATAATTGCTAGTCGTTTTAAACACAGTGTTCCTTAAGGAGTCAAATATATCGTCTAAGCTTTGTCTATCACCGAAATTGTTTTGAAGAACCGTCCGAATGTCGTTCCAAGAAATGGCTTGGCAATTTATTTCTATTGTTTCCCTAGCCTTACCAATTAGCCTACTTTTAATTAAGTCTGAAAAAAGTCCTTGTGATATGTCGTCGTATGTTAGTAAAAAGGGGTGTATTCTGTCTATCAGATTGATGAATGTTTGGAGATCGTTTTGATTACCATTAAAGGTTGGTAGGCTTCCCAGATATTTGACAGGGTCAAAATTTATTTGTCCCATTATAATAAAATTTCTTAATTTATAATATAATAATAATTTTCTATAAGTATACTCTGTTTATTTTTATTATTTGAAAAAAAAAAGGAAAGGTGCAATAATACTAAAATATGTAGAAATAAATATAAAATAAATGATGATCTTAGTTTGCTCACTGTAGTGTTGATTGTTGTTGCACGGCCCGATGAGGTGAAGTGTTTAGATCCTTTCTTCTCCTTGTTTTTGCTTGTGAAGTTCCCTTTTTTTTCGCTCGCCTTTATCCTTCAGGTTGATGGGGTTTTTGATGTTGTTTAACAGGTTATTCGGACAGATTTGTTAGGAAATCTTTTTTTTCCAAAATAAAAAAAAATCTACAGAGAGCTTTTTTTTCAAACAATGAAATCTTTCTCAAAGATTATTTAAAAGGAAAATCCGCCGAGAGTTTCACGAACTAGGAAATCTTTTTCCAAACTAGGAAATCTTTTTCCAGAGTTTATTTAAAAATCCACAGAGTTTTTTCTTTCAGAAACTAGGAAATCTTTTTCCACAATTTATTTAAGAAAAAATGTTCACTGTTTCGGTTTTAGCGCAAGAAATCTTTTTCCCGAACGAAGGTATTATTCGGAAATACGCCCGTTTCACTATCCTAAGAGAAAACGTTCACGTAATCCTACCGACTGCGCCACTTTTATCTCCGTATCAAGGAGAGGATAAAAAAAAACACAATTTTTAATTTAATCTTCGCTTTATTTCTATAAACTTATAATCTAGTTTAACTTAATACTAGTATCTTAAATCTACTTTGTAACAATGACCAATGACCAATGACAATAACCATCAAGTATTTCCCGTATTTATGCATTAATGTTGCGAAACAAGTGGAGGTGCGAATGTCTGAAGTTGTGAAACAATTCTTTCGCAACAAGGTGCAAAAATGCAAACTGTGCGGAAATGCATTAATTATTATCTATTGGGTCAACTGAGGTGTTGATGTTGTGATATAATTCTTTCACAACAATGTGTAAAAATGCTAAATTTGCGGAAATGTATTATTAAGTATTTATTGGGTCCATTTAACAGAAGTGCGGAGTTGCACAGAAATTTTTAAATTGACACAAAGAATTTCGACATGCGCGAACTTTAGAATTAAAAGGTGATTGTGAAATAATTTGGTGACAAATTATTTCACAATTTGATTATGAGTACGCGTGCAATTTGAATGTGAGTACGCGTGTAACTATATTATGTGTATGGGTTCTGATACTATCAACTCAGAGCGAGTTTGATGCACTGTCTGATTAAATCTTAAGAATTGTTCCAAAACATCGCAAAAATGAAGTCGTTATTGCGGGCGATTTCAATGTACACAATTCTGGGTGGCTTCGCCATTCTGGCCTGACAACACCCGAATGAATGTGTGTTGAGTTATTCGCTGAGTTTAATCACCTTACTCAACTTGTAAATGAGCCTACACGAAAACCTGACATTGCAAACACCTTTCATTCATTCCGCAAACACCCTTAAGTTGTTCCTTAACTATCCTCCTGATAAATACTCCGTCAATGTATTATCGCCTCTGGGTTCGTCAGATCATTGTGTAGTATCAGCTTATTTCTCGTTAATAAACCACGTAGTTAGAGAAAAAACTCTGAAAAAAACAGTATGGCAATACGAGAATGCCAATTAGGACGGCTTTAACAACTTCTTTGGGAGAATTAACTGGTCGCTATTGTTTTGCGAAAGCAACGTGGGTGCCGCCGCTGATGCAATAACAAATATCATCCTTATTGGTATGAGAGACTATATCCATTCCAGGAATAAGTCTGTTAAACCAAAGGAAGATGAATGGTATGACTCGAGCTGTAAAGAGGCTTCTAGGCTTAGAGAAGTATGCTTTCGGTTTTACAAAGCAAACCCTACTGAGTAAAACCGAACAAATTTTAAACGAGCCAGAAATGATTGCAATGCCCATCTTCGGCGAGTCAAATTTACCTACGACCACAAATTGAGGCAAACAATACTACGATGTCCCAAACACAGTAAACATTTTTGATCATTCGTGAAAATAATCAAAAATACAGCCTCATCGTCGACTACAACGCTCATTTATAATGACATTCCAGTTGACAGCTCTACAGATAAGTCCAATCTGTTTGCTGCGCATTTCGCAGCTAGCTCCACGCTTTCAGATGGTGCATTGCTGCCTCCTGACAGATATTCATTCGTACTCGTGCAGTTGCTAGAGTTTTAAACGATATCAACACTCACAAGTCCGTTGGGCCAACGCCATATGCTATTTCCCCAATAGTCCTGAAGAGGCATTACCATTGCATACTATTGCGTAAGCTTTTCCATATATCCAATTCTTCTGGACTCTTCCCGAGAAGTTGAAAATCAGCCTTTGTCCAGCCAAAAACCAAAAAGGCGAGCCGTATCACTTACATCCATTCTTTCCAAGGTCATGGAAACGCTGATCAATTTCCATCTCAAGAAATATTTTGAAACCAGCCTTAGTGACCGGCAGTAAGGATCTCGTGGGCAACGTTCTACTGGTTATTTGATGGTTTATCTCACCAAACAGTGGAACCGGTCTTCAATTTGGAGAAAGCAAAGCTGTTGCACTCGATTTGACAGAGTTTGGCATCAAGCTCTTTTGTCAAAAATGTGTGCTTATGGAGTCGATGATAAACTGCTTTACTGGATTAGAAGCTATGTTTTGGACCGCTCAATTCAAGTTGTATTGGACGGTTTCAAGTCTAAAGTTCATTACTTAAATGCCGGCGTTCCCCAAGTCTCTGTTTTGTCCTCGACACTCTTCCTCATTTTTATTAATGATCTCTTATCTGTGACTTCTAATCCAATTCACTCTTTCGCTGACGACAGTACTCTCAGCTTCTCATACAAGTTTGAGGAACGTCCCTCCACTTTTCATATGGAACTCAAACAACTTTATTTGTTAAGCACGTTAAATTCTGACCTAGACAGCATAATACAATGGGGAGAAAGAAATCGAGTAGAATTTAACGCTTCCAAAACAAAAAAGCGAATCCTAATCCCATGTCATTATCCATGAATGGCACTTGCATCGAGGAAACTGAAAATCTCGGAATTCTCGGTATGTGCGTTAACGACAAGCTTCGTTGGAATGACCACATATTTACCGTCTCCAAAAATGCTGCGTTTAGGTTTTCTAGCCCGGTGCAAGATATATTTTACTCCCTCTGATCTGGCTACCATATACAAGGCTTTTATTCGTCCTAAACTTGAGTACAATTGCCATATCTGGTCTGGTGCGCCTAAAACTACGTTGCATCAGCTAGACAGAATACAAAACCGAGCGATAAAACTTATCGGTGTCGCAAATATAGCGAAGTCAATAGATTCGCTTGAACACCGCAGAAACGTTTCCTGCTTGTCGCTTTTTATCGTTTCTTCCAACAGCGGTGCTCAAGAGAAATAGCCAGCTGCATGCCACCTTTCATTGAACTCAACCACAATACTCATGGCGCTTTAAATGCTCATCAGTATTTGAGGGTATACCATCTTCACACGCCCATCTTCGGACGTACAGTTAAGTTCAGGGATTCGTTCTTTAGCCGTACACTACGTATGTGGAATGCTCTGCCAAGCTCTGTCTTCCCACATCACTTTGATCCACAGTCATTCAAAACACAAGCTCATAGACATCTCCCCTTTTCTCCTCGTCTTCCTTTACGCCCACGCTGTGCCAACCATATAGCCGACCATTATAAGGGTGCGAACCCCTTTAGGCGTGCGCAAATTATATATAAAAAAAAACTGTGTATGTGAGTCACATGGTTGAATGATTCCAAAAGCTAAAAATTCGTTTACGAAAAAAGAAAAAAAAAAACGACACAATATAACAAGGAAACACAATCATCTTTGCGTTCACCTCACTTAAAATTTTGTTAAAGTCCATCATCGGGCGGTGGTGGCGTGGGGGAGGACAATTTATGGATGATTTTCATTTGAAAAGCCTGAACAGAAAGCTATGTGAGCGGAGGCCACGGCTGTCATTTTTGAAAACACTAGCTGAGTGCCAGCGTTGCTCGAACAGAAAAATATTGATTTGACACTAAAATGCAATTGTATATCTAATATTTTTATTAGATTCATTAATTATTGTGTGAAGGGAATTGAATTCAATAAAAAACAAGTAAATGTAAAAAAAACTTCGTTTTTCGGGTACAAACTTTTATATATATATACATATAATAATAATAATAATATGCCAAATAATTAATAATAATTAGTAATAATTGCCAAATTGCACGCGTCACACGCGACCCACGACAAGCGTCATACGCGGAATATCAAAATTGCCCCCTGGCATTGAGCTGCTCACAAAATTTTAGCTCTCTAGGTCGTGTGTAAGGTGGTTAAAAAGGACCTCAAAGTAGTCGAAATTACAGACAAAGAGCAGGGTAGGCTGTGGGTTTTGAGCGAGACAACGTCTGTCCGGGACGAAAGAAAATAAAACAAAGATCTTGTTGTCTGTGGGACATAAACACGGACGGATATATTAAATTTTTTTTTCTATACTAAATACAAGTCCTACGACTTGCATCGTAGCTCATCACATACATCATCATCACATCACATTATATATAAATTATTTATAAGCGAATTTTAATGTTCATAACCACTAACTGTGAAGTTGCTGCATATTGCATATTACTGCCCAAACACAGTAATGCAGCTTTTGGTTTCAAATCATAAAAAATTTGAATAGTTTTAAATTAAATTAGAAGAGAAAAGTAGTGAGTAGTGCTGCCCATGCTTCGAAATGGTATGGTAAGAATGTCGCTTTGAAACATGCAGGCCAATTATTTCTCATTAAATTTCTTTAGCATTGTTCTCTTATTTCTGTAATTGATCGAATAGTTATTTTGAACCGATGCTTAATGCCATGTATGATGTTTGATGGTTGACTCAATGGTCGATGGTGATTCGTTGTTCAGTTTCAGACAACCAACTTACGATCGAACATCAAACCAGCAATCGAACTTACTGTGTAAATGAGTAAGGATGAGATAAGCCAAACAAAAAGGAAATAGCAGCAACAGCAACGTCGCTTGCAACATGCGAATGGCCTTGCCTTTTTTTTAACATTTGTATTTTTTTAAATTCTCTATATTAACTTCGCGTGCACGTGGCTGGCTGGCTGGGTGGCTGGGTGACTGGCTGGGTGGCGGCTGGCTGGTCAGATTTTCTGATAAATTTTTAACCCACTTCCCATAGCCCGGTTTTATTGAAATTTTGCACACATTTATATTTCCGGTGACAATACTTTCTATTAAAAGTTGAGGCCCCTCGGACCTTGGGGTTCCCCCGACAAATATTTTAAAAAATTTACCCGATTTTTTTAAAATTTTATACAAATGTGTATCTCCGCTGGAAAACACTTTTTGTAAAATTTTTGGAGATGGACCCATACAAATTTTATGAAAAAAGTTCCCGATTTTCTTCAAATTTTATACGCATGTGTATCTCCTATGGACAAAACTTTTTGTAAATTGTTTGAAGCGATCGGGCCACGGGGTCGGGGGGCTCCCATACAATTTTTTTTTAATTATCAATTTTTAACGTACTTCCTAAAACTCGATTTTCCTGAAATTTTTTACACATGTGTATTTTTAGTGACAATTCTTTCTTTTAAAATTTGGAAGTGATCCGGCCCCGGATTCGTGGGGCTCCCATACAAATTTAAAAAAAAATTACCACACACATATGCATACCCAATAAACAATACTTTTTCTAAAATTTGGTAGTGATCGGGCCCAGGGTTCGGCCGCAAGGCCCTTATACATTTTTTTAATTTCTTACAGTAGCATCAGATACCGTCGTTCTTGTTAATGACTGTTAAAGTCGGCATGGTTTTGGTGGTGGAGAGAGAGAGAAAGAAATCTTAGCTCACGCACAAATGAACCCAGCAAGTGAAACGAGACATAAATGTTTTATGCTTAATTCAACTTACTTATTTACTGAATTGTATTTATATTGATGTCGTTTTTTGTTGTCGATACCATTTTACAGATAGAACAACAAGTTTTCACAATATTTGTCATTTGGCGTTTTCATAAATTAGTTTAGAGCAGTCAAAGAGTTCTCAAGATAAATGCTCGTGTTTCTTATTTGCTCAGAGTATGAGCTCAGTATAAAATGATCTGAGCATTTTCAAATTTGACATCTGATTTTTTTCTGTTACACTACCAAACACGAGAGCACTCTCTCACATTTTATGCAATGTTGATAGAAAGAGCAGAGCAGAGCACTGATAGAAAATGAACAGAGACTATACTATCACTACGGCTGCGGTAAATAATTAAGTAGCTTCGCAGCTTGTGCTGCACAAAAAATGGCAGGCAGTCGGTATATGCACGAAATTGCGGCTATATTTTGAACAGACTTACAATCTGCTTGTAGGGAGACTATTTGACATATACATTTTGCTATTTGCATCCAATTTAAAGTGGCTGCGTAAACTGCGCAGTCGATTTTTCTTTACTGCATTGGCTGAAAAGTGAATTTTTGACCAACATGCAGCATAAACTGCGCAGCGGCTGAATTCTTGACCGCAGCCTACTACTGCATATGTATGTTTCGTTCTGCTCAAGCTATAAGCTCGATTGTATGTTATTGAAACCACATACATGATCATCAATCACATCACATACAACAGAATAAATAATTTATAAGCTGATTTAAATGTTCATAACAATTTATTGTGAGGTGGGTACACATTAAATATTACATATCACTGCACAAACATAGTAATGCAGTTGCGTCGATAGTAGTAGGAGAAGTAAAAGCTGTTAAAAAAATATGTGCGTGTAATCTTTACGCGCGGTTGGAGTGAAATTCTTTGAAGTTGTGGCCAATATTACGATTAAATTAAAAGGCACGAGTCGCTTGAGAAATTGCTTAGTTCTCGAAATTCCAGACCATAAAGATCATATTCCAGAATTTCCATAGGAAGAAGTCTCATAATCGCATCTTAGTCCTAAATTCCGAATTTCATGTGAATCTTGAGAAATGAGTTTAAATGTTCATAACAATTTATTGTGAGGTGGGTACACATTAAATATTACATATCACTGCACAAACATAGTAATGCAGTTGCGTCGATAGTAGTAGGAGAAGTAAAAGCTGTTAAAAAAATATGTGCGTGTAATCTTTACGCGCGGTTGGAGTGAAATTCTTTGAAGTTGTGGCCAATATTACGATTAAATTAAAAGGCACGAGTCGCTTGAGAAATTGATTTGCTCCAGAAATTCCAGACCATAATGAACATATTCCAGAATTTCAATGGGGAAATGGCTTAGCTCCCAACGTACTGACATTTAAAAGTGTCACTTAACAGTGTCTCACTTAACAGTGTCTTACTTAACATTTTACTTTTTGAACATGCACCCCATTATACCTTGTAGTGAGACGTTGTCACGTCAAAAAGGGTCAAGTCAAGTTATTTAAATGTTTTTAAAAAACAAATCACAAAACTAATCAAAATATAATAGTTTTTTGTTGGTGTGTATAGAAATAGGGTTTATTTAGTATTTATTTATTTAGCATGATATCACTTACAATGAAGATTTAAATAATCTTATAAGTTTTGTAAGGCTTAAAAATATTTAGAAATATCTGGTATAAAAAAGAAAAATATAACATGTATAGATATAATAACAGAAAGATAAATAATGTTATTTAAGAGCCAAAAGAAAGTAACGACAGAAACGATGTAAATATAAAGGAGACATTATGAAGTAAAATGATATAAGCAAGAAATGTACGTTTAAAATAAGTTTAAAAATAATAAATCAAGTATTATTATATTGTGTGGCCAGGTGTGAAAAAAGAGAAGTTTTAAATTTTTTTGTGCTTTTAATTCGTCGAAGCTTCATTGGCAGAGATTTCCACAATCGAATAGTTTGATCAAAAAATTGACGTTCGGACTGTTGACATGAGTACCCAGGTTGAGCTAACATGACAGACCTCCGAAATTGGAGAGGATGCAACTTATCATATAGGTATTCTGGCTGCCGCGTTTTCAATATGTCGCTTAGTAAACACAGTGACTTAAATCTTAAAAGGTTTTCAAAGGTACACCCACTTATCTGCTTAGACAATCTCGAAACATGGTCACCGTATTTCAAACTAATTAATAACCTTGCGATGTTGTTATACATAACGCTTAGTTTTTTCTTACTCTTGCGATCAGGACTCATAAAATTTTCGCATCCGTAAAGTAAGACTGGTAATAGAAGAGTTTTTGCCAGCATCAACTTGGTTTTTATAGATAGAAAATGCTGAATACACCTTACCGATAACACTATTTATATGTGTGTCCCAAGAAAGAGTACGGTTAAAGATCAGTCCAAGGTTTTTTGCTGTATCCACCCACTTAATCGGACTATTTCCGATTTAAACCGATTGGAATTCAGATACACCAAGAACTCTAAGATGTATAGCTTGTGCCTGCGACTTTTATAGGTTTAAACGAAGCTCATGTTTAAGGGACCAATCATTTACGTTTGACAAATCTTCGTTTATTAGATGAATAGTGTCACCAATCGCATTCATAGGACAACTCATAAAAAGTTGAACATCGTCCGCGTACATGTGAACTGAGCAATGTCTTATTACTTTAGGTAGTTCGTTTACATACAATGAGAAGAGTGTTGGGCCTAGGATTGATCCTTGCGGTACACTGGTGTAGACATTACGAAAACGTGAAGTCTTGTCACCAGCTACCACGTGTTCTTGCCTTCCTTCTAAGTAGGAGGACACTAGTTTTGCAGATGAAAATGAAAACCTAAAATCCTGAATTAGTTTATTGCACAGAATCGAGTGACTCACAGTGTCAAATGCTTTCAAAAAATCTAGAAGAATTAGAAAAGTAGGGTGATTATTATCCAAAGATTTCGCACTTCATCAACAATGTATAAAATCGCCGTTTTACAGCTTCGCTTTGGTCTAAATTCTGATTGATTTGAGCACAGAAGTTGGGTTTCTGAGAGATATCTATGGATTTGTGACAATATAATTTTGACAGAAAAGGAAGAATGGCAATTGCTCTATATTCCGTCATTCTAGGATTGCTATTCTTTGGTATAGGAATTATTTTAGCTCTCTTCCACTCGGATGGGAATACGGACATCGTTAGCACAGAGTTAAAGAGATACGTTATAATGGCAGTATGATGGGCAGAAGAATTTTGACAAACTTAGGATTTAATCCATCTAGACCAGTAGCATTAGAGCTAGTACTCAGAAGAGCTTGCACAACATCTTCATCATAGACCCTATTAAAGCGGAAAGTCCTAATGTGGTCATCTTCAGCAAGAGGTGCTAGTCGGAGCGCTACAAGAAGCAATGAATTCAGCGTTTAGCTTATCGCAATCAATATCATCCGAAATTATTGGGTTTTGCTTACCAAAACCAAGTTGGCGAAGCTGTTTCCACAGTTTTTGTCCCGATCCCGAATTATCTAGCTGATTACTATAGTAGGCAGTCTTTGCAGATCTTATTTTGGAGATAACTTTGTTTCGTAGAACACGGTAATTTTTTAAAAAGGCATCAATACGGTATTTTGTCCATACTCTGTAAGCATTGTCACGTTTTTGCATGAGTAATCGAATATCAGTGCTTAGCCACTGTGCTGCAGAAGTATTCTGCCTTCTTGTTTTTATGGGAACATATTTATTAAAAAGGCTCAGTATCTCACACTTTGTTCGTTCACTGAAGCCATGTAGTAGATACGTTCCCAGTAAGTTCGTCTAGCGTCATGTAGGAGGCCTTCGAAGTTTATATTACAAAAGTCCCTAAATTGTATTTCTGGTTCATTTTTACTAGTGTTAATAGCAATGGTTAAATATATAAGGTCATGTTTAGAGAAACGAGGTGCAGAAAGTTGACTGTACAGCAGTGTTTTATCACAGTCGCTAATAAAATATACGTCAAGTAAGGAGCTTGAGTCTCTAGAAAAATGGGTTGGGAGACAGATGAAATGACTTCATATTTTCTAATAGGTTAACTGAAATAGGTTTATCCAGCAGGTTACAATTAAGATCACCACATAACACTTTGTTTGAGGCAGTGTACAATAGATCATCAAAAACTTTGAATAATGGGTCGAAACTTATATGTCTGTGAGGTCTATAAATTGTTCCAAGTAAAATTTTTTTGAGATTTACACTGTATTTCAGCAACGATGAACTCCATGGTGCAGTCAGGATTAGACTTAAGTATAGTTTTGCACTTAAGTGTCTCGCGAACATATATTGCTACACCCCCGCTCGTACGTCCAGTTCTATCTGACCGGAAGACATTATACCCATTTAACAGAGTAAAGTTGATCAGCAGCATAAATAGAAAACCATGTTTCAGATACGCAGACAACATCGACATTAGATTGAGCAAATATAAGCCTAAATTCGTCGATTTTTGGACTTAGACTTTGAGCATTAATGTGACAAATATGTAATCCGTTATTTTGCGACCTAAGCACCCTAATCAAATCAAACAAACGTTCGTTATTATTACTGGTTGTGGAGCCTCTAGCGTTCGGAAAACTACCCGAGTTCATAACTAACAAATGAGTAACAAGAACCTAGAGTGAAATTGGAAACACAAACAAATTGTACAAGCTTAAATGAAATTAGACTCACCTTGGCCATTGGAGAGCTGTGTAAAATGAAGTGGTTATGCATACTCAACCAAAAAAAATGGAGGTGTGGGCACAACACGACTTTCTTTTAGGGACGTGGCCGGAATCTTCCATAAATATATATTCAATTTTTTTTTCAAACATTTTTTTTAAATTCTTTATATTAACTTCGTGTGCACGTGGCTGGGTGGCTGGCTGGTCAGATTTTCTGATCAATTTTTAACCCACTTCCCAAAGGCCGATTTTATTGAAATTTTGCACACATGTATGTAACATAGACACAGTCATCAGTAGTGGTCAGCAGTAGTTAGTCGTTAGCAGTAGGCAGTAGTCATCAAGTAGTCGTTACAAGTAGTCAACAGTCAGTCATCGGCAGTAGTCAGACATCGGCAGACAGCAGTATCGAGTAGTGAGCAGTAATCAGTCGTGAGCAGTGTTCAATCGTCGCCAGTCGTGTGGATCATCATCTCAACATCATCATTATCATCTTTGTGGTTACTCTTGTGCTAGCTTTTCACTTTGTCAATTTATTTTTTAATTAACCATCTTTGGTTAAACCTATGATTAATAATCTACTTGATTATAATAATAAAATATAAGGGTAGTTAAACCCTATCATTTTTACATTTGGGGGCTCAACCGCTTCAACTCATACGCATTCAATTGTCCTCTCGGAGATTGGCAGAAAGGCCGTCGTGATTCGTTAAAGCAATTACAAAATGCAAACATTTTTGTGAAATTCACGCTGAAATTGGTGGCTAAAAAACGAAATCGTTAGTAACGGGCATTCAACAAGCCGTTATACAAAGATAAAATACGCAGTTAGTTCATGAGTGAAAAAATTAAGTCGCTTAGAACCACCGCAAAAAGTAAGCAGCTTTCACCATCAGTGCAAGCGAGACGTATATGCAATACGCGGTCGGCAAAACAGAAAAATACAAAGATGTATGATTCAAAGGAGGATCTGGAAAACGGGCAGCAGCAGCAGCAGTCGACATCAAAAAACAACAACGAGCAAGGAAGAGATGAACAAAAGGAAGAGAAAGATAATAAAATTGCCGAAAACAATGCAATGTTACAACAGTTAGTTCAATTGCTGACGCTAAAAATTCAGGCTGATGAAGTAAGCAAAAATGATTCGAAGTTGGTTGTGGAGAATTTTGCTAAAATAATTCCTGATTTCGACGGAGAAGATACGCAAGTGCGGCAGTGGTTTGCGAATTTCGAACTTAATGCTGATGCATATGGACTAAACGAAAAGCAAAAATACGTACAAGCCCGTGCCAAGATGACGCGAACAGCCCAGTTGTTCTTGGAAGCAACAAAAGTATACGAATATAAAGAACTGCGTCAGTTAGTAATAGAAGAGTTCGAACGTGAGTACGTTTGCAGTGCCGAATTACATAAAGAGCTGAATGCACGCAGGAAACAAAAAGACGAAAGTTTTCACCAGTACATTCTTCATATGAAACGAATCGCAGCACGCGGCATTATTGACACAGAGTCAGTAATTAGATACATCGTGAGTGGTTTGAATCTTCAAACTGATTTCAAATATAACCTATATAGTTGCAAATCATATAAAGATTTGAAAAACAAATATGAGGTCTACGAGAGTGTGGCAAAGACGTCTCAAAACACAGATAAAAAGCAGCATATATCCAACAATAACAATAGCACGTATGGCAGAAGTGAAAAGAAGCGGCATTGTTTTAACTGTGGCTCAGCAGAACACTTGCGAAAAGACTGCAAAGGAGATCCGAAGTGTTTTCGCTGCAATAAAAGTGGACATATGTCAAGAGAATGCCCAAATGGAACAGCTGTTAATGTTGTATATGATGCCAAGCGACTAAAAAGGCTAATAATTAACAGCGTAGAAGTGAATGCGCTAGTGGATACGGGCGCAGACGTCACAATCCTGAGGAATTCTGTGGTCAATAAAATCAAGGATGTAGTGCTGCAGAAGAGCATGACAACGCTACGAGGATTGGGCAAAAATACAACGCGACCTGTGGGCTATTTCATAGCAGACGTGGTGCTCGACAACATGCACGTTGCCCAAAAATTTCTTGTCGTGGCGGACGACGCCATTGGATTTGACGCGCTGCTTGGTCATGATTTTGTCAGCAAGTTCAACTTCAAGTCAACAGTGGCTGGCTATAAGTTTTCTCCTCTGTTAGAGGAGGAAACTGAGGAAACAAATCAGATAAGTATCTATAACATTGTTGGGACAAATAATGATTCTGATACCCCTCCGCAGTTCAAAGACATGGTGCAAGAAATGATCGACAACTACAAACCGATTGGGTTCGCTACTGAAGGCCCGGTCAAACTGAAAATTGTTCCAGATGGCGATATGATGCCATTCCGGCACGCACCAAGTCGCATTGCAATTGGCGAGATGGAAGCAGTGAAGAAGCAGATTGACGAATGGCTCGACGCAGGTATTATACGGCGCTCTTCGTCAAATTTCGCGAGCCGTATTGTCATTGTCAAAAAGAAAGATGGGACTAACCGTGTTTGCGTCGATTTTCGTCAATTAAATAGAATGGTGCTTAGGGACTGCTTCCCAGTGCCGGTAATTGATGACGTGCTGGAAAAACTTCAAAAGGCAAAGTACTTCACTATTATGGACTTGGAGAATGGTTTTTTCCACGTTCCAATCGAGGAAAGCAGCAAGAAATTTACAGCATTTGTCGTCAAGGATGGTTTCTTCGAATTTAATAGAGCCCCTTTTGGATTTCGAAACTCACCAGCAGCTTTCATCCGTTTTATTAACTATGTATTCCAAGATTTGATAAACAATGACGTACTTGATCTCTACATGGATGACATCATCATACATGCAGTAACAGCTGATGAATGCTTCGCAAAGATGGAAAAAGTTTTCGATACAGCAGCAGCATCCGGACTTAAAATAAAATGGAAGAAATGTCATTTTCTCCAGTCGTCAGTTCACTTCCTAGGGCATACCGTTGAATCTGGTCAGATAAAGCCGGGTATAGAGAAGACAAACGCAGTCAACAGGTTTCCGGTTCCAAGAAGTATCAAAGCTGTACAAGCTTTTTTAGGACTAACTGGGTTTTTCCGCAAATTTATAAGGAACTATTCACAGATTGCAAAGCCGCTTACAAACTTGTTGCGGAAAGATACTGAGTTTAAAATGGATCAAGAACAGTTGCACGCATTCCGGCTGTTAAAAGAGGCATTGGTCAACGAACCTGTATTGAGGATATACAACAGAGAGGCTAAAACTGAGATACATACAGATGCATCGAAGGATGGATTTGCTGCGGCTATGTTACAGTGGTGGGACGGTCAGCTGTATCCCGTATACTTTTGGAGTAAAAAGACTACCGATGTGGAAACACGGCAGCACAGCTATATACAAGAGGCTAAAGCTATTTACCTGGCGTTTAAGAAGTTCCGTAGGTATATACTGGGCATTTCATTTAAGCTAGTAACGGACTGCGCCGCATTCAAGCAAACGCTGAGCAAGAAGGACGTACCGCGGGAAGTTGCGCAATGGGTCGTTTACTTACAAGATTTTGATTTCCAAGTAGAGCACCGAGCCGGCGAACGGCTGAAACATGTAGACTGTCTTAGTCGATATCCGCAGCAGATTATGTTGGTTTCATCAGAGCTGTCAGCTCGAATCAGAAAGGCACAACAGAACGATGCCTAAATCCTATAGATCTATAAGTTTACCATCATTTGCTCACAAAATTGTGGAGAGACTTATTAATATTCATATTAGAGCCTGGCTAGATTTGTCTACCCCCCTGCACTCAAGTCAAATTTCATACAGGAAAGATAAAAGCATAGAAGGTTCCATTCACTATCTTGTAAAGAAGTTAGAGGGAACTTTTCGTTTCAAGGAAGTGACTCTGTGTGCATTTCTTGACATTGAGGGCGCATTCGATAAGACTAGCTACGAACCAATAACGAGAGCAATCAGTAGCAGAGACTCGACCAACCAATGGATTAGTTGCTTGAAAGTCGAGATATTACTTTCTACTCAGGAGGTGTGTATGTGTATTTGACCGCAGTTAAGAGTTATATCTTCTCTGGCCATCGACAACCTTCTAGCCGATCTGTAAATATCAGGCTTCATCGCCATTAGAAATGCGGATGAATGGCGATTCTTGTTGACAACAGCACGACAATTCTAGTGTTATGCAAGGTGCTTTACTACATGTTTTAGAATGGTGCAGCCGAAAAGGACTGTCCATCAATCGCTGCAAAACCGTCCTTGTGCCTTTCACAAAGAGAAGATTGGTCGATCTAGGACCTATCACTATCAAGGGCACAACTTTAGCTTATTCCAGTGAGGGTAAATATATTGGAGTTATCCTTGATAAACGAATAAGCTGGAACTCTTACATCAAGTACGCCATCGAACGCCCCATTAGGGCCATGTTGGCCAGTAGACGCCTCTATGTCAGAACTTGGGGTCTAAATTCTAAAATGATACACTGAATGTATACAATGATGGTGAGACCCATTATCACGTACGCGGCCATCGTTTGGTGGCCGAAAGTTCTTGAAGGGACAAGGGCAACTAAGCTTCAAAGAATTGCCTGTCTCGGTATTACCTGCAAATCTTCATTAGGAAGACGGCCGCTACATACGCTGTTGAGGTGCAACTAGAATACAGGTACAAACAAATTCGTGAAAAAAAAAACAAACTCTTCACTATCCCCGACATTATGGACAGGGAGTACTATTTCGACAGGTTATTTGAGGTAACAATATTGGACCATGCAAACTGGAGTAATCGTATTCCGGTAGTGGATGCTTAAGCTCTGGACAGGTTCACAAATGGATCGAAGATGGAATCTGAAGTTCGAGCTGGTGTCCTTAGACCCAACACCAAAATCTTGATACCAATGGGAATGAGTCCCAAGGTATTCCAGGTGAAACTTCATGCCGTTGATATCTGCGCTAGGATTAACCTTAGTAAAGGCATTAAGGGCGCGATAATTTATGTAGCCAGGCAGCACTGTCGTCCAACTTAATGGACTCTCTATCATTTATATGCTGCTACGAGCTACGATGCACTGTAATCCCTTGCCGGACATAACAGGGTGAAACACACAACCTATATAAAACAATAGATCTTATTAGGTGGCCGTGTCAGCCACATGAGCTAGGGTCTTTCCACAAAAAATTTATCATATCATTTTCAATGAAGGATACTGCAATCGATCAAAGGTTACCGCGACAACTAGTAGAGTCTTCCACTCTGGAAAGTTTTCTCATTACATTTTTGCAGACCAGAACGAGGAAGCAACAGACCATATTAAATCTTGCATCCAAGCAAACTACCGGGAAGCATACTTTCACATCCACGTAATCTATCTTAAGAAGAAGTTTAGCAAATAAGTTTATCGTCAATAATTAACTTATACTACATATAAATAATGCTCCTCGATACGTGCGTGTATTATTCTCGTAGACTCGTACATGCTACAAGTGGTGCGTGAGAAATATTTTGTTGAAGAAACGGGTTGTTCCAAACATAAAATTCACACACACGAGTATGTATATTATTTCATTCCTACTGTTAAAGAACGCATTTGAATCAACAAACTTATAACCAAATCATAATTGTAGTACAACGTTACGTAAAATGTATGGTTAAATTGACTTTTACATTAGGAAACCATATAAATTGACATATATACACACATATTTTTTATTTTGTTATTTAAAATTCCTGGTCAAACTGATGTTGTATTTACTCAGAGAGAAGCTCTATAGATAAGGTCAATATTACAAAATATTAGGGTTTAATATACCATAAAATACGGCTACTAATCTACCTCTTCCAGTTTGAAGTAGGAGCGACAATGTCCTCACCCCAAAACTCGTCGACAACACTATTCATCTCAGTGACTCCGAGAACTATTGAATGGACACTAATTTCGTCATCCCCTCAGGTATCGACCACATAAGTTGGTTGTGTGTTCGTTGAAGGAGGCATTGTGTAAATAAACTCATTTTGAATTTGAATGCTCATGTATGTTATTTTTTACGCATGTGAAGTTTTTAACAAATAACAAAATTAACAGAATCTCATATGTATACAGCCTGCATATGTATTGGTAAAAATAACATTTGTTATTTTGAATTTAGAGGTTCGCTGTAAAGCAGATTAACAAGCTCACATATATGTCTCACTAAATTGACCCACACCTGTGTCTTCCTAAAGGAATAATCTATCGAATAGAGTTTGTTAGATTACAATGCAGAGGGGAAGAGGCATTTGTGCATCGGTTTGAACTTTTGTTATTTTCATGAAATTCGTCAATTTGGAGGTTCTCTGTCAAGCGGATTGGCCAGTTCCCAGAGATGTCTCACTATATTGACCCACACCTGTGTCTTCCTAAAGGAATAATCTATCGAATAGAGTTTGTTAGATTATAATGCAAAGGGGAAGAGGCATTTGTGCATCGGTTTGAACTTTTGTTATTTTCATGAAATTCGTCAATTTGGAGGTTCTCTGTCAAGCGGATTGGCCAGTTCCCAGAGATGTCTCACTATATTGACCCACACCTGTGTCTTCCTAAAGGAATAATCTATCGAATAGAGTTTGTTAGATTACAATGCAGAGGGGAAGAGGCATTTGTGCATCGGTTTGAACTTTTGTAATTTTCATGAAATTCGTCAATTTGGAGGTTCTCTGTCAAGCGGATTGGCCAGTTCCCAGAGATGTCTCACTATATTGACCCACACCTGTGTCTTCCTAAAGGAATAATCTATCGAATAGAGTTTTTTAGATTACAATGCAGAGGGGAAGAGGCATATGTGCATCGGTTTGAACTTTTGTTATTTTCATGAAATTCGTCAATTTGGAGGTTCTCTGTCAAGCGGATTGGCCAGTTCCCAGAGATGTCTCACTATATTGACCCACACCTGTGTCTTCCTAAAGGAATAATCTATCGAATAGAGTTTGTTAGATTACAATGCAGAGGGGAAGAGGCATTTGTGCATCGGTTTGAACTTTTGTTATTTTCATGAAATTCTTCAATTTGGAGGTTCTCTGTCAAGCGGATTGGCCAGTTCCCAGAGATGTCTCACTATATTGACCCACACCTGTGTCTTCCTAAAGGAATAATCTATCGAATAGAGTTTGTTAGATTACAATGCAGAGGGAAAGAGGCATTTGTGCATCGGTTTGAACTTATGTTATTTTCATGAAATTCGACAATTTGGAGAAGATTCAACTTTGTCCCCATAACGTTACATACATATGTTAAGTTGAATATTATATATATACCTTGAGCGTCATGCATAACCTAACAATACATGATTTGAAATGATTTAATAGTGCGCCTTGAAATTACCCGCTGTTTCCACTAATAATAAAATATTAAAAAATTACCCGCTGTTTCCACTAATAATAATAATTTTGCGCAATAATTTGCGTTTGTGTAGAAAATGAAAAAGTTAACGATTCAAAGATATTTAATCTTAAATGGGGAAAATTATTTTATTATAGACGACCATACCATTATATTAATCATTACAATAATATTATATTCAGTATTGTTATGTTGTAGTAAGAAAATATGTGACTGATGAATATACTATATTTATCACCACTCAATAATTACAGACGGATTTTATTTGCCGAGGAACAACAACAATTGCACTGTCGAATTCCTTCTTTGGAATTGTGAAAACCTGCTGTTTAGCTGGTTTTGACATTCGAATTCCGAACTCGCTCGGCAAATAAAATACAGCTTATAAATTTGAATTTTTTAAATTTCTTCAGGCGCTTATTCTGTCCTTCGGTTTCTAATATTTATTTCAGTATATAGCTGTATTTTGTTGAAAAACACAATTCTAATTATTATAATAATTATGTCCCCAACAACCAGCCAAAATTCCCTTGCAGAAGAAATGTAAAAACAATCGCATAGAAAAATCTCACCAAAAGCGTTGCAAGACAGGCATTGGCTGCAAAATCTTCCCACACCAAACAGATCTACTTTTCTAATGACTTGCGCAGCGGTATAATTCCAAAGCCTATGGAGATGTAAACGCCTATCGCCATATTGTAATATGAATTTTTGGTATACATTTGCAATTACCCTCTGGAAAAAATGCATAAATACATTCAAAAAATTCACGCGATATAATGTCTACCTCGATTTTTTTTTTACTGTGGCCGTGTTTTTTTTTTATGTCAGAGTAATCGGATAATTACTTTAAATGTCAAAATTTAGATCTGTTTTTTTTTCGTTCTACGAGAAAAAAAACATTTCTCTGTGTCGTTTTTATATACTCCGATAATTCTGGGATATGATCTTTTTACTCTGAAAAAAGATTCAGAGTATTTTTTGACAAACGTAGTTGTTTGTTTCTTTATCAATGAGACTACTACGGAGCAATTAGGGGAAAATAAAGCTTTTTTCTGATACTAAAAAAAACACACAGATAATTTTTTTTGATCTGACAGATCTGGTCAGAGAAAATAATGTACTTTTATGCACTTTGTGTACAGCGGTACAACTTGTACAAGTTTGAAATGTATGGCTGGGTTCTTTTTTGATGTCGAAATAGTTGGAGAGATAATTTAACTGTCAGAATTCGTATCTTTGTTTTTATTTTTTCATTCACCGAGAAATCTGTTTTCTCGTTCTTTTTTACGGCTCCGATTATTCTCGGATATGATCTTTTTACTATGAAAAAAAATATACAGAACATTGCTTGACAGCTGTAGTTGTTTGTTTCTTTAAACATGAGACAGGTCGACTACTGTGGAGCATATTCAGGTGAAAAATAAAATTGTTTTCTGATACTAAAAAAACACAGCAGATAATATTTTTATCTGACAAATCTATCTGAACAGAGAAAATAATGAACTTTTATTCACTTTGTGTTTAGCGCTACAACTAGTACAAGTTTGAAATTTATATATCAATTTTTTTTTCAATATGCCAACCCTGGTGTCAAAAATTAACTATGTGTTTTCTATTGTCAAAATGAGCTGTACTCAACCAAAAGCTTTTTCAATCTACATGATTTGCACTTTTTCATCTGTTAATTTTTTGGCTGCGATTTGCTCTACAAAACCGTTGAAACTTCTAGCAACAAAAAGCCGGACGTCCTTAATCCTTATTGCTTTGGATTGGTGTTGGCGAAGATTTAGCAGTGCGGTGGTTGTAATAATAAATTAATAATATTGTTATTTAGAATTTCAGGATAATAAGAAGAAAAATGTGTCAAACATTGGACTTGATGCCGAAGATCTGGTTAAGACTACAAAGAGTTCTTTGAAAAAAATCATTCCGACTGCTTCAGATAAAATGGATCGATTCAAAAAAATGGATCGATTCCGCAGGGAATTGGTTGATACGGTATTACCGCACATTGTCATATAACTATTTCATTTTTAATTAAGATTCTCTAGCTTTTCAGCGTTTCCACAAAAGAGGTAACCACGTAACCACACAAACAGCAATTGTACCTTAAACTTCACCATTGCGAATAAATCGACAACGTAATCTGTTTGAGACACCAAATCCATCATCACACTTCCGATCCCACTTCTCTTGACCCGCTAAGAAACGTTGGTCGTGGAGATTTAGATATATTAGGACGTTGTGGACCAGGAAATTTCCTAGAATTTTCACGTTTTTTTATATCGTATATTCCTACACAATTGGTGGTAGATTGGTTCCAAAGGTACACACGCTAAAGGGATTTGAACCCTTATAATGCTTAGCAAAGCTTTGGCGTTAGTAAATTAGGGAGGGGAAAAGATGAGGTGTCTATGCACGCGTGTCTTAAACGACTACAGATCATGCAAATGCGGAAACACAATCAGGCAATTCATTCCACATAACTATCGTGCGGCTAAAGAAGGAATCTCTGAGAATCTCTGAATTAGTTAGTACGTCCGAAGATAGGCTTAATGGCGGACCCGTGAGCTCGAGTTGAGGCACGGATATTACGGATGGGTTGGAGAATGGGCGCGTTGCATCTGGATATTTCCTTTGAACACCGCTTGTGAAAAAAGCGATAAAACAGTGATAGGCAGGAAACATTCCTACGATGTTCAAGCGATTCGATAGTAGATGCAATGTGGTCTGTGGGCACATGCCCGGACAATACAGTTCCATTTAAGTTTAGGGCGAACATACGCCTTGTAAATAGTAGCCAGATCTGAAGGAGGGAAGTACATCTTGCACCGTTTAATGGAATCTAAACATCTCACCATTTTTGGCGATGGCAAATATGTGGTCATTCCAACGAAGCTTGTTGACGCACATACCGAGGTTTATATTTGGTCAAAACGTAGTTCAAGCTGGGTTCAACCCTGTATAAAATGTACTTGTTTTTGACACATGCTACATTTTTTAGATTCAAACTTTGTTAGTCCCTTCCCACTCCCACTTTTTAAATTCTCCATATTAACTTCGCCTGCCCGTGGCTAGCTGGCTGGCGGACAGGCACACGAAATTCTTGTGAAAAACTTTTAACCCACTTCCTAAAGCCCGATTTTATTGAAACTTTACACACATCTGTATCTCCCACAACACTTTCTGTTAAAATTATTTGGGATTCTCGTGGTCAGGGGGGCTCCCGTACAAATATTTTACAAAAAGTACCCGATTTTATTCAAATTGTATACACATGGTGTATCTCCAAATGAAACACTTTGTAAAAATTTGGAAGTGATCGTGCACCGTGGCCGGGGAGCACCCATACCCATGTTCTAAAAAAATACCCGATTTTCGTCAAATTTTATATGCATTTGTAACTCCAATGAACAACACTTTTTATAAAAATTTGGAAGTGATCGGGCCCCAGGGTCGGGGAGCACCCTTACAAATTTTATACAACCGGTTTTCTTCAAGTTTTATACGCATGTGTATGTCCGATGAACGACACTTTTTGTAAGAATTTCGAAGTTATCGGGGTTCGGTGTCTAAAGGATCCATACCAAATTTTAAAAAATTTACCCGATTTTATTCAAATTTTGCACATTGTGTATCCGCCTATTAGAGAATTTTAACGAACCATTTTAATATTTATGTGATTAATTAATAAAAAGCTGTTTCCACATCACCTGAGAGGTAAGCTTTCAATGCGTTTTTTTTACATGCTATCCCCATCCCCAGGCATAATGCATGAATTCTTAAACTAATTAAAGCAATACCGCATAAAAGTAAAAAAATAAATTATTTTATATTTAATTTAGCACAATCATTTAATAATTAGGTAATTAAATAATTAATTACCTAACTAAGAAACGTTGGTCGTGGAGATTTAGATATATTAGGACGTTGTGGACCAGGAAATTTCCTAGAATTTTCACGTTTTTTTATATCGTATATTCCTACACAATTGGTGGTAGATTGGTTCCAAAGGTACACACGCTAAAGGGATTTGAACCCTTATAATGCTTAGCAAAGCTTTGGCGTTAGTAAATTAGGGAGGGGAAAAGATGAGGTGTCTATGCACGCGTGTCTTAAACGACTACAGATCATGCAAATGCGGAAACACAATCAGGCAATTCATTCCACATAACTATCGTGCGGCTAAAGAAGGAATCTCTGAGAATCTCTGAATTAGTTAGTACGTCCGAAGATAGGCTTAATGGCGGACCCGTGAGCTCGAGTTGAGGCACGGATATTACGGATGGGTTGGAGAATGGGCGCGTTGCATCTGGATATTTCCTTTGAACACCGCTTGTGAAAAAAGCGATAAAACAGTGATAGGCAGGAAACATTCCTACGATGTTCAAGCGATTCGATAGTAGATGCAATGTGGTCTGTGGGCACATGCCCGGACAATACAGTTCCATTTAAGTTTAGGGCGAACATACGCCTTGTAAATAGTAGCCAGATCTGAAGGAGGGAAGTACATCTTGCACCGTTTAATGGAATCTAAACATCTCACCATTTTTGGCGATGGCAAATATGTGGTCATTCCAACGAAGCTTGTTGACGCACATACCGAGGTTTATATTTGGTCAAAACGTAGTTCAAGCTGGGTTCAACCCTGTATAAAATGTACTTGTTTTTGACACATGCTACATTTTTTAGATTCAAACTTTGTTAGTCCCTTCCCACTCCCACTTTTTAAATTCTCCATATTAACTTCGCCTGCCCGTGGCTAGCTGGCTGGCGGACAGGCACACGAAATTCTTGTGAAAAACTTTTAACCTACTTCCTAAAGCCCGATTTTATTGAAACTTTACACACATCTGTATCTCCCACAACACTTTCTGTTAAAATTATTTGGGATCCTCGTGGTCAGGGGGGCTCCCGTACAAATATTTTACAAAAAGTACCCGATTTTATTCAAATTGTATACACATGGTGTATCTCCAAATGAAACACTTTGTAAAAATTTGGAAGTGATCGTGCACCGTGGCCGGGGAGCACCCATACCCATGTTCTAAAAAAATACCCGATTTTCGTCAAATTTTATATGCATTTGTAACTCCAATGAACAACACTTTTTATAAAAATTTGGAAGTGATCGGGCCCCAGGGTCGGGGAGCACCCTTACAAATTTTATACAACCGGTTTTCTTCAAGTTTTATACGCATGTGTATGTCCGATGAACGACACTTTTTGTAAGAATTTCGAAGTTATCGGGGTTCGGTGTCTAAAGGATCCATACCAAATTTTAAAAAATTTACCCGATTTTATTCAAATTTTGCACATTGTGTATCCGCCTATTAGAGAATTTTAACGAACAATTTTAATATTTATGTGATTAATTAATAAAAAGCTGTTTCCACATCACCTGAGAGGTAAGCTTTCAATGCGTTTTTTTTACATGCTATCCCCATCCCCAGGCATAATGCATGAATTCTTAAACTAATTAAAGCAATACCGCATAAAAGTAAAAAAATAAATTATTTTATATTTAATTTAGCACAATCATTTAATAATTAGGTAATTAAATAATTAAAATATTCCAATTTTTAATTGGAATATAGCCTTAATCTTCAAAATATTTTATACAATTGTATTTATATGAAAAGAAATAACAAAAAAATATATAGCAGGTTAATATCTAGCAACTAAATAAAAATAAAAAACTTAACTATATTAATATATAGATTATTAAATTTAAGATCTACAATAAAATAATATTGCGGGATTAACACGCAACTGGTTAGTCGTTGGAAAGGGAAATTTTTTTAAATCATCCAAAATTTCCCAATCATTATTCGGCCTCTTCACAACAGCGGTATAATGTTTTAGCAAATCGCAATAGTTCACAAATGCCTTCAAATTGTAATATTCATTATTCAATTTGATTATTTCTTCAATCTCAGAAATTTTTATTCTATAGTTTTCATTTTTGTAGGATTGAACATCTGCAATTGCTATACCATAATTGCTTGTTATTTTCTCTACTGTTAAGCTAGCACCACAACCAGAGCATGCTATATTTCCAATTGAAATTGATCCTTCAACATTGCGAAGAGTGTTCTCGTTCACAGTAAAAATATTTAATGGCAAATAGCAGCTTTGTGAATTCCTCTTTCGAACTATTTTTTCATCATTGCATTTTGTGTAAACTATTGTAGGTTGTGGTATCATTTTATTTATTAAATAAGTTATTTGGCAATCTCCATCCAGCACAGAGGTATTACCGAATTGCTCTACACAGTTTATATCCTTATAAACTTCAAACAAGATGTTTGTGCGGACATCATACATTTCAGACGTTATTTTTTTTTCCGATATAATATTTGAAATAAAATTGAAAAAATCTGTATTTATTGTGTCCAATTTTATCTTTAAAAATTCAATATCGATACCGAAACATACTAATATAGCTGTAGTAATAATAGATATGGTTTCTTCTCCATAAGATTTTGAGAATCCATTCTTTAATAAAGGGATTTGTTCAACTTTAAATTTGGTAATTCTGGATTCAATGTCAGTTGATTTTTTATTTTTCATTGGCGCGTCTGTTATTTTTTTAAGCGCTTTTTCACCAAAATGTTTTGTAATTCTGCTTGATGGTTTCTCTTTTTTGATTTTGAAATCAATGTCTGTTATTTGTTTGTTGCCGTATCGGTTAAGCACTTTTTTACCAAAATGTTTTGGAATTCTGCTGGATGGTTTCATTTTTTTCCCACTCTTCCTCGTTTAACAAATTGTCTGGATTATATTTTCTTTTCCTTGTTTTCGGAGTCGGCATTAGCGGTTCCGGCATTTTTATCGACTTTAACTTCTGTTCGATTCGGTATTTTAAGACGGTAACCACACGCCCGATTTTCATTCGCTTATTTTTCAGGTAATGGTTTTTGACTGCACCAAACCAATTTTCTGCAATAGCGTTAGAAATATGACCCTCGATACCAAATCTTTTCGAAAAATAATTGGCCCATAAAATTATATAAGAAAAGTATTTCTTTATAACAAATTGCACAAATTTGTCGCAATAAAACTTATTTTGCGCTACACCGTGCTCATTATCTAATAGACTTTGGACCTCGTTGTATATACCCTTATATTTTAAATATAATGGGTTTTCAGAATATTCCGGCCAAATATTCATATTATTATATACCTTTTCTTCGGGTTTATTAGTTTCTGAGTAGTTATCACCATAAAGTTCTCTCAGTTTTTCTCTAAAGCTATGGAAATCATGCTTACTCCTTTTCGTAATTACTTGGGAGCACATAATAACGCAAAATAGTCGAAATAAATCGTCCACGTAGTTGACCGATTCAGCATGGAGAATAGCACAAAAAAAGTCCAATATATAATTTCGAGCTCTGAATCTATATTTGGCAGTTTCTTTTTTATTTGCACACTTATTATATTAATAAAGTGCGAGCAACAAATAAAAATTGGTACAACTACTTCTTTAAAGGGTTTACGATTTTCCAGCAATTCAAAGTTAGCTTGAATGTATTGCGAAACATTCATTGAATTGAAAGTATTTATTACTGCATTAATAAGAGCCCAAGACCAATCGACGACAAAGTAATAGCCTTTGAATTGCTTTAAATTAATTTGAAATTCTTTTTTTACGTCCAGTAAAAATTTGCTTAATGTCCATGCATCATGCTTACAAGAGATAAACTCAGCAATAGGAATAATGTTGCAATTAATTTTTATAACACATGCGTAATATAAAATTCGCTTATAATTATGATGCGCATGGCAAGTTGGTATTTTTACAATACTGCCAGTAGCGTCGAAATGAATTGCTTTAGTTTCATAATTTTGCAGAAGCGTAATTTGCTCTTTTCTTATTAGCACTACTTGCAACGGCTCTGTGACTGAATATATATATCTATTTTCATGAGGCTCTATACAACACTGATAGTATATATCTACTAAGTCACAATCTCGAACAAGATCATCTTTCTTATAAAATTCGGACTTTATTTTACGCAAAACACCCGGCGTAGTCATGTTTTGAGTGTTACCTTTCTTATACAGATCTAAGTCAGTTGTACTGACCAAATCCAAATAGGTGTTGTGCGCACTTTGGTTTGCGGAAATGAGCTTCATTCGTTGGCGCCGTATACCACGATATTGTTTAAATATTTTTCTATTAGAGTGAATAATTTCACCTTCTTTTCCTTGGCTAAACATGCGTATGTCTTTTGTTTTATAAATTTCGAATTTATATCTTTGCAAATGTAACTCATCTTTGCAAAAGCCGTATACTACAATTTTTTCGTCTTTCTTAGAAAGCGAATGAATCGTTTGGAAGGCGAACACACATGGATTTTTGTGTTTTGTTAAAATGTTGTTTAGTAACTCTCTTATTTCTTCTTTCGATAATAATTCAAGGTCTTCGCAATAATCAAATGAACCCTTGAATACCCAGTTAAAATCTCGGGATTTTTTTTGATCGTTTATTGTTAAAATATCAGAAATATTGTGTTCTACAATATTTGTATCTTGATATTTTGTTAATACTTCGATCACTTCTGTAGAGGAAGCTTTAGACTGGTTACGCTTTTGCCATGAGAAAAATATTTTAAAAATATTTTTCCGCGTATTCTTAATGTGCATTAATTTACACAATTTTTACATTTCATATGATTTATTTCTAGAAAATTTATAATTTTCAGGACTTATATTTATGCTATTCAAAGCTTTTAAATTTGCCTCAGCGGTTACACATTTTGCATCTCGCTTATAATTATATTTTTTTTCTTGCTTGTCCATTGCAATATATTTATATTAAAATTTTTTAATTTATACAGAAGAAAAAGCTAAAGCT
The DNA here is from genome assembly GCA_947095585.1 of Nephrocerus scutellatus. Taxonomy (NCBI): domain Eukaryota; kingdom Metazoa; phylum Arthropoda; class Insecta; order Diptera; family Pipunculidae; genus Nephrocerus; species Nephrocerus scutellatus. Next base: position 92,259,133 of record OX352763.1, read on the forward strand.
AAGAAACCTATAATAATTTACTATTATTAAAATAATAATTATAACAACAATAACAACAACAATAATAATAATGATAAAAATAATAATAATATTAATATTAATAATTACATTCAAAATAAAATTTAAGGAAACGAACCTAGTGTCTGCAAATACATAAAAATTATAATATATATTAGCGTTAAAATCTTTAGGTACCTTGAGTAGCTTGAGTCCTTAGTTAAAAAGTACAAATCAAAAATTTGATTTGGAATCACAAATCAAAGAAATTAAATATAGAGATTTAAACTGTACATAAAAAGTACAAAAAACAAAAACACAAACAAATTAAAAAGCTATATATATTTAAATTTGATTTAAATAGTTTAGGAATCACAAATCACACAAATCAAAGAAATAAAATAATTACAGATATTCAAACTTGAAATAAAAAGCACAAATCAAATTTATATAAATTCTTTAACCACACACGTTTACTTTTTGATTCGTAATAAACAGAATTACAACACAACAACACAACACGATGCCTGTCGAGATAAAGTGCACTAAAGCAATAAGCACGTCCGGCTTTTTTGTTGAAAGAAGTTTCAACGGTTTTGTAGAGCAAATCGCAGCCAAAAAATTAACGGATGAAAAAGTGCAAATCATGCAGATCCAAAAAGTTTTTTTGGATTTATAATTAAAGCCATTTTTTATTTATAGCGCTCACCGTAAGGCGGTGTTTTGTTTAACACACAGGCTGCGTTGCTTTGGCTAATCCAGCTTGGCTTTACAAAAGCAACAGCTTTTGGCTTTAAATGGGCTTTAAATGTTCGATGCATTTTAATTGTTATTTGTGTTAAACAAAACACCGCCTTACGGTGAGAGCTATAACAAAAAAATGGCTTTAGTTATAAATCCTAAAAACTTTTTGGATTTATTTTCGGCTTTATGCGATTTTGTTGTAAGCCAAGCTGGATTAGCCAAAGCAACGCAGCAATAACAATTAAAATGCATCGAACATTTAAAGCCCATTTAAAGCCAAAAGCTGTGGCTTTTGTTAAGCCAAGCTGGATTAGCGAAAGCAAAACAGCAAATAGGAAAACCAAAGTTTAATTTTTGACACCAGGGTTGGCATTTTGAAAAATAAAATCTAATATATAAAAATGGTGTCTGTATTTTTTGAGATTGCCTTTCTCAGGAACCAGACATCGCAGGAAGCTGAAACCATAGATTAGGATTTTAGCGGTGTGGGTTTTTGTTTTAATTTGAACTCTCTAAGTGGCACTGTTGTCAAAATATAACGGTTTTTTTGTTTCTCAGCAAAGAAGCATCTTAGGAACTTCAGATTTTAACCATAGGTTTGTTTCATTCCTATTTGGGTTTTTGTGAAGTTTGGACCTGATAGACGGCGCTGTTTCCAAGATATAACGGTTTTTCTGTTTCTTAGTAACGAAGCATCTTAGGAAATTAAAATTTTAACTATATGTTTGTTTCATTGCTATTTGGGTTTTTGTGAAATTTGGACCCGTTAGGTGGCGCTGTTTTCAATATAGTAGGTGGTAAAACCGCTATTTTTGACATTTATTTAGTTTCATTACAACACGCGCAAGAATACAACGTAGGACGCCAAATTAAAATTTAAATTTACAATTAATCGTAAAAAAAACGTTATTACACAAAATAACTGTTTTTATATTATACACATGAGTCACGAAAACTGCATTTGTTTGATTAGCAGTTATTTTATTTTACACACAGGGAATGTAAAATGTTAATATCAACCACATTTTAAACTGAATTTTATGAAATTTTTAAGATATATTATTGGTCGGTAGGGGAAAGTTATAGGTATAGACGGAAGGGGAGAAAGATAAAATTTTAAAATGTCAACGTAAATTATTGGTAGGTGAGGGAAAGTTATAGACTATAGTACTCCCGTCACCCCGTGGGTTCATGTGTGCGGGTAGCAAAGCGCCCGGGAACAGCTAGTTGATTTATATATTTCAAACTTGTACTAGTTGTACCGCTGTACACAAAGTGAATAAAAGTACATTATTTTCTCTGACCAGATCTGTCAGATCAAAAAAATTATCTGTGTGTTTTTTTTTAGTATCAGAAAAAAGCTTTATTTTCCCCTAATTGCTCCGTAGTAGTCTCATTGATAAAGAAACAAACAACTACGTTTGTCAAAAAATATTCTGAATCTTTTTTCAGAGTAAAAAGATCATATCCCAGAATTATCGGAGTATATAAAAACGACACAGAGAATTGTTTTTTTTCTCGTAGAACGAAAAAAAAAACAGATCTAAATTTTGACATTTAAATTAATTATCCGATTACTCTGACATAAAAAAAAAAACACGGCCACAGTAAAAAAAATCGAGGTAGACATTATGTCGCGTGAATTTTTTGAATGTATTTATGCATTTTTTCCAGAGGGTAATTGCAAATGTATACCAAAAATTCATATTACAATATGGCGATAGGCGTTTACATCTCCATAGGCTTTGGAATTATACCGCTGTGCAAGTCATTAGAAAAGTAGATCTGTTTGGTGTGGGAAGATTTTGCAGCCAATGCCTGTCTTGCAACGCTTTTGGTGAGATTTTTCTATGCGATTGTTTTTACATTTCTTCTGCAAGTGAATTTTGGCTGGTTGTTGGGGACATTTGAATAGCATAATAATTAGAATTGTGTTTTTCAACAAAATACAGCTATATACTGAAATATATATTAGAAACCGAAGGACAGAATAGGTGCCTGAAGAAATTTAAAAAATTCAAATTTATAAGCTGTATTTTATTTGCCGAGCGAGTTCGGAATTCGAATGTCAAAACCAGCTAAACAGCAGGTTTTAACAATTCCAAAGAAGGAATTCGACAGTGCAATTGTTGTTGTTCCTCGGCAAATAAAATCCGTCTATAATTATTGAGTGGTGATAAATATAGTATATTCATCAGTAACATATTTTCTTACTACAACATAACAATACTGAATATAATATTATTGTAATGATTAATATAATGGTATGGTCGTCTATAATAAAATAATTTTCCCCATTTAAGATTAAATATCTTTGAATCGTTAACTTTTTCATTTTCTACACAAACGCAAATTATTGCGCAAAATAATTATTATTAGTGCAAACAGCGGGTAATTTTTTAATATTTTATTATTAGTGGAAACAGCGGGTAATTTCAAGGCGCACTATTAAATCATTTCAAATCATGTATTGTTAGGTTATGCATGACGCTGTAGGTATATATATAATATTCAACTTAACATATGTATGTAACGTTATGGGGACAAAGTTGAATCTTCTCCAAATTGTCGAATTTCATGAAAATAACATAAGTTCAAACCGATGCACAAATGCCTCTTTCCCTCTGCATTGTAATCTAACAAACTCTATTCGATAGATTATTCCTTTAGGAAGACACAGGTGTGGGTCAATATAGTGAGACATCTCTGGGAACTGGCCAATCCGCTTGACAGAGAACCTCCAAATTGAAGAATTTCATGAAAATAACAAAAGTTCAAACCGATGCACAAATGCCTCTTCCCCTCTGCATTGTAATCTAACAAACTCTATTCGATAGATTATTCCTTTAGGAAGACACAGGTGTGGGTCAATATAGTGAGACATCTCTGGGAACTGGCCAATCCGCTTGAAAGAGAACCTCCAAATTGACGAATTTCATGAAAATAACAAAAGTTCAAACCGATGCACAAATGCCTCTTACCCTCTGCATTGTAATCTAACAAACTCTATTCGATAGATTATTCCTTTAGGAAGACACAGGTGTGGGTCAATATAGTGAGACATCTCTGGGAACTGGCCAATCCGCTTGACAGAGAACCTCCAAATTGAAGAATTTCATGAAAATAACAAAAGTTCAAACCGATGCACAAATGCCTCTTCCCCTCTGCATTGTAATCTCACAAACTCTATTCGATAGATTATTCCTTTAGGAAGACACAGGTGTGGATCAATATAGTGAGACATCTCTGGGAACTGGCCAATCCGCTTGACAGAGAACCTCCAAATTGAAGAATTTCATGAAAATAACAAAAGTTCAAACCGATGCACGAATGCCTCTTCCCCTCTGCATTGTAATCTAACATACTCTATTCGATAGATTATTCCTTTAGGAAGACACAGGTGTGGGTCAATATAGTGAGACATCTCTGGGAACTGGCCAATCCGCTTGACAGAGAACCTCCAAATTGAAGAATTTCATGAAAATAACAAAAGTTCAAACCGATGCACAAATGCATCATCCCCTCTGCATTCTAATCTAACAAACTCTATTCGATAGATTATTCCTTTAGGAAGACACAGGTGTGGGTCAATATAGTGAGACATCTCTGGGAACTGGCCAATCCGCTTGACAGAGAACCTCCAAATTGAAGAATTTCATGAAAATAACAAAAGTTCAAACCGATGCACAAGTGCCTCTTCCCCTCTGCAATGTAATCTAACAAACTTTATTCGATAGATTATTCCTTTAGGAAGACACAGGTGTGGGTCAATTAAGTGAGACATCTCTGGGAACTGGCCAATCCGCTTGACAGAGAACCTCCAAATTGAAGAATTTCATGAAAATAACAAAAGTTCAAACCGATGCACAAATGCCTCTTCCCCTCTGCATTGTAATCTAAAAAACTCTATTCGATAGATTATTCCTTTAGGAAGACACAGGTGTGGGTCACTTTAGTGAGACATCTCTGGGAACTGGCCAATCCGCTTGACAGAGAACCTCCAAATTGAAGAATTTCATGAAAATAACAAAAGTTCAAACCGATGCACAAATGCCTCTTCCCCTCTGCATTGTAATCTAACAAACTCTATTCGATAGATTATTCCTTTAGGAAGACACAGGTGTGGGTCAGTATAGTGAGACATCTCTGGGAACTGGCCAATCCGCTTGACAGAGAACCTCCAAATTGAAGAATTTCATGAAAATAACAAAAGTTCAAACCGATGCACAAATGCCTCTTCCCCTCTGCATTGTAATCTCACAAACTCTATTCGATAGATTATTCCTTTAGGAAGACACAGGTGTGGATCAATATAGTGAGACATCTCTGGGAACTGGCCAATCCGCTTGACAGAGAACCTCCAAATTGAAGAATTTCATGAAAATAACAAAAGTTCAAACCGATGCACAAATGCCTCATCCCCTCTGCATTCTAATCTAACAAACTCTATTCGATAGATTATTCCTTTAGGAAGACACAGGTGTGGGTCAATATAGTAAGACATCTCTGGGAACTGGCCAATCCGCTTGACAGAGAACCTCCAAATTGAAGAATTTCATGAAAATAACAAAAGTTCAAACCGATGCACAAGTGCCTCTTCCCCTCTGCAATGTAATCTAACAAACTCTATTCGATAGATTATTCCTTTAGGAAGACACAGGTGTGGGTCAATTAAGTGAGACATCTCTGGGAACTGGCCAATCCGCTTGACAGAGAACCTCCAAATTGACGAATTTCATGAAAATAACAAAAGTTCAAACCGATGCACAAATGCCTCTTCCCCTCTGCATTGTAATCTAACAAACCCTATTCGATAGATTATTCCTTTAGGAAGACAAAGGTGTGGATCAATATAGTGAGACATCTCGGGGAACTGGCCAATCCGCTTGACAGAGAACCTCCAAATTGAAGAATTTTATGAAAATAACAAAAGTTCAAACCGATGCACAAGTGCCTCTTCCCCTCTGCAATGTAATCTAACAAACTCTATTCGATAGATTATTCCTTTAGGAAGACACAGGTGTGAGTCAATATAGTGAGACATCTCTGGGAACTGGCCAATCCGCTTGACAGAGAACCTCCAAATTGAAGAATTTCATGAAAATAACAAAAGTTCAAACCGATGCACAAATGCCTCTTCCCCTCTGCATTGTAATCTAACAAACTCTATTCGATAGATTATTCCTTTAGGAAGACACAGGTGTGGGTCAGTATAGTGAGACATCTCTGGGAACTGGCCAATCCGCTTGACAGAGAACCTCCAAATTGAAGAATTTCATGAAAATAACAAAAGTTCAAACCGATGCACAAATGCCTCTTCCCCTCTGCATTGTAATCTAACAAACTCTATTCGATAGATTATTCCTTTAGGAAGACACAGGTGTGGGTCAATATAGTGAGACATCTCTGGGAACTGGCCAATCCGCTTGACAGAGAACCGCCAAATTGACGAATTTCATGAAAATAACAAAAGTTCAAACCGATGCACAAATGCCTCTTCCCCTCTGCATTGTAATCTAACAAACTCTATTCGATAGATTATTCCTTTAGGAAGACACAGGTGTGGGTCAATATAGTGAGACATCTCTGGGAACTGGCCAATCCGCTTGACAGAGAACCGCCAAATTGACGAATTTCATGAAAATAACAAAAGTTCAAACCGATGCACAAATGCCTCTTCCCCTCTGCATTGTAATCTAACAAACTCTATTCGATAGATTATTCCTTTAGGAAGACACAGGTGTGGGTCAATATAGTGAGACATCTCTGGGAACTGGCCAATCCGCTTGACAGAGAACCGCCAAATTGACGAATTTCATGAAAATAACAAAAGTTCAAACCGATGCACAAATGCCTCTTCCCCTCTGCATTGTAATCTAACAAACTCTATTCGATAGATTATTCCTTTAGGAAGACACAGGTGTGGGTCAATATAGTGAGACATCTCTGGGAACTGGCCAATCCGCTTGACAGAGAACCTCCAAATTGAAGAATTTCAGGAAAATAACAAAAGTTCAAACCGATGCACAAATGCCTCTTCCCCTCTGCATTGTAATCTAACAAACTCTATTCGATAGATTATTCCTTTAGGAAGACACAGGTGTGGGTCAATATAGTGAGACATCTCTGGGAACTGGCCAATCCGCTTGACAGAGAACCTCCAAATTGAAGAATTTCATGAAAATAACAAAAGTTCAAACCGATGCACAAATGCCTCTTCCCCTCTGCATTGTAATATAACAAACTCTATTCGATAGATTATTCCTTTAGGAAGACACAGGTGTGGGTCAATATAGTGAGACATCTCTGGGAACTGGCCAATCCGCTTGACAGAGAACCTCCAAATTGTCGAATTTCATGAAAATAACAAAAGTTCAAACCGATGCACAAATGCCTCTTCCCCTCTGCATTGTAATCTAAAAAACTCTATTCGATAGATTATTCCTTTAGGAAGACACAGGTGTGGGTCAATATAGTGAGACATCTCTGGGAACTGGCCAATCCGCTTGACAGAGAACCGCCAAATTGACGAATTTCATGAAAATAACAAAAGTTCAAACCGATGCACAAATGCCTCTTCCCCTCTGCATTGTAATCTAACAAACTCTATTCGATAGATTATTCCTTTAGGAAGACACAGGTGTGGGTCAATATAGTGAGACATCTCTGGGAACTGGCCAATCCGCTTGACAGAGAACCTCCAAATTGAAGAATTTCATGAAAATAACAAAAGTTCAAACCGATGCACAAATGCCTCTTCCCCTCTGCATTGTAATCTAACAAACTCTATTCGATAGATTATTCCTTTAGGAAGACACAGGTGTGGGTCAATATAGTGAGACATCTCTGGGAACTGGCCAATCCGCTTGACAGAGAACCGCCAAATTGACGAATTTCATGAAAATAACAAAAGTTCAAACCGATGCACAAATGCCTCTTCCCCTCTGCATTGTAATCTAACAAACTATATTCGATAGATTATTCCTTTAGGAAGACAAAGGTGTGGGTCAATATAGTGAGACATCTCTGGGAACTGGCCAATCCGCTTGACAGAGAACCTCCAAATTGAAGAATTTCATGAAAATAACAAAAGTTCAAACCGATGCACAAATGCCTCTTCCCCTCTGCATTGTAATCTAACAAACTCTATTCGATAGATTATTCCTTTAGGAAGACACAGGTGTGGGTCAATATAGTGAGACATCACTGGGAACTGGCCAATCCGCTTGACAGGGAACCTCCAAATTGAAGAATTTCATGAAAATAACAAAAGTTCAAACCGATGCACAAATGCCTCTTCCCCTCTGCATTGTAATCTAACAAACTCTATTCGATAGATTATTCCTTTAGGAAGACACAGGTGTGGGTCAATATAGTGAGACATCTCTGGGAACTGGCCAATCCGCTTGACAGAGAACCTCCAAATTGAAGAATTTCATGAAAATAACAAAAGTTCAAACCGATGCACAAATGCCTCTTCCCCTCTGCATTGTAACCTAACAAACTCTATTCGATAGATTATTCTCTTAGGAAGACACAGGTGTGGGTCAATATAGTGAGACATCTCTGGGAACTGGCCAATCCGCTTGACAGAGAACCTCCAAATTGAAGAATTTCATGAAAATAACAAAAGTTCAAACCGATGCACAAGTGCCTCTTCCCCTCTGCAATGTAATCTAACAAACTCTATTCGATAGATTATTCCTTTAGGAAGACACAGGTGTGGGTCAATTAAGTGAGACATCTCTGGGAACTGGCAAATCCGCTTGACAGAGAACCTCCAAATTGAAGAATTTCATGAAAATAACAAAAGTTCAAACCGATGCACAAAGGCCTCTTCCCCTCTGCATTGTAATCTAACAAACTCTATTCGATAGATTATTCCTTTAGGAAGACACAGGTGTGGGTCAATATAGTGAGACATCTCTGGGAACTGGCCAATCCGCTTGACAGAGAACCTCCAAATTGAAGAATTTCAGGAAAATAACAAAAGTTCAAACCGATGCACAAATGCCTCTTCCCCTCTGCATTGTAATCTAACAAACTCTATTCGATAGATTATTCCTTTAGGAAGACACAGGTGTGGGTCAATATAGTGAGACATCTCTGGGAACTGGCCAATCCGCTTGACAGAGAACCTCCAAATTGAAGAATTTCATGAAAATAACAAAAGTTCAAACCGATGCACAAATGCCTCTTCCCCTCTGCATTGTAATATAACAAACTCTATTCGATAGATTATTCCTTTAGGAAGACACAGATGTGGGTCAATATAGTGAGACATCTCTGGGAACTGGCCAATCCGCTTGACAGAGAACCTCCAAATTGTCGAATTTCATGAAAATAACAAAAGTTCAAACCGATGCACAAATGCCTCTTCCCCTCTGCATTGTAATCTAAAAAACTCTATTCGATAGATTATTCCTTTAGGAAGACACAGGTGTGGGTCAAACTCTATTCGATAGATTATTCCTTTAGGAAGACACAGGTGTGGGTCAATATAGTGAGACATCTCTGGGAACTGGCCAATCCGCTTGACAGAGAACCGCCAAATTGACGAATTTCATGAAAATAACAAAAGTTCAAACCGATGCACAAATGCCTCTTCCCCTCTGCATTGTAATCTAACAAACTCTATTCGATAGATTATTCCTTTAGGAAGACACAGGTGTGGGTCAATATAGTGAGACATCTCTGGGAACTGGCCAATCCGCTTGACAGAGAACCTCCAAATTGAAGAATTTCATGAAAATAACAAAAGTTCAAACCGATGCACAAATGCCTCTTCCCCTCTGCATTGTAATCTAACAAACTCTATTCGATAGATTATTCCTTTAGGAAGACACAGGTGTGGGTCAATATAGTGAGACATCTCTGGGAACTGGCCAATCCGCTTGACAGAGAACCTCCAAATTGAAGAATTTCATGAAAATAACAAAAGTTCAAACCGATGCACAAATGCCTCTTCCCCTCTGCATTGTAATCTAACAAACTATATTCGATAGATTATTCCTTTAGGAAGACAAAGGTGTGGGTCAATTTAGTGAGACATCTCTGGGAACTGGCCAATCCGCTTGACAGAGAACCTCCAAATTGAAGAATTTCATGAAAATAACAAAAGTTCAAACCGATGCACAAATGCCTCTTCCCCTCTGCATTGTAATCTAACAAACTCTATTCGATAGATTATTCCTTTAGGAAGACACAGGTGTGGGTCAATATAGTGAGACATCTCTGGGAACTGGCCAATCCGCTTGACAGGGAACCTCCAAATTGAAGAATTTCATGAAAATAACAAAAGTTCAAACCGATGCACAAATGCCTCTTCCCCTCTGCATTGTAATCTAACAAACTCTATTCGATAGATTATTCCTTTAGGAAGACACAGGTGTGGGTCAATATAGTGAGACATCTCTGGGAACTGGCCAATCCGCTTGACAGAGAACCTCCAAATTGAAGAATTTCATGAAAATAACAAAAGTTCAAACCGATGCACAAGTGCCTCTTCCCCTCTGCAATGTAATCTAACAAACTCTATTCGATAGATTATTCCTTTAGGAAGACACAGGTGTGGGTCAATTAAGTGAGACATCTCTGGGAACTGGCAAATCCGCTTGACAGAGAACCTCCAAATTGAAGAATTTCATGAAAATAACAAAAGTTCAAACCGATGCACAAAGGCCTCTTCCCCTCTGCATTGTAATCTAACAAACTCTATTCGATAGATTATTCCTTTAGGAAGACACAGGTGTGGGTCAATATAGTGAGACATCTCTGGGAACTGGCCAATCCGCTTGACAGAGAACCTCCAAATTGAAGAATTTCAGGAAAATAACAAAAGTTCAAACCGATGCACAAATGCCTCTTCCCCTCTGCATTGTAATCTAACACACTCTATTCGATAGATTATTCCTTTAGGAAGACACAGGTGTGGGTCAATATAGTGAGACATCTCTGGGAACTGGCCAATCCGCTTGACAGAGAACCTCCAAATTGAAGAATTTCATGAAAATAACAAAAGTTCAAACCGATGCACAAATGCCTCTTCCCCTCTGCATTGTAATATAACAAACTCTATTCGATAGATTATTCCTTTAGGAAGACACAGGTGTGGGTCAATATAGTGAGACATCTCTGGGAACTGGCCAATCCGCTTGACAGAGAACCTCCAAATTGTCGAATTTCATGAAAATAACAAAAGTTCAAACCGATGCACAAATGCCTCTTCCCCTCTGCATTGTAATATAACAAACTCTATTCGATAGATTATTCCTTTAGGAAGACACAGGTGTGGGTCAATATAGTGAGACATCTCTGGGAACTGGCCAATCCGCTTGACAGAGAACCTCCAAATTGTCGAATTTCATGAAAATAACAAAAGTTCAAACCGATGCACAAATGCCTCTTCCCCTCTGCATTGTAATCTAAAAAACTCTATTCGATAGATTATTCCTTTAGGAAGACACAGGTGTGGGTCAAACTCTATTCGATAGATTATTCCTTTAGGAAGACACAGGTGTGGGTCAATATAGTGAGACATCTCTGGGAACTGGCCAATCCGCTTGACAGAGAACCGCCAAATTGACGAATTTCATGAAAATAACAAAAGTTCAAACCGATGCACAAATGCCTCTTCCCCTCTGCATTGTAATCTAACAAACTCTATTCGATAGATTATTCCTTTAGGAAGACACAGGTGTGGGTCAATATAGTGAGACATCTCTGGGAACTGGCCAATCCGCTTGACAGAGAACCTCCAAATTGAAGAATTTCATGAAAATAACAAAAGTTCAAACCGATGCACAAATGCCTCTTCCCCTCTGCATTGTAATCTAACAAACTCTATTCGATAGATTATTCCTTTAGGAAGACACAGGTGTGGGTCAATATAGTGAGACATCTCTCGGAACTGGCCAATCCGCTTGACAGAGAACCTCCAAATTGAAGAATTTCATGAAAATAACAAAAGTTCAAACCGATGCACAAATGCCTCTTCCCCTCTGCATTGTAATCTAACAAACTATATTCGATAGATTATTCCCTTAGGAAGACAAAGGTGTGGGTCAATATAGTGAGACATCTCTGGGAACTGGCCAATCCGCTTGACAGAGAACCTCCAAATTGAAGAATTTCATGAAAATAACAAAAGTTCAAACCGATGCACAAATGCCTCTTCCCCTCTGCATTGTAATCTAACAAACTCTATTCGATAGATTATTCCTTTAGGAAGACACAGGTGTGGGTCAATATAGTGAGACATCTCTGGGAACTGGCCAATCCGCTTGACAGGGAACCTCCAAATTGAAGAATTTCATGAAAATAACAAAAGTTCAAACCGATGCACAAATGCCTCTTCCCCTCTGCATTGTAATCTAACAAACTCTATTCGATAGATTATTCCTTTAGGAAGACACAGGTGTGGGTCAATATAGTGAGACATCTCTGGGAACTGGCCAATCCGCTTGACAGAGAACCTCCAAATTGAAGAATTTCATGAAAATAACAAAAGTTCAAACCGATGCACAAGTGCCTCTTCCCCTCTGCAATGTAATCTAACAAACTCTATTCGATAGACTATTCCTTTAGGAAGACACAGGTGTGGGTCAATTAAGTGAGACATCTCTGGGAACTGGCAAATCCGCTTGACAGAGAACCTCCAAATTGAAGAATTTCATGAAAATAACAAAAGTTCAAACCGATGCACAAAGGCCTCTTCCCCTCTGCATTGTAATCTAACAAACTCTATTCGATAGATTATTCCTTTAGGAAGACACAGGTGTGGGTCAATATAGTGAGACATCTCTGGGAACTGGCCAATCCGCTTGACAGAGAACCTCCAAATTGAAGAATTTCATGAAAATAACAAAAGTTCAAACCGATGCACAAATGCCTCTTCCCCTCTGCATTGTAATATAACAAACTCTATTCGATAGATTATTCCTTTAGGAAGACACAGGTGTGGGTCAATATAGTGAGACATCTCTGGGAACTGGCCAATCCGCTTGACAGAGAACCTCCAAATTGTCGAATTTCATGAAAATAACAAAAGTTCAAACCGATGCACAAATGCCTCTTCCCCTCTGCATTGTAATCTAAAAAACTCTATTCGATAGATTATTCCTTTAGGAAGACACAGGTGTGGGTCAAACTCTATTCGATAGATTATTCCTTTAGGAAGACACAGGTGTGGGTCAATATAGTGAGACATCTCTGGGAACTGGCCAATCCGCTTGACAGGGAACCTCCAAATTGAAGAATTTCATGAAAATAACAAAAGTTCAAACCGATGCACAAATGCCTCTTCCCCTCTGCATTGTAATCTAACAAACTCTATTCGATAGATTATTCCTTTAGGAAGACACAGGTGTGGGTCAATATAGTGAGACATCTCTGGGAACTGGCCAATCCACTTGACAGAGAACCTCCAAATTGAAGAATTTCATGAAAATAACAAAAGTTCAAACCGATGCACAAATGCCTCTTCCCCTCTGCATTGTAACCTAACAAACTCTATTCGATAGATTATTCTCTTAGGAAGACACAGGTGTGGGTCAATATAGTGAGACATCTCTGGGAACTGGCCAATCCGCTTGACAGAGAACCTCCAAATTGAAGAATTTCATGAAAATAACAAAAGTTCAAACCGATGCACAAGTGCCTCTTCCCCTCTGCAATGTAATCTAACAAACTCTATTCGATAGATTATTCCTTTAGGAAGACACAGGTGTGGGTCAATTAAGTGAGACATCTCTGGGAACTGGCAAATCCGCTTGACAGAGAACCTCCAAATTGAAGAATTTCATGAAAATAACAAAAGTTCAAACCGATGCACAAAGGCCTCTTCCCCTCTGCATTGTAATCTAACAAACTCTATTCGATAGATTATTCCTTTAGGAAGACACAGGTGTGGGTCAATATAGTGAGACATCTCTGGGAACTGGCCAATCCGCTTGACAGAGAACCTCCAAATTGAAGAATTTCATGAAAATAACAAAAGTTCAAACCGATGCACAAATGCCTCTTCCCCTCTGCATTGTAATATAACAAACTCTATTCGATAGATTATTCCTTTAGGAAGACACAGGTGTGGGTCAATATAGTGAGACATCTCTGGGAACTGGCCAATCCGCTTGACAGAGAACCTCCAAATTGTCGAATTTCATGAAAATAACAAAAGTTCAAACCGATGCACAAATGCCTCTTCCCCTCTGCATTGTAATCTAAAAAACTCTATTCGATAGATTATTCCTTTAGGAAGACACAGGTGTGGGTCAAACTCTATTCGATAGATTATTCCTTTAGGAAGACACAGGTGTGGGTCAATATAGTGAGACATCTCTGGGAACTGGCCAATCCGCTTGACAGAGAACCGCCAAATTGACGAATTTCATGAAAATAACAAAAGTTCAAACCGATGCACAAATGCCTCTTCCCCTCTGCATTGTAATCTAACAAACTCTATTCGATAGATTATTCCTTTAGGAAGACACAGGTGTGGGTCAATATAGTGAGACATCTCTGGGAACTGGCCAATCCGCTTGACAGAGAACCTCCAAATTGAAGAATTTCATGAAAATAACAAAAGTTCAAACCGATGCACAAATGCCTCTTCCCCTCTGCATTGTAATCTAACAAACTCTATTCGATAGATTATTCCTTTAGGAAGACACAGGTGTGGGTCAATATAGTGAGACATCTCTGGGAACTGGCCAATCCGCTTGACAGAGAACCTCCAAATTGAAGAATTTCATGAAAATAACAAAAGTTCAAACCGATGCACAAATGCCTCTTCCCCTCTGCATTGTAATCTAACAAACTATATTCGATAGATTATTCCTTTAGGAAGACAAAGGTGTGGGTCAATATAGTGAGACATCTCTGGGAACTGGCCAATCCGCTTGACAGAGAACCTCCAAATTGAAGAATTTCATGAAAATAACAAAAGTTCAAACCGATGCACAAATGCCTCTTCCCCTCTGCATTGTAATCTAACAAACTCTATTCGATAGATTATTCCTTTAGGAAGACACAGGTGTGGGTCAATATAGTGAGACATCTCTGGGAACTGGCCAATCCGCTTGACAGGGAACCTCCAAATTGAAGAATTTCATGAAAATAACAAAAGTTCAAACCGATGCACAAATGCCTCTTCCCCTCTGCATTGTAATCTAACAAACTCTATTCGATAGATTATTCCTTTAGGAAGACACAGGTGTGGGTCAATATAGTGAGACATCTCTGGGAACTGGCCAATCCGCTTGACAGAGAACCTCCAAATTGAAGAATTTCATGAAAATAACAAAAGTTCAAACCGATGCACAAATGCCTCTTCCCCTCTGCATTGTAACCTAACAAACTCTATTCGATAGATTATTCTCTTAGGAAGACACAGGTGTGGGTCAATATAGTGAGACATCTCTGGGAACTGGCCAATCTGCTTGACAGAGAACCTCCAAATTGAAGAATTTCATGAAAATAACAAAAGTTCAAACCGATGCACAAGTGCCTCTTCCCCTCTGCAATGTAATCTAACAAACTCTATTCGATAGATTATTCCTTTAGGAAGACACAGGTGTGGGTCAATTAAGTGAGACATCTCTGGGAACTGGCAAATCCGCTTGACAGAGAACCTCCAAATTGAAGAATTTCATGAAAATAACAAAAGTTCAAACCGATGCACAAAGGCCTCTTCCCCTCTGCATTGTAATCTAACAAACTCTATTCGATAGATTATTCCTTTAGGAAGACACAGGTGTGGGTCAATATAGTGAGACATCTCTGGGAACTGGCCAATCCGCTTGACAGAGAACCTCCAAATTGAAGAATTTCATGAAAATAACAAAAGTTCAAACCGATGCACAAATGCCTCTTCCCCTCTGCATTGTAATATAACAAACTCTATTCGATAGATTATTCCTTTAGGAAGACACAGGTGTGGGTCAATATAGTGAGACATCTCTGGGAACTGGCCAATCCGCTTGACAGAGAACCTCCAAATTGTCGAATTTCATGAAAATAACAAAAGTTCAAACCGATGCACAAATGCCTCTTCCCCTCTGCATTGTAATCTAAAAAACTCTATTCGATAGATTATTCCTTTAGGAAGACACAGGTGTGGGTCAAACTCTATTCGATAGATTATTCCTTTAGGAAGACACAGGTGTGGGTCAATATAGTGAGACATCTCTGGGAACTGGCCAATCCGCTTGACAGAGAACCGCCAAATTGACGAATTTCATGAAAATAACAAAAGTTCAAACCGATGCACAAATGCCTCTTCCCCTCTGCATTGTAATCTAACAAACTCTATTCGATAGATTATTCCTTTAGGAAGACACAGGTGTGGGTCAATATAGTGAGACATCTCTGGGAACTGGCCAATCCGCTTGACAGAGAACCTCCAAATTGAAGAATTTCATGAAAATAACAAAAGTTCAAACCGATGCACAAATGCCTCTTCCCCTCTGCATTGTAATCTAACAAACTCTATTCGATAGATTATTCCTTTAGGAAGACACAGGTGTGGGTCAATATAGTGAGACATCTCTGGGAACTGGCCAATCCGCTTGACAGAGAACCGCCAAATTGAAGAATTTCATGAAAATAACAAAAGTTCAAACCGATGCACAAATGCCTCTTCCCCTCTGCATTGTAATCTAACAAACTATATTCGATAGATTATTCCTTTAGGAAGACAAAGGTGTGGGTCAATATAGTGAGACATCTCTGGGAACTGGCCAATCCGCTTGACAGAGAACCTCCAAATTGAAGAATTTCATGAAAATAACAAAAGTTCAAACCGATGCACAAATGCCTCTTCCCCTCTGCATTGTAATCTAACAAACTCTATTCGATAGATTATTCCTTTAGGAAGACACAGGTGTGGGTCAATATAGTGAGACATCTCTGGGAACTGGCCAATCCGCTTGACAGGGAACCTCCAAATTGAAGAATTTCATGAAAATAACAAAAGTTCAAACCGATGCACAAATGCCTCTTCCCCTCTGCATTGTAATCTAACAAACTCTATTCGATAGATTATTCCTTTAGGAAGACACAGGTGTGGGTCAATATAGTGAGACATCTCTGGGAACTGGCCAATCCGCTTGACAGAGAAACTCCAAATTGAAGAATTTCATGAAAATAACAAAAGTTCAAACCGATGCACAAATGCCTCTTCCCCTCTGCATTGTAATCTATCAAACTCTATTCGATAGATTATTCCTTTAGGAAGACACAGGTGTGGGTCAATATAGTGAGACATCTCTGGGAACTGGCCAATCCGCTTGACAGAGAACCTCCAAATTGAAGAATTTCATGAAAATAACAAAAGTTCAAACCGATGTACAAATGCCTCTTCCCCTCTGCATTGTAATCTAACAAACTCTATTCGATAGATTATTCCTTTAGGAAGACACAGGTGTGGATCAATATAGTGAGACATCTCTGGGAACTGGCCAATCCGCTTGACAGAGAACCTCCAAATTGACGAATTTCATGAAAATAACAAAAGTTCAAACCGTTGCACAAATGCCTCTTCCCCTCTGCATTCTAATCTAACAAACTCTATTCGATAGATTATTCCTTTAGGAAGACACAGGTGTGGGTCAATATAGTGAGACATCTCTGGTGCAATCCGCTTGACAGAGAACCTCCAAATTGAAGAATTTCATGAAAATAACAAAAGTTCAAACCGATGCACAAATGCCTCTTCCCCTCTGCATTGTAATCTAACAAACTCTATTCGATAGATTATTCCTTTAGGAAGACACATGTGTGGGTCAATATAGTGAGACATCTCTGGGAACTGGCCAATCCGCTTGACAGAGAACCGCCAAATTGACGAATTTCATGAAAATAACAAAAGTTCAAACCGATGCACAAATGCCTCTTCCCCTCTGCATTGTAATCTAACAAACTCTATTCGATAGATTATTCCTTTAGGAAGACACATGTGTGGGTCAATATAGTGAGACATCTCTGGGAACTGGCCAATCCGCTTGACAGAGAACCGCCAAATTGACGAATTTCATGAAAATAACAAAAGTTCAAACCGATGCACAAATGCCTCTTCCCCTCTGCATTGTAATCTAACAAACTCTATTCGATAGATTATTCCTTTAGGAAGACACAGGTGTGGGTCAATATAGTGAGACATCTCTGGGAACTGGCCAATCCGCTTGACAGAGAACCTCCAAATTGAAGAATTTCATGAAAATAACAAAAGTTCAAACCGATGCACAAATGCCTCTTCCCCTCTGCATTGTAATCTAACAAACTCTATTCGATAGATTATTCCTTTAGGAAGACACAGGTGTGGGTCAATATAGTGAGACATCTCTGGGAACTGGCCAATCCGCTTGACAGAGAACCTCCAAATTGAAGAATTTCATGAAAATAACAAAAGTTCAAACCGATGCACAAATGCCTCTTTCCCTCTGCATTGTAATATAACAAACTCTATTCGATAGATTATTCCTTTAGGAAGACACAGGTGTGGGTCAATATAGTGAGACATCTCTGGGAACTGGCCAATCCGCTTGACAGAGAACCTCCAAATTGTCGAATTTCATGAAAATAACAAAAGTTCAAACCGATGCACAAATGCCTCTTCCCCTCTGCATTGTAATCTAAAAAACTCTATTCGATAGATTATTCCTTTAGGAAGACACAGGTGTGGGTCAAACTCTATTCGATAGATTATTCCTTTAGGAAGACACAGGTGTGGGTCAATATAGTGAGACATCTCTGGGAACTGGCCAATCCGCTTGACAGAGAACTGCCAAATTGACGAATTTCATGAAAATAACAAAAGTTCAAACCGATGCACAAATGCCTCTTCCCCTCTGCATTGTAATCTAACAAACTCTATTCGATAGATTATTCCTTTAGGAAGACACAGGTGTGGGTCAATATAGTGAGACATCTCTGGGAACTGGCCAATCCGCTTGACAGAGAACCTCCAAATTGACGAATTTCATGAAAATAACAAAAGTTCAAACCGATGCACAAATGCCTCTTCCCCTCTGCATTGTAATCTAACAAACTCTATTCGATAGATTATTCCTTTAGGAACACACAGGTGTGGGTCAATATAGTGAGACCATTCTGGGAACTGGCCAATCCGCTTGACAGAGAACCTCCAAATTGAAGAATTTCATGAAAATAACAAAAGTTCAAACCGATGCACAAATGCTTCTTCCCCTCTGCATTGTAATCTAACAAACTCTATTCGATAGATTATTCCTTTAGGAAGACACAGGTGTGGGTCAATATAGTGAGACATCTCTGGAAACTGGCCAATCCGCTTGACAGAGAACCTCCAAATTGACGAATTTCATGAAAATAACAAAAGTTCAAACCGATGCACAAATGCCTCTTCCCCTCTGCATTGTAATATAACAAACTCTATTCGATAGATTATTCCTTTAGGAAGACACAGGTGTGGGTCAATATAGTGAGACATCTCTGGGAACTGGCCAATCCGCTTGACAGAGAACCTCCAAATTGAAGAATTTCATGAAAATAACAAAAGTTCAAACCGATGCACAAATGCCTCTTCCCCTCTGCATTGTAATCTAACAAACTCTATTCGATAGATTATTCCTTTAGGAAGACACAGGTGTGGGTCAATATAGTGAGACATCTCTGGGAACTGGCCAATCTGTTTTACAGTGAACCTCCAAAATAAAAAAAAATTCATTAAAATTGCAAATGTTCACATTCATAACAAAAGCTTAATTCTGCCCGTACGGTTATACAACATATTTTTTTTCATAGAGCATTCCTTAAGGAAGACTTGGCTATTAGTTGCATCTATGGAACAAAGCTGTGAGCTGGTTAAATTTTATTAATTCTTAATTTTAATAAAGGGCTAAGCCCACCTTATTGCCTTGGCGCAAGTCATTCAAGGAGTATTTCCTTGGCAATAAGTTTAAATATATAAAAAAAATGTTTTCGAGTCGGGGAATTTCGGCTCGACCGCGAGTCGTTTCCCTGATTTTTCAGTTCCCACCGGGTCGTTAGCTGACTTTCCGAAAGTGTATGATCACAAAAATCACATTTTCTGCTCATGTTTAAATCTCGTGCGTACTAGAATTCGGTCTGTTCTGATTTGCTTTACGGTTATTTGTGTGAATTCCGCTGCCTGTATCTGAATCATTTATGTGATTTTTTATACGGCGACAATCACGAATATCATGATTGTTCATTTTGCAATGATTAAAGAAAGGTGTATTTTTTCTAGTAATACAATCGCTATAGGTGTGCCCTTTTTAAATTCTCTATATTAACTTCACTTGCCCGTGGCTGGCTGGCTGGCTGGCCAAATCTTGTGATCAATTTTTAACCCACTTCCTACAGCCCGATTTTATTGAAAT
The DNA here is from genome assembly GCA_947095585.1 of Nephrocerus scutellatus. NCBI lineage: Eukaryota > Metazoa > Arthropoda > Insecta > Diptera > Pipunculidae > Nephrocerus > Nephrocerus scutellatus. The sequence continues at coordinate 92,279,253 of OX352763.1, forward strand.
TTTGCACACATGTATATCTCCCAAGACAACACTTTCTATTAAAATTTGAGGCCCCTCGGGCCGCGGGGTCGGGGGGCTCTCATACAAATATTTTACAAAATTTACCCGATTTTCTTTAAATTTTGTACACATGTGTGTCTTCGATGGAAAACACTTTTTGTAAAAATTTGGAGCGATCGGCCCCTTGGGGACCCCAATATACAATTTTTAAATATAGCTATATCGCATCAGATCACGGCAAAGTCTGAGCTCTGTGCTTTGTGAGCAGCGCTGTTCGCTGCCGCTGCGTCATTTGTGAATGATTTTGCCACAAAACGAGCACGCAGTGTGTGTGTGTGTGTACCCCCGATTAGAGAATTTACAAGAAAAATTTTAATTTTTATGGGTTGTTTTTTTTAAGACAAAAACTACAAATTATGCTGGCAGTAATTGGGTGCGAATCTTTTGCGTTGCTAAAACGCACATTTTGACTTTGCGACTGTGGGACTGTGGTGTTTTGTGAAATAGAACTTAGGTAAAAAGGTACTGCTTGTGGGACATGTCAAACATGGATCCAGGGAATAGAAAACTATTAGTATCTGTATAATTTCTAGGAAGTTAGAATGTAGGATATAGCGGTAAATTTGGATTTTGTTGTGTGTAAAAAACTGATTGCTGAAGTCTTTCCATGCCCAACGTCTTTTGTATTGGTGTGTCTACCGTCTCGCCCCCTATGGTTAGTAGATATTGGCAAAGATATGGGTTTGTGACACCGCTTTTGCATTCTTGGCAAAATCCTCAAGCTGTGATTTCACAGCTGGAGCTGCCGCAGGGCCGTACTTCTGATCTGCCGCCTCTTTGCATAGCATCAGCATCTGCTTTATTCTTGCGGTAAAAGCGATGAGAGTTTCTAAATTGTGTTGTCTAATAGATATAAGTTTATTTACCAATTCTTGGTAAGTTTCCCTTGGTAAACAATTACCATTAAGAAGCTTTTCGGCTTCTTCGAAATGCTGTTTGTCCGAATTTTTCGACTTTCCTTTGTAATTGTCTTTCTTTCCCAGGACCATATCGAACGAAACAAAATAAGAATCACGCAAATCCATCGTTCGAATCGGAGTTATGGTCGCGAGTTCATACAGCATTTCATTTTCGATAAATGCTCCTGACACGATGTCAAACAAACTTGTTGGAGCGTTCTCACTCATCGCGCAGTCGCGCAATTGCGTTTATGTTCTAAACAGGCGACGTAGTAAGATTATTGACGTTTGATATTTTTCGCGATCATCACAATCATGAGGACATTACCTTACGGAGAATTGTTGACCACATGTAAGGAAGGACGATTGCAGAGACACACAAATTTAATCTTCTTTTCTAAAATCAATGTTTCTTTTTGTTTACAAGCATACAAATTACTTATTTCTGCTCTTCAAATTTATAGCGTATGTAATACTGCGGTTAGGGTTAAAAAGGGTTAATTAAAGTTTTTAATTTTGGTTTTGAATTTCGTTTGATAATTTTTTTTTAATTAAATAAAAATTAAATTTGATGCAAATTCTTTTTGCACCTGCTTTCAAATTCAGATGAAATAATTCCATTAACGTAAGGAAGAATGTGATCTCAAAATTTAAGACAAGGTCAGCTGGCATTTCATCGCCGCATATTTCGTCAAAAAAGCGGAATATCTGTCTTTAATAGCTTCCTCGAAAAATGATGACCGATATTCTTTAAGTTGTATTAGAACAGCTCCAACTAAATCGAAAGCTGCACTCAGAACTACTACTTCTCCTTGTGGTATTGTTTTTATTTTATTAACATCAATAAAAATATTTTTCCATACAATTAATGATACAAAATTTAATTAATGTTGAGTTTATTTCTGTATGATGAATGAGCTACAGTAAAAAAACAGTTTACTTTGATTTATAATATATCGTAGATACGAGTAGGTTATGTAAAGATAATCATACATTTTGCATTACTGCTACCAGTTTTCTTTTATTTAATTTGACGTTGACCCTTTTTGTCTGTATTTTCGACTACTTTAAGGTCCTTTTTAACCACATTCCACACGACCAAAGAGTATAGAGATATCAAGAGGAACCAAGTAGAACAAACATTTTTATAAAAAAATGATTGGGTTTCTCAATTCACACTCAGATGTGTGAGTGTGAGTAACACAAATACAGAATGCACTCTGACAACATCTGAGTATACAACTCATTTGAATTGCGAAACCCATTCATTTTTGCATAAAAATTGTGTTCTACTTCGTTCCTCTTGATATCTCTATACTCTTTGGTCGTGTGGAATGTGGTTAAAAAGGTGGCTGGAAATTTTGCACACATGCGTATTTCCGGAGACAACACATTCTATTAAAATTTGAGGCCCCTCGGTCCCCGGGGTCGGGGGGCTCCCATACAAATATTTTACAAAATTTCACTCGATTTTTTTCAAATTTTATACACATGTGTATCTCTGATAGACAACAATTTTTGTAAAAATTTTGGAGACCCCGGACCCCGGGTTCGTGGGATCAAATAAAATTTTTTTTAAAAAATAACCCGAATTTCTTCAAATTTTATATACGCATGTATCTTCGATAGACAACACTTTATGTAAAAATTTTGGAGACCCCAGGCCCCGGGTTAGTGGGGCCCCATAAAATTTTTTTAAAAAAATTAACCTGATTTTCTTCAAATTTTATATACGCGTGTATCTCCGATAGGCAACACTTAACTTAATTAACCCGATTTTTTTAAAATTTTATATGCGTGTGTATCTCCGACGGACAACACTTTTTGCAAAAATTTTGGTGGCCGGGGTCGTGGGCCCCATAAAAATTAACCGATTTCCTTCAAATTTTATACACCTCTGTATCTCCGATCGACAACATTTTTTGTAAAGTTTTTGGAGTGAACGGGCCCTGAGGCCCAAGGGGTGCTCATATAAATTTTTTAAAAATTAGCTCGATTTTCTTCAAATTTTTTCAAAATTTAACAAACTGATGGACATAACTTTTTGTAAATTTGTTGGAGTGATAGGGCCATGAGACCCGTGTGGTGTCCATGTAAATTTTTTAAAAATCAATGAAAAATTTAAATTTTTATGGGTTGTTTTTTTGTAATATTTTCTTGGTCAAGGTTTTTTGTAGTTTTCCTTGACCATGATCCATTCATTAAAGCATTTGGACTCGCGCTGAATTGAAACTGGCTAGAAATGTGAGGAATGTGACATATTGTAAATCACATTTCTCCGATATAATTCTTAATTTTAATAAAGGGCTAAGCCCACCTTATTGCCTTGGCGCAAGTCATTCAGGGAGTATTTCCTTGGCAATAAGTTTAAATATATAAAAAAAATGTTTTCGAGTCGGGGAATTTCGGCTCGACCGCGAGTCTTTTCCCTAATTTTTCAGTTCCCACCGGGTCGTTAGCTGACTAAATATGTATGATCACGGCGATTTTCTTCAAATTTTTTACACATGTATCTCCAATGGAAGAGACTTTTTGTAAAAATTTGGAAGTGATCGGGCCCCGGGGTCGGGGGGCACCCATACAAATCTTATAAAAAAAATACCCGATTTTCTTCAAATTTTATACACATGTGTATCTCCGATGGACAACACTTTTTGTAAATATTTTGGAATGATCGGGCCCCGGGTTCGGGGGGCACCCATACATATTTTGTAATAAAAGTTGCCGATTGTCTTAAAATTGTATACGCGAGTGTATCTCTGACGGACAACACTTTATGTATCACACTTTGTGTATTAAGCGGCCCCGACACGTTACTGCATTCCTTACATCATCGTAAAGGTGAATTAGTGAAACAGGTATGTATGCGTCTCACTTACAATGACTGAAGCATGCAGTAAGCAAAATTCAAATCATTTTGTGGCATGGATTTTTCAGTCAATACGTCACGTGTATTGGAGTGACTGAAACCGCATTCATTCGAAACTAAATTTTATAGAGTGCACCCGTTATGGCGGAAAACACCGAAAGAAATTTTGTTATTGAGTTCATCGAATTTTACCGCACTTTACCTGCGGTATGGGATATAAGGAGCAACGAATATAGCAATAGAGTATTAAGGGAGGAGCAGAATCAGCAATTAGTTGAGAAATATCGGGAAAGATACCCAAATGCTGAATTTACACGAATAATTTTAATTTTTATGGGTTGTTTTTTTTTCACATTCACTTGCTTTAAATTTTTTTAAAATACTCATTTGGAGAAAAACATAACATGTTTTACATAATACTACTGGACATCCCTACATTTGATTAACACTCGTTCTATTAAGTGGAATTACATATTAATTGGCAGAATCGTATTTACGAAATAGATGACAATTGAAATAATACCCTTCTAACGTCCACAATAAGCGCTTTTCAAAGCCAGTTCATTGTTAGTTTGTGGTACATTGTATATAACTACAATAATAAGGGTCGACCGATAGGAAGCGAAAGATAAGGCAGCATGGGCAAAAGCATGAAAATTAAATTAAATTGAACCAGAATTGCTGTTCGCGTTTTCAATGGTACTCGGTCGTTGCAATTAGAGTAAACAAGTAGCAATTGCTATTGGGTCCCTTGCTACGAACCATAATATAAATGCTCGAATAGCTATTTAATTGTAAACTTTAGAAAATTAATACGCTTATTGGCAAAGTTTTTCGATATATAGATGCCTGAAAACAAGCTTCAGTTGCACGTTGTTATTGGCATTATATTGTTCTTGTAGAACTAAGCAATGCGTGGGAAGTGAAAAACGATGTTTACAAGTTAGTGACTCAACCGACGACCGAGTTGCGACGAAAGTTTAACTTTATTTTTTAATAACTTTTTATACAATATAATTACAATATAAAAAAAATCCTTTTACTTTAGTTTTGTTTTAACCACCACTTTTTGAATGTTTATTGTTATGTCAGTTGTACACTGCTTTACAAATTCACTTGTTTCAAGGACATTTAAGAAACACCTTGCTTTACGGTATGTTCACATGATAATATAAGAGAGAATTCACAAAGTGGCGAATTCTAAGTGATAACGTGACTCTACGTGACGTCTAACTCTACAGGTGTTCGAAAAGTTGTGATGCTAATGTCCCACGGTTAAGTCACAATTTTATGTATATATATATATCTTTATATAACGTTAAGGTGGTAAATACTTAAAGGGGTGACTCCTTCGTTAATTTCGTGAAAAAATTCGTATGGGATGGGGGGTCTATTTTCAACCCTTGCGGTGTACGTAATGCGAAGAGACGAACTTTTGACCTTATATCACTTCACACCCTGCAACTCTTGGACGCTACAAGGGCACTGTTGGTCATTTTTGAAAGAAAATTAAATTTTTAAGATAATTTAATTTACATTTTTTTAAATTCTTCAAACCGTTACCGATAAAAACGTCGTCAAATTCGAATTTTTTTTTTCTTTTTTTAAATTTTTTTTTCAAACGCATATATTTCGATAATTGCTCTCGGATATTCATCCACAATATTTATGCATTCGGTCAACAGGAGCCGGGTTAAAAATGAAAAAAAAAGTCTTTTTTAAAAGAAAATTAAATTTTTAAGATCCAATAATATACACTTTCTTTAACTATTTTAGTTATACCGATATAAAGGTCGTCAAATTCAAAACAAAAATTTTAAAATTGTTTTTAACAACACGATTATTTCGATAAATGCTATCGGATACATTTTTTTGACAAATGCAGTATTAAAGCCTATTTAATCTCCTACAAATCCCTGACAAAATATTCATTCAGTCAAAAAGAGCGAGATAGTGCGGGTTGTGTTACTACTATTACGGGTTGCATGACGTCCTAGAAATGTCCTAGAAATATGGGGTATTTATGCCTAGACAATAGTGTCAAGAAGGATCTATTCTTTGAAAATGGCTTAAAGAATCACCAAGCAAATACCAGAACGTTTATATAAAATTGCTCACATATAATTTCAGCACATATAATTTTAAGTACAATATAACCAATACTGTTTATAGATGACTCTTTTAAGTGTCCTAAAACTACTTAGGCAACAAAATATAGAAATTAATGTTGATTAAGCACAAGTCTTGTTGTGCTGTTGTACGATCAGCAAAGCTTTCAAAAAAAATGCAACAGCGGTGTTGGTTTTTCATCATCATATTTGGCTCTACAACCGGGGTCCGGTCCTGGCGTCCCTCAAAAAGTATTTCCGCCTGTCCCGATTTTGAGCCAATGTCAGCCAGTTTTGCATCCCTAAACTATGGGCGTCCTTGTCTATCCCATTCTTCCAGCGTAGGCTTGGCCGGCCTCCGTTGACCATCGATTCCAAACACGCGATATTGGAATTCAATTTGGTTTCAAGAATCGAGAAGAGGCCGGTGAGGTAGATCACGCATCGTTAGAACTTTAAGTGGCCGCCCAAGCAAAAAATATCCCGGCGTGAGAAAGTCGACGTCATCATTGCTGTTAGGAAGTGGCACTACTAGTAGTAGAGAGTTAAAATCCGCCTCCACTTCTTTGATCAACGTAATCAGTTGCTCGTAGGTAAATTTGGCAACACTTATTGTGGGCGGGAATCTCAGGCGTAACTTATATGCAAAAACTCAGCGAAGTTTTCGGAAGTGCTTGTATTATTTTATATCTGTCAAGATGTTTGAAGTTGCGGTTGATACGACTGCGACAGGTGTCGGTTTCTTCATCTCGGACAATTCATCAGGCAATGCAAATACTTCAGAGAGCCTCGGTCAACATGCGGCTTCCTTTAGCAGGAATGAAGGTCCCTGAGTCCACAGATCAAAGTGAATAAAGTTTTCGGGCACCACTCCTCGAGAAATTAGATCTGCTGGATTACACTCGATCGGTACATGCACCCAATTTTCCTTCTTTGATTTTATGGTGTACGGCAGTGACACGATTCGCGACGAATTTTTCCATTTAGATGGGCAGGATTTTATCCAAAATTTAAATTTTGGTGAATTGGTGCACCAGTTCAGTCAGATAGAATCACACAACTTTAGTCGAGGTAAAGTTGTCCTTTGTAATGGAGCTACACGGGATTTTGAGTACATTAGCTTGGAGACCTTACCCATCAGGTGTCCTAGTGAAGATAAAGAACTTCAGCATGGTGTTTGCATTACCAGTTTCCCAAAACAATTTGCTCCCGTGAGTAAGTCATCCACGTAGACATCTTTCTCTAGTACTTCGGCGGCGGCAGGAAGGCATCTTTATGATCGAGTGATAACTGTTTAAGGCATCTACTTGCAAGAAATGATTCTGAAAACGTTCTATACGTTACAGTTATTAACTTAAATGTCGAGAGCGGTTCAACTGGTGAGTTGCTCCATAAGATGAGTTGAAATCCCTGGTCATCCTCGTGAATTCGGACTTGATGGTGCATTTTAACGATGTCGATGCTAAGCGCATAGGCATGTGACCTAAAGCGAACTAAGATTGAAAAAAGGTCATTCTGCAAAACTGGACCGATCATCATTATTGAATTCAGTGATATAAGTTTTGGCGGACCCATCAAAAACAACACGTAATTTTGTTGATAAGCTGTCCGGTTTGATCTCACAATTATGCGGGAAGTATAAATTCGGCTGGTTTACGCTTTTTTAGTCGACAAGAAGCTGCATATGGCCTAGCGTTTTGTACTCATCCATGAACATCGAGTAACTGTCCAATAACTCCGGCGAATTATGGAGACGTTTCTCCAACTTTTAGAATCGGTGAGTAGAACTGTTACTCGAATCACCCAGTTGCGATGGACATAAAAAGATTCTTTCTTTAGCTATAAGAATAACGGATTGTGAGTGTTTGTTTCTTTTGGTGATTTAATTCATTTTGTCGTGAAGGCATAACACTGGCGACAATTTGTGTTAAAAATCAAATTTGAGACATACTCTTTCTCAATTCGGTTAAAAGAACCGGTAAGTTGTGTTTTGTGTGTTTGTGTTTTTGTAGTGGTGTGTAATTTCAGAGTGGATCTCAGCAACATACGTGGGCTGAGAACGAATTTTTTCGCTCAATTCAGGGATTCGTTTTTTAGCCGTACAAGACGTATGTGGAATGCTCTGCAAAGCTCTGTCTTCTCACATCACTATGATCCACAGACATTCAAATTCACAAGCTCATAGACAACTCCTCTTTACTTCTCTTCTTCCTCTTCCTTAACGCCCACGCTATTCCAAGCATATAGCCGAGCATTATAAGGGTGCGAACCCCTTGAAGCGTGCGCGAATTATAAAAAAAAAAGGCTTTGTCGGATACTATCCAGCCTAGAACGGTGTTCTGCAGCGAAGGCAAGTGGTCAGCCATCTGAATTTGACCAACGGAAAGTAGCTGATGATAGATCTCTGTTCCAAACAGCAAACCAATATCCTTTGCTTTGAAGAATTCAGGATTAGCTAGTTGAATATTTGATGGAATTCCCCACGATTTGATATTATTGATAGGACCGATTGGCTGATAGCTCGTGATTTTCGGTAACACTTAAACATCCAAAGTGGTGTTAAAGTTATTAGTGCTTGATTTCACGGTAAGTATTGTGCTGGAGAGCGATACGACGGCGTGGGCTCCAATTCCATGAACTTTGTTGCTTCCTTTACGTCGTAGTTATTTTAGTAATGATTCAGTCATGAAGTTTATTTGCGAGCCTGAGTCTAGCAGTGCTCTTCCCGTAACAGGATGTCTATTTTGGTCGAGCACCTTGACTATCGTAGAAGCCAAATAGATAAATAAAGTTGACTTTGGCTCGGAATTGATATCAACTAGTCACAATGATGATGAAACGGCTGCGTTATTGGTTTGTTTCTCACAACCTTCAATAACAGGATTACTCGAAGCGTTCGTATTTGCAGATTTTCCCAGGGAGTTCATCTGCATCTTTGTGAATGGGTTAATAGTGCGATGAATTGCAGTGTCGGCAGCGAAATATCACTGGTATACACAGAGTGATCAGGACGCAAACAGTTGTAGCACGGTTAAGAGTTAATTACGAAGTTATGGTGTTGATCAATTGGCAAATGTAGAAATTTATGACATCGAGCTATCGTGTGCCCATTGGCTTGGCAATATACACAATGAAACTTCGAACTTCGATGTTTTGGTAACTGTGAGCGAACTTTTGGTCGGACGATTATTACGAGTTGACGGTTTGGCCAGCGTCTTTGGTCTTTAGAACTTTGGTTCGTTGTGTAAACGATGAGCTTAGCCACTGAGAAAATTCCAAAGATCGTCCATCGTTGGCAGATGGGTTGTCGCGGCTGCATTATTCCGCAACAAACGTGGGCTGAGAACGAATTCTTTTGTATATGAATAATTATGTACATGTCCACAGGCCATCAATTCTGGCACTGAGTGAAACTCAGGTAATTGATAACAAATTGTGATGCATCGGAATTTGATCTGCCTGGTTATAACTTGGTGCCAATATTTTTCCCCCGACGCGGATTTTCGTTTCAGCTTTTGCCTCAATTCAGCCAAAGTTCCAATCCAGAATTCAATTTCATTTGGCTCAAAGTAAAGGTAAAGTAAGGGCGCAACATCCACTACTGTTTTTTTTTTTTAAAGGAGCCCCCACTTAGACCATGTTTCAACTCAGGACGAGTTTGATGTACTGTCTGGTTCAATTTTGAGAATTGTCACAAAACATCGTAAAAATGAAATCCTTATTGCGGGCGATTTCAATGAACACAATTCTGGGTGGCTTCGCCATTCTGGCCAGACAACACTTGAAGGAAGGTGTGTTGAGTTATTCGCTGACTTTAATAACCTTACACAGCTTGTAAATGAGCATACACGAATACCTGACATTGCTAATCATTCCGCAAACACCCTTGACTTGTTCCTTACCTCTCGTCCTGATAAATACTCCGTCTATGTATTATCGCCTCTAGGCTCGTCAGAGCATTGTGTAATATCAGCTTATTTTCTCGTTAATAAATCACGTAGTTAGAGAAAAAACTTCGAAAAAAACAGTATGGCAATACGAGAAAACAAACTGGGACGGCTTTAACAACTTCTTTAAGAAAATACAACAACCCATAAAAATTTAAATTTTTCATGTAAATTGGGCTAATTTTTAAAAAATTTACATGGACACCACACGGGTCTCAGGCCCCGATCACTCCAACAAATTTACTAAAAGTTTTGTCCATGTGTATAAAATTTGAAGAAAATCGGGTTAATTTAAAAAAAAAAATTTATGGGGCCCCACGAACCAGGGGCCAAAATTTTTACAAAAAGTTTTGTCCACAGTGATACACATGTGTTTAAAATTTGACATGAACACATATAAGTGCGGTCTTCCAATTCTCCGGCAGCTCTTTTTGGTCCCAGATAGAGACGCAAAGATCGTATATATTTGTAGCAAGGGTAGTGTCTCCGAGCTTAATCAATTCTGCGGGGATTCCGTCGAGACCGGGTGCCTTTCCATTTTTTAATCTACAAATAGCTGCATCTACTTCCTCTACTGTGGGATATTCGACGAAGACCTCTTCACCTGGAGGAGCTATTGCTCTAATGGGGGTCACTTCGTCATTCCGATTTAGCAGATTTTGAAAGTAGGTTTGCCATGCTGAGAGAACATCAGCCACGTTTGTTCTCAGCTCTCCATTCCCGTCTTTGATGGCTGTACTTCTTGGGTGGAAGTCTTTAGTTAGATTTCTGGCGTTAGCAAAACAGTCCCTTGAGTTTCCTATTTCCGCTTGGAAGCTGATGTTTTCGATGCATGATCTCATATGATCGCGCTTCTTTTGTCGAAGGTATTTAGTTGTGGCTTTCCTAGCACGGAGATATTCTGCTAGAGTGCTTCTAGTGTTGCGAGCCAACCATTTTTCACGAAGCTTCCGTTTATTTTCGATGACCCTTCGGCACTGATCATCGAACCAATCATTGCGGGACCACGGAGGTCTTCTTCCGATGGTACTTTGCGCCGCGGTGGTAATAGCTGACTGTATAGCGCGCCATTGCTCCTGGATGTTGGGAGGAGCTTCTTCGTTGTTATTGGGCCGGTCTAAATAATTAGTGACAGCTGATTGGTAACTCTGCAGTGACGCTTGGTCTTTTAAAGCATCGATATTCCATCGAACGGTCTTTTGTGCTTGTCTGTTGAACGCAATTCAATGTTACCAGACATAAAATTTCATTTTGAAAAGAGACATGTGTGTAGGTCAATTTAGTAAGACATCTCTGTGAACTGGCCAATCCGCTTGACAGCGAACCTCCAAATTGAAAAATTTCATAAAAATTGCAAATTTTCAAACCGATGCACAAAAGACTCTTCCCCTCTGCATTGTAAAATCGAATCCTTTAGGAAGAAATTGGTGTGGGTCAATTTGGTAGGACATTTGTGCTAGCTTTTTAATCTTCTTTACAGTGAATCTCTAAATTCAAAATATCAGTAAAAGTTCAAAGGTTCACAACACTACACAAAGCTTTTTTCTCTTATTATGGAAATTCTAAGTTTATTATTTTATAGATCGATCCTTAAGTAAGACTCGAGTATAGGTTGTTCTGGTGAGACATCTTTGTGAGCTGGTTACTCTAAATTACAGTGAACCCCTAAATTCAAAATTACAAATGTTATTTTTACTAGTACATATACAGGCTGTATACATATAACATTCTGTTAATTTTGTTACTTGTTAAAAATTTCACAAGCGTCATAGCGATGATAAGTACATACAGTTAATGAATAGGTTGGGAGGCTTGGATCGGACCACGGTTTTAGAGCCAAATATGATGATGAGGATAATGAATAATTGGTTGTGAACATTTAAATCCTCTTATATAATAATTTTTTTTTATGTGATGTGGTGATGACGATGATGTATGTGATGACCCACATGTAGAAGAAAATGGTCTTTAATCATTTGTACATTTGTAAGTGTTATTAACATTACGATCAAGTTACATAACATCAAACAAAACCAACATAATGACGAGCTTGGTGACCAGCCATCCGGTCTACCAATCGAAAACCGTAGAAAGAAAAATCAGGTTCGGTGTTTTTACTACCTCCGAATTAGACATCTTCATAACCCCCTTTCCCTTAACCATTTACCCTACGTGGTTCTTATAATTTCTTCTTCCTTTCGGACTTCATTTATGAACGTGATTTACTAACCCTAAGGAGTACCGTAATATAAAAAAAAAATCTTTCAATAGAATATTGGACATTTCTTAAGGTGCTTCCATAATTTTAATACTAAGAAACGAATTTAATTTTTATGATGAACTTCCATACAAAATTTACTTTAATTTATAAGTCATTGACACAAATTATCAAGCAAAATTTTAAAAAAAAAACAACCCATAAAATTTTTCATCTAAATTCTCTAATCGCAGAAATTGATATGGGAGCCCCTCGATCCTGGGCCATTTTTTTTTATTGTAAGAGAAAATCATCGAAACAGACATTTGACATCGGATGTTAAAATTGAAAAAGCTCAGATCATTTTATTCTGAGCACTTAGAGCACGCTCATACTCTGAGCAAATAAGAAACACGAACATTTATCTTGAGAACTCTTTGACTGCTCTGAACTAATTTATGAAAACGCCAAATGACAGAATATTGTGAAAACTTGTTGTTCTATGTGTAAGTTGATATCGACAACAAAAAAAACGACATCAATAAAATACAATTCAGTAAATAAAAATGTAAGTTGAAGTAAGCATAAAACATGTATGTCTCGTTTCATTTGCTGGGTTCATTTGTGCGTAAGCTAAGATTTCTCTCTCTCTCTCCACCACCAAAACCATGCAGCGCAGCCGACTGCGCAGCAAACACCGCACACAGTCCATAAAGGGCGACGAATATCTGATGCCAGTATAGATATTTAAAAAATGTATAAGGGCCTTGCGGCCGAACCCGGGACCCGATTACTACCAAATTTTCGAAAAAGTATTGTTTTATTGGGTATACACATGTGTGTAAAATTTGAAGAAAATCGGGTAAATTTTTTTTGGGAGCCCCCGACCCCGCAGCCCGAGGGGCCACAAAATAGAAAGTGTTGTCTCCTGAAATACACATGTGTGCAAAATTTCAATAAAATCGGGCCATGGGAAGTGGGTTAAAAATTGATCGCAAGAATCCACGATTCGGGCCATGGGAAGTGGGTTAAAAATTTATCGCAAGAATCCACGACAGACGACCGACGACCGACGACCCACGGGCAAGTGAAGTTAATATAGAGAATTTAAAAAAAAGGAATCTTAAACCTGTAATGGACAAGTAATAAAGCCCAGTTAATTAGCAATATTTATTTAAGAAAAGGAATCATAAACCTCTAATTTGGAACTCATAATTCGAGTTAATTAACCAAAAAAAAAAAATAAAGAGAGGAAAATCTTGACCCCTTCTTTGGGTGCTTCTTTAAATTAATAATAATCAAATCAAATTCGCATGGTTTGCATCCAAAAAAAACAAAATGCCGGAAGACGATACAGATCCCACCTTGCTGTAGAGTACTATTCTGTTGCTCGGTGTCATCCTTGATAAAAAACTTAACTGGAATTCTCATATCAACTCTGCTACTAAACGCGCTACAAGGGCCTTATGGGCCTGCAGAAGACTTTACGGCAGAACCTGGGGCCTCAATCCTAAGATGATACACTGGATGTATACAATGACGGTGAGACCCATAATCTCGTACGCGACCGAGTTTGGTGGCCCAAGGTACTCGAAAGGACAACGGCAAACGAGCTTCAGAAGCTTTAAAGAATTGCCTGTCTAGGTATTACAGGTGCTATGCGTACCTGCCCTACGACAGCATTAGAAGCTATCGTAGGGCTTTCACATCTACAAATCTTCATTAGGAAGACGGCCGCTAGATGCGCTATAAAGCTGCAACTAGAATATAAGTTTAAACCAGGCGACCTTGAGGGACACCTGAGAATTCTCAACTCAATTCCCGAAAGAGACATGTTCTGCACAATACCTGACGTTATGGTCAGGGAGTACTGTTTCGGCAGGTTATTCGAGGTAGAAATCTTAGACCGTGCAAGCTGGTCTAATGGTGTTCCGACACTAGACGATAATGGTCTGGTTTGGTTCACTGATGGATCAAATATGGAATCTGGAGTTGGTGCTGGTGTCTTTGGACCTAATACAAAGGTCTCGATACCAATGGGAGTAAGCCCCACGGTCTTCCAGGCCGAAATCCATGCCATAGAGATCTGCGCTAGGATAAACCTCAGTAAAGGCGTTAAGGGCGCGAGAATTTATATCTATTCAGATAGCCAGGCAGCACTTAAAGCTCTGTCGTCCAAGTCAATGGACTCGTTAATAGTTAAAAGCTGCTACGATGCATTGCAATCTCTGGCCAGACACAACAGGGTTAAGCTCGGTTGGGTACCAGGTCATCGAGGTATTGCAGGCAACGAAGCCGCAGATGAACTGGCTAGGGCAGGTTCTGAAACTGCGTTCATAGGACCTGAACCCTTTTTCGGCGTCAATTGGAGTGCCGCCACTCCTGGCTCGCCTGGCTCAATGGGAAAATACCTCGGGGCTAAGGCAATCTAAACAACTGATCAGACCCTTCTCATATAAAGAAATCCTACATCTAGATAAAGGTAGCATTAGAAAACTAGTGAGTTTTCTAACTGGCCATTGTGGCCTAAGATATCATCTTAGCAAAATTGGTGTGGGCTCTGTGACAGAATGTAGGTTCTGTGCAGAGGACGAGGAGTCATCCTTACATGTTCTCTGCGAATGCCCAGCACTTATTTGGTTAAGGAGAGGCATATTCCATAAGGAAATATGCTCGGCAGCGGAGATGAAAAGCTCTACTACTAAGGACATTCTGTCTTTTATTATGAAAGTGGTATGTCTATTAGACAATTAATGCCCTATTGACACAATAGATCTTTTAGGTCGCGGTGTCAGTCGCTTGGACTAGGGTTTTTAACAAAAAAAAAAAACAAAAAAAAAACACCTCTGTATGTTTTAAGAGACAACGTCCGACAGTTTGCTGGTTAGGTAATCAATTGTTTCTGACTTTTGTTGTTCCAAGGCGGTACTTCAGGAATTCTGTGATACACGTATTATGGAATACGTGTTTGCACGTGGTAATTAAACTTTCGACTTCCGGGACTAGCTCCGCCTTACAAACTTGACGAATGATGCTAGGATTGAGACGACTCAAATCCTCGTTGCTACGCATATTAAACATGCTTTCACCGATAAGCGACCAGACCGAGCAACAATCTGAACTACTGAGCAGCAAGCTTCACTCAAGACGCGATAACTCAAATTCTCCAAAATTACTTATATCCCGAACTGTAGGTGTTTATAATATGTTTCGTTAGTAGAACGTTGAAGAATCCTCCAAGAAGGGAAATAAATGTATATAAAAATATAACACCAGCCAAGAGGCTGCTAAATACTAAAACTCTAAAACTAAAATCGAAGGCAGAAAAAAAATCTATAGTATTAATAGTAAGCTCATTCAGACTGACTTTCGACCTTTCCCTAAGACCTTTCCGAATTACTACTTTAATCCTTAACTATCTATACTAATTATGATTCCTAACTAATTCTCCTTAGTATTCTTGGGAGCGACATCCCAAGCACAAAATTTACAGCAAAAGATTATAAAGTTTATCGGAACAATGCCATTTAAAATTCCTCATAACTAAATGAACTCCAAAAGAAATGTACTCTTTCTTTTTTTTTCTTTAAAAAAATCCAAAATCAATTAACCCTCCTCCAGAAAAATCATCCAGGACGACGGCTTCGGTACTGTTCCACAATAAGACAAGCAAAAATTTTACGCAACGAAAGCAATAACAACAAAAGATTAGGATACAACTTAGGACTTAGGATGTGTATTTTTTTTTAAAGCAACATATGATGCACCATCGAAGAATAGGGTACACCCGGTAATCATTATTTAACTAAGGAAGGAGCAAAATGTTGGAGGATTGCAATGCCTCGAAATGAACCGAAGGACTCTTGGTCAGTACATCCATACTAGAGGATGTCCGCAATTCCGAAAGGATCAGTTCACTCTAATGACCTAGCGAAACTTGTAGATATATATATAGTGGTTGGGTGCGGTAACTACCTAGGCAGCCTTCCTAAGCAGGAACCAGAGTCAGGTATTCAATAGCATAATGCTTCCAAATGACCTGCAATTCTCGAGCACTTGCTCAGGCACTGCACCGAAAAAGCGAAATAATGTCCTTCAGACAAAAGATAACAAAAGTAAGAGTTAAATTCGAAATTAATTAAAATCGAGCGAAACAGAAATTTAAGATATATGTCAGGTGAAATTATTTGGGTCTGCAACGAACACAAGATGAACATGGATCTCCTGGTCAGTACATCCGCAAACGAGCCAGATGTCTGCAATACCAAAAAATTCCATTTCACCTCCTTGAACGCAGCAGTTCTCCAAACTATAGAAAAGGGATTTAGTGTGAATAGTCAAAGTCTTGGTCTTATTTTTCCAAGCGGTGATCAAAGGTCAGGTATCCGCCTAAAATGTTGGCTTCGAACTACCGCTCCGTTGACGCACACCGGAACAAAATAACCCATGCAGATTTATAAATTAATCTATAGGAAAACAAAAATGCAAAAAAAAATTGTGAGGGACCCAAGCAAATCTTGAACTAGCCAAGATTTCCTCGTGCCCCACGTTGGGCGCCAAAATTTAATGTAATGGTTGTCTTTGGGGTCGGACAGTATGGCCCAATAATAAGTCCAGTCATACCTGTCCCTGGGAGACACCAACCTTCTGGTTCGCATGCGCTCGTACGGCCTAGCTCGTCGGCATTTTGGGGGGGGGGGGCCTTGGTCGGTAAGTGACCTTCGTTCCATTGTATATAAATTAAATTCGCATGCTATATAAAAATGAAAAAAGTATAGAGTGAAGAGAGGAAAAAACAAAAGGATACCCACAACAAGCTCAAATAGATCACCACCCAAAGGGGGTGTGTTGTTAGGAACCCTTAGGCTGCGAAGGGGCTACTTATCCTAATGTGGGTAGTCGGAACGGTGTACCATGGTCTACTCAGCAGACCCCGTTCCTATTCTATACCCACCCTTCCGTTGGGCCTCGATGTAATTGGGCCCCCTAGCTGGGGTTAATCCCCTGTCGTCGCCGCTGGATTAACTTTCATTTTCTTGTATACATTTTATTCAGTTCATTTATTATATAGACTATATTTAGAATCATCTTATTCTAATAGATATATTTGCACATGTATATATACATTAATTTACATATTAAAAGGGGATTTCCCTTCAACGGGGTATCAATTTTTAATTTAATACCCTAAATAGATATACACAAATAATTTTATTAACCAATTTACAAAAAAAATAAGAAAGTCCTTAGTTTGGAAGAAGAACTATAACTACCGATGGGGTCTATCGAGAATTCCTTTCGGGAGAACAAGAAACAACGGAAAGTTAACGCGTTTGTAAAAACAAATGGTTACGCTACTGGCCATATTCGAGGACCAGTGGTGCTTAAAGTGATAAGTCGTTTACCTCAAGAAATTTAACTTTGATATGCAAATTTATATCGTATAACAGTTATTAAATCAAGGTACTTACTTGGAGTCGGCAACTTGAAGGCGTGCTAGCATTCCTTCCTGTGGGCAATTTTAAGAAAGCATTAACGTTGTTACGCACAGGTCCCAGTGCTTTCCCGTAGGAGAAGAGGGAGTGTGCGGGCAAGTTTGAATATTAAATTAAACACAAGAAGTTTTTGTTTTATATATTTTATTATAATATCGTATTTTTGTGTTCTTGATGATGTGTTTAAATTTCAACTGCCGCCCTTAGTAATCGCAGCAGTGGTCTTTTATAATATTTTGGATGGATCGACCAACCAATATGATTGGTTGGTTGCGATCCACCAATGGAACGACAGCATCGTGTGCATGAACAAGGGTTCAATACACAAATACAAGTGCAAGCATAGAACACACACCGTCGACCTGCGACATCTATTTTCCTTCTGCAGTCGAGCCACTAAACGGTCGCCTTAGAATTGCCCTCCTGCTGATATTACTATTTCGAAATATCTGCATGTGCACCAACTGTTTCTCGGTATCGTATCGGCATTTATGAGCTGCATGCTGTGCTTGAAACTCGAGATGCATAAAGGATCACAGTGCCTTTATCGTATCTCGATCGGTTTCTTATTACAAACACCAGCCATCCGTACGTACTCTGCAGATTAGTGGTGGATGTGAATTCGGAAATTCGGTACACGAATGTACTGGCAAGGTGACAGGCTGTGCCGATCATAAAATAAGTAATTTATGAAAAGCAGATGTGGGTGGAGTGCAGCGAGTGTGTGGTCAGGGATCGAATAGTTGTGCCGGTCACAACATCCCTTACCCCTACGAATAAGAAAATTCTTTACCAGGAGTAGGTAAAAATTTTCGTTAAACGGGAATGAACTTGCCGCGGTGATTTGTCGTTAACAGAATACCAGAAAAAACCACTGATTTGAAAATGTAGAAATGGGTTAAATGCACAAAATTCTTACAATAAATAATTGCAATAATTTTATTTTCTTCTTTTTTTTTTCAAAGCTTCAAAAATTTTTTTTTTATAAGTGAATGTAGTAATATTATATTATTATGTTTAAAATAGGTAATATATAATATGATAGTATTAAAATATAGATAATAAAGGTTAAAAAAATACCAATTAATTGTTTTTTTTTTTTTTTTTTTTTAAGATGAAATCACATATGTATGACAAAAATGAATATATATTTGTAGTTTTATCATATAATTACGATTATAAAGGGTTTTTCTCGTTAAATTTTTAACACGAATTTTAACTCATAACTCTCAATTGTTTTCAATTCATCAATTCTTTTAGATAATTTGTTTAGTTCGTAAGGTGCAGAATTTCTTATTAGTACTGTTTTTTCTTGACTATTAGGAGTGATTATTTTATTAGTAGGAATGAAACTAGAAATATTAAGGGAGGGTATAAAGAAATTGTTTATAATGTTTGATCTAGTGTTGTGGCTTTTAATGGTGAAATATTTAGCTCTAATATAACATTTGTTATTTGTTTTTAAAATTCCAGCGTTTGCTAAAGTATAGGCGTGTATTTTGTTTGAGCAATTTTCATCAATATTACACTCGTATAGAGTGGAATAAAGCCAAGTGTTTTGCTGTTGAAGTTGAATCCAAATTATAGATACATTCGTTATTCTTATGTCACATGAACTCGGCAGTGTTTTTGCTCCTCGTAGAAGTTTGAGTTCACACGGTTCGCTAGAGGGACTAATGGTAAAAAGCGGGTGTTCCATCAGACATGTGTACATATTATGGTTTTGGACTGTGCATTTGTGAACTTCGTTTTCAGACATATCGTAATGATGTTCTCAATCATAATCTATGGCAAGGTGTAAAATTTTTTCGCTGTATAAATACCAACTTTGCAGCATGTGCCGAAGGTAAAGGAATAAATAAATAAATAAAGAATTGTGAATTTTTAATCGAGAAAGTGCTTAAGATGGTTATTGTGAACAAGCCTTGTTTTATTTTTGATTCTGATAACACTGTTTTCGTTTGATAGAAATTTTGTTACTTCGTATGGTCCTTCCCATAATGAAGACAGCTTATTTTTTCGAGTGTAGGTTACATAAAAGTACTCTATCACCTACATTGAACTGTTTTGACACAGTTGATTTGTCATAATATTTTTTAGCGTTGTCTTTCCTTGTAATAATTTCTTCCCTGGCTATTTGATAACCGTGTTGAAGTCGTGCTTTTATCCGAGTCCTCCGAGTGGTGAGTCATGATATTGTATTAAAATCTCTAAAATGTCTTTTTCGTCATGTAAATGTATTTTGTCATCAATATAAAGACAAATGTCAGCAGTTTTATTGGAATTTACTTCTTCTAATAAACGTTTAAACTCGTTTTTGACCTCAAATTTAAGTTTTGTATTGAATACCCGATTTTACGATAGTTTTTAGTATGGGCAAGGTAGTGCAATAAAATTCCTTTTTCCCATTTGAGAAGATTTCTATTTGTCCTTTGCCTGGTTTAATAAACTTTTGATTGAGGGTTTTAAGAATAAATTCATCAGGTGAGGATACTAAAGGTATAATTGTTACTTTTGCTTCTAGGTTGTTGTTGGCGAAAATCTACCTTTCTTTTTTCTATTACACTCAAATTTTGATTATTTTCGCTGGTTTCGAGGTTATTTCTACAATTGTTATACTCGTTGAACTGTTCCGAAAGAATTCGTTGCTTTTTCGCATGAGATCTGGTTTAAACCATCACATTATTGTGTTCTTTGTAGGGGAATGGGGTTTCTGTTAGCTGTTCACTCCTAGGTTTTAGGGTCACAGTTCGCTGCTCAGAAACAATTGCGTCGTATGAAGTTGTGTTATGGTTATCATTTTTATTAGGATTTTGATTTCCAAAAGCGGTTTTATTCTTATTTTTTAAGGATGTAGATCGTTGATCGTAAGCTATAGTATCTTGATGGTTGTGGCATTCGTCTACTTTTGACCTTTTATATTACACGTAGGTAGTACCCTTTTATTAGGTAAGAATTTTACTTCATTATTTTGAAATTTTTTAGTTTGATTTGTACCTGTATCTATATTTGATGGAGTTTTGTTTTTTATTATTTTAAAAAAATGGCGTCATTTTTTAAATTAAAGCTTAAATTTTGTTTGGAAGATTCAATTTTACACCCATATTTAGTTAAAAAATCATTTCCTAATATACCATCGTAATGTAAATGAACATTTTTGTTTAAAACATGGAAAGTGTGCTTAAAAGAAATAAATTCTGCATCTGAATCGAATTCTATTGAACCCACAATTGTGCCAAGAGTGTCCGTACGATCACCGGCAATCGTTGATATTGTACACTTGGGTATTTTCTGTGAATTTTCAAGCAGATTTGTAAAAATTTAAAGGACTAACCTGAGCGCCTGTATCTATTAATAAATTTAGATATCTTTTCTCAGATAGACTAAATTGAATTTTTATGATAGGTTCTTTGTATTGCGCACAAAATGAAATATCGAGTCTAGTTGGTGTTTGTGGATTACGGCAGTCGTTTTGATTTGGGAAAGATTGCGAGTTGCAAATGCAATGTTGTTCTGTTACAACATATCTTAAATTGTGATTATTGTTATTTAATCTATTTTCGCGGAAAGGATTAAATTGTTGTGACTGAGATGTGCGGGAAGTTTGATCTTGTGGTCGCGGATTCCTTTGTACCTCGTTTCTTTGCCGCGTCCAGCATTCTTGATATGAGTGATTAGACTTATTGCAGTAACTACAAATTAAACGCTGTACCTCTTTTTTTATATTCTTCGGGATAAAATTTGGGAAACTTTTGTTTCGAAAACAAATTGCAGACGTATGACCTGCCTTTTTGCAAGTATTGTAGAATATGTGTTTATTTGACTGTGTGTAACATCCAGTCGTCCTAAAAGTTTGTCTCGCTGAATTCAAACGCAGAGATTGCTCTTGGGCGTAGTGCGTGGCCTATTTCATATCCCTTATTGCTCGTGCCTTTACGAGAATTTTAAGGTCGTGATTTACTAATCCATCCTCAAATGCGTTGATTACCAGTCGTTCGTTTTCAGCAACTAGGAATTTTCTTACGTTTTCATCGGCTATTTGGGAGTAGGTTGAGGTATTTAGCGCGTTGAATAGAACAATTAGTCTTTCACTAAATTCTTGGACTGTTTCTCTGCTAGTTTGCTTAGCTTGAGAAATTTCTCCTTGGATTGAACTTCGAGAGCGATCATCTTTAAAATGGCTCTCTAATTCTTTCGCTAATTCCGACCATGTGGTTACATTTCGATATTGAATAATATCGAATGCTTTCCCATGTAATTTTGTTTTTGCAATTTCCAGAAATAGTTGCGTTTCCACTTCGGACTTTGTATGCGCAACATGATACATATTTATTTAATTTACCCGGAGTTCCGTCAAATTTTGGTATTAAATTATATGCATCTGACATGGTAATTGTAACTTCCATTGTAGGAGTTTTAGGATTCGGAAAAGGACAATACTGGAAGGGTAACTCTTTGAACAGTGCAACTGTCCTAAAACGACTTCGCGTAAAAATTTTAAAAAAAATTCTTAAACTTTCGTCCGAGAGCGAAACTTACGCGAACGAGAATAACCCTTTAAATTTTACGAGGTACTGTATACGAGAATATGGCTTTTTTTAAAATTATATATACAAATATTAATATATTAAAATATAAAATATAAGGAAAAAATTTTTTTATTTTTTTTATTTTTTATTTTTTTTTAAATTAATTTTTTGTATTTACCCTGTTTTTTATTTTTAAAAAACCCTTGTTTTTTCTTATGATGCTGAGGCTGTTAATGCTTGTTTGATTGTGGTGGTTCTGATCCGCCCCCTAGTTTGGCGGGTTCTTTTTTTTTTTGATGAATTTTTAAAAAAAAATTTCTGCCGTCGTTGTTGGTGTTGGGGACGCCGCTGCCGTCGTTGATGGTGTTGCTGATGCTGGTGCCAGGTAGGCTTCGCGCCCTAAAGTTGATATTACGGCCTGGTCTTTTTTGAATCACTGCCCAAACTTTGCCTCCGGCGTCCACTTGAGAGTTCGCCAGGTCTTCTGCACTTTTTTAGCACTTTTTTTGTATACCCTGTGTGACGCTTTATAAGGATTACACTTTCACTTTATGTTATCACTTATTTGTTTTTTTTTTAAATTCCCCTGTTGTGGCCGGGGTTTTACGCCTTATCCTTTTTTTTGTTGTATTTTATTATTTAATTAATTTTTTTTTATTATTTGGTGTGATCCCACCGCTGCCACCAATTTTGCAACGTACTGTCCCCGTGCTTTCGCGTGCGAGAGGAGGGAGTGTGCGGGCAAGTTTGAATATTAAATCAAACACAAGAAGTTTTTGTTTTATATATTTTATTATAATATCGTATTTTTGTGTGCTTGGTGATGTTTGAAATTCAACTGCCGCCCTTAATAATCGCAGCAGTGGTCTTTTATAATATTTTGGATGGATCGACCAACCAATATGATTGGTTGGTTGCGATCCACCAATGGAACGACAGCATCGGGTGCATGAACAAGGGTTCAATACACAAATACAAGTGCAAGCAATGAACACACACGGTCGACCTGCGTCAACTATTTCCCTTCTGCAGTCGAGCCACTTAACGGTCGCATTAGAATTGCCCTCCAGATGATATTACTATTTCGTAATATCTGCATGTGCACCAACTGTTTCTCGGTATCGTATCGGCATTTATGAGCTGCATGCTGTGCTTGAAACTCGAGTGCCTTTATCGTATCTCGATCAGTTTCTTATTACAAACACCAGCCATCCGTACGTTCTCTGCAGATTTGTGGTGGATGTGCTATGACCAGCCATCCGGTCTACCAATCGAAAACCGTAGAAAAAAAAATCAGGTTCAGTGTTTTCACTGCCTCCGAATTAGACATCTTCATAACCCCCTTTCCCTTAACCATTTACCCTACGTGGTTCTTATAATTTCTTCTTCCTTTCGGACTTCATTTATGAATGTGATTTACTAGCCCTAAGGAGTACCGTAATATAAAAAAAGTCTTTCAATAGAATATTGAACATTTCTTAAGGTGCTTCCATAATTTTAATACTAAGAAACGAATTAAATTTTTATGATGAACTTCCATACAAAATTTACTTTAATTTCTAATTCACTGACACAAATTACCAAGCAAAAATTAAAAAAAAAAACGAATCTTGAACCTTCCATTGACAATTAAATTAAACTAAGTTAATAAGGAATAATTTAATAAAAAGAGGAATCTTAGTCATTTAAAGGACAATTAATTAAACCCAGTTAATTAGCGATATTTATATAAAAAAAGGAATCTTAAACCTGTAATGGACAAGTAATAAAGCCCAGTTAATTAACAATATTTATTGAAAAAAAGGAATCTTAATATTTAATAAACGATTTAAATTCAGAAGTTTTTGATTCTTTTTGAAGTGTTTTTAAGGTCTTTTGGTTGTCTTTTGGGTCTTTGGGGGTTCTTTGGGAGATATTTTGGGGTATTTTGGGGATCTTTTGAGGGTCTTTTGGGTGTCTTTTGGTTGAGTTTTGGGTGGTACTTTGCAGTTTCTTTTAAATTGAAATATACTTATTCTCTTAAAAGAAGTATATACTCTTATATGAGACTTAAAAATATCACATAAATTAAAAAAACAACGCTAAGCATTTGATGTTCCTCTATGTTCTTTTAAAACTAAAATGCTTACCGTGGTTCTTTTAATTTGTGTGTTTTTAAATTCTCTATATTAACTTCACGTGCCCGTGGCTGGCTGGCTGGTGGGCAGAATCTTGTGATAAATTTTTAACACACTTCCTAAAGTCCGATTTTATTCAAACTTTGCCGCATGTGTGTTTCCCTGATACAATAAACTGCGATTTACAAAATCCTCCAGGAATAGCACCCTTATTAAACCGAAATGTAATTTTCTTAATTCCTCAAGGCACTCCCTCGTTCATGCCACCCGGCTGTGGAACTCGTTGCCGCCTTCTCTAAAATTAATAGCTAACGTATCGCGCTTCCGGAGGGCTATCTACGATCATTATAATTTGCAATAATACTCCCATCAACCCTGCTTGCTATTACTCCATCCTTTACTTTCCTTCTTTTTACTTTTGTTCCTATACTTTCTTTACTTTAGTTTGTTTTCAACCTTTACATCTCTCTACTTTATCGAGTATTATTTTTTTAAGTTTGTTATGCTTATATCACAGTTTTATACTTGTATTTATTAGATAAACAATTGTGTGCACTATAAGACTCAGTCTTTTGTACTTATACTTATAAGATTATAAATAAATGAAATGAAATGAAATGAAATGAAATGAACTTCGCGTGCCAGTGCCTGGATGGCTGGCTGGCTGGCGGACTGGCATACCAAATCTTGCGATCAAGTTTTAACTCGGTTCCTAAAGCCCGATTTTATTGAAACTTTGCACACATGTGTATCTCCCACGGCAACACTTTCTATTAATATTTACGGCCCCTCGGGCCTCGGGGTCGGGGGGCTCCCATACAACTATTTTAAAAAAGGTTCCCGATTTGTTTCATATTTTATACGCATGTGTATCTCCGATGGACAACACACTTTTGTAAAAATTTGGAAATGATCGACATAAAGACAGAATTTTTTTTATTTTCGCTTATTCTGATTCAGGAGATACGGTAATGGCTGAATCCGCAAAAATTCCTGCCTTGTTCAGGACCTTGATGATAAGCGAGCCTTTGGTTTCAATGGAATGCAACATCCCCGTGGTTTGCCTATTCAGCTATGTCAAAAGGACCTTCGTGTTGAATATGTGTTTTATTTCAGCCTATCACTCCATTGTAGTTAATTTTTTTAACCTTGTCTTAAATATTAGAAGTTTCATGAAGCTGCACAGTCTAAACGACAGTAAGTCTTCTTTTTTGTTTTAAAAATACAGCATGGGTCTGAGTTTTTATGAATCTTTGACTATGGCATATTAAAAGAGAGTTGAAAAAACACTGGTGAAACTTCCACCCATTATATTTATCTACAATTTTATTTTTCGGACAACGTGACTGCTTGTAATGATTGCCGCTAATTCCGGCAAACTCTAACCTTGGTGCAACCACCATGTAAATACAATCACATAACTAAATTAACGAACGTGCTTTAATAAAAATGCGATAAATCTAATAATTCTCCGTAAGACTACACACTCACACGCGGCTTAAAGGTCAGAATGCTTTTTGCTAAGCACCCAAGTCTCAGATCCATATGTGAGCACTGGTATAACCATTTATTGTTTTATACACCAGCAGCTTGAATGTTAAGTTCATAGATTTAAAAAATCTTGTCAGGCTAAAGTAGGCTTTGTTGTCTTTAAGCAACTGTATTTCTAGTTCCATGCTGTTATCGGCTGCAACAGTTGAACTGATATACTTAAAGGATTGCACTAATTCAAATTTAATTTAAGGACCAATGTTAGATCTTCTGCTCGAAGACGTGGCTACCATATACTTTGTTTTGCTCTCATTTCTCATTTATGTGCAGGTTCGATCTGAAGGAGAGCTTCCTTCACAGCTCTTGAGTTTCTACCAATGATGTCAATATCGTCTCCGTAAGCCAGTATCTAAATGGACTAATAGAATATTGTTCCTTTCACCGTTATATAGAAGTCTATATATCGATAACGGTGGATATCAATCAGCAATCTCTTGGATTGCTGTAATGTCAGCATTATGAATATTTCCGGTGACAATACTTTCTATAAAAATTTCAGAAAGATCGGGCTGCGGGATCGGGGGGCTCTCATACAAATTTTTCATATTTTTTCAGATCATATCATACTATAATGACTGTGTTCTGTGTGCGCTGATGAGTGACGCGTGTAGACAGCGCTGCTCGAATTTACGATTGGGGTTGTTTTGTTGTCGCGTTGCAACAGAGAGCAGATACCAGAGTGTATAGAGACTTTGTGTTTTGCACAACATTACGAGTATATGAAAAATTGGTTACGCACTCAACTGCTTTACAGCTTAACTCAACTCAAAAGAAATAATTTTAGTGGTACTTCGAACGTCGTTGTGTGCACGTCGTACCAACCGTGCGCTGTGGCTGCTATGTTTTCACCACCAAATAGGGAATTCACCACAAAATCTAATCTCCGATCAGAGAATTTACAAGTAAAATTTAAATTTTTAAATTAGCTTGCCCATGGCACGGCTGTCTGTCGGTCGGTCGGTCTGTTTGTCGTGGAATTTTCCGATTACTTTTTAACCCACTTTTCACAGTCCGATCTTATTGATTTTGCAGACATGTGTATTTCCGGAGACAAAACATTCTTTTAAAATTCGGGGTGCCCATATAAAATTTTTAAAAATTAACCCGATTTTCTTCAAATTTTATACATATGTGCATCTTCGATGGACAACACTTTTTGTAAAAATTTTGGATACCCCGGGCCCCAGGGTCGTGGGGCCCCAAAAACTTTTTTAAAAAATTAACCCGATTTTTTTTAAATTTTATATACGTTTGTATAGACAACACTTTTTGTAAAAAATTTTTCGATTTTCTTCAAATTTTAAACATATGTTTATCCCGATGGACAAAAGATTTTGTAAAATTTTTTGAGCGAATGGGCCCTGAGACCCGGGGACGGGACCATCAATTTTTTTAAAATTTGTCCGATTTACTTTATATTTTAAACATATGTGTATCTCCGTGGAAAAACGATCATGAAACTAAAACGACGCGAGTCCAAATGCTTTAATGAATGAATCATGGCCAAGGAAAACTACAAAAAAACCTTGACCGAGAAAATATTACAAAAAAAAAAAAAAACATACATTAGCCTTCAAAATTCTTGGAAACTCCATTGAAAAATTCGGTCTTGCTGGAACTAGCTGACTTCTTTCTTGAAGGCCAACAACTCGATAGTGAATTGTACCGGATTCGTTTGTAGTACCAGGCCTTACAAACGAAAAAGGCACGCAAAACTATCGAGCCGATAAGCTCCAACGCCAAACATTGCAAGGATGATCGAAAAAGCTAGACTCAAATTGAGCCTTGCGTCAACTTTACTGCTGATTGCTGACCGCCTTTTTTTTTCTCTAATATATGATAAATATAATAACAGACAAACAATCGAGTTTCCAGTGAGTCCAAATACATGCGTCACTCGCGCCGCACACGCTACATGCGGGCTTTCAGAAATATTCCATGAGGCGCACAAAATTTCAGCTTTCTATGCCGTTCAAATTTTGGAAATTAAATAAAAGGTTGGTCAAAGAAGTTGGGAAACCAACCTTTAAACGCGTCACATGAGCCACACGCGATATGCCACTCGCTTCCCACACAGGCGCTCAGAAATATTTAAAGAAATGCACAAACAGGCATTTCTGCATTTAATTAATTACTTTAAATCAGTGCAGATCCACGCAATACCACAAACATATACCTACACTTATATGACCTACATAAAGTGACGCTTAATCGGTAACGGTACCTCAAATTTTACATCAAAAATATAATTTTAACTAAATCATTTCCAGATGTGAAGAATCTAATGAATTAAGGGAAAACATTTCTAGTGATGAGCCAACGCAAGAAGAGTTTTATGACCTAAGAATCTTGATAGTATTGTTACGAAATTCAGGCTTTCGAGTTCGTAAAGGATTTTGAAATTATAAAACACAACACAAGTTAATTAATTTACAAATAACAATTTTAAGGAACAACAATAAAATTAACACAAGTTCACAATTTATAATGGTGATTACTTTAAATGTACACAAGAACACTTATTATACTAGTAGTACTTCACAATAATTCTTTATGTTATAGCTTTATTACTTTACAAGAACTTTTACAACTGCACTGGTTAAATTCAAAACAACTAATAATCTTTCTTCGGCTTAACGCCTCTATTTATAATCAATTAAAAACTAGACAGAAATATCGAGAATATACCAGAAAACTGTACCCTTATTCCCTTATTTACAACTAACGATACTTATATGTAATGAGTCATCTTCTAAAAATAGACAACATGTTCAATCATGTTCTTCTACAAAAACCGGGCAAACCACACAAACCGGTTTGACTACTTGTTTGACCAGTACACAATGATTCAAACATGCCGGCGGTTACATTTCAAATAATCTAATACTGTTAGCGCCTAAAAGTATGCAATTGAAAGTGCTTATTTTTAGTATGCAGTATTTACATTGGGATTTATCTTAGGATTCTAATTCTATTATATGCGCTACTAACTACTTTTCGTAACATTACCCCCACCTTAATTCTGTTCGTCCCGAACAGATTCAGCGCTCCTTCTGTTGTTGTACCTTGTCAATCTGTCAATGTGAACAACTTTCATTTTACATCTGGGGCTTTGTTGAATCCGATATACGACATCATTAATCCTCTTAATGATCTTATATGGTCCTTCCCAACTCTGCTGTAGTTTCGGAAATTTACCTTTTCTTCTCTTGGGATTGTAAAGCCAGACCAAATCTCCTTCCTGAAATCCACACCAGTTTGATCGCAGGTCATATCGCGTTTTCATCCGGTTGCTGGCATCCACTATGTTGCTCCTTACTGCAGCATGAACAGCGGTCATCCTCTGCCTTAGATCACTAACGTAGTTCTCCTTTGTTGTCGGCTGTACTGGTGGTGATCCAAATTTGATGTCGCATGGTAGACGAAGTTCTCTGCCAAAAACAATCATTGCTGGAGAGTTTTTAGTTGTGTTGTGGACAGCACTACGATAACCCATCATAAACAACGGTATACAACGATCCCATTCATCTTGGTTGGCATTAACTTCTTTTCGCAGATGCTCTTCCTGTTGAACCTTTCGACCATTCCGTCTGATTGTGGATGTAACGGAGTAGTCCTCGTTTTCTTGATGTTGAGTACTTGGCACAGCTCTTGAAAGACTAGCGATTCAAAGTTCCGCCCTTGATCGGAATGTAATTCCAGTGGTACTCCAAATCTGCAGATCCAATTGTCCACGAATGCCCTAGCCACCGTGCTAGCTTCCTGGTTTGCGATGGGATACGCTTCTGCCCATTTACTGAAGTAATCAATGCACACGAGTATATAGCGATTACCATCTCTTGTTTCTGGGAATGGACCAGCTATGTCCATTGCCACCCACTCAAATGGTGTGCCACATTGTACTGTTGCATTTTTCCTCTAGTTTTTGGTTGCGGTCCTTTGCTTGCGGCTCATGTATCTCACGTTCGGCACCAGGCTTCCACATCTCTTCGGCAATTGACCCAAGAGAAGCGGTTCCTTACTTTATCTAGCGTCTTATTAACGCCAAAATGCGCTTCTGATGTACCACTATGTAATTCTTGCAGAACTTCTTTGACTCGATTCGTAGGTAGCACAATCTGTGATTTTGTGCTTTGACCATCAGCCGATTCCCATTGCCTTACCAGTAGTCCATCTTCCAATCTCAAGGATTGCCATTGAGCCCAGTAACTTTTTACTGTAGGACTTGCTGTTGCAATCTCGTGCAACTCCGGTCTTTCACCTTGCTCCATCCATTGAAATATTGGAGCAATCGAATCATCGCGCACTTGTTCTTCCCTTAGCTGCTCCTTTGTCCAGCGATCTTCTACTTGTAGTCTTATTTGTGCAACTACTTCAGAGCACTTCTTGTTTTCTTGCCTTGTGCAGTATTTGCATTGGTGTGCAGAAGGTCTTCTGGATAGCCCGTCGGCATTATTGTGCAGCATTCCTTTTCGATGCTCTGTTCTGAATAAATATGCCTGGAGTCGTTCGATCCATCTGACCACTTGACCTTCAGGTTC
Organism: Nephrocerus scutellatus; assembly: GCA_947095585.1. Taxonomy (NCBI): domain Eukaryota; kingdom Metazoa; phylum Arthropoda; class Insecta; order Diptera; family Pipunculidae; genus Nephrocerus; species Nephrocerus scutellatus. The sequence goes on from OX352763.1 coordinate 92,309,566, forward strand.
CCTGAACTAAATTAACCACTTGAGTGCTGCATTGTCATTTCGAAAAAGAAATTCTTGCCCATATAGGTACTGTGGAAGTGTTTGACGCTATCGACAACAGCTAGCAATTCCCTTCGCGTCACGCAGTAGATTTTTTCGGGCTTAGACGGCTGTAGTACGCTATAACACGCTCCTTTCCTTCTTGACTCTGCGATAGAACCGCTCCTATTCCCGCATTGCTCGCATCAGTGTCCAGAATGAAGAGTTCTCCTGCTTGTGGATACGCCAGAATTGGAGAACTACACAGCTTTCCCTTCAGCAATTCGAATGATTTTTGGTGCTCACTCGACCATTGGAAATTTTGATTCTTCTCAGTAAGACGATGAAGACTTCGTGCAACATCTGCGAAGTTAGGCACAAACCGTCGATAGTAGGAGCATAGCCCAAGAAAACTTCGCAGCTCATGTAAATTCTTTGGTACCGGCCATTCGTTAACAGCTTCGAATTTCTTGGGATGGCCCAAATAATTCACTTCATTTTTGAAAAGGCTACATTTTGGCGGACTCAACTTCAATCCTGCAGCTTTAATTGTTTCCAGAACTTGCCGAAGATTATTCACGTGTTCATTGAATGTGTGACCAAAAACAATGATGTCATCCAAATAGACCAGACATGTCTTCCACCTAAGGCCTCGCAAAACATGTTCCATCAACCGCTCTAACGTAGCAGAAGCGTTGCATAAACCAAACCGCATTACAGAAAATTTATACAAGTCGTTTCCCGCAGTAATTGCTGTCTTCTCCTTGTCGTCGTCGTGAAATACTACCTGCCAGTATCCGCTTTTCAGATCCAATGTACTGAAGATTCTGGCTCCGGATAAGGTGTCCAATGTGTCATCTATACGCGGTAATGGATAACTATCCTTCTTGGTAACATCCATCAGTTTCCGATAGTCCACACAAAATCTCGTTGAACCATATTTCTTTTGGACAAGTACCACAGGTGAACTCCATGGGCTTTTGGACTTCTCTACGATTCCATCTCGTTCCATCTTCTTAACCAGTGTTTCTGCCTCTTGTTGTATAGCAAGTGGCAATCGTATTGGCGCCTGTCGAATTGGATCAGCATTTCCTGTATCGATTCGATGTCGCACTATATTGGTTTTACGCATGTCGATGTCGCTGACAGCAAAAACGTCGGCAAATTGCTCTAGCGCCTTTTCTGCTGCTTGTCGCTGTGCTGCTGGGAGATGTTTACATAGAGAATGAATTATCTGCTTTCTTTCCAGATCAAGTGGCGAATTCTTTACTTTTACAGGCTGACAGTTTGCGATACAGCTTACTCACTGAGTCTTGCCAATGACTGTTCCATGTTTTATCACTTTCGGTTATGGGCTAACATCCATTATTTTCACTGGTAACTTGGGCTGGAGTTTTACTAGAGTTCTTCCGCATAGCAATCCGTTCTTGTTATAATTGGTTGGCTCCACTATTCCTACTCTACTGTCCTCAGGACCATCGTTCACCTTGCCATGGTGATTTTTTCGCACATCGGTGGTAACTCCATTTTTTCTTCAGCAATGACTTTTAGCCTACCACTCTGGTTGTCATTTATTTGCAATTGTACTTCCACATTATGCAATTTTAACACGTGGTTCTTTATATCAAGGGACATCTCGTGCTCTGTCATGAAATCAAGCCCAATATGCATTCATCTGTAATTCTGGCAACAATAAACTGATGAGAAAATCGTATTCCTCCAAACATGACACTACAGGAGCATTCTCCTTTAATTGCTGCAACACCCGTCGATGTCCTCAAATTATAACGAACAACTTTTTCCACTTGACCTTTATACACTGCTTTGGGATTTACAACTGATTTGGAAGCTCCTTTGGACTCTTGATTATTTCCTGCAGTACTTAGACCTCGCCTTCCAAGCTCTTCTTTAAGCTCCTGGGAACTATAGGACTTAATGTTCACTGCACTTTCCATTTTATTGTTTAATGTTATCAGTTTGTAAAATCACCAATTAATTTATTTATTGTTCACGGTTACAACTAACGATACTTATATGCAATGAGTAATTTTCTAAAAATAGACAACATATTCAATCATGTTCTTTTACAAAAACCAGGCAAACCGCACAAACCGGTTTGACTACTTGTTTGACCAGTACACAATGATTCAAACTTGCCGGCGGTTACATTTAAAATTTCAAATAATCTAATACTGTTAGCGCCTAAAAGTATGCAATTGAAAGTGCTTATTTTTAGTATGCAGTATTTACATTGGGATTTATCTTAGGATTCTAATTCTATTATATGCGCTACTAACTACTTTTCGTAACAGTATTGATAAGTAATAAAAACTCAAACCTCATTTTTTCGCATTTATCGCCTGTAAAACAACAACCCATAAAAATTTAAATTGTTCATGTAAATTCTCTAATAGGAAATGGCTATGTGTTAAAATTTGAAGAAAATCGGGCTAATTTTTAAAAAATTTACATGGACACCACACGGGTCTCAAGGCTCTATCACTCCAACAAATTTACAAAAAGTTTTGTCCATCAGTGATACACAAGTGTTTAAAATTTGAAGAAAATCGGGTTAATTTTTTTGAAATTTTTTTAAAAAAATTTTGGGGCCCAATGACCCTGGGGTCCGGGGGTCTACAAATTTTTTACAAAAGGTGTTATCCATCAGATTTACACACGTATATAAAGTTTGAAGAAAATCGGGTTAGGTTTTTTAAAAAATTTGTTGGGGCCCCATGACCCTGCGGCCTGGGGTCTCCAAATTTTTTACAAAAAGTGTTGTCTATCGGAGATACACGCGTACATAAAATTTGAAGAAAATCGGTTTAATTTTTTTAAACAAAATTTTATGGGGCCGCACGAACCCGGGCCCACGGTCTCCAAAATTTTTATAAAAATTGTTGTCCATCCGAGATAGACATGTGTATGAAATTTGAAGAAAATCGAGTAAAATTTTGTAAAATTTTTGTATGGGAGCCCCTCGACCCGGGCCTCAAATTTCAATAAAAAGTATTGTCTCCGGAAATACACATGTGTACAAAATTTCAATAAAATTGGGCTTTGGGAAGTGGGTAAAAATTGATCGCAAGATTCCACGACAGACGACCGACTGCCGTGCCACGGGCAAGTGAAGTTAATATAGAGAATTTAACAAGATAAAAGGTTAAAGACTGCATCAAATTATTTGTTCCACAACATCCACAATTGACCATGAATCGAACTCAAAATACTAGTATAACCTGCAAAACTACAGCAATAATATTTACATTTTCAAAAAAAAACGCTTAGCAATCAAAGCTGCCGTTCGTTATTTTGAGCGCTACATACATACATACACATAGACAATAAAAATTATATTACCGCGTTATGACTACTACTATTCTTCATAATGTTTGGTAACCTCTTACAATAATTTTTGTTTTGGCTAACGTATATAAAACAGTTGATGCTAAAAAACCTTGTGTACATTTTTTAACTGTATACACGAATGGTTTTAAGGTATCATAAGTCATAACCATATCCTACCTAACTATAAAGTTAAAATAATTTTAGTTCTCTCTTTCAATTACCATTAACGTTAGATGTGATTGTGGGGTTACTATTAATGGTACATTTCTAGTAGCTCGCTCTTTCCATATTTTGAGTGTAATCGTTTCCTTTTCATATTTTGCCCTTAAATTACTTAAGTGCTTTATTGCGTATATTGTACATATCCATACTTGTTGGGTAGCCACAGCACGAATAAATGAATGCAAGTTAGATCACAGCAGAAAGTAAATCAAATTCAAGGTACAAGTTTAAGGACGACCTGATTTTCCACAGGCGCAACAGCATGCGAAGCGCATGTGGGTTGTATCTTGTATATTGCACGAATGTTAGAATTGATACTCGGGGTACATAAACGATAACGAAACGAATTCACCCTACAAATTTGCAATTCTATTGAGGACAGAACCTTCCAACAATTTCAGAATAAAGGTGAGTTTAAAAAAAGCTGTTTTAGGGTGTTGTATTGTATGATGTGCTTTGCTAAGAGAATAGAAACAATCCCAAAAAAAAAAAAAAACAACCCATAAAAATTAATTTTTTTTTTTGTTGTAAATTCTCTAATAACCAAAAGTATACTGAATTCCACTATAAATGCTGAAATATAAAAACACATACGAAGCACTGCAACCCAACAACAAAACAACCCCGATCGTAAAGCAAGTAGCGCTGCCTTCAGCGCACAACGCAAAAAGAACACAGTTATTGTAATATGAAATGATCTGATGCCGGGAAAAAAAATATTGCCTTGGACTGCAATGGTCTGTCGCGGCGAATATTGTTATATTGTCCCCGGAAATATACATGTGTGCAAAATTTCAATAAAATAGGGCTTTGGGAAGTGGGTTAAAAAATGATCACAGGATCTGACCAGCCAGCCACGGGCACGCGAAGCTTATATAGAGTATTTAAAAAATAAAGTGGTTGGAGTTTTTTTTTTAAATATGTAATGTGTACTTGTAGACTTCTTCCTTTACAAAAAAATATCTTTTGGGTCTCCGATGTTCTCATCTAGGCATTAAAATTTTGTCACCAGGTCCCCAAACGATTGCATTGCAAATAACTGTCATGGGAAAACTTCCAAATACGCCTATCGGATATGGCTTTACATGGTAACTCCCTGATATTTGTGTGTTAAAATATCACGCGCATAACATGAATGGTAGCGAGAATTTAGGCACTGGACAACTGCACAATACACAGCGCCAAATATTATAATTACCAGGGTGTCTGTAGCCGTGTGAAAGTTGGTTAAAAATGTCCTCTATGAAGTAGAGAAACCGACTTTCACACGTCACATGCACCACACGCCACACGTTTAACAAGAGGGCGCTTAAAATATTACATTCTATTCCACGCAATACTACAAACACACACACTTACAAGTCACATCTACATGACTTATGCCTCTAACATGGTTAGGCATCAATATTGTCAACAGTTTGTCGAATACCAACATATATGACATATGATAATAATCTAAAACGACAGATAATGGGTTTCGAATAATGGGTCACTGAAATTAAAAGTGATGGCAAGACTCAGGAAACACCTCTAGGTGAAGGGGTGAAAAGGAGTGACACATAAAGACAATTTAAAAGGACCGATATTTGTGTTGAATTCAAAGTTGGCGTGCTGCTTAAGTCCAAGTTCACCCGTTCGAAATTGGACTGAGAAAGAGTGAGTTTTCGGGGTCGAGCTTATTGGTGACAGTCCCAATGATATTTAAGTCCAAGTTTAGTCTAAATGAACGAATAGAATCTGGTTCACTTTCTGTAAATTTTAAGATATGAATAGAACATATAATAAGAACAGTTCGGAGTGCAATGTTTTAAATGGAAATGTTTAGTTATTATTTTGTTTAAATACGCAATTATACGAGTATTTAAAAGTAATTTCATTTGTTAATGAATAGCTGTAGCTGTATTGTGAGACTGGCAACGTCGCACGAGGGAGATGCTACATTTGTAGCAACGCGACGTTGTGAGGCCCGACAAGTGGATGAAAGATAAATCTAATACTTCTAGAGTTTCAGAGACAGGCCAACTGCTTGAAGACCTGAAGGCCGACTAGAGGATATGAGAGCTAAAGCTACTACTATGTGACAGCAGCGAGGCTTGACTAGACGGGCAACAGCTTGAGGGCTGACTAGAGGATATGAGAGATAGAGCTTCTACATCTAGAGCTTCAGAGACAGAAGAACACTTTGTGACCCTAGTAATGGAAATTAGAAAAGGAGGTAAGCAACCACGTGCAACGCCGGGTAATCAGTTAGTTGTATATAATTCCAATACACATACGTATTTTAATTTATTTTACATAGTAAAAGGAAGTATAGTAATCATGAAAATTTTCGAACTCGGGATTTTTGCAGATTTACCCATTACCCAGCGAAAATAAAAAAATTCTGTCTATCTTATCTATTAAGGTCTATTTAGATTTTAACATAAATTGTGAGGGTCCAGATGATTTTGACGGAAATCTGACAAACGGAAGTGACAGTATACTTAGACAGTTTTTCGAGTTTTTGCAAATAACTCAAAAAGTATAGCACTTAGGAGAAATATGTTGAGTGCAAAGAAATTTAAACAAAAACCAAAAAAAAAAAAATAAAAAAAATTTGAAAAAAAAAAGTCTATACATTTACTACATTTACTGAAGATTCCGGCCTCGTCCGTAAAAGAAAGTCGTGTTGTGCCCACACCTCCATTTAAGTTTAATATATTATATTAATATATTTAAAATATAAAACACGATCCCACGGGGTACTATTAGGGTTATCTTCGCACGCACTAACCAATTCAAAGATTCCTTCTTTAACCGCACAACAATTGTGTGGAATAAATTGCCTGACTCTGTGTTTCCCCATTTGTATGATCTGCAGTCGTTTAAGACACGCGTGCATAGACATCTCATCTTTTCCTCTCCCAAATTTCCTAACGCCCACGCTGTTCTGAGCATTATTAGGGTGCAAATCTCTTGAGCGTGTGTACATTACATAAAAAAAATAATAATATGAATTTTTGCTAGATATTATGGAACTATATTCAAAAGTAGATACATTTTTAAGAAAGCTGTATGCTAGGAATTTTAAATTTCAAAACTTCGATCAATAGAAAAAATAGAAAGTCAAATTTCTTAGTTAACTATGACAGATATCAGACTTCATTCACATCCGAACTCAAATAGTGTTAAATTGTCGGCTGTAACAAGCCTAAAAAATGTTTTGGGTCGTACAAACCAAAAATAAATAATGGTTTATGAATTCTCCGACTTGTTCTATAAATCATTTTATCGAATCAATTTTTGAAGTCGGTGTTTTTTCGAATTTTCGTGCTTGAGTTTTGCTGAGAAATTCTAACATCATCCATTCCGTAGGACATTTCCTAGTTTTTTGTTTTTAAGGCGATACTTCGATCTTTTTAATACTTTTTTTGGGGGGGTTTTTTACCCTGTCCTTCAACAAATTAGTTCGGCATAGTTTGTAGTAAAGAGGGGAACCGTATTTTGCAGTAAGCGTTTCCATCGAAGACACACATGTGTGCAAAATTTCAATAAAATCGGGCCATGGGAAGTGGACTAAAAATTGATCAGAAAATCTGACCAGCCAGCCAGCCAGCCAGCCAGCCAGCCACGTGCACGCGAAGTTAATACAGAGAATTTAAAAATGTCACTCGCATCGCGTTGAGCCGTGACGTGCCACTGTTGTAATGACAACTACTACAACTATTCAACTGGTAATTGAATTACCTATATTTGCTGTCTTTCATTAAGTTGACCTGAACTTACTTATTAAGTGCATTAGTCTGCAGTTAATATTTCCTTTTAAATAAATAAATAAGTACTTTAATGAGGCTGGTAATGCACAATCATAACTTCAATATTACTAAGTTTTACCTTTAAATTGCAATAGCAATTTATTTCTATCAACGAATGTTAAGCTGGGCGATTACTGCCATGATATGAATTATGGATGTTAGAACGATTAAAATTTAAAATGAATTTTTTGGCAATATAGCATTTTGCAAAGTTGTTCAGTCATTATCATGATGTTTGGCTCTACAACCGCGATAAAATATGTAAATCCATGAATTTATAAAAACTCGCAGAAAATGAACAATGTTTTATTAGTATTACTGCTTAAACTTACTTTTAATAATTCCTAAACACATATAGTATTTATAAAGCTTTCTGCATCTAAAATTCACCACCATGAATGCTTTCGGAAACATAAACACGTATTCACCACGCCAAAGAGACTTTTCGTTACCAATCTCTCGGGCTTACGACTTCTTATCACAGAAACGAAGCATAAAGGATACGAGATACAAAAAAGCGACACTAAATGACAAATAAACACCAGTAGCGCCCGAATGTCTAGCTAGACGAGTATGGTGGCTCGGTCAGCGTTCCGCATGGAGTTGGAGTCAACATTTGCTGTGTTAGTGCTTTGCCAGAAAGAATCCTTTTCTAATCAAGTAAAACAGAAAAAGGAAAGAAAACATGAAAGAGAACTTTTGATCCTCTTTCGGAAACAAAAAAAATATTATATGGATACACAACACAATAATATCGTTCATTGCGGAAACGGTGGCAGTGGGTTATGAATCTTGGTCGTATTCGCACGTGTTTTTCGGGCAGCAAGTCGTCGTTGGCTTCTGTTGAACAAAATTAATTTTACAGTTATATTGCGAGTCCAGAATTTGCAGAATATCTTCTTTTGATATGTAGTTCATAATCGCAAACATTTTTACAATTAAACTGATGTCAGTTAATAAGTAATTATGCTAATTACGTAATTATTATGGAGAAGGACATTTTATTGGTAATGTGATATATAGACACACACCATACATAAACAGCTCGTATTTCGTACAAATGCTTCGCTTACTTAAGATACTACATTTCACTCGATTTTATCAAATTCGCGATTGTGACAAGTTACTGATAATTTCAGATATAAGAGTACTACAACCTTTTGTCTTATCCACGACCTCTTCACCTGGTGGACGCGCTGCTTGTTACTGCCGCACATAAGTAACAGGCGAATATACTTTGGTGATACTACGCCTTGGATTTGTGTAACAAGTGATTGGGTGTGTTTCCTTTACTTTCATCTCATCCCGTCGAAGATTCCTATTTTTTTCTCTAGCATCGATTTCTTTCTCTACTACATTCGCGTATCTTTTTGGTGTACCAGTGAATTCCGTTCGTAAATTTTTTTTATGTTTTATTGTTTTTCGGTTCGGTCGTTTATATTGTGTGAGGCTTCTTTCGGACGGTTTTAAATTACACAAGATCCTATAAGCAAATAATAGGATCAACTTGAGATGATTTGAAATAAAAAGGAATTCAGTTGAACTTGAGTAAACTTAAGTCCATTTTATTTTTATCGTAAAGGGTAACTTAAGGCGATAAATTGGGTGCTTAGAGAAATTTAGTGTCGTGTTGATTTACCGTTTTATTATGTGTTGCACTATTTTTCCATTCTATTTGATGGACGGACACAAAACTATTTTTATCTGAAAGTTTTATTGAGTGCCGTTTTATGTGTGTTTGACGAATTTACAGAGATTTCACTAAACCATACAAAAAGATGCAAAAAAATAAATTTATTAAAAAATTATAAAGTTTATTGTAAAACCCAAGGATTAAAAACATTTGGTAATTTATTCTTGATTTTGGATAACTTTCTCTATCGCCCTGTTGCAAATGTAAGTTTGATTTTAATTATTTATGGCCTTTAAACTAACTAAAAGATTCTTATAAATGAGTACACTTTAAATCCTTTAACAAGGACCTATTGGAGGGCAAGTCTGGTGCCAGCAGCCGCGTTATATGTATAATCTGGGTGCCATTTGCTAAAACTATGTATAGTAATATTTGTACTTATTTCTAATGATTGCGTCCTTTTGTATCTTCACTTTCGATTTCATGCATACCTATAGTATATATAATATTAATGAGTAATGTTAGTTAAAGTAATGAGGAGTCACTGGTTAAATACCTAGTCATTTTCTCAACTTATCCTTAAATGTTTGAGGATTTGTTTTTTGAGTTCAAATATGTGATATTAGGTGCAGATATGCATTATTAATAATAATATATAGCGCGACAGAGCGTTGTGGTCCAGGGGGTAGCTGCTCGCAACCATTCGTGTCGCAAATAACTAGCTGGTGTGGTTACATTTGCTTACAGAAAAATCTTTAGAAAATTATTCTGAATATAATTTTTTAATGAGAGATAATGAGAAATCAATTTTTAAGCCTTATAAGGTGAAATAAGGGCGAAAGAATCGCAAGCATTCACATCCATTCTGCAAAAATCTCTTTTATCTCTTATCCATATTTCTTCTTTAATATTTTTACCTGCATTGTTTTTGACAGTTGTCATAATTGTCATAATAGGTAAAATTATGGTTACACAATTTTAAAACAAAAGAAAATATGAGCATTTCATGAATAATAACATTCAAATTTCAAAAAATTATATTTTTCTTCTTTCAACTTATCAGCAAACAACTGATATTTATAATATCTAAAGTTATATAGTACCTTAACTTATACAGTCTGTAGCATTTTTATCACAAAATGTCTGCCAACAATGTGATTACCATTCACAAAGCTACTAAACATCTTTCAACATCAATAATGCGCCTAAAGGTTTATATTTGCAAATCGTGTATCGCATCGTCCGCAAACAATAAATAAAGGTGTGGTTGGTTTTTTAAATGCAAATAAAGCCAATAATTGAAATTTAACTGAGTTCATCTGTTTATATTTAGTAACCACTAAATTATTCCATTGCCGAGGTTAACTGGCTGCAAATATCATGCGTGGTTTTGTTAGGATTTATGTTAAGAGTGAATATTATACGTAGGGTAAATATAATAAATAAGCAAAAACATACACAGTTATTTAATTCTAATCTTTTTTTCAATTCCGATGAAAATATTTAGTGGAAGCTTTATATTTTAATCGATTAGTTCAGATCAATTCTAACCTTCCTAATTAAACACTTCCCATTTTGCTGGCCATTGATCTACCCGGAACCAGAAAACGTTTTATTTTATGGTGTTACCTATAGTATTAGGCTCATCCTGGGGTAATTTTTCTTTTATTGCAACAATGAATGGTTGGTTGAAATTTTTTTCTGGGATGATTCCCATTAGCAACCATATAATAATATTGCGTGCATAACATTCCTTAGAAGTCAACGTCGGTGCGTCGAAGATAGCCAAAACGTACTAAGCGCAATTGGATCTCGGATCATTTTCTCCAACGCCATGTGAAAAATGAGCCCCAGTCCAGTATGTATGTATGGCTTTCTTTTAATAAAATACTAAATTTTTAATTTTAAAGTTTTTGATTTAAATTCATCCAGTTAACGAGGTTTAATGTTCGTAGTACTATTTTCTTGTAAAGAATAGCGGTTGGCTATTGCGACGGTATTTGCTAATATTTTTTATTAAGGTTTAAAAAATGTAGATCCAGCACATCTTTGAAGTTGTCAATTCTTTAATTGCAATTTTGCGGTTCAGTTGTACTATATTTCATTTTAATATGTCATATGCATTCAACAAAGCTCAAAATACTCGCAAAGAACAACATTTATGAGCTTATCTAAAAATGTCGAAACTTAGCCCGCAATAGTTCAACAAGATCCCTGAAAAATCTTGTAATAATAATTTTGAATGTATGTTGAGTTCCGTAACGCAATTTTGCCTGGAGTGCATGTAACACTTGAGCAGGTAAGCGCATTTGCAAAAAGCTACTGTGCTATGCACGGTTTTAAGTAGTTGTATCACTGGTCCAAACTTCTTTGATAATTAAGTTGGCAACAACAATACGATGACCGGAATCTGCTGTAAATATCTAACTGACCTAATTTTTGGTTTTATTTGAGCTGGTGGTAGAAGTGATAAAACAGAGACAAGCAGAAAACGTCTTGTGTTCGATCAAGCTGATGCTCGATCCTAGGTAGATATGAAAATTTTACTCAAAACAACTTGAACGGACGTTTATCGAAAATATTGTTACGAAATTTAGGCTTTCGAGTTCGTAAAGGATTTTGCAAATAAAACACAACACAAGTTTATTAAATTACAAATAACAACTTTAATAAAAAACAGTAAAAATAATACAAGTCCACAATTTATATTGAAACAAAAGCACTTATTACAACAAGACTTGAAATTCTCTTAGGTGGTAGCAGCAAGAACTCATACAAATTGACTGGCTGAATTCTCAATAATGAACTAACTTATTTCGGCTAAACGCCTCTATTTATACTCATTGAAAAGTTTCCAGAAACTTCCAATCTTATAGACAGAAATATCGAGAAAAGACCAGAAAATTGGGGCCTTATTCCCTTATTTACAACTAACGATACTCATATGTAGTGAGTCATCTTCTATCAATAAACTACATGAACAATCATGTTCCTAAACCCAAAAACCGGGCAAACCGCACAAACCGGTTTGACTACTGTTTATGACAACAAAAAACAATACCCAAACCAAAACAAAAATTAACACATTAAGCATATGTTCAATTGTTATGCAACGAATATGGGTCACCGTCGATCGGACGATTACCCCAAAATAATTTATTAGCTTAAGTTGCACAATAATATTCAATTGTTGTGTACATACTACACACTACGCAGCGAATATGGGTCACCGTCGATCGGACGTTTAACCCATAATAATTTATTAGCATAGTTGCACATTTATTCTTAGTAAACATAAATTGCATCGGACGTTTAAGTTGCACAATAATTTAGCTTTTATTCTTTGTAAGCATAAATTGCACAATAACAATTTAGCCTAGTTTAAATAAATTTTTAGTAATTAAGTAAGCAAATAATTTGTATAAATACTTAGGAAATTTGTATATTAAACTCAGAATAAGTTACCATTTCAAAAAGTCTTGTTTTCATATTAAATAGTTATTCCCTACCCAAGGTAAGGTGACTATTTAAAGTATTTTAAGTGCAAGGAGCAATATCTTCAAACAACTACATTTTGGACCAGTACATAATGATTTAAACTTACTTGGAGCCTAAAAGTATGCTATTCAAAAGTGCTTGATTCTAATTCAGTGCCTATTTTTAGTATGTAGTATGTACATTGCTATTTATCTTTGGATTCGAGTTCCACTATCTACTCTACTAATTACTTTTCGTAACAATATATAGGGTGTTTTTTTGGGAGGTTTGTTTTTCCGATAGATGTCGTTTTATTTTATGACAGTTGTTTTGACAGCTCAAAGTGGCATTTCTACTCAGTATTGTTTGGCAAATCATTATGAAAAAAAAAAAAAAAAAAAAAAAAAAAAAAAAAAATGACATTTGTGAAAAATAGTCGTGGTAGCCATATGCCAGAAATTGTGTTTAAATGTTAAATGCCAAAAAATTATCTACCAAATAAAAAAAAATTTTGGTCATTTCATAATTTTATGTGTGTTTTATTCAAAAAAAAAATCGGCAACCTCTTAAAAAAACACGTTATATCTAACGGGTGTTTTTTTAAGAGGTTTTTTTTTTTTTTTCATAATGATTTGCCAAACAATACTGAGTAGAAATGCCACTTTGAGCTGTCAAAACAACTGCCATAAAATAAAACGACATCTATCGGAAAAACAAACCTCCCAAAAAAACACCCTATATTAGCAGCTGAGATTGCAGCGAATTAATTGGATTAGACGTAGTAGACTTGAGATCATTAATAACAAAAACATCCCATAATAATTAAAATTTTTCATGTAAATTCTCTAAAAGGGGGAACCGGTTTTTTAAATTCTCTATATTAACTTCACTTGCCCGTGGGTCGTCGGTCGGTCGTCGGTCGTCGGTCGTCTGTCGTGGATTCTTGCGATCAATTTTTAATCCACTTCCCATGGCCCGATTTTATTGAAATTTTGCACACATGTGTATTTCCCGAGACAACACTTTCTATTAAATTTTGAGGCACCTCGGGCTGCGGGGTCGGGGGGCTCCCAAACAAAAATTTTAAAAAATTTACCCGATTTTCTTCAAATTTTACACACATGTGTATACCCAATAAACAATACTTTTTCGAAAATTTGGTAGTGATCGGGTCCCAGGTTTTTTAAATATCTGTACTGGCATCAGATATTCGTCGCCCTTTATGGACTGTGTGCGGTGTGTGCTGCGCAGTCGGCTGCGCTGCATGGTTTTGGTGGTGGTGGAGAGAGAGAGAGAGAAATCTTAGCGCACGCACAAATGAACCCAGCAAATGAAACGAGACATACATGTTTTATGCTTACTTCAACTTACATTTTTATTTACTGAATTGTATTTTTATTGATGTCGTTTTTTGTTGTCGATATCAACTTACAAATAGAACAACAAGTTTTCACAATATTCTGTCATTTGGCGTTTTCATAAATTAGTTCAGAGCAGTCAAAGAGTTCTCAAGATAAATGTTCGTGTTTCTTATTTGCTCAGAGTATGAGCGTGCTCTAAGTGCTCAGAATAAAATGATCTGAGCTTTTTCAATTTTAACATCTGATGTCAAATGTTTGTTTCGATGATTTTCTCCTACAATAAAAAAAAAATGGCCCAGGATCGAGGGGCTCCCATATCAATTTCTGCGATTAGAGAATTTAGATGAAAAATTTTAATTTTTATGGGTTGTTTTTTTTATTTTTTACTTTTAACTGTTTAACTGTTGCCACCGGAGATACACATGTGTAAAAAATTTGTATGGGAGCACCCGACCTTGGGCCCGATAAATTTCAATAGGAAGTGTTGTCATCGGTCATCGGAGATACACATGTGTTAAAAATTTGAAGAAAATCGGGCTAGTTTTTAAAAAATGTATATGGGCCTCAGGGCCCACAGTACCCGGTCAATTGTACAAAAGTTTTGTCCATCGGAGATAAACATGTGTTTAAAATATAAAGAAAATCGTTCTTATTTAAAAAAAATTTATGGGCACACCTTGCGCCTCAAGGTCCGTTCACTCCAAATCTTTACAGAAGGTTTTGTCCATTGGAAAAATCACATGTGTTTAAAATTAGAAGAAATCGGGCTTAGTTTTTAAATTTTTTTTATGGGCACCGCCTGGGCCTCAGGGCCTGTAACTGCAAAAATTTTACAATTTTTACGGAGGTATGCATATGTGCAAAATTTCGATGAAATCGGACTTTGGGAAGTGGGTTGAAAATTGATCGGAAGATTCCACGACAAACAAACAAACAAACACACGTTAATATAGAGAATTTAAAAATGACAAAGAGTGTCGGGGAAACGCCAGAATATATGTGATTAATTTCGGACTTGAAACCGTCCAAAACAAGTTGAATAGAGGGGTCTGAAAAGATATCTTTTAATCCAATAAAGCTGTTTTTCATCGATTCCATAAACATGTATTTTATTTAGAAAGAATGGATGTAAGTGCTAGGGGTGGTAGGGAGTAGGTGACGATGGCTCAGGCTGGAGAGAAGTTGTTTTCAACTTCTCGGAAAGAGTCTAAAATAAGGAGAATAGGATAGATGGAAAAGCTTACGCAATGGCCATGCCAGCTTGGAAGAATTCCTCTTCAGAACAAATGCGGAAATAAAATCTGTCCCAGCGGATTTGTGTGTGCTGAGATAACTTAAGAGTCGAGCAACTATACGAGTTCGAAAGTGGATCTGTCCCATAGAGCTTTTAATATTCGAAGGTACAGAGGAGGAAACAATTCACAATCTGGAAGCATGGTGCCAGCAAGCAGAATGGCTTTGTCCTTAGAGTTGACCGCTGGAATTTGATTATTAACGAGCGTTAGAATTGATGACGAGGATATATTTTTAATTCACGAATGACCAAAAATTATTTCTACTTTTAAGCAACGTTGTATTTTTGCCTCGATTTTTGGTCATAGGCAACAAACATTACTCAACAAGGTGCAATCATTTCTGGCTCGTTTAAAATTAATTCGGTTTTCCTCAGTAGAATTTGCTTTGTAAGACCAAATGCATACCTCTCTAATCTTAGAGATTCACAGCTTGAAACATGATATCCATGATATCCATGATATCCATGACTTATTCCTGGCAGGAATACAGTCTCACTTACCAATAGGAATGTTGTTCGTGATCGCATAAGCGACGGCATCCGCGTTGCAATTGCAGTGGCAGAAAGTTTTCTTTATTTCATTAGCAATAAAAATAGGTGCGTTAAGATCCCCAAACAAGAAATGCTCAAACACGAAATCACCTAGATAAAAATTGTTATTTCATCTCCGAACCACGGGCGCCGTGGCATGGCAAGTGCACATGTCTGCTGAGCAGGAGGTTCGTAGTTCGAATCCCAGCAAATTTTCTTAGTGAAGATTATAATCGAAAATTCATTTAGTTATGGCAAAAATGATTTAATTATTTAAATTTATATTATTTATTTATTTGATCTATTACACCCATCCACAACGGCACGGTGTATCTTTTTGGATGGGTATCGTGTTTATACAACCATCAATAAAATGTAAGATCAACTTTGAAGAAAATTAAATTAAATTCGGTAACAAATATTACGTATAATATAATGCAGAAGCTTAACTTGTTGTTGGGAATTAATGCCCATCTTCATAAACAATATTTTTGGTGAAGGCTCTATTATCTTCATTTTATAAATGTGCCTGTTTTGAAGTACTCGTATCTGTAATCTGTTTTGTTCCCGAAAAACATCGCAAATAATCATATCAAAACTGTGTTATGTTTTTTCATATCGTAGCATACGATTCATAATTTCAGAATTCATAAAGTGTTAATCACAATTTTTTGGAACCAAAATATCAGAAGATAGAATATTTTCTGAAATAATAAGTAATATTTAACTGAAACTTCACTTAGACGAAGGAACTGATACGCAAATTATCATAAATAACTTTAGTGCGACTATAAGATTGGAACAGAATGTCTTCTCAACCTTAGTATCTCTAAGAGGAGTTCTGTTTCTGATACCTCATCATAAAAACGAATAAATTTTAAGACAACTATTTTCAACTCTTCAATGTTCGCCAATAGCAAAGTATTTGTCTGCACAACCTCAAATAATAAAGCTACATCTTAAGCCGACTTCGATCTAGTTCGGAGTTCAATATTGAACCGGTCAAGACATTCCAACATATCCAATTCTTTACGAACTCCAAAGCCTAAATTTCGTTACAATTGGTGTCAAAACTGGGATTTTGCAAATCGTGAGACAGTAAAATCGTCTAACAATAAGTACTCGTAATTTAACTGGTGATTTTGCAAACCTTGACAGTAAATACATTAAGTGAATTTTTGCAAATTGATGTAAATAATAAACTGGAAAGTGCAGTGAACATTAAATCCTATACTTCCCATTAGGAGTTTAAAGAAGAGATCGGAAGGCCAGGTCTAAGCACTGCAAGAAATAAGCAAGAGTTATTTCTCCGATTGCAACAAGTCGGTAAAGGGGAAAAGCAGCAAAGAGACGGAGTTCGTGGAGCTAAAATCGTCAACTCCGGAAGAAAAAGGTGGTGTGTGAAGCATGGAGGCGATGTTGCAAGTTAAAGTTCAGCAAATGTAAGAAATGAAGCATCAAAGTGAACAATCGCAGCAGCAAAGTTTACAGCAATCTGGACCGGCAAACCGGAATCAATAGTTAAGAAAAGATTTGAGTTCTCAAAGTAACCAACAGGTTCAGCAATAGGTTCACACAAATGAACCTATAATTGAGTTCCAAATTAAATGAGACGTTTGATCAACAGAAGCAAGAATTAAATTTTCAAAATAGCGACAAGCTGGAAGAGCAAAGCCAAAAACTGAATCGACAAAATCAACAGCAGAGCCAAGAACTAAAGTAGGAATTAAATTCCAACTCAGCGGTATGTTTGAAGAACAAAATAAACAATTGAATTCCAAATTTGATAAACAAAATCAGAAGCTGGAATTACTTAAAGGTGAGATGAATTGAATTCATGAAGAAGACAGTGGTCTGAAAGGAAAAATTAAAGAGTTTTGAGGCCTGGTTGGACAATCGTACCCAGTTCGTCAGAGAGAACACTTGTGTTAGAACACCAGAGTTATTCCAGAATCTTCCAGTATCCAGAAAGGAATTTTAAGGCCTCCTGCGTTTGATGGCGCTGCGGTGCAACACAATGGAAGAACAGCTAAATGCTCTGATCCCAGGAAGCAAGGCAGCATTCGTATTGCAAATGATTCCAAATGCCGAGATGAGTTCTGGACGAATCTTGAAAGAGTTGGACAGTCTCACACCCGGGAGTTAAGCAAAATACAGCTCCAGATGAAGAATCAAACAGCGAGGAGAACGACTTCAAGAATAAGAACGGGAAATAACCAAGCTAGGAAGACAAGCCTATTGTGGGGTTCGGGTTGGTATCTTGGACGGACAGTGGATGCGTTCATCAATGCTATCCGAGGTGAGCAATTAAAACTTAATTTGAGGACAACAGCCAGAGAAAGTCAATGAATGAAGTATCGGATTTGGAATACGATGCAGCTAGCGCCAGTTTGTCTACTAAACTGGTTAGATTGCGCGAGTTGAAAACGGAGGACATCACACAAATAAAATCCCTAATTAAAGAGGAAATCAGAAAATCAAAAATTGGAAGGCCCCAGAACGTCGGAAACCCAACATCTTATTCGCGTCCAAAATGCAAAAATTTTTGGAAGATAAGCGCATCACAGAGGAGTGAACTTATCTCGTAGGTGCAGACCAGGAAAATTAAGTTACACCAGCTTTAAGGCGTGAAAAATACACTTGGTTGGAAGTTGTGTATTAGAAGAAAAACCATGCACTTTAACCGTGGATACAGGAGCTTCGATTTCAGTTGTGAATCCCAATGTGTTGCCGAAAGGTCATGTGGAAAAATTATTTCGCTATAATTTGAGGACAGCGAAATGTGAAGCTGCAGCAATTAAACGAGAGTGCTCCTGTAGTGTCATGTTTGAAGGAATATGGTTTTCTTATCGGTTTATTGTTGCCAGCATGCCAGATGAATGCATATTTGGCCTGGATTTCATGACACAGCACGATATCTGAAGAACCACGTGTTACTGTGGAAGTACCTGCAAGTAAATGACAACCAGAGTGGTAGGCTAAGAGTCATTACAGAAGAAAAAGTAAAGATACCACCCATGTGCGAGAAAATCATCTATGGCAAGGTGAACGGTGATCTTGGAGACTGTAGAGTAGGAATAGTGAAGCCAATCAATTTGAACAGGAACGGACTGCTATGCGGAAGAACTCTAGTGAAACTCCAGCCCAAAATACCAGTGAGAATAATGGATGTTAGCCCGAACCTAATAAAAGAAGGAACAGTCATTGGCAAGACTTAGGGACTTAGACTTAGCTGCATCGCAAACTACATATGGAAGGGAGATAATTAATTCCTGGTGTCAACATCTACCAGCAGCAGAGCAAAAAACAGCAGAAAAATAGCTAAAGCAATTTACGGACGTGTTTGCTGTCAGCAACAACGACATGGGTAAAACCAATATAGTGCAAAATCGAATCGATACAGGAAATGCTACTCCAATTCGACAGGCGCCAAGCGGATTGCCACTGGCTAAACAACAAGAGGCAGAAACACTGGTCAAGGAGATCTGGAATGAGATGGAATCATAAAGAAATCTAAAAGCTTAATTTATGCAACGCTCCTGCTACATTCGAGCAGTTGATGGAACATGTTTTGCGAGGTCTTAGCTGGAACACATGTCTAGTCTATTTGGATGACATCATTGTTTTTGAACGCACATTCAATGAGCACGTGAATATTCTTCGGCAAGTTCCGGAAACCATTAAAGCTGTATGATTGAAGTTGATTCCGCCGAATAGGCCACATTGTATCCAGTCAAGGAGTACGCACGGATCCAATGAAGATTGAATCTGTTGACAAATGGCCGGTACCAAAGAAACAGCATAGCAAAAATGTTTTGGGGCTATGCTCCTACTATCGACGGTTTGTGCCTTACTTCGCAGATGTTGCACGAAGCCTTCATCGCCTTACTGAGAAGAACCAAAAGCTCCAATGGTCAAGCACCAAAAATCATTTGACTTTCTAAAGGAAAATCGGTGCAGTTCTCCAATTTTGACATATCCACAGGCAGGAGAACTCTTCATCCTGAACACTGACGCGAGCAATGCGGGATTAAATCAAGATGGAAAGGAGCGTGTAATAGCATACTATAGCCGTTCGCTTTCTAAGTCAAAGAAAAACTACTGTTTTTGTTTGCTGTTGTGGATAGAGTTAAACATTTTCACAAGTATATGGTCAAAGGTTTCTTTTTCGAACTGACCATGCAGCAATCAAGTGGCTAATGCCCTTTAGGGACCAGAGGGTCAAGTGGCCAGATGGATCGAACAACTCCAGGCATACTCATTCATCGAGCATCGAAAAGGAATGCAGTAAAAAGTTACTGGGCTCAATTTATTTGATGGATTTTAGAAGATGGACTACCGGTAAGGAAATGGGAATCGGATGATGGTCAAAGCACAAAATCACAGATTGTGCTACCAACAAACCGAGTCAAAGAAGTCCTGCATGAATTACATAGTGGTACATCAGGACCACATTTGGGCGTTAATATTTGAAGTACCACTTGTAGTGCATTCTGATCAAGGGCGGAATTTTGAACCGGTAGTCTTTCAAGAGCTGTGCCAAGTACTCAACATCAGAAAAACGAGGACTACTCCATTTCATCCACAGTCAGACGGTCGGTCGAAACGTTCAACAGAACGCCGGAAGAGCATCTACGAAAAAAAGTAAGTAAGTACCAATCAATATGAATGGGATCATTGCGTACCGTTGCTTATTATGGGTTATCGTAGCGCTGTACACAACACGACTAAAAACTCACCAGCATTGGTGGTATTTAGCAAAGGACTTCATCTACCATGCGAAATTAAATTTGGATCACCACCAGTAGAGCCGACTTAAAGGGGTTCGCACCCTTATAATGCTCGGCTATATGCTTGGCACAGCGTGGGCGTTAAGGAAAAGGAGGATCAAAGGAAACTACGTTAGTGATCTAAGAGAGAAGCTGATCGCTGTTCATGTGTAAGAAGCAACATAGTAGATGCCAGCAACCGGATAAAAACGCGATATAACCTACATGCGAACTGGAAGATTTCAGAATGGAGATTTGGTCAGGCTTTACAATCCCAAAAAAAGAAATTAAGAAAACAGGATCATTAAGAGGATTAATGCTGTAGTATATCGGATTCAACAAAGCCCTAAAGTCCAAAGTAAAAAAAAGTTGTTCACATTGACATTGGCAGAAGGAGTGCTGAATCTGTTCGGGACGTCATGGGTGTATAAATAGAATAAGGCGTTCCCCGATATTGACGATTATGGAATACGAGCATTTAGAATTAAGAAGTCTCGTAAATTGTCATTGCCAACAGCGGAGAGCACCATCTGTAGACTAACAGAATAGGTAAATCGATTATCAATTATGAATGACTGTTGTATATAGAATCTATTTTTAGAAGTTTTACGCTAGATGACTCATTATGTACTTGCGAGCACAGATAAGGAAAGTACCACAATGTTTTGGTCTTTGCTAGATATTTCTGTATGTAAGTTTGGATGCCTCTGGAAACTTTTCAATTGGTATAAATAGGGGGGAAAATTTGCCGCAGGGATTCATTTATTGTTTAAAATTCAACCAGTCAAGTTGAAAAGGTACTGACAAGAAGGTAGAGGTACCAGCTAAGGAATAGCAGTAAAAGTATTATAAGTGTTTTTGTGTGCATTTAAAAGTTGTCCAGTCTTATCTTATGTTTAATTAAAGTTGTTATGGTAAATTAAAAACTTGTGTTGTGTTTTGTTTGCAAAATCCTAAGAAATGTTTTAAAATAATTTTTTTCCATTTATTAATTACAACTGAGACTGTGCTCATCTAGCAATTTATCTTTCAAATTTTTACAAATTTAAATTTCTATATACAATTCTAATTATACAATTGTTGGGGTGAAACCCAATGGTTAGTCCCATAATTAATTAAACCTATTTAAAATATTAATTTTAATTTGGTATGTTTACTAGGTCAATTGGCCTCGTTCTTTGGAGTCTTCTTTCAACGACAGGGTTATCTATCATATGACGAATATAGGGGTTTCCGTGCTCCTGGAGCCTTATTTCGTGTTTGGCGGCCTGCTTCTTAATTTCATCTTTGATTTATTCCATCTGTAAGTCCCTGTGAAGGTCTTCATTTCTGGTGTACCACGGAGCATTTACGATGCTACGAAGAACCTTGTTTTGAAACGTCTGTATAATTTTGACGTTTGTTTGCTTAGTACATCCCCCGAGTTGAATACCGTAGGTCCATATCGGCTTCAGTATTTGCCGATATAGAAGTAGCTTGAAGATTAATAAGCCTATACCGCCCAGAATTTACGGACTTCCAAAAATACTTAAACCAAACATTCCGTTGCGTCCAATCATTTCGAAAATAACTCACCAGCAAATAATTTATCAAACAGAATATTAAACATAACATAAAAAATTCGTTTAGCTTTAAAGCTGAGATAAAAAAACATAAAATTAGGTGAAAATGAGATATTAGCTTCTTTGGATGTAGTATCACTTTTTACAAATATTTCTTTACATAGAAAAGCAATAACAGCAATAATAGATAGATATAAGAAAATTGAATATTTATGTTTACTAACAAGAGAAGAATTTTTAGAAACACAACGTATTTGTAATTGATAACAATTATTTTAAATGCCAAAATGTTTTGTATAAATAAAAATTTGGTCTACCAAACCTATTTTAGCAAACATAATGTTGGATCAATTATTTACTATGAAATTACCATTACTAGCAATCCAACTAAATTTGATTTATAAATACGTAGATGACGTTATTTTAGCCACATCCGAATCTAATATCAATAACATAAAATTACAAGAAAAAGAAACCATTTTTTTTTTTCATTTTAAATGTTCTATATTAACTTCGCGTGCCCGTGGCTGGCTGGCGGACTGGCACACTAAATTTTGTGATACATTTTTAACCCACTTCCTAAAGCCCGATTTTATTGAATCTTTGCACACATGTGTATCTCAACACTTTCTATTAAAATTCTATAAAAACCTCGGGGTCGTGGGGCTCCCATACAAATATTTTACATAATGTACCCGATTTTCTTAAAATTTTATACGCATGTGTATCTCCGATGGACAAAATTTTTTTGTAAAAATTTGGAAGTAATCGGGCCCTGTGGTCGGGAGGCAACCATCCAAATATTGTAAAAAAAGTACCCGATTTTCTTCAAATTTTATACGCATGTGTAAATCCGGTGGAAAACACTTGTTGTAAAAATGCTTGATCGGACCCCCGTGTCGGATGGCGGAAGGAAAATTTTAAAAAATTTACCCGATTTTCTTTAAATTTAAACACACATGTTTAATCCCATGGACAACGCTTTTTGTAAAAATTTGGAAGTGGCCCCCGGGCCAAGGGGCTTCATACAATCTAATGATAGTATGTCAGGATGGTCGAATTGTGGCAGCACTGGTAAAGAGAAAAATTAAAAGGTACTGTAGGTAGTCATTCTTAGTTGTCAGTTGTAATAAAGCTGTAATAAAGAATGGTTGCAATAGTATATACGTGTATTGTTTTTTTTTTTTTGATTTGCTGTTTTAAATACATAAATTATCGGTTTGTACTAAGTAAAATTATACGCATATAATTCTAGGTTGTCTAAACACACGCGCCACACGCGGGCTTCAAAAATATTCCAATAAAATTAAAATTATAAAATAAAATTAAACCACAGCATTCCTTCTACATAGCCGAAAGCCATATTGAAAAAACTGCGGTGCACTAATTGAAAAATGTTTTATACGAGTATGTCTATTCGTTTATCCATAAATCTAAAAACGTTCATCGTAGATTAATTAGGTTTTGCACAAAACATATGCTGCCGTAATTTTGTGTCGGTCGGACGCCTGGAATAAAAGACCAAAATTCAATTTTTTGTTTTCAAAAACGTGTGTTTCTCCGATATTTAATATAGAAGCCTCCTAAAATTGCAGCAGCGTAGCGAAATCTCCTCTGTCCACCTAGTATTTAATAGATTTTGACAACGTTTTTTACAACACTTTTAATTGTAGATAAGAAATTCCATCCGCCGTGCATTTACCCAATATACAATTACCTATACTCGAATGTATAATATTTCGATTTGCCAACCGAAATTTCAAAATGAACATTTTTTAAAAGTAATTGCATATAATTTTGCACATACTAACTTACAAAATACTTAAATAAATATTGAGTAAAATATCTACATTTCCCACACTTTTTGGAAATAACAAAGCGAAAGAGATGACTGTTGAAAACGGAAAGCATTTTTTATTAAATCCGAAATAAAAAGTTGTCTCCTGTTCCTTTTTGCGGCTGTGGTCATCAATTTGATTGTAGTTTGTCCGATGGACATTGTCGCCGAATGGACAATATTATACTGCGTTTTATCAGGACTTTTGTCATTAAATCGTCATTAAAACGCAAGAGAATCAGAAAAGTAATTAATTAAAACAAATTCTTCTGCTATGCAAATGGATTTTTCATCGCTGAATAAATGGTTACCTGAATTTTTCAGTGCAAATGCATGCATGTCACACTGCGGCACATACTCGGACTTGCTAAAAGGAAAAATCTTTTTACCACCTTCTCTTTGATAAAAATTTTCAGTGTAATTAACAGTGGTTTTGGAGTGCACCGACGACCACATTATATGTACGAGTACGAACAATCAGAATTCACCATTAAAGGGTGCGGCAGTTGTGATTCTTACGATGTTCTTTAAAGGTATAAGTAGTCCATGGCGTATATATACTCTATACTCCATATACGAGTATTGGATTTGATATAAATACGTCTATATGTATATGACTGTAGGTGTATCTTTGCCACTTTAGATGGCCACAAGGGAATCCCAATTTATTGCTTCCCAACTGGGACACTTCCGAAGATAAAATTGAACGGAATGTCTAAGCGAAGAAGCGTGAAAACGTAAATGGAGTTATAGCGATTACGGTTTTGAATTGCATTGAATGAATTGTCCATTTTGTTTCCATATAAACACTTTAAACAAACAGTGCAAGGTTTTTGTGTTTATACAAAAACAATTACGGTATTTTTTCTTCCCACGGTAGATGCGGTAGATAAAAAAAAGAACCCATAAAAATAATAATTGTTCGTCTAAATTCTCTAATCAGAGAATTATGATGCGTAAAATTTAAATAAAATCGGATTAATTTTGATAAAATTTATATTGGAGCTCCCTGATCCTGGGTCTTCTAAATTTTAATAGAAAGTGCTGTCATCGGAGATACACATGTGTGCAAAGTTTGAAAAAATAGGTTTTAGGAAGTGGGTTAAAAATTGGCCGCAAACAAACACATAAGCAGGCACGCGATGTTAGGCGAAATGCGCTCACCAAATTAACAACAAAAAAAAAGCTGGCCTAATTTCTATAAATTCGACAAGATGAAAAAGCTAATCAGCTCTTTGTCATAAATTGTGACAATGACCGAACAAATTGGAAATTGGAGCTTTTGGAGTTGTAGGATGTCGTATAAACCATAAATTAGTAAAATTTAAAAAAAAAACCCATAAAAATTAAATTTTTTTATGTAAATTCTTTAAAAGAAAATACATATATGTGCAAAGTTTGACCCGGGTTAATTTGGAAAAAATTAAAATAAGAAGTTATGTGCATTGAAGATACACATGTGTTTAAAATTTGAAGAAATCGGGCTAATGTTTAAAAAATTTGTATGGCCCCCTAGGGCCTTAGTGGCCGTTACTCCAAAAATTTTACACAAAGTTTTGTCTACCGGAGATACTCAATTGGTCAAACACGTGTTTCCCGAATCTTGTAATCTGCAGGCGTTCAAATTAGCCGTTAACAACTTCTTGAAGGTTGATGGTTAAAGTATTCATAAGTTGTTTCTTAATATATATATATATATATATAAAAAAAAATGTTTATCAGTATTTTTTAAATATATATAATTTGTAATATTTTCTTGGTCAAGGTTTTTTGTAGTTTTCCCTGACCATGAATAAATAAATTGAAACCGGCTACAAACGTGAGGAATGTGATATATTGTAAATCACATTCCTTCGATTTTTATTTTATTTTGAATTTAATAAAGGGCTTAGCCCAACTTATTGCCGTGACGTAAGTCATTCAGGGAGTCATCCCTTGGCAATAAGTCTCTATATAAAAAAAAAAAAATTGAAAAAATCATTTTTAAAAAAATTATATGGGCACCACTCGGGTATCACGGGCCGTCCACTCCAAAAATTATACAAAAAGTGTTGTCCACCGGAAATACACATGTGTATAAAATTTGAAGAAAATCTGTTTATTTTGTAAAAAAATTGTATTGGGCAAGTATCCACGAAGAACAAACAAACACATGGGCACGCGAAGTAAATATAGAGAATTTAATTAGGAAAATTTCTACTGAGCCTGGTGTGGTGAACAGAGCAGAACCACCTACACAGAGAGATGATGGACTAAAAAGTGTTGTCACTATCGCTTTAACCGGATTTAGCCACATTCAATGGTTCACAAGATTTAAATATTGGTTAAAAACGTGCAGGCCAGCAATCAACAGTATAAGAGGAATAAGATATAGCAAGTAAGTACGTGACTGGTGGAACTGCGAAGCTGCGGTAAGTTTTCCCCCAAAAGAAAAGCTGAATAATTTGGCTATTCTCTTCAAATAAAGGTTGGCGCAGGTTTTCTTTTTTTTTACTTTCCTTCTATGTGCTTTTATATTTTAGCCAAAGCGACCCAGAACTACTAGTGTTTAAATATTGTGAGAATTTTTTCGTACATAAAATTATTTATATATCAATTTTATGTATACTTCCATAAATTTAGCCATGAATATACATTTTCATTCGCCCAATTGTTCGTAAATAGTTAAATTATAAATAATAAGGTGTTTAAGTAAAGGCGGAAATGTAAATGCATTCAGCTAAAATACTGAGGAACACAACCATTCTACATTGTCTCGACCAGGAGTTCATGTAAAAGTAAATTATTTTTGTTCATGTTAGATTTTTATGTTTTGAATTTTTTTAAATTTTTTAAACATATTGGGCAGATGTGACCTTAAATCAAAAAAATGTACTTAGTTTTTCGGGTAAAACCTTTTATATATACGTGTGTGAAAGTTTGTTTAAACCGATCACAAAGAGGTTAAAACAGACAGACAATCATAGGTCAAGATAAGTTTTTTTTTTAAACCAAAAAGTCCGAGTTGTTAATCTTTTTGAAGTACATACAATTTCTATTTAAAATGCTCAGGTATTTTCCAAAGACACCAAATTGAATACATTAACATGTGTACGAATATGTGTGCAGTATCTTTTGTAGGCTGCGTCTGTTTGCAATTCGTTTCTAAAACGTATGGCTATAACGTTTGAACTGTCGTTATTGCTACACTTCCGACATAAATTAGTTGGGTGTTGGGTTGGGCACAAATTTTCTAAAATCTGGCGCTGTTAGAATACAGTAAACTATTCATAAAGTAAAAAAATACACCAACTCATGTAACACTATTAGATGTACTACTCACATTAAATAATTCAGTATCATCCACGTTAGGGAGACAAAAAATCATCAACTTTATAAGAATTTTACATATTTTATCTACGGCAAACCAGATCAAAAGGGATAAAAAAAATGCCTATGGCCTACAGCAATTGCATCCGTTTTACCTTTTGGTATTGCTTCATAAAAGCACAAAATAGTCTTTTTGGTTATTTAGTTTTAAATATTGGCAAAATTAAACGTCAACATTAATTAAGTAGTATATACATGATAGGAAACTGTTCTTAGCCTTGCTTTATCACCTGTGACGATTTTATGCCATATACTCGTATGTTATGTTACTCGTATATGTATGTTTAAATTTTAGGGATGGATAACCAACAGGAAGTAGGTGGATAAGAGGAATTCTTTAAAAATATTTCCACAATTGTCAACGTTGTTTTCAATTGTAATGCCACTCTCAATCTTACATCAATTTCCTATTGCGAAAAGATCGAACCAATAAGAGTAGTGGTGTTAGAATCTGTGTGGTTGATGTTGTATTAACTGTATAGGTAATACATTGGATGGTATATTTCGAGCGAGTTTTTTTGACTCTTAAAAAGTTTATGACACGAATATACGCGTGGGCGCCGTGTCTCAGTGGATAAGTGCATGGCTTCTGAGCAAGAGGTTCGTGGTTCGAATTGCAGTAAAACTAAAAGTATTGTTGAGAGAAGTATATAGTTAGTAGCGCAAAAAATAGAATTTGAATTCGAAGACAAATTGAATGTACATTGTGCATACTAAAAATAAGCACTTTTATGTAGCATACTTTTAGGCTGTGAGACTATTAGATTATTTGAAATTTAAAATACAACCGCCTGTAAGTTTGAATCAGTACGTACTGGTCAAAGCGGTATAAGTATAGCATATAAGTATCATTAGTTGTAAATAAGGGAATAAGGCTACAATTTTCTTGTCTTTTCTCGATATTTCTGTCTATAATATTGGAAGTTTCTGGAAGCTTTTCAATAAGTATAAAAGGTGGTGTTCACTGCAGTGAAAGGATTAGTTAATTGGAATTAAACCAGTGCAGTTAAAAAGCTTTTGCTTGCAGAAATATTGTATAGTACAAGTAATAAGTGTTTTGTGTACATTTAAAGTTATCACCAGTATAAATTGTGAACTTGTATTATTTTTACTGTTTATTTATTAAAGTAGTTATTTGAATTAATAAACTTGTGTTGTGTTTTATTTGCAAAATCCTTTACGAACTCGAAAGCTTAAATTTCCTAACAGTATTTTTCAAATTTTTCAAGGTGTCCCACCTCTCCCACATGTCTGACAAACGGCCAAGAGTAATAACTTGTCACGGAAAGCTTCTCAATTTGCCGTTCGAATCCGGCATTTAATTGTAGGTCCCTTTCATTTGTGTGCAAAAATATACATGCACAACACAAATGGTCGCGTGATGCTAGGCCTTGGACCGCAACGGTCTGTTGCGCCGAATACTGTTTTTTATTATACGTAGAAAAGGCCATACGCTTAAATCTAATATATAAAAATCTCGTGTCACGGTGTTTGTGGCTCAACTGCTCCGAAACGGCTCGACCGATTGTTATGAAATTTTTTATGTATATTTGGTAGGTATGAGAATAGGTTTTAAAGTGAAAAAAAAAATTGAGAACGAGACTAACGATTTGGCTAACTTTTATTTATAAATTCGCCATAGTCCGAATAAGGTTTATGCGAAAAAAAAATAGAAAAGATTCCTGGAAAATTGTAAAATTCGGAAACTGAAAGTGCTGTTTTCCATAGGATTTTTGTATGAACTCGCGACCATAACTCACGATTCGAACGATGGATTAGCGTAATTCTTTTTATGTTTTGTTCGTTATAGTCCTAGGAAACGAAGACAATTACAAAGGAAAGTCGAAAAATTCGGATAAACAGCAAAAATTGTTTTGTTCGTTATGTTTCCGGCGGGAAAATTTGGAAAACGATAAATTGGATATATTTTGAGGAAATAACTCTATTGAATGTTTTCGGTGATGTGAAAACTTTGGAAAAACGCATTCCAGCCTAACTTAAAATAAAATTAAATTTGTGTTGATTCGCGATCTGTCCAGCAAAAGTCGTTATTTCATTTCTGTTCCAATTGTTTGGGTTACGTGCGCAAATGTCATTTGACAGCTTCTTCTTTTATTTTGTGGGCAAAAAGATCTCCAAAAGACCACAAAAGACCCCGAAAAGAATCACAAAAAGACCCCCGAAAGTCCCTTAAAATCCCCAAAAATCATTAAAGACCCCCAAAAAACCCCAAAAGACCCTAAAAGACCCAAAATTAAAAAATGTAGCACAATGATGTGACTAATACTGTGACTCGATATCGCAAAACAAATAGCTTTTCACAAGTTCACAAAACGATTACAAACAAATTTATTAAAAGTGGGACAGGACAACGTCTGTCGGGTCAGCTAGTATTTTATATATGCGTAAAGATTATGTCAATATAAATAGTACAGTTTATTTGTTGCAAAATTTCATAATGGGATTTGAATCTGTTGATCCATATAGTAGTGCGTTGTATTTCATTAACAGTTAACTGAAATCGTTTAGTTAGACTATATGTAAATATATGTATATACATTGATGGAAATATTTTAGGGCGCATTGACATTTATTCAACCGAGTATGACGTTATTTTCCCTGAAGAGTAAAAGCTGCTCTAAGCAAAAGATTGAAAAAAATGTTATAGCATAATAAACACTAGCATAACGGTGATGAACGTTGTCGTCAATAGTGATCGTTTGAATCAACATACTACCTACCCTTTTTTATACTAAAATTTCAGTTAATGCTATGAGTAACATATTAAATATAATTTACTAATTCACTAACGTTTTTTGTATGTAATATCCATTAAAAGTAATTATTGTAATCAAGTTTGACATGTTTTAGCGACTAACATCATCACATTTGGATCTATAACTGGCCTTCCAGAATTGGCGAATATAGGATATCTACTATAAAGTGAACATTTAATACAAATAAAAACAATATCAATTCGGTTTAAAGAAGCGGTAAGCTTTGTTTTGTGTGTTTGTTCTGTTGTAGTTATGTGTGTTTTCAGAGTGGATCTCAGCAACATACGTGGGCTGAGAACGAATTCTTTCGCTGTGTTTAATTATGTACATGTCCACAGGCCAGCAATTCTAGCACTGAGTGAAACTCAGGTATTTGATAATTCTGATGTATCGGAATTTAATCTGCCTGGGTATAGCTTGGTGCCATTATTTTTCTCTCGACGCGGACTCGCAATCTATGTCCGGAGTGATGTTGCGTTCCAGCGTTTGTCTCAATTTAGCCAAAGTTCCAAACCGGAATTCAATTTCATTTGGCTCAAAGTTAAGGTACAAGAGCGCAACATCTACTACTGTTTCCTTTACAGAAGCCCCCACTTAGACAGTGTTTTATCCATTGATGCACTGTCTGATTCAATCTCAAGAATTGACACAAAACATGAAATCGTTATTGCGGGCGATTTCAATGTACACAATTCTGTGTGGCTTCGCCATTCTGGCCAGACAACACCCGAAGGTAGGTGTGTTGAGTTATTCGCTGAGTTTAATCACCTTACTCAGCTTGAATACCTGACATTGCACACCATTCCGCTAACAGCCTTGACTTGTTCCTTACCTCTCGTCCTGATAAATACTCCGTCAATGTATTATCGCCTCTAGGCTAGTCAGACCATTGTGTAGTATCAGCTAATTTCTCGTTAATAAACCACGTAGTTAGAGAAAAAACTCCCAAAAAAATAGTATGGCAATACGAGAAAGCCCGTTGGGACGGCCTAAACAACTGGTCTTTCATGAAAAGAATCAAAAATACAGCCTCGTCGTCGATCCCAACGCCCATTTATAAAGACATTCCAGTTGTCAGCTCTATAGACAAGGCCAATCTGTTTGCTGCGCATTTCGCAGCTAGCTATATGCTTCCAGATTGTGCCTCCTGCACCTCAGAGTATTGAACACTCTATGGGACAGATATTTATTCGTACTCGTGCAGTTGCTAGAGTTTTAAATGATCTCAAAACTCACAAATCCGCTGGGCCAGATGGTATTTCTCCATTTGTTCTAAAGATGTGTTCTTCCAAGCTGGCATTACCATTGCGTATGCTTTTCCATCTATCCTATTCTTCTGGACTCTTCCCGAGAAGTTGGAAAACAGCATTTGTCCAGCCCATACCCAAAAAGGCGAGCCATCGTCTCCTTCTTCGTACCTACCCATAACACTTACATCCATTCTTTCCAAGGTCGTGGAAACGCTGATCAATTATCAGCTAAAGAAATATCTTGACACGTTCACGCAATGTTCTACTGGTGACTTGATGGTATATCTTACCGAACAGTAGAACCGATCTTTGCATCATTTTGGAGAAAGCAAAGCTGTTGCACTCGATATTTCTAAGGCATTTGACAGAATTTGGCATCAAGCTCTTTTGTCTAAAATGCGTGCTTATGGAGTCGATGATAAACTGCTTCATTGGGTTAGAAGCTGTCTTTTGGACCGCTCAATTCAAGTTGTTTTGGAAGGTTTCAAGTCTGAAATACACCACATAAATACTGGCGTTCCCCAGGGCTCTGTTCTGTCCCCGACACTCTTTCTCATTTTTATTAATGATCTCTTATCTGTGACTTCTAATCCAATTCACTCTTTCGCTGACAACAGCATTCTCAGCCTCTCATATAAGTTTGAGGAACGTCCCTCCACCTCTGATGTGAAACTCAAACAACCTCGTATGTTAAGCACGTTAAATTCCGACCTTGACAGCATAATACAATGGGGAGAAAGCAAAAGAGTAGAATTAACCGCTTCCAAACCCCAATGCTTTCTCCTGTCGTCCAAACGAATCCTAAACCCCATGCCATTATCCATGAATGGCACTTTCATCGAGGAAACTGAAAATCTCGCAATTCTCGGTATGTGCGTTAACGACAAGTTTCGTTGGAATGACCACATATTTACCGTCGCTAAAAATGCTGCGAAATGTTTAGGTTTTCTAGCCCGGTGCAAGAAATATTTCACTTCCTCTGATCTGGCTACCATATACAAGGCTTTTATTCGCCCAAAACTTGAGTACAATTGCCATAACTGGTCTGTTGCGCCTAAGACTACTTTGCATCAGCTAGATAGAATACAAAACCGCGCGATAAAACTTATCGGTGACGAAAATATAGCGAAATCAATAGATTCGCTTGAACACCGCAGGAACGTTTCTTGCTTGTCACTGTTTTATCGCTTCTTCTACCAGCGGTGCTCAAGAGAAATAGCCAGCTGCAAGCCACCTCTCCTTGAATTCAACCACAATACTCATGGTGCTCAAAATGCTCATAAGTTTACCCTTAAGCCCATCTTAGGACGTACAGTTAAGTTCAGGGACTCGTTCTTCAGCCGTACAACCCGTATATGGAATTCTCTGCCAACTTCTGTCTTCCTACCTCACTATGATCCACAGGCATTCAAAACACAAGCTCATAGACATCTCCTCTTTTCTTCTCCTCTTCCTAAACGCCCACGCTGTGCCTAGCATTTACCCGAGCATTATAAGGGTCGAACCCCTTGAAGCGTGCGCGAATTATAAAAAAAACCATACAAATTAAAATTTTTCATGAAAATTCTCTAATAGGAGATACATGTTATGTGTTTAAAATTTTAAGGAAATCGACCTTATTTTTAAAAAATGTAAATGGGCACCTCTCGGGTCCCAGGGCCTGAAATTGTTACAAAAAGTGTTGTACACAAGTATACACATGTGTATAAAATTTAAAAAAATCGGGTTAATTTTTTTAAAAATTTTGTATGGGGGCTCACGATTCCTGGGCCGGGGTCGGGATTTTACAAAAAGTGTTGTCTATCGGAAATACACATGCGTATAAAATTTGAAGAAAATCGGGAACTTTTTTCATAAAATTTGTATGGTTGCCCCCTCCGACCCAGGGGCCCGATCTCTCAAAAAAAAAAAAATTGATCGCAAGATTCCACGACACACAAATCCACAAACCCACAAACACACGGGCACGCGAAGTTAATATAGAGAACTTAAAAATTGAATAATGCCACTCAATTATCAAGATCACATTATGAGTACTTAATTCTTGTACATATTTATATGCTCATTATAATCATATGTGGCTCTATAACCAGGATACTGTAATGGCTTTTCCGCAAAAAATCTCTTCACCAGTCCCGATTTCGAATCGATGATAATTAGTTTTGACCTCTTTCGCTTCATATTTGTATAGCCAGTTCAACAATATAAGCATCCGAGCAGTTAGGAAGCGAATAACAACTGAGCTTTCCAGATTCAGCATCAGCATTTTGTAAAAGGATGCATGCATGCGGTGCTTGTGTCAATATAGCTAATATAACATGTAATGATGTGCTGAATTTTAATTGGGCGGTTAGCTCTAGCACTTTCACTGTAGCCTCGCTTACTGCAGTTATTTAATGTAGATGCATTAACTCGCTGTATTTGCCTGGTATGTTGTTTGCTTTCGTTATTGTATTGAAAACTCTTTCTGAAATTGATAATTGTAATCAGTAATCTTTGAATGTGTTTATTGTTTGGATTTAGTGATTTGCATAAATAAATGTGCTTCAATAAAATTTTGAACTGGCCAACGGTTTTGAATTTTAATTTTTTTATCCCAGTTGTTTTAAGCTACGAATGCAAAAGTTGATGTGAAATCATGGTGTATAAAATCCCCCACTAAACGGGGTATAAATGTCGGTTGTAGGTGCTCAGGTTGAACAAGTTTTGGTCACACGCCAATAAACATTTATTTTCTATTTGGGCAGAAAAGTAGCCATTTTTTGACGGGGTCAACTATTGTTTGCTTGTTGCTAGGAGATAATTGCCATCCTTTTATAGTTATCTATTTCGACCTGACAAGCTCCACACAAGCTCCTAATTTGTATACTAATGCACCTAAGATACACCTAATAGAAGTCGACATAGCCAACGACATCATAGTCGCCGTGTTCATTTAATTTACAAAATTTTGCTTATAAACAAGTCTGTGCAATCTGCAATGAGGATGACGAGACCAAGACTATCTATTCATCTTATAGTCGAGAACTATAAATTGCCGTTAACCGAACAACTGGTGTGGCATTGGTATTCCTAGTATATCTTTTTCGTCGGTTATAAATTCCTCGTGGTGGTTTGTGGCTGATAACTGATAACTGAAGTTAGATGCTTCCTTATGTTGGGTTTCGTGGATGTTCTGACTTGGTGTGGTAAAATGTGGTGTTGTCTTACAGATTAAGTGGGAAATTTATATTAGCATTCAGGTTGTCTGCGATACAATTGTGCTTGAAGACTATCAGCTTTAAAGGCATGAACTGGTAAAGCATGCGAACACATCAAAACACAGGTAGCCGAGCGCCAACAGTAAACTTTGATTTCTAATAGCGTAAACATTATTTGTAAAATGTATGTACACATATATGTTTCGCTGGAGACACTAAAATAAATTGTTATAACCAAAAACAATTCTAACAGGATTTCTATTTTGGCTTTAAAGTCATATCAGTCGGTATATGAATGAGGTCGCTTATTCTTTAAAAAGTACACTACCCGACTAGTTTAGTGGAAAGTTTTTCTCTAAAGAAATTATGCTAATGCCATAATAATTCAGAAATATTGCCGTGGAAATGAATTTGCATTTGCATCAAATAACAATAATTTTATAAAGAAATATACTCCTTAAAACGTATAAAAAAAATTATTTTTTATGCTGTTGCTATTATTTTAAAGTAATTTTTGGCATCGGGGGAGAAAACTTTTCTGTTGGTATGGATTGCTGACTAAGTTAAGTTGTTCATTTGAAATGGACATAAATAGTAACCTACAGTTGTTCTGAATACATTTTATCCAGCTCTTACTAATTACATTTTTTTAAATTTTCTATATTAACTTCGCGTGCACGTGTGTTTGTGGTTTTGTGGCTGTGTGGATTTGTGGATTTGTGTGTCATGGAATCTTGCGATAAATTTTTAACACACTTCCCATAGCCCGATTTTACACACATGTATATTTCCGGTAACAATACTTTCTATTAAAATTTCAGGCCCCTCGGACCTCGGGGTCTGGCTCCCATAGAAATATTTTAAAATTTTTTACCGATTTTCTTAAAATACTATACAAATGTGTATCTCCGATGGAGATTGTAAAATTTTTGGAGAGATCGGGCCCCTGGGTAGGGGGGGAGGCACCCATACAAATCTTATGAAAAAAGTTCCCGATTTTCTTCAAATTTTATACGCATGTGTATCTCCGCTGGACAACATTTTTTGTGAAATTTTGGAAGTGATCAGGCCCCGGGTTCGTGGGGCTCCCATACAAATTTAAAATAAAAATAACCCGATTTTTTCCAAATTTTACACACATGTGTATACCCAATAAACAATACTTTTTCTAATTCTAATTTGGTGGTGATCGGGCCCCATGTTCGGCCGCAAGGCCCTTATACATTTTTTTAAATACCGTCGCACTTCAACGACTCTGTGCGGTGTGTGCTGCGTAGTCGGCTGCGCTGCTTGATTTGGTGGATTTTGATTGCAAAATCTATTCTGCCTGTTCATGACAGCACTACGAGTTTGCGTCGCCATATTTTTAACTCGGCACTTACACGGTTATTAATAATGTCATTATTTCTAATAATGAACGAAAACAGAAAATTTCGGTTTCACATCATTTCTCAAGCCTCAATATACATTACTCCGACTTACACAATCATTATTAATGTCATTTCACAAAGTTACCATGAATGTGCGTGATAGTAGATATAAAAGTCGAATCGATTATGAGCATTCCATTTCATCCTTAAGTAATATGTATGTTTTTTGTTTACTAATGTCTCTTTCCAATTGCACAAACCGTATCCGAAACCATACCCATAGGTTAGCTTTCAAAGTGACAGAGTTTTCGAGGTGAACGAGGTGAGTGCCCGATGTACCCGACGGGTAGCAAAGTAACATTATCAGTTACAAAACAAAGGTACATAAAAACAAACCGTACTCCGGGCACAGTTCGTAAATGCAACGTTAAACTGAAACCACGAGAGAGAAATCTTAGCTCACTCCCAAATGAACCCAGAAATGAAACGAGACATAAATGTTTTATGCTTAATTCAACTTACTTACTTATTTACTGATTTGTATTTTTATTGATGTAATTTTTTGTTGTCCATATCAACTTACAGATAGAACAAGTTTTCATAATATTCTGTCATTTCGCGTTTTCATAAATTAGTTCAGGGCAGTCAAAGAGTTCTCAAGATAAATGCTCGTGTTTCTTATTTGCTCAGCGTATGAGCGTACTAAGTGCTCAGAATAAAATGATCTGAGCTTTTTCAATTTTAACATCTGATGTCAAATGTCTCTTTCGATGATTTTCTACCACAATAAAAAAAATGACCCAGAGTCGAGGGGTGCCATATCAATTTCTGCGATTAGAGAATTTAGATGAAAAATTTATCGCTAAAAAAATCAATTTTGTAATAACATATATATAAATATATGTTAAACAATGTCCAACAGGTGTCCAACTCGTAATGTATTTGATGGGTTGGACGCTACTAAAAAAGGGGACAGTTCAGGAAAACATTTAAAGGCAACTTTGTTTGAGGGTCCCGAAGAAAGTAACAGAATTCCATCAACGAAAAAGATAACAGATTTTTGTAAATTTGCTTTTAATGTATATTAAAATCTAAAATTTTTTACTTTTTGTCAGCCGCTTATGATGTGAATGATGATAGAAGAAGTACAATCCTAATAATAAAAAAGATGAATACAGTTTTTTTTGTATCAAAACCTCATCAATTTTTGTCATTATCGAAAAACGTCAACGTTAGAATTACCGTATTGATTGCTGAGAATAAGATGTCCTTGCATTTACAACACTATCAAGTTATTAACAACTTTTATTTAACTTCACTTGACCCGACCGAGAGGGCTGAAATTTTGTAAGTGCCTAAGTCCCAAATAGCATTTTTTATATTCCGCGTGTGACGCG
Source organism: Nephrocerus scutellatus (assembly GCA_947095585.1). Classification (NCBI taxonomy): domain Eukaryota; kingdom Metazoa; phylum Arthropoda; class Insecta; order Diptera; family Pipunculidae; genus Nephrocerus; species Nephrocerus scutellatus. The sequence continues at coordinate 92,346,775 of OX352763.1, forward strand.
TGTGATGGGTGCAAATTTTTTTCGACTTCTTTGAGGTCCTTTTAAACCACCTTCCACATGACCTAAGAGCTGAAATTTTGTCAAGGTCCCAAATAGCATTTTTTATATTTTTTCGTTTTTTGAGGTCCTTTTTAATCACCTTTAGCTGAAGGGCTGAAATTTTGTGAGCAGCTCAATGTAAAGTGCCAATTTTGATATCCCGCGTGTGATGCGTGTCGCGAGTTTCATGGGGCGCGTGTGATGCGTGGAAAAAGGGAATACTTTGAAATAGGCCAGATAATTTGGCAGTAATTACCAAATAATACAATCTAAAAATAGAAGGACTTTGTGGCATGTGCCGTGTGGAATGGCATGTGGCGTGGCATGTGGCGTGTGTCGATCTATGCATAAAAGTTTGAACCGAAAAACGAAGTTTTTTTTACATTTACTTGTTGATTTTCCATTTACAGCATTAAATACGAATCTGAACGAAGTGATTAGCATCTCATATTTCTTGAAAAATTACAGTTATTAATTATTAAAGTTATGTTTTCCTTATATCTTTTCAGCGTAGGTTTGTCCTGACTCGCTGTCATGTCAAATAAATTCTAACGTAAAGGATCTTCCGAGCTGTGTCCTCTTCGCTAGTAGATGCAATGTGGTAGTGGGAGCACCTGACCAGACAATACAGTTGTATTCAAGTTTTAAGCGAATATATGCCAGATCTGAGGAAGTGCAAAACTTTTAGAAACCTAAACATTTCGAAGCATTTCTAGCGATGACGAATGTGTGGTCGTTCTAATAAAGCTTGTTATTGCCATCTATAGCGACAGTTGGGAGTTTATCGGTTTCTTCGATGCAGAAGACAGCATTGGGTTTTGAAAGCGGTAAATTTTACACTTATGTGTAATCACCACCTTGCTGTCGAAGTCAGAATTTACCGTTCTTAACATAGCTGTTGTTCAATCTGCAATTGCGATGAAGAAGAACGTGGGAAAGTGTGAACTCGTTAAAAATTTGAGAGTGGTTTAGTCAGGAAAAGAATGAATTCACTTAGAAGTAGTGGACACGAGTTCATTTATGAATATGAGAAAAAGTTTCGGAGACATAACGGAGCCTTGGTGTATGCGGTGAATATTAGATTGGAAACCGACCAATAAGACCTTGATTGAAAGGTCAAAATATCTATCTTTCTAGTCTAATAAAGCAGGCCTTATCAATTCCATATGCACTGATTTCAACTAAGGTTTTTGTCAATAAAACGGATGATAATTCGCCTCTTTTTGGTGTAGGAAGGCTTGACAAAGCTGTTTTCCAACTTCTTGTGAAAACCACTGAAGAATAGGAGAAATTGAAGGGCCTACACAATGTTAATGCAAGCGTTCGCCCAGCAGACAACTTGTAGATGACTTCGTGATTTTTATGGCGCACAAAATTGTCCATCTGAGCAAGCCATTATATATATACTAGCTGACCCGACAGACGTTGTCCTGTCCCATTTTTAATAAATTTGTTTGTAATCGTTTTGTGAACTTGTGAAAAGCTATTTGTTTTGCGATATCGAGTCACAGTATTAGTCACATCATTGTGTTAAATTTTTTAATTTTGGGTCTTTTAGGGTCTTTTGGGGTTCTTTTGGGGGTCTTGAATGATTTTTGGGGATTTTAAGGGACCTTCGGAGGTCTTTTTGTGATTCTTTTCGGGGTCTTTTGTGGTCTTTTGGAGATCTTTTTGCCCACAAAATAAAAGAAGAAGCTGTCAAATGACATTTGCGCACGTAACCCAAACAATTGGAACAGAAATGAAATAACGACTTTTGCTGGACAGATCGCGAATTAACACAAATTTAATTTTATTTTAAGTTAGGCTAGAATGCGTTTTTCCAAAGTTTTCATTTCACCGTAAACATTCAATAGAGTCATTTCCTCAAAATATATCCAATTTATCGTTTTCCAAATTTTGCTAAAAATATCTCCGGGAACATAACGAACAAAACAATTTTTCGACTTTCCTTTGTAATTGTCTTTGTTTCTTAGGACTATAACGAACAAAACAAAAAAAGAATTACGCTAATCCATCGTTCGAATCGTGAGTTATGGTCGCGAGTTTATACTTAAATCCTATGGAAAACAGCACTACAATTTTCCGGACATCTTTTCTATTTATTTTTCGCATAAACCTTATTCGGACTATGGCGAATTTATAAAATAAAAGTTAGCCAAATCGGTCCAGTCGTTCTCAATTTTTTTTTCACTTTAAAACCTATTCTCATACCGGAGCATTTCGGAGCAGTTGAGACCCAAACACCGTGACACGAGATTTTTATATATTAGATTATATTATATTGAAGAGAATATTGCCAATGTAATTGAAAGTGTGGTTGAAGATCCACATTTATGGATTCGTCGTCATTTGCTCTGTCTGGGGCTCTGTCCATCCACTACGTAAAAATTTTTGCACAATCTTGGACTACACCAGTATAAGATCCAGCTGGTATAGGAATTAAAGCTACGAGACCATCATATGCCGAATGGCCGAATCTATTTCCATTTGTCTAACGCTCAATAGTTAAAACCAACAATCACCCTGATTGTTGTATTTCATGTATTCCATGATCTAACATTAACTAACCAACTTTATTAACATTTAGTTGATCCAAATCGGTGGAAAATTTATGTGCGGAATACTTGTTTTGATTATCTGAACTGACTAATCATTGATCATAGGCGCGTTCGAAATAACTGAGGGCTCATAGATTTTCTCTCTTTCCTCACTAAAGAGGATTACATTCAGTCAAACAACATTCTCAGATAACTGTCAGCTCAGCAATAAATATTTGTCAAAGTCAACCACCACAGCGAGGAGAATGCGAATCCAAAATAATTTTGTCTCCGGATTCTTCCTTAAAGGAATCGTGTTCGAGTTACTTAAAATACGGAGGATACGGAGCCCTCCGCTTCTCGAACACACCTAATGAAATTAAAATTTGGCGATAAGTTGAATTTGAGAAATTCTAGTCTTCTTCTACTTCACCCTCTCTGAATTATTAAGATTATATAAGACTTATGTTAGACCAATTTAAGAATTTAATCCATATGTGTGAGGTGGGGCTCGAAGATCGCATCTGATTTATCTTGATGGAATTCCGAATAGAGTTATCCGTTTGATAAACGATGTAACCATTACTTCATCCCTTGATGATTCTTTGGAGCATAGACGATATGTAGGAAATTTAATTGTTTTCTTCAAATTTTACTACGGTAGATGTTCTTCAGAAAATTTTTCTATAGTCCCAGTCCTTTTGTTAGCAACGTTAACACTCGTTTCAGGTCTAATGAACTTAGATTTGCCTTAAAACCGTTTTCATGTAGAACCCAACAATTCAAATCCTCCTTTTATCCGATCGTGACTTCGATGTGGAATAAATCGGTTGACTCTGGATTTCCTGAGTCTTTTAATCGACAGACATTCAAAATAGCCGTCAACAACTTCCTGAAGTGAAGTAGTGATCATTGAAAGATCAAAAAATTTGTAATATTTTCTTGGTCAAGGTTTTTTGTAGTTTTCACTGACCATGATTCGTTGATAAAAGTAATTGCACTCGCGTAGTTTTAGTTTCGTGTTCGTTTTTTCGTATTGCTTTTTCAATGAATCAGAGAGAATTCTGAGAAAATAAATTGAAATCGGCTACAAACGTGAGGAATATGATAATATTGTAATTCACATTCATTCGAATTTAAATTCATTCCCTTGGAAATATATATATATAAATGTCCCCAAATTTGATGTCCTGAATGCGTTTCGTCAAGATCAGCCGCGGTGGCCATATGACCGAAATCTTCTCAAATGTTAATGGCAAGGTATTGATCTTTCGAACGAATAAAAAACTTTAATTAAAATTAAATTAATATATTTAATATTTAAGTGCAGCTCAAAATTAAATAAAAATTACAACATAGTTTTTGGAGTAGATATCTACTTGTATTATGGTTTGCTTTGCAAGTCTGAATAAATTGTAAAGCAAAAAAAATCTAATACCAAAATTTGTGGAAGTGTTTTGGTTCGTGCCTAAATAACTTGGTGTGTGTGGGGGGGATGTGACTGTAATTAGTGTCGATTCCATTGTTTTTGGGGTCGATAAGGTGAATAGATATGGGACATCCATAGGGGAGGTGGTCGATGGAACGGAGAAGGTGATCTATATCATATTATATATATAATGTGATAGCTTATATCAGCCCATAGGAAGGAGGAAACATAAGTGTCGATTCAATAGTTTTCGGGTGGTTTGTGGAGGATTGATCGATGGTGGGAGCGCGATATTAGTTTCAAATCAATATTTTTTGACCGGGCAACGCCGGCTACTTATTAATAAAAGAAAAATTTATTCTTTCATTGTGTGCGTAACTTTTTTTTATATATATTGTGCACGATGGGGTAGATAAATACAATACGCATACTGGTATGTATTTCCGAACGTATATGAAGAACTGCACATCATTCTGGGTTTTATTATTCAAAGATCAAAGAAGTAGGTCGTGGCTTTGTTCGTAAAATGGAAACCGAGTAAGCAAGCGTTTCGAAGTTTTGTTTAAAGGATGTAGGCACGAAATAATTGTAGCTATTCGGAAAATTTTAATTAGACAAAGTTATGCAAGGATTGCAAGGATGTATACATCTGTTCATGTTATATAGTCACACCGAGCTTACCTGCAAGCGAATTTCGCTGATTTTGTATTAGTTCGTATGCGTATCAATTTCTAATGGTTTCTTATAAAAATTTAAAGCGAATAAAGCAAATGTTCGCTAGAGAAGGAGTAGTTATATTTTCTGCTTATACATTCTAAGGACTTGAGCTGCGTAACATCACTCCTTTGTCGTATTTATGCCATGTCCTTAAGGTTTGTTCCAGAACTAAGCATATGTCCTTATGTATTCCGCACGGGCGCATCTGTTTTGTCTGACTGTTTAATACATACACAAAAACTCAAACAAGACAACCCCCATACACACACAAGTTTAAGTATTTGGTTTCTTGTATAGACACAAAGTTGCGAAAAGTTATTCAGTTTATTGTCTGAAATTTTCTTCAAAATAAGAAGAATAACCAAATGGCAGAAAACCATTTATGTAGCAATGGTTAACTTTAAAAAAATGTGTGGCAAACTATATCCTGGGCATAAACTTGCAAAATATAAATGTTTATTATGTTAATGTTATTCACCCTCCCTCATAAGTTATAGCGTTGCTTTCCTTTTTTGCATCAAGAAATAATTTTTATTTGTTAACAGAAAATAAATAAAGCTTTTCGGGATTGTATGTGTTAAATAATATTATAAAATACATCATCTTATAAATGTGTATATACATTAAGCAAAGCAATTAAGCAAAGAATGCTGCAATTTTAACACAGAAAAATAAATTATAACATTAGGTATCAGCTTGTGCTAAAAAAGCTTAAAACTTTTTTTTTATATACCTACTACTTTGCTATAAGTTCTCATCATAGGAATATTTGGCGCGACAGACCGTTGCGGTCCAAGGCCTAGCTTCTTGCGACCACTTGTGCTGTGCGTGTTATATTTTTGCACACAAATGGAAGGACCCACAATTTAATGCCGTATCAGAAAGTCGAGTTGAGAGGCTTTTCGTGACAAGTTAATCCTCTCAGACGATTGTCAGACGTTCGCGAGAGGTGGTACCGTGTTTTATTGGTGTTTCTGGGATTCGAACCTTGAACCTCCTATTCAGAAGTTCTCATTATCGCCTACAAAATCAACAAATATTCTTCAGTACTTTTTTAACTACTGTAAAATCAAGCAAAAACTGTAAGACCATTATATTCATCATCATCATATTTGGGTCTGCAACCGGTGTCCGGTCCTGGCCTCCCGAAAAAAAAGACTCCACCGGTCCTGATTTCGAGCCGATGTCATCCAGTTTGGCATCCCACGCTGGCCTCGCTGTCGTGTTCCATAAATCCTACCGTAAAGGCCTTTCCGTGCAGAATCATCTTCGCTCATGCAAGCTAGCTAGCAAGCTGCCCACCGGAGCCTGCCGAGCTTAACTCTCTTCACGACGTCGACATCGCGGTAACGCTCGTAGATTTCATCATTATAGAGGCTCCGAAATCGTCCTTCCTCACATACGGGGCCAACAATTCTCCGTAAGACTTTTCTCTCGAACGCGGCTAAGAGGTTTTTTCTAAGCATCCGAGACTTGGGATCCATATGTAAGTACTAGTATGACCATTGTCTTATATAGCAGCAGCTTGGATGTTAAGGTAAAATTCTGAATTTGAAGAGTCTTGACAGACTATTGTAGGCTTTGTTGGCTTAAAGCAACCGTGCGCGTATTTCTGGTTCCATGTTGTTATCGGCTGCTACAGTTAACCGGAGATAGTTAACTATTTTACATGGCTAATAACATCGGTCATGGTCAACCTACATAGTCTTGTCAGTTTATTTGGGATGCCGAATTCTCTCATGGCTTTATAAAGTTCTAATCTGGCTATGCTATTATAGGCGGCTTTAAAGTCTATAAAAAGATGGTGTAGTGAGTTTTGAAACTCTAGACATGAAGATGAAGCCACACTGGTATTGACCAATGATGACTTTAGCGTTTGGGGCTATCCTGTCTTAAAGGATAAAGGAGAAAATCTTATACGGGGTACAACAACGTTATACCAGGATAATTGCTGCAGGTTGTGATATATCCTTTCTTATGTATGGGGCACAGGATGCCTCTTCGCTAGTCTTCCGACATTGCTTCTTCCACTTGCACTATTAGTTCGCTCTGCTAACTTCGCCTATGCTTGGTGGCGGCTGCATAGTGTGGTATTCGATCATTGGTGGAGCCTCCAATTCCTCAGTTAATAATAATAAAAATATCGGCGCGACAGACCATGCAGTCCAAGGCATGGCTTCTCGCAACCATTTGTGTTGAACATGCATATTTTTGCACACAAATGGAGGACCTACAATTTAATGCCAGATCCGAACGGCGAATTGAGAAGCTTTCCTTGACGAGTTATTACTCTCGGACGTTTGTCAAACTTTCGCGAGAGGTGGGACACCGTGAAAAATACTTTGGTGTTACTGGAATTCGAACCACGAACCCCCTGCTCAGAAGTCTATGCTCTTATCTACTGAGCAACGGCGCTCACAAATTAGGGCATTCTCAGTTAGCTGGCCATTAATCAACTCATGAAAGTGCTCTTCCCATCGCTCTAAGATGCCTTTGAGATCGGCGACCAGATTACCCTCTTTGTCTTTGCAGTATGTGAAACGCGGTGTATATTGCGTCATACCGCGGACTCTTTGGTAGAACTTCCGCTCCTGGTGCGGTCCTCGCTCTCTGTATTGTTGTAGATCACGGATGAGATTCTTCTCCCAGGCTGCTTTCTTTCGCCGGTGAACTGTTTTTTCATATCTTCTGAGCTCTGTATATTCATCATCGCGAGTCCGCGTTCTATGATTTTGTTGCATTGCTCGATACGCAACATTCTTACGTTAAGTCACTAGCTTACATTCGTCATCGAACCAGTCGTTCCGATCCCTACGACTACTGACTAAGATGGAGTCAGCAGTACTAATGACAGTATTCTTAAGTCGCGTCCATTTCTCTTGTACGCCCATCCATTTAGGTCGAGTCCTATCGCTTGTCAGTAGTTGTTTCTGGTCTCTTCGTTGCGAGGGCAGCTGTGTTGACTCGAATCTGATTCGCGGATGCTGTCTTGCTTGATGGTGCAATCCGCGCTCGGAGAAAGATAGTGGTCCGAGTCGACGTTGGCACCTCGTTACCTTCGTACCGTCATCAGGTTGTGGTTGTGGTGGCGGTCTATCAACACGTGCTCTATCTGTTTGCGAGTGGCTCCATCATTAGATACCCAGGTGTCTTTGTGGATATTTTTACGCGCAAACCTTGTACTCACAACGACCAAATTATTGCTTGCTGCCATCTCTATGACTCGTTGTCCATTGTCATTAGTGTTCTCGTGTAAGCTATGGGTGCCAATGTACTGCCGGAATACTGGCTCCCTACCTATTTTGGCATTCGTATCCCCCAGAATGATTTTTGAGTCATACTGAGGACAGGCATGGACTGATTCAAAGAATTCTTCTTTTTCATCATCTGGGGAATCCTCTATAGGGGCGGGAACGTTTAGTAGGGTAACTTTTTTAAATATGCCCCTCACGCGAAGGGTGCATAGCCGTTCAAGTACTGCTTTAAAGCCCATAACAGTGGGTTTCATTCTTTTGCTGAATAGAAACCCCACCCCGAGCACATGATGTCTTGCATGACCGCTGTAATATATATCATATTCTGATTTTTGTAAGACACCATTCCCCGTCCACCGCATCTCCTGAATTGCTGTTATGTTAGCATTATATTTGGACAGGGTATTGGCTAGCTGCTGTGCATTTCGAGCTCTATACAGTGAGTGTACGTTGCATGAGAAAATTCTTAAATCGTTTAGCCGTCATCGTCAATCGTGGTCGTCATCGTTCATCAGTGTATCCGAGGCTGATTTGGGGTTACGTAATATGGTTTTTGTTGGCCTCGCGCCAACCATTACTTTGAAGGGACTAGCCAGATCATTTCGCTTTTTTTTCCTGTATTGGAGGAAAATTACCAGCGGCCACCAAGTGGAGGTTTGATCGCACTTCCACCAGTCAGAGATAGTTGCGGCCACATGCATTTTTGAAGCATTCTGTGTTATTCGCCCTATTCTGCTGGCTCACCGTCAAGACCAATATAATATAATGTTTTAAAATTGCAAAAAGTTTAATCAGATACCGTGCTGTGACTTCCCATTTTTTTAAATAATACCCTATGGCTGACACTTCAACCTAAAATATATATTGTATCATAGGGTAAGGTTAATCTAAGAGACGAACTGCCACCCTAATGAAGGATAGTATGTCCTTAGTGGGAGAGTTTTTTAACTTTGCTGACGAACACATTTCCTTACGGAAAATACGCCTCTTTAGCCATAAATGCTGGGCATTCACAGAGAATGTGCTCGGATGATTCATTGTCTAACAGAACTTACATTCTGTATCTGAGTCAAGATCAACAGAATCAAGATCTAGATCAATCTTGTTAAGGTGATATGCACGGTCCAATATTTCTACCTCAAACTATAGTGTCGGGGATTGTACAAAATATGTCTCTTTCAAGAATTGAGTGAAGTATTTTTAGGTGTCCCTCATGGTTACCAGGTTTGTACCTGTACTCAAGCTGCAGCTTAATAGCGCATCTAGCGGCCATCTTTCTAATGAAAATTTGCAAGTATAAAACCCCTATGACAGCTTCTACTGCTACCCGTAATACCGGGACAGGTAATTCTTTGAAGCTTCTGAAACTCATTTGCCGTTGTCGTACAAGAGCTTTCTGCCATAAAACGATGGCCGCGTACGTGATAATAGGCCTCGACATCATTGTATACAACCAGTGTATCATTTAAGGATTTATGCCCCAAGCTCTGCCGTAAGGACGTTGGGCCAGCGCCCAAATGTCCATAGTGGCGCGTTCGATGGCGGACTTGATGTGAGAATTCCAGCAAAGCCGTTTATGAAGGATAACTTAAAGACATTGACCTCACTAGAATAAACCAAAGTGGTGCCTTTAATAGTAATAGGTCCTAGATCGACCAATCTTCTCTTTGTGAAAGGCACTAGAACGGTTTTGCAACGATTGATGGATAGTCCTTCTATGCTGCACCATTCTAAAACGTGCAGTGAAGGACCTGGCATAACTCTAGTAATGGTCATGCTGTCTTTACCACTTACAAGAATCGCCAGGTCATCCGCATAACCAATGGCGGTGTAGCCTGATCTCTGTAGATCGGCTAGAAGAAGGTCGATGACTAGTAACCACAGAAGGGGGACAAGACTCCTCCTTAGGGACAACCCTTAACTTAACAGAGAAGTAATTTCTCGACTTTCGAGAATGCCCCTTATCCATTGCTTTGTCGAGTCGTCGATACCTCTGCTACTGAATGCTCTTGTTATTGAGTCGTAGCCGGTGTTATCGAATGCGCTCACAATGTCTAGGAAAGCACACAGACCCACTTCCTTGTAACGAAAAGTTCATTGTATGTTCCTCACAAGATAGTGAAGGGCGTATTTTACCTTTCCTTTATGCAAACTGACTTGAATGCAGAGGGGTAGACAAATCTAGACAGCCTCTAATGTGCACATCAATGAGTTTCTCCGAAGTTTTGAGGCCATATGATGTTAGACGTATAGGACTATATGATTAAGGCAGCTCACTGGGCCTATTGCCTAGTCATCATGCCCGGCAGGATGATATTAATTGTCTTCTGTAGAAGCGCGGGAAAGGTATCATCACCACCGCTCTGAAAGCTTTGAAGGTTTGACGGAGCCTACTGTTAATTTAACTTTATCCGGACTGAAGATTTTACCGCTCTACTAGCAATGCAGACCCTTTGGTCAGATGCGTTCGGGTCCGTGTGTAGTACACGAGTAGACGAACCTGGGAAATGAACCTGAAGTATGGTTTTGAGTATTTCCTCATAGTCCGACGTGTAGGTGGTATCGGCCTTTTTGCAATTTGTCTAATCGTTTACAAGTGTCTTATGGATTTGTGTCGCTATTGGCGTGTCGGCAATGTTTTCACAGCACTTCCTCCAAGGGGCAGTGCCACATTTTATATTATCTTAATTCAGAATTATACCTCCCAACTATTCGTGCGATGAGCAGAGTTGAAGAGTTTTCTAACACTCTTCCTAAGTTAACCTAGCTGGTCATCCCACTAGGGAACCTTTTGCTTGCACAGACTGGGTTTAGGGACACAACTGTCATGCTAGGAAGCGAGCAACACATTATTTAATTGGTACGCTGCATCTAGATCCCCTGTTGACTCTCTAGATGTGACAAGCATATCCAATTAAGAGAGGAAAAGTCCACCATATAGATTCCAGTCTGTAGACTTTTGATCATATCAAGGAGCAGCGTGTGCCAGTTTGCCGGGAATGTCGAACCTGATGTGATGATGTCCTGACATCAAGGCTTCATCAGAAACGAAAAATATCTTCCACAGCACGTTCAATTAAAGTTTGTGAAGTCGTTACCTATTATGCTATATGGATGTGAGATTTTTTCATGCATGGATAGTGGATCAAACGACGAATCTCTGTTGCAAATAACAGCAGCTGTGCAAGACATATTTTTGAAGTGAAACTTTTTTACGGATTACAGTGTTACACTGTTATTACTCTGTTGTACACATTGCCTTGTTGTACACATTGCTCTGTTGTTCACTTTTGTTAATTTTATGCTTCGTTTTCTATAGTTATATTTTATATGTGTGTAACTATATATGTATATAACTACAAATATAACTATATATATATAAATACATATATTACTACGGCCACAGCTCCTATGGAAATTCTGGGATCTGGCCAATAGGGTCTGGAGTTTTGCGAACCAAGCCATTTCTCAAGCGATTCGTATGAGACTCGGAATGCAGGACTAATATGCGGCTATAATATTTATTGCTATTGAAATTCTCGGATCTGACCAATATGAAGGTTGGTTTAGACCCCTTTTTTAGACTTCCTACATTACTACTAATAACATATTCTAAAAGACATTCACCCCTTCTATTGATGCCACTGCTGCCCCAGACCTAATGATGTACATTGGTATCGCATGGTATGAGTTACTGAAAGTTTTTGTTCCGGCAATATCCTTTCAGCTCCTGGAACTTTGTTGGCGGAAAGTTGTCGTCGTCGCCGGGGCAGTATGCCGAAGCACACATCATGTTCTGAGTTCCCCTCTTGGTCGGAATATCTACTAACAGGGCCACCATGTCCATGTTATGAATACTAGACTTGCTCTCGCTCTTGACACTAACTCCCCGCTTTTAAAGATTAACTTACTTGCCTTGTTTCGTGGAGCTTTGATCAGTCCGCTAATAACCCAAGGCTCTTGGATTAGAACAAGGGTTATATTTTCCTCGGCGAACCGGTTGCTAAGGGTAGCGGACGCGCTCTTCTTGTGATGCAGGTTCGCCTGTAGCACACTGATGTTGCTCATTTGTCCTCTTTGCATGCTTTAGCTTGCCGGAGTAATTGGGCTTTTTAGGGCCCTTTCCCCTTTGGCAGTCGGATTAGGTCGACCCAGTGGTCTGTACTTATCCGGCTCATCCTTCCTAGGTGCGTGCAGTGGCACCGCTTGTCGGATGGAAGCCAGCAATTATGCTACCAAAACCGCTCGGGCTAGCATGCCCAGTGGCGCTGCTGATCGTGCGACTTGCTGTGATCAGCATGCCCTCCGGCACGGGTGATCGATTAGGTTTTTTTACAGACCGTTTAACGGAGATTTTACCGGAACCGCCAGAACTAGCTTGCCAGGTGGAACTGCTAGTTTAGCTAGCGACTTTCTCTTTGTCAGAGGTATTCAACCAGACGCAACCAGAAACGTTATCGGCGCTCTTAAGGATCAGCTTAACGAGTTGGAGGTGCGCACCTTCCTTCTTCATCTGACCTGACGCGCTTGGCATCGCGCTGAATGGATGGGGCGTTATTAGCAAAAGCATGAGCACTTTCTCTGGCTTTACTAATAATAATCGGCGACAGACCGTTGCTGTCCAAGGCCTAGCTTCTCGCGACCATTTGTGTTGTGCATGTATATTTTTGGGCACAAATGGAAGTGACCTACATTCAGTTTAGAAGTCGCTGCTGGGCTAGCAAAGTCAAAGCAAAGTAAGCGCACCTCTCATTCGTTTTTCAGCTCCGAGAATCGCCATGATCTGTGAGTGGCAATGGAAATTTTTGTTTTGAAAAGAGTAATTAAAGAAATTTTTTGTCATTCCATTCCTTTCAATATTTTTAAAATTTAAAATTTCTTTTATCATTTTTCAAATATAAACTTGCCGCATACAAAATAGCAATTATGGCGATATATTTCTATGGAAAATTTATTGAATTTTTTACTATATGTACGCATAGTTAGCTTGGAACTATTTTCGTTTATTTAGTTCAAATTAGTTTTTTTAAAATACGTTGAACGTATTTTTTATTTAATTTCTCGGCTTTATTACAGTTTTATCGAGAGTATTTTTAGTTCTCGAGCACATGACTTTTTGTAGGTGTATCAAACTTACAGGCAAGGACAACACATCCCTACTTTTTTCCGGTTTAAAATATGATTTTCTGTTTTGCAATTAACTTTTACCTTTTCGACGAAACTTTTTGTTTGTCCTCGCATCGTTGAACAACGGATAGAAAGCATTCCGTTTACAGTAAAACACATGTGTGTGCGAAAGTTTGAGTTTTGGTTTATGTTTCATTAAAAGTTTCCAATCGAATAAAGGTGAAGCAAAACTATTTTGTCTTTAACTTATAATATAATATAATATTTTTGGTAATATCACGAAAATTTAAGCAAAATATAAAATTTTAAAATTTGCCAAAGTAGTTTTGTATCAAAAAGTGAAAGTGTCATTAATAGAATTTTATATATACCTATACATACAATATTTAATTGTCTATACATATAAAAGTGAAACTTTGTGTGTATGTATGTATGTACATATGTCCGGTATGGACCGCCAAACCCTTCAACCGATCGCGTTCTAACTTTGCATATGGGTTTTTAGGCACTTAATAGGCATATTTTGTAAGTGGTCTGACTCCTAGGTCAAGGGGTCACCATACGATTTTTTTTTATTGTTTTTACAAATTGCATGTTTTTATGAATCGATCGCATTCAAACTTTGCACAGGGGTTTTGTACCATAATGAACACATAATAGGCATATTTTGAAAGTGGTCAGACTCCTGAGTCAAAGGGTCTCCATCAGAATTTTTTTATTGTTTCTACAAATTGCATGTTTTTATGAACCAATCGCGTTCAAACTTATTCTATAGTTTTCTGGGCTGGTGGGGTAGTCAGTTAGTGCGAGTTCAGTTGGTGGGGTGGTCTGTGAGTGGGTGGTCATCTGAGGTCAGAGGTCCGTGGGCTGGGGTCAGATGGCGGTGGGTCAATGTGCGGGAGGTCAGTGGGTGTAGTGTCAGTGGGCGGGCGTTAACTTGGTGGGGGTCAGTGCGATGGGGCACCCGGGAAACGCCGGGTATTTCCGCTAGTTTTAAATAAAATTCTGCTCTGCCGCCACATTTAAGTGACGGCAAAGCAAAAATGAAGTTTTTACCACTACATTCGAAACAACCATTAAACGCTAGTTGGCTCAGTGGAAATGCACATGGCTACTGAGCAGGTTCGTTGTTCGAATCCCAGTAACACCAAAAGTATTTTTCACGGTGTCCCACCTCTCGCGAATGGGTGACAAACGTTCCGAGAGTAATAACTTGTCACGGAAAGCTTCTCAATTCACCGTTCGGATCCGGCCTTAAATTGTAGGTCCCTTCCATTTATGTCCAAAAATATACATGCGCAACACAAATGGTTGCGAGAAGCCTAGGCCTTGGACCGTAATGGTCTTGTCGCGCCGAAGATTATTATTAAACGCTAGCTTTTATAATGTAGTAAGCGGAAATACCAAAATTTTTAATAAATGGGAATATGATTCTTTAACAGTTGGCCTTTCGGTTACCCAATTGCTTTCAACACTTGCTTCCTCCATTAGAAGCTTACACCAAGAAGTGTTTCATTAACAATTTTAGGGATTCCAACCGTATATACTCGTATATTAAGTTCAACAGCATTTAGCTTGGTTTCCATACATACATACATTCTGAGTGTATTTTTTCTGTGACTTATTTAAAAACTGCTGAAAGGCTGAAAGGCTATGAAAAAAATTGGTTACATAGGAACTCCCTATTTATTTGTTATTTATTTATCTCGTGTCAAGCTGCTTTCGCGGTTCTTTTCGCTACAATCCACACCTCTTGCATACTGTGACACTTTTGCTTTTGCTATTTTTTAATGGAGTGACAAAAATGAAATAGCTTCATTACGTAGTAGGGCATTCAAGAAAAATAATTATCTTCTTCGTAAAGCTTCAAACCCATTATCCCTCTAATTGATTTGTAAAATCATTTTGTAAATGTAAGTCAATATCTGGGATTTATTGTATTTAAGTAGTGAGTACAGTATATGGCAATCGTCGAAGACGTTTATAAATAAATTTTTATTTATCACAATCACAGACATTTGAACAGATATTTGAATAATAACTGTAATGTATTTGTTATAGTTAAGAAATTGGTTTTACGATATTGTTTTTGGTATTGTGTCTCGAGCTTCTCTTTTTAAACAAGTGCAACCTTTATAATCTTGTTAAGAATAATTTTTAATTGAAATTAAACTTTTTTTGCACAACATACGTATCGTTAAATTCATAGCAGATTTGTTTTTAAAATTTTTTAAATTCTCTATATTAACTTCGCGTGAACGTGGCTGGCTGGGTGGCTGGTCAGATTTTCTGATCAATTTTTAACCCACTTCCCAAAGGCCGATATTGAAATTTTGCACACATGTATATTTCCGGTGACAATACTTTCTATTAAAATTTGAGGCCCCTCGGACCTCGGGGTATTTTACCCGATTTTTTTTAAATTTTATACAATTGTGTATCTTCGATGGAAAACACTTTTTGTAAACATTTTGGAGACCCCGGGCCCCGGGTTCGTGGGGCCCCATAAATTTTTTTTAAAAAAATTAACCCGATTTTCTTCAAATTTAATACACATGTGTATCTCCGATTGATAACACTTTTTGTAAAAATGTTGGTGACCCCAAACCTCGGGGTCTTGGGGCCCAAAAATTTTTTTAAAAAAAATTAACCCGATTTTCTTCAAATTTTATATACGTGTGTATCTCCAACGGACAACACTTTTTGCAAAAATTTTGGTGGCCGGGGTCGTGGGGGCCCATAATAATTTTTCAAAAAAATTAACCCGATTTTCCTCAAATTTTATATACATGTGTATCTCCGATGGACAAAATTTTTGTTAATTTTTTGGAGTGAACGGGCCTTGAGGCCCGTTCTCCTATTAGAGAATTTACATGAAAATTTTTAATTTTTATGGGTTGTTTTTTATAACATTGCTTTCAATATCTAATCACAACTGGTTTAAAAAGTGTGCCATGTGTATGCCGAAATGCCTGCGATGGTATAACGAGCCTTTTTTTCAACAAATAGCCACTCCTAAAATGCATAGATTCATATATAGTTTATCGCAAGTTTCAATCTTTACGGAACGTGTTTTCTGTTAGCAACGTAACTTTACAAGAAACAGAAAGGAAGATGAATGATTTTTTGGGGCGATTCAAACGTAAAAATAATAAATTCAACACAAGCTTCATCTCCATTTGATAACTCCATTTTTCACAAAAACTTAAGGTTTGTTTTCTTTCGAATCTGTATTGAATAAGAACAGAAAATTAAATAGGGAATTCAACTTGAGACACTCGAGGAGACGGAAGGGCAGGACCGGACTTTGTTTGTAAAGTTAGAAATGATGTTGTCTCTCGAGCAAAACAACGCACACAGATAGTAAGAAATACATAATAAAATTAGTTGAAAAATGTGAAAGCGTTCCGGGAAGTGATACACATGATATCTCTTAGATGTCGATGATGACGGGGATGATGCACTATCTGATGATACCAAAGGAGAATATAATGTAGGTATGTAATGTGATATAGGGCGATTTAACCACAGTAGAATGGATTCGTTTTACTCATGTAAACGATAAAATTCTTGTTGCACACGTTTTTTTTTCCAAATTTGCAACCTGCTGGGAGAATTTTGCAAGTGGACCGATATTGATACATATACATATATACATATGTATACGAAATCGTATAAAAGGGAGTAGCCACTTAAAGCATGCTGTGGCAGTTTTTTACACCTCCCTCCTTGTTTTTCCCAAGTTTCTATCAATGTTCGTTTCCTTTCGTTCTGAAAACATGAGCATGAGTGGGCATTGGCGTGAAATTATTGTTCTGCGATGCAATGCCATGAAAAAAGTTTCGATCGTTTGGATATCGGACATTGATTATTATTTGTATTTGTTCAATAAAAAATAAATAAATTCAAACATGACAACAAAAAAAAGAATCGTTCCTGCAGCTTTTTAAATAAATGTTTGATATATGTCACGAATTCATAACATGATTTTTAATTAGAAATATACACTCGGTTATTATTAATATTTTTATGAATAAATTTAATTTTTGTAGATTGTTTTCTCCTTATTTTGTTATGATGTCCAGGTCAGAAATTAACCTGCTTAATATACGTAGTTGTTTTACATCCACATGAGAAGTGGAGAGACGTTCCTGAAACTTATATGAGAAGCTGAGAGTACTGTCGTCGGTGAAAGAGTGGAATTGGATTAGAAGTAATAACCACACTGGAAATAAAAGTCGACGTCGAAAAAACTAATAACATTTTCTTCACTTGGAAACTCAAGCCGAGCTAATTTCCTTCGCATGATTTAAACATAAATGGATCCGATGTCGATTTTATCCACTACTACAAACATCTGGGACTCCACGTGGATACAAAACTCATCTATAAACATAAAATCATGGAGAGCTTACTCCACTGTGATATAATTATTTAATATTTTATTCTCTAATTAATAGACATTCTAATTTATCAATTGAAAATAAAATTTTAATATACAAGTTTATCTTTCAATTCATTCGCCTATCTGGAACCGCTGCGCAAAAACTTAAATCAAAAAGCTTCAAATAAAGCAGAACAAAATTTTAAAAATGATGCTAACTTACCCTGGAATTATTTAACTCGCAAGCCACATGAATATACTGTATTAAAAATAAATGGTTTAATCGAACACTATCGCCGAATATTTACCTAGTGATGGGCAAACACAGGATCAAGACCATTTCAGCTCGGTCTTGGTCTTGCATTCGTGCTATTGTCTTGGTCTTGGTCTTGGTCTTGCAGGTCGCGTCTTGGTCTTGCATTCGTGCCATTGTCTTGGTCTTGGTCTTGCAGCCTGATTCTTGGTCTTGGTCTTGCGGTATTGCTGATAAGCTAGGCCGTGGACCGCAATGGTCTGTCGCGCCGAATATTATTATTATTAAAATATTTTTTGAATAATTCGTATATGAGTATATACCTATAAATGAATATATGCTTTTATATATATTGCTCAATTTTAACTAAACTTGATAGTTGGTACACATATTACTTAAAATACATCACTATTACCTCTGCACTAATAGAGGTAGGGAGGGGAATACATGCAAAAATAATCTATAACAACTGATGTTAGCGTAGATCCCATAGTTTTTGGGATCGCTGATATGATTTATATTTCACACGTGCCTTTTGCACCAGACGCTAAACGCCACACGCAGGCATTCAGAAACTGAGATCCGCACAAAATTGTAACTCTCTTTTTTATGATTTTCTAAATCTACTGGACTATTGATGTCACTATGAAAACGCATTGTTTTTTTAAATATCTACTACAGCCGTAGAAGCAATAATCTACATGTGCTGAAAATCGATAAGTTCTAAAGCAATAAAAATTTTTATAGTTTTCAACTGTGCATGTTGCCAGCCCAAAAGTAACTTTAAGCAATGCTCATTTCTTTAGTATTTTTTGTTTTGAGAATCACTTGCGCGAGTTCAAATAAAAAAACAACCCATAAAAAAAACTTTCATGTAAATTCTCTAATAGGAGAGTTGTTTAAAATTTGACAAAAAAAAATTAGGTTAAAGAGGGGTGCCCGTATAATTTTTTTTAAAAATGAACCCGATTTTCTTAAAATTTTAAACACCTGTGTATCACCGATGGACAAAACTTTTTGTACAATTTTTGGAGTGATCGGGCACTGAGTCCCGAGTGGTGCCCACATACATTTTTTAAACATTAACTCGATTTTATTAAAATTTTAAACACATGAGAGTGGACAACACTTTTCGAAGTGATCGTCCTGTGGGCCCATACAAATTTTGTAAAAAATTTAGTCGATTTTCTTCAAATTTTATATACATGTGTTTCTCCGATACACAACATTTTACTTTCTTTTACATAGTAAATGGAAGTAACGTAATCATGAAAATTTTCTAACTCGGGATTTTTGCAGATTTGCCCATTTTCGTATCTCATGAGTCAGAAAAAACAACCCATATTCTCTAATAACTCAAAGTATACGGAATTCCACTATAAATACTGAAATATATAAAAACACATACAAAGCACTGCAACCCAACAACAAAACAACCCCAATCCTAAAGTAAGCAGCGCTGCTCAAAGCGCACAACGCACACAGAACACAGTCATTATAGTATGAAATGATCTGATGCCCCTATATGGGGAAAACATTTGTATGGGAGCCCCCCGACCCCGCAGGCCGATCACTCTCAAATTTAAATAGAGAGTATTGTCGGAAATATACATGTGTGTAAAATTTCAATAAAATCGGGCTTTGGGAAGTGGGTTAAAAATTGATCAGAAGATCTGACCAGCCAGCCAGCCACGGGCACGCGAAGCGAATGTAGAGAATTTAAAAAAAAAAGTTCATGTAAAATCTCCAAAAGGAGATACATATGTATGCAAGGTTTGGACCGGGTTAATTTGAAAAAAAAATTAGAGCCCCTCTACTTTAAAGTATTTACAAAAACTGTTGTCACCGGGGTTACACATGTGTAAAAAATTTGTATGGGAGCCCCCAAACTTGGGGACCGATCATTTCCAAATTGCAATAGGAAGTGTTGACATCGGAGATACAAATGTGTTGAAAAATTTAAGAAAATCGGGGTTGTTTTATAAAAATTTATATGGTCCTCAGGGCTCACTCCAAAAATTGTACAAAGAGTTTTGTCCATTTAAGATACACATGTGTTTAAAATTAGAAGAAATCGGGCTAATTTTTAAAAAGTTTGTATGGCCCCCCTCGGGGTTCAGGGCCCGTTCACTCTTAAAATTTTACAAAAAGTGTTGTCCATCGAAAATACACATGTATATAAATGTTGAAGAAAATTGGGTTAATTTTTAAAAGATTTATATGGGCACCCCTAGGGCCTAAGGGCCCGTTCACTCCAAAAATTTTACAAAAGGTTTGTGCGTCGGAGATACACATGTGTGTAAAATTTGAAGAAAATCGGGTTAATTTTATAAAAGATACACATGTGTATATAATTTAAAGGAAATCGGGTTAATTTTTAAAATTTTGTATTGGGCCTCTCGACCCCGGGCCCGGGTTTACCATAATTTTTACAAAAATGGTTGTCCATCGGAGATATACATGTATATAAAATTTTAAGAAAATCGGGTAATTTTTTTTTAAAATTTGTATGGGGCCTCTCAACCCCGTGGCCCGGGGTCTCCAAATTTTTTACAAAAAGTGTTGTCCATCGGAGATACATATTGTATATAAAATTTGAACAAAAATCGGGTTAATTGTTTTAAAAAATTTGTATGTGGCCTCACGACCCCGGGGCCAAAGTGTGTTCCGTCGGAGATACACATGTATATAAATTTTAAAGAAAATCGGGTAAATTTTGTCAAATATTTTTATATACACATGTGTGCAAAATTTCAATAAAATCGGTCTTTGGGAAGTGGATTAAAAATTTATCGCAAGATTCCACGACAAACCGACCGACCTACTGCCGATCGACCGACCGACCGACCGAAAACCGGACGTGCCACGGGCAAGTGAAGTTAATATAGAAAATTTTAAAAGCAAAAAAAAATTCTGTCTGTTTGTCTGCCTGTCTGTGGCCACCCTACAGCCCAGACGGCTGAATTTATGGAGATGAAAATTTATATTTAAGCTTTTAATTAAAAATTTATTTTTATTAGGTAACATGTTTTTTTCAATAAAACCGATGTTAAGGAAAAGTTACCCTCATAAAAATAACAACTGCTAAAATGCGTCATTTTTCTCTTTAACATCTATTCTTTAATGATTATTCTATTTGCTTCTGGTCATTCTGTAAACATTACAACAATATATCTTTGCAAAGAATTTTTTCGTCGGTTCGAAATTAATTGCAAATCTGATTAGGCCATTCAAGAGACCGTTAAATTTTATTACGCAGTAAAGCAAATGTTGATGTTTTTTTCGCTAAACGCAGCTCGTAGTAAAGAGTAAATTCTGCTCGATAAAGCAGCAGGTTTTATCGATATTTTTTTTACAATGGAACTCTACTCAAATTAAAGTAAACATAACTGATAACTAAAATAGGAGCGATTGAATTCGTTTAACTATGTTCATAGGATATATGTTCATATTAAATAATAAGTTTTTATCGAACAGTTGTTATACGCTATTTTTAACCAATAAAAGTGTAAGTAGCAGTAGTATGAGAATCCGAAGCGCTAACAAGCTGTGCAGGAGCGAAGCGCTCCAGAACTGTAATTCAAGACATTATTATATTCTCAACCTCAAGATTCTAATTTGTGAGACACCGATGGAGACAGTGATTATTTTGATCTATTTTGATAACTATTTCACTGGCCACGATTGGAGGAATCGGTTCTGACAAGCACATGTGACGATTGCAAATCTTTTTAAATTCTGTATACAAAGTTCGCGTCCGGATGTGCTTATATATTTGTTTGTGGCTTGCCAAATCTTGTGATCAATTTTTAATTCACTTCCTAAAACTATTCAAACTTTGCACACATGTGTATCTCCGATTAGAGAATTTACATGAACATTTTAATTTTTAATGGGTTGCTTCTTTTAAATGACCCGGTTCTAGAGTCTAGATGCAAGCATTACTGGCTGCCAATAACAAAAAATAAATCCACTCGATTTCCTTATTTGCATCTATCAGTTACGTAAACACCTATATTCCAAACCCTTGCTCATGAGGGTAATTATATGGTTTGGTAGCTGAGTTCCCATATCCTTTAATATTACTTAAAGGACAGATGATAATATGATAGATAATATGGCAATTTGTAATAAATTTTGTATGCTGTTTTTCCCAGAAATGGTTTTAAAAAATAATATTTACGATGTCAATTAAAAATCAATAAATAAAAAAAACAATCCATGGATAGCGAACTGCAAATTTCCGTTTAAATCAAATAACAAATTTTGTAATTGTGATAACACGTTTAATTCAATTTTTAATTTAATTTAACATTTAAGAGTGTTATTAAACATTAATTATTTTACAAATATTTTCTTCATAGCGGTAGGTTAATTTTAATTTAAAAATTTTAACGTAGTTATATAATAAGTCGTAAAAAAAAGATAATGTAATTGTGTATGATAGGATGTTACTTATTATATCGTGTATTGTGGGTTTTATATTTATGCGTCCCTACTAAAATCGAAAACTTTGGAAGTGTATTTTGCCAAAAACTTCTTATATGTTATTTTTTTTTTGGTTATCCTCTCCATAACAACAAAGTAAAGTAATAATTTGTCAATTCCATTAATTTTATGGCAAAAGAAACTTTGCTTCGATACCTTCTTTCCTTATGCATTAATAGAAAACTGCTTATACTCTCCGTATAATATTACGGCAGTATTTGTCTGGTTTATACGATGGTATATTGGATACATTTATAGCACACCAGAGTTGTCATACATACGTGTGCAAAGAAATAAGAAGAATATTCATCCGTAACATACTTTTGGAATTTGAGTCACGCAACTTTATCGTTTCATTCGATAACATATCTATGATTAGTGGGATACAATTAAGTGCGGGTGACTGCGTATGTCCTCTGATCTAAGTTACCATTTTATGGAATGGTTTGATGTGGGTAGGTATCACTCGCGGTTATACATCCACATTATTTTCTTGTACAAAGTTCCCTTTAAGTTTTAATGACATACACAGCTCCGTGCTAACAGTACTGTGGTAATTAATAAGTCTTAACTTAAATAGTTACATAAGTGCTTTACAGTAATGTATTAAGTCCTTTTTAAAAATTATTGCAGACATTTTGTTAACATCAGAGCTAACTCTTACGGTGCTGCAGTTTAAAACTTTAATATAATTTATTGCCTTCAGTAGGTCCAACACACAATGTTTGTGCAATTTATGCGACTAGCTTAATACTTGAATGTGAGAATTTTTGATACAAACCGCAGATACTCGAAATACAAGAGCTAACCAATATTAATTCGCACAGCAAAAAATTGACATTGACGTATTAGCTGAATTTTTGATCTAATATATATTATATTAATATTGCTGATAATATTGATATAATTTAACAAAGAAAATATTTTTAGATTAACACATTTATATGTTTTATTGAATTCCTTTTCTTTCAAATAATTGATTTAAGTTTATGACAAATCAAATTTTTTTTACAATCGAACAAATGTGTAAAAAACAACCCATAAAAAATAAAATTTTTCGTGTAAATTCTCTATTCGGTGATGCACATGTGTCAACGGTTGAATAAAATTTGGTTAGTGTTGAAAAAATTATAGGGGAGCCCTTTGGCCCTTTGGCACGATCACTTCCAAATTTTTACAAAAAGTTCTATCAATCGGAGATATATGTATACGTATAAAATTTGAAGAAAATCTAGTACCTTTTTTTAATAAAATTTGTGTGGGTGCCTCCAGATCCAGGACCCCGGACCTGAGGCCCGAAGGGTGCCCACATAAATTTTTTACTTACTATCGAAATTTGGAAGTGATCGCGCCCCAAGGTTGGGGGCTCCCATAAAATTTTTTTTTAACCTGTGTATCTCCGGTGAAAGCAGTTTTTGTAAAAACTTTAATTAATATTTTCAAAATTAAGAGAAGAGAGGTTGTTTTTTTCTGTTCCAGAATATGCGATCTCAACATAACATGTTTATTGGGTCATCAGCTATACGTGAATGAATTTTTGTACATATACTTTCTGACGCCGAAAACCCTCCTTCTGTTTCCACGCTTGTCGGTGGTATCGACAAAAGAAAATTGCACACTCGCTCGATTTCCGAGTCTGTAACCCTATCCGATTCGAACTGGTCAACTCCTGGCGAACCTTGGTGTTTAGACTATTAGCATTTTGGTCTTCTTTCTGTGGTTGAACTGTTACTTGTTGGTCGATTACTTTTTGTAATAAATTCATCACATCCGCTGTTGGTGGTACATATATTTCCTCCACAGGAACGATAGGTCATCTTCTACTTCGATAAAAGCACCTTCGATAATGTCACCTCTTGACAACATTTCTTCATTCATTGATTTGTTAATCATTCTTTCTTGAATTTTTTTCTTTCTTGAAGTTTAGGAAGCGATTTTGAAGTTCCCGAAAAATATCAGCATATGAATTCGTTATTTTTTATGGAGATACTGAAGTGAGCTTGATAAATCGGTTCCTCTTTCTTGAATTCGGTATAGAAGCTCCATTTTAATATCAAGTGCCAGTTGGCCACTAATTTTGTCCAAATGTGTGAGTATATGAGTTAGTTTTGTGTGTATTAGTTAAGCTCACAATGCTCATTATGTTTTTGTTTGAGTTTGAGGATCAGTCAGTTTAGAAATTACGTCGTATATTTTATGTTAACTCTGAACCATGTAGACTCAAAGTTATCTAATGACATGTTCTGGGAAGTGGGACCTGCAGTGCCCATGCCCATTATATATGAGTTAACACGGAAGAAACCTGAAACAACTTTGGTCACGCTATAGGACTAGCCCTTAAAAAAGGGAGAGTAAGTTCTTGGCAAAAATGGAGAGCATAGGGGAGAAATAAACACCCCTTAAAAATTAATGCATTAGTAATGGCTCAATCTTAGGCATTAATCTCGTAGATCTCATCATAAGAGTCTCCGGAATCGTCTTTCTTCACATAAGGGGCCAACAATTCTCCGTAAGACTCCGTAAAAGCTTCCTGTACAGGTCTTTGGTTTCTACCAACGATGTCAATATCGTCTGCTTAAGTCAGTATCTGAATGGCCTTATAGAGGATTATTCCTCTCGCCATTACGTCAGAGTCTCTTGAAGGATAGAGGAGAGAATCTTATAAGCCGTACTCAACAACGTTATACCACGATAATTGCTGCATGTTGTGATATCTCTTTTCTTGTGTATGTGGCGCAGGATGCTTGCTTATATACTTGCACTATTATTTCATGAATCGCTGGGATCCCATCTGATCCCGGGCCTTATTATTTTTGAGCCGATTTATCGCTCTGCTTACTCCGTCTATGTTAGGTGGCGGCAGCATAGTATGGTCTTCGGTCATTTGTGGAGTCTCCAATTCCTCAGTTAGTTGGCTATTAACTACTTATGAAAGTGCCTTTCCCATCGCTCTAAGATGCTTTTGAGATCGGCGATGAGATTACCCTCTTTGTATTTGCAGAATATGCAACGTGGTGTATATTGCGTCATACCGCGGACTCTTTGGTAGAAATGTCGCGCCTGGTGCGGTCCTTGCTCTCTGTACTGTTCTAGTTCACGGACGAGATTCTTCTCCCAGGATGCTTTCTTTCGCTCCACGACTTACTCTCCCTACATTTAGGGCGAGTCCTAACTAGTTGTTTTTGGTCTCTTCTTTCTTCATTGCGAAAGGCAGCCGTGTTGACTCGAATCTGATTCGCGGATGCAGTCTTTCATGATGATGCAATCCTCGCTCGAAGCACCATACCAGCAAGATAGTGGTTCGAGTCGACGTTGGCAACTCGGTGCGTTAGTACCGTCACCAGGTTCGGGTTGTGGTCATCGTCTTTCATCAGTGTATCCGAGGCTGATTTTGGGTTCCCTAATAAAGTTTTGTTACGGGCGAGGTTATTGTCCTCGGGACAACCTTACTTTGAAGGGACTAGCCTGATCATTCAACTTTTCCTGTATTGGAGGAAAATGACCGGCGGCCACCACGTAGAGGTTTGATCGCACTTCCACCACTCAGAGATAGTTACGGCTACTTGCAAGTCTGATGCATTTTGTGTTGTTCCCCCTATTCTGCTGATGGCTGACCACCACACTCTAACGTTACAGCAAGAAAACAGTTATCTATAACTCCACCCAGATAATGGGTTACGCAGACGATACTGACATCATCGGTAGAAATCCAAGAACTGTACAAAAAGCGTTTAAAAATTCTAAATAGTGAAATCATGAACAATAATTATGTGGAATGAATTTCCCGACTCTGTGGTTCGGTATTTGTATGATCTGCAGTCATTTAAGTCTCATGTACATAGATAGCTTATATTTCTCTTTACCTAATTTCCTAATGCACACGCTGTACTAAGCATTATAATAGTTCAAATCGCTTGAGCGTGTGTACATTATAAAAAAAATGGAACTTCGCGCATGATTGCTTCAAGCCAATAGATCCAACTAACATGTCAAAACTTTTCAAATCTAGGAATTCAACCATGAAATTCACTGTGTATAAGAAAAAATGTTCATACCAGTACTTACATGTGGATCCGAGACTTGGGTGCTTATTTAAATTCACTATTTGCGGTATGATTTATGGAATACGAAAGCACGGAAGTCTAAGCCTACGAAGTGGAAGGATGGCGTAGATCAGGATGTCCAGAGTTTATGGATGCCATTATTATTTTAAATAAATACCACATGCTTTTTTTAACGAGCAATATATTTGGACTTAATGTTTAAGAAACATCGTGTTGTTATTTTATGCAATCTAACACTATTATGCCCGGTTTCACAGTTGGAGTTTAAACATAAACTCTCATGGCAGTTTAAACGAATGGTTATACTTTTTAGCGTTTCACAGTCAAATTGTGACATCCGCTTAACTTGCTCGAAGTTTGATGTTCACTGGGGTAGTTTTTATTCATATTTTTGCCAATTTGTCTGCAATCAATAATAATATAATAAATAAATTAAGCAATCGTTGTCCAATTTGACAAATCACAACAACATTCGTCGTAGTTGACAGCAAATTCGCTGTCACATTAAAACTATAATTCGCCAAAGTGAGCCAAATATCCATAACTCTTTAAAATCATGTTCTACAAATAGCCTGCGAGAAATTTTTAAAAAAAAAATTATTATTCCTCATTTCACTCAGGCACCATGGGTTTTTATTTGATCCGAAGGTTTACCTAATCACATCTTTATCATTAAATGAAACCGTATCCACGGCTAACCGCTTTAAAGAATTCGAACTGCAAATAAATGTTTTAATCGAACTGCTATTCATAGGCCTACTGAGCATCTCTAATCCCTCCATTCGTTCGATTTATTACTAAAGGAAATATACAACAGCGTATCCATCATATAACAATCCAAATCAATTAGAGCTGGACAGGATCGAGATAATTTTCTAATTTCTTGATTTCCTTTGCCCTTAATCATCGTTAAATGACTTAAGTTGCGACCGATTTTCTTAAGGACTTGCAGAAATTCATTACATGAGAATTTGTATATTTTTGCGCAAAAATATATCATTTAGGATATGCAAAATGCCAGCGCTTGGTGTATCCAAGTATAACGATTCTAACTTTGGACATGTCTTTAGGATTTCTTTTAACGTTTTCATTTTGCGACAAAATTAATGAAATTTGGTTAAAATGCAATAAATTAAGAATTTATTTCACAAGGTATAATTGTCAATCTTGACAGATAAATGAAAGTTCATGCCAACACTCGGTTTAAACCCTCAACTGTGAATGATTAATTTGAACCACGTTCAAACTTGCATTGAGAAACACCATTTTGCTATAATCTAGAGTTTAAACTCTGATACGAGTTAAAACTGGGTTTAAACTCAAACTGTAAAACCGGGCATTAGTAGTATATGACAGTATTATAAAATGAAAAAAAAAACAGCTCATAAGAATTAAAGTTTTTCTTCTAAATTCTCTAATAAGAGATATACGTACAGGTGTATAAAGTTGTAGAAAATCGGGTACACTTTTACAAAAAATTTGTATGGGAGCACCCCCGACCACGGGCCCGATCACTACCAAATTTTTACAAAAAAAGTTGTCCATTGGAGATACAAATGTGAAAAATTTGAAGAAAATCGGGTACTTTTTTTTATAAAATTTGTATGGGTGTCCCTCGACCCCGGGGCCCGATCACTAGCAAATTTTTACAAAAAGTGTTGTCCATCGGACAATTTTGTAAAATATTTGTAATTTTGTAAAATTAATTAATTTTAATAGAAAGTTGTCATCAGCGATACAAATATGTGCAAAGTTTCAATAAAATCTTGCATTAGGAAGTGACTTAAAAATTGATCACAAGATTTGGTATGCCAGCATGCAAGCCACGGGCACGCGAAGTTAATATAAAGAATTTAAAAAAGAAAGAAAGATAAAAAACAAACCAATAATAATAACAACCCAAAATTCATGTAAATTATTTTATCGCAGATATACATCTGGGAAAAGTTTGAATTAAATAGAATTAATTTTGAAGAAATTTAAATGGGCGCTCCTCGGCCCTAGTGCCCGATCACTTCCACATTTGTACAAAAAGTGCTATCATCGGAGATACACATGTGTTTAAGATTTGAAAAAATCGAGTTAATTTTTAATAAAAAAAATATGAGCCCTGAGGCCCCAGGGGCTCCAAATTATAATAAAATGTATTATCATCGGAGATACATGCGTATAAAATTTGAAGAAAATCGAGTAAATTTCTTAAATTTGCTTGGTTTTGGTTGATTTTTACAAAAAGTGTTCTCCATTGGAGATACACGTGTGTATATAATTTTAAGAAAATTGGGTCATCTGACATACACATCTGAATAACATTAAAAGAAGAAAATCGGGTTCACTTTTAAAAAAAATTATGTGCGTACCCCTCAGCCATGTAGCATTAGGGCCTCTAAAATTGAATAGAAAGTGTTGTCACCGGGAATACACATTTGTGCAAAATTTCAGGGGGAAGTGGGTTAAAAATTGATCGTAAGATTCGTCGACAAACAAACACACAAATTTTTGGTTTAAATTCTCTAATGGGGGATCCACAATGTGCAAAGTTTGAGTAAAATCGGGTTACGTTTAAAAAAAATTGTTAAGGGAGGTCCTAGGCCCTGGGGCCCGATCACTTCCAAATGTTTACAAAAAGTATTTCCATCGAAGATACATATGTGTATACAATTTGAATAAAATCGGGCTAATTTTGAGAAAAATGTATATGGGAGCCCCTCGACCCTGGGCCCTACTCTTCCAGAAAGGGTTGTCATCGGATATACACATGTGTGCTATGTTTGAATTAAATCGGATTCAGTTTGAAAAAATGAAATCGGGCCGGGCCCGATCACTTCCAAATTGTTATAGAAAGTGTTGTCATCGGAGATACACATGTGTGCAAAGTTTGAAGAAAATCGGGTTTGGAAGTGGATTAATAATTTATCACATGATTTGGTCAGCCAGCAAGCTAGCAACAAATAAACACACAAACAAACACACCCGGAAGCAAGTTTAATATAGAGCGTTTAAGAAGCCCAATTTAAAATGTGGGTATGCAACACGGAACCTAAAAGATAAAACAAAACAAAATGGCGAAACAAAAGTGTCAATCTTTATACAGGGTGTACAAGAATTCGTGGCACAAACGGAGCAGGGTAATAGCGGAGGTCATTTCCAACCAAAATAGCCAAATAAAGTTTTATCGAATTGTTGATGGTTAAAAAGTTATTCCATTTTTAGTATTTTTGGGTAAAATGCATAAAAAACCAACAGTTCTTTTGTTTATGCTTATTTTTTAATACGATCTGGAAGAGTGTGCCTTTTCAATAAAGTCATTTTTATAAACTTTATTATCTTCTGTCAAATTAAAACAATAGATTTGTGATGTCTTTTTGTTTCCCAAAATTTTTTGATTTTGCCTGTGTAAGCGTCGATTCTATAGTTTTCTGGATTGGTGAGTTGGTTAGTTAGTGTGGTGTAAGTGGGCGTGGCGTCAGTGGGCGGGAGGTTAGTGGGCGGGAGGTTAGTGGGCGGGAGGTCAGTCGGGAAACGCGGGTGTAAGTGGGCGTGGCGTCAGTGGGCGGGAGGTCAGTGGGCGGGGGTCAGTGGGATGGGACAGCCGGGAAATGCCGGGTATTTCTGCTAATACTGATGTGACTAATACTGTGACGCGATATCGCAAAACAAATAGCTTTTCACAAGTTCACAAAACGATCACAAACAAATTTATTGAAAGTGGAACAGGACAACGTATGTCGGGTCAGCTAGTAAATTATATAGTTTTAAATATATCATTTAACAAAAATGTTGTTGATAAAAACTACTTAATGATGCCGTAAAAGTAGATTTCGTTTAGGCGACATATTTGCAAACTTTTTACTGTTTCTTTTTATTTTTTGTTTCTATCTATAACTTAACTGTAAATTAGACAACGGTTAAATATTTGATTGAAATGTTTATGTTTTTTACTTATTTCAGGATTGCAAATGAAGCTGGGGAAGTTTCTAAACTCAAAGGTATTAGTAACATTAGTAAAACAATATTTTAATGTTGTATTATGATCGAAGGTGTTTTTTTTTAACTAGCGCACGCTTCAAGGGATTTGCACCTTTATAATGCCTAAACACAGCGTGTGCTTAAAAATATTTGGATAGAAGAAGGAAAGTGTTGTGGTGAGTGGAGTTGAATTTACACCCGAGCGCTGATAAACTAGAAGCCCAAATGAGTGGCAGTTACATGCACAGGTAGCTTAACGAGCTGCCTACAAAGGCAGACATGACTGCAACTCTTTCAGGGATTAAGTTTTTAAGTTTTTGACGAATTTATTTGTAGGTAGTTTTAATTAGTATAAGTTTTAGTTATAAGATATATTAGAACATTTTTTAACGTAAGATTTATGATACAGTAAGATTTATGGTAATTAAATAAAACTCATAAACTAGAATATTGTGCTCACAAACCCGCAATAATGGCTTTACCTATTGATGGCTTCATACATCAACTCAACCGTACATTCGAATGCAGCAGTATATCACAGCATCGTATCATGTATACTCGTAATCGTGCGTTTTTTTGACGCGCCGGGAATCGAACCCGGTGTCCTCCGAGTGGGAGCCGCTTTCCAAAAATATGGAAATTCGTGCAATACATGCGTGTTTGTTTGTAAAAACATTTATTTCAAAAAAACAATACCAGTATGTCGCATTTTGCATACGGATGACTTATGTATATTAGCGGTTAAAACATTAAAACAACATCGGCTTTTAAAGCAAGTAATAACAAATTTAAAAAAATTCTTTAGGAAATTGTATTTATTCCTTTGGTAAGGCTGACGCAGCACCATTACATGGTTCGATACACCATAAATGGCACTGACTATGGACAAATATCTGCAGAGCCAAGCTAAATATAACAAATACACACTTGTAGGAGCTGCTTTTCATGGTTGTAAATATATAGTCTCTATGCGCGGCATACGTATGCATTTGAGATACGTTTTGGTCTTGTCGTATATAACATATTATGGAATAATGTATACAGCAGACACAGAGTCAGTGTTTTTTGGGCTACCCACCAAATCCCAGATGTTACACATTGAAGTATTAATTCTAAATGTTAAAGCGAAAAGTTAGAATCCAACATAACGAAGAACATCCACAAAGGAAACGTCGACCTTCGAGGACACACAAAATAGATACATTTATGTACGTATCTATTTATCTATATTACGATTATCATATGCATTGCCATTGAAGCAAAAAACATCACAGGTTTAGGACACTTAGGCTTCGATTCTACGTAAAGGTATTTTATTTTTAGTAAAGGCTTATATTATATAATGTAATAGCTCAGTTCAGTTAGTAATATTGTAAAATAACTTTCAATTTCAATGGAAATGGATATTCAAAAAATCGTTTACCCCCAAAACGGTATCACTTCTCATGATATTGGGTTTAAGCATAGCTACAAAATCATTCCACATTAAGTATTTTTTTTTTGTTAGTTCTTTGTAACAGGTGATCAACGATTTAAGAGGATTCTGCAAACATCAGTGAAAATATTTTAATACTGCATTTAAAAGAAATGAATAGTAATAATAAGCTAATAGCTTTCCTGTAAAACATAGAAAACACGACATACTCGTACGAGTGTTTATTCAAAATTGTACAGCTCGTCTTTTGTTCTGCAGACAAAACTACTATGATGCTATCAATATATATAAATCATGCGATTAGAGCGTGATGTGTAATCGCTTGCAGGGAATTTTTACGACATTACGACGATAAATCTAACTCTTGAGTACTTCATTACAGAAACTTATAGGATTATGTTGTCTTATTAAACCTGTTATGTACAGTAGCAGAGTCTAAAAGAAAATGTGGGAATATACAAAACGTGGCGTGGCGCGAGATAATTTAATTCAGAAATAGTTGTACTTAAATTTAAACCACTTCCCAGACGGCTTATACATTTGAGATTCACTGTGTTTTTTTAAATTCGCTATATTAACTTCGCGTGCCCGTGGCTGGCGGACTGGCTGGCTGGCTGGTTTGCTGGCTGGTCAGATCTTGTGATTAATTTTTAACCCACTTCCCAAAGCCCGATTTTATAGAAATTTTACACACATGTATATTTCCGGTGACAATTATTTCTATTAAAAAAATTTCATACTATAATGACTGTGTTCTGTGTCCGTTGTGTGCTGTGCGCTGTGGGCAGCAATGCTTGCTTTACGATTGGGGTTGCTTTGTTGTTGGGTTGCAGTGCTTCATATGTGTTTTTATATTTCAGAGTTTATAGTGGAAACAACGACTGTTGTTTCAAGTCATAATGTCATGTACCTAAATAAATCTTAATATTACGCAAACATATAAACTGCAATGCGAAGTAATAAATCTACAACTATAGTGCTTTGCAACGACTAGACTTTTTAAATTCTCTATATTAACTTCGCGTGCCCGTGTGTTTGTGGGTGGCTGGCTTGCGGACCAAATCTTGTGATAAATTTTAACCCACTTCCTAAAGCCCGATTTTATGCAAACTTTGCATACATGTGTATCTCCGATGACAACACTTTCTATTTGAGGCGTCTCGGGCCTCGGCGTCTTATATAAAAGTTTTAAAAATTTACCAAATTTTCTTCAATTTTCATACGAATGTGTATAACCGATGGACAACAATTTTTTTGTACAAATTTGGAAGTGATCGGACCCAAATACCGAAGGATTTAAAACTTAAACCAATTTGCTGCCTACAAGTGTATCTCCGATAAGAGAACTTACAAGAAACATTTTAATTTTTATAATTTTTATGGGCTTTTTTTTTATAATGAAAAATTGTTAAAGAATAATCGCCAAAAGCTAAAAGTCTAAAAATGACCCAAAATTAAATTGAGGAGGTGTATTTTCCGGCTTGGAACACAGATAAGTATGATAACTTAAGCCAGAGTTAAATACGTCCTTGCAGCAATATTTAGTGTGTCCTAATTGCTTGCTCAGGTGGCATTGTAAAAATTCATTTCTGTTTAATGAGTTTCGATTTTTTCGGTAACCGTTGTATCGGCCGAAATAAGACATACATCCTCAAGCTTTTCAATTTGAAGTAGGAACTAAATTGCAGACGTTAAGCTAATATAATGTTAAGCCAAATGTAGGCAAATACAATCATCAGTGTCAGTGGTGCAGTGGTTAGAACTATAGATTACAAATACATATGATACGAAGCTTTACATATGCATATCACATATACAGATGCCGTATACTGCTATATTCACATGTAAAGTTGAGTTGGTGTATAAAGCAAGCTAGGTGTAGAGCCCATCAATGTGGGCTTATGAAAAAATTCTCTCTCAATTAAAAAAAAAATAATGCACCTTTAACCACAAGAGCTGTTAGAAACAGATTGAATTGTCATCTTAATATATAAAATCTATATGTAAAATATACATGGCGCGCAGCGGTAGCTCACAGGTAATTGCACTTCGCGTAACTCAAAATGAGAATAATTAAATGATAATCTAGCCATGCCCCGTGAGGAAACTCCTTCTAACACGGAAGAAAGAGTAATAATTATTGCAACTCATAAAGAGCACGGCCTATTAAGTCGGTGAAATGCGATGAAAATAGGAAGATGTGTCTAACTTCTAAATTTGGATGAAAATGTTCGCTGTGCTGGAAAATCTAGTCATCAATGACTTCTCAGCGGCCGTTAAAAAATTATTAATGCAAAAACCCGAAGTGAGGTGGAACAACCTGAATGATAATAATTCTAATAGTTACTAAGTTGCATTTTCGAGTAAATGTAAGAATGAAGCAGCAAGAGCAAGAAAATGCTTCAAATCAAACGGGAAGAACAGTCAGCGAATGGTTTAAAGTCTCAAAGAGAGAGGACAAAGTGTTTACTGTATCCATCATGTAGTCCTCCAGCCCAATCGAAAACATGTGGGGAATCTAGAATGTTTAATTCGAATGGAAGGCTGTTAACAACCCTGACATAATATCGACTCTGGCATTGTACGATAAAGGCTGCGTTCGATTGGACTGAATTAACTGAATTAATAGCTGTATCTGAAGTAACAGAAGTGAAAAATTTGGGCGAAATTGGACAACTGAAGTTAAATTCAATAAAAAATACAAAAAAATAAAAACTAAAGAACGAATTACTTCTTCGGTGGGGTTCTTAAAAATTAGTAGTAGGAATGATATTAAATAATTGGTAATGAAAGTTCCATACATACAAGAAGTAGGAGTAAATCAGACCAATTTTCAATGTTGGTTGCGTCGTGTCCACTTACTAATTTATTTGTGGCTTAAGGCAATTTCCGCGTCAGTCGGTTTATATCAAAAAAGAAAGAAGAAACAGATAAAACATAGGAACGCTTCTGTTTGCATTGTAGCATTTTTAATTATTCATTCGCTTTTGAAGCCGTTTAGAAGTATTCTTGTTTTTTACTTAAATGAAAAGCCAGTCGCCGACAACATGGTGGATCCAATTTTGTTTAACAGTTTTCAGCATACATTTTGTTGAAAAGCTTTATTAATGTATATCTTCCGGCTCGTAATTATGGAATAACTGTGGTAGCTGCAGCGGCTACTCTTAACCTCTCTGTATGATTGTAAAATCTGCGTGCAAATATCGTTTATTCCAAACATGTGCTCTCGTAACAAATGTTAACTATTGATTTTTATTTATGAAGGGGTATTTAAATCTGTTTTAATGCATTTCTTTGTAAATGTAAATGACCTAATTAACCCTACTCAAAGCTGTATATGTATCTCAAATAACAGTTAAAAAAAAGCGTGCGTAAAAATCCCATTCAAAATGGGTTTCGTAATTTTCAATTTTAATCAAAACAAACGATTAAATGCCTTTGCCATGCACGGCTTTGTTCGTTATTTCTTTTTGTTCATTGCTTTTTGGTCTCCAAGTAAGTATGCTTCGGTTTTCATCAGCAGATTGCCCCCTCCCAACAGACTCATCAAAAGAGCCCACACCCGATCTAACCAACCTTCTGATTGTGGCGAACAGAAAAGGGTTGGAGTAAGCTAATTAGTTAATCAAGGAATTCTCTTTTGTTTTGGCAAATTACTTTTTTCGTATAAAAGTCAGGATGTTACAGTTTACATGGTTAAAATATAGCCATTGTTAAGCTATCATAAAACGAAATCAAAATGATTTTTTCATCTTTATGTACACGGTTTCTTCCTGTTGGATTTGGCTTTCACGCAAACAAATGGTATAAAACGGATCATTGCAAATACTACTACTACTGGAGATCTACTTCTACTTCTGGAGATCGAATTTAATTTTACATTTAAACTATGCCAAAAAAGGTGGCTTTTTTATAGTGTCACGCTAGTTAATTGCTGTGCATCTTTGTTGTGTGCATTTTTTTGTTTTTTCGTTGAAAGAGCACGCTATATATCCATATATAATTCGTAGTGTTTTTTTATACTTAAACTTATTGCCAATGGAGAGCTCCCTGAATGAGTTGCGCCACGGCAATAAGGAGGGCTATTCCCTTTATTAAAATAGAATATAAAAATATAAAATCGAAGGAATGTAATTTACAATTTATTTTCACAGAATTCTCTCTGATTTTTTGAAAAAGCAATAGGGGAAAAAACGAACACGAAACTAAAACGATGCGTCTAAATGCTTTAATCAATGGATAATGGTCAGGGAAAACAAAAAACCCTGACCAACAAAATATTGCAAATAAAACACAACGTAATAAAGCCTTCAAAACAGCCTTCTGAGAAAAAGCCTGGATTCTAATCGGGTTTAATTCCACTCTATTAGATCTGCCTCAATTAACGAATGACTTGAATGTTCGACGGAATCGCCGTGTTCGTTAAATCTCGCGGAACAATCAAGCGAGATTTGCATTCTTTTTGACTGACGAACTCAATGGAAGCGTTGTGTTATCAGCAAATGAATGGATATTACAGGTTTAGAAAACAATAGGTCATATTGTTTATAATATTATATTAAGAAAATCGTATAGGCGACAAGGATGACCCTTGTGGCACGCCATTGATCCCATGCGAAGATAAAGAAATACCACTTAATACAACTTTTATTTTACGGTTACATAAATATTCCTTAATCCATGCAATAAAAGAGGTGTCTAAGTTGAGCGAAGAAATCTTATTTATAAGACAATATGCCAACATGCCATACTCGATCAAAAGCCTTTGAAATATCCGGGGATACGATGCTTTTTTCACCTAGATTTTCAATGCTTCGCTCCCAACAAAGAGTCATGCACGTCATGAGTTCACCTTGAGAGCGATTTTTGCTAAATCTATACTGCACATCGGATAAAAGAGCTAGATAGGTTTCCTTTGATAGAACCGACAACAAAGCAATGGGGCCGTAGTTAGTATGTGCAGATTTATCACCTTTTTTGGGTTTAATATTAGCCATTTTCCAAATTGAGGGAAAAATACCAGTGCTCATTGAGAGATGAAACAATTTCCTAAGCGGTTTCGCCAGAGTATGATGCCGTTTTTTCAAAAATAATGGCGAAATATACCCGTTCCAGATTCTTTATTAGGGTCATGTTATTAAGGAATTGTTGAACTAACTAGAGGCCGGAAATAGATTTTAGACTTACCTGGGCCTACATTCAGAAGAATTGGTGGGCTTTGGTTACATAAAGGATAGGTAGACGCAAAATGTGAAGCTAAGAGATTAGCTTTCTCAATACCAGTTTTAGAATTAAAAGCATTATGAAACAAGGAAGGAATAGATGAAGTAATGTCTGCACAGTTTTTTTTGCCAAGGCAGCGAACGACTAAAAGCTTCGACTGTTTGAATCTGAATCCAAAACTTTTCGCATGCTATCTCGAATCTTGGAGTCATTATTATGTTAATTATAGCGTTTGCTCTGTTTCTGGCTATTCGAAACTTTTCTTCGGAAATGCAGTTAACGTAGTCCCAATGGGCTGCTTTTTTACTAGCGACTGCTGACCTGCAATTTTCATTAAACCACTTATTCTTACGAATATTAATCTTCTTAAAGGAGGAAGGAATGCAATTTTCCATTCCTAGTAAAATAGTTGACTTGATAAGTTGTAAGGCTTCATCAGCATTATTCTTGGAAAAGCAGGTTGACCAATCATATGAGCTATACAATTTGTTCAGGGGCTCCAGTAAGCATTTTTGAAATGCCAGAGAAGCCTTGTACGAGTAGGCTCTACAAGGACGGGACTAATTGTAAATATGGCTATTACGAGAGTGTGGTCGGAAAGTCCTAATGCAGCAGATAAATCAATTGAGTATTTATCTGGCATGGAAGTTATAAATAAACGATTTTCAAGGTAAAAAAATAAAATGACGAAATCTAAAATTGACAAATAACTTCTGAGTTGTTGTTCTCAAAAGTTATGTAAAGAATGAATTTCACATGCAGCTGAAGGAAAATTTAATAAATATTAGAAGATAAATGAAGGTGGACAACAACGTATGTGAGTGAATCATTTTCTATTGACATGGAAAATATTTTCATTAGAGGAAAATAAATCCATTATTCAATTTTATGTATGTGCTTAGCTCGACCAAATATTATTATAATTATTTTAATGAGCTTGATTTTGAAGTCCAAGTTACAAACTTTGCTGTGGCACTTTGTGTAAGGAAAACCAAATTGTTTTTCTGCTCGGCTCAAGTAATAATCCGAGTCGATAAAATTCGTAAAGATCAAAACGCAAAAAGTTTGTTTTCTTTCCCAGAAAACTTTGACACCTTAATTCACTTATAGGTTTTAAATAATATGCTTTTACTTAAAATAGTAAAACACGTTATTTGGTCATTAACAATGCTTTTGGTATTTTTGTAGTTTGTTAGTTGTTACTTAACGAACAAAGGGATTGATAACCGAAAAAAGAAACACTCTAATTTTGTTAGATTTTCACTTATTTGCCTCAACTAGAAGAGAAAAAACGCTTTTACAATTTTCAGCTTACTTTTAAGACAAACAAAAACCTGTTGATGAACGAGGGTTTTTCATGAAGTACGATGCAACCACATCCTACTCTTATTCGGCATAGCGCCAGCCATAACAGGCAGGTTTGCGTGTCGCTTATTGCAGCAATTAAAAACAATCATAAAATAGCCAAACCAACCCTCAGGGTTGTAAACACTTAGCTGTGCAAATAGTGTGATAGTGGTCACTGGTCACTAACTAAGTCTATTGCAGTTCTGTGGCTGTTTTGTAGTGTATACTTGTATTATGATTGTTGATTGTGGAACCGGAAAAAACTTGCACTTGCACTGCAAGGCGACTTGTCGTACTCAGGAATAAGCGTGACTATTTAAAATAAAATAATATTCTTATGCGGCCAAATGGCTTATAAACGAATTTTAAACTTTACCTTGTCCTTGAATGCTGGGTGGAGAAAACGGAAAATGTTTAACCTTGTAAGGCCTTTTTTAGCATATTTGAACACTAAATTTATGTTTCACATACACGTACTGATAAATGGCCTTTAAAATCTATACTAATAAACTTGAAAACTACCGGACGAATTTCAAAAATTTGGTCATAAAAAACAGCCCATAAAAATTAAAACTTTTCTTGTAAATTCTCTAATCGATAAAATGTGTCTATAAAATTTGAAGAAAATCGGGTAATTTCTTTATAAAATTTATATGGGTGCCCCGAGGACCGATCAATTCAAAATTTTTACATAATGTGTTGTCAATCGGAGATACACATGTGTATGAAATTTGAAAAAAATCGGGTGTTTTTTTTATAAAATTTTTATAGGTGCCCCCGACCCCGAGGGCTGGTCACTTCCAAATTTTTAAAAAAAGTGTTGTCTATCGGAGAAACACATGCATATAAAATTTGTAGAAAATCAGTTAAATTTTGTAAAATATTTGTATGGGAGCCCCCCGACCCAGAGGCCCAAAATTTTAATAGAAAGTGTCGTCATCGGAGGTACATATGTGTGCAAAGTTTGAATAAAATCGGGCTCTAGGAAGTGGGTTAAAAATTGATCAAAAGATTAAGATTTTTTATTGAATTTAATTTATTTTATTTATGGTTGTATAAAAGTAAAAAGTAAAGTTTGTAACTAAGACCGAATAAAATACGTCAGTCTAAAACTCGAGAACTTCTAAACCGATTGACACCAAAATAGGACAATATCTTGGTTTAGTCTGCAGGATCATCATCATCAACAACTTTCCTGAAGGATGATGGATTAAGTATTCATAAGTTGTTTATTAATATAAAATATATAAATATTTCAGTATTTTTTATATTACTTTTATAAATTGTAATATTTTCTTGGTCAAGGTTTTTTGTAGTTTTCCCTGACCATGATCCATTGATTAAAGCATTTGGACTCGAGTCGTTTTAGTTTCGTGTTCGTTTTTTCGCATTGCTTTTTCAATGAATCAGAGAGAATTCTTAGAAAATAAATTGAAACCGGCTACAAACGTGAGAAATGTGATAATGTGATGGGCTTAGCCCAACTTATTGCCGTGAGGCAAGTCATTCAGGGAGTCCTCCCTTGGCAATAAGTCTCTATATATAAAAAAAAAAAAAATCATATTCGGCTCTACAACCGGTGTCTGGTCCTGGCCTCCCGCAAAAAATCTCTCTTCTGGTCCCGATTTCGAGCCGATATCATCCAATTTGGCATCCCTAAACTCTGAGCGTTCTACTACTTCCAATTCGCGCTCCACTATTTGAATTGGGGGACCAATGTTGGATCTTCTACACGCAGACCTGGCCACCATGTACGTTGTTTTGCTCTCAATTATGTGCAGCCATAGATTTCGTTCCGCCCGCTCGATTTAGATAAAAGCTTCCTGTTTAGCTCTTGGGTTTCTACCAACGATGTCAATATCGTCTGCGTACGCCAGTATCTGAATGGACTTATAGAGGATTGTTCCTCTCGCCGTTACGTCAGAGTCTCGGATCACTTCGCCGGGTTGAAGAGAGCGCAGGCCAGTCCATCCCCTTGTCGGAGCCCGTTATAGATGTTGTAGGCTTGATAGTGATACGGATATTTTTACTTGGCTTATAACATTGGTCATAGTCAACCTACATAGTCGTGTCAGTTTATTTGGGATGCCGAATTCTCTCATGGCTTTTTAAAGTTCTACTCTGGCTATGCTATAAAGTCTATAAAAAGATGGTGTAGTGAGTTTTGAAACTCTAGACATTTTTCCATTACCTGTCTAAGGGTGTAAATCTGATCAGTTGTTGATTTGCCTGGGATAAAGCCACACTGGTATGGACCAATGATCCCTTTAGCGTATGGGGCTATCCTGTCTTGAAGGATAGAGGAGAAAATCTTATACGCGGTACTCAACAACGTTATATCACGATAATTCCTTTTTTATGTATGGGGCACAGGATGCCTCTTTCGCCAGTCTTCTGGCATCGCTTCTTCCTCCCATACTTGCACTATAAGTTCATGAATTGCTTGGTGTATTGCGCGGCCTCCTGTTTTATTTAGCTCCGCTGGGATACCATCAGTTCCCGGGACCTTATTATTTTTGAGCCGATTTATCGCTCTGTTATTGCGGCAGCATAGTGTGGTCTTCGGTCATTGGTGGAGACTCCAATTACTCAGTTAACTTATGAATGTGCTCTTCCCATCGCTCTAAGATGCCTTTGAGATCGGCGATCAGATTACCCTCTTAGTCTTTGCAGTATGAGCAATGCGGTGTATATTGCATCATACCGCGGACTATTTGGTAGAACTTCCGCGCCTGGTGCGGTCCTCGCTCTCTATTCTGTTCTAGTTCACGGAAGAGATTCTTCTCCCAGGCTGCTTTCTTTCGCCGGTGAGCCCGCTTCTGCTTCTGAGCTCTTTATATTCACGTTTGCGTGCCCGCGTTCTATGAGATTGTTGCATTGCTCGGCACAAAAAATTCTTACGTTCAGTCGCTAGCTTACATTCGTCATCGAACTAGTAGTTCCGATCTCTACGACTACTGCCTAAGATGGAGTCAGCAGTTCTAATGACAGTATTCTTAAGGCGTGACCATTTCTCTTCTACGCAGCCCCAGGACTTACTCTCCCTGCATTTAGGGCGAGTCCTATCGCTTGACCGTAGTTGTTTCTTGTCTCTTCATTGCGAAGGCCAGCCGTGTTGACTCGAATCTGATTCGCGGATGCTGTCTTTCGTGATGATGCAATCCGCGCTCGGAGCACCATCCCAACGAGATAGTGGTCCGAATCGATGTTGGTACCGTCATCAGATTCGGGTTGTGGTGGCGGTCTATCAACACGTGGTCTATTTGGTTGCGAGTGGCACCATCAGGAGATACTCAGGTGGCTTTGTGGATATTTT
Organism: Nephrocerus scutellatus; assembly: GCA_947095585.1. Lineage (NCBI taxonomy): Eukaryota > Metazoa > Arthropoda > Insecta > Diptera > Pipunculidae > Nephrocerus > Nephrocerus scutellatus. Next base: position 92,388,360 of record OX352763.1, read on the forward strand.
TAAATTCTCTATATTAACTTCGCGTGCACGTGGCTGGCTGGCTGGGTGGGTGGCTGACTGGTCAGATTTTCTGATCCGATTTTATTGAAATTTTGATCACATGTAAAGGGTGTTTTTTTGGGAGGTTTGTTTTTCCGATAGATGTCGTTTTATTTTATGACAGTTGTTTTGACAGCTCAAAGTGGCATTTCTACTCAGTATTGTTTGGCAAATCATTATGAAAAAAAAAAAAAAAAAAAAAAAAAAAAATGACATTTGTGAAAAATAGTCGTGGTAGCCATATGCCAGAAATTGTGTTTAAATGTTAAATGCCAAAAAATTATCTACCAAATAAAAAAAATTTTGGTCATTTCATAAAACACGTTATATCTAACGGGTGTTTTTTTAAGAGGTTGCCGATTTTTTTTTTGAATAAAACACATATAAAATTATGAAATGACATATGAAATTATGAAATTTTTTTTTATTTGGTAGATAATTTTTTGGCATTTAACATTTAAACACAATTTCTGGCATATGGCTACCACGACTATTTTTCACAAATGTCATTTTTTTTTTTTTTTTTTTTTTTTTTTTTTTTTTCATAATGATTTGCCAAACAATACTGAGTAGAAATGCCACTTTGAGCTGTCAAAACAACTGTCATAAAATAAAACGACATCTATCGGAAAAACAAACCTCCCAAAAAAACACCCGTTATATTTCCGGTGACAATACTTTCTATTAAAATGTGAGGCCCCTCGGACCTAGGGGCTACCATACAAATATTTTACAAAATTTACCCGATTTTCTTTAAATTTTGTACACATGTGTGTCTTCGCTGGAAAACACTTTTTGTAAAAATTTGGAGTGATCGGTGATCATTAGTGTTCTCGTGTAAGCAAGTTGAGAAAAACGTAGTAATAATAAAAAAACAACCTATAAATTTTTTTTATATAAATTGTCTAATCGGAAAAGTTTGAATAAAATTGGGTTAGTTTTGTCACCAAAGATACACATAAAATCGGGTAATTTTAAAAAAATTACTTTGGGCCTTGTTGCAAGAAAAATTTATCTCCTTTTGAAGTGGCTACTTTAAATTAATAATAATAATATTCGGCGCGACAGGCTACTGCCTAGCTTCTCGCGACCTCTTGTGTTGTGCATGTATATTTTTGCACAAAAATGGAAGGGACCTACAATTTAATGCCGTGTCCGAACGGGGGATTGAGAAGCTTTCCGTGACAAGTTATTACTCTCGGACGTTTGTCAGACATTCGCGAGAGGTGGTACACCGTGAAAAATACTTTGGTGTTACTGGGGTTCGAACTACGAACCGCCTGCTCACCTGTACTTATCCACTGAGCCACGGTGCCCGCAAACTTGAGTAAAAGTGTCATATCTGGTCAAGTGCGCCTAAGACTATCTTGCACCTGATAGATAGAATACAAAACCGTGCTATAAAACTTATCGATGACGAAAACAATGCGTAGTCAACAGACTCATTTGAACACCATAGAAACGTATCGTGCTTGTCACTGTTTTATCAATTCTTCCACCAGCAGACTTAAGAGAAATAACCAGTTGCATGCCACATCTCTTTGAATTCAACCGCAATACTTGTGGCGCTCTAAATGCTCCTCATCAGTTTACCCTCAAGTTCATCTTCGGACGTACAGTTAAGTTCAGAGATTAATTTTTCAGCCGTACAACCCGAATGTGAAATGCTTTGCCGAGCTCTTCTTTTCCACATCGTTACGATACACAAACATTCAAAACACATGCGCATAGACATCTCCTCGTTTTTCCTTATTTGCCTTAACACCCGAGCTATGCCAAGCATATAGCCTAGCAACCCGCGTGCCCAAATTAAAAAAAAAACATTTCTTCGAAGTTTGACTAAATCGGACTAATTTTTTAAAAAATTATATGGGACCTCGGCCCTGGGTCAAGACAACTTCCCAATTTTTACAGAAAGTGTCGTCATCAGAAATATACATGTGTGAATAGTTTGAATGAAATCGGATTAACTTTAGGAACATTTATATGGGAGAACCTCGGCGCTGGGGCCCGATCCCTTCCAATGTTTTGGAAATTATTGTCATCGGAGACATACATGTGTACAAAATTTGAATAAAATCGGGTTCTAGGAATTGGATTAAAAAATGATCACAAGATTTTGCCACAAGCCACAAGCAATCAAACAGTTTATTATAGAGAATTTAACCGCATATACAAACGTCAAGTTCGTCGCCAAAGTTATTCCTCGCACAGCGTGGAATCATAATCATGAAAATTGAAAAATTTGGTTCTCTGTGTTAGTCGACTAACCCACAAAGTAAATCGATTTCTGGAAATACATAGGAAGTTGTTTAGTTTACTCCGAATTGCATTCGTTAATGCGCTATAAATGAACCTCTTGTTAATATCGAAATGCAGAAGTTGCGGACCAGACTACAACTATACCACTGCTACTTGACATATTTAACCTTGACACATACAGAAAAGTGTTCACCATAAACTATGAGCGTTCTATTGCATGTTATCCGCCACACCTTATGTTCGTTCTGATATTGATTATAATTGTGGAGATTGGCTTTGCAATCTTTCGGTTTCAGTGAGAAATGTGCACAAATGGCTTACGTTTGGCAGTAAGTTCAAATACTCTTTAATATAGACGCTTTATTTCCGTACGGGTAAGAAAACTACAATAAATTTCTAATTAAAGTTGATTAACTTTATTTTTGAATATATGTTGAATTTAATATATGAGTATATTATTACTCTGTGTAGTCTCTATTCTACTGTCACAATTTATTCAAACTACAAGAGGTTATAATGAAGAACTTATCTCTTTCAACGACGCAGGTTTTAAAACATTAACTACTATGACTATCAATTAAAAATGATAGCCACTACGAACAATTAAGATAGGAATACAATGTGAAAGTTAAAACTTTTTTGACCACATTTGTAGGAAAAATTATGACTATAATTTGGAAAACATTGTGCATAGTTTTATTTAAATTTATGAAATACTAGCTGACCCGACAGACGTTGTTCTGTCCAACTTTCAATAAATTTGTTTGTGATCGTTTTATGAATTTGTGAAGAGCTATTTAAAATGAGGGTCCTCTAGGGGGTCTTTTGTAGGTCTTTTGAGGGCCTTTTTGGGGTCTTTTGGGGTGTCTTTTGGTGGACTTTTGAAGGTCTTTCAGGGGCCTTTTGGGGGTCTTTAAGGGGTATTTTGTGGATCTTTTGAGGGCCTTTTGGGGAGTTTGGTGAGGGTCATTTGTGGGTCTTTTGGGGTTTTTTGAGGGTGTTTTGAGAGTCTTTTGGGAATTCTTTTGAGGATATTTTGAATGCTTTTTATGGCTCCGTTGGGGGTTTTCAAGACGCTTTTATGATTCTGATGCGATATAGCGATATTTAAAAATTTTATATTGTGGTCCCCAAGGGGCCGATCGATCCAAATTTACAAAAAGTGTTTTCCATCGAAGACACACATGTGTACAAAATTTAAAGAAAATCGGGTAAATTTTGTAAAATATTTGTGTGGGAGTCCCCCGACCCCGCAGCCCGAGGGGTCTCAAATTTTAATAGAAAGTGTTGTCATGGGAGATATGCATGTGTGCCGTAGGAAGTGGGTTAAAAATTGATCACAAGATCCAGAAGAGCCAGCCAGCCAGCCAGCCACGGGCAAGTGAAGTTAATATAGAGAATTTAAAAAAAAGAACTCCGTAACTTCATCGTTCGAGTGTGAGTAATGGTCGCGAGTTCGTACAAAAATCCTATGAAAGACGCACTTTTAGCTTTTTCCGAATTTTCAAATTTTTTGGACAACTTTTCTTTTTTTCCGCCAAAAACTTATTCGGACTATGGCAAACATAATAAAAAAACAACCAATAAAAATTTTCAAGTTAATTCTCTAATAACCAAAAGTATACTAAATTCCACTATAAATGCTGAAATACAAAAAACTGCAACCCAACAACAAAACAACCCTAATCGTATAGCAAGCAGCGCTGCCCACTGCACACAGCGCACAACGCACACAGAACACAGTCATTATAGTATGAAATGATCTGATGCCGGGGAAAAAAATTTGTTTGGGAGCCACCCGACCCCGCGGCCCGATTACACTCAAATTTTAATAGAAAGTATTGTCACGGGGATATACATAAAATCCGGCTTATCGGGCTTTATGAAGTGTGTTAAAAATTGATTACAAGATTCTCTCCACCAGCCAGCCAGCCACGGACACGCGAAGATAATATTATCATCATATTTGGCTCTACAACCTGGGTCTGGTCCTGGCCTCCCGCAAAAACTCTCTCCACCGGTCCCGATTTCGAGCCGATGTCATCCAGTTTGGCATCCCTAAACTCCTGGTCCGGGTCTACGCCGGCCGGCCTCGCTGTCGTGTTCCATAAATCCTACCGCAAAGGACTTTCCGAGTGCATTAGCTTCGCTAATGCAAGCTAGGTGTCCTGCCCACCGGAGCCTATCGAGCTTAATTTTCTTCACGATGTCGACATCGCGGTAACGCTCGTAGATCTCATCATTATAGAGTCTCCGGAATCGTCCTTCCTCAAGTACGGGGCCAATAATTCTCCGTAAGACTTTTCTCTCGAACGCGGCTAAGACGTCAGAATGCTTTTTGCTAAGCACCCAAGTCTCGGATCCAAATGCAAGTACTGGTATGAACTTTATCTTATATACCAGCAGCTTTTATGTTATGGCTAAATTCTTGGATTTGAAGAGTCATAACAGTCTATAGTAGTCTTTGTTGGTTTTAAGCAACCGTTCTACCAACGATGTCAATATCGTCTGCGTAAGCCAGTAACTGAATGGACTTACGTCCGAGTCTCGGATCACTTTCTCCAACGGCAGATTGTAGAGGTTAAATGATCTTGATAGTGATCCGGATATTTTTACTTGGCTTATAACATTGGTCATGGTCAAGGTCAACCTACATAGTCGTGTCAGTTTATTTGGGATGCCGAATTCTCTCATGACTTTTTAAAGTTCTACTCTGGCTATGCTATAAAGTCTATAAAAATATGGTGTAGTTAGTTTTGAAACGCTAGTCATTTTTCCATCACCTGCCTATGGGTGTAAATCTGATCAGTTGTTGATTTGCCTGGGATGAAGCCACACTGGTATAGACGAATGATGACTTTAGCGTATAGGTCTATCCTGCCTTGAAGGATAGAGGAGGATACGAGGTACTCAACAACGTTATACCACGATAATTGCTGCATTTTGTGATATCTCCCTTCTTATGTATGGGCCTCATGGCCTCTTCGCCAGTCTTCTGGCATAGCTTCTTTCTCTCATAATTGCACTATTATTTCATGAATTGCTTGGTGTAAAGTTGGGCCTCCTATTTTTATCAGTTCCGCTGGGATTCCATCAGATCCCGAGGTCTTATTATTTTTTAGTCGATTTATCGCTCTGCTAACTTCAACTATGCTTGGTGGCGGCAGCATAGTATGATCTGCGGTCATTCCGTGAGCCTCCAATTCCTCAGTTAACTGCCCATTTAGCAACTCATGAAAGTGCTCTTCCCATCGCTCTAAGATGCCTTTAAGATCGGTGATCAGATTACCCTCTTTATCCTTGCAGTATGTGCAACGCGGTGTATATTGCGTTATACCGCGGGCTCTTTGGTAGAATAGCCGCGCCTGGTGCGGTCCTTGCTTTGTGTACTGTTCTAGTACACGGACGAGATTCTTCTCCCAGGCTACTTTCTTTCGCCGGTGAACTGTTTTTTTTTTGCGAAGTTAATATAGAAAATTTAAAAATGAGTAAAATCGGACAGTCGTTCCCAAGTGATGCGGTTACCAACGAACAAAAATAGAATAGCAAGCTTTCTAATTAAAACCGAGTTTTTTAGCTCAAATCATTGGATTAGAAGCTACCTTTTGGACCGCTCAATTCAAGTTGTTTTGGACGGTTTCAAGTCTGAAATACACCACATAAATGCTGGCGTTCCCCAGGGCTCTGCTATGTCCCCGACACTCTTTCTCATTTTTATTAATGATCTCTTATCTGTGACTTCTAATCCAATTCACTTTTTCGGTGACGACAGCACTCTCAGCTTCTCATATAAGTTTGAGGAACGTCCCTCCACCTCTCATGTGGAACTCAAACAACTTCGTATGTTAAGCACGTTAAATTCTGACCTAGACAGCATAATAAAATCGGGAGAAAACAATCGAGAGAATTTAACGCTTCCAAAACCCAATGCTGTCTCATGTCGTCTAAGCGAATCCCAAATCCCATGCCATTATCCATGAATGGCACTTGCATCGAGGAAACTGAAAATCTCGCAATTCTCGGTATGTGAGTTAACGACAAGCTTCGTTGGAATGACCACATATTTACCGTCTCCTAAAATGCTGCGAAATATTTAGGTTTTCTAACCCGGTGCAAGAAATATCGCACTCCCTCTGATCTGGCTACTATCTACAAGGCATTTATTCGCCCTAAACTTGAGTACATTTTTCATATTTGGTCTGGTGCGCCTAAAACCACCTTGAAACAGCTAGATAGAATACAAGTCCGTGCGATAAAACTTATCGGTGACGAAAACATTGCGAAATTAATTGATTCGCTTGAACACCGCAGGAACGTCTCCTGCTTGTCACTCTTTTATCGCTTCTTCCACCAGCGGTGCTCAAGAAGAGTAGCCAGTTGCATGCCACCTCTCCTTAAATTCAACCGCAATACTCGTGGCGCTCTAAATGCTCATCAGTTTACCCTTAAGCCCATCTTCAGACGTACAGTTAAGTTCAGGGACTCGTTCTTCGGCTATATAACACGGATGTGGAATGCTCTGCCAAGCTCTGTCTTTTCATATCACACAGGCGTTAACACAAGCTCATAGACATATCCTCTTTTCTTCTCCTTTTCCTTAACGCCTACGCTGTGTCAACATATAGCCGAACATAATAAGTGTGCGAACCCATTTTCGCGTTCGCAAATTATAAAAAAAAAAACAGTTTTGCTCCTTCAAATATGAAAAATAATTTTCTGACAATGAATAAATTGTCGCACGTCATAAGCAGAGCACATCTGACAATAGCAAATGAGTATGCATATGTACTAGATTAAGATTAAGATATTTTATTAAACATTTAGATATTATACAATTTTGACTTAAAAACTAAACTTATAACTATTATTATTAAGTGTCGGCTCAACAATAGGGGCCCGACGTATTTACATTGTCTTTTTTTTTGTATTGCTTATTATTAAACAATATTTTTTACTACTTAATCTACTACATGTTTATTTTTAAAGCAATTTAATTTTAAACGATAAATTTTAAAATAAAATAAAAATGAAGAATAATATTAAAGGGGGTATAAACAGGGCGATCTTCAGCCTCTGTAATGTTGATTGCTGGCCTTCTCGTAGAAGGAGACGTCTTGATTATTAAAGATGTCGTCAAATCTAGCATCTGTGAATCCTCTGATGTTTATATAGCGGTGGCTTGGCTCGATTTCTTCGATTCTCAGTCCTTGCATCTCCGGACTTGGATGTGTTTCCAACCCATCAACGAATTTCTTTGCCATTCGGAACAAGTGGTCGGTTATGGGCAGCAGACCTGCCACTTCGTAAAGCCTTGCAGTCGACACAAACTTATAGCTGTTTGGCACCCTCCAGAGTCCTGTACAGATCCTTAGTACCTTCCTTTCAAAAAGGGAGATCTTCTTCATCGTTGTTGGTGAGACGGTGAACCATATGGGATAGCCATAGGTTATCACTGGCCTGATAAGCTGCTTGTAGATGAGCAGCCTGGTGTTGTTTGACAGTCCGTTTCGCCTTCGTAGAAGCGGGTGCACCAAATGAAGGGCGTAATTAGCCTTTTTCAACGTTTTATCGATGTGGGCATTAAACTTGAGCCTCTCGGTGAAGTTTATTCCCAGGTACTTCGTCTCTGATTGGGTTTTTATAACTGTGTTGTCTGGAAGGGTGATTTTTAAGGCTCTGCACCGGCTTGCGATTTTTCTTATCCTTGTTTCGGTTGCTGGTACTCGGAAGCAGATGAGTTCCGTTTTATTGGCGCTGATCTCCACTTCAGGTAGTAGTCCCAAAGATTTCTGAGGTGTTCCTCCACTCTTCGGGCAGCTATCTCGGGAGAGCGGGAAACTGCATACGTTATGGAGTCATCCGCGAAGAGCATAGTCCTTGTTCCGGCTGTATTTGTGGGTTGATCCGCCGTGAAGATGCTATACAGGATTGGTCCAAGTCTGGAACCTTGAGGAACTCCGGCTTTGATCCTTTTCCTTGTCGATGGGCGGTCGTACACCTGTACAAAGAAGACCCTGTTAAAAAGAAAATTTTTAATTATTTTTACAATATAATTGGGGAAACCAAAACTTATAAGCTTGTACAGTAGCCCGTTTATCCAGACACTATCGAAAGCTTTTTCGATGTCTAGCAAACAGGCCACTGTACTACTTTTGACGTTCAGTCCTTTAGTGACGTCACTGTGAAGCTTCAGCAGAGGGTGCAGCGTAGAGTGCTTTTCTCGGAAACCGTACTGAAAGGAAGGAATAAGATTTCTTTCCGTACAAAACGTATTGATCTTTTTACGGATCAATGATTCCAATACTTTACTGATACAACACAGTAAAGCTATTGGACGGTAACCAGTTACGCTGGAGCGGTCGGTTTTCTTGGGTACTGGTACTACCTTGGCCACCTTCCAGTTGTCCGGAAAGTAGCCATTGTTTAGGCAATTGTTGAAAATGATGGTTAACATCAAAATTGCCATACCCGGTAACTTTTTAAGCAAAAAGTTAGAAATCCCATCTGTGCCTGATGATTTTTTTGAGTTTCCACTCATAATCAAATCATTGACAACAGCTGTTCCGGTAAACATATCGACATCTACGGGTGCGTTGGCGCGATTTTCTTCACTGAACTGCACTATAGTATTTCCTAGAGAAGTGGTGTCTTCCACAAGACTTTCAACCTCTTCCAAAAAATCTGGAAGATGCGTTGGTGGTCGGTCCGTAAAGCTCCTTTCAAAATGGCAGGCAAAGGCTTCCGCTTTCTCAGCAGCGCTGGATACTGTTCGATCTTCAATGGTGATAGTCTCTGGAATGGAAATACGCTTTCCAACCAGAGAGTTCAGCTTCCTAAAAGCATCAGGGCCTGGTTTGATGTCCTGGAGCCGTTTGGTCAGTTCATCTTCCTGAAACCTCCGCACAGCTTGACGACACATGTTAACTGTACAACGCAGTTGCGAAAGTACAGACAGGTATTCGTCGTTGACTGTGTTAAGTGTCCTATTGAAGTTTCTTAGTTTCTTAAAGTTGATGTGAAGTTCAGGTGTTGGGGTGACTTGCACAATTCGCTGGTTCAGCCTCACTCGAAGCTCTATGGCCATATGATCCGAGTCGCTATCATGCGCCAAGCAGGAATAATTTCTTAATTCTGGGAGAATATTTAAGAAATTTGTGGTTGCCAGAAAGAAATCCAAAGTTGACGGTGTCCGAGGGTACGTCTTCCGGGGCTGTGAAACTATAGCCATCGTGTGCTGATGCGGATTTGAGTCCATCCAGTCTGTAATGGCCCTTCCTTTGTGATTGCACACTTCGTCCTGCCATCGAGTATGTCTAGCATTAAAATCACCTCCAACAACACAGTATGTGTGTCTAGAGAAGGTGTTGCAGACAGTTTGCAAATCCCGTTGGATGTCTTCCCTCGTTGCGTTACAGTGATTGTACACCGATATCACCAGCAAGGTCTCCACTTCGTTGACTTTAATGCTGACAGCTGTTGCTTCCATGCTACGTAGACCACTGATTTGCATCTTTTCGCCTGACATAGTGTTCCTGATAAGGACCGCCGTCCCAGAGCGTCCACTGCCTTTGTCGACCCTGTGGATATTTTATCCGTCTGGACTGAACGGATTTCTCCCAGTGAGATTTGTTTCCTGTAAAAGAAGAATGTCAGGTTTATTAGTTTTAATAAATAATGTTAGTGTGATACGCCTAGCTAACGAATAAATGGAATTCACATTATATGAGAATATACTTATCCTGCTTATTGTGAACATAATTCACAAATAAGTCGACCCAAAACGGTTGTTTTGGACCTGTCATCAAGACTGCTATAATTAGCAGGCACGACTTCTCTTGCCTTCTGTAAAATTGTAAAGAGGTCAGCTCCAAATAGCCTTTCCGTATCGTCGAAGATGTTGGCTTTTCCGGTAGATGGTACAGGTTTAACGGCTGGCTTTTTTATTGGTTTGCTGTTTGATGCTGCATGGCTGCTTGTTAGAGGCTTGGTGATCGTTGCTGGCTTGCTGGAAGTCCCCATAGCAGCTATACTAGCAAAACTTACTCCCTTTACTATGGCTTTTGAAGCAGACATCTGGGCGAATTTATGTTGTTCCTTCTTCTTTTGTGCGGTTTTAAGCTTTTCAGCCATCTTTTCCTTATATTTTGGACATCCTTTATAGTTTGCCGGATGTCCATTTTTCTGGCAGTTTGTGCAGAAAACGTTGTCGTCTTTTATATTGTCTGCATTTCTTGGGCATTGGCCAGGCAAGTGCTCATCTTTGCACTTGACGCATCTGTATTTCATGCCGCAATTACTTGCGACATGTCCAAATTTTTGGCAGTTTCTGCATTGAGTAATGCCCGCCGATTTTAGTTTTTCCCAATGCACCAACTGGTTCAAAAGGAGGGTTTTTGAGCAAACTGCCGCTTTATCGCAGTTCTTCTCTAGCTCGACAATGAAATGATTAAATTTCTTGTCAGTCCTTTGAGATTTGAAGGGTTTCACCACTAGTACAGGGACACCCTCTGTCGTCAACGCTTCCTTGACATCTTCAGCATCAAAGGAGTGGTGAATACCTTTTAGGACCAACATTTCTTTCCTGTCCTCCTTTGCAGTATAAGTGTTAAACTCAGTCTTTCCCGATTGTAGGAAAGACCGAATTAGCTGATGGCCATCTCTGTTCATGGCCGTAACGACTGATTTGTTGCTGTTGATGTTGCGAATTCTGCAACTAATGTTGGCGCTCTTCGTGAACTTTGATAGTTCAGCGACGTTTAGTCTGAAGCAGACTATTGGCGGCATGGAAAAAGGTTTTGATGTTGGTCCCGTAGTTTGGGATTTTTGGCTTGATGGAGCGACTGGTGGTGGTGCCTTCTTATTTGAGACCTTTTGGGACTCTTTTGGTAAGGCTGTTTTATCAACAGCAATTTTTTTATCAACAGCAGCCACTCCAGGAGAAGATGATGTTGGTGGTGATGATGGTCTGGAATTTCCAGACAACCTCCTTTTTTTTGCCTTTGCGGGCATGGTTTCGGGAGAAGACCAAGCTTTGCGACTGTCTTCGTCGCTGGAGTTATCCTCTCCACCACTGCTGGATTCGGGCACTTCAGTATCCGATTCCTCGGCAACGCTCATGGTTTCCTCCTCTGAAGTCGCTGAATCGCACAGCTGGTTCACTTCATCCAGCCTTCGATACAACGACAAGAGGAAATCCCCACCATGGTTGGTTACTTGTTCCTTAATTAAGGACAAGACCTCGTTTACTTTTTCCTTCCTTTTTGCTTTTTTCCCCATTTTATAGGGCTGATCGAAAGGAAGATCTTTTCTGAAAATATATATGAAATGAAAGAAAAATATTTCTGAAATTAAAAAATAATTAGTGAAATAATAAAAAATAAAAAGTAGCAGGTAGCGAAATGCTCGCTTTTGGTTTTGGGTTTTTTTTTTCAATCGGTAGCAGGTAGCGTGATCTGCGTGTGCTCGTGTTGAGCGCTCGATGATGACTGAGCATATGTACTTAACGTCTGACAATGGTCTGACAATGATACAATTGTGTGTTTAGACGATTGCCAAATACCTGACAATTTCATTGTATTCATTGGATAAGGCCAGTCTATTTGCTGTTAATTTTGCAGCTAGCTCCACGGCTTCCAAATTATGCATTGCTTCCGCTTGCACTTCCGAGTATATTGAACACTCTATGGAATAGATTTACAGTCGTACTCGTGAAGTTGCTCGAGGTTTAAGCGATCTCAACCTTTACAAATTCCCTGGGGCAGATGGTAATTCCCCATAAGTTCTGAAGAGGTGTTCTTACATGCTGGCATTACCATTGCGTAAGCTTTTCCATCTATACTATTGTTCTAGACTCTTTCCGAGATGTTGGAAAATAGTCTTTCTCCAGCCCATACCCAAAAAAAAGCCCAACGTCTGCTTCTTCTTACCGACCCATGAAATATCTTGAAACTAAAGAAATCCTCAGTGACCGGCAGTAGGGATTTCGTGGGCAACGTTCTACCTGTCTTTGCACTAAATTGGTGAAAGCTATCAAATTTGATAGCCAAGACACCTAGTGAAGAAAGTTGCACAAAAATTTCGTGAGGTTCCATGGCTATCATATTTGACAGCCAAACAAATTCCTCCTGTACCGTGCTGAAGTGGTGTTACTAATATGTACGATCTCTATTTGTTGTTTTGTGTTTAAAACAATGTAAATAGTGAAAAATTGGTTTGGCAGTCAATGTGGTATTAGGTAGATTGTATCACATTCGATTCGATCTCTTCAAAACAAAAATAAAGATTAAGCCTTCTTATTATTATCTTTATATATATAATTCTACTGTACGTGTGTATGTCACTGAACTCCTTCTAAACGGCTGGACCGATTTGAATGAATTTTTTTGTATGCGTTTGGGTGACGCCCTGGATGGTTTAGATTCACAAATCAGCCCGGCAGATGGCGAAAATTCCGAAAATTCTTATTTATGGAACGATTTGGCTCAAATTCATACCATATAATATTTAAATAAAAAGAAAGTCGTTGACATTGGACCACATAGGTGGCGCTGGGGTGGAAAATGTAGTTTTCGCTGTATACGATCTTCATATAAAGAATATTCGAACAAGTGTATATTTTTTGCCTGTATAAGTGTCGATTCTATAGTTTTCTGGATTGGTGAGTTGGTTAGTTATTGGGGTTTAAGTGGGCGTGGCGTCAGTGGGTGGAAGGTCAGTAGGCGGGGGTCAGTGGGATGGGGCAGCCGGGAAACGCGGGTTTAAGTGGGCGTGGCGTCAGTGGGCGGAGTGGGCAAAGCGCCCGGGAACAGCTAGTTCATTTATATATTTTACATTTTTGGCTAAAATCGAAATTTATAAATTCGACAAGACAGAACCGTATTTTCTGGTGCTACTTAAGCCTCTACATCATGACGCATAGTTTGCTCTGTCTTTGGTATTGTTAATGGTATGTTATGATTTTGTTTCCGTTGATCTTCAGTCCCAACGACTACGGAGGTGTTTCTACATTTTTAATGTGCAGGAAACGGTATACGTGACTGAGTCAGCCGCAAAAGGTATGGTCCTTGTTTCGGTTTCATTTGTTGGTTGATCGACGGTATTTATGCTGACAGGATTCAAGTCTGGATCCTTGAGGAACTCCGGATTTGATCCTTTTCTTAGTTGCTGTAAAACTGTACTCTGTTGGACAGGAAATTTTTTAATTAGTTTTATACTATATTTGGGGTGTTTCTCTCAAAAACCTAACGGAGAAGAAGGAATTAAGTTTCTTTTCGAGCAAAACGGATTTATCTTTTCACGGATCCAGGATTACAATAGTTTACTGATACAACACAATAAAGCTATTAGCCGATAACGAGTTACACTGGAGCGGTTGGTATTTGGGAAGACTGGTACGTTTTTGGAGATCTTTCAGTTGTCTGTTAAGTAACCGTTGTTTGCTTTTATTGCTTAAAATGACTTTAAATCGCCGATTGGGCTTGAAATCTGCACACAGAAAATACCCAAACACAAAACCCATAAATGGCACAACGTTGGCGGAAAGCTCAAGTGATCTATGTCAACCTTTTCCAAAAATTAGTCAGGGATGCAGTTATATTAATTTTTCGATGAGTTTTCAGTTTCTGAAGTCAGATTTTTTCTATAAGTTTCTATTTTGGTAAAGAATTTATACTCAATTGTTTAAAGAAACATTTTAGCACTTAATGGAACAAAATTCATTATATTTTTAAATTTAGGTTATAAGAAGACTTAATTAGGCAATCTCCATAATGCACTGTGGGACTTAGACCAAATGAGAACTCCCATCACATGCGCAATTGATGAAGTTATTTTGCACTAAGCGACAAAGAATCTCATATGATCTATCCCAAAGACCGCAAATTCGCTATTGAATTTTTTTACGGTCTATTTCGTCGAAGCTCTTCGCTCTTATTTTGACACAGTTTAAATGTTTCATAGTCCGAATGAGATTTATACAGGAAGAACAATTGGAAAAGGTGCCCGGAAAATTGGAAAATTCGGGAAAAACTTAAAGTGCTTTTTTCATCGGATTTTTGTGTGAACTCACGACTATTACTCACGATTCGAACACATACTCGTATATATATTTTTTGCCGATATAAGTGCCGATTCTATAGTTTTCTGGGTGGCTGAGGTAGGTGGTCAATTGGTGGAGGGAGTCAGTGGGCGAGTGGCCAGCATTTGCCAGTTTTTTAAGATCGGTATCTTCGAAATGCTTCTTTTTTGTATGATCAACCGTATTTTCAGGCACAGGAAATGGTGGAGAAATGTCGAACTCTTGAATTTAAAAACGTTTTTATTAGCTCGCTTTTGTGTTTGTCTGTGTGGGTAGAATTTTGTAATTGATTTTAAACTAACTTCCAATTGAGCTAGAGACTTGAAACTTTAAAGATAGCTCAGAACTGGATGAACATTGACAATCACAACAAAAAACAACCCATAAAAATTAAAATTTTTCGTGTAAATTCTCTAGTTGATACACAACTAGTTTGAATAAATTCGGGTAGTATTTAAATAAAAATTGGGAGCCCCCTTATCCTGATCACTCCAAAACTTTTACAAAATGTGTTTCCATCGGAGATACACATGTCTATTAAATTTAAAGAAAATCGGGCTAATTTTTAAAATTCATATGGAAGCCCCTCGGCTTTGGGGCCACTTCAAAATTTTTACAAAAAGCGTTGTCCATAGGATTAAACATGTGTGTATAAAATTTGAAGAAAATCGGATAAATTTTTAAAAATTTTAATGGGGCCTTCCGTCACCGAGGCCCGATCACGGAGATACACTCTCATATAGAATTTTAGGATAATCGGCAACTTTTTTTTTACAAAATTTGTATTGGTGCCCCCCTACCCCGGGGCCGATCACTACAAATATCTACAAAAAGTGGTGATATCCATCGGAGATACTCATGTGTATAAAATTTGAAGAAAATCGGTTATTTTTTTTATAAAATTTGTATGGGTGCCCCCCGACCCCGTGGCCCAATCATTTCCAAATATTTACAAAAAGTGTTGCCCAAAGGAGATACACATGCGTATTAAATTTGAAGAATATCGGGTTATTTTTTTATAAGATTTGTGTGGGTGCCCCCCGACCCCGGGGCCGATCACAAGATTCGGTGTGCCAGCCAGCCAGCCAGTCAGCCACAAACAAGTGAAGTTAATATAGAGAATTTAAAAAGACAACAAATCGCAAAAAAATAAAAAAATTAATTCAACGCGAGTTTACAATTTGTATCAGATCAAAGCAAACTACTACGCACAATACTCGTTTTAAACGTTTTAAATAAAAAATTTATTTTTATAAGCTAACATGTTTATATACAATATTTCTTGATGTTTTTTTGTATAAATAAAATAAATTTGCAAATGTGTAAAGAATACTAGTTTGGGGAATTTGAGCTTGTGAATTTTGTGTTAGGATTTCTGTGCTAGGGGCTTTGAAGCTTTGGGGACCTTGTGCTTGGGAATTTTGTTTTTGGGGATTTCAAGTCTGTCCCCAAATTCACCAGCTTTTTAAGTAAAAGGTTGGATAACCCGTCAATGACTGATGGTTTTTTAAAGTTTCCACTAACTATCATTTCACTAACAACAGTTGTCCTTGCAAACATATACACATCAAGCGGTTGCGTTAGCTGGATTTTTTTTTGATAAATTTCACAAGAGAATTTCGGGATGAAATTGCTGCTTCCAATGACCATCCATCTTTTCAACATAAAATGGGATAGCTTTTTATTTAAATAAATGAGACAATATATATACAAAATGTACCATTGAAATATTTTAAATAATGAGACTTTTAAAATAATTACAGGATTAACTTCTGCGAGGCTACCGGTCTCAGAATAATCTGAGTAGTTAGGTGAATTAACATAATTCCAGAAAAATGTTAATTTTAAAACATTTCGCAATTAGTAATTACGTAAATGTGTCTAAGCAATTAATTCTTCGCAATAAAGATTAGGTATCTTGTGCAGATGGTTTTCTGTAAAGGTAGTAGTGTCATTGGTCTTGTTGTATCCAATTTAATTTGCCACGTAAATTCCATCTAGTACATAGAATAGAAAGTTTCAGAGTTTCATAATATAAACTTTATACCTTTATATTGATTGTGTATTGTAACGACGTTTTCTACTGCCGGGGTAATGCTCAGTAGTCGTCCAAAGTTCCGTTACAGAAAAAAGTCTTTGTTTCGATTTTTCTTCTTGTTTTTCTTTTATTTTATTTTTTTTAAATTTTGATACTTTATTACAATGCAATATATGTTACATTATTTACTTTAAAATATATAATACTTAAGTTTTAATCACCACCTTTATACTTATGGTCGTCGTAACCCTGCAGCGTGTTTCCCGTGAAGTTTGATTAGTGGGATAGGACGGGGAAGTAGGTCTGCCTATATCAACTGTGTTTAAGTCCAAGTGTAATATGACCTGAACCAGAGAATCCCTACCGCGGAAAAGGGTCTTGGTAAAAAAACTTAAACGTCGATGTACGCGGCTAAGCCAATGTATCTGATGGAGAGGCGTCACCTCTACCCCTAAAGAGAAATATGATTAAGCCAGAGAATTTCTTACCGTGGGTCGGGGAAAATTCTCGGCTTGTAACAGCTAAACGTGTGTGAGCGCGGCTAAGCCAATGTAACAGGTGGAGAGGCGTCACCTCTACCCCTAAAGAGAAATATGATTAAGCCAGAGAATTCCTTACCGTGGGTCGGGGGAAATTCTCGGCTTGTAACAGCTAAACGTGTGTGAACGCGGCTAAGCCAATGTAACAGGTGGAGAGGCATCACCTCTACCCCTAAAGAGAAATATGATTAAGCCAGAGAATTACTTACCGTGGGTCGGGGGAAATTCTCGGCTTGTAACAGCTAAACGTATGTGAACGCGGCTAAGCCAATGTAACAGGTGGAGAGGCGTCACCTCTACCCCTAAAGAGAAATATGATTAAGCCAGAGAATTCCTTACCGTGGGTCGGGGGAAATTCTCGGCTTGTAACAGCTAAACGTGTGTGGACGCGGCTAAGCCAATGTAACAGGTGGAGAGGCGTCACCTCTACCCCTAAAGAGAAATATGATTGAGCCAGAGAATTTATTACCGTGGGTCGGGGAAAATCCTCGGCTTGTAACAGCTAAACGTGTGTGAGCGCGGCTAAGCCAATGTAACAGGTGCAGAGGCGTCACCTCTACCCCTAAAGAGAAATATGATTAAGCCAGAGAATTCCTTACCGTGGGTCGGGGGAAATTCTCGGCCTGTAACAGCTAAACGTGTGTGAACGCGGCTAAGCCAATGTAACAGGTGGAGAGGCGTCACCTTTACCCCTAAAGAGAAATATGATTAAGCCAGACAATTCCTTACCGTGGGTCGGGGGAAATTCTCGGCTTGTAAAAAAACTAAACTAGTAGACAGTGGGAATCAGGAGGTACTTACCGGTCCGCACGCTATGCTGGCTTTCGAACGACCCACTGCTGCCTGTCCAACAGCCTCCTTTTATATCCGACTAACGGATTATTTTTTTGCATCAGCGCGTATGTGCAGTACATAATTTCTCTAAGGCACATGCGCGCCGTTTAAGCATAATATTCTCTGTGTGTTGTTGTTGTTGTTTTTTTTTCTTTTTCTTATGTGTTTATGTTTCTTTTATTGTTGTTGTTCTCTGTCAGTGGCTACCAAGGAGACAATTATATTTGTTTGGTGACTGCTGCGAGTGTTTTGTTTTGTTGTTGTTTTTCCGGTACGATGCTATAGAGCAGAGACCGGTAAAAAGAACGGTGATTAAATCTTCTACTGGCTAAATTTAATGCGGTGGTGATTCAATAATAATGTGGTTTTGTTTGTGTAATACAGTTTCTTATGAAATGTAAATGTTTTATCATACAGTGTTTTCTTGTAATGTAAATATTTTATAATTCAATGTTTTCTTGTAACGTAAATGTTTTATAATTCAGTGTTTTCTTGTAATGTTTTATAAATGTTTTCTTGTAATGTAAATGTTTTATAATTCAGTGCTTTTATTCTGTGTAGGAAAATTTCTTGTGTGCTGGAAATTTTGTCGTCACACCCCCCTCATACTTTCGGGGGAATGGAGACTTGGACCTGTCCTGAGCGGCTGATCTGGACTCGGAAGCATTTTTCTTTTACATCGTGTAAAAAATGTTTTTGCCGGTTGTGTTTACGGGTGCGTTGGGCCTTTTGTATTTCCTGCTGTAACTCCAGTGGCCAATTGTCGGGGTTGATCATGCCCTTTGAGGGGTCTTCTGTGGTTTTGTGGCCCGATGGTGCTGTTGCTTCTGATGGTATTGGTGTTGCGGTGGTTGCCGTGGTTATGGTGCTTGTTGTTGTTGTTGCGAAATTTGTGTTGGTGTTCTCGCCGTTGAGGTCACTGGGACTGCTGCTGTTGTTAATTTTGCTGGTATCGCTGCTGTCGCTACTGCTGTCACTGCTGCTGTTGCTGTCGCTGCTACTGCTACTGCTACTGCTCTCCCGGGAGAAACTTTTCCCTGGAGGTTTTGTGGGGTTCGTGTTTACTTCTTGGGGGAACTTTGGCGGTCCTTTGTTTGGTAGTGCTTGAACGATATTTGGTTTTTGGAATCGGATACGGGGTATTCGGTCCTGCCTGGATATGTGGATGTAGCTTGCTATCAGGGCGGCTAGTTCCACTCGTTTATGTTCGACTTCTTTTAGGTTGAACCATATTTGAGGCCCTGCTGTTGTTTCAACAACTCGCGAGGGATCTTTGAGAATGTGCTCCGCGTAGTGGAGGACAAATAAACCGCAGTCGGTTGCGTTATTTTGGCGTGGGGCTAGTACCTTTCGTTCCGGTAGGTTGTCGGGCGTAAATTTCCTCTTTGGGCGTTCTTCATTACTTCTTTCCTGTTCCTCCGAGTTTAGGTATGCCCGAATGACCTCGCAGGCGTAGTGGGTAGCTGGGCGTGGGAGTGAATCTAGAGTAAGGATGTCTCCATGTGGTCCGTTGGGGTTGTGGTCTGGGTTTAACCTCACCAAGATAAGGAACCAGTGGTCGCCTTGATGACCTGGGATTATGAGATTGGCTTTCGTGGTGACGTCTTTTCCCCTGGTCCACCGGCGAATGGCAGTAAATCGTCGTCCTTCTAGTTCCTCTGGCGTCTCGGCTCCTTGTCTCTGGATGCTGGTTAATTTTTCCAGGAAGAATGTATTAAAAATATGTACCTCTTTTTGCCGTGCTTCCAATAGGATATTTCTCGCCATCCATTTGAGATAAACCTCAATGAGGCGGTCGTTGATGAATCGTCCGATTCCGATTCGTTGGTAGTCTGAGATTGTGATGTTAATGCCTCCTGCCCCACGGGGAATTTGGCATTGGAAATCTTCGGGGACTGTGTCTTCTTCCTCGTCGCTGGACAGTACGATGCTTTGAAGTCGCTGAGTTTTGTACTGTGGTGCTTTGGTGTGGTCGGTCTTCGTAGGCCTCTTAATTCGGATTACCCCTGTCTTTGGATCACACTCGACCTCCGTCTGGTTGTTTATTACCGGTGGTATTTTTTTTTGTTGGTCCAGCATCACTAACTTCTTTCTAAAGTTATGCTTGGTTTGTTCAAATTTTGTCTCCATTATCTTTGTCAGTGGGGTAGGTGTCGACGATTGATCATTTCTTGTGATTTTTCCTTCTATTTATATCATGTGCTAGTGGTATACCATTAAATCTAGAAAAAAAGAAACATTTTTTTTTTCTTCCATTTCTATTTTATTTGAAATATATTATTCATTATATATTTTTTTTTCTTGTGGTATGTGGGTTTTCCAGTCTGGCAGTGGTTTTGGGTCGGGACCCTGAGATTTGGAGGGTCCCTTGGGCGCTGGTTGATTCTTTGGGGCTGATGGAGAGCCTGGCTGTGTCTCGGTTGTGATAGTGTTTTCTTGTATGGTTTCCGGGTTGTATATTTTAAGGTCACTAACGTGCGCGGTACGGTCCTTAAAACTCCCGTGTTGATGAACCTTGACTATAACCGGGGATATGAACCCGGTCACCTTGTAGGGGCCATTATATCTGGGGGCTAACTTTGCGGCGAAGTTATCAGCGGCTTTAGATAAGTGATGCTGTCTTATGAGTACGGCTTGACCCACCGTAGGCTTCCATGGTCTTCTACGGAGATTATAGTATCTGGACTGGTCTTGGGCCGCTTGTTCGAGTCTTTGGCGTACTAACTGGAAGATTTCCTGTAACCGCACTGCTTTGTCTTGTGGTGACTGTTCGATGCTCCCAGTTCCGGTTGCCTTTTCGTCGAAGAGAGTCCCTGGTAGTCGAGGTTCCCGACCTTGGACAAGAAATGCGGGGGAGAAACCCGTTGATTCTGCCACGCTGGTGTTTAGCGCTAGAGATATCTCGGGGAGGGACTCGTCCCATTTTTTATGCTGTTCTCCTACAAATTGGGCTACCATGGTTTTGATGGTACGGTTCGCTCGTTCTGTGGGGTTCTCCTGTGGTGTGTATGGGGCGGTAAATTGGTGCTTTACACCCAGTTGCTGTAGGAATTTGCGGAACAAGTGGCTCGTGAACTGTACCCCATTGTCGGTGACCAGAATCTTTGGAACGCCATATCTGGCGAGGATTCTTTCGCGAAACGCTCGCCGGAGGGCTTCTGCCGTGGCCTTTCGGAGTGGTACGATCTCTACCCATTTTGAAAATTTATCAAACAGTACTAATATTACTGTATTTCCGTGTGTTGACCTAGGGAGTGGTCCGATGAAGTCTGCACATACGATGCTCCATGGCTCGTTTGCTATTTGTGTTAACATTGTTCCAGCTGTTTTCTGTTGGCTAGGTTTAAATTTTTGGCAGGATTCGCAGTGACGTACGTATCGGCTGATGTCCCGGTACATGCCCGGCCAATAGTAGCGATTTATTATACGCGCTATTGTTTTCCGGATTCCCAGGTGACCGGCGGTGGGTTCGTCGTGATTTTCTTTTAGGACTCGTTCTCGTTGAAATTTTGGGACGCATAGTTTCCAAGGAGAAGAGTCTTCGTCTGCCGTGTGTCTCGGTATGTTTCGATAGAGCTCACCATTTTCTATTATAAAGTCTGGGAATTTTTCGGGTTTATCCTGGACCTCTGCTGTCTTCTTCTCCCACCAATTGCATACTTCCGTCTTTGTTTTGTCCACGAGCGTTGTGCGTAGAGTCTCTCTCGGTTGGCGTGATAGGGCATCGGCAACCACATTTAATTTACCTCTGCGGTACTGAATATCATAGGTGTATTGCTGTAGCTCTAGGGCCCAACGAGCGATTCGTCCCGATGGGCTTTCAATCGAATTTAGCCATTTCAGTGCTAGGTGATCGGTGACTATGGAAAAGTGGTATCCTTCTAAGTATGGTCGCATCTTGCGAATGCCCCACACGATAGCCAGGCATTCTTTCTCTGTAGGAGAATAATTGCGCTCTGCTGGATTCAGGTGGCGGCTGGCGTAGGCAATTACTTTCTCTTGGCCGTCGATGTCTTGTGTGAGGACCACCCCTAATCGATAGTCGCTGGCATCGGTCTGTAAGGTGAATTTTCTTGCAAAGTCAGGACAGGCTAGAACGGGTGCTTTGGTGAGGCGATCCTTCAGTTGATCAAACGCTGATTGTTGTGTTTCAGTCCATCTCCAATGTTTTCCCTTTTTTAAGAGGCTGGTAAGAGGTTGGACGACTTTGGCGAACTCTGGGACAAATCTTCTGTACCATGACGCAATACCTAGGCAGCGACGGAGTTCTCGCAATGTGGTTGGTGGTCGGAGTTCTTGGATGGCGGCGATTTTGTCTGGGTCGGTGTGAATCCCTTGCTCACTAACCACATGGCCCAAATATTTGATTTCCTTCTGGAAGAATTTGCATTTCTCTGCATTGATTTTAAGGTTGGCTTTGTGTAGTCGATGTAGTACCTCCTTTAGGTGTCTCATGTGTTCTTCCAAGTTTTCTCCGGTCACCACGATATCATCGAGGTAGGCAAAAGCATGGGGCTCCATCTCGGTGCCGATGACTTGGTCCAGAGCTCGCTGAAAGGTTGCGGGGGCCGAATGTAGGCCGAAAGGCATAACCCGCCACTGGAAGAGTCCGCGCCCTGGAACTGTAAATACGGTGTACTTCTTGCTACTGTTTTCCATGGGGATTTGCCAGTACCCGTTTTTGAGGTCTAAACTGCTTATATACTTGGCATTCCTGAGGCGGTCCAGAATATGATGGATCCGGGGGAGTGGATAGGCATCAGGGATTGATTTTGTGTTAAGTTGTCGATAGTCTACACACAATCTCCATGTCCCGTTTTTATTTTTGACCAGGACGATTGGCGCACTATATGGGCTACTTGACGGTTCAATGCAGCCTTTCTGGAGTAGATCATTAATTTCGTCGTTGATGATTTTTTGCATGGCAGGGTTCTTTGGGAAATACCTTTGCTTTATTGGGCGGTCATCCTGCATCACAATTCGATGGGCGGTGATGTGTGATGCCCCGTGCATGGTTTCAAATTTCTTCAGCTCCATTTCTAGGAAGGATTTTATTCGGTTTTCATCCTCGGCTGGAGCTTCGTTTTGTAGTGTCCGTACCTGAGGTTCTTCTGGGTTTTTGGGTGTTCTTTGTTGACCGAGAGTTAACTTGTGGCCTCCCACATAAATTTGTGCTTGCATGTGGCTGAGAAAGTCTAGTCCCAGTATGACTTTGTCGATGGCTTCGGGGAGTATGAGTAGTTGTATTGCGCAACTTCTGTTTCCAAAGTGGATCTTCGTCTCGAATGCTTGTTTTACCTGTCTCTTGGTCCCATTTGCCATTCGTACTGATGCCTTTGTATGTGTTGTATGTCCTGTATGTCGTATCTTGTGTGCATAAGCTTTGCTGATAAAGCTCCTCGTTGCGCCAGTGTCGATTGTTGCTATTACTGACTCTCCTCCCATATCTATAGTGGCCGCTATGCGATCATTTTCTTGCTCTATAACTCCAGTGATTCGTGGGGTGTGTTTTGTTGGGGTCCCACCATCTTTTGGTCTCGGTGGAACCCGTTGGCGTTTCCCGAGGTTTGGCGGCAGCATTCGATGGTTCTAGGGCCCATCTTTCCACAATCCCAGCAGAACAATACTCTGGGGTTACGGCAATCATGGGTGAAGTGTCCGGGTTGGCTACAACGTCTACATGCGGTGCGTGGGTTGACGTATCCTTTTGCTACTTGTATAACCTGCCAGTGTTGTTCGTCCCTTCTGCGTTGGAGTGGGGGTGCGTTGATTCTGTGCTGGAGTTGAAGTTCGTTGCTTCTGCGACCGCAGTTTAGGCACTCGAAATCTTCCGCCAAACTCATTAGTTCTCCTAGATTTCGGAAGTCTTTTCGCCGGATGTACAGTTGATACTCCTGACGGCTGTTTCGGAAGATTCGCTCGAGTTTTTGTTCTTCCGAGTATTGAGCGTGACGCATCAAGTTTTGTAGGGTTATCACGAAGTCCTTGAACACCTCGCTTGGGCGTTGTACTCGCTGTCGAATGTCGTCATCTAGGCGTTCGAAAAACCTCGGTGGAAGGAAGAACTTCAGGAAATCGCTTTTAAATGGTTCCCATCTCTGCCAAGAACTATTGTTGTTGCGATACCAGATAAGGGCTTTGTCCTTGAGTAATTCGGGCATAGTCCTGGGCAAAAAGTCTTTGCAGAGGCCGTAAACTTCCGATAATTCTTCGACGCGCTCCACAAATGCCAGTGGGTCGTGGATCCCATCGAACTTCACCGACCATTTTCTGACTTGGTCGATGACGGCAGGGTATGAAGGTCCAGTGATTGGATGTGTTGTCGTAGGGGCAGCCGTATTGGTACTAATGTTGTTGTTTGTGCTTTTGTCGGGGATTTTCCCAACTGCCGTGATGGTTATTGCTGGGGGTACGGGCGAAGTGCTCCTTGTGTGTAGGGTTTCTAGCGTAAGTAGTCGTTCTTCTACCTCGGGTTCGAGTTCTCCTTCGCTGACTAGATTTGCGAATCGTTTACGGAGTTCCTCCACTGTTCCCGTCTCGTCGAGCCCGAATTCTCTGGCGTATGAGATTAGGTCCTCTTTGCGCAGAAAATAAATCCAGGTGGTCTTCATTTTGGCAGCGTAGCAGTAGTGAGAACCGGTGTTCCTCTGTGTTGAAATATGCCTTTTCTGACGTGATGATTAGTCTCCTGGAGTGGCGGTAGTCGTAACGTTGTTGATAAGGTTGGTTTGCTTTCTCTGGTGATGAGTATGGTTTTCTCCGATGATATAGTCTTTCTCTAATGATATAGTTTTTCTCTGATGATACAGTCGTTTTCTGATGATACAGTCTTTCTCTGATGATATAGTCCCTGCTCGGGCGCCACTGTAACGACGTTTTCTACTGCCGGGGTAATGCTCAGTAGTCGTCCAAAGTTCCGTTACAGAAAAAAGTCTTTGTTTCGATTTTTCTTCTTGTTTTTCTTTTATTTTATTTTTTTAAATTTTGATACTTTATTACAATGCAATATATGTTACATTATTTACTTTAAAATATATAATACTTAAGTTTTAATCACCACCTTTATACTTATGGTCGTCGTCACCCTGCAGCGTGTTTCCTGTGAAGTTTGATTAGTGGGATAGGACGGGGAAGTAGGTCTGCCTATATCAACTGTGTTTAAGTCCAAGTGTAATATGACCTGAACCAGAGAATCCCTACCGCGGAAAAGGGTCTTGGTAAAAAAACTTAAACGTCGATGTACGCGGCTAAGCCAATGTATCTGATGTAGAGGCGTCACCTCTACCCCTAAAGAGAAATATGATTAAGCCAGAGAATTTCTTACCGTGGGTCGGGGAAAATTCTCGGCTTGTAACAGCTAAACGTGTGTGAGCGCGGCTAAGCCAATGTAACAGGTGGAGAGGCGTCACCTCTACCCCTAAAGAGAAATATGATTAAGCCAGAGAATTCCTTACCGTGGGTCGGGGGAAATTCTCGGCTTGTAACAGCTAAACGTGTGTGAACGCGGCTAAGCCAATGTAACAGGTGGAGAGGCGTCACCTCTACCCCTAAAGAGAAATATGATTAAGCCAGAGAATTCCTTACCGTGGGTCGGGGGAAATTCTCGGCTTGTAACAGCTAAACGTGTGTGAACGCGGCTAAGCCAATGTAACAGGTGGAGAGGCGTCACCTCTACCCCTAAAGAGAAATATGATTAAGCCAGAGAATTCCTTACCGTGGGTCGGGGGAAATTCTCGGCTTGTAAAAAAACTAAACTAGTAGACAGTGGGAATCAGGAGGTACTTACCGGTCCACACGCTATGCTGGCTTTCGAACGACCCACTGCTGCCTGTCCAACAGCCTCCTTTTATATCCGACTAACGGATTATTTTTTTGCATCAGCGCGTATGTGCAGTACATAATTTCTCTAAGGCACATGCGCGCCGTTTAAGCATAATATTCTCTGTGTGTTGTTGTTGTTGTTTTTTTTTCTTTTTCTTATGTGTTTATGTTTCTTTTATTGTTGTTGTTCTCTGTCAGTGGCTACCAAGGAGACAATTATATTTGTTTGGTGACTGCTGCGAGTGTTTTGTTTTGTTGTTGTTTTTCCGGTACGATGCTATAGAGCAGAGACCGGTAAAAAGAACGGTGATTAAATCTTCTACTGGCTAAATTTAATGCGGTGGTGATTCAATAATAATGTGGTTTTGTTTGTGTAATACAGTTTCTTATGAAATGTAAATGTTTTATCATACAGTGTTTTCTTGTAATGTAAATGTTTTATAATTCAATGTTTTCTTGTAATGTAAATGTTTTATAATTCAGTGTTTTCTTGTAATGTTTTATAAATGTTTTCTTGTAATGTAAATGTTTTATAATTCAGTGCTTTTATTCTGTGTAGGAAAATTTCTTGTGTGCTGGAAATTTTGTCGTCACAGTATACCACAACAACTTAAACATTCGTAGTAATAATGTAATAATGACATATATTAAAAACCTGGACACAGAGAAAGTTTAGACATCTGCATCGTAACTAATTTCTTTGAAAAAGTCATTGCTGTATAAGTAAAATGGAAAAAATGTCGCGAACTCAAAGTGTTTGTGTGTGAAAATTATAATTAAACTCGATTGGCTTCGGTGGACATAACACCTACTTTTATGGGTCGCAGAATTTAAATAAGGCGCTACGACCTGCCAAGACGAAAATCGCTGTGATCGACGAAATATGGTGACCACACCAAAAATGGTGAAGAACAAAGTGGTATTGGATGACCGTCAACTGAACTGCGCAAAAATGCAGTATTCATTATGTAAAGATCTGTAAACCGCATATTGACCGAAAATTTGGACATGAGAATGCAATCCTATACGGGTGCCGCGTTTGCTCATAATGAAAAACAATTAGCGCCATGATAATTTTTCAATTGAATGTTCGACGATGTTTCACAAAAATAAAGCCGAGATTTTGCTGGATAAAACCTGGGTGCATTACTTCACACCTGAGACGAAGAAACAGTCAAAAAAAATGGACTGAAAGGGAAGAAGCTGGTCTAAAGAAGTGCTGTTTCATAAAGATTTTGCACCAGTTCACTCATCTAGAATCGAAGAGTTAAAGTTCGAATTGCTTCCTCACGCACCCTATTCGCCAGATTCAGCACCGTCGGATTATTTTCTCTTTCGAAACTTGAAAAATGGCTTGGTGATAACAGATTTCCCAAAAATGAAGAGGTTGATAAATATTTTAATGAGCTCGACAGTTCTCAGGTTCTCACTATAAACTGAGTATCGAAGCTTTTAAACATCGCTGGAAAAGTATATCGTGCTAAAATGGCATATGTTGGAGAAATAAAGATATATTTTTCCTAACAAGGAAGTTAGGTTGGGTACTTCTGGGACTACCCTCGTAGCACGCATAAGTTAAGATAAAGAGGCCCCTGCATGGTTAATTTTTTGGGAAATGAGTATGATGTTTTGTTGAACTACAGAACCGAACCATGTTTGTGGAGCCAGAAACGATGATAATAACAAATGAATGAAATTTGATTTTAAATTAAAAGAATTGATAACACAACCTATATTACAAACGTACAATGTGGAAACGAATTACGAATATTTGAAAATTTAGCTCCGTTATCGTAACCGGCAAATGTAAGTAAATGCTCTTAAGCAAAAAACAAAATTATCCCATAAATTACACAGAGTAGATATTCAAGCATACACTTTAAAGTTTTTTCATGGCGTACTCAATGGTCAGTCATAGTTCTACGACGTTTTAGCTGCTCTTACTCCTTAATTCTCCATAAAAATAAATTCTATGAACAAAAATTATTCTTTGACTTTTGAAATGTTTTAAATGTTATAGCATCGCTAAGATTGTTTTTTTTTTCGAGTTAAATAACTTTTAACAGTTTTGCAAAATTAACTGAGAGTTGTTTTCTTTATTGAAGAGATCGTTCGTTATATTCCCAAAGCGGATTCAGTGAGCACGATTCAAAGTAAAACTAAATAAAAAGTTTAAATTGAATATGAATTTCTTCTGAATTGGTTTGTGTGTTGTGCGTTGGGAAATTATAAAAAGCGGAAAAATTGCAATGACGTGTAAAAAAGTCTAAGTTCAAAGAAAACATAAATCTGTGTATCTGTGTAGCATAATAAAAAAATTCAAAATCAACCTCTGCACCAAATACCTTTAAAATAACAGTAGTACAAAGTAAGGCAATAAAAATCAATTTGTTTTACAAAAGTGGTGTTTTAAAAATATGTAAGTATAAAACATTGAAAGTTCTTTAACTTTCAACTTTGGCAATTAATGTTATTCACTGACATCCGAATATTCAGTCTGACTGCGTTATGTATGTGTGTATGTTACATACTTAGAACATAGCGAAACTTCATGTAAGCCTTAATTTAAACAGCAAAGGAAATGTGTTATTAAATTCTCTATATTAACTTCGCGTGCTCGTGGATCTGTCTGTATGTGTGTCGTGGAAGGAATCTTCAGTTTTCCGTAAGTTTTATCGACAGTTCTGATACCTCAGATACCCCAGCAGCAGCGAGGATCGAGCTAGAGTCCATGTATCGAAGCAAAATGAGAGAAGTGTAGCGTAGTTCAAGACGTGACAAACGTAATTATATTAACAACCTGGCCGCAGAAGCAGAGGAAGCAGCGATCTGGTGCGATAGCAGAACCGTTTACAGAATCACCAAAGAGCTGACGGTGGTCCCCGCTTTAGCCAACCTCCGGTGAAATGCCTAGATGGTGCCGTACTCGTTTCAGATGAGGATCAGCTCAAGCGATGGAAGGAGCATTTCTCTATGGTCGCACCTCAACTCCCAATAAAGATGAGAACGCTACCGCGATCAACGCACTAAAGAACAAGAAGTCGGTAGGACTAGATGGTATACCCGCAGAGTTTTTGCGTGCCGGTCCAATGACATCAGCAGAGATTTTATATCCTCTTGTAGCAACCACGCAAAGTCTATCAAGTTTATTGCCAACCAATTTCTTTTATGGTCATTTTGAGGTTACTGAGCACAGTATTCTTAATTTGGTTCACATTTTGTTAGCGACCTAATCAACCTAAAAAAACAACCCATAAAAATTAAAATTTTTCATCTAAATTCTCTAATCGCAGAAATTGATATGGGAGCCCCTCGATCCTGGGTCATTTTTTATTTTTTTTTATTTTTTTATTTTAGGAGAAAATCATCGAAAGAGACCTTTTACATCAGATGTCAAATTTGAAAATGCTCAGATCATTTTATTCTGAGCACTTAGAGCACGCTCATACTCTGAGCAAATAAGAAACACGAGCATTTTTTTGAGAACTCTTTGACTGCTCTGAACTAATTTATGAAAACGCCAAATGCAGAATATTGTGAAAACTTGTTGTTTTATCTGTAAGTTCATATCGACAACAATAAACGACATCAATAAAAATTCAATTCAGTAAATAAGTAAGTACATACGTTGAATTAAGCATAAAATATTTATGTCTTGTTTCATTAGCGTGAGCTAAGATTTCTCTCTCTCTCCACAACCAAAACCAAGCAGCGCAGCCGACTGCGCAGCCTTGCGGCCGAACCCGGGTTCCGATCACTACCAAATTTTAGAAAAAGTATTGTTTATTGGGTATACACATGTGTGTAAAATTTGAAAAAAATCGGGTAATTTTTTTTAAAAATTTGTATGGGAGCCCCAAGAACCCGGGGCCCGATCACTTCCAAATTTTAAAAGAAAGTATTGTCACAGGAAATACACATGTGTAAAAAATTTCAGGAAAATCAGGCCTTAGGAAGTGCGTTAAAAATTGATAATTAAAAAAAAATAATAGAAAGTGTTGTCATGGGAGATACACATGTCTGCAAAATTTCAATAAAATCGGGCTTTAGCAAGTGGGTTAAAAATTGATTACAAGATTTGGTGTGCCAGCCAGCCACGGGCAAGTGAAGTTAATATAGAGAATTTAAAAATGAAAATGTTCATTATTTTCCTTACTACTATAAAGACCTCTCGAAATATTGGTTCCATTAAAAACTTTTAGTGCACTTGAAAATTATTTGCTCCGCCATTAGAAATTCCTGAAAGTGCGGTTTAAAAATGTTTCTTGTCAATTCAATTTATGCACAAGTAAACACTTTTAACTTGCAGTACACGCAGTAACCTTTTTCTAATCTTCCAATTTTTAGCAATAAAGTTCAACTGAAAAATATATATTTTGTTCGTTCGTCATTCACAGAATTCTAATGGAATCTGAAATAATACATCATCGCTCTCTGAAAATGTATTACACTTGTATCACACAATCGTTGGATTGAATTACACTGTGGCTTCGGTTTCGGAAAAGATATGACAGCTGACAAGCCACAAGCTGTTGCTGAGACTGCTGCTCAAAAATAACCAAACCAAACGAAAAATCGTTAACGCTGTGAAAGCACATCCTGCAAATCCTGTGGCACATGCATTGCATGAGGGAGGAAAAGGAAGTCAAAAGCAGTATCGTCAACCAAAACGAAGAATGGAATTTGGATGGAAAGTGTCGACGGAAAATCAACAATACAAATATTCGTCAGAGCAAGCGTATGCAATATTCTCATAGTAAGTTAACCGGGATAAGGAACTGTCTCGTGAAATTCCGCAAATATTGTACGTTGCAAACAACAGGAGGGCGGACATCAAGAGAACAATAAACGATGAATCCGTATGTATACTGAACACAAAATTAATTCCATAACAATCCGAAAATTTCTCCTGACTTAATTAAACTTAAATCCGTATGATACTACAATTTTGTCTCATTTTAAATTCATTGAAAAGCAGTCGCGGATAAAAAAGATAGCAAGTTACTTTTTGAAAGAGATAAAAAGTAGCTCTCTTCTAATTGGCTAAAATACAGTACATATAGCCCTGAAAGGGTTAAGGGTTCCAGACACCCACCTGAAAGCCCCCATTGAGAAGACTTTGAAAACCGCCAGCTTGTTTTGTGGTGGCGCCCCCTTTCTGGAGGGTGGGTAGGAAGGGGCATCCACAGATTTCCTTTTTTATTTTTAAATTCTCTATATTAACTTCGCGTGCCCGTGTGTTTGTGGGTTTGTGGCTGTGTGGATTTGTGGATTTGTGTGTCATGGAATCTTGCGATCAATTTTTAACCCACTTCCCATAGCCTGATTTCATTGAAATTTTGCACACATGTATATTTCCGGTGACAACACTTTTTATTAAAATTAAAAATTAAAATATTTTAACAAATTTACCCGTTTTTCTTAAAGTTTTATACAATCCTCCCCATCCCCCATACAATTTTTTTTTTAATTGTCAATTTTTAACGCACTTCCTGAAGCCCGAGTTTCCTGAAATTTTGTACGCATGTGTATTTTCGCTGACAATACTTTCTTTTAAAATTTGGAAGTGATCGGGCCCCGGGTTCGTGGGGCTCCCATACAAATTTAAAATAAAAAATTACCCGATTTTTTTCAAATTTTACACACATGTGTATACCCAATAAACAATACTTTTTTTAAAATTTGGTAGTGATAGGACCACTGGTTCGGCCGCAAGGCACTTATACATTTTTTTAAATACCGTCGCACTTCAACGACTCTGTGCGGTGTGTGCTGCGCAGTCGGCTGCGCTGCTTGATTTGGTGGATTTTGATTGCAAAATCTATTCTGCCTGTTCATGACAGCACTACGAGTTTGCGTCGCCATATTTTTAACTCGGCACTTACACGGTTATTAATAATGTCATTATTTCTTATAATGAACGAAAAGAGAAAATTTCGGTTTCACATCATTTCTCAAGCCTCAATATACATTATTACGACTTACACAATCATTATTAATGCTATTTCACAAAATTACCATGAATGTGCGTAATAGTAGATATAAAAGTCGAATCGATTATGAGCATTCCATTTCATCTTTAAGTAATATGTATGTTTTTTGTTTACTAATGTCAACAATGCAACGTTAAACTGAAACCACGAGAGAGAAATCTTAGCTCACCCACAAATGAACCCACAAATGAAACGAGACATAAATGTTTTATGCTTAATTCAACTTACTTACTTATTTACTAATTTGTATTTTTATTGATGTAATTTGTTGTCCATATCAACTTACAGATAGAACAAGTTTTCACAATATTCTGTCATTTCGCGTTTTCATAAATTAGTTCAGGGCAGTCAAAGAGTTCTCAAGATAAATGCTCGTGTTTCTTATTTGCTCAGAGTATGAGCGTGCTAAGTGCTCAGAATTAAATGATCTGAGCATTTTCAATTTTAACATCTGATCTCAAATATCTCTTTCGATGATTTTCTACCACAACAAAAAAAATGACCCAGGATCGAGGGGTGCCATATCAATTTCTGCGATTAGAGAATTTAGATAAAAAATTTTAAATTTTATTTGTTGTTTTTCTTTGTTGTTGAAAAAATGCAGTGGTTTAAAGGAGGTTTGGGGGTTGGGTGAATTGGTACTAAATGAAAGGTAAAAAAGTGCCTTTAAATAAAAAATGGGGCCAATCGGACAACCCTTACCAGTGGCAAAGTAAAAAACTGTCTTTTCCCTAAAAATAAAAAAGGGCCTGGTTCAAAAATGGGCTGGCCTGAATATTGGTATAATATTTTTTTCCCCCAAATTAGTTTACATCTATCTGTTAATACCAGGTAATTTGTTTAACAAGCGGAATAAAATTACACCAGTTATATAGGTCAATACCTAAGTAAAATTGTTTTTAACATTTTTTTTTTTTAACACGATAATTTTGATTTTTTTTGCAGGAGCCAATAAATACAGTTGTATTTTTAATTTGATTTGCATGGTGTTTTCAAGTCAGTTTGCTAAATATGTTAATTCCTAGGTATTTTGCATGAATGTCAGTAGAAATATCTTTGTTGTTTAGATGAATAGCATTAGTGTTAAAGTTTCTTATTGTGGTGTAGATGACTTGTACTCTTTTATCTTCATTGATTTGAATTCCTAATTTGTTAAACCAGTCGATTGTGTAGTGCAATATTTCCTGCAGTTGGTGAGTAGCTTTTTGTAGGTAATTATATGAGGTGAGAATCACCGTATCATCTGCGAATGTTGCTATCATACAATTGTGCTGTCTTGGTTTTGGTTACTCAGCTGTGAATAAGAGGTAAAGTATTGGTCCCAAGATACTACCTTGGGGAACTCATATTTGGGCATATACCTGAGTATCCGTCAGTGTATTGCACGTAAAAGAATCTGTCTTTTAGATAACTGTCGATAAGAAGGTAGTAATCTGGTAGCATTGGTTTGAGTTTGTGTAGGAGTCCTTTGTGCCAAACACTGTCAAATGCTTTAGCAACGTCTAGATAGATCGCCACACAGTATCTCTGTTCATTCAGATCGTTGAGAATTTTATAAGTTACTCTGTGTACTTGTTGAGTAGTTAATTGTTGTCCACGAAATCTGAATTGCTGGTCAGGAATAGGAAATTTTTCTTTTATGGTATTTTTCATACACGACCAAGAAGCAACTTTTCGAAACTCTTCGAAATAATAGGTAACAAACTTATCGGTCTGTATAATGTAGTTCTTGTAGCGTCCTTGCTTGGTTTTAATACGGCATTTATTTTTGATACCTTCCAAACTTTTGGAAAGAATGTTAGTCTTTAGTTTAGTAGTAGTAGTAGTAGTAGTGATTCCATGACATTTTCTAGAAAAACATTTGCTAGAAAAACATTTTCTCGAAAAACATTTGCTCGAAAACATTTTCTCGAAAAACATTTGCTCGAACGTAATTTTTTGGTAAAATAAATAACCGAAAAATTTAAAAAAAAAACTCTCGTTTCGCGAACAAAAATTACTCGCGATAGTTTTTAGAAGGATGAAAACATAGACTATTTAGTTTTCGAGAAAATGTTTTTCTAGCAAATGTTTTTCGAGCAAATGTCGTTTTATACATTTTCTAGCAAATGTTCTTCGAGTAAATGTTTTTCGAGTAAATGTTTTTCGAGAAAATGTTTTTCGAGCAAATGTTTTTCGAGTAAGTGTCTGGGTACCAGTAGTAGTAGTTTAGTTAAAAATATTCCTTATATGTATATTTAATTGCGATGTTAGGTAGTTCTTTTAACATTCTTCCTGTTATCATGTCATAACAAGGTGTCTTCTTGGTATTTAATCTTTTGTCCAGGTAATGTTTTATTTCACTTTTTTTTATTGTTTTTTTCTTTGAGACATTGATGGATGGCATTGTGGTGTATGGATGGCATTGTGGTGTTTATTTGGTTAATTGCATTAGTGAAAGTTTTCTTAAAATGGTCTGCCAGTGCTAGTGCTTTGTATTTATTTGTCCTAGACCACGTATTGTCAAATTTTAATAATATAACTATATAGTTATATTGTATAGTGTCATTTTGTCCTAGCTATACCCATGTAAACATTTTTCAATTTGTTGTTTTATTTTGTATCGTAATATTTATTACAATTTACTAAAATTAAGTGTTGAATTTTTTTATTTTTTTTTTTATTATTTTTTTTTATTGCTACTGGTAGCTCTATAGTTGTAGAGATAAATCTTTGGTGGAATTACGATCTTTTTGTATTATATAGTTTTAGGCGCTTACGACAATTGACAAAGTTCTACGGCCTTTTGTCTATTACTCTCTTTTCCACACTGTATCTATAGAATTTTAGCGTGGGTTTTATTTATTTATGTATAAATAAGACAAACTGGAAACTGGCCAGGACCGGACCACGGTTGTAGAGCCAAATATGGTGATGATTAATTAGAATGTGTTACTTGTAATAAACAATTATTTTGCAATTCACCTTTAAATCCTAGTACTGCTGGGATGTGCACTCCAATTTGCAAGAGAGCAGCAAACAATGCTCTTTCCAGCGATGTACAATATATGTTTAATTTAGATGATAGATGATGCTTTCAGAGTTTTGTTTTTATTTTCACACAATATAGGTATAATATAAAAGGTGAATATTAGCTAAACGCAGCCATATAATTTTTATGGGCGTGGCTTAATTTTACGGAAGGTGGAAAAGTTTATATTTCATTACCTACATTTGTTTGAGTTTTTCCATACAAAAAGAGGTGATGATTTAATTTAGGAAATGAAGGATAAATTTACTTAAAATTATTTTATATGATTTAAAAAATTAGCTAGATTATTGTTAACTGATATATACATCAGCATCAACCATCTATTCATGATTATATTTGGCTCTACAACCGAGTTTAGGTTCTGGCACCTCTCAAAAAATCTCTCTATCTTCAAGCCGATGTCATCCAGTTTGGCATCCCTATAATTTGGGCGTCCTGGTCAACGCTAAACTTCTAGTGTAGGCTTGGCCTAACTCGCTGTCATGTCCCATTAACGCCAGGGAATTTCTGGCTGGATCCTCTACGCTTATTTAAGCTAGGTGTCCTGCACACCGAAGCCTACAGTGATTAATTCTCTTTACGATTTCGTAATTACGGTAAAGCTCATAGATCTCTTCTTTATATAGTCTACGGAATCGTTCTAGTTCACAACCGGGGTCAACAATTCTAAAACGGACTGATAGTCTGGAGTTGTTTTTGCACCAAACACGCGTGCTTTAGGTTGCTTTTTGCACCAAGTACCCATGTCTCGGATCCATATGATATGATATGATATGATACTGTTATGACCATATTCGTATACGCCAGAAGCTTGTATACCAAAGATAAATTCCTGAATTTTAAGAGTCTTTACATACTAAAGTAGGCTGTGTTCGATTTAACTTAATGTCGCTTTAAGTAACCGTGCGTGTATTTTTGTTTTCATGCTGATATTCGTTAATTGACCCAAACACTTAAACAATTCCTTTTATACTCATTGAAAAGCTTCCAGAAACTTCCAATATTATAGACAGAAATATCGAGAAAATACCGGAATGGAAGCCTTATTCCCTTATTTACAACTAACGACACTTAAATGCCATGAGTCATCTTCTAAAAATAAACTACATGTTCAATCATGTTCTTTTACAAACATTTTTGAACAGTACATAACATGCAGGCGGCTACATTTCAAATTTCAAATAATCTATAGTCTTACAGGCTAAAAGTATGCTACATAAAAGTGCTTATTTTTAGTATGCAGTATTTACATTGCGATTTATTTTAGGATTCGAATTCTATTATACTCGTATGCGCTACTCACTACTTTTCGTAACATTAGCCCCAGCTTAATTCAGTTCGTCTCGAACAGATTCGGCACTCCTTCTGTTGTTGTATCTTGTCAATCTGTCAATGTGAGCAATTTTCATTTTACATCTGAGGCTTTGTTGAATCCGATATACAGCATCATTAATCCTCTTAATGTAGCTGTAGTTTTGGAGATTTACCTTTTCTTCTCTTCGGATTGTAAAGCTAGACCAAATCTCCTTCCTGAAATCCACCACAGTTTGCACGCAGGTCATCCGGTTGCTGGCATCCACTATGTTGCTCCTTACTGCAGCATGAACAGCGATCATCCTATGTCTTAGATCAATAACGTAGTTATGTTTTGTTGTTGGCTCTACTGGTGGTGATCCAAATTTAATGTCGCATGGTAAACGAAGTTCTCTGACAAATACAACCATTGCTGGTGAGTTTTTAGTCGTGTTGTGGACAGCGCTACGATAACCCATTATACAGAACGTTATACAACGATCCCATTGATCTTGGTTGGCATTAACTTCTTTTCGCCGATGCTCTTCCAGCGTTCTGTTGAACCTTTCGACCATTCCGTCGGACTGTGGATGTAACGGAGTAGTCCTCGTTTTCTTGATGTTGAGTACTTGGCACAGCTCTTGAAAGAATATGGATTCGAAATTCCGCTCTTGATTGGAATGTAGTTCCAGTTGTACCCCAAATCTACATATCAGAAAAACATGTTGGATATCCATTAGTTGCTCTTTGTCCACCGATCTTCAACTTGTAGTTTCATTTGTGCAACTAGTTCAGAGCACTTATTGTGTTTTTGCCTTGTACAGCATTGTGATGTACAAGGTCTTCTTGATAACCCTTCGGAATTATTATGCAGCATTCCTTTTCGATGCTCTGTTCTGAATGAATATGCCTGGAGTCGTTCGATCCATCTGGCCACTTGACCTTCTGGTTCCCTGGACTGCATTAACCACTTGAGTGCTGCATGGTTAGTTCGAAGAAGATATTCTTGGCCAGATAGCTACTTATGGAAGTGCTTGATTCTATCTACAATAGCTAGCAAATCCCTTCGCTCACGCAGTAGTTCTTCTGAGGCTTAAAAAGCGAATGGCTGTAGTACACTATTACACGCTCCTTTCCTTCTTGATTCTGCGATAGAACCGCTCCTATTCCCGCATTGCTCGTGTCAGTGTCCAAGATGAAGAGTTCTCCTGCCTGTGGATATGCCAAAAGAGGAGAACTACACAGCTTTCCCTTCAGCAAGTCAAATGATTTTTGGTGCTCACTCGACCATTGGAACTTTAGGTTCTTCTCAGTAAGGCAATGAAGGCTTCGTGCAACATCTGCGAATTTAGGCACAAACTGTCGATAGTATGAGCATAGCTCCAGAAAACTTCGCAGCTCATGTAAATTCTTTGGTACCGGCCATTCGTTAAAATCTTCCAACTTCTTGGGATCCGTGCGTACTCCTTGACTGGATACAATGTGGTCCAAATAAATCACTTCATTTTTGAAAAGGCTACATTTCGGCGGACTCAACTTTAATCCTGCTGCTTTCATGGTTTCCAGAACTTGCCGAAGATTATTTACAGGCTCATTAAATGTATGATCAAAAACAATGATGTCATCCAAACAGACTAGACATGTCTTCCAGCTAAGGCCTCGCAAAACATGTTCCATCAAATGTCGAACGTAGCAGGAGCGTTGCATAAACCAAACCGCATTACAGAAAATTTATACAAGTCGTTTCCCGCAGTAATTGCTGTCTTCTCTTGTCGTCGTCGTGAAATACTGCCTGCCAGTATCCGCTTTTCAGATCCAATGTACTGAAGATTCTGGCTCCGGATAAGGTGTCCAATGTTTCATCTATACGCGGTAATGGATAACTATCCTTCTTGGTGACATCGTTCAGTTTCCGATAGTCCACACAAAATCTCGTTGAACCATATTTCTTTTGGACAAGTACCACAGGTGAACTCCATGGGCTTTTGGACTTCTCTACGATTCCATCACGATCCATCTTCTTAACCAGTGTTTCTGCCTCTTGTTGTTTAGCAAGTGGCAATCGTATTGGCGCCTGTCGAATTGGATCAGCATTTCCTGTATCGATTCAATGTCGCACTATATTGGTTTTACGCATGTCGTTGTCGCTGACAGCAAAAACGTCGGCAAATTGCTCTAGCGCCTTTTCTGCTGCTTGTCGCTGTGCTGCTGGGAGATGTTTACATAGAGAATGAATTATCTGCTTCCAATGCCAATGACTGTTCCATGTTTTATCACGTTCGGTTATGGGCTAACATCCATTATTTTCACTGGTAACTTGGGCTGGAGTTTCACTAGAGTTCTTCCGCATAGCAATCCGTTCTTGTTATAATTGGTTGGCTCCACTATTCCTACTCTACTGTCCTCAGGACCACCGTTCACCTTGCCATGGTGATTTTTTCGCACATCGGTGGTAACTCCATTTTTTCTTCAGCAATGACTTTTCGCCTACCACTCTGGTTGTCATTTATTTGCAATTGTACTTCCACATTATGCAATTTTAACACGTGGTTCTTTATATCAAGGGACATCTCGTGCTCTGTCATGAAATCAAGCCCAATATGCATTCATCTGTAATGCTGGCAACAATAAACTGATGAGAAAATCGTATTCCTCCAAACATGACACTACAGGAGCATTCTCCTTTAATTGCTGCAACACCCGTCGTTGTCCTCAAATTATAACGAACAACTTTTTCCACTTGACCCTTGGACACCACTTTGGGATTTACAACTGATTTGGAAGCTCCTGTGTCCAAGGTAAACGTCCATGGTTTTCTTTCTAACACACCACTAACAACCAAGCTGTTGCTGTCCTTTCCCAGTTTGGCAATGTTCACCGTGACCTTGGGGCTCTCTTCCCTCTTCACCAGCTTACACCCCGTAAAGCTGGTGCAACTTAGTTTTCCTGGTCTGCAGCTACGAGGTAAGCTGGCTTCTGCACCTCATTTATCTGTGATGCGCCT
This sequence comes from Nephrocerus scutellatus, assembly GCA_947095585.1. NCBI lineage: Eukaryota > Metazoa > Arthropoda > Insecta > Diptera > Pipunculidae > Nephrocerus > Nephrocerus scutellatus. Next base: position 92,427,290 of record OX352763.1, read on the forward strand.
AACTGCCGCAAATTTTCAGGCCTATTGACACGATTCACTGGCTGTACTGTACTTTGTACGGGTCTTGGTTCCTTGCAGTCGCGGATAAAATGTCCAGGTTTCTGACACCTGACATTTTGGACGGGAATTAGATGTGGAATTCCTGTCGTTCTTGAAGCGTCCAGTCTTTGATTTTCTAATCTTCTCATCAATGAGGACTTCTATTTGTGTGATGTCCTCAGTTTCCAACTTGCGCAATCGAACTAAATCAGTAGACAACCTGGCTCTAGCTGCGTCGTACTCCAAAGCCGATGCCAACACTTCATTCATTGACTTTCCTCTGGCTGTTGTCCTCAAATGTAGTTTTAATTGCTCATCTCGAATAACATTGATGAACGCATCCACTGCCAGTCCGTCCAAGATACCAGACGGAACTAAACAATAGGCTTGTCGTGCGAGCTTAGTTTTTTCCCGCTCTAATTCTTGAAGTCGTTCTCCTCTTTGTTGTTTCGTCATCTGGAGCTGTATTTTGCTTAGCTCCTGCGTGTGAGACTGTCCATAACGCAAGTTCAATATTCTTCCGGAACTCATCTCGGCATTTGGAATAATTTGCAATACATCAACCGCCTTGCCCCACAACGCTAGAATCAAAGAATTTAGCTGTTCTTCAGCACCCCATCCATTGTGTTGTATAACAGCTGTAAACTGGACTTTGAAATTTTCAAATGCTGTCTAACCATCGAACGCAGGAGGCTTCAATATTCCTTTCTTGTTGCTCGAAAGTTCTGGAATTACTCTGGTACTGCTTTGTTGAGTGATTTCTCTGACGAATTGGGTACGATTGTCCAGCCGGGTCTTAAACTCTTTTATTTTGCCTTCCAAACCAGTTACTCTTCCTGTCATGTTTGTCTCGAGAGTTTTCAGTTCTTCTTGGATTTCATTTATTTCACCTTTTAGCGTTAATTGAACTCCATTTATTTCCCGTTTGAGCGTTTCTTGAATTCCGCTTATTTCACCTCTTAGCCTTTCTTGAATGACATCTAGCTTTTCATTTTGCTGGTCGAATTTGGAATTCAATTCCTGCTTTTGTGGTTCGAATTTGGAATTTAATTCCTGCTTCAGTTCTTGGCTTTGTTTCTGCGATTGTTGAATTTGCTGCTCAAACTTAACGGTCAGTTTGGAATTTAACTGCTGATTTTGCTGATCCAATTCTTTCTTCAGATCTTGGCTTTGCGGTTCCAACTTCTCGTTTAATTTGGAACTCAATTCTAGATACAACTGTTTATTCTCCTGACTCTGTTGCTGTGATTGATGCTGCAATTCTTGCTTTTGCTGAATCAACTCTTTTTTAATCTCATGACTCTGTTGCTGCGATTGTTCACTTTGCTGAATTAGCTCTTTTTAAACTCTCTATATTAACTTCGCGTGACCGTTTGTTTGTTTTTTTAAATTCTCTATATTAACTTCACTTGCCCGTGGGTCGTCGGTCGGTCGTCGGTCGGTCGTCGGTCGGTCGTCGGTCGGTCGTCTGTCGTGGATTCTTGCGATCAATTTTTAACCCACTTCCCATGGCCCGATTTTATTGAAATTTTCACACATGTGTATTTCCGGAGACAACACTTTCTATTAAATTTTGAGGCCCCTCGGGCTGCGGGGTCGGGGGGCTCCCAAACAAAAATTTTAAAAAATTTACCCGATTTTCTTCAAATATTACACACATGTGTATACCCAATAAACAATACTTTTTGAAAATTTGGTAGTGATCGGGTCCCGGGTTCGGCCGCAAGGCCCTTATACATTTTTTAAATATCGATACTGGCATCAGATATTCGTCGCCCTTTATGGACTGTCTGCGGTGTGTGCTGCGCAGTCGGCTGCGCTGCATGGTTTTGGTGGTGGAGAGAGAGAGAGAAATCTTAGCTCACGCACAAATGAACCCAGCAAATGAAACGAGACATACATGTTTTATGCTTACTTCAACTTACATTTTTATTGATGTCGTGTTTTTTGTTGTCGATATCAACATACAGATAGAACAACAAGTTTTCACAATATTCTGTCATTTGGCGTTTTCATAAATTAGTTCAGAGCAGTCAAAGAGTTCTCAAGATAAATGTTCGTGTTTCTTATTTGCTCAGAGTATGAGCGTGCTCTAAGTGCTCAGAATAAAATGATCTGAGCTTTTTCAATTTTAACATCTGATGTCAAATGTTTGTTTCGATGATTTTCTCCTACAATAAAAAAAAATGGCCCAGGATCGAGGGGCTCCCATATCAATTTCTGCTATTAGAGAATTTAGATGAAAAATTTTAATTTTTATGGGTTGTTTTTTTTTTCGTGGAATCTTGCGATCAATTTTTAACCCACTTCCCAAAGTCCGATTTCATTGAAATTTTGCATACATGCATATCTCCGAAGACAACACTTTCAATTGAAATGTAAGGCCCTTCGGGCCTCGGGTTCGGGGGGCTCCCATTCAAATATTTTATAAAATTAACCAGATTTTCTTCAAATTTTATATACATGTGTATCTCCGATGGACAACACTTTTGTAAAAAATTTGAAGACCTCGGGCCCCGGAGTCTTGAGGCCCCATACAAATTAAAAAAAAAATAATCCGATGTTTTTTATTACATATGTATCTTCGTTGGACAACACTTTTTGTAAAAATTTTGGAAACCCCGGGACCTGGGGCCTCACCCATACAAATTTTTTAAAACAATTAAACCGATTTTCATCGAATTTTATACACATGTGTATCCTAAGGCCCGAGGGGTGCCCATATAATTTTTTTAAAAATTAGCCCGATTTTTTCAAATTTTAAACACATGTGTATCTCCGATGGAAAAAACTTTTTGTAAAATTTTTGAAGTGAACGGGCCCTGAGGACCGAGGGGTACCCATAAAAAAATATTAAAAATTAGCCCGATTTCTTCAAATTTTAAACACGTGTGTATCTCCGATGGACAAAACCGTTTGTAAAATTTTTGGAGTGAACGGGTCCTGAGCCCCGAGTGGTGCCCATATAATTTTTTTAAAAATTAGCCCGATTTTCTTAAAATTTTAAACACATGTGTATCTCCGATGGACAAAACATTTTGTAAAATTTTTGGAGTGAACGGGCCTAAGTCCCGAGTTGTACTCATGTACATTTTTTAAAAATTAAACAGATTTTCCTCACATTTTAATATGTATCTCTTATTAGAGAATTTACATGAACATTTTTGTTGTTGTTTTTTTTATCTCTTGACCTTGTTTAATTTGATGGTCAATTTTGCTGTTTAGCTGTTCACTATGCTGGTCAAATTTATAGTTAACTAGCTGATTACCCGGCGTTGCCCAGGTTTTTATTCATCTCAATCTTCTATTAGGCAGGGGTGGGAAAAATAATGATATCTATCTTTAAGGTAAAATTGCAATTTTTTTAATAAAATAAGTATTTTAAATTATGAAGTATTCAAACTATAAAATAAAATTTAAAAATAATAAATAATATAAGTTTAAAACAAAACTTGGTTCTATACAATGCTTTTAGTTTCACCTTCAAGAGCAAGAATAAATAATTTCTTAGGTGAACCCTCTAGGGTACCAAAAAAAAGTTGTCTCAAATCTCTAATCTAATAACTGTCTGAATCAACTGTCCGACTTATTGATCGTCCTCGAAAGCGAAAGTTTTACTATAAATTTCAATCTCTTAAATTTAAAAGGTAGATCCGTCGAAATGAGTGCTATTCGTGGGATAAAAATTGCTTTACACTGTCCCTTTTCACTCGAAATCCATCCGGTCGCCGGTCGCCGAGTACCATTCTAAGCACCACTATTCATCTCCGTGATCCCGAAAACTAATGGAACGACGCTAATATCTGTCACCCTGCCCCCTCCGGAAAAACAACTCACCCATAGAAGTGTCCTACCAACACTATTCATCTAAGTGACCCCGAGAACTATAAAATGGACACTAATATCGGTCATCCCGCTCAGTTATCTACTCCATCCCTCTAGGGCTGTCTTAGCATCACCATTCCACTCAGCGACCCCGAAAACTATAGAATCAATACTAATATCGGTCACCCCCACCACTCAATTATCGACCCCATCCCCATTAGGCAGTATTACCATCACCATTCAACTCAGCGACCCCGAAAACTATAGAATCCACACTAATATCGGTCACCCCCCACCACTCAGTTATCGACCCCATCCCCATAGGGCTGTATTACCATCACCATTCAACTCAGCGATCCCGAAAACCATAGAATCGACATTAATATCGGTCACCCCTCCACCAAACTCAGTTATCGACCCCATCCCCCTAGAGCTGTCTTAGCATCACCATTCCACTCAGCGACCCCGAAAACTATAGAATCAACCTGTAATATCTGTCACCCCCCACCACTTAGTTATCAAACCCATCCCCATAGGGCTCTATTACCATCACCATTCAACTCAGCGACCCCGAAAACCATAGAAACGACACTAATATCGGTCACCCCCCCCCCTCAGTTATCGACCCCATCCCCATAGAGCTGTCTTACCATCACCATTCAACTCAGCGACCCCAAAAACCATAGAATCGACACTAATATCGGTCACCCCCCCTCAGTTACCGACCCCATCCCCTAGAGCTGTCTTACCATCACCATTCAACTCAGCGACCCAAAAAACCATAGAATCGACATTAATATCGACCCCGACACTAATATCAGTGACCCCCCCCTCAGTTATCGACCTCATCCCCTAGAGCTGTCTTACCATCACCATTCAACTCAGCGACCCCGAAAACCTAAGAATCGACACTAATATCGGTCACCCCCCCTCCCCAGTTACCGACCCCATCCCCTAGAGCTGTCTTACCATCACCATTCAACTCTATGAACCCGAAAACCATAGAATCGACACTAATATCGGTCACCCCCCCCCCCCTCAGTTATCGACCCTAACCCCTAGAGCTGTCTTACCATCACCATTCAACTCAGCGACCCAAAAAACCATAGAATCGACACTACTATCGGTCACCCACCACCCTGGCAGCAGCATCCCACAGCCAAAAAACGTGCTATCCCCCACCACCTATGTTTGATTCCGGATAGTAATTAATATGTGTACCAAGTTTGGTTGAAATTGGTCAAGGCGTTCCAGAGCTAGTTAAGCACAAATATACAAACAAATAAATTCTCTATTTTATGTATATAGATTTGTTGTATTAGGGCATTAAACATTGCTTCCATGTTTGGCACTTCTTTATTTTCCGAAGTAGGCGGTTTTCGCTCCACTAACTCCGTCTCAATTGAAAATTATTCACCAGCCTGCTGTTTTCCTGCTTTGACAACTTGTTGCAATCGGATAAATCACTCTTGCTTATTTCCAGCGGTGCTTAGGCCTCGCATTCCAAAAGTGGTTAAAGTTACCAGCAGCCACCACGTGGTTGTTTGATCGCATTTCCACCCGTTTAATACAGGGCGTTCATAAATACTTCATGTTCTGTGTTCTGCTGAGTTTATATAATACTCGTAACGTAACTTACGCGTATATGTTCTAAAATTTCACAAATGAAGTGCAGTCAAAAAATTAATGATTCGCAGAAACAAATATTATATAACAAACAATATATTATAAAATTCTTTTAAGAGGGTACCATATTAGGAAGTCGACAATAACAACAATTAAGCATTTAATCCAATTCATTTTGATTCTATTAAATTCATTGAATTTTCTTTCAAATATCTTTTCGTTTTCCTACACCAATTTATTTTTTTTAAATCATTCTATAATATTCTATAATTACTGTATAGTAGCTACTTTCAAATAAATCGTTCATAATTATTAACTCGAAATGGTCACTTTTATATTTTCTTAATAGATAATCTGCTCGAGAGAAATGAGATTGCATTTTCTCTTTAAGCTGAAATCAATCAGGATAACGATCACTTAGCGTTAATATTAGTGAAAGGAAATTGTGTGCTTCAAATTAATTTATTTGCAACTGAAGTGACCCAGACACTACCAATTAATTATAAAGAGCTAAGAAAGATTTTTAATAAAATACCAAAGGAAGGGAGAAAATCCTGCACGCAACCATAACTTGTAGCGAATGCCATTAGAGAGATGTTATCAAAACACCATAAAACGCCTTGCGAATGCGAATGCTAATCTTTAATTTTATATACATACATATAAATTTGTATATGGATTATGTTCTGAAGGGATATGTTGCCGTCGGAAACTCCATCGTCTTTCAACTTCGGATGTCGTGACATGTGGTCTGGTTAGTTTTACGCTTCACCGGTCGGAACCTCAGCTTTAGTGCTTAAGGCAGGTAGCTCTTGCGGTGCGGCGGAAACTTCAGTGAATATTAGGACGTGGAATTATCCTAATAACTTTTTGCGAAAATAAATCATAATTACGTTTATGTAATTATAATTGTTGTGCAAGCAGTAAAACGAAATGAACCGCAACTCTCTTCCTGTTACTGTTTTATTTTAATATTTTCGCTCCTTGTCCTGTCATTGTGGCAGCTAACATCTTCACACTAAACACCTTTCTACGGCTTTCCTCTGAGGCAAATCAAACTCTTTGGTCTTATCGCATTTAAAAAGTTGTTTTAAGGCACTTTGAAAGTTACAAGTTACACCGCGCCATGTATTTTAAAATGCACTTTCTGTGAAGAAAAAAACGCACATGTTTATTAAGTGTATTTTTTGTGCGACATAAATGTGTAGAAAAGTACAATAATTATATTTTTAATAATTCAATAATTTATAATTAAAATTTTATATTATTACATAATTACTAATGCAGTATTAATTTTTATATAATGAACACACGATCAAGGGTTGTGTACCCATACCTCTAAGCACCCATACTTCTAAGCACAGCACAGATTCGTTGATTTAGGATCAATCACCATTTAAGGCACCACTTTAATGTACTCCAGCTAGGTCAAATATCTCGGTGTCATCCTTGATAAAAGACTTAACTGGAATTCTCATATCAAGTCAGCCAAACGCGCTACAAAGTCCATATGGGCCTGCAGAAGACTTTACGGCAGAATTTGGGGTCGCAATCCTAAGAGTATATACTGGATGTATACAATGATGGTGAGGCCCATTATCACATACGCGGCCATAGTTTGGTGGTCCAAGGTGCTTGAACGGAAAACGGCAAACGAGCTTCAGAAGCTTTAAAGAATCGCCTGTCTCGGTATTACAGGTGGCATGCGTACCTGCCCTACGACAGCATTAGAAGCTATCGTAGGGCTTTCGCCCCTGCAAATCCTCATTAGGAAGACGGCCTCTAGATGCGCTATAAAGCTACAACTAGAATATAAGTATAAACCAGGCGACCATGTGGGACACTTGAAAATTCTCAACTCAATTCCCGAAAGAGACATGTTCTGCACAATACCCGACTTTATATATATCTATTCAGATAGTCAGGCAGCATCAAAAGCTCTGTCGTCAAATTTAATAAACTCGTTAACAGTTAAAAGCTGCTACGATGCACTACAATCTCTGGCCAGACTCAACAGGGTTAAGCTCGGTTGGGTCCCAGGAATTGCAGGCAACGAAACTGCAGATGAACTGGCTAGGGCTGGTTCTGAATCTGCGTTCATAGGACCTGAACCCTTTTGTGGCGTCTACTGGAGTGCCGCCACAAAACTGATTAACTGTTGAGAAGGCAAATTTCGCTTGGCTCAATGGGAAAATACCCCGGGGCTGAGGCAATCCAAACAACTGATCAGACCCTTCTCATATAAAGAAATCCTGTATTTAGATAAAGGCAGCATTAGGAAGTTAGTGAGTTTTCTAACTGGCAATTGTGGCTTAAGGTATCATCATAACAAAATTGGTGTGGGCTCAGAGACAGAATGTAGGTTTTGTGCGGAGGATGAGGAGTCATCCGAACACATTCTCTGTAAATGCCCAGCACTTATTTGGTTAAGGAGACGCATGTTCAACAAGAAGGAAATATGCACGGCAGCGGAGTTGAAAAACTCTGCTACTAAGGACATTCTGTCTTTCATTAGGAAAGTTGTATGTCTCTTAGACAATTAATGCCCTATTGATACAATAGATCTTAGTCAGTCACTTGGACTAGGGTTATCTCAAAAAAAAAAAAAAAGCACAGCATTGGCGCTAGGAAATTATTGAGAAAAAGCGATGTCTATGCACATGCGTCTAAAATATTTGCCAGATCATGAATAACGGACACAAAAAATCCGGAAAATTATTTCACATAATTATTGTATGTCCGAAGATGGACTTGCTTAATAGTAGACCCGTGGGTTTAAGTTGAGGCACAAGTATTGCGGATGGGATGGAGGATGAATCTTAATATATTAATTGGTTTTTAAATTCTCTATATTAACTTCACTTGCCCGTGGGTCGTCGGTCGGTCGTCTGTCGTGGATTCTTGCGATCAATTTTTAACCCACTTCCCATGGCCCGATTTTCTCAATTTTCAAATTTTACACACATGTGTATACCCAATAAACAATACTTTTTCGAAAATTTGGTAGTGATCGGGTCCCGGGTTCGGCCGCAAGGCCCTTATACATTTTTTAAATATCTGTACTGGCATCAGATATTCGTCGCCCTTTATAGACTGTGTGCGGTGTGTGCTGCGCAGTCGGCTGCGCTGCATGGTTTTGGGGGTGGTGGAGAGAGAGAGAGAAATCTTAGCGCACGCACAAATGAACCCAGCAAATGAAACGAGACATACATGTTTTATGCTTACTTCAACTTACATTTTTATTTACTGAATTGTATTTTTATTGATGTCGTTTTTTTTTGTTGTCGATATCAACTTACAGATAGAACAACAAGTTCTCACAATATTCTGTCATTTGGCGTTTTCATAAATTAGTTCAGAGCAGTCAAAGAGTTCTCAAGATAAATGTTCGTGTTTCTTATTTGCTCAGAGTATGAGCGTGCTCTAAGTGCTCAGAATAAAATGATCGGAGCTTTTTCAATTTTAACATCTGATGTCAAATGTTTGTTTCGATGATTTTCTTCTACAATAAAAAAAATGGCCCAGGATCGAGGGGCTCCCATATCAATTTCTGCGATTAGAGAATTTAGATGAAAAATTTTAATTTTTATGGGTTGTTTTTTTATTACTGAAAATTAATTTGTCCGTAAATATTCTTATTCTTAAGAATACAGAGTACAAAAAATATGCAGACGCATTTTGTGAAACGCGCTAACTATTGGTAGTGCAACGAGCGAGAAGCGTAAGATGTGGTAGTGGGAAACAGAAAAACTTTATAGGGATTTTGCTCTTTTGTTGATTACCATCCCATAAACATTTGGGATTTTTGTAAGCATGTATCTGTGTATCAGCGAAACAGTTGGGCTTTCTGTAGAGAAGGTTTTGGCTGTGATCACCGAAATTATGAACGGAACCACAACTAATGCATACTCAATATTTAGAACACATATTAAGAATCAGATGCAACAAAAACAGATGTTTTCTCATATACGATAACATGTGTTCTAAATGTATTCTTTAATTTTTGCCATGAATGCATTTCAGCAATAACTCCATAATTTTACTTACACAATCAAATTGTTTTATTGTTATTTGAGGTGGAAACAACGAGTAACACTGCTGTTTTGACATAAGACTACTTTAACAGTAAAATATTTGTTAAGGCTAGGTATGTCAGAATACAACATTCCTATCCCAAATTTTTGCCTGATGGACAAAATATATAGTATTTTGACTTTAAAAGTAATAAATCCTTTAGTTTACGCAGGTACTAACCCAAGCAAAAGGTTTTCAAGGTGAATTATCAAAAGCGAAGAACATTCATCACAGTCTTCGAAGTTGTTTATACATTTATTTAATGGCATACTGTAAAGCTATATTTTCTTCTTCTATGCGTGTATCCCAGTATGATTTAAGAACCAAGCCGAATAAACGTTACACGATATTTTCTATAGCTTGTTGTACATTGTACATGAACGAAGTAATCAGATTTCACGCAGAAGGTCAGGCAATATATTTATTGTAGTAGCATGGAAAATGTATAATTAAATCCCCCGTTTAAGTTCAGCCACATGCTTGGTTAAGTGTATGAACTGTTAATAAATAATTTTCCTCGAAATAATTTGCATAAGTGCCGAGAAGTGGAGAGAAGCAAACGTTTGCTAAACGTTTGGGTGATGTCAGGAGTTTTTAAACCAAACGATTATAAGAAAAAGAACCTTCAACATTACCATGGAACATTTTAATTGTAATTTGTTTGGTAATTTTCCTTGAATAATCGTCTTTAGCTGGCCTCTTGCTTATTTTTAGGCGAGGTATGGTCAAATTATCTGTCGGCAATTCTCAAGGTCAAGATCATTAAAAAAGTACTTTTTGTAATTGTTATTGCATAAAACGGTTTAAGTTTTTGTGAAAAAATACCAGTAAGATTCTAACACATGCATTTTCTTAGTTGCAGACTTTAAACTTTTTCAGCGGAAATGTAGTCGGAGCCAAAATACTTTGAAATCAAAAGATATAAAACTATAAAAACAACCCAAAAAATTAAAATTTTTCATGTAAATTCGCTAATAGGAGATGGGTATATGTTAAAATTTGAAGAAAACCGGCTTAATTTTTAAAAAATTTACATGGACACCACACGGGTCTCAGGGCCCGATCACTCCAACAAACTTACAAAAAGTTTTGTCCATCAGTGATACACAGTACTAAAATTTTAAGAAAATCGAGCTAATTTTTAAAAAATTTATATGGCACACTTTACAAAAAATGTTGTGCATCGGAGATACACATGTATATAAAATTTGAAGAAAATCGGGTTAATTTTTTTGAAAACATTTTTGGGGCCCAATGACCCCGCTGCCCGGGGTCTCCAAAATGTTTACAAAAAGTGTTTTTCATCGGAGATACATACGTATATAAAATTTGAAGAAAATCGGGTTAATTTTTATTTAACAAATTTTGGAGCCCCACGAACCCGTGTTGTATATCAGAGATACACATGTGCATAAAATTGGGAGAAAATCGAGTAAAATTTTGTAAAATATTTGTATGGGAGCCCCTCGACCCCGATGCCCGAGGGGCTCCAAATTTTAATAGACAGTGTTGTCATCGGAGATATGCATGTGTGCAAAATTTCAATAAAATTACAAGTGAATATATTGTTGTAAATTTGGGGAGTTATCCAATTAAAATAAAACAGAATTTTACTATGAGATTATATGATTACTTAACTTTATTTTATAACGAGGTTATCAACATCAATGTGCCTCTCGCACCCGTTTTTCATTACATTACATTATCTGTCATCTGACGTTGACAGAACAAACACAATGCCGTGTTCACACACGTTCGTCGCACACCGCCACCATTGTGGTGGTTACACGCATACACGGCTGGCGGCTGGATTGTGCGTTTTCGTCACACTCTCCCCCACCTAGGAGGCGGCCATGGGTCGCCCTTCGTTATCCACCCAGTTCTCCCAAGCATCGACCTGTTTCCCTCGATATGCAGCCAACCGGTCTATGTGAACAATTTTGGGCTTAGTTCTTGGTGTGCGCCTGATTTTGAACGTGACATCCGTTAGTGCTTGCATAACACGATATGGTCCCTCCCAATTAGAATCCAGTTTTGGACATCGACCTGGCTTACGTTTTGGGTTGTGAAACCAGACGAAGTCACCTGAAACAAATCTGTTGGAATTAGAGCTCAAATCATACCGAGACTTCATCCGACTAGCTGCCTTCAACATTTCTGAACGAGCCTTGTCATGTATTCCATTCAGTCTTGATTTCAGCTCAGCCGCATAGCCAGAAACCGTCGCTGATACTTCGGGAAGTGGTCCCAGTGCCAAATCCGGAGGAAGTCTCATATCGCAACCGAAAAGCATCTTGTACGGAGTTTCTTTAATCGATTCTTGCTGCGCCGCTCTGTACGCCATTCCAAAGAGTGGTAAGAGTTCGTCCCAATTGTCTTGCCGCGTATCAACGAATTTCGCTAGGAAGTCTAAAATCGTTTTATTGATGCGTTCAACAAGCCCATCCGATTGTGGATGGAGGGGCGTTGTCCTTGTTTTATGAACTCCCAATATCTTCATAACATTTTGGAAAACGTCAGCCTCAAAGTTTCGACCTTGATCAGAGTGCAATTCTCGTGGTACACCAAAACGACTGAAAACCTCCTGCACTAGCGTTCTTGAAACTGTATTAGCAGTTTAGTCTGGGATCGGTAGAATCTCTGCCCACTTGGAAAAATAGTCCATAAAAACCAGAATGTAGCGATTTCCTAGTTTGCTCTGCGGCAACGGACCCAAAATGTCAACAGCAACGCGCTGGAATGGCTCCCCTGATAAATAAAAGCTGTGCTTTCGTCTTTGTTTTAGGCCCCTTTTCGCCAAGCAAACATCACACTCAGCGCAGTATTTGGAGATATCATCTCTCGCACCAATCCAATAAAAGCGGGTTCGGATCTTTTCAAAAGTTTTGTTTACGCCGAAGTGTCCACCGTAACAAGAATCGTGGAAATGCTTTAAGACATCTTGTACCAAATTCTGCGGAATTATTGGTAGCCAGCGGTCTCGTTCAGAATTTATTGTCGATGACCATCGTTTACACAGAACACCATCAACTGTCTGAAGTGATTCAAATTGAGCCCAATAGGCTTTAATTTTATTTGACGCTATTGCTATCTGCTTCCATTCAGGCCTTTTCTTCAAGCGTACCCAATCGAGAACGTGTTGCAAAATGTCGCCCGGCGCGATGCTCCACGGTAAAATCGTACTGCTGTAGTCGCTCGAGCCATCAAGCAAGCTGCCCTTCATGATTTTTAAACGAAAGCAACCAATTCAACGCTGCATGGTCAGTCCTTACCAGGAAATTACGCCCATACAAGTAAACATTGAAGTTCTCTATGCTCTTTATTAGCGCCAGTAATTTTATTTCTAGTGGTACAATAATTCCGCTCTGGTTTGCTGTGACACTTGCTAAAATAAGCAATTACTCTTTCCTTGCCATTTTGTTTTTGCGAAAGAACTCCACCAATACCCTCGTTGCTCGCATCAGTGTCTAAGATGAACTGATTGTCGGCCAAAGGATAGGCCAATATAGGGGCGCTGACAAGTTGCAGTTTTAAGTCCCTAAAGGCGAATTCGCAATCTTGAGACCACTCAAAAATTCTGTTTTTCTCAGACAGCTTGTAAAGGGGACGAGCAACTTCGGAAAAATTTGGGACGAATTGTCGATAGTAAGTGCAGAGACCAACAAAGCTCCTTACCTCTTGAATATTACTCGGACGGGGCCAAGAATTCACAGCATCTATTTTGGAAGGATTTGGACGAACTCCTTCCGCACTAACCACATGTCCTAAGAAACTCACTTCCTTTTGAAACAGTTTACATTTCTTCGGACTTAATTTTAAATTTGTTTGGCGTATACGCTGAAACACAGCTCGCAGATTACTTAGCATGCTATTAAAATCTTTCACATGAACCATGACATCGTCTAAATAAACCAAGCACATATTCGATGGAAAACCTCTCAACACGTGATGCATTAACCTTTCGAAAGTAGCGGGAGCATTAGTCAAACCGAAACTCATTACGTTGAACTGCCATAACCCATCTGTGGTTGCAAACGCAGTCTTTTCTTTATCTGCTTCCTCCATCTCCACCTGCCAGTAGCCAGATTGACAGTCTAAAGTGCAGAACCATGCAGATTCGCCTAATGCATCCAGGGTGTCATCGATACGAGGCAAAGGGAACGAATCCTTGATTATAACGCTATTCAATCGCCTGTAGTCGACACAAAATCTTGCGGAGCCGTCCTTTTTCCTTACCATAACTACAGGAGATGCCCACGGTCCATTAGATGGCTCTATTATTTTTTGTTGCAACATGTCTTCAATAATTTTCTTAGATTCTTCTCTTTTTGCTAGTGGAAGCCATCGGGGTGGCTGTTTTATTGGTTTCGAGAGTCCTACATCGATCTTATGTTTAACTATTGAAGTTCTTCCATTGTCAGCTGGGTCTTTCGAAAATACATCAGCGTATTCCACTAAAATAGCCCTTAACTCACAGAGTTCATCGTCTTTAAGATGCTGACAGGATTCGCTAAAGAGCTGTTTTAAATGTGCAGGCAATTCGTCAAAAGTAGTGTTTGGAATATTGTTCACTTCAACATCTTCTACGATGGCGATATTCATACTGGTATTCGGGTCCCGGTAACTCGGATCTTCCTGTCTCATTTGAACCACCTGATTTCCTATCCGCAGAGATTTGGACTCAAGGTTGATAATGCATTTTAAAGAAGTCAGAAATGTATACCAAGAATGCCTTGACTGTTACCTGGTAGTTGAAAATCGACAATAAACAACTTCATCCTTCGAATGCAATATACGCGCTATCGCCGTTGACCATTTTAATTTGGCAATTAGTAATACTCTTCAAGCGGGCATTTTTCGGAACGAAACGCCTGCTCAAAATGGATATAGATGAACCAGTATCCAACAACAAAGTACAAATTACGCCACCAAGTACTGCGTCAACGATAAATTCTGAAGGGTGGCTTCTGGAAGACGCGTTGAAAATATGGGGAATTTTATTTGCAGCCAGAGTGACCCCTTCTATATTGGCTGCTGGAAGTTTTCCGGTTGGTGCTCACTGGAATGTTGGGTTTGACGTTGGTTGTTTGTGCTAGTCGAATTCGTTCGGCGCCGGAACGGATTTCTGTAATGAGATGTAGTATTGTCTTTTCGTCAAAACTTACAGCACGGAACATCTGTGTAGAACCCGTAGTTGCCAAATGAGCTGCTTCTAGTGATATGGCTTTTGCCAAGGCACTGCTCATCGTTTCAGGTTCAGCCATGCGAACTAGATCTTGAACTGACCGGTCCGCTATTCCATCTATGAACTGCATTACCGAAATACGTTCCTGTGCTTTTTCTTGGCAATCACTAAAAACAATGCGAGTAAGTCGTTGCACGTCAGTAGCGAAAGCAGCTAGATCTTCCCTTTGTCTTTGCTTTCTTGTGCGTGGGAAACTTGTTTTATTTGCCCCAAAAAGCGCAAGTCCAATGCCGAAACCAGTTTCTGGTAGTTGCGTCTATCCTCTGAATTTAAGTTAGAGAGCACGGCAACTGCGTCACCGCGCAACATGGATGCTAAAACCTGTGCCTTTTGCAGCTCATCCCAATATTTTCCCGAAGCTACGATCTCGAACTGCACTTTATATTCATGCCAATTTGAAACACTGCCATCGAAAAGCTGAGGCTTCAGCTCAAGCGCTGAAGGGTATCGAATGTGGTTGATTGCATGGGTATTCGGTGTAGGCGGTGGAGTTTGCTGACAAGATTTTCTTCGTTCTATGTTAGGTGCACCAGGCGTGGAACTCTCGAAAACTTTTTCGGCGAATGTCGTAGCACCCATTGTCCGCAGCTCGTCGATCTGCTTTTGATGATCAGCACGCATAGCATCAAAATCGGCGCGTTGTTCCAAAATGCTGTCACTAATCGCCTGCAGATGCTTCATTATTTGACCTAGTTCTTCTGTTTCCATCCCACTTCTGACACCAGTGTTGTAAATTTGGGGAGTTATCCACTTAAAATAAAACAGAATTTTACTATGAGATTATATGATTACTTAACTTTATTTTATAACGAGGTTATCAACATCAATGTGCTTCTCGCACCCTTTTTACATTACATTACATTATCTTTCATCTGACGTTGACAGAACAAACACAATGCCGTGTTCACACACGTTCGTCGCACATCGTCACCATTGTGGTGTTTACACGCATACACGCCTGGCGGCTGGATTGTGCGTTTTCGTCACAATATTATTGATGGTGTGTAACCCCTTACCATGGGTGGGGGGAAGCTACAAACGTAAAAAAGCTTAACCCGAAACAAACTGAACCACCAACTGTGGAGAGGTATACCCTCTGCCAAGCTACAAGTGAATATACTAATGATGGTTTGTAACCCCATACCACGGGTGGGGGGAAGCTACAAACCGTAGAAAAGGTTGCTTCCTATGCTAATAATTTGTAACCCTTTACCACGGGTGGGGGAAGCTACAAATTATGTATAATCTAAAGGTAATATCTTACAACCCCTTACCACGGGTAGGGGGAAGCTGTAAGATATCTATAAATAACTAGAATAAGACTAAAACCCAAGGCCACTTACGCTCTGCACCGTGCGATGGTTCACAAAAAACTCTCCCTGCTGGCCGGTCAGCAGCATTCTTTTATACTTAACTAACGGTACTTTGGTCCAGCATGCATTAAAATAATTTTATGTGTCTTCGTCATGTATGTTCGTTTGTCCCTGCCGTATGTATGCGCATGCATACTGCACTTGCCTGCTTGCAGCGTGCATGCCATCCTGATACCCATGTGTGTACTGTGTGTGTCAATGCCCGTGTTCGTAATGTGTGTGCATGCTAGACCCAAGTACCGTGTTGTTGTTCTTGTTCTATGTTGTTGTTTTCTAATGTTTTTGTTTTCTCGTGTTACTCGTTGGCATTCACTCGCGTAAATATGCAATTTACCGCTGTGTGTTGCCATGAGTATTGCTTTGCAATTGTCGGCGCAGTGCTATGGAGCAAGGCCCGTTACAACTCTTTCTTACTCTACAGGGTGCTTATTTCTAACCTTAAAAATAATCGTGAGTATTATAGTTATTTATATAATAATATTATTCGTGAGTATTTCTTTTCAATCGTGAGCGTTAATTTCTAAGTGTTCTATAATTATTTGTTCTAATCGTGAGTGTCTAATAGTGAGTGTTCTAATTTTAAGTATTTAATTTTCAGGTTTATTTTATTTCGATTCAAATTCATAAAATGTATTATATATATAAAAATATGTTTTAGGATGGAACCTGGCCCGCTGAGATGTGTTGTGGTAGTTCGTTGGTTGATTGTGCTGTATGGGTGATTTTGGGAGCGCCCAAAATCTTCCTTACACCCCCCCTCTACTCCGGGTTGGCAAGCTGAACTGCCACTCTTCCGTTCCTGGAGATGCGGACACGATACTCCAGCCCTGCTGTTTTGATTTAGAATTTAACTTGTTGTCCCCGGTTCCGGGTCTGTGTTGCCTGGTTGATGTGTCGCATAACCTCTTGTGGCCACTGGTCCAGAGGTCCTCGAACGGAGTTGGGAGAACGGCGCTCTACGTTGCCCGTCCCGCTTCCTTCTGGTAACTGTTTTCCCTCTGCTGTTGTGTTGCCACTGCCGTTGTTCTCGTTTGTCTCTAAGTTGCTCCTTCCGCTGTCGTTGCCGTGAACTTCGCTGTTCTGGGAATAATGGCGGTCTTCCCGGTCGTCTAGGCTAAGCGTGCCGATGCACACCGGGGAATGTTGGCGTTCCTCCTGGTTGTCGCTACCCCTACTAATTCTGCCGCTGTGTCCATCGCCAAAGTCGCCGTGTTTCAGTACCGGGGAATGTTGGCGTTCCTCCCGGTATGGGAGCTTGATATTCGGTAGGTCTCCCTGAGCAAGGTTTTGGATCACCTCCGCGATTTCGCGTCTCTTCTCTGATGCTGTGTTGGGGTCAAAGGACAATACTGGACCTTTAGACGTCCGAACCAACTTCGTGGGATTCTTTAAGACAACTTATTTATTGGGAAAACCAGATATTCCTTGTCCATAATTTTTACTTCCTTAGTCCAGTTGGCGATGGCCGTATGTCGACAGCCCATCAAGCTGCTCGGTGTCTCTTCCTCTTCTCGCTTGACTCGCGTTAGACGGTCCATGAAATACGAATTTGCTATGTAGATCTTTGCCCGTTGTCCTGCCGTGAGCCTGTCCTGGATCCATTGCAGCCAGAATTCGATTATCCGATCGTTGAGAAAATGGCCGATGCTCAACCGGCCATAGTCCTAGACCGTGAGTTGAGTTTTGCTCGTGCCGGGTGGGACGACGTACCCAGTCATGTGGCTGTTGCTTTCATCGTCATCGCTGGAGAGGATGATGGCCTCCTCTTTCTTGGAAGCGGTACAAGTGATCTCCATGGTACGTCCCAACTTGGTACCTGACGGGTCTTGTAGTTGCCGACGTTTGACCGACATCCTTCCGGTCTTGGGGTCTCGGGTCTCCTCCCACTCGTCTCCGATGGCTTGGATAACTGGCTTCTCTAGTTGGAGGCGTTCCAACTCTTCCATAGCACGGTTCTTCGCTGCCTCCAAACTCTGCTTAATCGTTGCTTTGTTCTCCATTGTATTTGAAAAAAAATTTAAAAACTTCTAAACTTGCTTTAAACGTTTAAACTAGGTCTCCGGGGCTCTTGAATTGCTGTTTTTCTTCGATGTTTCCTGCGTTTCTCCTGCAAGCTCTCGTTGATCTGGGGCTGCGTGGGCGGTGTTTTCTTCGGGGGTCGTTGGGGTCTGGACCTGCTCGTTCTGCTGTGTTGTGGTTTTTCATGGCGTTGTTTGTCTACGATCTGAGGCAGCATGGCTCTGGACGGCTTCTGTTGGATGCATGCTGCATGGCCGGGTTTTTCGGGAAATAACGCTGCTTTGACGGTCCTGCATTACGATCCTGTGGCTACTTCTGTTGGAAACGCCGTTCATGGTCCAAGAAATATCTGATCTTGACGTTGTCGCTTGGAGTCTTACTTTGAATTGCACGCACCTGCGGTTTTTTCGGCTGAGTATTGGTTGTATTATCGCTGAGTGTGAGGTTCTGCCCACCTATGGTAATCGTTGCTTTGACTCGGCTGAGGAAATCTAATGAGTCTAAGTATTATGTTGTCGATGGCCTCTGGCAGGATGAGTAGCTGAATCTTGCAGCAGCTATGTTCGAATCTTATCGTCGTTTCGAACGCCTGTTCCACCCGCCTTATTGTGCCGTTCGCCATCCGTACTGATGTCGCCGTTCTACTTGTCTGTCCCGTGTGCCGTACTTCGTATGCGTAGGCTTCACTAATGAAGCTCCTCGTCGCTCCTGTGTCGATTGTCGCAGTGATTTCTTCCCCTCCTATGGTTATCAAAGCGGCTATGCGGTCTTCTTCTTGCTTTAGTACTTCCAGATGTTTCCTTGAGTGGTGATTTGCGTGATGTTTTGCGGTCCCATCCTCCTGGTGCAGTCATTCTAGTTGTGCCGGGACGAAGGATTCTGGGGTTCCACCATCCCTGGCATTCGGTGAAACCCGTTGGCATTTCCCGCCGGCCGACGACTGCAGTCGATGATCCTGGTATTTTGTTGACCGCATTCCCAGCAGAACAGAACCCTAGGATTGCGACATTCTCTCAAAAAATGTCCTTGCTTGCCGCATCGGCGGCATGCTGACCGTGGGTTGACTGCTTCTCCTGTCATCTGGGCGACTTGTCGGTGCTGTTCGTCCTGTTTTGGTTGCCGTGATGGTGTTTCGTCGTTTCGACTGCCGCAGTTGAGACACTCGAAATCCTCGGCTAAATTAATCAGCTCTTCGAGGCAGTCGAAGTCCTTCCGCTTTATGTATAATTGGTAGTCCTGGCGGCTGTTGCGGAAAACTCGTTCTAACTTCTGGTCCTCGTTGTACTGGGCGTGGCACATCAGGTTCTGGAGAGTAATTACGTAGTCTTTAAACGATTCCTTCCGGAGCTGTTTTCCGATGACCGTTATTGTTCCTGTACCAGATCAAGGCCCTATCCTTGAGGAGTTCTGGCATTGTACGTGGCAGGAAATCCTTGTCTATCCCATAGACAACCGATAATTCTTCGACCCGTTCAATGAAGGCTAGCGGGTCGCGCACACCGTCGAATTTCACAGACAATTTCCTGACTTGGTCGATGACCGCTGAATATGATGCTGTGGACGTACATCGTGGTGGGACGAATGTAGCTAAACTTAAGCTGATATTTTCTGTCTGGGTGACGATAGTCTGGGGTGGTATTGGGGAAACGCTTCTCGTGTGCTGGGTTTCCAGGATGAGGAGTCGCCCTTTTGCTTCTGTTTTGAGCTCTTCCTCGTTGACATGGGCGGCAATGCGTTTTCGGAGCTCCTCCACGGTGCCGGTCTCATCTAACCCGGAGCGTATATATCCACGTGGTCTTCATGATGGGCAGTCGATCGCTATGGGCTGTGCGATAAGAGTCGTTGTCCTCTGCTGTGGTTTGGTGAGTTTACACTGGCTGATGCTTCGTTGTGAAATTAACGTTGTCTTCGTGGCGCTGTGGCGAGTTTGTCTTCTGTGGCGTGTGTGGTAGTGAGTACGCTGTCTTCTGTGGTGCTGTGGCGAGTTTGCAGCGGTGATGCGTTGACGTGTACTAGACGTAGTCTTCTGTGGCGTGTGTGGTAGTGAATAACCGTTGTCTTCTGCGGAGCTGTGTGGCGAGTTTGCAGCTGGCGGTGCGTTGGTTTTTTTTTTCTTAGTGTTCCGTGGGGTGTGTGTGCGAGGTTGTGAGTTTTCCTGGAGATGTCCTTTGTGTGTGTTGACGTCTGTGATTTTCTGTGAATGATAGTCCCTGCTCGGGCGCCACTGTAACGAAGTTTCTTAGGGCTGAGGTGAGCTTAGCGGATCCAGCGGTTCGTTACAGAAAATTTTTAAGTTAAAGTCAACAGATTTTAGTTATAAGGACAAATCTTTTATTAACTCGCGGTAATTACAACAATTAAGTTTATATCAGCGTACAATTACTTGCTTACTTACTCACGAAATTTAATGGGGTTAGTATACTCTACTCACTCACCCGGAACTCTCTGGTGCGGGAGTTGGTCTCGTCATTCGCAGGGTGCGTTGCGTGGGATGGGGCTTACTACTATCAATGTTACCCTGTCCAACACTGCGGAGAGGTATACCGTCTGCCAAGCTACAAGTGAATATACTATTGATGGTCTCTAACCCCTTGCCATGGGTGAGGGGAAGCTACAAACCGTAGAAAAGCTTAACCTGAAACAAACTGAACCACCAACTGTGGAGAGGTATACCCTCTGCCAAGCTACAAGTGAATATACTATTGATGGTATGTAACTCCTTACCACGGGTGGGGGGAAGCTACAAACCGTAGAAAAGCTTAACCTGAAACAAACTGAACCACCAACTGTGGAGAGGTATACCCTCTGCCAAGCTACAAGTGAATATACTATTGATGGTTTGTAACCCCTTACCACGGGTGGGGGGAAGCTACAAACCGTAGAAAAGCTTAACCTGAAACAAACTGAACCACCAACTGTGGAGAGGTATTCCCTCTGCCAAGCTACAAGTGAATATAGTATTGATGGTTTGTAACCCCTTACCATGGGTGGGGGGAAGCTACAAACCGTAGAAAAGCTTAACCTGAAACAAACTGAACCACCAACTGTGGAGAGGTATACCCTCTACCAAGCTACAAGTGAATATACTAATGATGGTTTGTAACCCCTTACCATGGGTGGGGGGAAGCTACAAACCGTAGAAAAGCTTAACCTGAAACAAACTGAACCACCAACTGTGGAGAGGTATTCCCTCCGCCAAGCTACAAGTAAATATACTATTGATGGTTTGTAACCCCTAACTACGGGTGAGGGGAAGCTACAAACCGTAGAAAAGCTTAACCTGAAACAAACTGAACCACCAACTGTGGAGAGGTATACCCTCTGCCAAGCTACAAGTGAATATACTATTGATGGTTTGTAACCCCTTACCATGGGTGGGGGGAAGCTACAAACCGTAGAAAAGCTTAACCTGAAACAAACTGAACCACCAACTGTGGAGAGGTATACCCTCTGCCAAGCTACAAGTGAATATACTATTGATGGTTTGTAATCCCTTACCACGGGTGGGGGGAAGCTACAAACCGTAGAAAAGCTTAACCTGAAACAAACTGAACCACCAACTGTGGAGAGGTATACCCTCTGCCAAGCTACAAGTGAATATACTATTGATGGTTTGTAACCCCTTACCACGGGTGGGGGGAAGCTACAAACCGTAGAAAAGCTTAACCTGAAACAAACTGAACCACCAACTGTGGAGAGGTATTCCCTCTGCCAAGCTACAAGTGAATATAGTATTGATGGTTTGTAACCCCTTACCATGGGTGGGGGGAAGCTACAAACCGTAGAAAAGCTTAACCTGAAACAAACTGAACCACCAACTGTGGAGAGGTATACCCTCTACCAAGCTACAAGTGAATATACTAATGATGGTTTGTAACCCCTTACCATGGGTGAGGGGAAGCTACAAACCGTAGAAAAGCTTAACCTGAAACAAACTGAACCACCAACTGTGGAGAGGTATTCCCTCCGCCAAGCTACAAGTAAATATACTATTGATGGTTTGTAACCCCTAACTACGGGTGAGGGGAAGCTACAAACCGTAGAAAAGCTTAACCTGAAACAAACTGAACCACCAACTGTGGAGAGGTATACCCTCTGCCAAGCTACAAGTGAATGTACTATTGATGGTTTGTAACCTCTTAGCACGGGTGGTAACAAGGGGTACAAACCGTAGAAAAGGTTGCTTCCTATGCTAATAATTTGTAACCCCTTACCACGGGTGGGGGAAGCTACAAATTATGTATAATCTAAAGATAATATCTTACAACCCCTTACCACGGGTGGGGGGAAGCTGTAAGATATCTATAACAAACTAGAATAAGACTAAAACCCAAGGCCACTTACCCGCTCTGCACCGTGCAATGGTTCACCAAAAACTCTCCCTGCTGAACAGTCAGCAGCCTTCTTTTATACTTAACTAACGGTACTTTGGTCCAGCATGCATTAAAATAATTTTATGTGTCTTCGTCATGTATGTACGTTTGTCCCTGCCGTATGTATGCGCATGCATACTGCACTTGCCTGCTTGCAGCTTGCATGCCATTTTGATACCCATGTGTGTACTGTGTGTGTCAATGCCCGTGTTCGTAATGTGTGTGCATGCTAGACCGACCCAAGTACCGTGTTGTTGTTCTTGTTCTATGTTGTTGTTTTCTAATGTTTTTGCTTTCTCGTGTTAATCGTTGGCATTCACTCGCGTAAATATGCAATTTACCGCTGTGTGTTGCCATGAGTATTGCTTTGCAATTGCGGCGCAGTGCTATTGAGCAAGGCCCGTTACAACTCTTTCTTACTCTACAGGGTGCTTATTTCTAATCTTAAAAATAATCGTGAGTATTATAGTTATTTATATAATAATATTATTCGTGAGTATTTCTTTTTAATCGTGAGCGTTAATTTCTAAGTGTTCTATAACTATTTGTTCTAATCGTGAGTGTCTAATTGTGAGTGTTCTAATTTAAGGTTTTTAATTTTCAGGTTTATTTTATTTCAATTCAAATTCATAAAATGTGTTATATATATAAAAATATGTTTTAGGATGGAACCTGGCCCGCTGAGATGTGTTGTGGTGGTTCGTTGGTTGAACCATAAAATAAAATTTGGGTAAATGAGTATGGGTGATTGAACTATAGATTTCTTTAGCTTTCTAAAGGATTCGTCGCAAAAAGCGTCCCACTTAAAAGGTACGTCTTTACGAAGAAGTTTATAAAGCGGATTTGCAATTTGTGAATAATTTTTAATAAATTTTCGGTAATACCCGGACAGACCTAGAAATGATTTTATTTGTTTTTGGGTTGTAGGGATTTCGATATTATTAATCGCTGCAATCTTATCGGGATCTGGTTTAACACCGTCTGCTGTAATGACGTGTCCTAAATACATAACTTCTGTTTGAAGGAATTTGCATTTAGATAATTTAATTTTTAGATTAAATTTGTCTAGAGCTTTAAAAACTTCAATAAGTTTATTGTTGTGATATTGCAAAATTTTTTCCGTAAATCACAATGTCGTCGAGATATACAGGGTTCTTCAATAAGAGCACTTCAACTTTTTTTTTGAACTGTTCGACTTTTGAACTAACTTTTTTTTATTAACGAATTTGAACATATACATATGATACATTTAAGTATGAAACTCGATTTCTTTTGCATGACCACCGCATGCTCGTTTTACGAAGTCCAATCTTTGAACCCAATTTTCGACCACTCTTTCGCATAAATCGGCCGAAATTCCAGCAATTTCACGTTCAATATTGGCTCTGAGCTCTTGCAATGTCGCCGGCTTATTGGCATAGACCAATGACTTCACATAACCCCAAAGAAAATAATCTAGAGGTGTCAAATCACACGAGCGCGGCGGCCACTGGACGGGCCCATTTCGCGAAATAACACGCTCATCGAACTTAGTCTTCAATAACGCGATTGTATCGTGTGCTGTGTGGCATGTGGCCCCGTCCTGCTGAAACCACATGTCGTCCAAGTCCATTCCATTCAATTGCGGCCAAAAAAATCGTTTATCATATCGCGGTACCGATTTCCATTAACAGTAACGTGGCGATCGTTATCGTCGATAAAAAAAATATGGCCCAATGACGCCGCCGGCATGTAATCCGCACCAAACAGTGACTTTTTAGGGATGCAACGGTGCCTCATGAAGCACGTGTGGGTTGCTTTCTGCCCAGTAACGCATATTTTGCTTGTTGACAAATCCTTCTAGCCAAAAGTGAGCCTCATCGCTGAAGATGATTTTTCGGTGAAAATCTGCTCTTAAAGTAGCGGCAACAGAACGATTATTTTGATAAAAAATTTGCACGATTTGAAATCGCTGTTCATATGTATAGCGTTCCATGATGAAATGTATACTAATGAAGTTTCCAAATGACAAAAGAACAATAAAAAATATGGCGTTGTTCGCCGTCCCTATCGGAGAAAAGTTGAAGCGCTCCTGTTGAAACACCCGATACTTAACACATAAAACCTTGCAATCCAGAGAGAACAACGTTCATAAATCTCTGGAATGTTGGTGGAGCATTTCGTAAACCAAACGGCATTCTGTTGAACTCGAAATTACCATTGGTAGAACTAAACGCTGTTTTTTCTTTATCCTCTTCAGTAATCTCGATTTGGTGGAAACCATCCGCCAGATCTAGCGTAGTAAAGTACTTGGAGTCTCCAAGTTGCCCAAGAATGTCTTCTATATTGGGGATTGGGTATGCGTCAGGAATTGTAGCCTCATTTAATTTTCGGTAGTCTATTACGACTCTCCATTTTTGATCTCCTTTTTTGGGGACTACCAGGAGTGGCGCATTCCACGGACTAGTACTGGGTCTAATTACGCCATCTTGGAGCATTTTATTAACTTGTTTTCTTATCTCCTGTGTGTGGATTTCTGCTAGGCGATATGGGCGTATGTTGGCAGGAGCAGTGTTTTCTGTATTAATGGAATGCTTTATTCCTGATGTTGTAGTTAATTTGTCGCCTTCAATAAAGAATAAGTGATTAAAATTTCTGCAGATTTCCTCTATGGATTGTTTTTCTTCTAGATTTAAGTGAATAAGATTTAATTCTGTTTTAAGTTTTTTTAATCTTTCCTCGACTACTTGGTCCGTTGATATCGAGTTTAGGTTATACACTGTGTAGTGGTTGATGTTTTTAGACTTAAGGCTTAAGTTTTTTATACTAACATCTTCGTTTTTGGTATTTAAAATAGATATGAATACGTAACCGTCTTTGGGTGCTGTTATCATTGATGCCGAATACACGCGTGGAGCTTTTTCCTGAGAAAAATATATTTGTTCCACTTTCTCTTTTATTGGTCCATATTTTACCCACTTTTCAGTTCTATCTGGAATGGTTAAGGTCTTCCATTCGTTGCTGAAGTCTACTGTGAATTGTCTGTTGTTGTAGTGGTATATAAATGTATTGTCATTGTAATCCACTATCACATTAAATTAAATTTTTCTAAAAAAGTCTTCACCTATGAATCCACCTTGCGTAAGAGGGAAGTATGTGAAAAGGATGTTTGAGATGTTGACCTGGTGTAATTTCGATGTTTAGTAGTATTGTACCCATCGTTGACGTAGACGTTTTGCCTATATCTGTCAGTTCAATAACATTTTTTAAGTTTACCTCGGCATTTAGTTTTAATGTTCCGAGTTTTATTAAACTAAGGCTTGCCCCCGTATCGAGCAGCATAATATTAGATTTAGCCTTTTATTCCTGAGACTTTATCTTTATCTCGCTTTTAAAAGTAGATGCTCTGTTTATAGATGAGATATTGGCTATTTGTTTAGCTGAGCTCGATTCAGTATCTAGATTTCAGGTTAGAAATTGATGTAGCCTTCGGATTTGGTTTTGGTTTCGATGTTGATGGTGGTGTTCATTTAGCAAAATATTTTGATTTATTGTTTGCAGTCGGACTTTTTCGATTCGATTCGAATTGGTTTCTCGATTTTGATTTTGATTTTGATTTTGATTTTGATTTTGATTTTGATTTTGATTTTGATTTTGATTTTGATTTTGATTTTGATTTTGATTTTGATTTTGATTTTGATTTTGATTTTGATTTTGATTTTGATTTTGATTTTGATTTTGATTTTGATTTTGATTTTGATTTTGATTTTGATTTTGATTTTGATTTTGATTTTGATTTTGATTTTGATTTTGATTTTGATTTTGATTTACGCACAAGGTTGGATACCTTTTACCCGACTCCGAGTGCTTGTCGGGCCAGGTCGCTGGGAGTTTCCCTGATTCGAATAGCTATCTTCGTTACCGGAGTTCCTATTGTTATTAAAAACTCTTTTCCGGCATTGGTACTCTATAGACCTTGGTTTCTACAGTACTTACAAATGATGCCATTGCGGATTGTATCTACACCATACCTATTTGTTAATGGTTGAGAGTAGAGTAAGCCTATTTACAAAAGGTTGGGTGGTTTGTATATTTGGTCTGTGGTTTGTGTTATTTAAAAACCTAGCGTCACCGGGGCTAAAATTAAAATTTCTGACTGTGCTGCATTCACTGGTATTATGGGTTTTCGTTTTGCAGTGTTTACAGTACATGTTATTTTGGTTTGAGTACCGATTACTTGTGGATGCAAGAAGTTTTTCTTCTTGCATCGCTATGTCGACGGCTTCGTCAAACTCTTTACATCTTGCACTTTTGACAAGAAGTTTATTTGTGGATTTTAAACCATTGCAAAAACTATTCAGCATCATTGCGCTGTTTAGCGAACGGATTGCTTTGTTGGATGAATCATCCTCAGTGTTTGCGTTTGCGTTGTTTAAAGGAAGGAAGCAACTGATTCCCTGTAGCCTTGCTTAAATTGAAAATTGTCTGTCTGTATTACCTGAACCGATCGACATTTTTTATTAGTGCGTCTTTAAGTTCTGGCCATCCGTTATAATCGTTGTATTTTATTACAACATTGTAGGCTCTGCCAGTTAACTTTGACTTCACTATGTCAACTAATTCTAGTTTGTCTGCATCGCCAGTTGCTTTTTTTGACTGCAGGTCAACTAGTTGTATGAAACTTTTAGCTAATCCATCAAGCTCAGGAATTAACTTGATGGCGTATGAGGGGTTAAAACGACTTGTAGTCATTTTTAATTTTATATCTAATGATACTTGAGGAACTTTAATAACTATCGGATTGTCAACTAACTAACTTTGAGTCTTCCCTCGGAACTTCGGAAAGCAATTACTACCATAAGAAAAATCGAAGAAAAGGGGTTGGATTTGATGGGTTATAGGATTAGAGAAGGTCTCTTTTGTTATGTTTGTCTCATTCGTGAATACTTATTTATTACTAAAAATTTCTATGTGTATATTTATCTGAATTTTTGTAAAGATTTTGTTATCGTTTCGGTTAATTGTGTTCAAATTTTTTTTTACATGAAATATATGTTTTGGACATGGATAGAAAAATATTTATAAGTTTAAAAAAAAGAAAATAAAATTCTTACAAATTCATGTTTTTGTTGTTGTTGGATGTTGCCCTCTGTGATGTGCTGGATGCTGGTAATGATGTTTTTGACTCTTGATTTATTGATTGATAACTAATTGATTGAATTGAATTGGTTCACTGAACACTTTAATTTAGGCTTTCATTTGCTTTTTATCACCGTTTTGAAAATCGTAATTTATTGTATAAAGTCTGTTAGTCAGTATACAAGACTTTTAATTTAATTTAATTGAAAATTTATGAATAATCACAAACATTGAGAAATTTTCGGAGAATTCATTGCTTTTATTTGCCA
Organism: Nephrocerus scutellatus; assembly: GCA_947095585.1. NCBI lineage: Eukaryota > Metazoa > Arthropoda > Insecta > Diptera > Pipunculidae > Nephrocerus > Nephrocerus scutellatus. Next base: position 92,455,251 of record OX352763.1, read on the forward strand.
ATAAACACTTGTTTATTATAATTTAAAACATTTTTAAAATTTTTATAAGGCGCAATTATTATACATTTTGTTTTGGAAGTAAAAAAAAAAGTCGAGATACTGGGCAGATGCTTTATCCCAGTTATCCCACCGCTGCCACCAAATGTTGAGTCGGTTTTATTTGTTAACAGCTTTATTTATTTGCAGTTTTATTTGATGCGCTGACCGTTAGGCCACTTGCCTATTCGGATGTTTGAAATTGACTCGCTGTTAGGCAACTTGCCTAATCGGATGTTTGAAAATGACTCGCTGTTAGGCAACTTGCCTAATCGGATGTTTGAAAATGACTCTGTGTTTCAGAGTTTAGGACGACTGTCCTATTCGAATGTTTGGAATTCACTTCTTCATCCATCGTTCCATTTCTTCCTCCATGCCTTCGTTACTTGATTTTTAGTGCAGGTCAAGCTGAACCGCTCGGTTGACCTGCATGTGCACGCATCACAATTCTCGCAGTCGTTGTACGAACAAGCGAATGCGAGAATGCAATTGAAAATGTAGACCCCGCGGGGGGCGTCGGTGTCCGATTTAGGATTTGGGGTACAAGAATAGATTGAAGGTGGGTCGTCGGATTTAGAATAATAGGAATTGTGTTATTGGAAAAATATTAGAAATAGGAAAAAAATGAGAAATGTGCGTAGCACATGTTTGGGAAGTGAAGGATATTATGAAATGTGCGTTGCACATGTCTAAAGGAGTTGTGTGTGGTCACAACAATATTTACTCCTTTAAAGAGTGAAATTTTTCTCTTAACTTGGCTGACCAAACGATACCGACGCTTAATACTTTTATTTAGAGATATGAGAACTGATAAGTTGTAGAGAAGTACAGCGTACAGCCGTACAGGTACAAAAGATGAGAAATGCGATTTGCGATTGTCACCATCTGTGCAGGCACGGTTGCCACTCGCAAAAAAAGTCCTAACCAAATTCCCAATAAAAATTAAAATTTTTCATGAAAATTATTTAATCGTGTTTCATTTCATTGTGCAAAGTGTGAATAAAATCGAATTATTTTTAAAATTTTTTATATGGCTGCCCATTGGTAACACAAAAAGTGTTGTCTGGAAAAAATGTGTACAAAATGTCAAGAAAATCGAGTTAATTTAAAAAAAATTATATGGGAGCCCTTGGAACCCGATCACTTCCAAATTTTTACAAAAAGTGTTGTCATCAGAAATACACGTGTGCAAAGTTTCAATAAAATGAGGTGTTGGCAAGTAAATTGATCGCAAGATTCCACGACAAACAAACAAAACAATCAAAAATTATGTATCCTTTTTATAAACTTAAAACTTTATTTTAAAAATCATGCTTATTACTTTTTTTATAAAGATAAATAAAAATCATTTAAGTTGTTTCGTTGGCTTTAGAGTTGTAAAGAAACCTACTAAATCGAATTAAAACCTACGAACCTACCAAAACTGAAAAAACCTACCATTTTTGGTAGGAATCTACCAAAACGGCAGCCGTGTATGCAGGTTTTGTAAAATTTACGAACGTTTTGAGTGAATTTTTTTAAATTCTCTATATTAACTTTGCGTGCCCGTGTGTTTGTGGCTGTGTGGATTTGTGGATTTGTGTGTCATGGAATCTTGCGATGAATTTTTAACCCACTTCCCATAGCCCGATTTTATTGAAATTTTGCACACATGTATATTTCCGGTGACAATACTTTCTATTAAAATTTCAGGCCCCTCGAGCCTCGGGGTCGGGGGGCTCCCATACAAATATTTTAAAAAATTTACCCGATTTTCTTAAAGTTTTATACAAATGTGTATCCTCCCCATCCTCCATACAATTTTTTTTTAAGTGTCAATTTTTAATGCACTTCCTGAAGCCCGAGTTTCCTGAAATTTTGTACGCATGTGTATTTCCGCTGACAATAATTTCTTTTAAAATTTGGAAGTGATCGGGCCCCGGGTTTGTGGGGCTCCCATACAAATTTAATATAAAAAATTACCCGATTTTTTTCAAATTTTACACACATGTGTATACCCAATAAACAATACTTTTTCTAAAATTTGGTAGTGATCGGGCCCCAGGTTCGGCCGCAAGGCCCTTATACATTTTTTTAAATACCGTCGCACTTCAACGACTCTGTGCGGTGTGTGCTGCTTGATTTGGTGGATTTTGATTGCAAAATCTATTCTGCCTGTTCATGACAGCACTACGAGTTTGCGTCGCCATATTTTTAACTCGGCACTTACACGGTTATTAATAATGTCATTATTTCTAATAATGAACGAAAACAAAAAATTTTGGTTTCACATCATTTCTCAAGCCTCAATATACATTACTCCGACTTACACAATCATTATTAATGCCATTTCACAAAATTACCATGAATGTGCGTAATAGTAGATATAAAAGTCGAATCGATTATGAGCATTCCATTTCATCTTTAAGTAATATGTATGTTTTTTGTTTACTAATGTCTCTTTCCAATTGCACAAACCGTATCCGAAACCATACCCATAGGTTAGCTTTCAAAGTGACAGAGTTTTCGAGGTGAACGAGGTGAGTGCCCGATGTACCCGATTGCCGACGGGTAGCAAAGTAACATTATCAGTTACAAAACAAAGGTACATAAAATCAAACCGTACTCCGGGCACAGTTCGTAAATGCAACGTTAAACTGAAACCACAAGAGAGAAATCTTAGCTCACCCACAAATGAACCCAGAAATGAAACGAGACATAAATGTTTTATGCTTAATTCAATTTACTTACTTATTTACTGATTTGTATGTTTATAGATGTCATTTTTTGTTGTCCATATCAACTTACAGATAGAACAAGTTTTCACAATATTCTGTCATTTCGCGTTTTCATAAATTAGTTCAGGGCAGTCAAAGAGTTCTCAAGATAAATGCTCGTGTTTCTTATTTGCTCAGAGTATGAGCGTACTAAGTGCTCAGAATAAAATAATCTGAGCTTTTTCAATTTTAACATCTGAAGGCCGATTTAGGTCTCAAATGAGTCTAGACTCCTGAAGGTGAGATGTCATTTTCGTATATGTACGAGGTGTATGGCATATAATTTTATTGTTGTGTTATGTTTTTTCTCTCTTTGGGTTAGTGTAAATTTAATGACAGAAAGTAGTAAAATCTTGTACATTATTGCCGAATCGGTTCACTCTTGCCTCATGCAGTAGTCAGCCACATGCTGGCGACCACGTGAAAAGTCTTTATCTGTCAAAATTGTAGTTAAACACTAATCATATGCTTATGACCAGTGCTGCTGCTAAATTGCAATCGAGGTATTATACTACTATTTCATTAGCCGCACTATTATACTACCTTAAACCAAATTATATACTTTTATGAAGTAATTCTAAATCGAAACGATACCAAATTTATTTGATTTTTTAGCAAAAAAATGGTTTCTTTTACAATTACATGTTATTAAGTCTGTAAATTTCTCTCCGAACTATCAATAATTATTATAAAGGAATTTTTACATTTCCCAAAAATTATATTGACCAAGAATGTATGTCAAAAAATAAACAAAACACAAATAACAAAATTTGGTATTTTATTTCAATTTATGCCTTTGCTTCCAAATTGAAAGCCAAATACTATTATATAATATACTAAGAAACCGACGAGTTTTTTTCGATTGATTTTTGTAGAATCTAAATATGATTTTGTTTTCGGATATATAATACACAAAATAAACGTCGGTTTATTTGTTATATTTTGGTACTTTATTTAAGGCATTTGTATTTAGTTGTTGTAATGTAGTAAAATAATAAAAGTATAAGTACATCATCGTACTTGTGTAGACATAATGAAACATAGGAATATAAGCATGGAATAATTTATTTTGTGCAATTGCAAAAAAGGGCGAAAAATCAATCGCAAAATATTTATATAATTTAAAAGGCTTTTTTGTTTTCTGTTGGAACTATTTTTACAATTATTTTTATCGTATAATCCAGTATACTTCCAAAATGCCGATAATATACTCCGCTCTAAAAATGTAAGCCAGCAAGCACTGCTCTTGACATAAAAGCAAAATCAAATTATGCGCATGCGTCAAAACGTCGTACCACTACACATAACATCTAGATACACCACAAACTTGCGGTTGTTCAGGAGTCTAGACTCTAGACTCATTTGCGACCGAAATCGGCCCCCTGATGTCAAATGTCTCTTTCGATGATTTTCTACCAAAATAAAAAAAATGACCCAGAATCGAGGGGTGCCATATAAATTTCTGCGATTAGAGAATTTAGATGAAAAATTTTAATTTTTATGGGTTTTTTTTCATATGAAGGAACAATTCCACTCTTAATGTCGATGTGAGCTGTGTATATAAATTATACGCGAGAAAAGGAATTGGTTTCGGTCGGTTTTCTGTTCACAAGGCAAAGTAAAAATGAGTTTTAAGGCATGCAGTTTCGGGTTCGAAATATATTTAATTTTTTTATCGTTTGCATTAAAAAATATATTTTTTAACTTGCAGTAATATTATTATTATGTATTATTTTTGTAAAAATTTGAATTTGTATGGTACTGGATCTGTATTTTGTGATTTTGGAAGTTATTCATTGAACCAGCCTCAACCTACTGAGAGTAGCTATTTCCTTTTAACTTTGGAGCTTCTGACTGTCGTAAAACAGGCGGTCGTCTATCTTGTGTTAGCACTGCTGTTCTTGCACTTGTATGCTGATAAAATCGTATTGTTTGTCGTTTTTTTTCTTTGGTGCAGGGCTGAGTACGCCGTTTTTAGGCAAGCGACATATTTTATGAATTATTGCTCTCTTTAGAATTTACTTTTGCGTTCTTATGTCCAACACCATCTGATCCCTTCTGCTTACTTACCACTCTGCCCATTGGACACTGGTGGCATGGTGGCATGTTGTCTCCTGTCTGGTTTGGGGATCACTTTATATCACTCTACATAGAATTCATAAAATGATAACATAATGATTTCACGCATATTTATCGCGCACTTTTCCCCAAAAGTCATTTTTCCGCCTGATGTTTTCCTCGCAGTTTCACTAAATTATAACTAATTCATGCGATACAAAAAACTGCTTGAAATATTTAAAAAATAGTAAAATATCGCAAAAGCAATCTCGAAAGCATTGACTTTTTTATTAAAATTGTTAGTTTGTTTGATGAAGTTTAAAGCAGTAGCTTAAATCATTACTATCATTTGTTTCAAAATGAGTTTAATTAGGTTTGTTAATAAATAAATAAATGGATGTGTGGCCACAATAAACTTTCTTTAAGGGACGGAGCCGGAATCTGCAATAAAATTTTTTTTATTTATTTTTTTTAATTTCAAATTAAAATAAAAATAAATAAAAAAAATATATAAAAATTAAATGAAATTTTTCTTGTAAATTCTCTAAACGGAGATACACATGTGTATAAAATTAAATAAAAGTGGTTAGATTTTTAAAAAAATTTTGTATGGGAGCCCACCGGTTTTTCATTCGGAGAGCGGGTCCTTTTTTTATAAAATCTGTATGGGGCCCGATCACTTCCAAATGTTTACAAAAAGTGTTTTCCATAGGAGTATAAAATTTGAGTAAAATCAGGTAAATTTTGTTAAATATTTGTATGGGAGCACCCCGACCCCGAGGACCGAGGGGCCCCAAATTTTAACAGAAAGTGTTGTCATCGGAGATACACATGTGTGCAAAGTTTGAATAAAAGGGGGCTGTAGGAAATGGGTTAAAAGTTGATCACAAAATTTGGTCCGGCAGCCAGCTACAAACACACGGGCACGCGAAGTTGATATAGAGAATTTAAAAAAGTAAAATTTAAAATTAATTTTTTCTTTAAAATTTCTGCCAATTAAATTTAAATTTGGCCAATTTCTTCCAAAATCCAATGGGACCTCCCAATTTATGTAAAAAGCTTATATAAATTTTCATCCCCATCAATTCAGCCGTCTGGGCTGTAGAATGGACACTGGCAGACAGACAGCAAGACGGAGTTTTTTGTTTGCTTATTCTGACTCAGAAGATACGGAAATGGGTAAATCTGCAAAAATTCTAAGTTCGCAAATATTCTTGATTACTATACTGTTACTGTGTAAAAGAAAGTAGTACTTTATTAATGTATACTTCATTGGTTTTTATTTAATTAAAATTTAATCATAGGTCGCTCGTGGAAATGTCATAAAACACATAACATAACTATTTAGTGAATTCCTCTCTGATATTGTACGGAATTCCTTCTTCTTCTTCTTAGTTCTACAGAATGCGGGTTTGCCGTTATTGTTAAAGGCCTGCCCACCAGGAGATTTGCTTGGGTTAGCGATTGAAGATCCTTCTAACTACTGAACTGAGAAGAAGAAGAAGATGAAGACTAACTGAAGAAGATGTGATGGGCTTTGAATTCAGTATGCTCTCTATATTTATCATCATTTCAATTATGTTTCCAGAATTAACTGCTGCCTCCTGTAAGGCACCAAATTGATCGGATCTGGTATAGTATGAATTTCCACAGAATCTGTTCTCCAGAGCAATTTTTTAATCTGGTCCATATTTTGCTTGTGATTAAAAAAGTCACGGACGTCTTGGAGTTCATTTTTAGTGCTTAAAAAAACAACCCATAAAATTGAAAGTTTTCATGTAAATTCTCTAAAAGGAGATACATATGTGTGCAAAGTTTGACCCGGGTTAATTTAGAAAAAATTAATATAAAAAGTTTTGTTCATTTGTTCGAAGATACATATGTGCAAATAACAAGACAAAACGCGATGTTTATCCTTGGAGTTTTCTTTATTAACTAACTGGAAAAACCTTCTTAAAATTATTAATAGTATAGTGCTGACTAAGTGCAGCGCGAGTAAATAAGTGCATGCGCGAGTAAATAAGTGCATGCGCTGGTTTGCAGTTGCAACGCGTCATATTTCCTTCGCGGCAATTTTGTTTGTCGCTGGGAAAATGCTTTCGTTGCGTCTGCCCCAGCGGATGCGCTTCTTGGAGAGTAAGTAAGTGCATGCGCTGGTTTGCAGGTGCAACGCGTCATATTTCCTTCGCGGCAACTTTGTTTGTCGCTTGGAAAATGCTTACGATGATTTTGCTTCTAGCGTGGGAATGCAGCAAAGGGAGTTGACGATATGTCACTCCTCCCCTCCGTAGGACTATTCGCGTCCTCGTGAATATTGTTTGCGGGGTTCTTACTTCGTAATATATATAACTTAGGATAAATGATTATTATGATTATTACTACAACTAATAGTATTGCTGTTGAGATTATTATATTGCTTTGAGTTTTTACTTTGTTTACATGTAATTTCAAATCGCCAAGAGTAAAATTGGGTAAGACATTTTTATCATTGATTTCATTAACATATGGGATTGTAAGTACTTTAAATTCTTCATGGAGTGATATAAATTTTAGGTTTTTTAAGTAAATTTGACAATCTGAGAAGTGTAATATATTATGTCTTTTTAATTTAATAGGCAAGTTACTGCATGTTTGGTTTAGTATTTGTTCTTCGAAATTCTTTATGACAATAACATTTGGTTTAATGAACTCAATTTCTTCTTTAAAATTAATAATGAAATCGCATTTATATTGTTTGTTATTTAATAAATTTTTGATGTATTCGTTATTTACATTTAGTAGTTTCCTGTCGTCTACTTCATACAAAGTGTTATTTATTCTTGTAAATTTTTTGCTGGAGTCAAGCACTAATTCTGTATTATCAGAGGATGCTGGGATTGGGATTATTTTTATCAAAGGATAATCGGTTAAATTTTGAGGGATTGATACCACAAAGTATAGTATCTCTTTTTGTTGCCAAAGTGAGGTTTTTGTAAGTTCTAGTTGTTTAGAATCGATATTTTCCAACTGTTCAATGTCTACTAGCTTAGGGATTAAAATTCCTTGCCTACTCAGAAGGAGTCCCAGCTGTATTTCCTTGATATGTTCGTAATAGCTTTTAACGTTATCTAAAAACGCGTCTGTTACAATTTTTTTTGTTAACTGGTTTTGTAAAACATTTGTTGAGTTTTCTAATTCGCGGATAAGCATGTTACCCTCATTAACATGGTTTAGTATACTATCCAAATCGTCTTGAGACAGTGTTTCTGATTCCAAGGTGCTGAGTCTATCATAAATTTTTCTTTTGTCCTCGTCGTCTAGTGTTCCGAAAAGGAAGTTAAGGCCTCTGCCTATTACATTCATAAGTCCTCTTTTGTGTCTAACAGCGAAGATTTTCCTTTCGTTGTTGGCTAGTTTCATGTATTTGTCTACGAGAGTTGTGTGTAAATAGCTACTTTTATTATATTTATTATATTGAAGGGAATAAGCTAGTTCTAATTCTGTTTTGTTAATAGAAATGATAATGTATTCGTAGTAGTTAGGAAGTTGAATTTCTCCTTGCTGAAAGATTATGAAGCCCTTGTTGTTGTTGACTTCTTGGACCTCGATCGATTTAGCATTATGACACTTGCTGCATAGGGTCAGCAACAATATTATCATCAATGTTCCGGATAATTTGGCCCTGGTTTGTTGGGTCCGTTTCCCTGCAGTTTTTAGGAGTGTTAATTTTCTTTTTCTTTTTGAAATGTCCTTTGTACTTATTTGCTGTTCTAGTCCTAAACTTGACTTTAAAATGCTCGTTATCTTTATATCGTGAAAGAATTTTGACCCGCCTAAATGGATTTGATTTTTTCTCTGACCTTTTTCTATTGTTTTCTGCATGAATGAAACGTGGGTCAATATCAAAATCTTGTCTATGCTCATTGATTTTTCCTATTCTGTTTTCTTTTACTAGCTGTGGGTTTTTTTCTAATAATTCTTTGAGGAAAAATACACTGTATGGTGTTTTTCCGGTAGTTGAGTGGACAATAGTATGATTGTAAGTGTAAACTACCTGTTCAATGCCGTGGTGTAGATTAGATTAAGATATTTTTATTAAACATTAAAGTAATATACAATTTTGATTTACAACTAAACTTATAACTAATATTAATATGTGTCGGCTCAACAATAGGGGCCCGACGTATTTACATTGTCTTTTTTTGGTATTGTTTATTTTTAAACAATATTTTTTACTACTTAATCTACTACATGTTTATTTTTAAGGTAATTAAATTTTAAACAATAATTTTAAAATAAAATAAAAATGAAATATTAAGCGGCGTATAAACAGGGCGAACTTCAGCCTCTGTAATATTGGTTGCCCGCCTTCTCGTAGAAGGAGACGTCTTGATTGTTAAAGATGTCATCGAATCTAGCATCAGTGAATCCTCTTATGTGTATGTACCGGTGAGTTGGCTCGATTTCCTCGATTCGCAGTCCTTGCATCTCAGGACTTGGATGTGTTTCCAATGCGTCGACGAATTTCCTCGCCATTCGGAACAAGTGGTCAGTTATTGGCAGCAGACCTGCTGCTTCGTATAGTTTTGTAGTCGACACAAACTTATAGCTGTTTGTCACCCTCCAGAGTCCTGTACAGATCCTTAGTACCTTCCTTTCAAATAGTGAGATCTTCTTCATCGTTGTTGGTGAGACGATGAACCATATGGGGTAGCCATAGGTTATCACTGGCCTGATAAGTTGCTTGTAGATAAGCAGCCTGGTGTTGTTGGACAGACCGTTTTGTCTTTTAAGTAAGGGTTTTATGTAGTCGTTCCACGTCTGATATACCGTTCTTGCCAGTCGTAATTTCTATTTCTATGTTTAAACTTGAGCACCATTGTTGGAGGTTGATGTTTATAAGGCCTCCGTCCTGGTCGGTTTTAAGTTTAGCAGGTGTTCCCATTGTATTGAATATTTTTAGGAGTGCTCTTTTGCATTCAATCCAGTTCGTATGGGTAAGCTTTTCAACCGCAGCGAATTTGGAATGAACGTCAATGCAGGTTAGAAATGAAGTCTTGTCCCACTTCCATACGTCTATAACGTATTTTTCTCTTACTGCGTAGGTTGGTGGCGTAATTTTGAATGGTAATTTTGCGCCGGAGTGGTCGTTCTTACATTCGTTACAGAGGTCGCAATTATTTACTATATGTGATATTTCTCTGAGATAATTTGGGTAATAATATTTATTTTTAAATTCCTGTTGAATTTTTTCTATGCCTTGATGAAGGCCTTTTAGGTGAAGCTCAGTTACCACTTCTTTAAAGCTTTCATAGGATGTGAGGTCATCTAAAATGTGCATGCATCTAAAAATTGAGTTAGTTCTCGACTGATTTATTAAGTTGGAATAAACGGACTGAAATATTAGGAAGTCTTCATTATTTTCGAAATATACTGCGCTATTTTTGCCTGCGAATCTTTCTAGTATAAATTTCTTTGCGAGTTCTTCCGTCATATTGACGTAATAAATAACGTTCCGAGTCTTCTTGAATCTGATTATTAGTTTTTCCGCATTTTTTGGACCCTTTTTAAAAATATACTGGCGCTTAAATAAATTTAAAGGTCTTTCTGACATTGATATGTAGTTAGAATTATCTTCTTCCGCTGAATGGATGGTGGCAATATCTGATGCTATGTCGTTAAAAAGGCAGGTGTCTATCTGAATTCGCGATAAGGCGTCCGCGACGTGGTTTTCTTTACCAGGAATGTATTTTATTTCAAAATCATATTCGTTTAACTTCAATTTCCAACGTTGAAGTTTCATATTGGGCTCTTTCAAGTTATGCAACCATTGGAGTGGCCTATGGTCGCTATTAATTAAAAATTTTCTGCCATATAAATACGGTCGAAAGTACTGAGTAGCCCAAACGATGCCCAGCAGTTCTTTTTCGGTTGCTGAGTAGTTCGTCTCGTATTCGTTGAGAGTTCTACTCGCAAAAGAAATTGGGTGTCCGTCTTGGCTAAGGACGGCGCCTAGGGCGACGTTTGATGCGTCAGTAGTCAAGGTGAATTTCTTATTGTAATCGGGGTACTTTAAAATAGGGTCGCTAACTATTAACGTTTTTATTGTATTTACCGCTTCGACATATGCGTTGTCGTTAGGTGTGGGTTTTTCACCCTTTTTAAGACACTTGGTGAGAGGTTTTACTATTTGGGCGAAATTTTTAATAAATTTTCTATAGAAGCCCGCCAGTCCCAGAAATTGTTTGATCTCCTTCGCAGTTTTGGGTATCGGAATGTCTTTGATTGCTGTGACCTTATTTGGGTTAGGTCTGACGCCATCTGACGTTATAATGTGACCCAGAAATTCCGTTTCCCGTCTTAGGAACTCACATTTATCTAGCTGAATCTTAAGGTTTGCGGCCTTAAGGCGAGTAAGAACCTTATCAAGTGAACTTATGTGCTCCTGTAGGGAGGTACTAAACACTATTATATCATCAAGGTACACAAGGCATTCTCTGCCTATTAGGTCGGACAAAACTGAGTTTATTAATCTCTGAAACGTCGCAGGTGCATTTTTTAATCCAAATGGCATGCGGACGAATTCGTAGTGCCCTGTTTCATTGGAAAACGCCGTTTTAGCACGGCTTCCCTCATCTAGTTCTACCTGATAAAAGCCTTTTGCCAGATCTAACGTAGAGAAGTACTGACAACGACCTAATTTATCTAAAATTTCGTCCATCACGTGGGTTCGGAAATTTGTCATCTATAGTTATGTCGTTTAGTCTGCGATAATCTACAACTATACGCCACTTTTTTTCCCCTGAGGCATCCATTTTCTTTGGTACTACCCAAAGCGGGGCCGAGTATGGCGATTTGCTGTGCTGTATTATTCCCTGGTCTAACATCTGTTTAATCTGTCGGTTGACTTCTAACTTGTGAATTTGGGGATATCGATATGATTTAGCATAAATGGGATTTTCATGCTTCGTCGCGATTTTATGTTTTATACTATTGGTAAACGTTAAGTCCTGGTTTTCTAGATGGAAAAGTTTTTCGAATTTCCTCAATAGCTTTTCAACGGCTGCCCGCTCTTCCTTGTTAAGGTGGTCTAATCTAAATTTTTTTGAATCGTCGCTCTGTAATAAGTTCACTTGTTCAAGTGCTTGTCTGTACTCAACTACTTCAGGTGGTGTTGTTAAGTTATACAGTTTGCCCTTGAGTTCTATTTGATTACTAACGAGGTCTATTCGAGCATTTAGAACACGTAAAATATCTATTCCCATTAAACCGTCTAGGTAATCTGAAAATTTAAGTACGTAGAATTTTAAGCGTCCTTCGGCTTAATCACCAGCTGGTAGCAGCTGGGCAATATTAAGCTTTCTGAATCCCATGATTGTTTTAACTGTAATTGCGGGAACATATTGAGGCTTAGTTGGCAAGGTATTCGGTCTAATCAGGCTAATTGATGAACAAGTGTCTACTGCTAATTTTAGGGTTTTATTCCCGAATTCTAATTCAACAATGGGGAGTTCGTGTCCGAGGCTTGTACATGAAAATTTTCTTCAATAGGGTCTTGCTGCATGGGTTGAGGTGGCCCGTATCTCCTGATTCTGGACTGGTTTGAGTCGTACTCCCGCTTTCTCTTATAGGGTTGGAAGGAATTTTGCCCTTGGGGCTGCTGAATAGGATAGGCCTGCAGAATACTTTGTTGAGGGTGAGGGGGACTGTGTGGGTACGTAAGATTGTTATCGGGATACTGATAACTTGGGCCTTGCAGGGGCTGTGATACACTAAATTGATGCGCCATATATTGGCTCTGATTGTTATTATTGTTTAAGAGAACAGTTTGTTGTGGATAAGGATTAGGGTTGTGTTTTTGGGTATAAGATTTTGGTATAGGATTTTGTGCTAGGTAGGGCACATTTTGCTGATATTTTACATATGTTGAATTTTTGTATCTAAAATTTCTATTTGGTTAAATTGGTGCATCGTCAAATGCCTCATTTTCTTGAAGAACTTTGACTGCTTCGTTCATGTCGCTAACATTGTTCGCATTAAGCAATGCAGCTACGTGGTTCGGTAGCTGTTTTTTAAATAATAAGAGGCATCTATTCTTTGCCTCATTAGTGTACATAGTTTTTTCGAAAGTTTGGGTAATATTTAGTTTAATCGCATCACTTATTCTACACAAGGCTTCGTTGAATTCTTTGTATAAAAATTTAACACTATTTCTAAATTTAATATTTTCTAATTTTAAGATTAAAGTAGACACTGGAATGTGCTCACCGAATTCGTTAATAAGGAATTTCTTTAGTGCGCCCCAGTCCGCAGGCTGCTCTCTTCGCACGATGTTTTGCGCTTCGCCCTGAAGTGTACGTAGTATTCCATGGAAAATTAGTGTTTTATCCTCCCTGGAACATGCCACTGTAGTGGCGATGACGGCTTCCACATTTCCAACGTAGAATGTGTGACGTCGGCCTAACGGAAGAATCAGGAAATAGAAAAGTCGAACAAACCTAAAAAGATGACACAAAGGGAGGTCGGCTAACAATCACTGTGATGATCCTGTTTCGTTCGTTTTCATAAGAAAGCCTAGGCTCTAAAACCGGCGAAATATCGACATTTTTTTTTGAACTAAGACGATTTCCGGCTTTGAAAAATTCCTTCTTCTGCGTTTGATATCCGACTAAGGTGGACGTGTTGGTAATCCCGAGATAGGTTTTTTTTGCAATAAATAAGAAATAAAGTTGAATTATCGAAAAGGAAGAGTCGCCGTCACGTGCTAAAACCAAGAAAAAGTTGTTTTTGTGATTCGAGGGCATTTCCCCTGTTTTTAAATATATCCGGGTTATAGTTAATCGAATCAGTGTTTCGTCTGTTTGCCGTAGTGTCAGCACATGGACAGAAGTTCAATTCTTGATCAGGAGATTGGCGTCACATCATCCACCGCTCCTGCCTCCGTTGTTACCAGCAAGGTCTTGGACGTGCCCATGGTGGTTGTCGTAGACAAATTACGAAAGCCACGTTTGTTGTACTCGCTGTAGGAATCTAAACTCCGACTAACAAAAGGAGTAGCCGTCATAGCATTGGTGCTAGCGTATGATACATGTTAAAATATATATATGTACTGCTATCGAAGTCACTAAACCGCTGCTCAGACCAAGAAGGCGACTTAAAGCTTCAATTAAGTGGCACATTATCATCAAGGTCATGAAGAAAAATCCAATTACATCAGGCGCCGCATCAATGCGTCATTAAAAAAATAAAGAACCATCGGTGAACGACAAATGTCAATTTGTTTCCCTTTTCTCGAACGAGTGGTGCACATAGAGCATAAGCCCAATTGGTGCTGTCCGTTGACGTCGTCGTCATTTCCACCTTCGCCGTGCTTTATGATGTTGCCTTTGCAAAAAAAAAGGGAAAAGCAGCACGCAGTAGATCTGGAGTAATCATGAGCAGAGGAGCCACAGAAATAAATAGATTTTAGATCGTAACAGTGTCCATTGTTTTTATATAATCTCTCCTTAAGTATCTCCAGCGTTCGATCTAATGCAACCAAATAGAAAAAAAAAAAAAAAAAATTATAATAAGTGCGACACATGTGAGGCAATTGGTGACAAACGCCAACCCCCCATTTTGTCAAAGTGAGATCGTGATTTTTTTTTACGTTCAGCAATAAAATTTTCCTCGCTAAACAAACAAATAACATCCTTCATCATTCCAGATAGATTTTTCTTGCAACAATAGGTACACCGAAGTGATGTGCACACCACGTCGGCAGCTCCAGCAAAAAAAAAAAAAAAAAAAAGAAAACTGTGAGTATTATTATTGTTTAACCTAAGTACAATTTTACATACAATTTAATAAAAATAAAAGAAAATAAGAAAGAGTGATCGAGAACCAGCCGATCATGGGAGTTCTCGCCCACAGTGGTTTAGCGAGGGATGTTTCGAACCTCATAAATTATTTCATCGAAGCCAAATTCCGTTTGTCATCAATTCTTGCCAATCGCATAATCTACCTTTTTTAATACTGTTGTCATAAGTAAATTATTCTCGTTACTCGCCGAGTAGCTTTTCGCTAACCCAAATGCTTAGATAGTTATTGGGATCTCGTAGTTTTAAACATTATATGTTAATTGAAATATAAGTCCAAGCGACAGTTTTTTTTTATATACTAATAGATTTAAAATAAAATAGGAGCAACTTAGAAAAAAAAATAACTACCGTGAGATTATTGTTTTGTTGCAAACAGCTCATATGTCTAAAGGAGGCACAATTTTCTATTTCATATTCTGAAATAAATATATATTTTACATACTTATTGGAACGCTAAAACAAAAAAAAAGAAACGCTGGTATACAGACTAATTCCATACAATAATCTTAACAATTCTTTTGTTCAAAATTGAACAACATTTTATAGTATTAAGGTTCTTTATCTATACATATACTGTATTTTTTTGAGTATTTTGGGTATACAAAATAATTCCATACAATTAATTTTAATAATTCCTTTGTTCCAAATTGAACAACATTTTATAGTATTAAGGTTCCTTATTTGCATATGTATTGTTTTCATTTCTGAGTATTTTGCATTTTTTTTGACCTATTTGTTTTCATAAGAAAAAAAAAGAAAATAAACAAAACGGAAAATAAAAGTCACGGAATTTTATACATATTGGATAAATTCAATCAATTGTGCTGAGATTTTTATCAATGTTAGGGTCATACGTAAATTGGTCTTACGTAATTTGAGCAGTGCTTCTTTTCAAAAAAAAAAAAAAAAAACTTATTAATGTAATAAGGGCAGCTGTAAGGAAGAGAACTCTGGTTCATACCTTTACCTTGTACAGGAATCTCACGACATTGAAACTGATAATTTTACAACGGAAGACGTAATAATTCCCAAGCATCCAAGGTCTGCAATCCAAGCCAACATAATCGATGTTTAAGCATGATAAGCGCATAGCTTATCAATATATGCTCAGCGCATGCTGATTCGTTTGGAGTCTATGCATTGTTAAAGGATTTCCCTGTTCGATCATACGGTAGCACCAACTGCATCGAGCAAGGCATGCTTCCAAGCCGTTTTTATTTCTCTCCGTTGTACATTTCCTGTCGTTTGCTGACATTGATTTTTTTTTGACAAGGCTTTTAAGGCAAAAGGAATATTTCAATTACTGATTTTGAATAAAGAAAAACCGTTATGTAGATAAGGCGAGAAGTCAGTTCGGGTGAGAGGAGGCAACGCGGCGTGAGCAAGACGGAAGACTCGCAGTCAGGATCTGAATGAAGTTGAAGCTGTTAGTGTCGGTGTCATGGTGCAGCCCACGTTCCATAGCCGGGAATTTAAAAATGTATTTACAGCGACGCCTTGACTTCCGGCACAGCGGTGTCACATTTCGTCATGCAACAGAACAAAAAGGTTCTCAGGTTGCGAGGCTAACAGCCCCCCTTACCAGGTCGAAATATGGCAACGTAACAGAGATGGCGCCCAACGATAGGCCGCGAGGGGTAACGATCTCGACAGTCGTCCCTCGTGATTTGTCAATCAAAAATAATTTTCCTTTTCGTATTTTAGCAGATAGATTCTAGATCCTGATTGAGAGCCAATTACGAGTTTTGGTTAAATTTTCACTGCATGCGCGATCAGTGCCCCTAACGGAAACTGTTGCTGCTGGTGTAGTGACAGATAGTGACACTGTAGATGTTAAAAGCTATTTAGGCACAAGCTGAGGCAAGAACCGCTTTAAAAGCAAAAGTTGTGAGTCTAGTAACTCAGGCAAATATAAAACCCGAGTTCTATTGCCACAACGACGATAGCGTTAGTTTAGTTGTGAGTCTAGTAACTCAGGCAAATATAAAACCCGAGTTCTATTGCCACAACGACGATAGCGTTAGTTTAGTTGTGAGTCTAGTAACTCAGGGCTAGTAGAAAGCCCGAATTCTATTGCCACAACGACGATAGCGTTAGTTTAGTTGTGAGTCTAGTAACTCAGGCGAATATAAAACCCGAGTTCTATTGCCACAACGACGATAGCGTTAGTTTAGTTGTGAGTCTAGTAACTCAGGGCTAGTAGAAAGCCCGAATTCTATTGCCACAACGACAATAGCGTAGCGAAAGTGCAGGTTATAGCATCAGTGTCAGACCAAATGTAACATTCCGTAGATAGCAGAAAGAACGCGGCGTTGCCGTCCGCCTCATTAGAATTAGATTCAAACGTCTGAAGTCATAATTTTTTTTCGATCTCCAGAATTGAGCTGTAAATTTTAGTCCTAATTAGAAAGTAGCCTAAACATAAATTTTTTTTGGGCAACGTTAAATACGCTGTTACATTAAAATGTATAAGACGCCTCCAAAATCCAAGGGTCCTGCAGGGAGCAGGAAGAAGTCAAACTCGGACAATGAAGATAGACTCAAAACCTTCTCAGAGATTCTTTATGGGTCTCAGACGTCAGTCCCCATTGGTGACCTAGGGCGTGACGAACATGTTATAAAGAAAGGTTTGCCCACGGTCGAGGAGCCAATGACGGCACCTCACCTGGACACGGGACTCCAGGCCTACGTAGATACCATGCTGACACAAGCCATACAGGTTAGCCAACAGGAGAGCCACAGATTTACCACAGATTATATAAACAGAACCATGACAACTGCAACGGGTAAAATAATAGACGAAATAAGTAAACGTCTGGACGAAAAATTTGGCCAACCAGCAGCAGCAGATAATGTTATGTGGCCGCAGGCACTGCCAAATGAAATGAATGGTATTCCTAATCTGGCAGTGCCACCGCCATTTATACCACGACATGGAATTCCCTTCCAAAATAGTAGTAGAACTAACTCCAATAGCTTAGGTGGACAAAGTATCCATGCTTTATCAGACACTGGTACTAACCCCAATAATTTCAAACGCTTTGAAATAGATAAGTGGGATGTCAAATATGACGGTACCTCATCAGTTTCGGATTTTATTTTTCAAATAGACACTCTGAAGCGTCAGAATAGATACAGTGACGAAGAGTTCTACCAGAACGTTCATGTGTTATTTAGAGATAAAGCCAAAGAATGGCTTTGGAATTTCATAAGGCGTAATCCCAACGCGAATTATGAATCATTACGCCATGCTTTAAAGTCAGAATACGGGAGAATCGAAAACGATTATGAAATATTTCAGAGTCTGGTGGCCAGATATCAGCTACCTGGTGAGACTTTCGATGATTATTTCAAAGCAATGATCCGCACACATGATAGACTGAGGAATCCTATGCCGATTAAGGAGTTGATCGGCATTATACAAAGTCACTGTAGACCACGAGTGGGACAGATGTTGTTCAGCAGATCGGCAAACTCTCTTGATCAGCTTCGTGATTCGGGTAGACAAGCGGAGAAATTTATTAATACACAGAACGACACTAAAGCAATACACAGTGTGGGCAAACGACATGTATCTGAGGTGGAATCTGACGTAACTACGGAAAATAATGTATCAGTATCTGAGATCGAGCAGCAGATAGAAGCACTATCTAGTAAGTTGGCGCACTTGAGGAACAGACCTCTCGTTAGTGACAACACCCTAATATGTTGGAACTGCAGTTCTCAGGGTCATGGATTTAGAGAGTGTAGAGCTAGGGTAATAAATCGATTTTGTTTCCGCTGTGGCGAAAAGGGGGTCATAGCTCCGCTTTGTCCAAAATGCCAGACGGGAAACCAGTGGCGGGGCGAGGAAGCGAAACGGTTACCTCGTCCCTCTCAAACGACCAGGGACCAGGGAGTTCCATAAGTCCAAAAGGAAGTTTATACAGCGTAAATCAACATAGAAAAGACATAACAACAACAGAGATAATGACACAGACAGACAACAATGAAGTGACACCAGTCAGCAATAAAGAAGGACTGCGCGAGCGCGAGATAGTGTACGAGAAAGCAAGGAGAAGGATATTTGGTGAAATCACAGTAGGTGATTCAGAACAACCAGTAAGCAATGCAATCGCAAAGTGCCGAAAAAGATACAAGAAACGCAAGTATGAGCGATTGGCCATCAGTTCGACACGATTTGTAGGCGAAGTGGACTTGAGACCATATGCTAAGGTAACGATCTTCGAAGAGAACCTCCTAGGACTGCTAGATTCAGGAGCCTCTATAACATGCCTTGGAGAAACAGGTGAAGAGTTTGTAAGAAAGTATAATGCGGCAGTGACTAAAGTAGACTTCAAGGTAAAAACAGCAAATGGAAATAAGCAGAGCATAGTGGGTAGGTTCGTAGCTAGAGTTTCTTACAAAGGGCAAGACCATGACATGACTATATACCTGGTTCCTTCCTTAAAGCAAAGACTCTATCTAGGGATTGACTTCTGGAAGAAATTCGGCATCGCGCCACAAATAGTGGCAGAACTCTCTCTTGAAGACGCTGATAGTCTTCAAGGTAAATCGAACTTCCACAGTTTGACCACCGAACAAGCTTTCCAGTTGAGTGGTGCTAAGTCACTGTTCCCTTCTTATTCGAGGCTAGGACTAGGGAAAACCAAAGTCACAGAGCATGTGATAAAGCTGGCCGATCCAACCCCAATAAAGTCAAGACACTACCCGGTTTCACCAGCCAAGCAGAGGCTAATGTTTGAGGAGTTGGATAGGATGTTGCGCTTGGGTGTGATAGAGGAGAGTGAGTCACCGTGGAATTCGCCAATTGTATTGGTACAGAAGCCTGGGAAGATAAGGTTGTGTTTAGACTGCAGGAGAATAAATGAAGTCACGATAAAGGATGCCTATCCTTTGCCACACATAGATGGTCTTCTTAGTAGGCTACAAGATACATATTACATCTCTGGAATCGATCTAAAGGACGCCTTCTGGCAGATACCATTAGAAGAAGCTTCAAGGGAGTTGACTGCGCTTACGGTCCCCGGTAGGCCATTATACCAATTTAAAGTAATGCCATTCGGGTTGTGCAATGCGGCTCAACGAATGTGTAGGCTAATGGATAAAGTTATTCCATCCAGTTTGCGAGACCAAGTATTCGTTTACTTGGACGACCTCTTAATAGTTTCTTCTGACTTTCAGACTCATATGGAAATATTGTCCAAGGTCGCGTTATGTCTGCGAGAAGCGGGTTTAACGATAATCATGGAGAAAAGCAAGTTCTGCCAACGCGAAATCAAGTACCTAGGGTATATCGTCGGCAACAGTTGTCTTAAAACAGACCCCTCGAAAGTAGCGGCTATCTCAGAGTTTCCTCTACCAAAGACTCCTAAGCAGCTGAGAAGATTTCTGGGTATGGCGGGTTGGTATCGCCGATTCGTTCCAAACTACGCGACGGTGTCCGCCCCAATAACGGACTGCCTCAAGAAGGCTAAGCAATTCGTACTTTCAAACGAAGCCAGAGAGTCGATAGGTTCGCTGAAGAAACTTCTGTGTACAGCACCCGTGTTGGCACACCCAAAATTTTCAAAGCCATTCGTAATACAGTGTGACGCATCAAAGTTAGGTGTAGGCAGTGTCCTACTTCAAACGGATGATAATGGCATAGAACAACCCATAGCGTATTTGTCTCAAAAATTGAACTCGGCTCAGCGGAATTACACTATAACTGAGTTAGAATGCTATGCGGCAGTACTCAGCGTAAAGCGGTTTAGGCCATATATAGAAGGGATGCCCTTCAAGATCTTGACGGACCATTCTAGTCTCCAGTGGCTTATGAGACAAAAAGATCTTAGCGGTCGACTTGCTCGCTGGAGTCTAAAGTTGCAGGGCTTCAAATTTTCAATAGAACACAGAAAAGGGTCGTTGAATGTTGTGCCTGATGCACTCTCTCGAGTTTTTTGCGATGAACTAGCTGAGTGGGAACCAGAAATCGATTTCGCGTCTCGGAGTTTTAATTCGGCTCAGTATGTAGAGTTAGTGGACACCGTAACAGAGAATAAAGCACGGCTCCCAGATGTCACGGTGTCAGACGGAATCGTGTACAAAAGGACTGAGTTTGTCAAAGGTTGTTCCGAGGCGAATATCAATGTCTGGAAATTGTGGGTCCCGAGTGAACTTACTCACAAGTTGATCGCTCAATGGCATAATCCTCCACAGACAGCACACCCTGGCCTAGCCAAAACGGTATCGAAGCTTCGACAAAAATATTATTGGCCAGGAATGTATACCGATGTCCAAGAGTTCATAAGAAACTGCGAAGTTTGTAAAGTAACGAAACCCATTAACACGGTACAAAGGCCTCCTATGGGCAGACAAGTCGTTACAGAACGCCCAATGCAACGGTTATACATAGATTTCCTTGGACCGTATCCGCGCTCCAAAAGAAGAAATACTTGTATTTTCATTGCACTGGATCATTTCACGAAATACATATTCATAAAGGCATTCCCACACGCTACTGTTGGAAATGTTGTTAAGTATCTAGAATCCGAGGTCTTCCACATGTTTGGAATTCCGGAATATATCCACTCTGACAATGGTCGGCAATTCATTTCAAAAGAGTTTGCTCAGTTAATGAGTTCGTACGGCATTACTGCATTTCATTCACCTCAGAGTAATGCTGCAGAACGTGTGAATCGAAATATACTCAACAAGATAAGAGCATACATCAGGGATGATCATACTAAGTGGGACACGTATCTTTCACACATAGGGTGTGCACTCAGAAGTGAATGCCATGAATCAACGAGAGTAGATCCTTATTTTGCAATGTTCGGGTCACACATGGTGCTCCATGCCTCGGCGTACGAAGTGCTTCGAAGACTAAAGAGTCTTCAAGATGGTGAAATTGAGGTGTTTCCGCCCCACCTAAGGCTACAAGGACTGCGAAAGAAAATCAAGGAGAATCTAGATATTGCTGATAAGAAATCAAGAAGGACATATGATAGCCGATCTGCGAACGTCAAGTATTCGGTTGGCCAAGAGGTATATCGGAGGAACTTTGAGCAAAGTAGTTTCAAAAACCAAAGAAATGCGAAGTTTGCCCCAAAGTATATCAAGTGCAGGATCTCCAAGAGATTGGGAAAGTCCTTGTACGAAATTGAAAATCGAGACGGTAAGGTTGTCGGTGTCTTTCACGCTAAAGACCTAAAACAATGACCAAGTGAGTAAAATGTCACGTAGGTAGATTATAGCTTCTGTAGCCCGGCTAGCTCAGTCGGTAGAGCATAAGACTCTTAACCTCAGGGTCGTGGCTGAGCCCCACGTTGTAGTAGGCGCTCCGGGTTTTTTTTGAGTAATCTATGCTAAGAAAGGAAGCAAGATTAGTCAATTTGTGACGTCGGCCTAACGGAAGAATCAGGAAATAGAAAAGTCGAACAAACCTAAAAAGATGACACAAAGGGAGGTCGGCTAACAATCACTGTGATGATCCTGTTTCGTTCGTTTTCATAAGAAAGCCTAGGCTCTAAAACCGGCGAAATATCGACATTTTTTTTTGAACTAAGACGATTTCCGGCTTTGAAAAATTCCTTCTTCTGCGTTTGATATCCGACTAAGGTGGACGTGTTGGTAATCCCGAGATAGGTTTTTTTTGCAATAAATAAGAAATAAAGTTGAATTATCGAAAAGGAAGAGTCGCCGTCACGTGCTAAACCAAGAAAAAGTTGTTTTTGTGATTCGAGGGCATTTCCCCTGTTTTTAAATATATCCGGGTTATAGTTAATCGAATCAGTGTTTCGTCTGTTTGCCGTAGTGTCAGCACATGGACAGAAGTTCAATTCTTGATCAGGAGATTGGCGTCACATCATCCACCGCTCCTGCCTCCGTTGTTACCAGCAAGGTCTTGGACGTGCCCATGGTGGTTGTCGTAGACAAATTACGAAAGCCACGTTTGTTGTACTCGCTGTAGGAATCTAAACTCCGACTAACAAAAGGAGTAGCCGTCATAGCATTGGTGCTAGCGTATGATACATGTTAAAATATTTATATGTACTGCTATCGAAGTCACTAAACCGCTGCTCAGACCAAGAAGGCGACTTAAAGCTTCAATTAAGTGGCACATTATCATCAAGGTCATGAAGAAAAATCCAATTACATCAGGCGCCGCATCAATGCGTCATTAAAAAAATAAAGAACCATCGGTGAACGACAAATGTCAATTTGTTTCCCTTTTCTCGAACGAGTGGTGCACATAGAGCATAAGCCCAATTGGTCGATAACCAGTGCTGTCCGTTGACGTCGTCGTCATTTCCACCTTCGCCGTGCTTTATGATGTTGCCTTTGCAAAAAAAAAAGGGAAAAGCAGCACGCAGTAGATCTGGAGTAATCATGAGCAGAGGAGCCACAGAAATAAATAGATTTTAGATCGTAACAGTGTCCATTGTTTTTATATAATCTCTCCTTAAGTATCTCCAGCGTTCGATCTAATGCAACCAAATAGAAAAAAAAAAAAAAATTTATAATAAGTGCGACACATGTGAGGCAATTGGTGACAAACGCCAACCCCCCATTTTGTCAAAGTGAGATCGTGATTTTTTTTTACGTTCAGCAATAAAATTTTCCTCGCTAAACAAACAAATAACATCCTTCATCATTCCAGATAGATTTTTCTTGCAACAATAGGTACACCGAAGTGATGTGCACACCACGTCGGCAGCTCCAGCAAAAAAAAAAAAAAAAAAAAGAAAACTGTGAGTATTATTATTGTTTAACCTAAGACAATTTTGCATACAATTTAATAAAAATAAAAGAAAATAAGAAAGAGTGATCGAGAACCAGCCGATCATGGGAGTTCTCGCCCACAGTGGTTTAGCGAGGGATGTTTCGAACCTCATAAATTATTTCATCGAAGCCAAATTCCGTTTGTCATCAATTCTTGCCAATCGCATAATCTAACTTTTTTTAATACTGTTGTCATAAGTAAATTATTCTCGTTACTCGCCGAGTAGCTTTTCGCTAACCCAAATGCTTAGATAGTTATTGGGATCTCGTAGTTTTAAACATTATATGTTAATTGAAATATAAGTCCAAGCGACAGTTTTTTTTATATACTTAATAGATTTAAAATAAAATAGGAGCAACTTAGAAAAAAATATAACTACCGTGAGATTATTGTTTTGTTGCAAACAGCTCATATGTCTAAAGGAGGCACAATTTTCTATTTCATATTCTGAAATAAATATATATTTTACATACTTATTGGAACGCTAAAACAAAAAAAAAGAAACGCTGGTATACAGACTAATTCCATACAATAATCTTAACAATTCTTTTGTTCAAAATTGAACAACATTTTATAGTATTAAGGTTCTTTATCTATACATATACTGTATTTTTTTGAGTATTTTGGGTATACAAAATAATTCCATACAATTAATTTTAATAATTCCTTTGTTCCAAATTGAACAACATTTTATAGTATTAAGGTTCCTTATTTGCATATGTATTGTTTTCATTTCTGAGTATTTTGCATTTTTTTTGACCTATTTGTTTTCATAAGAAAAAAAAAGGAAATAAACAAAACGGAAAATAAAAGTCACGGAATTTTATACATATTGGATAAATTCAATCAATTGTGCTGAGATTTTTATCAATGTTAGGGTCATACGTAAATTGGTCTTACGTAATTTGAGCAGTGCTTCTTTTCAAAAAAAAAAAAAAAAAACTTATTAATGTAATAAGGGCAGCTGTAAGGAAGAGAACTCTGGTTCATACCTTTACCTTGTACAGGAATCTCACGACATTGAAACTGATAATTTTACAACGGAAGACGTAATAATTCCCAAGCATCCAAGGTCTGCAATCCAAGCCAACATAATCGATGTTTAAGCATGATAAGCGCATAGCTTATCAATATATGCTCAGCGCATGCTGATTCGTTTGGAGTCTATGCATTGTTAAAGGATTTCCCTGTTCGATCATACGGTAGCACCAACTGCATCGAGCAAGGCATGCTTCCAAGCCGTTTTTATTTCTCTCCGTTGTACATTTCCTGTCGTTTGCTGACATTGAGTTTTTTTTTGACAAGGCTTTTAAGGCAAAAGGAATATTTCAATTACTGATTTTGAATAAAGAAAAACCGTTATGTAGATAAGGCGAGAAGTCAGTTCGGGTGAGAGGAGGCAACGCGGCGTGAGCGAGACGGAAGACTCGCAGTCAGGATCTGAATGAAGTTGAAGCTGTTAGTGTCGGTGTCATGGTGCAGCCCACGTTCCATAGCCGGGAATTTAAAAATGTATTTACAGCGACGCCTTGACTTCCGGCACAGCGGTGTCACATTTCGTCATGCAACAGAACAAAAAGGTTCTCAGGTTGCGAGGCTAACAGCCCCCCTTACCAGGTCGAAATATGGCAACGTAACAAATGCTAGATCCTCTTTTCTTCCGTCGAAGGGTTGTATCAGCCGCAATGTTTGCAGGGCATATTCCTTTGCTTTCTTTGGCTCCATTCCGTTGTTGTTCAATACAAGTCCGCTAAGTCGTTGATTTAAGATTAAGAGTTCAATTTCTTCGTGCATTAACCGATTCTTGGTTATTCTTATTTTTTTATTTGTTTTTTTTATTTATTTATTTAATATAATCTGTGGCTTTGTATGTTGTTTGTATTTATTTCTTATTGTAAAATTCAATAATCACATAAAATCAACAAAACGACGATAATTTCGAAATATGTGTTTTTTTGTTAGTTTCTTATCTTTAATTTTATATTAATGTATTTTTATGCGTTCGGGGTCAAGGTTCACTTATAGCTACTTATTTTGATGTGGTTGGTTTTTTTTTATTTTACGTCGCACTTAACACGTATAATATAGGAATGTGTTTTAGGAAAAATCACTTAAATTAGCGTTAAATTATAGAACATTTTAAAAGCAATTTAAAACTAAAATGCCAACGTTAAGCAGTGCTTATGTTTTCTATTTATTATTTATGTATTCTTTTCACTACACTATTCGAACGTTGGAGTCGCGTTCGTTTAAAAACCGAATGCGCCAATAATAAGACAAAACGCGATGTTTATCCTTGGAGTTTTCTTTATTAACTAACTGGAAAAACCTTCTTAAAATTATTAATAGTATAGTTGTACACAAGCGCTGACTAAGTGCAGCGCGAGTAAATAAGTGCATGCGCGAGTAAATAAGTGCATGCGCTGGTTTGCAGGTGCAACGCGTCATATTTCCTTCGCGGCAATTTTGTTTGTCGCTGGGAAAATGCTTTCGTTGCGTCTGCCCCAGCGGATGCGCTTCTTGGAGAGTAAGTAAGTGCATGCGCTGGTTTGCAGGTGCAACGCGTCATATTTCCTTCGCGGCAACTTTGTTTGTCGCTTGGAAAATGCATACGATGATTTTGCTTCTAGCGTGGGAATGCAGCAAAGGGAGTTGACGATATGTCACTTGCATAGAATTTGAAAAAAATCAGGCTAATTTTTAAAACAATTATCTGAGGCCTAACGACCTCGGGGTCCGGGGTCTCCAACATTTTTACAAAAGGTGTTGTCCATCGGAGACATACATGTATATTAAATTTAAAGACAATCGGGTAAATTTTGTAAATTATTTGTATGGATTAACAGAAAGTGTTGTCATCGGAGATATGCATGTGTGTAAAGTTTCAATGAAATCGAACTTTGGGAAGGGGGTTAAAAATTGATCGCAAGATTCCACGACAAACAAACAAACAAACACACGGGCACGCGAAGTTAATATAGAGAATTTAATTAGGAAAATTTCTGCTGATCCTGGTATGTTGAACAGAGCAGAACCGCCTAAACACAGAGCTTATGGACTTAAAAGTGTTGTCACTTAAACAAACTCATAATTTTTAACTATATCTTTAACCGGATTTAGCCACATTCGTTCACAAGATTGAAAATAGGTTAAAAACATGCAGCAGTATAAGGGGAATAGGATATAGCAAATAAGTACGTGACTGGTGTAACTGCGAAGCTGCGGTAAGTTTTCCCCCAAAAGAAAAGCTGAATGATTCTTCAAATAAAGATTGGCGCAGGTTTTGTTTTTTTTACTTTCCTTCTACATGCGTTTATATTTTCGCCAAAGCGACCAAGAACTACCAGTATTTAAATATTGTGAGAATTTTTTCGTATGGAAATATACATAAAATTATTTATATATCTAATTTATCATATATTTTATGTATATTTCCATAAATTTGGCCACGAAAATACATTTTTATTCGCCCAATTGTTCGTAAATAGTTATATTATAAATTATAAGCTGTTTAAGCATTCAGCTAAAATACTGAGGAACACAACCATTCTACTCGTACATTGTCTCGACCAGGAATTCATGTAAAAGTAAATTATTTTTGTAAATGTTAGATTTTTAGGTTTTAAATTTTTATAAACTTTTTAAACATATTGGACAGATGTGACCATTAAACAAGTAAATGTAAAAAAAACAACCCATAAAAATTAAAATTTTTCATGTAAATTCTCTAATAGGAGATGGGTATGTGTTAAAATTTGAAGACAATCGGGCTAATTTTTAAAAAATTTACATGGACACCACACGGGTCTCAGGGCCCTATCACTCCAACAAATTTACAAAAAGTTTTGTCCATCAGTGATACACATATGTTTAAAATTTGAAGAAAATCGAGCTAATTTTTAAAAAATTTATGTGGGCACCCTTCCGAAAAATTTACAAAAAATGTTGTCCATCGGAGATACATAGGCGTATAAAATTTGAAGAAAATCAGTTTAATTTTTTTGAAAATTTTATATGGGGCCCCAAGACCCCGGCCACCAAAATTTTTGCAAAAAGTGTATAGAAAATTTAAAAAAAATCGGGGTAATTTTTTTTTTTTAAAAATGTTGGGGCCCAATGACCCTGGGGCCCGGGGTCTCCAAAATTTTACAAAAAGAGTTTTCCATCGGAGATACATACGTATATAAAATTTGAAGAAAACCGGATTAAATTTTTTAAAAAAATGTTGGAGCCCCACGACCCCGGGGTCTACAAAATTTTTACAAAAAGTGTTGTCTGTCGGAGATACACGCGTTTATAAAATTTGAAGAAAATCGGGTTAATTTTTTTTTAAATTTTTTATGGGGTCCCATGAACCCGGGGTCCGTGGTCTCCAAAATTTGTACAAAAAGTGTTGTCAATCGGAGATACACATGTGTATAAAATTTGAAGAAAATCGAGTAACATTTCGTAAAATATTTGTATGGGAGCCCCCCCCGACATCGTGCCCCGACGGGCCTCAAATTTTAATAGAAAGTGTTGTCTCCGGAAATACACATGTGTGCAAAATTTCAATAAAATCGGGCTTTGGGAAGTGGGTTAAAAATTGATCGCAAGATTCCACGACAGACGACCGACGACCGACCCACGGGCAAGTGAAGTTAATATAGAGAATTTATAAAAATGTATTTAGTTTTTCAGGTAAAACCTTTTATATATACGTGTGTGAAAGTTTGTTTAAGCCGATCACAATGAGGTTAAAACAGACAGACAATCATAGGTCAAGATCAGGTATTTTCCAAAGACACCAAATTGAATACAGTAAACATGTGTACGCTGCTGCGTCTCTTTGCAATTCGTTTCTAAAACGTATGGCTATAACGTTTGAACAGTCGTTATTGCTACACTTGCGGCATAAATTAGTTGGGTGTTGGGTTTGGGCACAAATTTTCTATAATCTGGCTCTGTTAGAATACAGTAAACTATTCATAAAGTGAAAAAATACACCAACTCATGTGACACTATTACATGTACTACTCACATTACATCCACGTTAGGGAGACAAAAAATCATTAACTTTATAAGAATTTTAGATTTTATCTACGGCCAACCAGAAGATCAGAAGGGATAAAAAAATGTCTATGGCCGACAGTAATTGCATCTGTTTTACCCCTTGGTATTGCTTCATAAAAGCACAACATAGTCTTTTGGTTATGTAGTTTCAAATATTGGCAAAATTAAATGTCAACATTAATTAATTAGTATATACATGATAGGAAACTGTTCTTAGCCTTGCTTTATCACCTGTGACGATTTTATGCCATATACTCGTAAGTTATGTTACTCGTATATGTATGTTTAAATTTTAGTGATGGATAACCAACAGGAAGTAGGTGGATAAGAGGAATTCTTTAAATAAAAATATTTCCACTATTGTCAACGTTGTTTTCAATTGTAATGCCACTCTTAATCTTACATCAATTTCCTATTGCGAAAAGATCGATACAATAAGGTAGTGATGTAAGAACCTGTGTGGTTGATTTTTTGTATTTGTATTTTTTAACTGTATATGTAATACAATGGACGGTATATTTTGCAAGTTTTTTTTACTGTTAAAAAGTTTATAACACGACTACACGCGTGGGCGCCGTGGCTCAGTGGATAAGTGAATGGCTTCTTAGCTTCGAATCCCAGTAAAACCAAAAGTATTTTTCAATGTGTCCCACCTCTCGCGAATGTCTGACAAAAGTCCGAGAGCAATAACTTGTCACGGAAAGTTTCTCAATTCGCCGTTCGGATACGGCATTTAATTATAGGTCCCTTTCATTTGTATACATGCACACACAAATGGTCGCGAGATGCTAGGCCTTGGACCGCAACGGTCTGTCGAATACTATTATTTATTATACGAAGAAAAGGCCACACGCTTAAATATTTTATATATACGTAAAGATTATGTCAATATAACTAGTACAGCTTATTTGTTGCAAAATTTCATAATGGAATTTTAATCTGTTGATCCATGGTAGTGCATTGTATTTCATTCACAGTTAATTTAAATCGGTAAGTTAGACTATATGTAAATATGTTGATAGAAATATTTTAGGGCGCATTGACATTTATTCAACCGATTATGTTATAGACATAATAAACACTAAAATAACGGTGATGAACGTTGTCGTCAATAGTGATCGTTTTTTTATAATAAAATTTCAGTTATTTGTGCTGTATACGGTAATGAAAATATTTAATGCTCTGAGTAACATATTAAATATAATTCACTAACGTTTTTTGTATGTAATATCCATTAAAAGTAATTATTGTAATCAAGTTTGACATATTTTCTCGAGTAACATCATCATATATGGATCTATAACTGGCCTTTCAGAATTAGCGGATAAGTGAAAATTTAATACAAAAAAAAAACAACCCATAAAAATTAAAATTTTTCAACACTGGAATTAGTTATATAAATAAGCCATTTAAATCACAGCTAAAGGCAAAAATCTTGTTTTCATCTTCCATAAACCTGTAAGCTGTTGGCAGATAAGCGCGCGTAACTTGTGGATCGCAAGCTCGATATTGGGTAATAAAAGCTCAGTATTGTGGAACGCAAACAAAAAAGGTGTGACCAACCTACTTAACGTAGTGAGTTGTATATCACTATTAGTAGAAAAAAATTTCGGTGGCAGCTATCCGCTGCAGATTGGTCTGTCAAATACGTTTCTCTTGTTAAAAGAGCAAACTGGAAAAAATCCTTTTTTGCGTAAACCCATTTTGACAAGATCACCTATCAAATCGATAAATATGCCTGCAAAGAGCGAATCGCTAATTCAGAAGGTCAGTGGCATAATACCAGCTACATCAATTGAGTGTATACTCAAACAGCAGATTAAACCTTTAGAGATTGATAATAAAGCTTTAAGTAGCGACAATCAGTTCAGTTAAGAAACATTGTTGATGAAATGCAAACACAAATAACTACTTAAAAAAAAACAACCCATAAAAATTAAAATTTTTCATCTAAATTCTCTAATCGCAGAAATTGATATGGAAGCCCCTCGATCCTGGGCCATTTTTTTTTTATTGTAGGAGAAAATCATCGAAACAGACATTTGACATCAGATGTTAAAATTGAAAATGCTCAGATCATTTTATTCTGAGCACTTAGAGCACGCTCATACTCTGAGCAAATAAGAAACACGAACATTTATCTTGAGAACTCTTTGACTGCTCTGAACTAATTTATGAAAACGCGAAATGACAGAATATTGCGAAAACTTGTTGTTCTATCTGTAAGTTGATATCGACAACAAAAAACGACATCAATAAAAATAAAATTCAGTAAATAAAAATGTAAGTTGAATTAAGCATAAAACATTTATGTCTCGTTTCATTTTTTGTATGGGAGCCCCCCGACCCCGCAGCCCGAGGGGCCTCAAAATTTAATAGAAAGTGTTGTCTCCGGAAATACATATGTATGCCAAATTTCAATAAAATCGGGCTGTAGGAAGTGGGTTAAAAATTGATCGCAAGAATCCATGACAAATCCACAAACCCACAAACACACGGGCAAGTGAAGTTAATATAGAGAATTTAAAAATAGCTTGGCACAGGGTCGAACAAAAGTAGCTTCACATAAAGGGACTACATCAGGATCAGTCACATCGCACCAAAAAAACAAGCAACGATACTTCTTATCATACGGACGAAGATGAATTAGCAAAAGAAACTGAGTGGATTAGGGTGAGACATAAGACAAAAACGAAAAATGAATTCCACATTAGCCGTATTTTATTTGCCGAGGAATAAGGAATTACAACAACAATTGCACTGTCGAATTCCTTCTTTGGAATTTGAAAACCTGCTGTTTGGCTGGTTTTGGCTTGTTTTGACATTCGAATTCCAAATAAAATACGCCTGTTATCACCACCTAGTCCAGTTAATCCTGGCAAAGCTGAACCTAAACAAACCTAACGACTCTATTACTGAATACTCACTGAAAAGACCAATTATGCAAACGCCCCCCGTTAAAATTCGGATGGCATTTGGGCCAGAAACAATTCTCAAAAAGCATCAAGGTTTGCAGAACATCTAGAAGGAATATTCCAACCGAACTCAGTGGACAATATTGAAATACTACCCGATGTTATCGAGCAAGAAAGTATAGCAATGCCATAAGTCACAATGGCTGAAGTTAAAAGAGAAATAAAAACTAATATTGCCCCAAAAAAGGTAACAAGCTGGAAGCTCTGTATTGCAGCCTAATTTATGAAATTAAAAACGCGTAAAATTGTTTTGTACGCGTTCAATATATTGAACATAGTTTGCATAATAAGTAGATCACATTATGCTACAATATTCCAAGATAGATCTTACCAAAGACATATACAGCGATTTTACCGTATAGGGGTCATGAAAATCTTTAGATTATTATTTTTTTAACGAATCCTAACATTTTGTTCGCTTTGGCAATTAAATATTCATAATGTTGATGGAGATCCAAATCTGAGTAAAGTAAAATATGGTGTACATTACTAATATAATAATTAATTTCTTATTACTTGAGTCTTTTCGATAAGGTAAGCACCCTGCTTTTTAACTTCTGCCTCAGTTTAGCCGCAATGTTATAATCCGGACTTTAATTTCATATGGCTGAAATTGAAGGTACAAAAGCGAAACATCCACTAATGTTTTATTTATAGAATCTCCAACTTTAGGTAGTAATTCAACTCATAACGTGTTTGAAGCACTTGATTCAACTTCAAGAACTGTCACAAAAAACCATAACAATAAAATCGTTATTGCGGTCGATTTCAACGTACACAATTCTGTGTGGCTTCGTTATTCTGGCCAGAAAACTATCGAAGGAAGGTGTGTTGAGATATTCGCTGAGTTTTATAATTTTAGTCAGCTTATAAATGAGCCTACAAGAATACCTGACATTGGAAATCATTCCGCGAACACCCTTGACATATTCCTTACCTCTAGTCCTAAAAAATAATCCGTTAAATTGATACGGCCTTAACAACTTCTTTGGGAGTATTAGCTGGTCGCTAATGTTTCGTGATAGCAGCGTTGATGCCGCTGCTGATGCGATCACAAACATCATCTTTATTGGTATGAGAGACATTATCCCTTTCAGGAATAAGTTTGCAAACCAAAGGAAGATGGATTGTATGACTAGATCTGTAAGGAGGCTTGTATACGAGGTATAAGGAGGTATGCTCTCGGTTTTAAAGAGAAAATCGTATTCCCCTACGATGAGGTAAAAAATACTTAAAATCCCTAGCCGCACAATAGTAATGTGGAATGAAGTGCATATACATTTTCTCTACCTAATTTCCAGCGCCCACGATGTGCTTAGCATTTAAGCGTGTAAATCCCTTAAGCGTGTGTACATTATAAAAAAAAACAATGTCACAAAGGTAGTAAAAATGTTTGGCCATTCTTGATAAGAATGAAAATACAGCCTACACTAAAATGAAGCTGTCAGCTCTAAAGACAAAGCCAATCTGTTTGCTGCGCATTTTGCAGCTAAATCCACGCTTCCAGATTGTGCATTACTGCCGCCTGCAGTATTGAACACTCTATGGGACAGATTTTTATTCATACCCGTACAGTTGCTATAGTTTTAAACGATCTCCAGAAGATATTTCCCCATTAGTTCTGAAGAGGTGTTTTTCTAAGCTGGAGTAAATATTGCTTGAGCTTTTCGATCTATCCTATTCTTCTGGACCAACTCATACCCAAAAAAGGCAAGCCGACGTCTCGTTTTTCGTACCGTCCCATAGCACTTACAACCTTTCTTTCCAAGGTCATGGAAACGCTGATAAATTTTCAGCTCATAAAATATCTTGAAACTTACGAAATCCTTATAGTAACCGGTAGTACAGATTTCGTGGGCACCGTTCTACTATTTGATCGTATATCTGACTGAGCGGTGGAACCAGTCTTTGCACAAATTTGGTGAATGCAAATCGTTTGCACCCGTTATTACCAAGGCATTTGATAGAGTTTGGCATCAAGCTCTTTTGTCAAAAATGCGTGCATGGAGTCGATGAAAAACTGATCTCTTGTCTATTACTTCCAATCCAATTCATTCTTTTGCAGACGATAGTACTCTCAGCTTGTTATATAAATTTGAGGAACGTCCCTCCACTTTTCGTGTGAAACTCAAACAACTACGTATATTAAGTACGTTAAATTGAGATATAAACTTCACAATAAAATGAGAAGAAAACAATTGTTAAAGATAATGCACTTTGTATTTGTTACTGTGAAACTAATTCTGGTTTATTGCTATTTATTTGCTGGCTATTTATACAAATAATTCCTAACAAATTTGATTACATACCTAATAACTTTAAAACAATATGTCATGAGTCATGACCCATAATTGGGTCATCGTTCTGTTGTCGATGCAATTTGTTACAAAATTTCTTATTCTAGATTTATAACTTTAAAATAAATTATAATGACCTATAAAAAGGTCGTCATTCTGTGGTTGTTGCAGCAGTTTGCATATTTCGTAGCGTCGCCGTTCTGTGGCTGATGCAGCAGTTTCATATTACGGAAAGTTCGTCATAAGTTCCTAGTGCACCACATTCGGTAATTTTAGATGATTAGACTGTTTACTATTTTGCGCTTGAAGCAATTTTCATAAACACAATCGAGTAGAATTAAACGCTTCCAAAACCTAATGCTGACTCCTATCATCTAAGCGAATCTTAAATCAAATGCCATTACCGATGAATGGCACTTGCACCGAGGAAACTGAAAAACTCGCAATTCTAGATATGTGCGTTAACGACAAGCTTCGTTGGAATGACCATCGTCGACAAAAATGCTGCGAATTATTTAGGTTTAGGACTACTATTTAGAGCGAATAAAAGCCTTCTATTTCATTCGCCCTAAACTTAAATATAAGTGTCATATATAGTGTGGTGCGCCTAAAATTACTTGCATCAGCTAAAATAAAATACAAAACCGTGCGATAAAACTAATCGGTAACGTGAAGGTTGCGAAATCAATAGATTCGCTTGAATATTTGTTAATTGGTGCCCGATATATTCGACATTATCAGAATCTGCACCCAGGTTAACATAACTCGACTGAAAATTAGATGTGAACATATTACACACGACACTTAAATTGATGGAAAGCTAGCTACACAATTGTAAAATGATTTTACATAAAAGAAAATAAATCACGGAAATTGCAAAACAAAAACTATTCACATTGAATTGCGATTTTTGCCTTCGTAATTTAGTTGCCATCATCAGCACTAATGTCGCAAAAAGTCCTTTTCACGCTACTATTAAAACGACAAGGAGCTCTACACAGTACATTTATTTCCGCTTCAACGCCCTTTGCTGGCAGGCTTTGAACCCATATGGACTTCTGCCATCCAATGTATTCGTATACAAGAATGTATGGTAATACACAAAATAGCTTGAATATTGGCGGGTTGTTTATTTTTGTTGTTGTCATGCTTCGCATGTCGAGTAGAGTCGACCTCAATTTTAAACAAAATTATATATCTTAATATAAAAAAATTAAACGCGGTATGTCTGTATATCTATATGTCTATATATCCGATATAGCTGAAATTTTGGGATGTGGTGGGGACGGTTTGGGTGGGATGTTTGTAGGGTGCTAATGTGGTAATGGTGTTGAGTGGGTTGACGTGGTGGGTGGCTTGAACCGAAGACCGTGCATTTTTTTTTATACATAAACTTATTACCAAGGGACAACTCACTGAATGACTTGCGCCACGGCAATAAGGTGGGCTATACCCTTTATTAAAATTTAAATTAAAATAATAATAATAATAGCGCTGTTATAGTGGTGAAGGGGAGGGGTGTATCTCAAGTTGGGTCTTGAAAGGTCTTATGGTTGGGGGGCGTTGGGAGGGAGCGTGGTGGGAGCAACTGAGAAAAAACCAGCTTGGAAGGTATGTAGGTAAAGTGGTGGTCCACGCTGTCCCCAAATAGCGCTTGAGTGCGCCGTTTTGTAACCACAGTTCTCAGGAGATCTCATGGAAAGAAAGATAATAATCTGTGGCATTCAGATACAATATCAGATCGGTGATGCCGAAAGCGCTTTCAGGACGGAAAAGAAGGAATTGCTTAATTTGCGGAGTCGGAAGCCCACCAGGGCCGGACACTTGCAAAGATAATGAATAATAGTTTCCTTCTCATTTACATCCAAGCAGCTCCTGCAAAAGGTATTATGAGGGATTTTCACCCGTGATAACAGCAACCACTCTTAAAACATCCCTCCATGATCTGGAGATCAGCTCGATGGATTTTCCCTTGTTATAGGAAGGCCACATGGCCCTCGAGGTGATACAATTGGTCAAGTTAATCCACCTTAGCTGTGCTTTGGACAACAATTTCTCTATGTGCAGTGTCCAGTGTGATGCTTTTCTTTGTCAGTAAGTCTGCTTTCTCATTATATGCGTCAATGTCTCTGTGCCCCGGAACCAAAACTAGGGCCAGGTTTTTACTTTAGCTTATCAAAGCTTCGGCTTGGCACTGTCTGATAAGCTTAGAATTGTTGCTTGTTGCAATAATGGCTATGATCGCGGATTGGCTGTCTACGCATATGCCAACCCTGATGCCAGTTAACGCGGTTCTATGAGATAGGGCCATGGGCCTCCCTTATTGCTAAGTTCTTCGCTTGGAAAATGCTAGCAGAGTCGGGTAGCTTGTAGGACCTTGAAAGATTAAGATTTTAAAATAAAACTCCAGCGCCGACTTTATTTCTCATCTTGGATCCATTGGTGAATAAAGTTGCATCAAAAAGTCCCAAAACTTTCCCGCTCTTCCAACTTCCTCGAGTCGGAAACTCCTTGGCAAAGCTGGGCCTGAAGTAGGAGTGCAGTAGTTGGTTGAAGATGGTATCATTTGCTTTGGTGTCAACTGCAGTACATTGCAGCGAGTGTATGGTTTAGTGTCAAACCACCCAGATTCTCTGATACGGACCGCACTGCACATAACGACATATTTAATAAATAGTTCTGGAGGTAATAGATATAGCATTGTACTTTTTGCTGATTACCGGCCTCCAGACCAGCACTCCAAAGGTTAGAATAGGCTTCACTACCGCTGGTTACACCGACAGAGCTGCAGTCCCCATTTCTTAACAATTGTTTTGTTGCTAGCATATAGATCATTAGTCTTACATTCTATATTCGACCTCCAGCTGAGTTTCCTGTTAAGGATTATTATATTATCATTTCAAAACATAGTCTTATGGCTAAATACAAAAATGTTTTTGATTTTCATTTTTCACGCTCATATCTGTGAATATTGTAAGCAGGACTACATATTGTTTGTAATTGAGATAGGTTGACCTTGCTGTCCTGTGATTTACAGTTGTTTTTGCAGACTTTTACAAGTGGAACATTTGCTAATGAATGAATGAATGAGATTCCGTACCACAAAACCACAATATTGTCATAAAATACGTGTTGAATTGTAGCTGCAAACTATAGCGTCTGAGTTTTAAATTCTTATTATGACAACAATTGGAATTTTGGAATTTTGATAAGTAATTATACATTTTTTTTTGTTGGTGGTTAGCGATGTACTTCGCGCAGCTTTATCTACTGGAAATGGAGGAATTCGTTGGAATCTTACATCTCAACTCAAACATCTGGACTACGCTGACGACGTTTGTTTACTCTCACACAAGATTATGGAGCTGCACCAAATGACAACAAATGTGGAGAGGGAGGCAAATGTTGCGGGTTTGAAGATTAATACTGCCAAAACCACAATCATCAATCTCGGCACTAGCTCAGTAACTCAAGTTAACATTGCTGGACAGCCGGTAGAGAGAGTAGAGAGTTTCCAATATCTTGGAAGTATTGTCTCGACCGAAGGTGGAACCGAACAGGACATTGTCAACCGAATCGGCAAAGCAAAATCAGTGTTTGGAATGATGTCCATGATATTGCGAAGCAATGCGATCAGCTTAAACACCAAGCTGCGACTTTTCCGTTCAAATGTTGAATCAGTGCTGTAGACAGCCAATCCGCGTGCTATCATATCATAAATAGGTGCCTACGGAACATCTTAAGGATTTTCTGGCCTAACCGTATCTCTAACGAACATCTTTAACAGAGAACGGGTCAGGAACCAATAGGCACAACCATCCAGCGACGGAAGTGGCAGTGGATTGGTCATACACTCCGAAAAGGCGACAGTTCAATAGCAAACTACGCAATGCAATGGAATCCGTTATCTCGTTATCGTTATCCGTGGCTGGCTAGCGGACAGGCACACCGAATCTTGTAATCAATTTTTAACCCACTTCCTAAATCCCAATTTTATTGAAACTTTCCACACATGTGTATTTCCCATGAGAACACTTTTTTATTAAAATTTTGGGCCCTCGGGCTTCGGGGTCGGGGGCTCCCATACAAATATTTTACAAAATTAACCCTATTTTCTTCAAATTTTTCGATTAGATTTTCTTCAATTGTTATACACATGTTATCTCCGATGGACAACCCTTTTTGTAAAAATTTGGAAGTGATCGGGCCCTGGAGTCGGGGGCACTCATACAAATTTCATAAAAAATACCCGATTTTTTTCAAATTTTATACACATGTGAATCTCCGATAACACTTTCTGTAAAAATTTTGAAGTGATCGCGTCCCAGGGCCTATATAATTTTTTTCAATTTTTTTTTTAAATTAACTCGATTTTATTTAAACTGTTCACAATGTGTATCTCCGATTAGAGTATTTGCATGAGTAATTTCAATTTTAATGGTAAAAGGAAGTATAGTAACCATGAAAATTTTCGAACTCGGGATTTTTGCAAATTTACCCATTACCGTATTTCCTGAGTCAGAAAAGTAGAAAAAAAATCTCTGTCTGTCTGTATTTCTGTATGTGTGTCTGTGTCCACAGCCCAGACGGCCGAACTTATCGGGATGCAAATTTATACTTAAGCTTTTTACATAAATTGTGAGGGGCCAGATGATTTTGACCGATTCTGACAGCCGGAAGTGAAAGTTTACCGAAACCGATAATTGCGAAAATCGGAAGTATGTACACTGTAAGTGTATAACTATACTATGTTATGTATGTGTATACATAATAAACGATACAACTGCGCGCGCAAATATTCAACTACAGTTTTGTAAAACCATTCCCTCTCAATAGATTGCACATTAAAATTTTGAATTTTGCAAAGCCACAAAAAAAACGATCACACCATAATGTGTTCACCCTTATTATTTAGTTTAGCAGTCGTAGCCATTATAAAGAGAAGCCAGAAGATTTCATTATGTGTTACTAACGTCACTTTATGTGCTGAAATCATGAAGTGAAATAATTATCTTTTTAGTGATATGTACGTACATTGTAAAATATTTAATGGAATTTATTTAGATGAAAAAATATGTTGCTGTCAGGGACATTGGTTTAGTAGATGCTTGTTAAGCGCAGAAGTGCGAGAACCATTCAACCGTAAAATCTTATTTTTCGTTATCACTGGCGAAAGTTGTCATTTTGCTTCAAATACAAATAAGGCACTCATAATATTAAAGTAAGGTTCTTTGCTGAAATTAGTTGTTATAAGTTTTTCAAGCACATAACTAACTAACATTACATAACTAGAATAAGAAAATACCAACATTATTAAATATTTCTCCTAACGAAACTCAAAATTCTCCACACTTCCGCACTTCATCATCTCTATCGCGTGCTTCGCAATGTAAAACAGTAAACCAGTAAACACAGTAGTTGTATGGTTATTCCGACAGCGTGTAAAGTCTTCATATGGTAGGCTATTTCTACTTGGTCATTTGACAGAAAAAGGTACCTACACCGTATTCATAAGCTGAAATGCGTTCAAGCTAATTAGTAATTTGATGTTTTACATACAACAACAATGTTTGCCATTTACAAGTAAAATTTTAATTGTCAAGGGGGCTTAAATAATATTTTATTACAAAGCTCAAAGAGCAATAAGAAAGAATAAATTTTCCCACGAATTGTGTACATCTACATTTACATGAAGAACGTCGTTTGGGAAGTCCATTACGCTCAGCTCATGTAGTTAGCCGACACACAAGCGGAGAAGGATAAACAATTCTTAGAGATTTTTCACAATTTTTCAATTGTCAGTAATATGTATCTATACTCGTAAACTGTCTTTCGTTTAAATATCCGTTCCTGCTACTAGCTCCAGCGAGTAAAACAAAAGGATCTTATCTTGGTAGCTTAGAGCAGTATTCCAGTAGGAGGTACCTAAATAATTTTTATTTAAATGAGAAATAAACAAAGATACTTTGTGTTATATGTATGAAATTCTACACAAATAAACTGCAGGCAAAAACAGTAATGAGGTTTTTTGTGTGATTTCTGCGTCATACGGATGCAAAACGTTTTCGTAATAATTTTTCAAATACGCGATTGAGACAATAAAAATAAAATCATATTAAAATATAATTTATTGCCTTGTAAAACAAGCAAATATTTTAGCCCAAAGAATAATTTAAAATTTAGAATTTTGAATTTAATTACACAATGTTGGTATTTTAATTTTAATGAAATAATATTTTATGCTGGAACAACGTAATTCCAATATTTTTTTTCGAGAGTTTGAAATCGATAAACAAAGAATTTATTTTTATTTAGTTGCGAGAAGATACATAATGTTGAAATTAAGTTAGGAGGAAGGCCATATGTACTCGTACATAAAGCTATATGTTGGTTTCTTAAGAAATTTTTATTGAAACTTGTTTAAGCAGTTTTTTGGGGAGGTGGTACACCTTATTATAGAGCAGCTGTGCAGCTGGATCAGTATGTCAACTTTTATTGAAAGTATCTGAATGCATACTTATCTTGAATTTATAAATTTATTATCATATATTTTTACTCCCTTGTGCTACACTGGTGGAACCAAATTTATATTTCGTTAACTTGAAGCCAAAGGAATTTGGAAAAAATTAATATTAGAGCACTTCAAAATTTTACAAAAACTTTTGTCCATCGGAGATACACAATGTTTTAAATTTGCAGAAAATCGGGCTAATTTTTAAAAAGTTTATATGGGTACCCCGCTCAAAAAATTTCTAAAAAAATTTGTCCATCGGTGATACACATGTGTATAAAATTTTAAGAATATCGGGTTAATTTTTGTTTTAAATTTGTATTAGGCCCCACGACCCTGGGCGTATGTAAAATTGTTACATCGTGTTGTCCATCGGAGATACACACCTGCATAAAATTTGAAGAAAGGCGGGTTAATTTTCTTAAAAAATCTGTATGGTGCCCCACGACGCCGGGGCCCGGGGTCTACAAAAATATTTGCAAAAATTGTTGTCTATTGGAGATACATACACAAGAGTACACCTAAAGAAAATTGGGTTAAATTTTAACATTTTTATAAGGCACCCTCGGCCCTAAGGCCAAAGAGGCCCCAAATTTTAATGGAAAGTGTTGTCTCTGGAAATACACATGTGTGCAAAATTTCAATAAAAACGGGCTCTGGGAAGTGGGTTAAATATTGATCGGAATATTTCATGACCGGCCGACCGACCGACCGACAGACAGACGTGCCACGGGCAAGCGAAATTAATGTAGAGAATTTAGAAATTAAGCTTTTTCTGTATGTGTGTATGTCTGTTTTTTTTTTTATGGAGGAGGTTAGAAATCTTCAAAGACGACCACATGTGCACCTTGAGCATTAACACGTGCGAGAATCAGATTCTTACTGAGTAAAACCAACCCCCAGTTATTAATTCCACCCATCCATCCATCTACCCTTACTTGACTGGACCCATCTTTTTTGCCAGTTTCTAACGGCTTCGGCGCGTGCTGTTTTGCGGTTCTCGGCTCTTGTAAGATACCCCCGGCGCCTATAAATCACTTGACGTTCATACCCGCAACCACAAACGCTGCATCGCTCGAGATGGTTCTGAAGCCACAGATCACTCTTAGAGCACTCAATCGCTGGATAGATGACATCTTTCGCCAGTAGCTAACCTTATCCATTGCGTCAGCCCAAATTGGCGCTCCGTATAAAAGGATGGACGAGACAATATTACCCAAGAGCTTTCTTCTTGTTTGCCTTGCTCCTCCAGAGTTAGGCATAATTCGAGACAATGCTGAACATACAGTCTCTGCTTTATTGCTGGCAGCCTTTAAATGCTCTTTGAAAGGGAGTTTCGCATCAATTGCCATTCCCAGGTACCTAATTGCTGGCTTAGATATAATTGAACAATTGCCAAATATAAAGGTTATTGTCTCCCTTATTTTCCTACTGGATATCAGTAGAGCTTCAGTTTTATGTTCTGCTAACTGTAATCCAATTGACGTCTGCCAATCCCGGATAGTCCTAATTGTTGCATTACATATTGCGGTTATCTGCTCCTTGTATTTTGCCACAATAAAGACGGCGATGTCATCTGCAAAACCGACAATATCTGCCTCTTCATC
Source organism: Nephrocerus scutellatus (assembly GCA_947095585.1). Taxonomy (NCBI): domain Eukaryota; kingdom Metazoa; phylum Arthropoda; class Insecta; order Diptera; family Pipunculidae; genus Nephrocerus; species Nephrocerus scutellatus. Next base: position 92,497,149 of record OX352763.1, read on the forward strand.
GTACATTATATTCCATAGTAATGGGCCTAGCACAGACCCGTGGGGAACTCCTCCGGTAGCCTTATATTCCTTCAAGCCATTGTCGGTGTTGTATAGCAGAATTCTGTTACTGAAGTAATCTGCCACCAACCTCAAAATGTACGACGGGACCTCTCTCCGACGTAGTTCATTGAACATACAACTCCATTTGGCTGAATGGAAAGCATTCTTGATATCGAGGGTGACTATTATGGTGCAATAATTTTTTGTGCCTCCCTTCCACCTTTTCCCATCTATCGCTTTTTGTGCCAAATTTTTAACAAAATCAATGGCATCAATTGTTGAGCGTTCTTTGCGGCTTCCTGTAGCCTACCGCCGATAATTCTTTCTAAGATTTTGCCCGTTGTGTCGAGCATACATATAGGACGGTATGAGGATGGTTCGTCTGATGGTTTTTTCCCTTTAGGGAGTAGGACAAGTCTCTGTTTTTTCCACTCCGGTGGGAACACCCCTTCTTTTATGCATGAGTCAAGCATGTTTGCAAACATATTGGGATAGATCCTAATTGCGGATTTTAATGCCACGTTAGGAATATTATCTGGTCCTGGGGTCTTGTTATTGCTACCTTTCTGGCAGCCTGGAGAACTTCATCGGCAATCACGGGCGCAATTTCTTCATCGGGATTACCTATCCCTACATTAAAGTCGTGTTCTATTTGCTGCGGAAACAATACGTTTACAATACTATTCAGCATTATTGGCACGAGGGGGATGTAAAGGAGTTACCCTTAACTTTTGCCATTACCGTTCTGTACGGTCAACCCCAGGCGTCTTGTTCAACTTGTTGACACAGTTCCTTGAGGCATATGCGTTTACTTGCCTTTATAGCCGTCCTAAGCTGTGATCGGACTTAACAATAGTGCTGACGCAGATCATCAATGTTCCTACGCTTTTCTCTTTGGTATTGCCGTCTGACCCGTAGGCACTTCGCAGTTCCGCTATTTCTTCATTCCACCAGTAGGTAGATTTGCGTTGGCCGATTAATACTTAACTCGGGATTGCTGCATCACAAGCTCTTCTTAGCGAGGTCATGACTTTAGACACCTTTTCCGTCGCTGTCCCTAAGACACTGGTATCCTCCAACACGAAAAGGAACAATTTTTCATCAAATGATTTCACTTTCCAACCCACCGCTTTCTTTCTAAGTTTCTGATTTGGTCCCACTCTATCAATTTCACATAGTATGGCTTGGTGGTCACTATGTGCGTATGATTCGCTGACTTCCCAAGTGACTTCCTTGCTTAAGAGGCAGTTACTAATAAACGTTATATCGATTATTGAGCTGGTGGACCCCCTACAGAAAGTGGGTGCCTCCCCGCGATCATCTGTTTTCCGGCTGCCCCATTCCACAGACCATGCATTAAAATCGCCCGCTATCACTACGGGACTCCGTGTGCGAGCATCATCAACTAGACGTTCCGTAAAAGGTAAACTCTTCTAATGATGATCTTGGTTTTGCATAACAGCTATATATGTGAATGCCATCGATCTTCGCTCCAATGAAACCTGATTCCAAATTCATTTCTCTCTTGGAAACAACGCTTACCACAGACCTATATTGCAGCGCTACCAGTAGCGTCGGTTGCGGATATGCTTTCATCAAGGTTTCTGTATGGTTCGCTGATAATAGCACCATCTACCTCCAGTTCGCGCACGGTTTGATGCAAAAGATCCTGTGCAGCTTCACAATGATTTAGATTTAGTTGGATAATAATCATTTTTTCCGCGCTAGCTGTACTGCCTTCTGATATGCAGTGCACTTGAAGCTGCCTGTCACATGTCTTGAATTACCGGTGCTATCCTTCTAATGACGGAGCATGCATTGAGGCTCATTAGTACAGGCTTAAGCTATATGCCCTCCTTTGCCGCATTTTAAACATAGCTTGGAGCGGTCTTTGTCGCTTTGACACTTATGCGCATAATGTCCATAATCAAAGCATTTATAGCATTTTAGTGGGACTTTTTTCTCTCTAATACTACAGGTGTTATGCAGCTCCAATAGAAGCTCCCCTTGTTAAGTCATTCTTATGTGCTTAACTTAGGCACCGAGACTTGAGAGGCTGGGATCTGCCTTCAATTTTCTTTTTACGTTTTTGTCCTTCCTTTGTCCTACTTTCTGCCATTTTGGATTTGGTTCCTTTAGTTCCACATTAATCTTTGGTGCCTTGTCCTTCTTTGGAATTGCTTTTGGCCGTGTCTCCTCCGTTATTTTCGTCCTGTGTTTTTTATCCTTTGGTCGATCCTCATTTCCCATAGGAGTTAAACGTTTCCTTTTGGAGTTTTCAATCTATTTCGGGGTATCATGATTACCGACTGAGGTCTTCCTAGGTAAAAGAACCGGTCCTTTATGATTCTCCATTATGACTCCTATTGTCGGCGTAGTTTGACACGTGTTATCAATCAAGGTGTCCTTGCTGACTGCCACCGACTCATGCGTCATACGTATTATGTTGACCAACTTTTTAATCTCTGCATGGATATTGCTTCTTGGTTTGATAAATTCGGATAGTTCCTGAATCTTCTCTCCTAGTCTTTGAAATACAATCTCCCAGCTTTCTATGGTCCTATTTTCTGTTAGAGATATCGACGGGGGCGGTCTTTTCAGACTTCCACTCATCGAGTTCTTAGGAGGTGTCCTTCTGGTTTTTGTATTCCTCCTTGCCAAACTGCTTATATCATCTAGTTTAGCCTCCTTATGTGCCATATCGGGGCTCACTTCTTTCTCTCATTCCTCTCCTCCTCCTACTAAATTTGTCATCATCTCTGTTGGGTCCCCACTCAAAGTCGTTATCGATGCTCGGGTGTGTAGTCACCTAAGGATCCCATGGTTATCTATGCAAGCAGTGAGGCCATGCAAAGGTTTGACACGAGCCCTTATGGGGTCTTCTGTTCAGAGCCAGATCGGTCTGTATGTCTGTATGTCTGTTTATCTAATCACGATATGCTCGAAGATGTGGTGGGGATGGTGGATGTTTTTTTATTTGGTTAGTGTGGTAATGGTGTTGAGAAGGTTGGCGTTGTGGGTGGCTAGATATTGTTTGCATGAGATTGACTCGAACACTATCGGCCATATTATTCACTCGGTTTGAAATTGGTTTATTTTTAACCAAGGCTTAAATAATTTTAAACCATTTTCTGATATTTCAAATTTCAATTCAACCAAAATTTTGAAACCAATTGGCCGATAAACCATGATAAACCACGCCGATTTTAAACCACACTCCGACGGCCGGTTTATTTACATTTTCGTTGGTTTAACCCATGTTTTCATATTATTCACTCATTTTTCAATGCCAAGCAGTTGTTGTGAATTTTGTCAAATTAATTTTTTTTTATTGAATGTATGTTCATCGTTTGATCTATTTGCTATTTGCTTGGAGCGTGAATGTTTTGTTGCTATCGTCATATCAATAAATAAATTACAGTCCTCCATATTCACTCCCTTTCTGATTTTTAGAGAAGAAACATATAAATTTATAAAATTAAAATGCACAAAACAAAACTTTCTACCTTACCTTACTCGAATGATGCAAGAACAATTTATTTTACTATTTCTACTGCTGCAATTGCGTTTATCTCGAAGGCAGACACTTTTCTGCTTATTTCGGTTACTGATAAAACGAAAGTATTTTCGAAAAAATAATTTTCTACAGTTTTTTGTTTTAGAAAGATTAATAACGAATAAACCAAAGGAGAAATATCAAATAGTTGTCAAATCAAGCAAATCTGACATTTCATGGCCGTTAAACTGGTTAAGAAAATAAACCAATGGCGAAATAAACCAAACAGGTTTAAACCAAAAAAGTAGTGAATAATATGGATAGGGTTTAAAACTTTCTGGTTTAAAATCGGGTTGTTTATTTTGGTTTATTTTGTTTGGTTTAAAATTGTTTAAACCACGTTTTTTAACCGAGTGGATAATATGGCCCTATGTGTTTGATTAAAAGAGTGCTGATGTGAGGAGGAAGATGGGGCATATCTCAAGTTGGGTCTTGAAGGGTCTTGGCGGTCATTTCATTTGGGTGGGTGGTAGTTAGTGCGGTGGCATCCAGGAAACGCTGGGTATTTCTGCTAGTTACAAAATAAAATATATTTCAGCATATTTTTTAACAACCTTTATTTAACTTGACTTTTTCTGTCTGTCGGGTTTTTCGACTTCTTTGAGGTTCTTTTTAACCACCTTCCACACGATCTAGAGAGCTAACATTTTTTTAGTAGATCAGTTTTAAGTCCTATTTCTGAGATCTCGCATACGCTGCGTGTCGTGAGTCGCGTGTGATGCGTTAAAAATGGCTGCGTATGACTCGCGTCACAATTCGCGTGTGGCGCGTGCGATGCGTGGAAAACGGGCTAATCTTTGGAATAGCCCTGACCTGCGTCGACTTCTTTGTGGTTTTTTAACCCAATTTCACACAACCTAGGGAGCTGAAATTTTGTGAGCAGTTCAGTGTCCAGATCACGCGTGACACGTATTGCGAGTCACGTGTGGCGCGTGCTGTGATGCTTAGAAAATGGGTTAATCTTTGGGGCCCAGCTCAAAAATAGATAACTTATCAGTTATTACCAAATAATACAATGTAAAAATCTACTACTTTCATAAAAACGTTAGAGCAAACGCTCATTAGCGGCTGCTTAAGATAAACTCCAATTTAAATCGCTGTTTGATTTAAGCTGTCAGCAGTGTAAAATGTATTGTTCTCTTAAACTCCAGATTAACTCTGTTCGAAGTTTTAACTCCAGATAAACTGTAAAATCAGGAATAAGACTGACAATTAATAATTTTAACCAGGTGAAACGTCTACTAAAGCATTAAAGTCAGTCTCTGTGGTGCAGTGGTGAAAACCATTGGCTCCCACTCGAAGGACACTCAACATGTACCCCCTCTGTCTAGAGCAAAAGCAGTGGCATAGAGATGGTAAACTCGCCACATCGAGTAAGTTCTGCCCACTACGGCATGAGACACAATGCACTGCCAAAGAAGCGAGGAAGGCAACAATAGTGATGAGTTGCCACTACGATACTACGATCACACATCTGGGAGCACAGACAGCAGGCAAACCCTGCACAAAAGATGACGAACATACGATCATATAAACTAGCTAAGGAGGGTAACGAACTGTGGACCGTTGGCGACAAAGCTAATTAAAAAAAATAATTCCAAACAAAAACAAAAACAAGGGGGTTCGTCAATATATGCCCACGCAACAAAAAACAGTACAACGGCAACAACTGAAAAATGTAAATAAAGCAAAACAAGTGCCATCTTCAAACAACAACAAAAACAAGGGCTTGTAAACATATGCGCACATAACAACAATAGTACCAGTGTAGACAATTACATTCAGAGACAACAAAACGAAACGGAAATAAAACGCAGATATGTTGTATAACAATTGCTGTGTTGCTTTGGCAAAAGCCGGCTTAGCTTTACAAAGCAGCGTTTGGCTTTAAATTTTCGATGTTTTTTAATTGTTATGTGTGTTAAACAAAACACCGCCTTACGGTGAGCGCTATAACTAAAAAATGGCTTTAGTTATAAATCCTAAAAACTTTTTGGATTTATGTTCGGCTTTATGCTTATGCGATTGTTGTTGTAAGCCAAGCTGGATTAGCCAAGGCAACGCAGCAAATAACAACAACACAAGTTCAGACTATTACATGCAAATACAACAAAACGAAAAGGAAATATAAGGCAAAGATGCTGCATAGCAACAACGGACATAACGCAACTCTGGACAAATCGTGGGAATGAAGCAAGCCAAGGATTCTCACGGTTTCTACGATTTCTTTACCGTTTCAACTGATATACAGGGTGACTGACACGAAGTGTTACCAACTTCAGACTGTCATTGCTGTCAAACCAGTGATGACAGAGCGCTCAAATTTACACTAATGATAGTTCATTCCATTGTTTACAAGCGTACAAAAGCATTTTAGTGGAAAATATTCAGAAAAAAGTTATCCGTAATGGAATTCAAGCGTAATAGTGTGATTGCTCTATATTTGACTGGAAAACCACAGCCGCAGATTGTTAACCATTTAAAACATCTGCATGTGAATAAAATGTTTGTGTATCGCTGGCAGCATTGCAAAACGCCATGGTGGTGGACCGAAATGCACTGCAAGATCGCCGGATGTCATTCGGAATGTGAAGGCCAAATTGGCTCGGAATCGGCGCCGTAGCGGCAGAAAAATGGCATATTGAAAAATCATCTTGGACTAAAGGCCTTGAAATTCAAAAAGACGCATGGTCTCACCGATGCTCAAAAAAAGTTAGAGTGGAAAGAGCAAAGGAGTTATTACACTTGCACGAAAGTTGCCGAATTTGGTTTTTTCCGATGAGTTCGTTATTGAGCAATATGTGAACAAGAAAAACGACCGGCCGCCGTAACGGCCGAAAGCCGTTCACCGCTCGTTTTTTGGACCGTGGCATCAAGAAAAATGCTCAAATTAATCGGGATCATATGTTGGTGGGAGCGTTGAAGCCTTGGGCACAAAAACATTTCGGCCACAGAGCCTGGACATTTCAACAGGACTCGGCACCGAGTCATAAAGCGCGCGTCAATCAAGATTGGCCGAGAAACAACGTTCCGCGGTTCATTTCCACTGCCCAATGGCTACCAAATTCACCGGATGCAAATCCGCTAGATTTCTCGGTTTGGGGTATTTTGAAGAGCAAGGTTGGGACAAAAAAATACCAAAGTGTCGATCATCTCAAGCAAGCGCTTCGCCGGGAATGGGCCAAAATACCGCAGAGCCACTTTCGTGCTGCATGCAATAGCTTTGTCGGCCGTTTGAAGGCCATAATCGCGGCTAAGGGTGGCTAAATCGGAAACTGCTAATGCAATTCGAAAATTTAAATATTTTTTTACTTTGATTCACTAAAATTCATCAAAAAATAGAACTTCTGTGGCGTTTTGTTTTGATAACACTTCGTGTCAGTCACCCTGTAAAATGAGGTTGAAATCCAACTGGCGGTCTCTTCCTTTTTGACTGTAGACGAGTTCGGACACACAAACCCTTCTGAAATATGATCTAGCAAAGTATCCTTGTCATTTATCAGAATACTGGATACACAGACTATTATAAGACGTGATCTAGCGAAGTATCCTTGTCACAAATCAGAATACTGGACACTCAGACTCTTCTGAAACGTGATCTAGCGATGTATCCTTGTCAATAATCAGAATAATGGACACATGGACTCTTGTGAAACGTGATCGGCGAAGTATTCTTGTCACTAATCAGAATACTGGACACACAGACTCTTGTGAAACGTAATCTAGCGAAGTATCCTTGTCACAAATCAGAATACTGGACACTCAGACTCTACTGAAACGTGATGTAGCGAAGTATCCTTGTCAATAATCAAAATAATGGACACATGGACTCTTGTGAAACGTGATCTGGCGAAGTATCCTTGTCACTAATCAGAATACTGGACACACAGACTCTTGTGAAACGTAATATAGCGAAGTATCCTTGTCACTAATTAGAATACTGGACTCTCGAACTCTTCTAAAATCATTATAAAGCGAAGTATCCTTGTCACTAATCAGAGTACTGGACACACGGACTCTTTTGGAACCGTGATCTATCAAAGTAGCCTTTTTTACTGCTTACACAACACTACGAACACGCAGCGTTAATATGTATACCCAATCACACTCCTAGTGATCCAGGAAACACTGTCGCAACTTGCCTACTTAGACCTAAGTCATTAAACCATAATATTGAAATAATCATATTTCTTTAGAAAAAATTAAAAATTGAGAATCCTGAATCTCTGAAACAAAGAAATTTTATTGCAACGATACTTTTTATATAAGAACCTTGGTCACGCTGAGGATACCCCGGCTAGGAAAAACCTCGTTACAATGTGGAGAGAGCCATCAATGTGGGATTATGGGCACAATATTCTAGTTTGTGAGTGCTCGGGTGTGAACTCAACTTCACCCACCACAACACTTTTCTTTTTTCTTTTCTTCTTCTATCTAAATATTTCTAAGCTCACGCTGTGCCTAGGCATAATAAGGGTGCAAATCCCTTTAAGCGCGCGGTAATTATAAAAAAAAGAACATTGCCAAATGATACATGGTGTATTTAGTTTTACTTTACTCGTATATTATTTATCTTAATATTCCACTGAGACCCAAAAAAAAAAAAAAAACAAAACAAAATCGCATAAAGTATTATTTCTACAGCATAAAGTGGATATAATTAGATATGGACTCCCTTTTTTTTCTTCCTTAATATCTGCAAATCTTCTCTTCTTATTTTTATGTAACGTTACCAGAAGTCAAAAGAGTCAAAGGATATTTTCATGATTTATTAAAGATTCCTTGCGGTTAGTCTTAATCCATTTACATTTTTCGTTACTGTTGCCGTAACGGCCGAAAGCCGTTCACCGCTCGTTTTTTGGACCGTGGCATCAAGAAAAATGCTCAAATTAATCGGGATCATATGTTGGTGGGAGCGTTGAAGCCTTGGGCACAAAAACATTTCGGCCACAGAGCCTGGACATTTCAACAGGACTCGGCACCGAGTCATAAAGCGCGCGTCAATCAAGATTGGCCGAGAAACAACGTTCCGCGGTTCATTTCCACTGCCCAATGGCTACCAAATTCACCGGATGCAAATCCGCTAGATTTCTCGGTTTGGGGTATTTTGAAGAGCAAGGTTGGGACAAAAAAATACCAAAGTGTCGATCATCTCAAGCAAGCGCTTCGCCGGGAATGGGCCAAAATACCGCAGAGCCACTTTCGTGCTGCATGCAATAGCTTTGTCGGCCGTTTGAAGGCCATAATCGCGGCTAAGGGTGGCTAAATCGGAAACTGCTAATGCAATTCGAAAATTTAAATATTTTTTTACTTTGATTCACTAAAATTCATCAAAAAATAGAACTTCTGTGGCGTTTTGTTTTGATAACACTTCGTGTCAGTCACCCTGTAAAATGAGGTTGAAATCCAACTGGCGGTCTCTTCCTTTTTGACTGTAGACGAGTTCGGACACACAAACCCTTCTGAAATATGATCTAGCAAAGTATCCTTGTCATTTATCAGAATACTGGATACACAGACTATTATAAGACGTGATCTAGCGAAGTATCCTTGTCACAAATCAGAATACTGGACACTCAGACTCTTCTGAAACGTGATCTAGCGATGTATCCTTGTCAATAATCAGAATAATGGACACATGGACTCTTGTGAAACGTGATCGGCGAAGTATTCTTGTCACTAATCAGAATACTGGACACACAGACTCTTGTGAAACGTAATCTAGCGAAGTATCCTTGTCACAAATCAGAATACTGGACACTCAGACTCTACTGAAACGTGATGTAGCGAAGTATCCTTGTCAATAATCAAAATAATGGACACATGGACTCTTGTGAAACGTGATCTGGCGAAGTATCCTTGTCACTAATCAGAATACTGGACACACAGACTCTTGTGAAACGTAATATAGCGAAGTATCCTTGTCACTAATTAGAATACTGGACTCTCGAACTCTTCTAAAATCATTATAAAGCGAAGTATCCTTGTCACTAATCAGAGTACTGGACACACGGACTCTTTTGGAACCGTGATCTATCAAAGTAGCCTTTTTTACTGCTTACACAACACTACGAACACGCAGCGTTAATATGTATACCCAATCACACTCCTAGTGATCCAGGAAACACTGTCGCAACTTGCCTACTTAGACCTAAGTCATTAAACCATAATATTGAAATAATCATATTTCTTTAGAAAAAATTAAAAATTGAGAATCCTGAATCTCTGAAACAAAGAAATTTTATTGCAACGATACTTTTTATATAAGAACCTTGGTCACGCTGAGGATACCCCGGCTAGGAAAAACCTCGTTACAATGTGGAGAGAGCCATCAATGTGGGATTATGGGCACAATATTCTAGTTTGTGAGTGCTCGGGTGTGAACTCAACTTCACCCACCACAACACTTTTCTTTTTTCTTTTCTTCTTCTATCTAAATATTTCTAAGCTCACGCTGTGCCTAGGCATAATAAGGGTGCAAATCCCTTTAAGCGCGCGGTAATTATAAAAAAAAGAACATTGCCAAATGATACATGGTGTATTTAGTTTTACTTTACTCGTATATTATTTATCTTAATATTCCACTGAGACCCAAAAAAAAAAAAAAAACAAAACAAAATCGCATAAAGTATTATTTCTACAGCATAAAGTGGATATAATTAGATATGGACTCCCTTTTTTTTCTTCCTTAATATCTGCAAATCTTCTCTTCTTATTTTTATGTAACGTTACCAGAAGTCAAAAGAGTCAAAGGATATTTTCATGATTTATTAAAGATTCCTTGCGGTTAGTCTTAATCCATTTACATTTTTCGTTACTGTTGCATTAGTTTTTCTTTTTCTTTACTATTTTACTCAGACAATCCGATTACTACGCTGCACTAGAGTATTGAATATCTAGCATAGTAAATAGAAACGTTTGCTTTTCATTCCTGCAATAGATTTTATTAATACTTAATGCTATGAAATTGCATTGTTCTCTTGCTAGAGAAGTTCTTTCATGATTTGTAGTCGTGATTTTTTCTACGTCTTGTGAAGTTTTTTTTATTTAAAAAGAAGTCGGATGAAGTCTTTATTAATAATTTAGTTATGTTTATTGGTTTGTTTGCCAGCATATGAACGCATTTGTAAATGCACAAATAGAGTTCAACTCCGATTTGTTTACTTTGGTTTATATTTGCGCGAATAGGTGCGAGCCGTTCAGATCGCTCTTTGAATGACTATACATTCGTTTTGATATGAAAACAAATGTCCATAAAAAGTAAATTTTTTTGTATAAATTCTCTAATCGGAGATACGGTTATGTTAGGTTAGGTTAAGGTTGCTGTCAGTGGAACCGACACAATTAGACCAGTAATGGTCCATTGTGATACCACACGGATCAGGAAAAATTCCTTCCACCTACTCGATGAACCAATTAGAGCATCGTATGAAGCGTATGAGACTACCAATGTCAATGTTGATGAGATCATTAGTGACGTTGCTCCCATATATGGAGTTTACGCCTTTGGGAGAGTGCTGGACAAGTACAGAGAAGATGGACGATGGTCTCCTCCTCCTCGTCATCCATGCAGCTTCTGCAGAAGTCATTCGAGATGACTCCCAGTCTTGCTGCATGCCTGCCTATGAGACAGTGTCCAGTGATGACACCTACAATAGCACCGATGAGCGATTTTTCTCGAGAGATCAAACACTTGGAGCGTTTCGGATCCAGATTGGACCATATCTGCTTTGTCGCTAAGCAAGTTGTACCGTTTGACCACCTACAGTTAGTTTTTACGTTAGAATCCCGCTTTAACAAGAATTTGCATGTAGCGATTAGGATGCCTATGATAACATATTCAGGTAAGAAGGGTAGTGTAGAACCTTGCTTGGCGAGTTCGTCAGCCAGAATGTCTCCGTGCCCGGCACCCAACACAGGTGGCTATTGAACTACTCTGCCATCTCCACCAACTCTATCATCAGTTTTTGACCCGTCGGTGTAAAAATGAATGTGCTCATCTTCCAGGTAGGCGTCTTCGTCCCAGAATTATCTGGAGTGAAAGGTGACCTGGAAGTTTTTGTTGAAATGGGGTGGCGGAATGGTGTATAGTCTATGTTGTTTGGGATTCTGACTAAAATCAGGATAGAGGAGTGACCGATTTCATTTCTAGTCCACTAGGAGATAGCTTTAAGTCGAATAGCCGAGCTAGCAGCTACTTGCTTGCTGTAAATGTCGAGAGGTGTAAGGTCGAACAGGATGTCCAATGCGGCGGAGGGGGTTGTACGAAGTGCTCCGCTTATATGCATAGACTAGCTTTTTTTATAATTTGCGCACGCTAAAAGGGATTCGCACCCTTATAATGATCGGCTATATGCGGCAAAACACGTATGTGAAATGCTATGCCAAGCTCTGCCTGGCTTTTAAACACAAGGGTTATATGGGGTTGAAGATCCCAACGGCTACCAATAGCTTTTTTGCATGAGAAGAGTGTCATTGTGGCTATACGAACTCGTTCTTGGATGTTAGGTTTCCAGCTCAGCTTCCTGTCCAAAATAAGACCCAAGTATTTGTCGCCATCAGAGAATGTTAAGCTTATGCCTTTTATAGAAGGAGGGTTAATAAGTGGAACTTTATATTTCCTGGTGAATAGGACAAGCTCAGTTTTGTGAGGATTTACCACAGCCTAAACCACAGCAATCTGCACAGCACGTTAGCTTGTTGAGAGCATTTAGCAGGAGTTCCTATAAGGTAATCGGGTATTTTCCTGAGACGGCAATAGCAACGTCATCCGCATAAGTAGATATCGCTCAGTCTTTCCAGTGTCTTCAACAGGAATGATGAAAGACTGATTGGTATGAAAACCACGTTTACTTCTCTCCATAAAACTGGAATATGGACCGTTCCTTGTACGACGATCTAGATGAAGTGCGATGTCACGAACCTCCATCAGATGTGACTACAAGCTTACTGGCAGTGGAAGGGCCATGAGGTACCACAATCCTGCCGCTGCAAGTAGAAGGCATACCTGTCAAAGACGACCTGCGCTTGTCGGCAATAGTTAAACCGCTACCCACCGTTGCAGGAGCATTACCGGTAGACGGTCTAGATGGAGCTCGTTGTCGCGAAAATCTACCAGATGCGCCTACAGATTACTGGCAGCGGAAGAACCATGAGGTGCCACAATCCTACCGCTGCCAGTAGAAAGCCTATCTGTCAAGGTTGACATCCGCTTGTCGGCAGTATTCAAACCACTACCCACCGTTGCAGGAGCATTACGGGTATACGATCTAGATTGATTGCGTTGTCGCGAACATCCACCATATGCGCCTACTAGATTACCGGCAGCGGAAGGGTCATGAGATGCCACAATCCTTCCGCTGCTAGTAGAAGGCCTAACTTTCAAGGCCGACCCGCGCCCGTCGGCAGTAGTCAAACCACCACCCACCGTTGCAGGAGCATTACCTGTAGACTGCAAAGGCGCCGTACTACTAACTAGGAAAAGAAAAATTATTACTGTCTGTCATTTGGATTCCCACGAGTGGCGGAGAAAGGGTTGTCCATCTGTTCAGAGATTGAAGAAAATCGGGTACTTTTTTTTATAAAATTCGTATGGGTACATGGTGGTCACGTCTGCGAGCAGAAGATCCAACATTGGTCTTTCATTTAAAATAGTGGAGCGCGAATTTGAAGTTGTGCAGTCCTTTAACTATCGGGTCAACTCTAGCAGCTGATAACAGCATGGAACCTGAAATACGTGCATGGTAGCTTAAAGCCAACAAAGCCTACTATAGTCTTTCAAGACTCTTCAAATCCAGGAATTTAACTATAACATCCAAGCTGCTGGTGTATAAGATAATTGGTATACATGTAATCACATATGGATCCGAGACTTTGGTGCTAAGCAAAAACCATTCTGATATCTTAGCCGCATTCGAGAGAAAAGCCTTATACGGAGAATTGTTGGCCCCGTATGTGATGAAGGACGATTCCGAAGACTCATCGAAATGATGAGATCTACGAGCGTTACCGCGATGTCGATATCGTGAAGAAAATTAAGCTCGGTAAGCTCCGGTGGGCAGGACACCTAGTTCGCATTAGCGAAGAGAATCCTTCTCGGAAAGTCCTTTGTGGTAGCATTTATGGAACACGACAGTAAGGCCGGCCTAGCATACGCTGTAAGGATGGCGTAGACCAGGACTCCCAGAGTTTAGGGATGGCTAACTTGATGACATCGGCTCGAAATCGAGACCAGTGGTGAGATTTTTTCCTGGAGGCCAGGACTGGACAAAATAGCAACATTCACAATAATACCTATAACACACTGCTCTTTCTAATTGAATGTAGTACAAATCCAAACTAAAACTTACTAACTGTCACACAGTGCGGCCTATTTTTACCCAAATCTGTTCCATTTGAACTATCTAGCAAGTACCAAAACATACATAAGTTACAGATAGCGCTGTAAAGTGTACTAAATCTATATTCGTAACAATATATTCATTGGCCTTACTTTTATTAAAATTAAATTGAAATGACATACAATTTTTATGGCGTAGTTGATAATCGACTTTCGCGAGTATTATTTAAAAGAAAATCAAATTACAACAAATGGTTATAATATACATGGATAAGCATATGTCCCTTTTTAAATTCTCTATATTAACTTCGCGAGCACGTGGCTGGCTGGTTGGCTGGCTGGCTGGCTGGCTGGTCAGATTTTCTGATCAATTTATAGCCCACTTCCCATGGCCCGATTTTATTAAAATTTTGCAAACATGTATATTTCCGGTGACAATACTTTCTATTAAAATTTGGCCCCTCGGACCTCGGGTTCGGGGGGCTCCCATACAAATATTTTACATAATTTACTCGATTTTCTTTAAATTTTGTACACATGTGTGTCTTCGATGGAAAACACTTTTTGTAAAAATTTGGAGCGATCGGCCCCTTGGGGACCCCAATATACAATTTTTAAATATCGCTATATCGCATCAGATCACGGCAAAGTCTGAGCTCTGTGCACGCAGTTTGTGTGTGTGTGTGTGTATCCCCGATTAGAGAATTTACAAGAAAAATTTTAATTTTTATGGGTTGTTTTTTTAAATTCGAAGTTAAGTGTTCGTGTCTGGCTGGTTGGCAGACCAAATCTTGTGATCAATTTTTACACCCTTCCTTACGCACGATTTTTTTCAAACTTTGCACACATGTGTATCTCCGAGGACAACACTTTCATTTAAAATTGTGAGGTCACTCGGGCCTCGGTGTCGGTTGGCTCTCATACAAATATTTTACAAAATTTACCTGATTTTCTTCAAATTTTACACGCATGTGTATCTCGGGGGGCGTCTTTAACCCGATGGACTACATTTTTCGTAAAAATTTTGATGTGACCCCAGGGCCGAGGGGCTTCCATACAATTTATGAAAACATAAGATTCGGACAAAATATTTTTATGAGAGCAGCATTACCAAAATTTCCGACCCCTTCCATCACATGATGACATGATATTTCTTAGTATACAACACAGAAGTGCCAATAAGCGAGCTAAAATTAAGAATCAATAGTTGTCTTCTTATATGTTTACTTGTTGACTTCGTAAAGAATATCCGCAGTGCTTATACACAAGTATTAATCTCTTGAAGTAATTATTTTGTACTTATATGTTTTATCGGAATAAAAAAAACGTTTAACAAAACCAATTAATATTGACGAATGAATATATTATTGTCAACATCGTGTAAATTTGCCCTGTGGTGAAACAAGTGTGATTCTTTAAGCGTTAATTCGAGAAATTATTTTTATCGTTTATCTATTAGCTCAAGATTGGTAAGAACAGTCGGAAAATTTTGATATACACAGCCCATCTATATTTTGCAGGCGACGCAAGAAAAGTACGAGTAGAAGTGAGCTGCTATTCACAAATAATCAATTCTAATGTACAATTAATACAGTTCGTTGATTGTGTGTAGTAGAAATTACGATATACCTATTTGGCGGTTCTTTTACATATATTCCTTAAAACTTAGGTATATATTCATAAATAATAAGAGACATTTTAAGGCAAGGGATAATGATATCATATTTATTTTTGAAGTACGAGTATATTCATCGGATGCCATTATCTAATCTTCTGGGCCAGACCCGATTATTTTGGTTGGTTTTTCTTGTGCAATCCTTAATAGATTGAGATGGTTTCTTCGCAAATATACCAGTTGGATAATTTTGAATAATTCCCCCATTGAATTCAATTGCTATCGATTTTTAAATGCATGAATACAATACGCTTTGGTGTGTGTGTGTGTGTGTACACATGCTAGAGAATTTTTTTTGCATGCGGGTAGTGATCGATATGCAAACAAATTTCGAGAATGAATGGATCCTTCCAACTGTATATTTGAGATAATAAATTTGTACGTTCTGTGTCTTAGTTTAGTTTTCGGATAAGACTATTGGTATTGTTTGCGCACGATTACTGCAAGCGGCTTAATACCCAAACACACACTGTATATGGCTTTTACAATTATATTCAGGCAGTTCGTCTTTGTAAAGGGACATATTTTTTGCAATCGACAAGTTTGGATCATTCAAGGAATGTACATATTTAGCTTATTGTTTACTTGCTATAAAAAAATTAATGTCGCATGTCTGTGAAACGTTTCAAAATGATAGGCCAACGAGAATTCTATTTTGAAATGTAAAGTTTGCTTATATTTGTATTTGTATGTATGTTCTGGTTTGTTGTATTGTAAAAGTACCAGATTTATTTTGCGTGACAAAAGAACTCTTGTATATTTATTCTTCGGTATTTATTTAAAATGGAAACTTAAGTTAGAGGTAGTCAACAATTCTTGGTATTGTAGTTTGCGATTATTAAAAATTTGCTGGTTCATTGCATATGTCGTGATTTAATAAAATAAATAATTGTCCTTTTTCTTTTTTGCGTGGATCATTAGGTGAAGGTTTCTTTTTAAGTTCTAGTAACATTTATAATTATTGGCGTTAATAATTTTAATTATTTACTAGTATTTATTAAGATACAATGAGGCATAATGATAGAAAACAGTCCATCGAACAATAAAAAAACAGGTAATTGAGTGTTGTTGTAGGGTGTAATGTAGTAGCATTGTAAACCATGCGGATCTATGCGCTTCCCTCCGACTTGTGCATAAGGGATGGTGTATGCCCGTGCCTACAGCACCCTCTGCATACCAACGGCTAAGAACCTAATACTGGATTCAGATAACGCCGCACAGAGTCCGAGATTTTGAGGGTTCCCACAGGCTCTCATATCTGATGGATCGTTGCTCCGAATTCGTTGAGAAGATGCCCATAAAAAACTGATATCATTAACCAAAAAATATCCTGTTTTTTGACTGTTTAATAAACATTTTACTGTTGCACAATGGGCAAATCTTTACATTGTAATGTTTTCAATAAATATCATTCATGTGTCACTCGTACATGACAAAAATAAACCGTTAGCTGAACCATACGAATTAAAATTGCTATTGAATTCGGTGGGCTCTAATCTGATGAGATTAAATCTGATGATTTTACTTTTTGTAAAATTTTTGGAGTGATGGAACCCGGGGATCCATACAAATATTTTAAAACATTTTTCCGATTTTCTTAATATTATTTCACATACGTAGCTCCGATGGAAAACGCTGTTCGTAAAATATTTAAATGATCGGGCCCCGAAGTCGGGGCCCCATACAAATTTTTTAAAAAATTTACCCGGTTATATTTAAATGTTATATCTCCGATGGGCAACACTTTTTGTAATAATTTTTGAATAATCATGCGGGTTTGAGGGCTCTCATTTTAAAAAAATTTACCCGATTTTCTTTAAATTTTATGCACATGTATAACTACATTTTAGTAAAATTTTGGAAGTGTCGGGTCGCGAGATCGGGGGGCTCTTAAACAAATTTTTTGAAAATGTTACCCGATTTTCTTCAAATTTTATACACACGTGTTTATTCCGATGGGCCACACTTTTTGTAAAAATTTGTAAGAGCCAAGGGATTCCCATATAATTTTTTGAAAATCAACCCGATGTTATTAAAATTTTAAATGCATGTGTATCTCCGATGGATAACCTTTTTGTGAAAATTTGGTAGTGATCGGGCTGCAGGGCCGAGGGGCTCCCATTTACATTGTTTTTTACATTTTTCTTGAAATTTTGTACATAAGTGTATCTTCGATGACAAATTTTTCTGTAAAAATTTGGAAGTGATCGGGTCCCAGGGCTTAGGTTTTTTTATTTTTAAAAAAACAACCCATAAAAATTAAAATTTGTCATGTAAATTCTCTAATAGGAGATTGGTATGTGTTAAAATTTGAAGAAAATCGGGCTAATTTTTAAAAAATTTACATGTACACCACACGGGTCTCAGGGCCCTATCACTCCAACAAATTTACAAAAAGTTATGTCCATCAGTGATACACATGCGTTAAAAAATTGAAGAAAATCGAGCTAATTTTTAAAAAATTTATATGGGCACCCCTTATGCCTCAGGGCCCGATCACCTAAAAACTTTACAAAAAATGTTGTCCATTGGAGATACAGGGGTGTATAAAATTTGAAGAAGATCGGGTTAATTTTTTTGAAAAATTTTTATGGGGCCCCACTGACCCGGCCACCAAAATTTTTGCAAAGAGGGTTGTCCATCGGAGATACACACGTATATAAAATTAAAAAAAAATCGGGCTAATTTTTTAAAAAAAAATTTGGGGCTCAATGACCCTGGGGCCCGGGGTCTCCAAAAATTTTACAAAAAGTGTTGTATATCAGAGATACATGCGTATATAAAATTTTAAGAAAATCGGGTTATTTTTAAAAAATGTTTATGGGGTCCCACGAACGCGTGGCCCGGGGTCTCCAAATTTTTTACAAAAAGGGTTGTCTATCAGAGCTACATGCGTATATAAATTTTGAAGAAAATCGGGTTATTTTTTTTAAAAAATTCGGGTTATTTTTTAAAAATGTTTATGTGGTCCCACGAACGCGTGGCCCAGGGTCTCCGAAATTTTTACAAAAAGTCTTGTCTATCAGAGATACACATGTGTATAAAATTTGAAGAAAATCGAGTAAAATTTTATAAAATATTTGTATGGGATCCCCCCGACCCCGGGGCCTGAGGGTCTTCAAATTTTAATAGAAAGTGTTGTCTCCGGAAATACATATGTGTGCAAAATTTCAATAAAATCGGGCTTTTGGAAGTGGGTTAAAAATTGATCGCAAGATTCCACGACAGACGACCGACGACCGACCCACGGGCAAGTGAAGTTAATATAGAGAATTTAAAGAGTAGCCCAATTTTAATCAAACTTTGCACAGTGTGTTTTCCCGATTAGAGAATTTACATGAACAATTTTTTTTTAAAGGGTTTTCTTTACTCTTGTGGGCCCAAAGGCAAAGTTGTAATTTCTTTACGGAAAAAATAAATCGATAATTTTTAAAATAATTTTTTTTATAAATATCTAAAAAAATATCAAATGTGTAGTCTCATTTTGATTTTGGAAGCACAGTTTGGGTTTTAATTTTTAAAAAATTCATTGGAAACTTCAACTTTAAATCAAAGATCCAGATTATTTCTTCACATTTGTTTCTAAAATAAAACATTTTTTGAAAACTCACATTCTTTAAAGACAAATAATAATAAAAATAATACAAAAAATATCTATGTACCTATACGATTTTAAAAGAAATGTGGAATAAAACTAAATAAAGTAATATAAAAAGGCTTTTATCCTCCCTCACATATCACATACTTCAATAGGAGTCGATCGGACGTATCCATCGAATGTAAGCAGCACACATTCACATACACGCCAAGGATGATGCCATGTCAGTTTTAAGAATAATATCCGCTATTCTGCTGACTCTTAATTCCATTATAAGCCCCATAAAATGTGAATGTGCTCGAAGGAAATATTAGGACATATAATACTCAAATATGTTATAAGCTTATATGTATAAGTGAAAACTTTTTAGAGGAAATGTAATCCAATATAAGGGGGAATAAAAGACAATCTATAAGAACTCAATTTTCTCTTTATTGTGCGGGCTTCAACCAATACAAACACGTGCGCCGCTGTGCTACGTTGGAATGACTATAGTAGCATCACTATCTTTAAGCGACGTGTACTGTCCCAACGTACTGGAAGTTTTCTTATTTCTTCTTAAGCGCACATACTTGAACAAATAATGGAAACACGAAGTAAAAAGTGTTTGGCTAAAATGAAATTATTCCCAGCAAAATTGGCAACCCTCCGCCTGCGCGTATCCAGTGAATATAATACCGCATAATACCTTATTGCTTTGGTTACACCTGGTAACCGCAAGTCACAAACACAGAACATTTTTGTGTACCACCACTCTTATGTCATTCATTTGGAAAAGTGCGGAATTTCCTTTTATCTAATACTGGATATTTTGACAGCCGAAACTTTCACGGGCTCTTGTGAGTAAAATGGAACATAAACGGACATATAATAGAAAGGGTATAAAGTTGAATGAAAGAAATGAAACTAAAGTTGCTAGCATAGCCGAATTTTTCTTAATTTGCAATTATTTGGGATGGCGAGTTCTCTCATGACTTCATAAAGTTCTACTTTGGCTTTAAAGTCTAAAAAAAGATGGTGTAGTGAGTTTTGAAACTCTAGACATTTTTCCACCACCTGCCTAAGTTCTGATCAGTTGTTAATTTGCCTGAAATGAAGCCACAATGGTATTGACCAATGATGACTTACTATGGAATCAACATTGGTTGGGTTCGGTCACCACCGAAACATACGAACCAAACGAATAATCCACCCCCTAGAGGTGTCCTATTTGTCTCAGCGACCCTGGATATTGAAAGACCCCACTATCCAACAACATCCGATCATCCAGCACTTTTCATCACGGCTATCCCCGAAACTATGGGCTCGACACTAATATTGGAACCCCCTACAACCTATGTCTGATTCCAAATTGTAAGTAATATGTGTACCAAGTTTGGTTAAAATTGGTCAAGGCCGTTCCAGGGTTACTTGGGCATAAGCAGACATACGAAAATGCAAACACATAAATTCTCTATTTTGTATATTAAGATTAATTACATGATTACATCACAGCAGTTTCGTTTTTTCTACAAGGTATTGTGTATGTAACTTGTACATGTGTGTTCCTTCATGTTTACTTTACCTGAGTTTAATCGATAACACAAGGGTATCTAACGAGGAATAACATAATAATGATATAATGCCTTATTTCTTAATTCACTAATACAACTTTATGACAATAATAATAATATGACTGCGTCAGACAGACAACAATTCTCTGATAAAAATTCCTATTTCATTTAAATTAATTCATCTAATTTAGGTGGTTTAGATTCCTGAGCAATAATATTATTTACTCACACATGCAGTCTCTATGCGCAATTTCCCAACTGCATTTTCCATTATGCTATGTGTACAATGAGAAAAACTTTTAAAATATATATGTAAATGGAGTTAAAGTATACTTCATTTTCTTTCGTGTGGAACACATGTTAGCTAATATAATTCGTCTAACTAACTAAAAAGTTAGGAAAAACTTTGAAGTTGAAGAGTCAGTAGTCAATGCTCGTTGTCACAAACTGGCCTAAAAGCCAGCAATCAACAACTACCTAAAGACGTCGGCTCTCATTAGACTAATAGTTAAGTTCATCCGTTGGGATTGGCAGTATATATATATAAATATAATATGCATACATCAGTGCAAGTTTACTAAATTAATATGGGAACCTTTTGTTAAGTGATTTTACTAGCGCTTAATGATGCGGTGCCTCGCAGATAAATGCTGTCTGTGCTATTTCTGTTTAAATTTTTGCTTGCCACGCACCGGTCTCCACGAATTGCATCGGCGTTTAAATAAATTGTATCATCAAATATAAGGTGGAATGCAGCATACGGTTAAGCATTAGGTGCTGCAATTGTATGGCAACTTAACGGGAAAATTTACTTTAGCTTCCAACTGTATAAATAATTAGAACGAAATTATATAACGTAATAATAAATACATATATAATAATTAAAGTAAAGTAATAGGTTCGAAAATGAGTTAAGTTAGTTTAGTTTTATTTTTAAATGACTTTTATTTCGTTTGAAATAGTTCACAAAGAGACAAATATAAAAATAATTTTTTGAATAAAAATAACTTTTTAATATACACACCATGTTTTTAAAACCAAACTAAAGAGTATAAAATATTTATGCATCAATTATCTATTGTGTGCACCGTGTTTTCTCATTTTAAATCATATTTTATACTTTTTAGTTCGTGAACAAAACGATGTGAATTGAACGGTCAAAAAGGTAGTTACTAGTCCAAATAAGCAGGGTCTTATCCATTCCATAGGTATTAATTTTCGACCAAAACCGGTTAAGAGCTTGATGCCAGACTCTATCAAATGCCTTGGAAATATCGAGTGCAACAACTTTACTTTCACCAAATTTGTGAATAGACTGGTTCCACTTTTCGGTGAGATATGCCATCAGATCACCTTTAAAACGTTGACTTCGAAAACCCTACTTATGGTCGCTAAGGATTTCACGTGATTCAAGGTATTGCATAAGATTACGATTGATCAGCGTTCCTATGACTTTTGAAAGTATGGATGTTAGTGCTTATTTTATCTGCTGAGCATATTTCTCTTACAATTTATTAACTTCTTTTTATAGTAGAATGGTAAATTGGCTTCTAATATACGCACAACATATCTGATGTGATGTTTAGCGATTGACAATATAATCAGAGTGTAATTCCAAGGTTTCTAAAAACATGGCATCGCAGTTGCAGTCGCACGAAATAATTTTTGTCCTGACTTATGGGAAACAAATTAATCCACAATGCAGCGTCTCCAGTACGAAGAAACCGCTCGCTTAGCATCCGATAGCTTCAACTCCAAGTGCGTATTCATATTTAAATTGCTTGCTTGATATCTGAACTCCTAGATTTTTGTATTTGTATACATTTTCAATAACATCTCTCTGAACACCATCATCATTATACGAGTATTTCCATAAATCCTACCGCAAAGGACTTTCCGAGCAGGATCCTCTTCGCTCATGAGAGCTAGGTGTCCTGCCCAGCGGAGCCTACCGAGCTTAATTCTCTTCAGGATGTCTACATCACGGTAACGCTCGTAGATCTCATCATTATAGAGTCTCCGGAATCGTCTCTCCTCACATACGGGGCAAAAAATTATCCGTAAGACTTTTCTCTAGAACATCGAAAAGTCAGACTGCTTTTTGCTAAGCACCCAAGTCCCAGATCCATATGTAAGTAGTAAGTACTGGTATGACAATTATCGTATACACCAGCAGCTTGGATGTTATGGTCAAATTCCTGGATTTGACGAGTATTGAAAGACTATAGTAGGCTTTGTTGGCTTTAGGCAACTGTACGCGTATTTCTAGTTCCATGCTGTTATTGGCTGCTACAGTTGACCCGATATAGTTAAAGGATTGCACTACTTCAAATTCGCGCTCCACTATTTGTAATGAGGGACCAATGTTGGATCCTTTGCTCGCAGACGTGTCCACCATATACTTTGTTTTACTCTCATTTATTTGCAGCCTTAGATTTCATGCCTCCCGCTTGATCCGGATCAAAGCTTTTCTTCCATGGCGGGCGGAAAAAAGTTTTCCAAAATTAGTTTAACAAAAGCGTATTTGCAATTAGAAGTTGCAGAAGCTGATCGCAAAACATTGACTTTAAATACGCGTAAAGGGTTATATTCACCTCAGCGGTTGATGTATGTTATAGCTTCAGCTCCCGCAATATGGCAACGGGAAATAGAAAAAAATTTGACGAGTTCTCGGAATCACAATATTTTTAGAAGACATAAATGGATAACAGGACCTAATGACGAAACCCATTTAGAAAGACTGAACGAAGTACTTATAAGATAAATAAATGAATAAATAAGGACAAATGTAAGTTTTTCGCAGATAGTATAGAATATTTCGGGTATGTTGGAGATGAATTAGAAAAATGGAAATGAATAAAATAGATGCGATAACTTATATGCCTGAGCCAAGTAACAAAGACGAAGTGCGCGCGTGTGTAGGACTGATAAATTATTATGGAAATTTTTTGATAATTTAAGCACGGTTGTGTATCCAATTAAGAATTTGTTAAAAATGATGCAAAGATGCTTTTTCAAAAATTAATATAGAAATGCAATCCGATAAATGTTTAACGCATTACCATCCACAAATGCCTCTGATACTTGCAACTGATGCATCACAGTATGGAGTGGGTGCGGTGTTAAGTCACAGATTTAAAAATGTAACGGGCAAACCAATACAATACGCCTCTCAATCAATTAACAAAACACAACTACCGTACCCACACATAGATTAAGAGGCCTATTAAATTATTTTTGGAATTTGTAGATTCTTCCAATACCATTACGGTAGAAAATTTACGTTAATAACAGATAATAAACCGGTGTATCGAATTTTGTCGCCTAAAATAGATGTACCGACTTTGTCAACAATGCGTATGCAACACTACGCATTTTTTTTTTCAAAGATTTGACTATAACATTTGTTTTCTAAATACTTAAGATTATGCCAATGCGGATGCTTTTTCAGGACTATTGACTAATGACAGGTTCAAAGAAATTGAAGAACCTGATTTATTAGAAATAAATCAAATGGAAACTTTGGATTTAACATTTAAAGAACTGGGTTTAGCTACAATGACGGTTAACAATTTAAAACACCTGATAGATGGAATCAAAAACGGTTTACGCTACAAGATAATTGTCTATTACGGGGCATAAGAGTTCAATACCTTCAATACTACGAAAACGTGTTTTAAATGAGTTACATTCGGCTAATTTCGGTATGACAAGAATAAAATCGTTAGCTAGGACATACCGTTGGTGGACAAACATTGATCGGGACATAGAGGAGGCAGTACAAAATTGTACAGACTGCCAACTACATAAAAAAAATCCAATAAAAGTTCTCGTACCATTACATTCATGGGAGGCACAAAAAGCTCCTTTCCAACGCGTACACGTTGACTTTGCGGGACCTTTTTTAAATGAATACGTTTTAATTTATATTGATGCTTAATCGAAATGGCCCGAAGTTCATATTTTGTCAAATATTACGAGTACGACTACAATGAATTACCATTAGGCTTATTACAACGATCGTTTAAAATTATAGCACTGCACGATTACGAATGGAGATCTGTCCCATAGAGCGTTCAACACTCAGAGGTACCGGCGGAAGCAATGCACAATCTGGAAGCCTGGAGCTTGCTGCAAAATATGTAGCAAACAGATTAGAGATTAGATTAGATTAGATTGTCATTAGAGTTGACAGCTGGAATTTCATTAAAAATTTGATTTTTTGAGGCATGTGATCCGAAAAAAGCGAATCACGAATATCTCCAAGCAGTTGTTCCCAAGTTCCAGAAATGAGGCAGTAGTCAATTACGGAAGAAGCTAATCCGCCGACAAAAGTAAGCTCTCCGGCAAATTATCTTTACAGCTTACATTTAAAATACTACAGTAGAATATATCCACCAACTCGAGTATATTTATATCCTTCTTGTCGCAAATATCATCTTTTGACGATTAATGTGCAGGATTGTGACAGCATTACTCCCGCTTACAAAGTTGTTCTGGAACAGGCCTACCCGTCTGTTGAAATCCCCTATGAGCATTACATTTGCTGATTCTAGGTGGTTTAATATTTACGTTAGCCTATCGTAGTCATGTTGTGCTAGTGACTACTATTAAGATAAATAGGAAGTATACAGAAAGTGTTGCTGTTATGTTTGCATCCATCGCATATTGTTCTTCCATTCTCCTAAAATTGACAACCTCACTATTGAGATCATTCCCATAGCCAAGGAGTTCACCTCCACTCCTCTCCCAAATTTTGGTTATTTTTTTTCTGGTTCCCACTTTAATTAATTATTCAAAAACGTTTTCTTAAACATATTCTCTTCATTTTCTAACATATTTGTTTCAAAGTGTAAAAATATATCTTTATATTTATAAAATATCTTAATATACATAAAAAACAACCCATAAAATTTTTCATGTTGATTCTCTAATAACCAAAAGTATACTTAATTCCACTATAAATACTGAAATATAAAAACACACACGAAGCACTGCAACATAACAACAACAACAACCACAATCATAAATCAAGCAGCGCTACCCACAGCGCACAGCGCACAATGCACCCAGAACACAGAACACAGTCATTATGGTATGAAATGTATGATTAGTATGAAATGATCTGATGCCGGGAAATTTTTTTTTATGGGAGACCCACAAACCCGCGGCTCGATCACTTTCATAGATAGATATTACTGTCACCGGAAATATACATGTGTGCAAAATTTTGATAAAATCGGGCTTTGGAAAGTGGGTTAAAAAATGATAACAAGATCTGACCAGCCAGCCAGCCAGCAAGCCAAGCAATTTAAAAATTTGTATTTTTGTAGCATAGAATTAAGTATGTTTTCTGGCGAAATAGTGTGCCCTATTTGCTCTGATACATCCTTAGTCCTGCAAAACGCGGCAATGGAAAAAAACATAATATAAAAGGATGGACGAGACAATATTACCCAAGAGCTTTCTTCTTGTTTGCCTTGCTCCTCCAGTGTTAGGCATAATTCGAGACAGTGCTGAACATACAGTCTCTGCTTTATTGCTGGCAGCCTTTATATGCTCTTTGAAAGGGAGTTTCGCATCAATTGCCATTCCCAGGTATCTAATTGCTGGCTTAGATATAATTGAACAATTGCCAAATATAAAGGTTATTGTCTCCCTTATTTTCCTACTGGATATCAGTAGAGCTTCAGTTTTATGTTCTGCTAACTGTAATCCAATTGACGTCTGCCAATCCCGGATAGTCCTAATTGTTGCATTACATATTGCGGTTATCTCCTCCTTGTATTTTGCCACAATAAAGGCGGCGATGTCATCTGCAAAACCGACAATATCTGCCTCTTCATCGTACATTATATTCCATAATAATGGGCCTAGCACAGACCCGTGGGAACTCCTCCGGTAGCCTTATATTCCTTCATGCCATTGTCGGTGTTGTATAGCAGAATTCTGTTACTGAAGTAATCTGCCACCAACCTCAAAATGTACGACGGGACCTCTCTCCGACGTAGTTCATTGAACATACAACTCCATTTGGCTGAATGGAAAGCATTCTTGATATCGAGGGTGACTATGGTGCAATACTTTTTTGTGCCTCCCTTCCACCTTTTCCCATCTATCGCTTTTTGTGCCAAATTTTTAACAAAATCAATGGCGTCAACTGTTGAGCGTGCTTTGCGGCTTCCTGTAGCCTACCGCCGATAATTATTTCTAAGATTTTGCCCGTTGTGTCGAGCATACATATAGGACGGTATGAGGATGGTTCGTCTGATGGTTTTTTCCCTTTAGGGAGTAGGACAAGTCTCTGTTTTTTCCACTCCGCTGGGAACACTCCTTCTTTTATGCATGAGTCAAGCATGTTTGCAAACATATTTGGATAGTTCCTACTCGCGGATTTTAATGCCAAGTTAGGGATATTATCTGGTCCTGGGGTCTTGTTATTGCCTACCTTTCTGGCTGCCTCGAGAACTTCATCGGCATCACGGGCGCAATTTCTTCATCGGGATCATATATCTCTACATTAAAGTCGTGTTCTATTTGCTGAGGAAACAATACGTTTACAATACTATTCATCATTATTGGGCACGAGGGGGATGTAAAGGAGTTACCCTTAAATTTCGCCATTACTGTTCTGTACGGTCTACCCCAGGTGTCTTGTTCAATTTGTTGACACAGTTCCCTGAGGCATATGCGTTTACTTGCATTTATAGCCGTTCTAAGCTGTGATCGTACATTACAATAGTGCTGGCGCAGATCATCAATGTCAGTACGCCTTTCTCTTTGGTATTGCCGTCTGGCCCGTAGGCACTTCCGACGCAGTTCCGCTATTTCTTTATTCCACCAGTAGGTAGATTTGCGTTGACCGATTAATACTTTCCTCGGCATTGCTGCATCACAAGCTCTTCATAGCGAGGTCATGACTTTAGACACCTTTTCCGTCGCTGTCCCTGAGATTATCCTCCAACACGAAAAGGAACAATTTTTCATCAAATGATTTCGCTTTCCAACCCACCGCTTTCTTTCTAAGTTTCTGATTTGGTCCTACTCCATCTATTTCACATAGTATGGCTTGGTGGTCACTATGTGTGTATGATTCGCTGACTTCCCAAGTGACTTCCTTGCTTAAGAGGCAGTTACTAATAAACGTTATATCGATTATTGAGCTGGCGGACCCCCTACTGAAAGTGGGTGTATTTCCATTGTTCAACAATGTAATCTGCAACGTAGCAAGTGCTTCCAAAAGTGCCTCCCCGCGACCATCTGTTTTCCGGCTGCCCCATTCCACAGACCATGCATTAAAATCGCCCACTATCACTACGGGACTCCGTCCGCGAGCATCATCAACTAGACGTTCCATAAAAGCTGTAAACTCTTCTAATGATGCACTTGGTTTTGCATTACAGCTATATATATGAATGCCATCGACTTTCACTCTAATAAAACCTGATTCAAAATTCATTTCTCTCTCTAGGAAACAACGCTTACCACAGACCCATATTGCAGCGCTACCAGATCCTGTGCAGCTTCACAATGATTAAGATTTGGTTGTATAGTAATCATTTATTCCGCGCTAGCTGTACTGCCTTTTGATATGCAGTGCACTTGAAGCTGCCATCTTGAATTACCGGTGTTATCCTTCTGATGACAGAGCATGCATTGAGGCTGATTAGTACAGGCCTTAGCTATATGCCCTCCTTTACCGCATTTTAAACATAGCTTGGAGCGGTCTTTGTCGCTTTGACACTTATGCGCATAATGTCCATAATCAAGGCATTTATAGCATTTTAGTGGGACTATTTTCTCTCTAATACTACAGGACACCCATCCAATTCGGACTCTTCCTTCATTGGTCACTTTATTAACCAAATTGCCTGGCACACTCACAATCGCTGTTTGTGTTCCGCGGTAAGCGGCTCTCATTGTTATAATTTTAAACGAGCCCTTGATTTCTCTGATTTCTACTTGCACCTCTTGTGTTAGGATTTTGACATCAGCATCTTGACCAATTAGTCTCTATGTTTGTATGTCTGTATGTCTATATGTCTGTATATCTGTATGTCTGTATTTTTGTATTTTTGTATTTCTGTATGTCTGTATGTAAATTTTGTAAAATATTTGTATGGGAGCCCCCCGACCCCGAGGCCCGAGTGGCCCAAAATTTTAATAGAGTGTTGTCATTGGAGATATGCATGTGTGAAAAATTTCAATGATATAGGACTTTGGGAAGTGGGTTTAAAATTGATCGCAAGATTCCACGACAAACAAACCAACAAACAAACAAACACAATGGCACGCGAAGTTAATATAGAGAATTTAAAAATTATTGCATGCCGTTTCACTAGAGAGAAAAATTAAAGCTTAGAGAAAAGATAAAGGCTACATAAGTGAAGGAGCTAGTAAACTCGTTACCACTTATGCCGCTGGATGCCTAGACTTCAAAGTCCCCTTTAACTCCCCCATTTATTCTAAACCCACGTTATCGTGGGTCACCGTTGTTTATGGATCCAATGGGATTTTAACCCCTTACCATTGACCGCGGAACTGCCTTAGCTGGAAAAAAAAAATCAGATTGACCTGTATAGATTCATAATGCTCATAATCATATGTAAGTAAACAACAATTTTTTTTCGGATGCAGAAGGTGATTTTGTGTAATTTACAACATTTTTGAGTCTTTTGAGTTTTGGAAGCTGAATTTTGATAAGCCTATCGGCTCGATCGATCGTACGACCCGAAACTCGGAACGATACTAGCTTACTATCACTGGCGTTTGGAATCCTTACAGGGATTAATAAAAAAAAGTAAGATTCCTTAAATCTTCGACAAATGTTAATGTTAATAATTTGTCGAAGAAAAAATAAAGAAAAGTAAATTACTAGTAACTAGATACCGACTGTAATCGATCTTGATTAACAGGCTTCTTTCCAATATTAGAAATTCCATATTAGGAATTAAAACAAACGAGTTTTTGTTTACTAAATTTTCTTTATTTAGCAGATCAAGTCAATCCGATATAGAAATACTGGGTCAACTGTAGCAGCCGATAACAGCATGGAACCAGAAATACGCGCACGGTTGCTTAAATCCAGGAACTTAACCATAACATCCGAGTTGCTGATATATAAGACAATGGTCATAACAGTACTTACATATGGATCCGAGACTTGGATGCTTAGCAAAAAGCATTTCGACCTCTCAGCCGCGTTCGAGAGAAAAGTCTTACGGAGAATTGTTCGCCCCGTATGTGAGGAAGGACGATTCCGGAGACTCTATACTGATGAGATCTACGAGCATTACCGCGATGTTGACATCGTGAAGAAAATTAAGCTCGGTAGGCTCCGGTGGGCAGGGCACTCGCATGAGCGAAGAGGATCCAGCTCGGAAAGTCCTCTGCGGTAGGATTTATGAAACATGATAGCGAGCCTACGCTTGGCGTAGTATTGTGTAGACCAGGACGAGTTTAGGGATGCCAAACTGGATGACATCGGCTCGAAATCGGGACTGGCAGAGATACTTTTTGCGGGAGGCCAGGACCGGACCCCGGTTGAAGAGCCAAATATGATAATGATGATGATGATGATATATAGCCAATCCGACACAGGGAAAATGTTCTTGAGGTTCCAGCAGTTTAATATTATTCGTTCCTACCCGTGATAAATATCATAGCAACTTCAGAATTTCCGTTAATACACAAGTCGACCTCGAAAAAAAAAATTATTCGAGAATGTTCCTACTTGGTAACAAATTCAATCCACCAGAGGGAGATTATTTAAGAAAGTTTTCAAAATTTTGTTATAGGCAATCCAGCACATTCATTCCGACCTATGATAAATATTCTAGCACTTCCAGAATTACTGTAAATACACTATTGATACACGCAAAAAATAAAATTATTTGAGAATGTTCCAACTGGAAATATCCTCAAGAAATATCCAATTTGGCGCTACTTACAATTATACGAGAATGTTCCGATTTTGTAGTATTGAACAATCCGGCACAAAATTTTGGTAGTATTTTTGATCTCTCTGAAAAGTTATAGAAAGTTCCACCATGGTAATGTAGAACCGTCCAGCACACGAAAACTTTTATTTCTCGAAATTTAAAAAAATAATTAGGTTTCATCAAACCATCCAACAATCCAAACAAGTTCCATTGATAATCAATCCGACACAAAACAATGAAAAAAAAACGAGAAAGTTCCAAAATCGGCAACCATTTAAAATAACTCCAGATACAGAAGCCGTGAAAAAACTTTTCTTCAAAAATAAACCAAATAAGATGCTGATTCACAGCAGTTTCAATTGCGACCGACGAGACATCAGTCTCCCGTTGTGCTTTATTACTTACTCTCCATTTCGCATTTCCAAGGGCTTTCTTGTTGCATTTTTGCTGTCTGAATGGCAATTTAGTGTATTCTTTTTTCTTTATTCTACATTAAACACCAAGGGAACGCGTATCTCACGCGTCCAGTCAGATTCTTTCTCTCATAGCAAAATCATACATCATCAGAAACGCCAGACTACTTGGCAGAAAAAAGTCGATTCTATCTAATCAGTAGATTATTGTTCGACTGGTAAGAGTGAATCGCATGACGTGAGCGTTGTATGTTGCTTGTATGCAGTTGTACCATTATGCCACTTTGCTGATAACGAAAGAGAGTTGACCGTGGTCTTCAAGGCTAAATAATATTGGAAGATTTGTCAATCTACATGGCTACATCAGTTAAGTGTCATGCAATATTACTGTTGAATTTTGCGGTGATTCACCAAGAATAGAACCTTCTCGAAAATTATCGATTAGGTATAAATACAAATACTTTATAGGAGTTAATTAAATTATTAATTGGAAATCAACCGGACTACTTGAAAAGGTGAAAAGTAGATAGAGCTACCGCATATGTAAATCAATAATAACTAATCACCAGTGTACATTTGTGAACTTTTGCTATTTGTATATTAAAGTTATAATTTGTGAATTAACGAACTTGTGTTGTGTTTTTATTTGCAAAATACATTACGAACTCTCGAAAGCCTAAATTTCGTAACAATATTATAGTAGATGACAAATGAACAAAAGACATTTTATATAAAAATCTTTATTAAAAAACACCCATATACCTTCTACGCATGTTAATTTATACTGCTTAAATAAATAGGGGGAAATAACTGGGAATAAATTGTTGATCTCCATAAATTCAACCGTAATGCTCAAAAGTTTACCCTAAAGTCCATCTTCGGCATCCTATGGGCTATGTCCCTATGCATGGAAATACCCAGGTATTTAAGTATATAATTTAAATTGATTCGAGTCGTCTTGTGTGCAATCCAATGTGACGTTTAGATTTATTGGTAAAATTCCAAGGTTTATTCAAATCAAGCAAATAAATGAGAAAACCAAATATATTGCATCCTGCCGAGTAGGTCCTTTAAGCTGGTGGATCAGAAATTTGAATTATAGAATTTACGGGTGAATTATTTCAGCTTTTAAAAGCATGAAGCCAAAAATGCACGCATGGCTCCTCAAAGCCAACAAAATCTTGCTCCACTTCTTGTGGAACTCAAACAACAACATATGTTTAGCAAGTTAAATTCTGACCTAGACATCATAATAAAATGGGGAGAAAACAATCGAGTAGAATTTAACGCTTCCAAAACCCAATGGCTATCACCTGTCGTCTAAGCGAATCCCAAATCGCATGCCATTATTTATATGAATGGCACTTGCATCGAGGAAACTGAAAATATCACAATACTCAGCATGTGGGTTAACGACAAGCTTCGTTGAAATGACCACATATTTACCGTCGCCAAAAATGCTGCGAAATATTTAGGTTTTCTAACCCGGTGCAAGAAATATTGCACTTCCTCTGATTTGGCTACTATCTACAAGGCATTTATTCGCTCTAAACTTGAGTACGTTTTTCATACTTGGTCTGGTGCGCCTTAAACCACCTTGCATCAGCTAGATAGAATACAAAACCGTGCAATAAAACTTATCGGTGACGAAAACATTGCGAAATCAATAGATTCGCTTGAACACCGTGGGAACGTCTCCTGCTTGTCACTCTTTTATCGCATCGTCCACCAGCGATGCTCAAGAGAATTAGCCAGTTGCATGCCACCTCTCCTTGAATTCAACCACAATACTCGTGGCTCTCTAAATGCTCATCAGTTCACCCTTAAGCCCATCTTCGGACGTACAGTTAAATTCAGGGATTCGTTGTTCAGCCGTACAACACGTATGTGGAATGCTCTGCCAAGCTTTGTCTTTCCACATTACTATGATCCGCAGGCATTCAAAACACAAGCTCATAGACATCTCCTCTTTTCTTCTCCTTTTCCTTAACGCCCACGCTGTGCCAGGAATAAAGCCGAGCATAATAAGGGTGCGAACCCCTTTTCGCGTGCGCAAATTATAAAAAAAAAATAAAATCTTACACTTCAAGAGATTTGCACCTTTATAATGCTTAGGCTCAGCGTGGGTTTGAAAGTATTTGTATAGAAGACGGAATGTGTTGTGGTTGTTGGAGTTGAGTTCACAGCCGAGCACTTACAAACTAGAATACTGTGATCATAAACCCACATTGATGGCTCATACATCAACTCAGTATAGGGCAACTGTATTTCGTATGTACAGCATCGTATCATGTGTACTTGTTATCTATAGCTGGAAGAAAAATTTGTGTGTTTTTTGGATGCACCGGGAATCGAAGCCGGTGTCCCCAATAATTCTAACCACCGCATTATTGACACTTACAATGGTTTTTTGTTTTAATAGCTTAAGGGCAAAACAATTCCAAAGTGATATCTTGCTCTTTATAAAACATTATGTTTTCCTTGCATTGCCTAAATTTAACCATCAACAAATAACCACAAACAATGAAACCCAAAAATTCAAACTGCACTCATAAGATTATTCTACCATTTCTTGATTAAAACTTTCAGAGCAGTTGTTTTCTCCAGTTAGTTACTAGGCCAAACCGATACGCCAAGGACTTTAATGAAGAGTTCTATAGGATTTTAAAATTTATTAACTAAACCTATTATGGAACCCGAAACAATTAGTACAAGTTTTCTTCTCGATAATTGAACTTAAAATGGATTTCTCCGGTGACAACATTTTTTGTAAAAATTTGGAACACGCATGGCCGACGGACTCCCATATAAATTTATTTAACTAACCTTACTCATGAAAGTTTTTAATCTGATTGCAAATAAATAATATAATTTTTTGAGTTTTTTTGATAAAATGGGTTTTTTAATTAAGGGACTGTTATTCTGTACTACGCTTTTTTGAACTAATTAAAATTTAAGTACATAGCAGTTTTATCGGGCGGAACAGCAGAGCGGTCTTACAGCGCATTGTTGAATGGGACGAACGTGCACGGTAGAGCTCATACAAGAAGAAGCACTCAAGAACTGCTAGGAATCTATATGGACCCAAGCAAATACATAAGTTCTCCATTTTTGGAAACAAAATATGAAATTTTATTTAAAATCTCAACAAACTTAAAACGTGGACCATCAGAAGAGTCGTAAACATTGTATTAATATTTTGTCAGATAAAATCGATGAGAAAATGTAAAAAAGTTTAAACTGCTAATCTGCCTTACTTTTATGGTTTTAATAGCGTAAGCGCATATAACAATTGCATAATGATTTCTTACTTTTTATAAAACGTTACATTTTCAATTAGTTGTTTGATTGTTTCGCGATTTTCATTTAAAAGACTTTATACCCTTATATAACCCAAATTTAACCATATCCAACCAACAACCATCAACAATAAAAACAAAAAATTCAATCTGCACTCATAAGATTATTCTACCATTTCTTGATTAAAACGTCCACTTAATTTTCCAAGTAATTTATTGCATTGTCTTCTTTATACATCCAGTGCAGTTGTTGTCTCCAGTTAGTTATTCGGCTATCACGCCAAACCGACACGGTAAGGACGGACCTAACTTAATGCAGAGTTCTTCTTTATTTATCCACTAAACGACTGGGACTTATTATGTGACTTGTTGTGCTTAGCATAAATAGTAAGTACAAGTTTTCCTCTCGATCATTGAACTTGAAAAAAGTATGATGTAATGTGCTTTCTGTGGATTAAAATGACTAGGACAGCAGACGTAGTACTAAAAGGAAGTGGCTGTGAAAATATTTCCTTGCATTATAAATGATTCTGTACCTATGGTACAGATGGTACACTGAGAAAAAAAGGTTTATAAAAAACTATAACTATGAAAAAATAATAATACAGATAAATCGAAGTTACTTCTAGAAAAATTTGTTTTCTAGAAAAATGTTCTGGGCCTCATCTTGCGTTTCTGCGCACTTCATTTCGTTTTGATTTATTTTTCTTTTCTTCTGCCAAAACTGAAACGAATATAAATTAGTTTTTATGTAACTTTTTGGATTTACATTTCTTATTACATTTTTGTTCTACTGTTTAAGATTTCTTTCATCAAATAGCGATGTACGTTTCTGTATTGTAATTAGGGTTCACTAAAATATGCGATATATTATTGTAATAATATATACAATTTGGATGAAGGTACCCGTATTTTAGATGCACACAATTGTATTTTTCGTTTTTTTCCCGTTGTATAATGAAACTACATAATTTTAATTCCAATTTCTTCTTTATTTTTTTCCACAGTTGAACTGCTGCCATTTTGTACTCTACAAACCACTAGATAAGCTAAGATACCGAGGGAGCACAAATGCATCCCAGCCATACTAGATATCGCACACGCACCCACCCACCAACGATGGTCTTACATTCAATTCGCCATACATGCGCCATGCATGAATAATTGCCAAAGGGAATAAATTCTTCTCGTTGTGTTTTATGGGAAAAAACGCAAACAAAGAGGACAAAATAAATAGAGAAA
This sequence comes from Nephrocerus scutellatus, assembly GCA_947095585.1. Classification (NCBI taxonomy): domain Eukaryota; kingdom Metazoa; phylum Arthropoda; class Insecta; order Diptera; family Pipunculidae; genus Nephrocerus; species Nephrocerus scutellatus. The sequence continues at coordinate 92,532,807 of OX352763.1, forward strand.
AATAATTAAAATCAAATGCAAGATTGCAACTCGATTCGACGCCTTTTTGCTCTTCCGGAGAATTAGTCTTGTCGCATCGTTTCCATTTTAATTAAAGTAGTGCACAGCCGCGGGAATGCTAAGTGGATCAATCTTGTAGCTGGACGGCACAGCAGAAGAAAACTATTGTTTTAGTGTAGAATGGATGCTCTTTTATTTTCGTTTAATGTGGAAAAGTTCTGTGATCCTATTTGGACCTTGGAGGGGAATTTTTCAAGTATATTATTGGTTCGGCCTTTAGCAACTTAAAAATTGGCAACATTAAATATTTTCCAAACCTTGAGCTCTTGATGTATACTTCTGACTTTTTGAAAACTGAAATGGAAATGTTCATGAGTGTTGAACAACAGCTCAAGCTGAGAAACCGTCTGCATGGTTTCTTTAATTTCACTTTTATTTTACCCAAACGCTTTGCAGAAAATATAACAGCAACTTAACAAAAATAATTAACATCGACTATATCCATCCCGAAGGAAATCATCTTTCTTTACCATAATACTAGTCAGTCACACCAGCCAAAGAAATCAGGGTCAATTTTCTATAATGGCTTCTGAAAAGGAAATGAATACGACAACAACAGAAGAAGCAACAGTGGCTGCCGCAAGCACAGACAGTCAAGACTATTTTAAATTATACGATGATATGAGTTTGTGGAACCAAACCGCCAACCTGACCTCGATGTCCTCAGCATCATCCATGTTCGTAGATCCACAATCAATGTCATCGTTACCATCATTATCAGCGACATCACAAGGCTCATATGGTTTTTCAGAGAGCAACGACGGTGGCAAAATACACCAGGTGACTGCCGCAGCCGGTGAGGAAGCTATCGATGCTGCCGCTGGTAGTAAATACGGTGATGACATCGCTTTGATCGATAGCGCGGAAAGAGTGGGCAGTGAAGCAGATTATGAATCTATAGGGTTCTTTGGCTTCAACAGAGAAAACATGCACGCAGAATTACCATATGATAAGAGCATAGGCAAAAATGATTCCTTCCATCAAAATTATGATGGAGGCGGGAGCATTAATATGAACCCTGTTGACGGTGATACATCAAAGGGTAGTACGTTTATGCTGCTTTTGGAAGATTTTGGAGAATATTTTTATAACTATAATGGTAGTGCGGTTTCGGGTACAACAAATATTAGTAGTGCAAACTTAACAGATTTTGATGTTCGAACTAACTGTACAAATTCAACGATATGTTTCGATATCAGTGATATAGGTAAGTCATCTAACTGATTAATTGTATTATGAGGCTTATCAAAAGTTTTTTTTAATTTCCTCGATCCTCAAATCGCGCATTATTCATGGAGGATGATGTCCATATACGAAACCAAAAAAATACGGTCTGGCACGAGTAATGTATAACATTTTCAATTAAATTAATGTACCTGTTTCCTAAATAATACAACGAAACAACTTTAATAACTACTTTAATTGGGTTTTTGGAAGCAACTATAAGTGTTTAGCATTAGTTAACTATCGGGTTTGTTAAAATAATTATCTCCAAAAACATCGAAGTACTCTTAAATAAAATAATTCGTAAATAAATGAATTCAATAAAATTTAGTTTTTTAAGTGCAAAGCTGATTCAAATCAAAAGTCAGTTACAAATGTAGAAAACTACAAATTAAAAGTTTATTGTCTAATATAGGCAGCTTCGCAGTAAGAGAAATATCGAAGAGCGTATTAACAGCTGGGCTAATTAAGGATTACTTAAAAAATTAAAATTTCTTAAATTGTTACATACTATTTCTTCTACACAATATTTTACTTCTTTTTATTCTTCACTTACGCGTTTGTGGCAATTGCCTGCTAAATAACAAAAATTTTTGTTGCAATTTTCCCCAATCTTTAGAACGTGAATGTGAAGAAATAAAATATTTTTTTAAATATATTTTAAATAGTTTTATAAATTATTATTTTTATTAAAAATATATTTTTAATTTTTGAGTGTTGATTTAATCTTTTAATAACAAAGGGTGTCCAAATAAGAAGATCAGATTTAAAAATTTAATAAAACATAAACTGTTTAATATATTTCCAAATTTCTTTTTTTATTTGAAAGTACAATCCTGGTTATTTATGGAAAATGAAAAATGGAAAATGTCGCGGCTAGCCTTGGCGTACTCCATTCGGTCGGTACAATTTATGAGCACATTTTGATTGTGTGCGGCTCTATTTCGGCAATGGTTGCTTCAATATTGGCTTTCAAATGCTCAATTTTTTGTGGATTGTCCGCATAAAACTTGTCCTTCACGGAACCCCACAAATAAAAATCCTAAGGCGTCAAATCACAGCTCCTTGCCGGCCAATTCACGACACAATTTCGATTGATAATGCGGCCATCGAATTTCTGATGCACTTCCGCTATTGTAACGCCCGATGTGTCGCATGGCGCACCGTCTTGCTGTAACAAAAGGTTGTCCAAACCAATATCTTCAAGATATGGCCACCAAAACATGGTAACATGTGGCGGTAGTTGATTTCGTTGACCGTAACCATCGCGCCGGCCTCATCTTCGAATAAATATGCCGCCACGCCACAAGCCGCACCAAACAGTAACACGCAATAGATGCAATGGCTTCTCCACATATCCTTGTGGATTTTCCGATCCCCAAATGCGACAACTTTGTTTATTTACGAACGCACCGAGATGGAAATGCGCCCGAAAATATGATTTTTTGAGCAAAATCCTCATCAATTTCGAGCTGGTCACAGGCCCACACAGCGAATCGATATCGAAGCGGATGGTCACGGGACTTCAATTGCTGGACCAATTGAACTTTATAGGGCCACAAACCAAGATCTTTACGCAAAATTCGTTGCACGGAAGACTGGCTGATGTTCATTTCCGATGCACGATGACGAATTGATGTTCTCGGCCGTTGGCGCACATTTTCGGCCACCGCGGCGATATTTTCGGCTGAACGAACACGACGAGCACGGGTACGCGTTGGATTGTCGACTAGGTAGCCCGTATCACGCACTTTATGCACAAACTTCTTGATACCGTTAGGTATGAGTCCCGTGTTTGCATCAAATTTTCTACACATTTTCTTGCGATTTCGAACAGATTGTCTTTGTTGTGGAAGTAAATTTTCAAAATTTCCCACTTTTGCTGAATCGTTAAGCGACTCATTTCGTCTAGAAATAATAAACTAAGTTTCATTCAAAGAAAGAATGACATTAGTGTTGCCAGAGACAAACTAACCGATATGTCAAATCTAAACCGCTTATTGGGACACCCTATAGAGTTGAATTAAACACCAAGTTCAATTTAGTTCATCGAATTTTTTTAAAAATTTTTAACTTGGAGTAGAAGAATTTCCTATTCCATTTTAAGATGAAAATTCCAAGCTGATCAGGATTATAAATAAATTTGCCGGATTTATTCATGTACTTTTCTTTTTTTTTAACAGCCAGGAGGTACAGAAAAAAGTTTTGAATATCGCATATTCGTCGTCGTTACCGAGAAAACATAAACCTTCGAGATTTGTCTACAATTCCATTTCGGAAATTTTAGAAAGAGCTAAGTCCTTAACAGCCAAATGTAATCGATAGCACAAACGAACACACATACGGATAAAATAGGCAAACCATAGACTTTCTGGGGTTTTATTATTTCTGATCAGAACAATCCAGAGATGTTAAAGGGAAATAACAGAATGTTCTATTGTGCTGTGATAATCAATCTTCGTATGGGCTATTTGGTTTCCCGGTTGTTTGCACATAAGAAAATTGATGGTGGAATGGAACTGAATTGTTATTGAAATTTTATTTGTTGGTTGTTTATATTTCATAAAGAAGGTCTTGTTCATATTATGCGCAAATGCTTCGTTTTTTTTCTTCTAAATATTTTCAAAATTAATACTAATTAATTATTTAATTATTATTATTTCAAAGATGTCGCATTTTTATCTAAAATTTTACCAAATAATTTAAAAATAAGTTTTCGTGCAATTTTTTTCAAAAATTAGAAACGATTTTCCAGCAATCAAGCTTCGAACCCCTCGCTCAGTAGTCCAACGTACTAATCACTGAGACAGGAAGCGTCTTAAGTACAGCTCAATATCTCGGTATTATACTTGACTAAAAGCTTTATTAGAAAAACTGAAATTAGGTTAAAGAAATCTTACATGTGTAAAGAAGAAAAAGAATTTTTTAACTTGACACAGTAAAAAAATGGTATGAAATGGTATAGCCGAATTCCTATCATTCCTTAGTTATTCAGAAAAGACGACTTACTTTTTTCGATCTCGATCGTTTAAAAAAACTCCTGGCTCTTTTTTTTACCTAAAATTTAGCAGTCAATTGGGCTCTTCCATTCTTATTACATAACTTAAAAAATTTAAGCAACGAATGGTCTGGGTTTGCACACAAAAATTAAAATAGAAATCAATCTTCAATTGAGGGATTGAATTAGTATCAAGGATCGTTAACAAAAAAGATTTTTTAAAATTTGTGTAAATTTTAATTTGAATTCATTGGAATTAGAAGCACTCTTGTTAAGCCTCAATAAAAAATATTTGAATAAATTTTATTAAAAAGTCAAATTTTTCAATTTTTTTTTTTTAGTTGGACACAACTATTGGGCGCTCATTTTAATTGTGTTTCCTTTTTTAACATTGTTTGGCAATGTTTTAGTCATATTAGCAGTCTTTCGTGAGCGTCCGTTACAAACGGTTACCAACTATTTTATTGTGTCCCTAGCGATAGCAGATCTGCTGGTCGCCGTTCTGGTTATGCCGTTTGCCGTTTACGTTTTGGTAAGTAAAAAATCAAATTAAATTTATACCTGAAATATTCCAAATTTTGCAAATCTTAAGAATTCTGGAATTGGGTTTCCACTTACAAAAAAAAGTCCTTAAAAGAGGCGGAAAGCTTCTCAACTCACATTCGGATACGGCATTAAATTGTAGGTCTCATTTATTTGTGTACAAAAATAAAACAAGCACAACACAAACTGTAGCGAAAGGACCGCAACGGCTTGTAGCAACAAATCTATATAAATAATAAACTTTTATAAAAATTTCAGAGGGATTGGGCTCCGGGATCGGGGTGCTCCCATACAAATTTTTCCATTTAGCGGCATCAGATGATATCATACTACTACTGTGTTCTGTGTGCGTTGGTGAGATGATGCACTGTAAGCAGCGCTGCTTGCTTTACGATTGTGGTTTGTTTTGTTGTTGTCTTGCAGCAGAGAGTATAGAGATATCAAGAGGAAGTAGAACAAATATTTTTATACAAAACTGAATGGTTCCACAATTGAAATGTGTTGTACACTCAGTTGTGTGAGTGCATTCTTAATTTGTGTTTTGTAGAATATTACGAAGATATGAAGAACTGGTTGCGCACTCAACTGCTTTACAGATTAACTCAACTCAAAAGAAAGAATTTTAGTGGTACTTCGTACGTCGTTGTGTGTGCATCGCACCAGCCGTGCTGTGGCTGCTATGTTTTCACCACAAAATGGGGGATTTCACCACAAAATCGAATCTCCGATCAGAGAATTTACAAGGAAAATTTAAATTTTTAAATTCGCTTGCCCGTGGGACGACTGTCTGTCGGTCGGTCTGTTTGTCGTGGAATCTTGCGATCAGATGCACGCGAAGTTAATATAAAAATAATAATAATAATAATAGTTAATAAGTGTGTCAAATATTAAAATTTCACATTTCCCCTCCGCCATGTTACCATAGGGTGATTGGTAGTAGCCTATAAACTTCCACCACCTGCCAATAATATACATTGAATATTTCATAAAAAACGGTTTGTGAATGTGGTTGATATTAACATTCTACATTTCACAACCCGAAGTTGGGGGAAGGGAGCCTATAACCATCCTCAACGAGCCAATAATATATATAGAAATTTTTATAAAAATTGGTTTGTAAATGTAGCTAATGTTAACATTTTACATTTTCCCAACCCCACCATCTTACAACAGGGTGAATGTAATATAGCTGTATATAAACTTCCACCACCTTCCAGTAAAATATAGTTACGAAAACAGATTTAATACAATATACTGCGCTACAGATAGCGCTCAGTATAAGTAATATAGTTTATAAAATTATGTGGAACTTATTCATAGAAGACATATGTACTAGTCCATTATGTAGTTGTATGTAGTTATATGAGGTACTGTTACAATAGTAGTCGCACTTGTATGTACTCATATATGTAGTTGTATTTGCAATGCTTATTCCATTCCATGTTGCCGGCGGTAAGCTTACTGCCTGTCGGGTGTGAGGTAAGGGGCAACCCTATCCTTAGTAATCACATCACTTGTAAGCCAAGGTGTTGAGGTACCCGTGTCGAGGACTGCATGATCACTCTAAAGATAACTGATCGCTAACGGTCCCCTCCGATGCTCAGGTAAGGTCGGTTGTATTTCAAGCACCTTATTCTGGCATATCGGCTCTGGTAGGATGTACATAATTTCCGACCTACTCGTGGGAATCATGTGCAGAACACAAACTTTTTTCTTCTTAGGGAGGAGGAGAGGACGGAGCGGCAGTAATAGAGGGCTGTTTTTATTCTAAGCAAGATTGCTAAGAAAAAATCTGCCGGTACTGTTGAAGAAAGAGAGGCAGCGGATGAACTCATACATCGTAGAGTGATGAGGAGTTCAACAATCGGCAAAGCAATAACAAGGAGGCTACTGCTACTGCTTCCACAAACAGCTATAAACGCAACATGTCTCAGGATGAGGCCAGCAATGTTGTGAAGAAGGCGAAACTATCCAAGAACGGTGGACTCATTGAGGCAACTACCAGTGGTGGTGCCAAGGTGACAACCGATTTGAGACATACTCTTCTCAATTCGGTTAAAAGAAGCGGTAAGTTGTGTTTTGTGTGTTTGTTTTGTGTAGTGATGTGTAGTTTCCGAGTGGATCTCAGCAACATACGTGGGCTGAGAACGAATATTTTCGCTGTATTCACCCATGTAAATTTCCACAGTCCAGCAATTCTGGCACTAAGCGAAACTCAGGAATTTATGAATTCTGATACTTCAGATTTAAATCTGCCTGGGTATTGCTTGGTGCCATTATTTTTCCCAAGACGCGGGCTCGCAATTTATGTCCGTAGTGATGTTGCGTTAAAATGTTTGCCTCAATTAAGCTAATGTTCCAATGCGGAATTTAATTTCATATGTCTGAGTGTAATGGTACAGGGGCGCAACATCCACTACTGCTTTCTTTATAGAAGCCCCAACTTAGAGCTTCAACTCTTCACGAGATTGATGCACTGTCTGACTCAATTGCAAGAATTGTCAGAAATGATGAAAACACTGATATCGTTATTGCGGGCGATTTCAACGTACACGATTCTGGGTGGCTTCGCCATTCTGGCCAGTCAATACCCGTAGGAATGGATGTTGAGTTGTTCGCTGACTTAAATCACCTTACTCTGATTTGCAAATCATTCCGCAAACACCCTTGACTTGTTCCTTACCTCTCGTCCTGATAATTACTCCGTCAATGTATTATCGCCTCTAGGCTCGTCTGACCATTGTGTTGTATCAGCTAATTTCTCGTTAATAAACCACGCAGTTAGAGAAACTCCCAAAAAAAACAATATGGCTATACGAGAAATCCAATTGGGACGGCCTTAACAACTTCTTTGGGAGATTTAACTGGTCGCTATTGTTTCGCGATAACAACATGGATGCCGCCGCTGATGCAATCATAAATATCATTCTTATTGGTATGAGAAAGTTTATCCCCTTCAGGGATAAGTCTATCAAACCAAAGGATGATGGATAGTACGACTCGAGCTGTAAAGAGGCTTCTAGGATTAGAGAGGTATGCTTTCGGTTTTACAAAGCAAACCCTACAGAGGAAAACCGAAAAAAGTTTAAACGAGCCAGAAATGATTGCAATGCTCATCTTTTGCGAGTCAAATTCGCCTACGACCGAAAATTGAGGCAAAAAATACTACAATGTCCAAAAGGTAGTAAAAATGTTTGGTCATTCGCGAAAAGAATCAAAAATACAGCCCCGTCGGCCATTCCAACGCCCATTTATAATGACACTCCAGTTGTCAACTCTAAGGACAAAGCCAATCTGTTTGCTGCACATTTTGCAGCTAGCTCCACGCGTCCAGATTGTGCATTGATGCCGCCTGCACCCCCGAGTATTGAACACTCTATGGGACAGATCTTCATTCGTACTCGTGCAGTTGCTAGAGTTCTAAACGATCTCAACATTCACAAATCCGCTGGGCCAGATGGTATTTCCCCATTAGCTCTGAAGAGGTGTTCTCACAAGCTGGCATTACCATTGCGTATGCTTTTCCATCAATCGTATTCTTCTGGACTCTTCCCGAGAAGTTGGAAAACAGCCTTTGTCCAGCCCATACCCAAAAAAGGCGAGCCGTCGTCTCCTTCTTCGTACCGACCCATAGCACTTACATCCATTCTTTCCAAGGTCATGGAAACGCTGATAAATTTTCAGCTCATGAAATATCTTGAAACCAATGAAATCCTTAGTGACCGGAAGTACGGATTTCGTGGGCAACGTTCCACTGGTGATCTGATGGTATATCTCACCGAACAGTGGAACCGGTCTTTGCATCAATTTGGAGAGTTGGTGAAAGCAAAGCTGTTGCACTTGATATTTCTAAGGCATTTGACAGAGTTTGGCATCAAGCACTTTTGTAAAAAATGCATTCCTTTGGTGTCGATGATAAACTGCTTCATTGGATTAGAAGCTATCTTTTGGACCGCTTAATTCAAGTTGTTTTTGACGGTTTCAAGTCTGAAATACACCACATAAATGCTGGCGTTGCCCAGGGCTCTGTTCTGTCCCCGACACTCTTTCTCAGTTTTATTAATGATCTCTTATCTGTGACTTCTAATCCAATTCACTCCTTCGCTGACGACAGCACTCTCAGCTTCTCATATAAGTTTGAGGAACGTCCCTCCACATCTCATGTGGAACTCAAACAACTTCGTATGTTAAGCATGTTAAACTCTGACCTAATAAAATGGGGAGAAAACAATCGAGTAAAATTTAACGCTTCCAAAACCCAATGCTGTCTCCTGTCGTCCAAGAGAATCCCAAATACCATGCCATTATCCATGAATGGTATGTGCGTCAACGACAAGCTTCGTTGGAATGACTTCATATTCACCGTCGCCAAAAATGCTGCAAAATGTTTAGGTTTTCTAACCCGGTGCAAGAAATTTTTCACTCCCTGACCTGGCTACTATCTACATATTTGCCCTAAACTTGAGTACAATTGTCATATCTGGTCTGGTGCGCCTAAAACCACCTTGCATCAATTAGATAGAATACAAAACCGTGCGATAAAACTTATCGATGACGAAAACATTGCGAAATCAATTGATTTGCTTGAACACCGCAGGAACGTCTCCTGCTTGTCACTGTTTTATCGCTTCTTCCACCAGCGGTGCTCAAGAGAAATAGCCAGTTGCATGCCACCTCTCCTTGTATTCAACCGTAATACTCGTGGCGCTCTAAATGCACATCAGTTTACCTTTAATCCCATATTCGGACATACAGTTAAATTCAGGGAGTCGTTCTTCAGCCGTACAACACGTATGTGGAATGCTCTGCCAAGCTCTGTCCTTCCACATCACTATGATCCACAGACATTCAAGACACAAGCTCATACCTCATCTCCTCTCTTCTTCCCCTTTTCTTTAACGCCCACGCTGTGCCAAGCATACTGCCGAACATAATAAGGGTGCGAACCCCTTTTTGCGTGCGCAAATTATAAAAAAAAAATTCAACTATGTCCTCCGAGGCTGGAAAAGAGTTCAGGTGGTTTTCATATCCAAAGTGGCAGAAGAGGCCATGAATCAGCAAAGGATTTTAGGCCTCTCAGTCTCTTATCGTTCTTGATAAGGGCTCTGGACCTCATTCTAGATCATCATATCTTGCAACGATTTGAAGTCCCACAAGCATCGAGATCAAAACAAGCATATTTCAAGGGCAGGTCCACGGAAACAGCCCTTCATAATGTAGTGCAAACGATTGAGCACACGATTAATTACAAGCAGTTTACGCTAGCTACCTTCTTAGATATAGAAGGGGCATTCAACATTGTTCGCATTGAGGCCATTAAGGAAGCTCTGACCCAGTCCGGAGTGGAATCCTTCCGTACGCAATGGATCATATCCATGCTCGGTAGCAGGATTATACATGCCAACCTTGACAGCTATAACATTACCAAACTAGTCGACAGAAGCACTGACCAAGGAGAGGTCATCTCTCCCTTATTGTGGCTGATGGTAATTAACAAAATGCTACTAAAACTTGAAGAGAAGGCAGTTGCATACGCAGATGACGTGGTGATACTCATATCAGGCCAGCACACTTCCGTGATCAGTAAAGTTATAGAAAGGCCCCTTTAGCCCTTGTGCAACAAGATATAACCTTGGAGTTAACCCAGGGAAGACTGAAATGGTACTGTTCACCACTAAAGCTAAAATGGAGTAATCTTAGATAGGAAGCTTAACTGGAAGGCTAACATAGAGAACAGGGTTAAAAAAGCGTACTTGGCCCTCTATGGCAGCAGTAAAACCATCGACAGGAATTGGGGTCTTCAACCAAGTATGGCTCTCTGGCTGTACACAGCTGTTGTATAGCCATATGGAAATCAGGAAACGCTCGTAGTCGTTTTTCGGAATTGAATTTTTACTTTTTTTAATTGTTTTTTAAATCATAACAATTTAAAACAAAAAAACCAAATTTACAAATCTTCATTAAAGGCCTGAATTGGAGGTTTCTCTGGTGAAATTGGCCAAGCTACGAGGAACCGCAGAGAATCTTCAAGAGCTCCATTTTAGTCCAGCTTTTTCGCTCATCCTTTGTGCAATGTTTGGTGTTGGAGATTATCGGCTCGATAGTTGTGCGTGCCTTTTTTGTTTGCTAGGCCTGTTACTACAAACGAATCCGGTACAATTCACTGTCGAGTTATTGGCCTTCAAGAAAGAAGTCAACTAGTTCCTGTAAGACCGAACTTTTCAATGGAGGTTCCCAGAATTTTGAAGGCTCACGTATGTTATTGTTTTTGTAATATTTTCTTGGTCAAGGTTTTTGTACTTTCCCCTGACCTTGATACATTGATATAAGCATTTGGACTCGCATCGTTTTTGTTTCGTGTTTGATTTTTCCTATTGCTTTTTCTATGCATATAAAAAAAATAAAAATATTCGGTGCGACAGACCGTTGTGGTCGAAGGCATAGCTTCTCGTGACCATTTGTGTGGTGCATGTATATTTTTGCCCTCAAATGGAAGGTACCTACAATATAATGCCATATCCAAACGGCGAATTGAGAAGCGTCCGTGACAAGTCTCGGATGGAGTCTTTCGTGATGATGCAATCCGCGCACGGAGCACTATACTAACAAGATAGTGGTCGGAGTCGATGTTGTCACCTCGGTACCTTTCGTACCATTATTAAGATCGGGTTGTGGCATTGATCTATCAATACGTGGTCTATCTGATTGCGAGTGGCTCCAGCCGGCGATAACCAGGTGGCTTTGTGGATATTTTCACACGCAAACCTTGCAATCGCAACGACCAAATTATTGCTTGCTGCCATCTATATGACTCGTTGTCCATTGTCATTAGTGTTCTCGTGTAAGCTATGGGAGCCAATGTACTGCCTGAATACTGGCTCCCTACCTATTTTAGCATTCATATCCCCCAGAATGAGTTTAACATCATACTAAGGCAGGCATGGAGTTCCCGTTCGACTGATTCAAATAATTCTTCGTTTTCATAATCTGGGGAATCCTCTGTAGGTTCGTGAACGTTTATGAACTCATGTTTTTAAGTTTGCCCCGCACGCGAAGGGTGCATAGCCGTTTATTTATTGCTCTAAAGCCGATAACGGTGGGTTTCATAGACATGAAAGCATTCTTCTTTTTAATCGTTTGGGAAATCACCTGTAGGTTCGTGAAAGATTTTGAGGTTTATGTGTTCCTAAATTATTGCTGATGATGCCTACCACGAAAATTATGGATGCTTCCGGAGTATCAGTAATCGATAATGCCATTACCGATATTACTAGGAACAATTTCGTTCGGTCAGCATCTATTGCTGAATTAAAAGAACTAATTTCTCAAGTACCACTAGAGATACTGGTGGCTTTACTAGGTTGTGTCCGATATTTTACCTTAAGGACAAGCGGTGCAGCTTCTTAGGCAGTCCGTATGATAGGTATTATGCAGTTGACATAATAAAGCTCTAGTAAGACTGCCAACCAAATAAAAAAAGTATTTGGACTCGCGTCGTTCTAAATTCGTGTTCGTTTTTCGTATTGCTTTTCCAATGAACAGGGAGAATTCTGAGAAAATAAATTGAAACCGGCTACAAACGTGAGGAATGTGATATATTGTAAATTACATTCTTTCGATTTTTATTTTATTTTGAATTTAATAAAGGGCTTAGCCCAACTTATTGCCGTGACGTAAGTCATTATAAGAGATTTGTCCATACATTTTTTTTACTTGTTATATTAAGGGTGATCAGATTGGAGGATTTTTTTGACATGTCACGCGTGACTACAATCAAACTAAATACATAATTTTATTCAGTATTCATTGACATTTCATCATGCAAATACTAACACCTAAACAACGTTTACAAATCGTACAATTATTACGAATCGTACAGTATTACGAAAATCGACGCTCTGTGTAAAGCGTTCATCGCGCGATCAGGCCAACTTATGGTGTACATAATCATCCTAAAGAACGCATTATTCGGCATACCATCGGCAAACATGAGAATAATTTTACATTATTTAATGATACTCCACCGATTAGATCACGTACAGCCCGAAATGAAGAGAATATTGCGGCTGTAAGTGAGAGTTTTGCCGAAAACCCAGAAGAATCGATTCGGCGCCGTTCTCAACCATTCGGCCTATCTTATGGCACTAGTTGGGCGATTTAACGCAGAGATCTTGGTTTGAGAGCGTATAAAATACAGCTAGTCCAAGAATTGAAGCCGGCCGACCTTCCAAAGCGTCATACTTTCAGTCGTTGGGCTCTTGAAAAACTCGCCGAAGATCTGTATTTTGGGACCCGAATTTTGTTTAGAGATTAGGCCCATTTTGGCTTAATGGCTTTTTCAATAAGCAAAATTGCCATATTTGGGCTAAAGAGCAACCCGAAGCCATTCACAAACTGCCATTAAATCCATTGAAAACTACCGGCCTATGGGCTGGAGGAATCATCGGCCCATATTTCTTCAAAGACGAGGCTGGCGCCAATGTAACAGTGAATGGCGAACGCTATCACGGGTATCACGGCTATAAACGACTTTTTGATGCCGGAAATTGAAGCCCGTGATCTCCACGACATTCTAACAAGACGGCGCTACATCCCATATAGCCCTTGACACAATGGATTTACTGCGTCCTCGTTTCGGTGAACAATTGATCTCTCGTTTCGGACCGGTGTATTGGCCACCAAGATCGTAAGATATCTCAGTCTAAATGTTTTGTGGATAAACCAGCTTCGATTGAGGCATTGGAAGACAACATTACTCAAGTTATTCGCGATATACCGACCGAAGTCCTCGAGCGAGTCATTCAAAATTGGTATTAACGGATGGCCGAATTACGGCTCAGTTGCAGCCAACATTTGAATGGGACTATCTTCAAAAAATAAATGTCATGAATGGTTCTAAACAAAAATAATAAATATTGCCCAATCAATTTTTGTTGTTTTATTTCATTTTGAATCCGACTTATCACCCATTATATAAATAAAAGGTAATTTGCGTAAGTTTGTGCCCTCGAACCTTAAAAAAACTAAGCCGTCGATTTCGCTGAACAGTTAATAGTGCCAGAAGTTTTTACGAACTGTTCGAAATTCGATAGGTAGTATATATATAAAAATGTTTAAAAATGTATGTATATCAACCTATCGCGTTCAAAATTTGAGTTGGTGTTATATACAATTAATGAGCAGGTTAACATCATATTTTGGAAGTGGTCAGACTCCTGGGTCAATAATTTTTTATTAATCTCATGTTTTTTATAAATTACAAGTTGACACTACCTTGACAAGAGAATCACGAATAATGAATTGAAACATTAAAAAATTGTAATTTTGAGATCAGAGAGGACTTTTTACTCACAGTTTTTTGTGGATGTAAACCGTCGTTATAGTTTTTATAGGTTTACGTTATAATATCATAACACATTTATGGTGTATTTTCCAGTTTTCAGTTTCAACTTCAACTTTCTAGTAGCCCATTTACCACTTTCCATTCATTCCAGTTTTCATTTACCAGTTTTTTTGACAGTAAGCAAGCCGAACAGTTCAACACATTTTTCTTCAGGTTCCTCAAGTGGCCCAGTGGCATATTATTGGATTAACCAGGGGGCCGATTTCGGTCGCAAATGAGTCTAGAAATTATGTTTTCAATGTAACTTAGTAAATTTTAAAAAAGATCTTTCTTTATTAAAATAATATTACAAGTCACAAGAAAATTATTTAAGACAATATCTTTATTGAATGATTCTATATCCTGTATCACTGTGTATAAATTTGTAGAATGGAAGTGTTAATAATACAATCCGTTAAACAATACTGAATGAATGTTGGATACTTAATGAAATATGAATACTGAATGCTTCTGCTTTTATACTTATTTCTATATACTTATTTTGTTATGTGATCCAACTTGTGTTGTGAAATAGTTTTGGACTTTGAACTTGTTTTCGTCTTTGAGGACGTAAACATGTTATTGTCTTAGATCTGATTTGAGATAAGGTTGTTTTCATGTTCTAGCATGTTTTGAATAGATATCTAAATTCGTCGTAATTGACCATCTGGCGTTTTGATCATTGATTGGCCTTGAATTGAAGATGGTAAACATGTTGACAAAATTCGTATTGTGATATAAGATTGGCCTTGAATGTTAAAGTAGTAAACAAGATGATTTCATCATGTTGTGAAATTGGTAAACAAGATATGAAGTTGGATCGCATTTACATTATTCTTATTCTATGTGATTATGTGATTACATACTGTGAATATCTTATATTGTTATTCAGTATTTCTATATTATAACGGGTGCCTGTAGTGGGATATTCTCTATGTTAACACCCCCACCGCTAGCCTGAGGCTCCGACGAAGTAGTAGCTTTACATATTGATATTTTCTTATATTTTAAAAGTTTATAAATTGATAATATGATTATTAGTATGAAAATTATGGATATATAAGATGTATGAAAATAGGTTTGTTCTTTAGTTTTTATAGTAATTTCTTCAATATGTTTTCTATTGTTTTCTATTTTTTCGATATGAAAATCTTCTAATTTGATTATTTCGATACTTTTATTTTCTATTACTTCTGATATAAAGTATGGAAGAATGATATCATCTTTTATTTTAAAATATGAATTTATATATGTTTTATTTTCGATTTCTATATTACAGTTTTCGAATTTAATTATTTTGCTTCCATATAGTTATATCTATTTTTAATTGATTACAGTTATGTTTGATTTTAGAATTTTTTTAGAAATATTTTTCGTTACTACAATTCCTGGGATTATTTCTTTAATTTCTTCCTCTGTAAAATTTTTCATTTTGCAATAGGCTTTTTCAAATTTAATAATATTTGTAGTACAGTTGTTTCTTATTTTATTTAAGTTTTTCTCTAACTTATCTTTTACATTTTTATCATATATATTATTATTTTGATCTATTATAAAGGTGCTTTCGTTTAATGATATGGTTTTATTGTTTTTGTTTGGCATTGGTTCAATGATAATAGTGGAATATGAGGAGTTAGAATATTCGGGTATTAAGAGGATTATTATAATAAGTTCATATTCGAATATTACGGCTATTTTTGTGTCTTTAAGTCCTTGGATATTTTTAGCTAGTTTTAGTTCCTTTTCTGTTAAAATATTTCTTGTAAGTATACCAAGTTTGCTTGTTAGAATAATTTGTTCTATGTCGTCTATGTGATGTCGGAAAATATTGATGTCATAATTAATTTGATAAATATGTTCTATGTAATTTATTTCTTTTTCTATCTTAGTAATGTCCTTTTTATTTAGTTTATGAGTTACTTTTATGTGTTTTTCCTTTTGTTTTAATTGTTGGTGAATTGTAGTTTTGATATTTCTTTTTCCGTTTGATGTGTGATTTATAATATTTTAAATTATTTCGTTTATCGATTATATGATTTTCGTCTATTTTTTCTGCATCAAGTTTTCTGAATTTCGTGTGATTTTTTCCACCGCGTGTTTCTTTAATGAAAGTAGTTCCTGTCTGTATTTCTATATCTTCTTTATCTTTATTTAGTTTATTTATAGTAATTTGTTTTTTCTTCAAAATTTTTTCTTTAATAGAATTATATTCATTATTATGTATTTTTCCATTTTTGAAATCAATTGGTTTTTTATCAGTAGTTGAATGTATAGTATTGTTATAATAGTTTATGATTTTTAATATCTTTTCTTCAACAGTATTATTATTTGTATTAGGATCATGTTTTAACAATCTGATGTGTTCATTGATAGTATTATGTAAACGTTCTACATCTGAGTTGGATGTATGATTATAATTTGAAGTATAATGGATTTCTATATTTTCATTTTGTAAAAATTCTTTAAGTGGAAGAGCTTTAAATCCTAGCTCGTTATCTACAATTAATTTATTTATTGGTCCAATAGCAGCGATTAATGTAAGAATGCTTCTTTTAAATTCCGTCCATGTTCTTGCTGTAATTTTTATTGCTTGAGCAAATTTGCTGAATTTATCTATGAACGTGACAAAGAGCTGTTTTTCAAGTGAATAGAAAACGTCTGCATGAATAATTTCGTTTGGTGCTGAAGGGGTTTCCGTTAGTTGATATTTATTTTTAATTGGATTTCGATCATATTTTTCTAAATTACATATTTCGCAATTGTTGATAAATTGGGTTATTCTAATATTGAACTTTGGATGATAAAATTTTAAGAATAGTTCTTTGTATACTTCTATGATTCCTCTGTGGTTATTTCTGAGATGTTCATTTTTTATGATTTCAAATAATTCTTCTTCATCTGTTATATCTTTTAGGAATTTGTTAGTTTTAATAATTTTTAATTGTCCTTGGTCTGCAAAATATTTTTGATAAACATCTTCTAATGTTTTTATAAATTCTTCGTTATCTGCATAAAGACAGTTTAAGGATTTTGGGTTAAAATGCGATTTTAAGAGTATTAATGCTGTTTCTTCATCCAGTGATTTGATATAAATAACTTTTCTATTTTTATTAAAAATTTTTATTTGTTTAATTCTTAATGAACCGGAAGTAATTTTAAAGATTGCTATTTGTGTTTTAAATATATTTAAAGGGGATGTACTAAGTGCAAATATGTTTGATCTATTTTCTTCATTTCTTTCTGTAAGATTTATTTCTATTCGGGAGAGTGCATCTGCATTTTTATTTTTGGTTCCTTTTTTATATGTGATTTCATAATCAAATTCGGATAGTTTTAGTCTCCATCTTACTAGTTTTGAATTTGGTTCTTTGATTGAGAAAAGCCAAGTCAAAGGTTTATGATCGGTTTCGATTGTAAATTTACGTCCAAAGAGATATGGTCTAAAATATTTTGTTGACCAGACGATTGCTAATAGTTCTTTTTCAATGGTGCTGTAATTTATTTCATGTTCATTTAATGTTCTGCTAGCGTAACATATCGGATGATTATTTTGAGAAAGTATTGCTCCTAAAGCATAATTACTAGCATCTGTTGTAAGGGTAAAATTTTTATTGAAATCGGGATAACTTAATATTGGATCATTTATTATTAATTTTTTAAGTGTGTTAAAACTTTCTTGATATTTTATATTTGAAATGTCTAATTTAGCATTCTTTTTTAAGAATAATGTCATTGGCTTTGCTATTAATGAATAGTCTTTAATGAATTTTCTGTAATAACCCGTTAGTCCTAAAAATTGTTTAATTTGTTTCGTAGTTTTGGGTATTGGAAATTTATTTACGCATTCTATTTTTTTTGGATTTGGTTTTATTCCGTTTTGTGTCACAATGTGTCCAAGAAATTCTGTTTCTTTCTTTAGAAATTCTGATTTATCTAATTGAATTTTTAAATTTGCTTTCCTTAAGCAATTAAATATTAAATTGATTGAATGTATATGCTCTTGTATTGAAGTAGAGAAGATGATAATGTCGTCCAGATAGACTAAACAAATCTTATTGATATAATCCTTTAAGATATTGTTCATAAGTCTTTGAAATGTCGCTGGGGCTGTCTTCAGTCCAAATGGCATTCTTAAGAATTCATAATGTCCTCCTTCTACGCTAAAGGCTGTTTTATAAATATCTTTTTCCTCAATTTCTATTTGATGAAATCCCTTAGCTAAATCAAGGGTTGTGAAATACTGGCATCTGCCCAGTTTATCTAATATATCATCAATATTTGGTAGAGGGTACTTGTCGTCTATTGTAACTTCATTTAGTTTACGATAGTCTATGACAAGCCTCCACTTTTGTTTTCCACTGGCGTCGACCTTTTTCGGTACAATCCACACAGGGGCTGAATAAGGCGAATGGCTCGGCCTTATAATATTATTTTTGAGGAGTTCTTGAATCTGGGTTTTGACTTCATCTTTATGTATGTAAGGATATCTGTATGACTTCGCGTTTATTGGTACATTATCAGTAGTACGTATTTCATGTTTAATTGCATTTGTAAAAGAGAGATTTGAATTTTCTTGATAAAAAATGTTTGAATATTGGTTTATTATTTTCAATAATTTTTGTTTCTCTTCTGCGTTGAGATGTTGAGTTCGTATTTGTTCCGCTAATAATTTATTATTATATTCTTCTATTATAGAGAAATTTTTTATATTAACTTCTTCAATTTCATTTGGATTTATTTCAAATGGACCTTGGCATTTTACATTCGTTTGAACTTCAATCTTATGATTTTCAACATTGTAAATTCCTTCATCAAAAATTATTTCGTTTTTCAAGAACTTCTGCTTCTTGAGGTAAACCAATCCTTCTTGTTGATTCACCAATAACTGTACAGTATGTTTGTTTGATCTTTCAAACAACATTTGTATAGTTTGTCCATTGATTTCTAATAGATTATGTTTATAATCTATTTTAGCGTTAAATCGTTTTAGTATGTCGTTTCCAATAATACCGTCGTATTTGTCATGGAACGCGCAGACTAAAAAGTCAATTTTTTGCTTGAGATCACCAAATTCTTTAAAAAGGGGAACTGATACTCTTTCAGTTACGTTTATATTATGTTGTAGTGTTTTAATTTGAATTTTATTAATTGGTACTTTCCATTTAGGATTACAAAGACCTGGATTTATAATAGAGTTTGTTGCTCCAGTATCGATAATAAATTTTAATGGATTTTTATTAGATTTGATTTTTACATATGGTAAATCTCCTCCGAGGCTTGTAAGTGAAAATTTTCGCTTGTTTCGCATTTATTTATGTCCATAGGTTCGACAGTTTGATTTTGTTGGATATCAGGCAAATTATTTGGAATGTCACTTGTGAATTGATGATAATTTGGTTGTCTATAATTATTATAACTATTATTTCTATAATTATTGAACTGTCTGTTCTTATTCTGATATTGATCGGATCTATAATTATTATAGCTATCATTTCTATAATTGTTGAACTGCCTGTTCCTATTCTGATATTGGTCGGATCTATAATTATTATAGCTATCATTTCTATAATTGTTAAGATGTTCATTTCTGTTTGGGTTTTGTTGGTATTTATTTCCATTTTCATGTTTATTTGGAGAAAAATTATTATTTTTATTGTAATTATTATTATAACGTATTTTCCTATTATTATTGTGATTATAGAATGGTGCTGGGTTTGATTGATCTGCGTAGCCTGTTTGACTAAGTATATCAATTGCTGATTCTAAATTCTCAGGATTTCTACAAATTAGAATTGTTTTCATTGGTTCAGGTATTTTATTTTTAAATATATCAAGTGCAGTACGTATGTTATTTAATGAACACTCGTTCGCTATTTTACCAGGGCCAGTTACTAATAAAGTTTTGTTATTTAATTTTCGTAGTTTATCTTTTATTTCGTTGAAAAAACCTAAAACATTGTTTTTGAAAGTAACACCTCTCAATTCGTCGAAAAGTTGTTCTACACTACGTCTTTCGGCAAAGTTATTTTGTAAAACGATTTTTATATCATTCCAAGCAATGGCTTGGGTATTAATTTCTATTACTTCTCTAGCTTTTCTGATAAGTTTGCTTCTTATTATGTCCGAAAATAAATATTGAGAAAGGTCATCGTAAGTTATTAATAGGGGATTTATTCTGTCTACTAAATTAGTGAATGTTAATAAGTTGTCCGAATTTCCGTCAAAGTAAGGAAGGGCGTTTAGGTATTTAATAGGATTTAGGATTATTTTATTTTCTAAGATAATATTATTTTCTTGCATTAAATTATCTTGCATTAAATTATTTACTTGATTTTCCATTTTGATTTTATTAAATATTTTTTTGTAATAATAAAAAAAAAATAAAGTAACCTTATATTTTATATATATAATAAAAATTGTAGATTTTATTTGTTAAAAATTATTTAAATTGTGTATATATTTTTTAATAGTAAAAATGTCTATGATTTCACCTTGATTTAATTTTCAGATCAGCAATTTGATGATAAATATTGATTGATGTTCTTTGTTAATTTATTATGTTGAATCGTCTTTAATTTGTCTTCTAGTGATATTGTGAGTAATCGTCTTTTATTTGTCTTCTAATGATGCTGCGGATAATTGTCTTTGATTCGTCTTCTTTATGTTGATTTGACCAATAGTTTATTTTGTTAATGTTCTTTATTTTGTAGAAAATGTTCGTAAAATTTTTCACTTAATTTTGTGAATAATGCGATTATTTTTGTTGTAAAAATGGTTCACTTATTTTTGTAAATGATGTAATTATTTTTGTAAAAATGTTTATAAAAATGGTTCACTTATTTTTGTGTATAATGTAATTATTTTTGTAAAAATATTTGTAAAATTTCTGCACTTCTGCTGTAGAATTTTTTTTCACTATTATTGCAAATAATGCAATTATTTTCGTAGAAATTTTGTTCACTATTATTGCGAATAATGCAATAATTTTCGTAGAATTTTGTGAAATTTCTGCACTTCTGCTGTAGAAATTTTGTTCACTATTATTGCGAATAATGCAATAATTTTCGTAGAATTTTGTGAAATTTCTGCACTTCTGCTGTAGAAATTTTGTTCACTATTATTGCGAATAATGCAATAATTTTTCGTAAAAATATTTGTAAAATTTCTGCACTTCTGCTGTAGAAATTTTATTTTTTCACTTTTGTTGTTGTGGAGTGCTTTAAATTTTTTAAAAAAAATAAGTCTTAGTTGACTAGCACTATCCTACCGACTGCGCCAATTATGTTTTCAATGTAACTTAGTAAATTTTAAAAAAGATCTTTCTTTATTAAAATAATATTACAAGTCACAAGAAAATTATTTAAGACAATATCTTTATTGAATGATTCTATATCCTGTATCACTGTGTATAAATTTGTAGAATGGAAGTGTTAATAATACAATCCGTTAAACAATACTGAATGAATGTTGGATACTTAATGAAATATGAATACTGAATGCTTCTGCTTTTATACTTATTTCTATATACTTATTTTGTTATGTGATCCAACTTGTGTTGTGAAATAGTTTTGGACTTTGAACTTGTTTTCGTCTTTGAGGACGTAAACATGTTATTGTCTTAGATCTGATTTGAGATAAGGTTGTTTTCATGTTCTAGCATGTTTTGAATAGATATCTAAATTCGTCGTAATTGACCATCTGGCGTTTTGATCATTGATTGGCCTTGAATTGAAGATGGTAAACATGTTGACAAAATTCGTATTGTGATATAAGATTGGCCTTGAATGTTAAAGTAGTAAACAAGATGATTTCATCATGTTGTGAAATTGGTAAACAAGATATGAAGTTGGATCGCATTTACATTATTCTTATTCTATGTGATTATGTGATTACATACTGTGAATATCTTATATTGTTATTCAGTATTTCTATATTATAACGGGTGCCTGTAGTGGGATATTCTCTATGTTAACATCTAGACTCCTGAACAACCGCAAGTTTGTGGTGTAACTAGATGTTATGTGTAGTGGTACGACGTTTTGACGCATGCGCATAATTTGATTTTGCTTTTGCTTTTGCAGTGCTGCTGGTTTACATTTTTAGAGCGGAGTATATTATCGGCATTTTGGAAGTATACTGGATTATACGATAAAAATAATTGTAAAAATAGTTCCAACAGAAAACAAAAAAGCCTTTTAAATTATATAAATATTTTGTGATTGATTTTTCGCCCTTTTTTGCAATTGCACAAAATAAATTATTCCATGCTTATATTCCTGTGTTTCATAATGTCTACACAAGTACGATGATGTACTTATACTTTTATTATTTTACTACATTTCAACAACTAAATACAAATGCCTTAAATAAAGTTACAAAATATAACAAATAAACCGACGTTTATTTTGTGTATTATATATCCGAAAACAAAATCATACAAAGATTTTACAAAAATCAATCGAAAAAAAAAACACCATTTTTCATCTAAATTCTCTAATCGCAGAAATTGATATGGGAGCCCCTCGATCCTGGGCCATTTTTTTTATTGTAGGAGAAAATCATCGAAACAGACATTTGACATCAGATGTTAAAATTGAAAATGCTCAGATCATTTTATTCTGAGCACTTAGAGCACGCTCATACTCTGAGCAAATAAGAAACACGAACATTTATCTTGAGAACTCTTTGACTGCTCTGAACTAATTTATGAAAACGGGAAATGACAGAATATTGCGAAAACTTGTTGTTCTATCTGTAAGTTGATATCGACAACAAAAAACGACATCAATAAAAATAAAATTCAGTAAATAAAAATGTAAGTTGAATTAAGCATAAAACATTTATGTCTCGTTTCATTTGCTGGGTTCATTTCAGATTTCTCACTCTCTCTACCACCAAAATCATGCAGCGCAGCCGACTGCGCAGCACACACCGCACACAGTCCATAAAGGGCGACGAATATCTGATGCCAGTATAGATATTTAAAAAATGTATAAGGGCCTTGCGGCCGAACCCGGGACCCGATCACTACCAAATTTTCGAAAAAGTATTGTTCATTGGGTATACACATGTGTGTAAAATTTGAAGAAAATCGGGTAAATTTTTGTATGGGAGCCCCCCGACCCCGCAGCCCAAGGGGCCTCAAAATTTAATAGAAAATGTTGTCTCCGGAAATACACATGTGTGCCAAATTTCAATAAAATCGGGCTGTAGGAAGTGGGTTAACAATTGATCGCAAGAATCCATGACAAATCCACAAGCCCACAAACCCACAAGCCCACAAACACACGGGCAAGTAAAGTTAATATAGAGAATTTAAAAACTCGTCGGTTTCTTAGTATATTATATAATAGTATTTGGCTTTCAATTTGGAAGCAAAGGCATCAATTGAAATAAAATACCAAATTTTGTTATTTGTGTTTTGTTTATTTTTTGACATACATTCTTAGTCAATATAATTTTTGGGAAATGTAAAAATTCCTTTATAATAATTATTGATAGTTCGGAGAGAAATTTACAGACTTAATAACATGTAATTGTAAAAGAAACCATTTTTTTGCTAAAAAATCAAATAAATTTGGTATCGTTTCGATTTAGAATTACTTCATAAAAGTAGTATAATTAGGTTTAAGGTAGTATAATAGTGCGGCTAATGAAATAGTAGTATAATACCTTGATTGCAATTTAGCAGCAGCACTGGTCATAAGCAATTTTGACAGATAAAGACTTTTCACGTAGTCGCCAGCATGTGGCTAGACTACTGCATGAGGCAAGAGTGAACCGATTCGGCAATTATGTACAAGATTTACTACTTTCTGTCATTAAATTTACACTAACAAAAGAAAGAAAAAACATAACAACAATAAAATTGTATGCTATACACCTCGTACATATACGAAAATGACATCTCACCTTCAGGAGTCTAGACTCATTTGCGACCGAAATCGGCCTTCAGCTTGATGCGATGCTTATGGGTTGCTGCGGAGTAATTGCTGACTGTGTTTTATAATATTGAAAAATATGTTTTAGTGGAGTTTTGGAATTTTAACAGTTGTTGGTTTGCCTTAGATGAAGCCACGCTACGATGGGCCTATCCAGTCTTAAATGATATATTTTATTATATTATTAATACATGAAAGCAATTAATAAATACTGATTACTACGATTGATTAATTAATGTACAATTTAAAAGACAAAAAATGTCGAAGGATAAACTGTGTCAAGGACTTAGTCAATATCCTATAAGAAATCCAAATGGACAACATATTTCATATACCTACTAACAGAAGAAGTTTGTGCAGATAAGTTGGCAATAAAAAAAAACCCATAAAAATTAAAATTTTTCGTGTAAATTCTCTAATCGGGAATACACACAATGTGAAGTTTGAATAAAATCAGGTAAATTTTTTAAAATTTTAGATAGAGAGCCCCCCTACCCCGGGGCCATTTCACTTCCAAATTTTTACAAAAACGTTACCCCCCGACCCCTGGGCCCGATTACTACCAAATTTTTACAAAAATTCGGAAAACGGAGATACACATGCGTATAAAATTTTAAATTTGGAAATTTTTGTTAATAAAATTTGTATGGGTGCCCCCCACCCAAGGTCCCGATCACTTCCAATTCACAGAAAGTGTTGTCCATCGAATATACACATGCATATAAAATTTGAAGAAAATCGGGCCCTCCGACCCCGATGCCCGAGGTGCCCCAAATTTTAATAAAAAGTATTGTCATGGGAAATACACATTTGTGCAAAGTTTGAATAAAATTGGACTTTATGAAGTGTCTTAAAAATTGATCACAAGATTCTGCCCACCAGCCAGCCAGCCAGCCACGGGCAAGCGAAGTTAATAAAGAGAATTTAAAAAGAAGAATTTTACTAACACTTACGAACATGTTGATATGGCGATAACAGGCAGGCAGGTAGGTATATAAAAGCGGCGCCAAAATCAACCACTTCTAAAACAGAGGTATGGATGAAGTTTTTTATCCAAACAGTTCTTCAGGCGATAAAAATCGTTGTCCACGCATCTTATCTTTGATTGGTGGGAACAGGCAGAAGTCATTGGGTGCCAAGTCAATTCGATCGTTTGAGTGCTCAAATACTCGCTTGTTTCATGTGACGTGTGTGAGCTCGCATTATTGTGATGCAAAATAATTCGCCGTTTTGGGTTGTTACCATTCAATTTGTTGAAAACCTCAGGCAAACAAATGGTCGTATACCAAGCTGAATTGTCTTTTGATTTTCAAGAGCCACAGTAGCCACATGGTTTTCGTGAAGAAACACATCCATTTGCTTCCCAACGCTCTAAGCTCGCTCAACTTTTGTTGGAATCGATTGCCAGTCGACTGCCCTTTTCTTTCTGGCTCATACGCAAATACCCTTGACTCGTCCCCTGTCACGATCTTGTATACGTTTTTGGAAGCACCTTCAACGAATTTTTCAAGCATTTGGCGGCACCAATCGACACGAACCTTTTTTTGTGCGTCTGTCAAAAAATGTGGAATCCAACGTGCACATAGCTTCTGCACCTTTAAATGTTCATGTACGCTGGTGTTACTAATGCCTAGGCATGCCTCGATTTCCCGATAAATCACATGACGATCCTCTTCAATCAGTTTTCTCACAGCATCGATGTTTTCTCCCAAAACAGCTGTTTTTGGACGACCTTCACGAGGCTCGTCTTTGAGTAAACTTCGTTCGCGTTCAAATTCGTTGTACCAATTATAAACACTTGCCAACGATGGTGGTCGTCGCTAAAAGTCGAATTAAGTAATTCGAACCACTGTTGTTGAAAATCGTAAAAAATCATCACCCGAAAATTTTCACGCGATAATTCCATTTTTTCACTGAATTAAATTTTTCAAGTAAATAAAAAACAATGTTGCGATGCGAACTGACAGATTACTTTTGAGAAACATAACCTCTAAAAATGTTAAACTTATTGACTCACATAGAGATTTGCATCGGAAAACACTAGCATTTTCTAAAAACATTTACGGCAACCTATGTAATCGAAGTTGGCGGCACCAATCGACACGAACCTTTTTTTGTGTGTCTGCCAAAAAATGTGGAATCCAATGTGCACATAGCTTCCGCACCTTTAAATGTTCATGTAAGATCGTATATACGCTGGTGTTACTAATACCTAGGCATGCCGCGATTTCTCGATAAATCACATGACGATCCTCCTCAATCAGTTTTCTCACAGCATCGATGTTTTCTGGCACAACAGCTTTTTTTGGACGACGTGGGCGCCGTGGCTCAGTGGAAAAGAGCATGGCTACTGAGCAGGAGGTTCGTGGTTCGAACCCCAGTAACACCAAAAGTATTTTTCACGGTGTCCCACCTCTCGCGAATAGGTGACAAACGTTCCGAAAGTACTAACTTGTCACGGAAAGTTTCTCAAATTCGCCGTTCGGATCCGGACTTAAATTGTAGGTCCCTTCCATTTGTGTCCAAAAATATACATGCACAACACAAACGGCCGAGAGAAGCCAAGCATTGGACCGCAACGGTCTGTCGCGCCGAATATTATTATTATTATGTAATCTAATAAATCTTTTCATTAGTCGTTTTTGCCTGTTTGCAGTTAGAATGTTTCCAGAGAGAGGTAGTTGGGATGTACTTTCAGTATTTTATATCTTTTGTAATTATTTGTAATTTATTGGTATCCACTTTATAGCTCATTACTAGACTATGAAGACAAGAAACATAAACGACTATTCAAAGAAGCTTGTCACATTTGGTTATCTAATAGTCCTGTTAGTGGATACCAATAAATTTCACAGTAGTTATATTAACCTAATCAAAAATTACACTTAATAATTTACTTTAGCGAACTTTTTATAATATTGTTACGAAATTTAGGCTTTCGAGTTCGTAAAGGATTTTGCAAATAAAACACGACGCAAGTTCATTAATTTACAAATAATAACTTTAATTAACAAACTGTAAAAATAACACAAGTTTACAATTTTATACAGGACAACTTTTAAATGCACACAACAAATACTTATAATACTTGAACTTTACAATAATTCTCTTAGGTGGTAGCTCACTCTATCACTTTGCAAGAACTTTGACTGGTTAAATCCCAAATAACTAATGAATCCTCTGCAGCGAACGCCACTTTTTATACTCATTGAAAAGCTTCCTGAAACTTCCGATCTTATAATGACCAGTACATAATGATTTAAACTTGCCGGCGGTTACATTTCAAATAATCTAATAAATCTTACAGCATAAAATTATGCTATTCTAAAGTGCTTAATTCTAATTTAGTGCCTATTTTTTTAGTATGAAGGATTCGAATTCCATTATCTACTACTATCTACTAACTACATTTCGTAATATTACTCCCACCTTAATTCCGTTCGTCCCGAACAGATTCAGCACTACTTCTGTTGTTGTACCTTGTCAATATGTCAATGTGAACAACTTTCATTTTACATCTGGGGCTTTGTTGAATCCGGTATACTACATCATTTATCCTCCTAATGATCTTGTATGGACCTTCCCAACTTTGTTGTAGTTTTGGAGATTTACGTTTTCTTCATTTGGGATTGTAAAGCCAGACTAAATCTTCTTCCTGAAATCCTCCACAGTTCGCATGCAGGTTATATCGTGTTTTCCCTTTCTTTCTGCAGCATGAACAGCGATCGCCCATCTGTCGCCCTGCTCATCCAGCGGTCTGTTGAACCATTCCGTATGACTGCGGATATAACGGAGGAGTCCTCGTTTTCTTGATGTTTAGTACTTGGCACAGCTCTTGAAAGACTAGCGATTCAAAACTCCGCCCTTAATCGGAATGTAATTCCAGTGGTACTTCAAATCTGCATTGTAAACGAATGCCCTAGCCACCGTGCTAGCTTCCTAGTTTTCGATGGGATATGCTTCAGCACATTTACTGAAGTAATCAATGCACACGAGTATATAGCGATTTCCGTCTCTTGTTTCTGGGAATGGACCGGAAACAGAACAGAAAATTTCTGCTGCTTGTTGCTGTGCTGCTGAAAAATCTTGACAGCGTACGAATTATCTGATGTAGTGGCGTATTCTTTGTTTCTACACATTTTAACACGTGGTTCTTCAGATCAGGGGACATCTCGTGATCTTTCATGAAATCCAAGCCCAATATGCATTCTTCTGTAATACTGGCAACAATAAACCGATAAGAAAACTGTATTGCTCCAAACATAGCACTACAGGAGCACTCTCCTTTAATTGCTGTAACTGTCCTCAAATTATAACAAAGTACTTTTTCGTCTGCAGCTACGTGGTAAGCTGGCTGCTGTATTTTGCTTAGCTCCTGGGTGTGATACTGTCCACAACGCAAGTCCAACTCTTTCAAGATTCTTCCGGAACTCATCCGGCATTTGGAATCGTTTGCAATACATCTCCCCCTTGCTCCTCAACGCCAGGATTAGAGAATTTAGTTGTTCTTCAGCTCTTCCATTGTGTTGTACAGCAGCTGCAAACTGGACCTTGAAATTTTCAAAAACAGTATCGCCATCGAATGCAGGTGGCTTCACAATTCCTTTTTGGTTACTAGAGGATTCTGTAATGACTCTGCTACTGGTTTGTTGATCCTTTCCTCCGGAGAACTGGGTACGACCGTCCAACCGGGTCTTAAACTCTTTAATTTTGTCTTCCAGGCCACTCACTTTTCCAGTCATGTTCGTCTCGAGCGATTTTACTACTTCTTGAAATGCTTTAATTTCATTTATTTCTCCTTTGAGCGTTTCTTGAATTCCGCTCATTTCCTTTCTTGAATGACATCTAGCTTTTCATTTTGCTGGTCAAATTTGGAATTCAAATCCTGCTTTTGTTGATTGAATTTGGAATTTAATTCCTGCTTCAGTTCTTGGCTTTGCTGTTGATTTTGTCGATTCAGCTTTTGGCTTTGCTATTCCAACTTATCACTAATTTGAAAATTCAAATCATTCTTCTGCTGGTCCAACTTCTCGTTTAGCTTGGAACTGAATTCTAGATCCTGACTCTCCTGCTGTGATTGCTCACTTTGCCGCTGCATTCGATAATTCAAATCTTTTCCTAACTATGTCGCTGCATTTGTTGCAATTAAGCATTTTTTCTGCTTTAACAACTTGTTGCAATCGGAGAAATAAATCTTGCTTATTTCCAGCGGAGCGGTATAGGTTTTAATGTTAACTACACTTTCCCCTTTATGGTCTAATGTTTATCAATTTCACTTAATTTATTTACTGTCTCAAAATTTTCAAAATCACCAATTAATTTGTTGTTTTCCGATTTGCAAAGTCCAACTTCTGACACCAACGAAATTTAGGTTTTCGAGTTCGTAAAGGATTTTGCAATTAAAACACAACACAAGTTCATTAATTTAGAAATAATAACTTTAATAAACAATTAGTAAAAATAACACAAGTTCACAATTTTATACTGGACAACTTTTAAATGCACACAAAAAACACTTATAATACTTGTAATTTAGAATAATTCTCTTAGGTGGTTGCTCGCTCTATCAATTTGCAAGAACTTTGACTGGTTAAATCCCACATAACTAATGAATCCTCGGCAGCGAACGCAACCTTTTGAATTGTTTCAAATCTTATAGATCGAAAAAAGAGCAGAAAATTGTGGCCTTATTCCCTTATTTACAACTAACGATACTCAGATGTAATAAGCCATCTTCTAAAAATAAACTACATGTACAATCATGTTCATACAAACAAACCGCACAAACCAGTTTGACTACATTTTTGACCAGTACATCATGATTTAAACTTACAGGCGGTTACATTTTAAATGATGTAATAAATTTTACAGCCTAAAAGTATTCTTTTCAAAAGTACTTAATTCTAATTCAGTGCCTATTTTTAGTATGTAGTATGTACATTTCGATTTATCTAAGGAGTCGAGTTCCATTATCTACTAACTACTTTTCGCAACAGTATTTTTATAATTTTTAAATCGGTCAAATATAGCAACATTAATAAACTGTTTAAAAAATTGTTTTCATTAATTTCTGAATAGAAAGACCGAAATATTGGAATAATTTAAATTATAATTTTGTATTTTAAATAAAGTAAAAAGCTACCAAGATTAAATAAAACATTATTAAAGACTTTAAATAACCAATATTAATGTAAGATATTTTCATTTCTAAATAAATTTTTTTATTTGTTAAACCTTGTAGCACTTACCACCAGGTTGTTGATTTTACCATTAACTCTCTAAGAAAAATTTTATGTAGATGTTTTCTACCACATAATATAATATAATTAAGCAAAATATGGAATTTTATTGATACCTACGTATCCTGTATTTTTGTGTACATATGTATCACTACATGTTTTTCGAATAAATGTAGCTCCGTTTCGTCTTTGTTGGTCCTATTTGAATTTCTTATGTACAGACACAGTTGTCGGCAATTTTATTAGTCATAATAAAAGGGATAATTTTTGCCTTTTCGACTTTGCTCTTAAATAAAGAGAAAGCAAAAATATGTACACAAAGTCACTGTAGTCAGCAGTTTCTGCATTGAATATAAATAGACATACCAGTGTACTGTGGCATATCATATCTTTGCTTAATTTCGATTTTAATAATACTTTTGAATAATAAAATTTAAATATTTAGTTTACATAATTTTGCAAATCAAGCAATCCATCTGAATGAATAGATTCAAATTTCGGTACAAAACGAAAAAATGTGCTGCGAACACAAGTGTAGTGTGTAGGGTGCATAAACACTTAACGCGAAGAAATGAAATGCTAAAAAGAAATAAGGCAAAAAAAGGATTTTTTATACACAGAGCAAATGTAGTATACATTTGGGAAGGTTTAAAAGTGCAAGTGAATAAATAAAATCACATTTCAGAATCACATTAACATACAAAAGGAAGCACTTTACACAGCTGAATGAATAGCGTTTCTTTTCATACAACGACGCACTTAATAATGAACAAATACACAACAGTATTTTAATATGAAATGAAAAACTTTCAAGGGTTTTTCTTAACAATTTTATTTTTATCAAATCTTGAAAGCCGTCAATAACTTTTATCTACATGACCGTATGTGAGTGAGTACGATAATCTTAAGGCAATTTAGATCAAAGAGAAAATCACCAAACGCATATCAGTAATTGTTATTTGTTATTAATATACTTAATGCAAAACTTAACAACTAATTGATAACTAAATTGATAACTTTTTTTATCACTTTTCTTCGCAAGAAGACTATTATAGATAAGAGAACGGTATCTATAATAATATGCATATACGATTATTTTATTATTGTATTAGGAACTGAAATTTTTATCATATTCCAATAACTATGTCGACAGACTTGGACAAATGTTTTTGACTTTGAGGACTTTAAAAGGTATCATGCGCAATAAATAAATTTTACTACTGCTTTCGAAAGACATTTCCCTCGATAGGTGATCGCGGCGAAACTTATCTCCACACAAAATCGACCGCTGGTGCTTGCCCCCCCGTGAACACCGAGGGAATTTTACAAACATTTAAAGCGGCTAGCTTATTGGAAGGTCAGCGTAAATTTCCCTGGGCAGTTCTGATGGCTGCTGTCCGTTGTTGTCCCTCTTGCAATGATATAGCTTCTTCCCTCCACCCAAATATTCAATGACCTTCCAGATTTTATTATTTAAATTTTGTGCTATTTATTCGCACATGGCGTTTGAGTCGAAAAAGCCCTATAAAAATGGTTGGGTGTCAGTGGTTTTTCATCATCTGTTTCAATTGGCCAATCAGTTAGTGGCCGGCTCTTGATAATATTTTTCGCTTAAATGATTACACTTTGAATGATTCCTAGTCTAGGTGCTTCTTCCTTAAAAACTTGGTCCAGTAGACGTTTGACACATTTCGACATTTCAACCTCCGGAAGCGAGATTTGTTGTACAGTTAAATATCCAATCGATGTTCGCTTTTGTCATTTCGCACTGAATTTCATTGAGGTAGCTTGTCATATTGCTTGGAATACCTCGACGACTCATAAAGTTTAAAGATTTCCCGCAATTTCCAAGTAAACGGCTCGAGTAGTGAAGCAGGTGTATAACGTTATCCAACGTTTCTCTCTTCGACGAGAAACTATGATAAACGGCCCCCAGTAGTCAACACCCGTTTAAATGAATGAACGAACATCGTCAAGCGATCAGCTGGAAATTGACCATTCAGTG
Source organism: Nephrocerus scutellatus (assembly GCA_947095585.1). NCBI lineage: Eukaryota > Metazoa > Arthropoda > Insecta > Diptera > Pipunculidae > Nephrocerus > Nephrocerus scutellatus. The sequence goes on from OX352763.1 coordinate 92,565,199, forward strand.
GTGGTGCTGGCTTAGCATTAGTTGTTATTGGAACGGATGTTGTTCTTGATGTCTAATGATAAAGGTATCCTGTGCACAAAGATTAGACAAAATGTGACCAGGTTTTTTTGGCATGGCATTGTCATTAAGTCGCAAAAAATGCAGAACCTGAAATCTACTGTGAATCGTGATCAAACTTGTTTGTCAACACTAGTATTCGATGCTTAAGTTTGTTGGCAGCCATCTCGACAGCTCTGGCGTTAAAGTGTTCAAAATTCCTGCGGCAACAAATTGTTTGTATTTTTATGTATGAGAGCGAGTCCACAATATTACCGCTTTGGAATCGCTTCAATATGTGATACTAGTCATGCTAAACTCATGAATTTCTACGATGAATATTCTTAGATGTACTCCAAGATCTGCATCAGCTTGCAGTTCCAAAAGTGGAATTATCGTAAGTGGTACACATCTGGTTTTAGCAGATACGAAGGGCCTGAAAATTTCTTCTTTATGTTATCATATTCTTTCCTCCAACTACGCCAGTCATCACACAATCGCTCAGGTATTTTGTCATCCCATTCATATAAAGCTTTCACGTAGATAGCAGCTTGGTAAAAATCATGAAATTTGCTAAAAAGCTAAACTGATCGTAGACTGACATGACTAAACTAAACATCTCTCGTTTGGGCGGTGATAGCTTTAATTATAAAACACTAGTTGATAGCCCTGGCGTAACCCGTGACCCGCTGACCCCTTTCCACAAAAAACCCCACCAAGACCACCTCGGACCACCACAAGCCGAGATTTTAACTCGTTACAGACAAGCAGAAAGTCACATCTTCGTAAATATCTCGACTCAAGCGCCACCTACCGAGATGAAAAAACAATAAACTTATCTAAGCACTGAACTGACATATTGCTTCGATACGTCCAGCGGTTTAGACGTTATAAACACACATGTTCAAAAAAACTCGACTTCACTGCAACCTACCGCACTCGAAAAAAGTGATCCTTAATGTGATCACGAACCAAAAATATGGTGTAAATTTGGCTTCAATATGTCCAGTGGTTAAGGTGTGATGAGGAGTCTTTTGAGGGTTTTTTGGAGGTCCTCCTAGGGTATTTTTGGGGTCTTATGGGGTCTTCTATGATTCTTTTGAGGGTCTTTTGTTATTAAAGTTCTTTAAGAGGTCTTCTTTTTGGGGCTGTGGTGGTATTTTGATGGTCTTTTAGATGCCTTCTTGCCCAAAACATCAAAGAAGTTTCGTTTCAACCGCGCGTAAGAATTACACGTACTGTTTTTGATTTGTTTTGTTGTATGGCGCGTTAACAAACAACGCCGATGGGTTTCCGACACTAGAACAGAACACATACAATTGACCATGCGAGAAGCATGGACTTTCAAGATAAATGCCGCAAACACTCATTGACTGCCCTTGTGATTCGTTTATTGTAATTGCGAATGCGAACCGCACCCGAAACTGCAAGCGCTAAAAGGCTAAAGGCACGTCGGTAGGAATAATTGGGATGCGTTGACAGATCGCAAAAGAAAGACCGTGCAAATGAATCCGCTGTCAATTGCCATTTGCGCAGGTAACCCAAACAATTAAAATCTATTGGAATTTTTTTTCGTTTTTCCAGTATTTTCATTTTACAGAAAACATTCAATTGAGTTGTTTCCTCAAAAAATATCCAATTTCCAAATTTTCCTAGTTTCTTTTGTAACTTTCCCGAATTTTCTTTTGCTTTAAATTTCTCCGGGAGCATAAAAAACAAAACAAAAAAAGAATCAACCAAATATGTCGTTCCTGTCGTCAGTTATTATCGATAATAATAGTGCATAAAAATATTACGATCTTTGCTGTTTGTCCGAATTTTTTGACTTCCCTTTGGAATTGTATCCTTCGTTCGAATCGGAGCTATGGCCGCGAGTTCATACAAAAATCCTATGGAAAACAGCACTTTCAGTTTTTCACGAAATTTTCAATTTTCCGGGCCCCGGGGCCCGATAAGTAGATATTTTAATAGAAAGTGGGCTCCCATACAAATTTTTCCATTTAGCGGCATCAGATCATATCATACTATAATGAATGTGTTCTGTGTGCGCTGATGAGCTGATCCGCTGTAAGCAGCGCTGGTTGCTTTACGATTGTGAATGTTTTGTTGTTGTGTTGCAGCAGAGAGTATAGAGATGTCAAAAGGAAGTAGAACAAATATTTTTATACAAAACTGAAATGTTCCGCAATTGAAATGTGTTGTACACTCAGCTGTTTGAGTGCATTCTTAATTTGTGTTTTGTACTATATTAAGAGTATATGAAGAACTGGTTACGCACTTAACTGCTTTACAGCTTAACTCAACTCAAAAGAAAGAATTTTAGTAGTACTTCGTACGTTGTTGTGTGTACGTCGCACCAGCCGTGCTATGTTTTCATCACCAAATGGGGAATTTCACCACAAAATCGAATCTACGATCAGAGAATTTACAAGAAAAATTAAAATTTTTAAATTCACTTGCCCGTGGCACGTCTGTCTGTCGGTCGGTCGGTCTGTTTGTCGTTGAATCTTGCGATAAATTTTAACCCCACTTTCCAAAGCCCGACTTCATTGAAATTTTGCACACAAGTGTATTTCCGGAGACAACACTTTCTTTTAACCTTTTGGGCCCGCTGGACAACAGTTGTTGTAAGCATTTTGGAGACCCCGGGTCCCGGAGTCATAAGGCCCCAAATTTTTTTTTTTTAAATACACCCGATTTTCTTTAAATTTTATATACGCGTATATATCCAATAGACAACACTTTTTGTAAACAATTTGGAGAACCCGAGCCCCAGGGTATGGAGCCCATTGTATCTCAATGGACAACACTTTTTGTAAAAATTTTGGAGACCCGGACTACGGGGTCAAGGTGCCCCATAAATTTTTTTTTAAAAATTTAACTCGATTTTTTTTAAATTTTTTATGGGGCCCCAACAAATTTTCAAAAAAAATTAACCCGATTTTCTTCAAATTTTATATACATGTGTATCTCAGATGGACAACACTTTTTGTAAAAATTTTGGAGACCCTGTCCTCCGGGGTCATTGGCCCCCAACAAATTTTTTAAAAAACCCGATTTTTTCTGGTGCTCGTCCACTTGCGCAATACGATGAGTTTGTTTTAAAACGTGAGCTTGAGCTAAACTCTTGATTATATTGCAGTAGGGGTGCCTTACAGGCCTTTTCTCTTTATATTGCAATAAAAAACTATTATAAAAAAAGAAAAAAAATGCCATTGTTGCGAAAAATTTAACTAATAGAAGAATTCAAACTGGGTTACATGAAGGACTACTGCTCAGCTTTCCTTTACTCATCGGCATATCCTATATTTTCCCGGTTTCGGCAGTCTGAACAAGATATATTTGACTGTATACAGTGATGAATTAATAACTCTTACCAGAAAAAGTAGGGACAATCAAAAAAATAAAATATTGTAAAATATCAATGGTTGCGTGGTGTATTTTTTACACCACGCCTTAATAACCGCTGCAATGATACTGACGGTGAAAATACTCTCGTTACCTATGGAATCACTAAGAATAGAATACCACATTGAATAGCGAAAGCGTCGAAAGCAATTTTGACATGAATTGGAATCATTAAACAATTCCTCAAGGATTCCTATTTGACGCACCACATACCACCTGGATATTATGGTTTATAACTTATGTAAGAAATGTACGAACACATCCTTCGGATAGCAATAACAAACAGTTTCACCAACACACTTCATGAATACGTTCTACTTGTACGTATGTCAATATGTATTTTTATTCGCTGAAAACGCAGATTAATTTGTGCAATAATTCGCATATACTCCTGTGTATGTATTCTTTCAAATCAAACTTGGCTCTGATTGTAGAAATGAAATATCCTCAAAAATTCATGATAACATTTTATTTATCAATAAGTACATACTCGAATACGAGAATGAGCACACAAAGCCATGAATTTTCGATATTACAACATTGTAAGATTAAATTTGCGCTTACGAGAAGTTGTGTTTTAATCAGATATGAACTCCGTGGATGCATAAATGCAAATTCAACTTTTCGAAGTTGTTCAAATTGATGCGTCAATTTGGGAAATTAAGACTGTAGGAAATTGGAAGTGGTTTCGCACTGAATACTGGGTATAATTATCGTAGTTGTAACCCGTTGACGAGTAAATGTTGTCTTGCTTTTCAACAATAAAATCATGTTTTTCTAATAACAAAAAAAAATTTATTGGTAATGTGTCCATACAAGACTTAAATGTTTACCTACCGAAATTAAGTGAGACACAATGCATTTCAAACTTAGCTTATTGAATTAAATGACTTGTACTTGTCAATATTTTGAGTTCATTTCTATTGATTATTCAGATTTATATTTAGATTAAGATAAGATGTTTTCATTTGTTTAATTATCATACAATTTTAGTTAAAAACGAAATTATGGCTACGTTAATAATAAAAGTTTCGGCTCAACAATGGTGGCTCGTCGGATATACATTGTCTTTATTTTAAATTGCTTAACAATAAACAATATATTTGTTAACATATGGTTATTTATAAAAGAATAACATTTTATATAAGTATTTTAAAATTAAATATATGCAAATGAAAATAAAAGCATGCTATATGCTTTGTTGATTGCTACCCTTCTCGTAAAATCAGGCGAGTATGGAAGTTTTTTTAAATCTATTGTCTGTGTGTAGTGTTTACCAGTGGCTTCGCTCGATTACCTCGTTTTCATTCCTTTCATCTTCGGAGTTGAATTTGTTTTCAACCTGTCAGCGAATTTTCTCACCTTTTGGAACAAGTGGTCGGTTATTGGCAGCAGGCCTGCTGCTTCATTAAGCTTTGAGCTTAAAGACAAATGTGTACCTATTTGGCAGCCTACAGAGATTCCAAGCACTTTTCTTTCAAAAAGGGAGACGTTGTTTATCATTCTTGAAATGATGGTCAACCAAATGAGATAGCCATAAGTTATAACTGGCCTACTTAGTTTCTTAGAGATGATTTTACCTTTTTTAGCGGGTCTACCAAATAAAGATATTAGTGTACTTTTTCATTATTAAATTAATATGGGCTTTTGGAAGTGGTTTAAAAATTGATCGCAAGACTCCACCTCTGACAGAACGACAGAACCATCCCGACGCAAAGTTAATATATGAAGAGTTCAAAATTTCTAGAGACGTCAAATCGCACGAACGAGTCGACCAATGGAGTGATCCAATTCATTTGTTTGGAAGAGTTCTAGGTTATTGTAAAGAATTGCCTTTTGTGCTTTGTGGGGCATTTTAGCAGTAACGAATTTCCCCCACAAAAATATTAACTTAACTGTTTGATAGAGTTCGATTGGTTGAAATTTATTTTTTTACTAATAGAAGCTTGTATTTACTATCACTAAGAATAACTAATTCTCCCATGCTTCAGATTCATTAAGAACTTAAGGAAATTTTTTTAAGGCTGGCTGTAAATTAGAGTACGCTTTTAACCTACACTTTTTAAAGAATCCACTTAACACGATAACAAATGTTTTATTTAGTTGACGTTCGTTTTTACTAGTAAATAACCAAATATTAAATTATATTCAGAATTACATAAAGCGTACTTTATAGTGTACCCACACTTGTTACCACTGATCTCCCCAGACTGACCACCACCTCTCATCAAAAAACTGTAGCCTATAACCCCCGGGTCAAAAAAACTCTCTAAAATGCTTAAAACCTGTATGTACTGATATTATATGTAATTGTACATGTAATGCTTATTCCATTTGAACTATCTACTTTTACGAGTTAGTTGGTGAGTCATATGAAAGAATTTATGTTCTTGTAATTGCCATATTGTTGAAATGGGATAGAATTGGGTGTAAATAGCTCGTAATGTGTGGCAGTGAGTTTAGTTATCAACTGGATCAGTACCAGACATCCAAGTAAAAAGAAAGTGGACTGGCCTGCATCCTCTTCAACCTGGCGTTGGAAAAAGTGATCCGAGACCATGACGTAATGGCGAAAGGAACAATCTAAGTCCATTTAGATACTGGCTTACGCTGATATTGATATTGACATTGTTGGTAGAAATCCAAGAGCTGTACAGGAAGCTTTCATCCAGATCTAGCAGGCGGCACGAAATTTGGTGCTGCACATAAATGAGAGCAAAACAGAAATGTTTAGGTTTTCTAACCCGGTGCAAGAAATATTTCACTTCCTCTGATCTGGCTACTATCTACAAAGCTTTAATTCGCCTTAAACTTGAATATAATTGTCATATATGGCCTGGTGCGCCTTAAACTACCTTGCACCAGCTAGATAGAGTACAAAACCGTGCGATAAAACTTATCGGTGACGAAAACATTACGAAGTCAATAGATTGGCTTGAACACCGCAGGAACGTGCTTATCACTCTTTTATCGCTTCTTCCACTAGCTGTGCTCAAGAAAAATAGCCAGTTGCATGCCACCTCTCCTTGAATGCAACCTCAATACTCGTGGCGCTCTAAATGCTCATCGGTTCACCCTTAAGCCCATCTTCGGACTTACAGATAAGTTCAGGGATTTGTTCTTCAGCCGTACAACACGTATGTGGAATGCTCTGCCAAGATCTGTCTTTCCACAATGATATGATCCACAGGCATTCAAAACACAAGCTCATAGACATCTCCTCTTTTCTTCTCCTTTTCCTTAACAAACACGCTGGAATTAGTTTTGCAACAAGTTGTAAACGCAAAAAATGAAGGAAGCTGGTAATGTATCGAAAATTGTCTGATACCCATGCTGAAATTATAACAAGTGAAATGAAATGAAAAATGAAGGTTTGAACAGCTAAGCGAACTATTGCAACAGGTAAGCCAAGATGGACAGCTGATAAGCGATACCTTCAGTCAAAACCAAGAGCGGATGTAAGAACAAGATTCCAAACTAACTCAGCAAAATAGTTTCAGTGTCATTCCAATATCATCTAAAATCCAGAAAGGCATTTTGATATCTCCTAAATTTGATGGTGATACTGAATTTGCGAATTTCAAAGTTCAGTTTAAGGCTGCGGTGCGTTATAACGGATGGTCTGCTGAGGAAGAACTTAATGCTCTAATACAGGCGTTGCCAGGCAATACAGCAGATGTGCTACAGATACACAGAGATAAGTTCCGAAAGAATCATTTAAAAGTTGGATTTGCGGTTTGGACAGTCTCACACCCAAGAGTTATGCAAAATACAGCTGCTCAATAAGAGACAACAACAAGGAGAAAGTCTTCAGGATCTCGAACGTGAAATAATGAAACTGGAGCGACGAGCCTATTTCAGTGTCCCAGCGGATATAGTAAACGAACTAGCAACATATGTCTTTATTTAATGAGATGACGAATTAGTGGTGCATTAATGGTGCATTTGATGACAATTGTTAGAGGAAAAACTATGAATGAAGTATTCGCATCAGCATTGGAGTAGGAAGCAACTAAAGGCAGTCTGTCTTCGTAATTTGTTGGGCTGAGCAAGCTGGAAACGGAGTACATCACACAATTAAACAATTAATAAAAGAGGAAATCCAAAATCAAAAACTGGAAGCCTTCAGAATGACGGAAACCCAACATCTATATCCCGTCCAAAATGTTTTAGATGTCAGAAACCTTGACATTTTATGCGCGATTGTAAGGAACCAAGACAAGTACAAACTACAAAACAGCCAGTGAATGGTGTTAAGAATCAGGAAAGATTACGGATTTTATTCTATATACAGGGGATTCCAGATCAATCGTTAGTCCTGAAATGGTATCTGGAGAGCAAGTAAAGAAAGTGCATTACTACAACCTCAGAACAGGAGGAGATGCAGTAGTTAACGGAGAATGTTTCGTTACATTTGTGTTTGGTGGATTAAGGCTTAGACATAGGTTTAGTGTTGCCCGTGTGAATGACAAACGTATTTTGGGTCTGGATTTTATGATGGTTCACCCGATATCTCTTAATTTAAGGAAACAAGTGTTAAGATACAGCAATGTGGAGGTACCGCTCAGAATTACCGACAATAACAATTAGAAACACAAAAAGTCCGAAAAACCAGCAGTGCTCAGTTGTTTCACGATTTACGGTCCAGATGAAAGATCATTGGAGATAAAAAAAATTCTTGTAAATTCTCTAATCGCAAATTTTGAATAAAACCGATTTACTTTTTAAAAAAAATTATATGGGAGCACCAAGGCCTGGGGCCTGATCATTCCAAAATTTTTAAAAAAATTCTTGTCAATCGGAGATACACATAAATGCATAAAATTTAAGGAAACTCGAGTTAATTTTTTTACAAAATGTGTATGGGGCCCACGACTCCAGGGCCCGGGGTCTTCAAAACTTGTAAAAAAAGTGTTGTCCATCGGAGATACACATGTGTATAAAATTTGAAAAAAATCAGGTTAATTTTTAAAAAATGTATATGGGCACCCACCGACCCCTGGGCACAATCACTTCCAAATTTTTACAAAAAGTGTTGTCCTTTTGAGATACACATGTGTATAAATTTTGTAGAAAATCGGTTAAATTTTGTAAAATATTTGTATAGGAGCTCCCCGACCCTGACGCCCACGGGGCCCAAATGTTAATAGAATGTATTGTCATGAGGTGTATCTCCCTTGTGTGCAAAGTTTAAATAAAACCGGACTGTAGGAAGTGGGTAAAAAATTGATCACAATAAGATCTATGACCAGCCAGCCAGCCAGCCACGAGAACGCGAAGTTAATATAGAGAATTTAAAAAGAGCAGCTAAGAGAAGAACAAGCAGGTGCTCGAATATTTCAGTGGATGGAGAAAGGAGAAAGACCGCAGTGGCACGAGATTTAAACAGCATGTCCCATAGTAAAAAGTTACTGGACTCAATGGAACTCATTAAAAATGGAAGATGGACTGGCACCACATCGGGTATCTGAATCTGTTCGTGACGAACAGAATTAAGGCGGGGGTAATATTCAGTATAAGGGGTCAGTTTATAAGTAATATTGTTTATAAAATTATTTGGAAGTTATTCATAGAAGTTATATGTACTATTTCATTATGTAGTTGTATGCAGTTATATGTGGTGCTGTTCCAATAGTAGTTGCACTTGTATGTAGTCATTACTTTTACGAGGTTAGACTTGTTAGTTGGTGAGTAATATATAAGAATTTACCTGTGTGTTCTTGTACTTTCTAGATTGTTCAAAGGAAACAGAATTTGGTATAAATAGCCCTTAATGCGTGGCAGTGAGTTTAGTTATTGACTGGATCTGTGCACCAGAGTGCAAGTACATGCCGGTAGAATGTGCATTGTTATTGTGAATATAAGTGTAATTTGTGTAAATTAAAAGTAATTACCAGTGTGAATTTGTGAAGTCTTGCTATTTGTGAATAAAAGTTGTAATTTGTGAATAAACGAACTTGTGTTGTGTTTTTATTTGCGAAATGCATTACGAACTCTTTAGTAAGCATAAATTTCATAGCAATATAATAGTATCTATATATATAAAATAGAGAATTTATTTGTATATTTGTATATATATATATATATTTGTGCCTAACTAGCTCTGGAACGCCTTGACCAATTTCAACCAAACTTGGTATACATATTAGTTACTATCTGGAATCTAATATAGGTGGTGGGAGGTAGCACGTTTTTTGGCTGGGGGGTATGTATGATTCGCTAAGTTGAATGGTGATGGTAAGACAGCTCTAGGGGGATGAGGTCGATACCTGAGGGGGATGACCGATATTAGTGTCCATTCAATAGTTCTCGAGGCCACTGAGATTAAGAGTGTTGGTAGGACACTCCTATGGGTGAGTTGTCTCCCCGGAGTGGGGAGGGTGACTGATATGAGTGTCGATCCCATAGTTTTCTGGGTCGCTGAGATGAATAGTGGTGTTTAGAATGTACTCGGCGACCATTTGGCGACGGATTTAGGGGTGAGGACATTGTCGCTCCTACTTAAAATTGGAAAAGGTAGATTTCTATTGGTGTCTTATGGTTATATTAAATTGACATCGATTTTTGAAATCTGCCGTAGAACTAATAAATTCTGTTTCTCAAAACTATCAGATTTTGAACCTGTTGCGAGAAGGGACCATTCTTGCTACTAAAAATGGAGACACCCACGAAATAAACAGTCATATACTTGCCATATTAATAGGCGTAGTCACTGAATATAAGTGTATCGATACGTTGGTAGATACTGATGAGAAAGGCAATTATATAACTGAGTTCCTAAACTCACTTAATTCGTCTGCATTGCCACCACATCGTCTTACAGTTTGATCTCCAATTGTTTTACTACGGATTCTCGCCAAAACTTTGCAACGGCACAAGACTGTACTTAAAAGAGATGCCGGGCAATATAATTGAAGCGACTATCTTGACAGACAAGGGACAGTGTGAAACAGTTTTTATCCAACGGATAGCACTCATTTCGACGGATCTACCTTTTAAATTTAAGAGATTGCAATTTCCAGTTTTCGATGACCATCAATAAGTCGGACAGTTTATTAAGTACTGCGGAGTTTAGATTTGAGATCACCATGTTTTTCCCACGGACAACTATATTTTGCTTGCTCTGTGTTGGGTTGACCTAAGGATTTATTTATTCCTGCTCTTGAAAGTGAAACTAAAAACATTGTATACAACCAAGATTTGTTTTAAATTAATTTTATGTAAGTTTATTTTATTTTATTTTATAATTTGAATACTATAGCTATAATTTAAAATGTATTTTTGTTAATAAAAAGTACAATTTTACCTTATAGATAGATATCAATATTTTTTCTACCCCTGCCTAATAGAATATTGGGAGGAATAAATACCTGGGCAACGCCGTGTAATCAGCTAGTATATTATAAAGAGGCAGCGTGAGTTAGTTTCTTTATTTGTAATAAGTATGATCTAAAAACGTAAGAAGTAATAGTTTCCGGTCATTATACTGTTTTTCGTTCTTTAAATGTTTAAACACGACAACTTTTAGCCTTGACTTAAGTATAATAATTACCATCGCCCAATAATTAATCAGCTCGCCTCTGTTCGAACCAATTATATGTTCCGCATTGTGTAAAACAAGAACTAAAATGATTATTTATTCAATTAACTTGTAAACATGAAATCCGAATTCCTCTTCAGTCTTCGCGTGCATGTAAAGCGCTGGATGAATGCCCGTCATGTAAACTTTTCTGTGCAGTGTGCTTGTAAATATAACATGACACAACACATACAATATTTTGATAAATATGTTATGCCCTGCACTTAAAGATGTGTGTTTCTCCGCCCTAGTATGCATACAAATTTTTGTATACCGTGCGAGATATGCTGTATCGGTCCAGTAATGGAAAGCATAAAATGCTGCAACAGCATCTAGGGTTCAAATAGCACATGACATTTTATTTACGGTGGCTGGCATTGTTCTCAACATTACAATATGGAACTCTCTTTTAATCATCAGCACCAGCCCCGAACTCCAGGTCAAAGTTTTCCGTTGTGTCGTGCATCTGTCATGTTAGCATTTACATTTTCGTCATCGTGTCAAATTGGTCATGTAAGTAGGGAGATGTGTTGGATAATTTATGTGGCAAATGCATCACTGACAACTCTCAACTTTGAAATTTATCAGTTATTTCATACCGAAAGAGATTAAACATTCCACCGAAATGATAAATTTTCATTCAAGGTATTAACTGACAATCTCTTACATTTAATTATTAAATTTAAATCACACAAACTTTTGTCTGAGCTATGCGTGTTGAAAGCCCTTTACAAGCATACAATTTGTTTTACGAATTTGTGTTGTGATCTCGGTTATGTGTTGGTGACTGGTTACACTGATTGTTTAACTGAAATTAAATCTTCTATAGTTTTAACAATTAAAAATTCATCATATCACTGAACAGGCGTTTAACAAAAAAAAAAACGTGTTTTTATTTGTCAGAGGTCAAAAGCGAACACACGTGTACCTTATAATTATTTTAAAACTTAAGTTTTATGTGAGCCATGGAACAGTCAACACGAATCGTTTGGGAGATTGTGGTACGAATTTAGTTTGGTGTAAACTTATTAAGATTGTTTTCCGATATCCGTCGGCTCATATATTTTAAAGACATAATGTTAAAGTGGAAATCAAAAGTTCTTACTTGTATTAAGTGCATATCTAACTATATATATGAAATAGAGAATTTGTTTGTATATATATTTGTATATTTGTGCCTAACTAGCTCTGGAACGCCTTGACCAATTTTAACCAAACTTGGTATACATATTAGCTAATATGTGGAATAAAACATAGGTGGTGGGGGGTAGCAGGTTTTTTGGCTGGGGGAGGCGTGGCAGGCGATTTTAGTTCCGAACCCACCGTTTTCGGTATCGCCGAGACGAATAGTGCTGGTAATACACTCCTATGGGTGAGTTATATTCACGCAGGGGGGTGACGTGAACGATATTAGTGTCGATTATATGGTTTTTGGGGTCACTGAGTCCAATGGTGATGGTAAGACATGTGTCGATGTGATGGTAATGTTAGTGTCGATTCTATGGTTTTCGGGGTCGCTGAGTTGAATGGTGATGGTAAGACAGCTCTATGGGGATGGGGTCGATAACGGAGAGGGGGTGTCCAATATTAGTGTTGATTCTATGGTTTTCGGGGTCGCTGAGTTGCATGGTGATGATAAGACAGCTCTAGGGGGATGGGGTCGATAACTGAGTGGTGGGGGGGGGTGAACAATATTAGTGTCGATTCTATGGTTTTCGGGGTCACTGAGCTGAATGGTGATGGTTAGACAGTTCTAGGGGATGGGGTCGATAACTGATGGGGGGATTGCCCGATATAAGTATCTTTCTATAGTTTTCAGGTTCCCTGAGTTGAATAGTGTTGGTAAGACAGCTCTAGGCGGATGGGGTCGATAAGTGAGGGGGTTGGCCGGTATTAGTGTTATATTAAATTGACATGGATTTTTGAAATAATAAATTCTATTTATCCGGCTGTTACTATCACATTTTGTACCGGTTGCGAGAAGGGGCCATTCTTGCTACTAAAAATGGAGACACAAACAATCAAATACTTGCCATGTTAAGAGGCATAGTCACTGAATATAAGTGTATCGATACCGTTGTAGATATTGATGAGGAGGTTAATTATCTAACTTAGTTCCCAAAATTCAAATTCTGGATTGCCACCACATCGTCTTACAGTTTGATCTCCAATTATTTTACTACGGATTCTCGACTCGCCAAAACTTTGCAACGGCAAAAGACTGTGCGTAAAAGAGATGCCGGGTAATATAATTGAAGCGACTATCTTGACAGAAAAGGGACAGTGTGATTAAGAGATTGCAATTTCCGGTAAAACTAGCGTTTTCGATGACGATCAATAAGTCGGACAGTTTACTAAGTACTGCGGAGTATAGATTTGAGATCGCCATGTTTTTCCCACGGACTGCTTTATTTTGCTTGCTCTGGGTTGGGTTGACCTAAAAATTATTTATTCTTTCAATATTAGTGTCGATTCTATGGTTTTCGGGGTCACTGAGCTGAATGGTGATGGTTAGACAGTTCTAGGGGATGGGGTCGATAACTGATGGGGGGATTGCCCAATATAAGTATCTTTCTATAGTTTTCAGGTTCCCTGAGTTGAATAGTGTTGGTAAGACAGCTCTAGGCGGATGGGGTCGATAAGTGAGGGGGTTGGCCGGTATTAGTGTTATATTAAATTGACATGGATTTTTGAAATAATAAATTCTATTTATCCGGCTGTTACTATCACATTTTGTACCGGTTGCGAGAAGGGGCCATTCTTGCTACTAAAAATGGAGACACAAACAATCAAATACTTGCCATGTTAAGAGGCATAGTCACTGAATATAAGTGTATCGATACCGTTGTAGATATTGATGAGGAAGTTAATTATCTAACTTAGTTCCCAAAATTCAAATTCTGGATTGCCACCACATCGTCTTACAGTTTGATCTCCAATTATTTTACTACGGATTCTCGACTCGCCAAAACTTTGCAACGGCAAAAGACTGTGCGTAAAAGAGATGCCGGGTAATATAATTGAAGCGACTATCTTGACAGAAAAGGGACAGTGTGATTAAGAGATTGCAATTTCCGGTAAAACTAGCGTTTTCGATGACGATCAATAAGTCGGACAGTTTACTAAGTACTGCGGAGTATAGATTTGAGATCGCCATGTTTTTCCCACGGACTGCTTTATTTTGCTTGCTCTGGGTTGGGTTGACCTAAAAATTATTTATTCTTTCTCTTGAACATTGTATACCACAAAGTTTTGTTTTAAATTAATTTTATGAGTGTTTATTTAATTTTATTTTATAATTTGAATACTATAGCTATAATTTAAAATATATTTTTTAAATCATTCTTTTTTCTACCCCTGCCTAATAGAAGATTGGGATGAATAAATACCTGGGCAACGCCGGGTAATCAGCTAGTATTTTATATAAAGTTGTTACATTCGAAAACATTTTTGCTTACAATTTGGGACGAGACAAAAAACAACAGTGGAGGAAAGATGTTTAAATTTGTATGCAATTTAAATAATATTTTGTAAAAATAAAAGGTTTTTTACGATTCTACCTGTCGCTAATGTCTTACAAACGTTCGCGAAGAATAAAGGTCATTAAAATCTTTTTACTTGGACTTTCGGATGTGGATTTACATTTTAGGTTCCTTTAACTTGAGTGCAATATCTAGGTCCTAACCAAAACATCTTTTGCGCCAAATATAACAATCTTCTATGTAAATAAAAATGAAATGCTCTTGGTTGATAATCGCATCACACGAGAACAGCTGAACCGATTTGGCTCTTTATTTTAAAATGTTTGTCATAGTCCGAATAAGGAATATACGGATAGAAAATTGCCCGAAAAGTGTTGTTTTCCATATGATTTTTGTATGAACTCGCGACCATAGCTCACCATTCGAACGATTATTACCATCAAAAATCATATTTTTTTTATGCACTCTCGATCATAACTGACGATGAACGACATGTAAGTAGTAATATTGTTCTTTATTAAATTTTAAGGGTACAAGGTATAAATTTGCATGATATAAATTATCTAGTGATTAGAGATATAGATTCTTTCTCTTCGCATCTAAAATATTATTTGACATTTCAATTTTTTCAGATATACATTGTAGTAGGAAAATTTGAAAAAAACCTAACTGAAAATTTTAAACCTTACTTAACTAGAAAATAAAAAAAAAAAAAATAATATAAGCTTAAAACTAGATGTTGATTATAATTAATTATGGTTTTCATTTAACTTGAAACATAATTCTTTTATCATTAAAACGTTACAGTTTTTATGAAGCTTTTTAGTAGAGTAGTGCCAGGGGAAATTGCATATTAATTTTAGTATTTTATTTTGTGCAACCTGCAATTTGATGTAGTGACAATGGGCACAATTTATCCAAACTGTTGCAGCATACGTCAAAACCGGTTGGAAAATTACTTTGAATATCAGTAATTTGTTTTTGTAACTAAGCTGTGATCGTCTGTTGAGAAATGGATACAAGGATCGGGTTATTGTTTGTGATTTTTGAATAGAAGTTAGCGTGTGTTTTTGAAAAGTGAGTAATTTGTCAAGAGTGATTCCAAGATATTTTATAGAGTCATTCCATTCAATATCGGTTCCGTTAATACTGAGTTTAGATTGAGGGAGGTTAGTTGCTTTTCTTTTCCGTGTGAAGAATGTGGCGGCTGTTTTGTTGGGATTTATTTTGATTTTCCATTTATAGAAGTAATTAGTCGTATCGAGTAAGGCCCTTTGCAAGTTATTCATAATGGTGTTGCAGTCCAACGAGCTACAATACAAAGCAGTATCATCAGCAAAAAAGGACCTTTGAACATTAACAAATGTTGGGAAATCCGATATGTATATGTTGTAGAGGATGGGGCTCAAAACGGCTCCTTAAGGAACACCAGCGGAAATATGGTGGGAATTAGACTTGGTAGAATTTATTTGTACGTAGAAATATCTATCTTTTAGGTAGCTCGCTATTAACTTGATGATTCTTGTGGGGAAATTAAATTTAACCATTTTATAAATTAAGCCATTGTGCCATACGCAGTCGAAGGCTTTTTCTATGTCAAACGTTATAAGAGCTGTTGATTTTTTGGTAAGAAAAGCTTCCGGATGTCGTTAGTTAAGCGTTTAGCTTGAAGGGTGCTGGATAGTCCTATCATAAAACCAAATTGCTCTTTTGGTATGATGTTATGAGAATTAGAAAAATTTAATAAAATGTCTTTAATGACCTTTTCAAATATTTTGCTAATCGATGTTAAAAGACTTATAGGCCTATAAGAGTCAACACTATCCTGTTTTTTATTAGGTTTTAGTATGGGTATAACTTTGGAAATTTTCCAGACATCGGCAAAGTATCCAAGTTTTACGCAACTATTAAACAAATGCGTTAGGTAGATTATTCCTTTCTTGGGAATATTTTTGATCATGACATTATTTATACGGTCAAATCCTGGGCTTTTGTTGCTTTTTAGTCTCTTAATTATTCCCTTAACAGTTGATGGCGTTATATGTTCAAAAATGTCATTTGAACTATGGCTAGTGTTTACGGATTGAATGATTTCCTCCACATATTGAATTGTATTCGGATCACTAAAGTTTTTGGTAGCATTGTGTATGTTCTCAAAATGATAAGCAAACTCCGAGCACTTTTCACTATCAGTGAGTGCGATAGTATCAATATTTTTTAAGGGAGGAATACTTCTGTTATTTTTCCTTAAAATTTTAGCAAATTTCCAAAAGGGTTTCCCGCCAATAGGTAGAGTACTTAAAAATGAGTTCCATTTAAGATTTTGGAAATTTCTTACTTTGAATCGAATAATATCATTTAGATATTTAACTTCCGCTTTTAAATCTCTTCGCCTTGATCTTTGCCATTGACGACGGAAGTAGTTCCGCGTATTCATTATTACTTTTATGTCATGGGGAAGTGGATCATAATTAGATTTCTTTAGTGTAGCAGATGGAATAGACAAAATTTTGGCGTTTTCGAGTATTGCTAAAAATTTTGTTATCAAAGTATCAATCTTAAATTTAGAGTTTATTATATCAGGAGACATGTTTCTTAGATCAACTGAATTGTTTATGATGTATTTGAACTTATTCCAGTTAGCTTTATGAAAATTAAAAAATTTTTGATCGGTAGTAGAAGCGGGATTGTTATATTTAAAGGTTAGAGGTAAATGATCTGAAGACAGGGCATTAGTGACAGTAGGAACTTCTGTGTAGTTTGCTATGTTAGATATTAAAAGGTCCAGTACTGAAGGATTTCCTCTACCATTTCGTGGCATGAAAGTTGGACTATGCGGGGCGATTATATTCATGGGTTCTGTAATATTAATGTTGTAAAGTATTTTACCCCACTGATTACTTCTGGAACAACCCCAGTTCTGATGACGGCAGTTAAAGTCACCACATATAATGTACTTATTAGGTTGTCTACATAGCTTTAAAATGTCATATTTGAAATCTAGACCTTTAGCTCTGGTGTAACCACCTCCCGGAAAATAAACTGCATATAAAAGGAAACTATTATTATTTGCGCAAGTTATTTTAATAGAGATAGTTTCTATAATTTTAGTTGTGGGGTGAGATTCTAAATTATGTTTTATGTTTTTTTTAATTAGAATTGCAACTCCTCCATGATTACGTTCGACTCGATCCAGTCTATATATGAAAAAGTCTTTGTGAGAGAACTTGATAGATGGTTTAAGCCAGGTCTCCGAAATTAATGCTACATCTATTTTCTTTTCAAAAACAAAATCAAAGAATTCAACTTTTTTGTTGGAAATGCCCATTGCGTTCCATGACATTATATTGATTGGGTGATTAATTGACATTGCTATAGACATATTTTAATACTAGTTCGGAAATTACATTGAATTGATCTAGTCTGTTTTTACATGAGCTCATTTTATTGAGCATTTCATTAGTTAATGAAATAATCTCGTCGATAGAGAACATCACTCCTTTCGAGTTATTATTATCATAATTGTTGCTAAGCACAGACTTATAAGTAGGCACTTCGTTATTGATAATTTTGTTACCGTCCGGAAAAAAAGCAGCAGAGAGAGAACTAGACTTGTTCTGTCTTGCAGGTGAAAGAGTAGGAAAGTCATGATGATTACTATTATAAAATTTGTTTTCTCTTGGTCTTACTGTAGTATTGTGGCGTGTTAACAGGTTTTCTCTTATTTTAGTAAAATCATGACGTTTCGGGCAATTGAGATCCCTAGCGTTATGATTACCGTTACAGTTAATGCACTTTGGTGAATTGTTAATGTTTGAGCATTCTTGTATGTGATGGCACTTAGAGCAATGAGCACAAGCCGATTTTACGAAACATTTTTCAGAACCATGGCCATACATTTGGCACTTATAGCACTGAGTAATTTTATTTTGACTTTTTCTATAGGGATCCCATTTAATCACTGTACTGAAAACACTACGAAATGCACGGAGATCATTAATTTTAATAGATTTATGGTGTAAGAATATCAAGTAATTACACTGATTGTCAAATTTTTTGTGGATTATATTCATTTTTTTGATTTGGTGGATTTTAAGATCGTAAGCAGTTTCGAGTTCGGATTTCAGTGCTTCGACGTTCATGTCGTGAAGACCCGTTAGAACAACTTTCAATGGAATTTCGTTTTTTACACAATGGGTGTAAAAATTGTAGTTTAGTGATTTGAGGCGCTCAGTAACTAATTTATGATGTAGATCCTCATTCAATATAAGTTTGATGCCAATAGACATATGTTTGAACGAGAAGCTAGTTATTTTTAGATCATTCATAATTTGGGTAACCACCTCACTGGTTTTATTTAGGATTGTAATTGGGGACAATACACTTTTAACAACTTCAGGGATTATATTAGAAGTATCATCGATTTCGATTTCGTTGTCGTCGTTTGAAAGAGCACTATATCTGTTGTATGTTAATGGATTTTTAACATAGACAGATTTTGTTTTTTTATTACGCGACATGGTAGGACCGTTATGATGACGGTGCTCATCATTAGATGAGCCCGAGTGAGATCTTTTCGATGTAATTTTGGAATTAGCTTATGGCTTTATTTAATTTAAAAGGATAAGAAAAGAATAATATTGGCTATATGTGAAAGCGTATTATGAGAATTAAATTTTAACACAAGAGAGAGCTAAAGAATCACAAGGAAATTTGCACAATGTGTGAACGATGACAGCACAAAGAGAACTGAACGACATGTTTTGTTGTTTTTTTAAATTCTCTATATTAACTTCACTTGCCCGTGGGTCGTCGGTCGTCGGTCGGTCGTCGGTCGTCTGTCGGAGACAACACTTTCTATTAAATTTTGAGGCCCCTCGGGCTGCGGGGTCGGGGGGCTCCCAAACAAAAATTTTAAAAAATTTACCCGATTTTCTTCAAATTTTACACACATGTGTATACCCAATAAACAATACTTTTTCGAAAATTTGGTAGTGATCGGGTCCCGGGTTCGGCCGCAAGGCCCTTATACATTTTTTAAATATCTGTACTGGCATCAGATATTCGTCGCCCTTTATGGACTGTGTGCGGTGTGTGCTGCGCAGTCGGCTGCGCTGCATGGTTTTGGTGGTGGTGGAGAGAGAGAGAGAAATCTTAGCGCACGCACAAATGAACCCAGCAAATGAAACGAGACATACATGTTTTATGCTTACTTCAACTTACATTTTTATTTACTGAATTGTATTTTTATTGATGTCGTTTTTTTTGTTGTCGATATCAACTTACAGATAGAACAACAAGTTTTCACAATATTCTGTCATTTGGCGTTTTCATAAATTAGTTCAGAGCAGTCAAAGAGTTCTCAAGATAAATGTTCGTGTTTCTTATTTGCTCAGAGTATGAGCGTGCTCTAAGTGCTCAGAATAAAATGATCTGAGCTTTTTCAATTTTAACATCTGATGTCAAATGTTTGTTTCGATGATTTTCTCCTACAATAAAAAAAAATGGCCCAGGATCGAGGGGCTCCCATATCAATTTCTGCGATTAGAGAATTTAGATGAAAAATTTTAATTTTTATGGGTTGTTTTTTTATTTTGTTCGTTATGCCTCCGGGAAAGTTTTAAGCAAAATAAAATTCGGAAAAATTAAAAAGGAAAGTAGAAAAATTTGGAAATTTACAAGCCGAATTTTATGACTGGTGTTTATGTGTGCGCCGTGCGGGTAGCAAAACGACCGGGAACAGATCGTTATCTATATAAATAAAAACGAAATGCTGGACCGATCTGGCGCATTTAGATTCTCTACATATATTAACTTCGCATGCCAGTGGCTGGCTGGCTGGTAAGAATTTTTTGATAAATTTTTAACCCACTTCTTAAAGTATTTATAGTGGAAGCCAGTATACTTTTGGTTATTGGAGAATTTACATGAACATTTGGGTTGTTTTTTTTTTTATTTTAAAATGTTTGTCATGGTCCGCATAAAGTTTTATACGGAAAAAATTGGAAAAGTTGCACGCACGTGAAGTTTTTATTAAATAACAAAATTAACAGAATCTCATATGTATACAGCCTGCATATGTATTGGTAAAAATAACATTTGTTATTTTGAATTTAGAGGTTCCCTGTAAAGCAGATTAACAAGCTCACATATATGTCTCACTAAATTGACCCACACCTGTATCTTCCTAAAGGAATTATCTATCGAATAGATTTTGTTAGATTACAATGTAGAGGAGAAGAGGCATTTGTGCATCGGTTTGAACTTTTGTTATTTTCATGAAATTCGTCAATTTGGAGGTTCTCTGTCAAGCGGATTGGCCAGTTCCCAGAGATGTCTCACTAAATTGACCCACACCTGTGTCTCCCTATAGGAATTTTATATCGAATACATTTTGTTAGATTACAATTTAGAGGGGAAGAGGCATTTGTGCATCGGTTTGAACTTTTGTTATTTTCATGAAATTCGTCAATTTGGAGGTTCTCTGTGAAGCGGATTGGCCAGTTCCCAGAGATGTCTCACTAAATTGACCCACACCTGTGTCTTCCTATAGGAATTTTCTATCGAATATATTTTGTTAGATTACAATGTAGAGGGGAAGAGGCATTTGTGCATCGGTTTGAACTTTTGTTATTATCATTAAATTCGTCAATTTGAAGGTTCTCTGTCAAGCGGATTGGCCAGTTCCCAGAGATATCTCACTAAATTGACCCACACCTGTGTCTGCCTAAAGGAATTATCTATTGAAAAGATATTGTTAGATTACAATCTAGAGGGGAAGAGGCATTTGTGCATCGGTTTGAACTTTTGTTATTTTCATGAAATTCTTCAATTTTGAGGTTCTCTGTCAAGCGGATTGGCCAGTTCGCAGAGGTGTCTCACTAAATTGACCCACACATGTGTCTTCCTATAGGAATTTTCTATCGAATATATTTTGTTAGATTACAATGCTGAGGGGATGAGGCTTTTGTGCATCGGTTTGAACTTTTGTTATTTTCATGAAATTCGTCAATTTGGAGGTTCTCTGTCAAGCGGATTGGCCAGTTCGCAGAGATGTCTCACTAAATTGACCCACACCTGTGTCTTCCTATAGGAATTTTCTATCGAATATATTTTGTTAGATTACAATGCTGAGGGGATGAGGCTTTTGTGCATCGGTTTGAGCTTTTGTTATTTTCATGAAATTCGTCAATTTGGAGGTTCTCTGTCAAGCGGATGGGCCAATTCGCAGAGATGTCTCACTAAATTGACCCACACCTGTGTCTTCCTATAGGAATTTTCTATCGAATATATTTTGTTAGATTACAATGCTGAGGGGATGAGGCTTTTGTGCATCGGTTTGAGCTTTTGTTATTTTCATGAAATTCGTCAATTTGGAGGTTCTCTGTCAAGCGGATTGGCCAGTTCGCAGAGATGTCTCACTAAATTGACCCACACCTGTGTCTTCCTATAGGAATTTTCTATCGAATATATTTTGTTAGATTACAATGCTGAGGGGATGAGGCTTTTGTGCATCGGTTTGAACTTTTGTTATTTTCATGAAATTCGTCAATTTGGAGGTTCTCTGTCAAGCGGATTGGCCAGTTCCCAGAGATGTCTCACTAAATTGACCCACACCTGTGTCTGCCTAAAGGAATTATCTATCGAATAGATTTTGTTAGATTACAATGTAGAAGGGAAGAGGCATTTGTGCATCGGTTTGAACTTTTGTTATTTTCATGAAATTCGTCAATTTGGAGGTTCTCTGTCAAGCGGATTGGCCAGTTCCCAGAGATGTCTCACTAAATTGACCCACACCTGTGTCTGCCAAAAGGAATTATTTATTGAAAAGATATTGTTAGATTACAATCTAGAGGGGAAGAGGCATTTGTGCATCGGTTTGAACTTTTGTTATTTTCATGAAATTCTTCAATTTTGAGGTTCTCTGTCAAGCGGATTGGCCAGTTCGCAGAGGTGTCTCACTAAATTGACCCACACATGTGTCTTCCTATAGGAATTTTCTATCGAATATATTTTGTTAGATTACAATGCTGAGGGGATGAGGCTTTTGTGCATCGGTTTGAACTTTTGTTATTTTCATGAAATTCGTCAATTTGGAGGTTGTATATATATTTGTATATTTGTGCCTAACTAGCTCTGGAACGCCTTGACCAATTTTAACCAAACTTGGTATACATATTAGCTAATATGTGGAATAAAACATAGGTGGTGGGGGGTAGCAGGTTTTTTGGCTGGGGGAGGCGTGGCAGGCGATTTTAGTTCCGAACCCACCGTTTTCGGTATCGCCGAGACGAATAGTGCTGGTAATACACTCCTATGGGTGAGTTATATTCACGCAGGGGGGTGACGTGAACGATATTAGTGTCGATTATATGGTTTTTGGGGTCACTGAGTCCAATGGTGATGGTAAGACATGTGTCGATGTGATGGTAATGTTAGTGTCGATTCTATGGTTTTCGGGGTCGCTAAGTTGAATGGTGATGGTAAGACAGCTCTATGGGGATGGGGTCGATAACGGAGAGGGGGTGTCCAATATTAGTGTTGATTCTATGGTTTTCGGGGTCGCTGAGTTGCATGGTGATGATAAGACAGCTCTAGGGGGATGGGGTCGATAACTGAGTGGTGGGGGGGGGTGAACAATATTAGTGTCGATTCTATGGTTTTCGAGGTCACTGAGTTGAATGGTGATGGTTAGACATTTCTAGGGGATGGGGTCGATAACTGATGGGGGGATTGCCCAATATAAGTATCTTTCTATAGTTTTCAGGTTCCCTGAGTTGAATAGTGTTGGTAAGACAGCTCTAGGCGGATGGGGTCGATAAGTGAGGGGGTTGGCCGGTATTAGTGTTATATTAAATTGACATGGATTTTTGAAATAATAAATTCTATTTATCCGGCTGTTACTATCACATTTTGTACCGGTTGCGAGAAGGGGCCATTCTTGCTACTAAAAATGGAGACACAAACAATCAAATACTTGCCATGTTAAGAGGCATAGTCACTGAATATAAGTGTATCGATACCGTTGTAGATATTGATGAGGAAGTTAATTATCTAACTTAGTTCCCAAAATTCAAATTCTGGATTGCCACCACATCGTCTTACAGTTTGATCTCCAATTATTTTACTACGGATTCTCGACTCGCCAAAACTTTGCAACGGCAAAAGACTGTGCGTAAAAGAGATGCCGGGTAATATAATTGAAGCGACTATCTTGACAGAAAAGGGACAGTGTGATTAAGAGATTGCAATTTCCGGTAAAACTAGCGTTTTCGATGACGATCAATAAGTCGGACAGTTTACTAAGTACTGCGGAGTATAGATTTGAGATCGCCATGTTTTTCCCACGGACTGCTTTATTTTGCTTGCTCTGGGTTGGGTTGACCTAAAAATTATTTATTCTTTCTCTTGAACATTGTATACCACAAAGTTTTGTTTTAAATTAATTTTATGAGTGTTTATTTAATTTTATTTTATAATTTGAATACTATAGCTATAATTTAAAATATATTTTTTAAATCATTCTTTTTTCTACCCCTGCCTAATAGAAGATTGGGATGAATAAATACCTGGGCAACGCCGGGTAATCAGCTAGTATTTTATATAAAGTTGTTACATTCGAAAACATTTTTGCTTACAATTTGGGACGAGACAAAAAACAACAGTGGAGGAAAGATGTTTAAATTTGTATGCAATTTAAATAATATTTTGTAAAAATAAAAGGTTTTTTACGATTCTACCTGTCGCTAATGTCTTACAAACGTTCGCGAAGAATAAAGGTCATTAAAATCTTTTTACTTGGACTTTCGGATGTGGATTTACATTTTAGGTTCCTTTAACTTGAGTGCAATATCTAGGTCCTAACCAAAACATCTTTTGCGCCAAATATAACAATCTTCTATGTAAATAAAAATGAAATGCTCTTGGTTGATAATCGCATCACACGAGAACAGCTGAACCGATTTGGCTCTTTATTTTAAAATGTTTGTCATAGTCCGAATAAGGAATATACGGATAGAAAATTGCCCGAAAAGTGTTGTTTTCCATATGATTTTTGTATGAACTCGCGACCATAGCTCACCATTCGAACGATTATTACCATCAAAAATCATATTTTTTTTATGCACTCTCGATCATAACTGACGATGAACGACATGTTTTGTTGTTTTTTTAAATTCTCTATATTAACTTCACTTGCCCGTGGGTCGTCGGTCGTCGGTCGGTCGTCGGTCGTCTGTCGGAGACAACACTTTCTATTAAATTTTGTGGCCCCTCGGGCTGCGGGGTCGGGGGGCTCCCAAACAAAAATTTTAAAAAATTTACCCGATTTTCTTCAAATTTTACACACATGTGTATACCCAATAAACAATACTTTTTCGAAAATTTGGTAGTAATCGGGTCCCGGGTTCGGCCGCAAGGCCCTTATACATTTTTTAAATATCTGTACTGGCATCAGATATTCGTCGCCCTTTATGGACTGTGTGCGGTGTGTGCTGCGCAGTCGGCTGCGCTGCATGGTTTTGGTGGTGGTAGAGAGAGAGAGAGAAATCTTAGCGCACGCACAAATGAACCCAGCAAATGAAACGAGACATACATGTTTTATCTTACTTCAACTTACATTTTTATTTACTGAATTGTATTTTTATTGATGTCGTTTTTTTTGTTGTCGATATCAACTTACAGATAGAACAACAAGTTTTCACAATATTCTGTCATTTGGCGTTTTCATAAATTAGTTCAGAGCAGTCAAAGAGTTCTCAAGATAAATGTTCGTGTTTCTTATTTGCTCAGAGTATGAGCGTGCTCTAAGTGCTCAGAATAAAATGATCTGAGCTTTTTCAATTTTAACATCTGATGTCAAATGTTTGTTTCGATGATTTTCTCCTACAATAAAAAAAAAATGGCCCAGGATCGAGGGGCTCCCATATCAATTTCTGCGATTAGAGAATTTAGATGAAAAATTTTAATTTTTATGGGTTGTTTTTTTATTTTGTTCGTTATGCTTCCGGGAAAGTTTTAAGCAAAATAAAATTCGGAAAAATTAAAAAGGAAAGTAGAAAAATTTGGAAATTTACAAGCCGAATTTTATGACTGGTGTTTATGTGTGCGCCGTGCGGGTAGCAAAACGACCGGGAACAGATCGTTATCTATATAAATAAAAACGAAATGCTGGACCGATCTGGCGCATTTAGATTCTCTACATATATTAACTTCGCATGCCAGTGGCTGGCTGGCTGGTAAGAATTTTTTGATAAATTTTTAACCCACTTCTTGAAGCCTGATTTTATTCAAACTTTGCACATGTCTGCATTTCCCATGACAACACTTTCTATTAAAATTTGATAGTTATCGGACTGTGCGGTCTGGTCGCTCCCATACAATTTTTTTCCCATATAGCGGAGTCAGATCTTGTCATACTATATTGTTCTGTGTGCGCTGGTGCACTGTGAGCAGCGCTGCTTTGCTTTACGATTGGGGCTGTTTTGTTGTTGGGTTGTAGTGCTTCGCATTTGTTTATATTTTTCAGTATTTATAGTGGAAGCCAGTATACTTTTGGTTATTGGAGAATTTACATGAACATTTGGGTTGTTTTTTTTTATTTTAAAATGTTTGTCATGGTCCGCATAAAGTTTTATACGGAAAAAATTGGAAAAGTTGCACGCACGTGAAGTTTTTATTCAATAACAAAATTAACAGAATCTCATATGTATACAGCCTGCATATGTATTGGTAAAAATAACATTTGTTATTTTGAATTTAGAGGTTCCCTGTAAAGCAGATTAACAAGCTCACATATATGTCTCACTAAATTGACCCACACCTGTATCTTCCTAAAGGAATTATCTATCGAATAGATTTTGTTAGATTACAATGTAGAGGAGAAGAGGCATTTGTGCATCGGTTTGAACTTTTGTTATTTTCATGAAATTCGTCAATTTGGAGTTTCTCTGTCAAGCGGATTGGCCAGTTCCCAGAGATGTCTCACTAAATTGACCCACACCTGTGTCTGCCTAAAGGAATTATCTATCGAATAGATTTTGTTAGATTACAATGTAGAAGGGAAGAGGCATTTGTGCATCGGTTTGAACTTTTGTTATTTTCATGAAATTCGTCAATTTGGAGGTTCTCTGTCAAGCGGATTGGCCAGTTCCCAGAGATGTCTCACTAAATTGACCCACACTTGTGTCTGCCTAAAGGAATTATCTATCGAATAGATTTTGTTAGATTACAATGTAGAGGGGAAGAGGCATTTGTGCATCGGTTTGAACTTCTATTTTCATGAAATTCTTTAATTTGGAGGTTCGCTTGTCAAGCGGATTGGCCAGTTCCCAGAGATGTCTCACTAAATTGACCCACACCTGTGTCTTCCTAAAGGAATAATCTATCGAATAGAATTTGTTAGATTACAATGTAGAGGGGAAGAGGCTGTTGTGCATCGGTTTGAATTTTTGTTATTTTCATGAAATTCTTCAATTTGGAGGTTCGCTGTATAGCAAATTGGTTAGCTAACAGAGATTTAACTTTGTCCCCATAACGTATTACAAATATATGTTAAGGTAAATATTAGCTGTATTTTATTTGCCGAGGAATAAGGAATTGCAACGACAATTGCACTATCTATATCCTCTTTGGAATAAGAAAACCTGCTGTTTTGCTGGTTGACATTCTAATGACATTCGAATTCGGATTCAGATTCCAAATAAAATACAGCTAATAGAACAATCAAAGTTTAATTTTTGACACCAGGGTTGGCATATTGAAAAAAAATTGATTTATATATTTCAAACTTGCACTAGTTGTAGCGCTGAATACAAAGTGAATAAAAATTCATTATTTTCTCTGATCAGATTTGTCAGATAAAAAAAAAATCAGCTGCGTCTTTTTTTGTATCAGAAAAAAGTTTTATTGTTCACCTGAATGATCCATAGTAGTCAATCTGTCTCATGTTTAAAGAAACAAACAACTACAGCTGTCAAGCAATGTTCTGTATATTTTTTCAGAGTAAAAAGATCATATCCGAGAATAATCGGAGCCGTAAAAAAGAACGCTTCAGAGAAAACAGATTTCTCGGTGAATGAAAAAAAAAACAAAGATACGAATTCTGACAGTTAAATTATCTCTCCGATTATTTCGACATCAAAAAAGAACACAGCCATACATTTCAAACTTGTACTAGTTGTACCGCTGTACACAAAGTGAATAAAAGTACATTATTTTCTCTGACCAGATCTGTCAGAACAAAAAATTTATCTGTGTGTTTTTTTTAGTATCAGAAAAGAGTTTTATTTTTCACCTGAATGATCCATAGTAGTCAATCTGTCTCATGTTTAAAGAAACAAACAACTACAGCTGTCAAGCAATGTTCTGTATATTTTTTCAGAGTAAAAAGATCATATCCGAGAATAATCGGAGCCGTAAAAAAGAACGCTTCAGAGAAAACAGATTTCTCGGTGAATGAAAAAAAAACAAAGATACGAATTCTGACAGTTAAATTATTTCTCCGATTATTTCGACATCAAAAAAGAACACAGCCATACATTTCAAACTTGTACTAGTTGTACCGCTGTACACAAAGTGAATAAAAGTACATTATTTTCTCTGACCAGATCTGTCAGAACAAAAAATTTATCTGTGTGTTTTTTTTAGTATCAGAAAAGAGTTTTATTTTTCCCCTAAATGCTCCGTAGTTAAAGAAACAAACAACTACGTTTGTCAAAAAATGCTCTGTATCTTTTTTCAGGGTATCATATCCCAGAATTATCAGAGCAAAAAAAACGACACAGAAAAATGTTTTTTTTTTCTTGTAGAATGAAAAAATAAACAGATTTGAATTTTGACTCTTAAATTACTTATCCGATTACTCTGGCATAAAAAAAACACGGCCGCAGTTGAAAAAAATCGAGGTAGACATTATATCGCGTGAAGATTTTATATGGATTATGCAAAATCCGTCTTACAATATGGCGATAGGCGTTTCCATCTCAATAGGCTTTGCAAGTTATTAGAACAGTAGATCTGTTTGGTGTGGGTAGATTTTGCAGCCAACCCTTTTGGTGAGATTTTTTTATGCGATTATTTTTGCATTAACTTTTTCATTTTACACACAAACGCAAATTATTGCGCAAATTTATTATTATTAGTGGAAACAGCGGGTAATTTTTTAATATTATATTATAAGTGGAAACAGCGGGTAATTTTAATGCGCACTATTAAATGATTTCAAATCAGGTGTTGTTAGGTTATTCGTGATGTTGTAGGTAAACATATAATATTTAACTTAACATATATGTTAGGGGGACAAAGTTAAATTAAATTAAATTTAAGAATTTCATAAAAATAACAAAAGTTCAAACCGATGCACAAATGCCTCTTCCCCTCTACATTGTAATCTTACAAAATCTATTCGATAGATAATTCCTTTAGGAAGAGACAGGTGTGAGTCAATTTAGTGAGACATCTCTGTGAACTGGCCAATCTCTTTTACAGTGAAACTCCATAAAAATAAAATTTCATTAAAATTGCAAATGTTCACATTCATAACAAAAGCTTATTATATACATGGAACATACTTTTTTTTCAAATCTTATACACATGTGCATCACGAGGCCGGAGGGGTGCATACATAATTTTTTTAAAAATTAGCCCTATTTTTTCAAATTTTAAACATATGTATATCTCCGATGGACAAAACTTTTTGCCAAATTTTTGGAGT
This sequence comes from Nephrocerus scutellatus, assembly GCA_947095585.1. NCBI lineage: Eukaryota > Metazoa > Arthropoda > Insecta > Diptera > Pipunculidae > Nephrocerus > Nephrocerus scutellatus. The sequence continues at coordinate 92,594,417 of OX352763.1, forward strand.
GATCGGGTCCTGAGCCCATGTAAATTTTTTAAAAACTAGCCCGATTTTCTTCCAATTTTAAGCACATAATATGTATGGAGTGAGAATTTACATGAAAATTTTTAATTTTTATGGGTTGTTATGCTTTCAGGGAAATTGCTAGCAAATGAAAATTCGTGAAAATTACAAAAAGAAAGTAGGAAAATTTGAAAATTGGATATTTTTTGAGGAAATAACTTAATTGAATTTTTTGCGGTAAAATTAAAAATCTGTAAAAACGCATTCCAGTCTAAATTAAAATAAACTTAAATTTGTTTTTACTTTTGTGTTGATTCCAAAAAAGTCCTTATTGCATTTCTATTCCAATAGATTGTAATAGTTTGCGCTACGTGCGCAAATGTCGTTTGACAGCCGATCCATTTGCACGGTATTTCTTTTGTGATCTGCCAACGCATTCCAATGATTCCGACCGACATACCGTTAGACTTTAAGCGCTTGCAGTTTCCGGTGGGGCCTGCATTCGCAGTTACAAGAAACAAATCACAGCCACAGGGCAGTCATTGGGTGTACGGCACTAACCTTGATAATCCATGTTTCTCGCATGGTCAATTGTATGTCGCCTGTTCCTGTGTCGGAAAACCATCAGCTTTGTTTGTTTACGCGCCAGACAACAAAACAAAAAAGGTCGTGTATCATAAAGCATTGCAATGATGTTCAAGCAAACAATCAAAACAAACAAATGCTTTGTTTCGATTGGTTTGCTATGACATTGCAATCCAAATCGAAATGTAAATAAAACACCTTGCGATTCATTGTGATTTCAATTTTAATGGAAGAAAATAAATCATTTTTGGCTTGAATAAGTCTCTGTCGTTTATTAAAAACTAACTGATTACCCGGCGTTGCCCAGGTATTTATTCATCTCAATCTTCTATTAGGCAGAGGTATAAATAAGAATGATATCTATCTATGAGGTAAAATTGCAGTTTTTATTAACAAAATTTATTTAAAAAATATATATTAAATTTTGCTATAGTATTCAAATTCAAATTCAAATTCAAAATCAATTCAATTAAATAAACATACATAAAATTAATTTAAAGCAAAAATTTTGGTTGTATATAATGTTTTTAGTTTCACCTTCAAGAGCAAGAATAAATAAATTCTTAGGTCAACCCAACCCAGAGCAAGCAAAATAAAGTTGTCCCTGGGAAAAACATGGTGATCTCAAATCTAAACTCCGCAGTACTTAATAAATTGTCCGACTTATTGATCGTCATCGAAAACGCAAGTTTTACTGGAAATTGCAATCTCTTAATCACACTGTCCCTTTTCAGATAGTCGCTTCAATTATATTGCCCGGCTTCTCTTTTACGCACAGTCTTGTGCCGTTGCAAAGTTATAGCGAGTCGAGAATCCGTAGTAAAATAATTGAAGATCAAACTGTAAGACGATGTAGTGGCAATCCAGACGAATAAAGTGAGTTTAGGAGATCAGTTAGATAATTAACTTCCTCATCAGTATCTACAATGGTATCGATACACTTATATTCAGTGACTATGCCTATTAACATGGCAAGTATTTGATTGTTTATTTCGTGGTTGTCTCCATTTTTAGTAGCAAGAATGGCCCCTTCTCGCAATCGGTAAAATATGTGATAGTTTTGAGAAACAGCCGGATAAATAGAATTTATTAGTTCTGCGGCAGATTTCAAAAATAGATGTCAATTTAATATACTAATCTACCTTTTTCAATTTGAAGTAGGGGCGAAAATGTCCTCACCCCCAAATTCGTCGTAAAATAGTCGCCGAGTACCATTCTAAACAACACTATTCATCTCAGCGACCCCGAAAACCATAGAATCGACACTAATATCGGTCACCCCCCCCGCCCATTTATCGACCCCATCCCCATAGAGATTTCTTACCATCACCATTTAATTCAGCGACCCCGAAAACCATAGAATCAACACTAATATTGGACACCCCCTCTCCGTTATCGACCCCATCCCCATAGAGCTGTCTTACCATCACCATTCAACTCAGCGACCCCGAAAACCATAGAATCGACACTAATATTGGACACCCCCCTCTGTTATCGACCCTATCCCCATAGAGCTGTCTTACTATCACCATTCAACTCAGCGACCCCGAAAACCATAGAATCGACATTAATATCAGTCACGCCACCCCTCCCACACCAAGTTATCGACCCCATCCCCCTAGACCTGCCTTACCATCACCATTCAAACTAGCGACCCTGAAAACTATAAAATCAATATAAATATTGATCGGCCTCCCATTTCGGGGATACATATAACTCACATATAGGAGTGTACTACCAGCACTATTCATCTCGGCGATACCGAAAACGGTTGGACCGACACTATTATCGGCTGCCACGCCTCCCCCAGCCAAAAAACGTGCTGCCCCCACCACTTATATTTGATTTGAGATAGTAACTAATATGTATACCAAGTTTGGTTGAAATTGGTCAAGGCCTTCCAGAGCTAGTAAGGCACAAATATATATATATATATATACAAACATACAAATATACAAATAAAGGGTGTTTTTTTGGGAGGTTTGTTTTTCCGATAGATGTCGTTTTATTTTATGACAGTTGTTTTGACAGCTCAAAGTGGCATTTCTACTCAGTATTGTTTGGCAAATCATTATGAAAAAAAAAAAAAAAAAAAAAAAAAAAATTACATTTGTGAAAAATAGTCGTGGTAGCCATATGCCAGAAATTGTGTTTAAATGTTAAATGCCAAAAAATTATCTACCAAATAAAAAAAAATTTTGGTCATTTCATAATTTTATATGTGTTTTATTCAAAAAAAAACCCGTTAGATATAACGTGTTTTTTTTAAGAGGTTGCCGATTTTTTTTTTGAATAAAACACATATAAAATTATGAAATGACCAAAATTTTTTTTTATTTGGTAGATAATTTTTTGGCATTTAACATTTAAACACAATTTCTGGCATATGGCTACCACGACTATTTTTCACAAATGTCATTTTTTTTTTTTTTTTTTTTTTTTTTTTTTTTTTTTTTCATAATGATTTGCCAAACAATACTGAGTAGAAATGCCACTTTGAGCTGTCAAAACAACTGTCATAAAATAAATCGACATCTATCGGAAAAACAAACCTCCCAAAAAAACACCCGTTAAATTCTCTATTTTATATATATAGATATTGCTTCTTAAATACTAAATTATTGCTGATTCTTATAATTTATAATTTTCGCTTAAATTGCTGAAGGTGCAATACTAAATTATTTTTGTTTGTTTTTAAATTCTCTATATTAACTTCACTTGCCCGTGGCACGGATGTCGGACGTCTTTCGGTCGTCGGTCGTCGTGGAATCTTGCGATAAATTTTTAACCCACTTCCTAACGCCTAACGAAATTTTGCACATATTTCCGGAGACAACACATTCTATTTGAGGCCCCTCGGACCGCGGGTCGGGGGGCTCCCATACAAAATTTTTAAAAAAGATACCCGATTTTCTTCAAATTCAATACGCATGTGTATCTTTGATAGACAACACTTTCTGTAAAAATTTGGAAGTGATCTGGCCCCTGGGTGGGGGGCACCCATACAAATTTTATGAAAAAAGTTCCCGATTTTCTTCAAATTTTATACGCATTTGTATCTCCGATGGACACAACTTTTTGTAAAATTTTTGAAGCGATCGGGCCCCGGGGTCGGGGGGCTCCCATTTTTTTTAATTTTGAACTGATCGGGCCCGTTCGTGGGGCTCCCATACAAATTCAAAATAAAAATTACCCGATTTTTTTTCAAATTTTACACACATGTGTATACCCAATAAACATAAATTCGGGTTCGGCCGCAAGGCTCTTATACTTTTTTTTAAATATCATACAGTGGCATCAGATACCGTCGTACTTTAATGACTGTGTGCGGTGTGTGCTGCGCTGTCGGTTGCGCTGCTTGGTTTTGGGTGGTGGAGAGAGAGAGAAATCTCAATTCACGCACAAATGAAACGAGACATAAATGTTTTATGCTTAATTCAACTTACTTACTTATATACTGAATTGAATTTTTATTGTTGTCGTTTTTTGTTGTCGATATCAACTTACAGATAGAACAACAAGTTTTCACAATATTCTGTCATTTCGCGTTTTCATAAATTAGTTCAGAGCAGTCAAAAAATTCTCAAGAAAAATGCTCGTGTTTCTTATTTGCTCAGAATAAAATGATCTGAGCATTTTCAATTTTAACATCTGATGTCAAATGTCTCTTTCGATGATTTTCTCCTACAATAAAAAAAAAAGAATAGATAGAGGGGCTCCCATATCAATTTCTGTGATTAGAGAATTTAGATGAACATTTTTATGGGTTGTTTTTTTTTTTGCTGTAGTTCGTTGCACATGCGATCAATTTCGTAATGTGCAATGACCTACAGCGGAAATAAATCACTTACATAACGAATAATGTAGTGTGACATACATGAATTTTAACTGCAGAAATTGAAAGCTGTCGATGGTTAATTAGAATTATGCAAGCATATTATACTCACGTATGTACACATGGCAAAAATTCTCTATGAAGGTTTAAACAGACAACGTCTGTCGGGTCAGCTAGTAAGAAATAAAAGTAGATTGACATATTTTTCAAGTATGTAATAGGAACCAAAATTTACATTGATTTTACTTTAATGATATCTTAAAAAAGAAATTATTACTCTAAATATTTGACCTTTATGTCCATATCAAAACATGACGTATCATTTATTGATTTACATCCTTACTACCACGCTAGGATGTTATCAAATGTAATCTTCCAGTTTCAACTGTTTACTAAACAGCGAAGATCAAAATACAAACTTCTCTTATAGAGAATTCGTAGTAACATTGAAGTTTACGATCGTCTTGCCATATTAATATTTTTTTCTAAAAAACATGGTATTGTCTGCTGGCGACTAAGTTAAATATTTATCTAAATCTTTTCAAATATATAGCCTGTTTCTTGAAGTACAGACAGTACGCCCTATGACGTACAATATATTTTTAAACGATATCAGTTGAGATTTTGTGTAATTAGAATTTAGAAATTTTCTATTGCTAAACCATGCCTGCAACAATTATACACATCATTTTAACCAGTCTCTAATAGGTAACAATCCTGTGCGTTTTAAATTGATTTCAACACACACTACAGTAATTAGTGTGCCAAACGAAGAATTCTTGCAACAAATTTTCTATTATAGTTTCAAGTTTCAACATCTACGCTCTTAGGAAAAAATGTATCTCACTTGTTAGAATGGTAGTGCTAACTTTACAAAGGAAAATACACAATTACAAATTTCAATTGCAGCAAAATTATTTTCAGATGTAATGGCAATGCCGTTTCTGAAGAACTCCAAAGTCGTCTAAACTGCCTAATTAATGTAGAGTGCTCAACGCAGAAATATACCAATAGCACTTGTGCAAATGCCGTACTATTATTATCAGTTCATGATTTTATATATAACTAGCTGACCCGACAGACGTTGTCCTGTTCCACTTTATAATTTGTTTGTCGTTTTGTGTGTTTGTGAAAAGCTATTTGAAATGTTAAATCAAAGTTAAAAATGGAAGTGTGGGCACAACACGACTTTCTTTTACGGACGGGGCCGAAATCTTCAGAATATAAATATAAATTTTCATACCGTAAGTTTAGCCGTCTGGGCTGTAGAGTGGACACAGACAGACCGAAAGACAGAAAGACAAAGATTTTTTTTCACTTTTTCTGAATAAGGAGATACGGTGATGGTTAAATCTGCAAAAATCCCGAGCTCGAAAATTTTCATGATTACCATACTTCCTTTTGATATGTAAAAGAAAGTAAAATGAAAAAAAAAATAAAATTTCAGCTCTCTAGTTCGTGTGGAAGATGGTTTAGAAGGACCTAAATTAGTCGAGGGTCCGTTTGTGGTTTTGGGAGCCTTTTGGGTCTCTTGAGTCTTTTGAGTGTCATTTGGTTGCCTTTTGAGGGTATTTTATGGGTCTTTTTGGGTCTTTGAGGGTCTTAAGGGTCCTCAACGCGTCTTTTGTATTTGTGAGAGTATTATTAGGGTCTTTAGTGGGTCTTTTGGATATTATTTGTGAGTTCTTTTTGGTGGTATTTTGAGGGTTTTTTGACGGTTTTTAAGCGTGTTTTAAATGTCTTTTTGGATTCTTTTAATAAGTCTTTTGAGGGTTTTGGGGGATCTTTTGGGGTCACCGATGGCCAACACTTCTTGTAAATATTTAGAAGTGATTGGGCCCGGGGTCGAGAGGCACCCATACAAATATTAGAAAAAGGTACTCGATTTTCTTCAAATTTTATACACCTGTGTATATCCAATGAACGACATCTTTTTGTAAAAATTTGAAAGTGATGGAGCCTGGGTCCTGGGGCACCCATACAAATTTTGTACAAAAAAGTACCCGATTTTCTTCAAATTTTATATTCATGTGTATCTCAAATGGACAACATCTTTTCGTAAAAAGGTGGAAGTGTTCGGGCCCTGGGGTCACATGGTTTACACGAAAAATTTTAATTTTTATGGGTTGTTTTATTTTTAATTCATAAATTACAAAATCCCAATCAAGGACCTCAGAGAATTTTGTTATATAATTGCAGTAAATTCAAATAAAAACCAACCAATAAAGATAAAATTTTTTCATGTTAATTCTGTAATCGGAGATACGCATATGTACAAAATTTGAAAAAATTAGGTTAATTTTTAAAAAAATTTATATGGTTGCCCCCGGCCCGATCAAATTTTTATAAAAAGTGTTGTCATCGGTTGTAGACATGTGTAAAAAGTTTATATAGAATCAGGTTAATTTTTAAAAAATTTATGTAGGTGTCACTTGGCCTTGAAGCCCGATCCCATTCAAATTTTTATAAAAATGAGATACACATTGTACAAAATTTAACGAAAATTGGGGTAATTGCTAAAAAATGTATATGATTACCCAAATTTTAATAGAAAGTGTTGTCATCGGAAATACACATGTGTGCACAGTTTGAATAAAGTCGGGTTTTAAAAAGTGGCTTAAAAATTGATCACAAGATTTGGCCAGCCAGCCAGCCACAAACATACGGGCACGCGAAGTTAAAAAACAAGAATTTAAAAAAGATATAAACTGAGAATTTAAAATTTCAAAAAACTTCGGGTCAATATCAAAATAAAATTTATAACATTTTAATTTTAGTATCTTTTAGTTTTTATATCCATTTTAAGCCCCACCAAAACACACGCATAGACCAATCGTTAAATCGTCGGCGGTAACAAGCGCACTATACAACTGAGAAGTACTTAGTACTTAATAAACTGTCCGACTTATTGATCGTCATCGAAATTGCAATCTCTTAAATTTCCAAAGGTAGATCCGTCGAAATGAGTGCTATTCGTGGGATAAAAACTGTTTCACACTGTCCCTTTTCTGTCAAGAGTGTCGCTTCAATTATATTGCCCAGCATCTTTTTTTGCGCACAATCTTGTGCCATTGCAAAGTTTTGGCGAGTCGAGACTCCGTAGTAAAATATAAATAGATCTCAATGTAAGTAAAAGACGATGTTGTGGTAATCCAGACGAATCAAGTGAGTTTAGGAACTCAGCTAGATAATTAACATCCTCATCAGTATCTACAACGGTAAAGATACACTTATATTCAGTTATTATGCCTAATAACATGGTAAGCATTTAATTGAATATTGATTAATTGAAAATTGTTTTTGTGGTCAGTTTGTATGGAAGGTCGGAAACCATTGACGTACAATCCCTATGAACTTATCACTTCTCTGCCTTATTCTAAAAGGCATTTAAGCGAAAGAATTTTTAAAATCGGACCTTCCATTCTGGAGTTAAGACGACAACATTCCGCATATATACACATCCCAATGGACAATTTGTTTTGCTTTTTAAATTCTCTATATTAACTTCACTTGCCCGTGTGTTTGTGGGTTTGTGGGCTTGTGGGCTTGTGGGTTTGTGGATTTGTGGTGGATTCTTGCGATCAATTTTTAACCCACTTCCTACAGCCCGATTTTATTGAAATTTGACACACATGTGTATTTCCGGAGACAACAATTTCTATTAATTTTGAGGCCCCTTGGGCTGCGGGGTCGGGGGGCTCCCATACAAAAATTTTAAAAAATTTACCCGATTTTCTTCAACACACATGTGTATACCCAATAAACAATACTTTTTCGAAAATTTGGTAGTGATCGGGTCCCAGGTTCGGCCGCAAGGCCCTTATACATTTTTTAAATATCTATACTGGCATCAGATATTCGTCGCCCTTTATGGACTGTGTGCGGTGTGTGCTGCGCAGTCGGCTGCGCTGCATGGTTTTGGTGGTAGAGAGAGAGAGGTAGAGAGAGAGAGAAATCTTAGCTCACGCACGTTTTTTTTGTCGATATCAACTTACAGATAGAACAACAAGTTTTCGCAATATTCTGTAATTTCGCGTTTTCATAAATTATTTCAGAGCAGTCAAAGAGTTCTCAAGATAAATGTTCGTGTTTCTTATTTGCTCAGAGTATGAGCGTGCTCTAAGTGCTCAGAATAAAATGATCTGAGCATTTTCAATTTTAACATCTGATGTCAAATGTCTGTTTCGATGATTTTCTCCTACAATAAAAAAAAATGGCTCAGGATCGAGGGGCTCCCATATTAATTTCTGCGATTAGAGAATTTAGATGAAAAATTTTAATTTTTATGGGTTGTTTTTTTTATGGTCTAAATTTCCTAAAACGTGCAAACGTGTTTAGGGGTACCTTAATTTTTGTGTTTTTTTTAAGTCAATTCAATATTTCGATTTTTTGAGCCGAAGTAATATATCATTTTATTTAATTTAATATTAGATATCCTGTAAAACGATTTCATAGTTAAATCAGAACAGATACAATTCTATTTCATTTTAGCAGGTACCAAAATTTTTCCACTGTGCGACGTGCACATAAAAATGAATGCATTGATAAAAGGTTTTAATTGACTGCCTAGGTTCTAGGTACTTAAAATACATGGAAAAAAGAAAATTAATATGAAGATTAGAGAGAAGATTCCTTGTTTGCTTCGGCTGGATCGATAAAAATGTTGACTAAAACTTTTTATTGTAGGAACCATAAATGAATAGGATTATTTGCAATTGTTGGATGCGAAAATTATACAGAGTTTATAAAAAATTACGGATAAAAATACTGGCCGTATTACCACACCAATCAGAGAATTTGGAAGGGTTTATTTGACGCTGATGCATAACTAAAGAAAGGATTGTCAGTTCTAAATTGCATTTTTATTGTTTACTTAACCATTGAAATTAATGTAAAAGGCAAAAATTCAACTCAATTCAAATTAGAGATCGTTGCATGGCATCCCTTAACTCTCGGCGTCTGGTCTATGCCATCCCTCCAGCGTAGAATTGACCGACCTCGCTGTCGTGTCCCATAAATCCCACCACAAGGGATTTTCCGAGCAGGTACCTCTTCGTTTATGCGAGGTAGATGTCCTGCTCTCCGGAGCCACTGACATACGGGCTCAACGTTCTCCGTTGGATTTTTTTCTTGGTTAATGGTCAGGGCGGTTAGTCATCAGCAGAATAGGGGGATAATATAGGATGCATCAGAATTGCAGGTCGCCGTAACTATCTCTGACTGCTGAAAGTGCGAACCTTAACGTGTTGACCGCCGGTAATTATCCTTCAATATCTTATCTTAGACCGATGGGAAGAGCTTTTTCATGAGTTGCTAAATGGCCAGCTAACTGAGGAAATTGAGGCTCCACTAATAACCGAAGACACTATGATGCCGCCACCAAATACAGACAAACTAAGCAGAGCAATAACTCAGCTCAAAAATAATGAAGCCTCGGGATCTGATTTTATCCCAGCGGAGCTGATTCAATCAGGAGGTCCCGCAATACACCAAGAAACTCATGAACTAAAAGTGCACGTAAGTGAGGAAGAAGTAATGTGAAAAGACTGGCGAAGAGGTATCCTGTGCACCATACATTAGAAACAGATATCACCATATGCAGCAATTATCATGGTATAACGCTGTTGAGTACCGCGTATAAGATTTTCTTCTCTATCCTTAAAGACAGGATAGCCTTGTACGCTAAAGTCATCATTAGTCCACACCAGTGTAGCTTCATTCCAGGCAAATCAACAACTGATCAGATTAACACCATTAAGCAGGTAATGGTAAAATATCTAGAGTTTCAAAACTCCCTACACCATCTTTTTATAGACTTTAAACCCGCCTATGATAGTATAACCAGAGTAGAACTTTATAAAGCCATTAGAGAATTCGCCATCCCAATATGTAGGTTTACCATGACCAATCTTATAATAAAATAATATTCGGCGCGACAGACCATTGCGGTCCAAGGCCTTGCTCCTCACAACCATTTGCGTTGAGCATGTATATTTTTGCACAAAAAATGTAGGGGACCTACAATTTAACGCCGGATCCGAACGGCATTCCGTGACAAGTTATTACTTTCGGAACGTTTGTCACCCATTCGCGAGAGGTGGGACACCGTAAAAAATACTTTTTCTTTTTGTGTTACTGGGTTTCGAACCACGAACCCCCTGCTCAGAAGTCCATGCTCTTATCCACTGAGCCACGGCGCCCACAATGTTATAAGCCAAGTTAAAATATCCGGATCAATATCAAGGGCTTGCGTTCTCTTCAAACTGGCGTTGGAGAAAGTGATCCGAGACTCCGACGTAAGGGCGAGAGGAACAATCCTTTATAAGTCCATTCAGATTCTGGCTTACGCAGACGACATTGACATAGTTAGTAGAAACTCAAGAGCTGTACCGGAAGCTCTTATCCAGATCAACTGGGCGGCAGCACAACAATAAGAGCAAAACAAAGTCCTCAACTAAAATAGTGGAGCGCGAATTTAAAGTAGTGCAATTCTTTAACTATCTGTGATCAACTGTAGCAGCCGATAGCAGCATGGAAACAGAAATACGCGCACGGTTGCTTAAAGCCAACAAGCCTACTATAGTCTTTCAAGACCCTTCAAATCCATTCAAGCTGGATTTTATGGTTAAATTCATGGATTTGAAGACATTTTTACATTCTTTCATTTAGGCACTATCTTAGATGCATCATCCAAACAGTCTTACTGCCTAAGATGAAGTCAGCAGTAGTAATGGACTTAATATTCCTTCATTTAGGACGAGTTCTATCGCTCTACCATATTTGTTTTAGGGCTCATCGTTGCGAAGGGCAGCCGGGTTGACTCGAATCTGATTCGCGGATATAGTCTTTCATGGCGATGAAATCCGCGCTTGGAGCATAGTCCGAGTCTATGTGGCCATCTCGTTAAGTACGTACTTTCATCAGATTCAGGTTGTGGCGGTGTAGTCTATCTGGTAGCTAGTGACTCCATCAGGAGATATCTAGGTAGCTTTGTGGATATTCTTACACGTAAACCTTTTGTTCATAATCACCAAATTTTTTTTTGCTGCGATCTCTTTGACTTGTTGCCCATTGTCATTAGTGTTTTCGTGCAAACTAATTTTGAAACAATGCAGGAATAAACGAGTTGTATACGGTAGAGCATTTTTGTTTTAACATTCTCTATATTAACTTCGCGTCTGAATGTGTCTTTGCACTCATGTGTATCTCCGATGACAACATTTTCCATAATTTTTTTCAAAATTAACCCAAAAATGTTAAAGTGATTGGGCCCCAGAGTCGGGGCGCTCTGACATAAATTTCTTCGAAATTAACCCGATTTTATTTAAACTTTGATCACAAATCATTTGTATCGCCAATGACAACACTTTCTATAAAAAGTTGGTACTGATCGGTCGCCAGGGTCGAGGGGCTGCCATATATTTGAAATTTTATCGAAACTTTGCGCACATGTGTATCTCCGATTAAAGAATTTATATGAACAATTTAATTTTTTATAGAAGCTTTTTTTAAAAATAAATTTAAAATTGTTGCAAATTGGACATTTAATTTAAAGGATCGATTTACATAGCCTCATTAAAATTGTCAACTTTGGTTTTACCTATGAATCAATAAACGAGACATGGAGACTGCATCTGTAGTTTCATCTCATGGATGAGTAAGGTTTAATCGATATGGTGCCGTGCTTATCCTTGAATGCACGCGCGTACACCCGTTTTTGCTATTTTTGCTTGTTATTTATATACTGTATTCACATCCTTGATTGTGATGCATTATTCATGTATACATTTTAAATTAAAAAAAAATAGATTGGGTTCTGTATACTGTACGTAATGTTTCTTCTTTCTAAAATGTCGCGCGATTTATTTCAATCGAAAATTTAGCATAACTCGTGTTTATTTATTTTTTAAATTCTCTATATTAACTTCGCGTGCCCGTGTGTTTGTGGGTTTGTGGGTTTGTGGCTGTGTGGATTTGTGGATTTGTGTGTCATGGAATCTTGCGATCAATTTTTAAACCCACTTCCCATAGCCCGATTTTATTGAAATTTTGCACACATGTATTTTTCCGGTGACAATACTTTTTGTTAAATCTCGGACCTCGGGGTCGGGGGGCTCCCATACAAATATTTTAAAAATTTTACCCGATTTTCTTAAAATTTTATACACATGTGTATCTCTGATATACAACATTTTTTGTAAAAAGTTTGGAGACCCCGGGCCCAGGTTCGTGGGGCCCCATAACTTTTTTTTTAAAAAAATTATCCCGATTTTCTTCAAATTTAATACACATGTGTATCTCCGATAGACAACACTTTTTGTAAAAAATTTGGAGACCCCGGGCCCGGCTTCGTAGGGCCCCATAACTTTTTTTAAAAATATTAACCTGATTTTCGTCAAATTTAATACACATGTGTATCTCCGATAGACAACACTTTTTGTAAAAAATTTGGAGACCCCGGGCCCGGGTTCGTGAGGCCCCATAATTTTTTTTAACAAAATTAACCCGATTTTCTTCAAATTTAATACACATGTGTATCTCCGATAGACAAAACTTTTTGTAAAAAATTTGGAGACCCTGGGTTCCGGGGTCGTGGGGCCCCAAAATTTAAAAAAAAAATTAACCCGATTTTCTTTAAATTTTATATACGTATGTATCTCCGATGAAAAACACTTTCTGAAAAAAAATTGGAGACCACGGGGCCCAGGGTCATTGGGCCCCAAAAAATTTTTTAAAAAAATTAACCCGAATTTTTTTAAATTTTATATGCATGTGTATCTCCGATGGACAAATTTTTCATTTTATTTCATTTATTCATTTATTTTCATTTGTATTACTCTGTTCCACTTTTGCATTGGAATTTTTTGTTTTTTGTTGTCAAAACATCAGAAGTACACATACGAGTATTATGTGGACTTTGAATTCCGATGTAAACATCCGCATACACATATGTGCACTTGATGGTGATCACAAGGCAATTATTTCACAATTGCAAAAAAAAATTTTATATTTTTAAATTCTCTATATTAACTTCACTTGCCCATGGGTCGTCGGTCGGTCGTCGGTCGGTCGTCGGTCGGTCGTCTGTCGTGGATTCTTGCGATCAATTTTTAACCCACTTCCCATGGCCCGATTTTATTAAAATTTTGCACACATGTGTATTTCCGGAGACAACACTTTCTATTAAATTTTGAGGCCCCTCGGGCTGCGGGGTCGGGGGGCTCCCAAACAAAAATTTTAAAAAATTTACCCGATTTTCTTCAAATTTTACACACATGTGTATACCCAATAAACAATACTTTTTCAAAAATTTGGTAGTGATCGGGTCCCGGGTTCGGCCGCAAGGCCCTTATACATTTTTTAAATATCTGTACTGGCATCAGATATTCGTCGCCCTTTATGGACTTTGTGCGGTGTGTGCTGCGCAGTCGACTGCGCTGCATGGTTTTGTTGGTGGTGGAGAGAGAGAGAAATCTTAGCGCACGCACAAATGAACCCAGCAAATGAAACGAGACATACATGTTGTATGCTTACTTCAACTTACATTTTTATTATATACTGAATTGTATTTTTATTGATGTCGTTTTTTTTGTTGTCGATATCAACTTACAGATAGAACAACAAGTTTTCACAATATTCTGTCATTTGGCGTTTTCATAAATTAGTTCAGAGCAGTCAAAGAGTTCTCAAGATAAATGTTCGTGTTTCTTATTTTCTCAGAGTATGAGCGTGCTCTAAGTGCTCAGAATAAAATGATCTGAGCTTTTTCAATTTTAACATCTGATGTCAAATGTTTGTTTCGATGATTTTCTTCTACAATAAAAAAAAATGGCCCAGGATCGAGGGGCTCCCATATCAATTTCTGCGATTAGAGAATTTAGATGAAAAATTTTAATTTTTATGGATTGTTTTTTTTTGCTTATCTATATATAAAAAATAGATTTCAGTGTGTCTGTGTTAGTCAACGCAAAACTCAAAACTACCCATCGCATTGAAACGAAACTTTGGCCACATGTTTGTTTTGATGCAGGAAATGTTCTTAGCGAAAACGTTTTCCGATAGGCCTTCTTCAAAACTACTGGACCGATTTTGATCAGGTATTTAACATTGTGCAGGGTTTTTGCACCGGAGATTAAAGGCTAAAGTTTAGGGGTCAGTGTACGGTTGGTGGAGATCAGTGTGGAGAGGTGTCAGTAGGGTGATGTCAGTGGGTGGATGGTGGATGGGTAGGGGTAGTGTGGTGGAGACAGTGTGCTTGGGGCAGCCTGTCAGCACTTGGTATTACAGCTAGTATTTTATAAACTTAATTTTCCCAACAAAATCATATTTTAGTATAAATAACAAACAAACAAACAAAAAAACAAACAAACACACAGGCACGCGAATTTAAAAACCTTTAATAAATATCAAAAAAATTAATTGAAGGTAGATACTTTCCTTTCCCTAGTAAAAAATAAATGTATTTGCATTTATTCAATTAACATGCGATTTAGTCAAATTAAAAGAACAGGGGTAACTCTATTTCTTAAAGAGGAAACAGCAAAAACAGCGTCTTCTTGTTACATCATCTATCGTTATTAAGCTACTTGCCAACTGTAGCCTGAATTCAAGGATATCTATCGTTTATTTATGTCTTCATTATTTCTTATTTTTGTTTTTACGTATACTCTATTAGCTGGAGAAATAAATTTTTCTTATTATTCAATATATAATTCAAAATTAGTTCGCTGATAATTTTTGGTTGCCTTATTCCTAAAACTTTTTCGTTGTTTTATCTCTGCGTTTTACCCCTACTTTATAACCAATACAAACATAGTTTGAGCAGATAATGTGGTCGGGCTTGTTCTTCAACTACTTTACTGGCGGGTCCAACAGCGCACGAATTTTTCTCTGATCAACTTCTCTGATCATCTTGAATGCAAGTACACATAATACGAAGCTGTTACCATATTCTAAGTTTCATTAAAGATCTCCTATCCACCACCTCTAATCCAATCTATTCTTTCGCTGATGACAGTACTCTTAGATTTTCATTTGATTTCACGCTTTCTGCACGACCCTCTTCGTTACAAGTGGAACTTGAACAACAACGTATGTTAAGCACGTTAAATTCTGACGTTGACAGCATAACAAGGTGGGGACTACATAATGGAGTTAAATTTAACGTTTCTAAAACCCAATGCTGTCTTCTGTCGTCTAAGCGTAATTAAAACCCCCAACCTTTATCCATGAATGGTTCTTGCATCAAAGAAACTGAAAAGCTCTCAATTCTCGGTATGTGCGTCAACAACAAGCTTCGTTGGAACGACCACATATTTGCGATCGCCAAAAATGCTACGAGATGTTTAGGTTTCCTAAAACGGTGCAAGATGTACTTCACTCCATCAGATCTGGCTACTATTTACAAAGCGTATATTCGCCCTAAACTCGAATACAATTGTATTGTCTGGGCAGGTGCCCCCAAGACCACATTGCATCTACTAGACAGAGTTCAGAACCGCACGTTAAAACTTATTGGTGACGTTCATATCGCGAAATCAATCGAATCGCTTGAACATCGTAGGAATGTTTCCTGCCTGTCATTGTTTTATCGCTTTTTCCATAAGTGGTGTTCAAAAGAAATATCCAGATTTATCCCGCCTATTCTCCAACCCATCCGTAATACCCGTGCCTCAACTCGAGCTCACGGGTCTACCATTAAGCCTATCTTCGGACGTACTAACCAATTCCTTCTTTAGCCGCACGATTGTTATATGGAATGATTTGCCTGATTCTGTGTTTCCGCATTTTTATGATCTGCAGTCGTTTAAGACTCGCATGCATAGACATCTCATCTTTTCCTCTCCCTAATTTTTTAACGCCCACGCTGTGCTAAACATTATAAGGGTGCAAACCCCTTTAACGTGTGTACAATAAAAAAAAAATATATATATATACTGCTGTATTCACATGTACAGTTAAGTTTATCTATGAAGCAATCTATGTCTAGAGCCATCAATGTTCTAGTTTGTGAGTACTCGGCTGTGAACTCAACTCCACCCACCACAACACTCTCCTTTTGCTGTGCCTAGGCATTATAAAGGTGAAAATACTTTGAAGCGTGCCCTAATAATAAAAGAAACTTAGAAATTTTGATTTTTTGGCGAATATATAGTATAGCGATTAATGGAATTTTCATCATCTTCCACGCCCCTTGACACGCCCCCACCCAACAATGCCTAAAAATATTAA
The DNA here is from genome assembly GCA_947095585.1 of Nephrocerus scutellatus. Taxonomy (NCBI): domain Eukaryota; kingdom Metazoa; phylum Arthropoda; class Insecta; order Diptera; family Pipunculidae; genus Nephrocerus; species Nephrocerus scutellatus. The sequence continues at coordinate 92,611,065 of OX352763.1, forward strand.
CGGGACTTGGGGTCAGCGCCCCCTTTAGGAGGGAGGGCTTCCAAAGTTTTGAGTTATTTTTTTAAAAATTCATTTTTCTCAGTCGTTTGATGGAAGTTAGACGGTTAATTGGTATAATAGAAAAGGTTATAAAAATATCTTTCATCTTATAAAAAATTGGGTTCAATCCAACCACCCTCGACAAAGTTAGAGCCTAAAACTGACTTTCTCATGAAAGTTTAGCAGGGGGCGTGTTTTAGAGTGGAAGGGCCTAAATATTGGTATCACATGTAAGGTGAAAAGTAGTTCTACACAGTCGTACTATTTTTATGGACGTGGCCTAATTTGAACGGAAGTATGATCAAGTTGAATTTGGTTTATGTGGTATTTCATATAACAATTGAGTCATATATCATATGAATGAGTTTTTTTCATATATAATTACATGATTACATGAAAAATGTGTTCATAATTTTCAAAAACTCCTTTTAAAAGGACAAACCCCTTTCTAAATATAAATCAATTGAAAAATATAAATTAATTGAGCGAAAAGTATTCATTTCTAAACACAAAACATTTGAGCGAGGTAAATCACATCACCTATTTTCTTTATGAAAAAAGTCAATCATTTGTAACGAGTATAAATTGATCCACCTTTCATGAAAATTGGGACACGCCCATGAAAAAAGTATGAAATTGTTTCGGAAAAACCTTCAGCTTTCATTTGACATTTTAACCGCCCGCCCGCCCACATTTTAACACGCCCACTGTTGAACTTTTACGGAAAAATGAGTTTTTTTACTCTAACTCTTTTGTAGTAGGTTTGATTGGCCCCATTTTTTTTAAATGGACGGTATTTTTATTATCCTTCATATGACACCAATTAACTCCCACACCTCCTTCAAACCATTGAAAAAAATGAATTTTTAAAAATAAAACTCAAATTGTTGGAAGCTCCTATCTCACAAAGGCGGCGTCTCCCCAAACAAGATGGCGGTTTTCGTGGTCTGCTCAATAAGGACTTTCAGAAGAGGGGTGTCTTAAACCCCTAACCCCTTAATCACTATACTATAGTTTAGCCAATGTTTTTACTCCAACCCATTTTTTTCTCCAAAAAAATTATCTCTCCAAATTTCATGACATCTACACAAACCTTTCTCCTCCTCTCCTCACATTTTCTTAAAGTAAGTGTTTGATAATGCGACAATTTAATACCAAACATGAAACAATCGATATTTTTTAAAATTCTGCAATCTGGGCATCGAATTTTTAATTTTTTAAATTTTTATTTCAAAATTGCTTTAAGGTAAATTTTTAAAGATGAAGTAGTGACTAAGCCTAATCGATTTCTTACAAATTCCTAAAATAATGTCACTAAAAAATTCCATCCAAAAATTTTAAGGAAAAAAATTGAGAGTTAAAATAAGATACATATTAAATATTATAACAAGGACTTGTAATCGTAAAAATGAGTTTTTATTAAGGGAGTAAAACTAACTGCCTGCATAGTACAATATATATTTAAAATATAGATGTACTCTTTATATAGTTTGTATATACTATACTACATATAACATAAACGTATATCGAAATTTCACCACATTATGCGCTAAGCCGTCTGTAGCATGAATTCCTCATTTTCCTCTTTTAAAATGAGCATAATTATTCCCCAATAAAAGCTCTATGAATGAAACCGTTAATTGTTAACAGTTAACCACAGAAAACCAAATTCGAATAGAACATTTATTCTTCAGTTACAGAATTAAACCGCCATACAAGATTGCATTTACTCTAAACTTATCGCACTTTCAGACACTCATGGTCACAATAGCCATATTTTATATGTCAACGCAACAAAGCCAACAATGTTTGTGGTCAACGAGTTTAATCAAATTATACGTAATGCGAGAATTTACTTCCAGATGACGTTGTCAAATTCAACCACACTTGCTAAGCTAACGAAATGCAAAAAGTTGCGGTTTTCAAACACATGTTGGCAGATATACATAGATAGATATTGAGAAGAACGTAGCACTAAACTTTTACATTAAACACTCTCTCATTCTGAAGTGAAATGTTGTGCTAGCAAAGGAGCAATGTAACAATTAATTGTTATAAAAACCAATCTATAAAAATTTTAAATTTTCATGTAAATTCTGTAATCGAAGATACACATGTTTGCAAATTTTGAATAAAATCGGTTTATTTTAGGGCCAGCTGCTCCTAATATCTACAGTGTTGCCATCGAAGATGATACACATGTATGCAAAGTTTAAATAAAATCGGGTTTTAAGAAGCACCTCAATCCTGAGGATCGATCAGTTCCCATTTTTTACAGAAAGTCTTGCCATCAGAGAAACACATATGTGCGTAGTTCGGGGTTATAGGAAGAGAACTTAAAATTAATCCCAAGATTTGGCGAAAAACAAACAAACAAACATATCCGGACGTGTTTAATGTAGAGAATTTAACAAGCAGCAAGTAAGTTGATAATAATTACCCCTATCGAGGTCTTACTTTTAAATACTAAGCAAAAGTTCCAAGCAATTTCATTGTTGAATAAATATGACGATTAGAATTTTTACTACAGCTTAGAAATTATCACTTCTTTTTTAGAGGTGGTGCTGAACCTCATAAACGAAAACTTGGACATATGCAGTCGAGATACACATTTTGCTATCGGATGTCTAAATATATCAATGACCGCAGTATTTAACATCCACCTAAAACCGAGTTTAGTTGTTGGATTTGCATAACTTGAAGCAAAACTAATTTCGAACGTTAATTTCGTGTGCGGTTTTGACACATGTTCGTTTAACTACAGCGTCAACCAAGCAGCATTTTTCTGTGACCGAATATTAGAACTATGCGAAGCCTCCAAAAATCACGATATTTATAACCAGAAAAAACTCCGTTAAATGTTTTCGCTTAGGATATACGAGTACTTTATATCAATTTATTTATTTATTTTATTTATGAAAAAACCCATTGTTCAATAGATCCTGACCGAAATCATGGTAACTTTTTAAATTCTCTATATAAACTTCGCGTGCCCGTGGATGGCTGGTGGGCAGAATATTGTGATCAATTTTTAACATGTATGCATGTATCTCCGATGGAGAACACTTTTTGTAAAAATTTGGAAGTGAAATGACCCCGGGGTTGGGGGGCTCTCTAACAAAAAATATTTACCCGATTTTAATCAAACTGCATATTGTGTATTCCCGATTTGAGAATTTACACGAAAATACACGAAAAACATACATTCAATAAAAAAAATTTAATTTGACAAAATTCACAACAACTACTTGCATTGAAAATGTCAATAAACCGTCCGTCGGAGTGTGGCGTAACTTTTTTAATATAATATAATTTGGATTAAAATGATTTCAACCATGGTTTAAAATAAACCAAACTTAAACCAAGTAACTAATATGGCCGTTAGTAAAGTTGGAGTGATTAAAGAAAAACTAGCCAAAAGAAATGGAAATGGTAGCAATAGAAACGTCGCTTGCAACTTGTAAATGGTACATGGAGCATTGATAGAGAACTTCGATCACGACTGCTGCACATGTTTATGGTATCGTCAAGCATCTTGTGCTGCACAAAAAAAATTGCAGGCAGTCGGTATGCACGAAATTGCGGCTACATTTTAAACCGACTTACAGTCTTCTTGTAAGGCGACAATTTGACATTTACATTTGGCTATTTGCATTCAATTTAAAGAGGCTGCGTAAACTGCGCAGCGGCTGAATTCTTGACCGCAGCCTACTACTGCATATATGTTTGTTTCTTTCGGCTCAAGCTATGAGCTTGATTGTATTTTATTAAAATCACATACATCATCATCAATCACATCACATACAACAGAATAAATAATTTATAAGCTGATTTATTTATTTATGTTCATAACAATTTATTGTGAGGTGGGTGCATATTGCATATTGGATATTGCATGTCACTGCACAAACACAGTAATGCAGTTGGGTCGATGTAGTAGGAGAAGTAAGAGCTGTTAAAAAAATGAGTGCATATAATATTTACGCGCGGTTGGATTGAAATTTCTTTGACGTTGTGGGCGATATTGGCGGTCTGCCATCAGCAGAAATAGGGGGAATAACACAGAATGCTCTAGAATTGCATGTGGCCGTAACTATCTCTGACTGGTGGAAGTGCGATCAAACCTCCACGTGGTGGCCGCTGGTAATTTTTCTCCAATGCAGGAAAAGCTGAATGATCAGGCTAGTCCCGTCAAAGTAAGGTTGGCGCGAGGCAAATAACCAATTATTATTACGGAACCCAAAATCAGCCTCGGATACACTGATGAACGACGACGACCACGGCAACGAAAACGGCTAAACGATTTAAGAATTTTCTCATGGAACGTACGCTCACTGTATAGAGCTCGAGCTGCACAGCAGCTAGCCGATACCCTGTGCAAATATAATGCTGACTTAACAGCAATTCAGGAGATGCGGTGGACAGGGAATGGTGTCTCACAAAAATCAGAATATGACATTTATTACAGCTGTAATGCAAGACATCATGTGCTCGGGGTGGGGTTTCTAGTCAGCAAAAGAATAAAACCCACCGTTATCGGCTTTAATGCAGTAAATGAACGGCTATGCACACTTCGCGTGCGGGGCAAATTTAAAAACATAAGCCTCATAAACGTTCACGCACCTACAGAGGATTCCCCAGATGATGAAAAAGAAGAATTATTTGAATCAAACGAACGGGAACTCCATGCCTGCCCTCAGTATGATGTAAAAATCATTCTGGGGGATATGAAGGCTAAAAGAGGTAGGGAGCCAGTATTCAGGCAGTACATTGGCACCCATAGCTTACACGAGAACATTAATGACAATGGACAACGCGTCATAGAGATGGCAGCAAGCAATAATTTGGTCGTTGCGAGTACAAGGTTTGCGCGTAAAAATATCCACAAAGCCACCTGGGTATCTCCCGATGGAGCCACTCGCAACCAGATAGACCAGGTGTTGATAGACCGCCGCACAACCCGAATCTGATGACGGTACGAACGTTTCGAGGTGCCAAAGTCGACTCGGACCACTATCTTGTTGGTATGGTGCTCCAAGCGCGGATTGCATCATCACGGAAAACTGCATCCGCGAATCAGATTCGAGTCAACACGGCTGCCCTTCACAATGAAGAGACCAGAAACAACTACGGTCAAGCGATAGTACTCACCCTAAATGCAGGGGGAGTAAGTCCTGGGGCTGAGATGTCGGGCGTAGAAGAGAAATGGACACGCCTTAAGAATACTGTCATTAGTACTGCTGACTCCATATTAGGCAGTAGTCGTAGAGATCGAAACGACTTGTTCGATGACGAATGTAAGCTAGCGACTGAACATAAGAATGTTGCGTACCGAGCAATGCAACAATCTCATAGAACGCGGGCACGCGAAGATGAATATAAAGAGCTCAGAAGATATGAAAAAACAGTTCACCGGCGAAAGAAAGCAGCCTGGGAGAAGAATCTCGTCCGTAAACTGGAACAGTACAGAGAGCAAGGACTGCACCAGGCGCGGAAGTTCTACCAAAGGGTCCGCGGTATGGCGCAATATACACCGCGTTGCACATACTGCAAGGACAAAGAGGGTAATCTGATCGCCGATCTTAAAGGCATCTTAGAGCGATGGGAAGAGCACTTTCATGAGTTGCTAAATGGCCAGCTAAATGAGGAATTGGAGGCTCCACCAATGACAGAAGATCATACTATGCTGCCGCCACCAAGCATAGACGAAGTTAGCAGAGCGATAAATCGGCTCAAAAATAATAAGGCCCCGGGATCTGATGGGATCCCAGCGGAACTGATAAAAATAGGAGGCCCCACATTACACCAAGCAATTCATGAAATAATAGTGAAAGTATGGGAAGAAGAAGTTATGCCAGAAGACTGGCGAAGAGGCATCCTGTGCCCCATACATAAGAAGGGAGATATCACAAAATGCAGCAATTATCGTGGTATAACGTTGTTGAGTACCGCGTATAAGATTTTCTCCTATATCCTTCAAGACAGGATAGCCCCATACGCTAAAGTCATCATTGGTCCATACCAGTGTGGCTTCATTCCAGGCAAATCAACAACTGATCAGATTTACACCCTAAGGCAGGTGATGGAAAAATGTCTAGAGTTTTAAAACTCACTATACCATCTTTTTATAGACTTTAACGCCGCCTATGATGGCATAGCCAGAAGAACTTTATAAAGCCATGAGAGAATTCGGCATCCCAAATAAACTGACACGACTATGTAGGTTGACCATGACCAATGTTATAAGCCAAGTAAAAATATCCGGATCACTATCAAGCCCATTCAACATCTATAACGGGCTCCGACAAGGGTATGGACTGGCCTGCGTCCTCTTCAACCTGGCGTTGGAGAAAGTGATCCGAGGAACAATTCTCTATAAGTCCATTCAGATACTGGCAGACGCAGACGATATTGACATCGTTGGTAGAAACCAAAGAGCTGTACAGGAAGCTTTCATCCAAATAGAGCAGGCGGGAGGAATATGGGGCTGCACATAAATGAGAGCAAAACAAAGTACATGGTGGCCACGTCTGCGAGTAGTAGAAGATCCAACATTGGTCCATCAATTCAGAAAGTGGAGCGCGAATTTGAAGTAGTGCAATCCTTTAACTATATCGGGTCAAGTATAGCAGCCGATAACAGCATGGAACTAGAAATACGCGCACGGTTGCTTAAAGCCAACAAAGCCTACTATAGCCTGTCAAGACTCTTCAAATCCAGGAACTTAACCATAACATCCAAGCTGCTGATATATAAGACAATGGTCATACCAGTAATTACATATGGGTCCGAGACTTGGGTGTTTGCCAAAAGCATTCTGACCTCCTATCCGCGTTCGATATAAAAGTCTTACGGAGAATTGTTGGCCCCGTACGTGAGGAAGAACGATTCCGGAGACTCTATAATGATGAGATCTACGAGTGTTACCGCGATGTCGACATCGTGAAGAAAATTAAGCTCGGTAGGCTCCGGTGGGCAGGACACCTAGCTCGCATGAGCGAAGAGGATCCTGCTCGGAAAGTCCTTTACGGTAGGATTTATGGAACACGACAGCGAGGCCGGCCAAGCCTACGCTGGAAGGATGGCGTAGACCAGGACGACCAAAGATTAGGGATGCTAAACTGGATGACATCGGCTTGAAATCGGGACCGGTGGAGAGACTTTTTGCGGGAGGCCAGGACCGGACCCCGGTTGTAGAGCTAAATATGATGATGATGATGTGGGCGATATTACGACTAAATAAAAAGGCACAAGTCGCTTGAGAAACGGCTCAGTTTCAGAAATTCCGTTTCCTTATTACCATATTCCAGAATTTCAATAGGAAGAAATCTTATAATGACATCTTTGTCCTACATTCCGAATTTCATGCGAATCGCTTGAGAAATTGCTTCGTTCCAGAAATTCCAGACAATAATGATCATATTCCAGAGTTTCCATAGGAAGGAATCTTATAGTAACATCTTGGTCCTACATTCCGAATTTCATGCGAATCGCTTGAGAAATTGCTTCGTTCCAGAAATTCCAGACAATAATGATCATATTCCAGAGTTTCCATAGGAAGAAATCGTAATAGTCACATCTTAGTCCTACATTCGGAATTTCATGCGAATCTTGAGAAATTGATTTGCTCTAGAAATTCCAGACCAAATTGATCATATTCCAGAATTCCCATAGGAAGAAATCTTATAGTCACATCCTAGTCCTACATTCTGAATTTCATGCGAATCGCTTGAGAAATGACTTAGTTTTTAAAATATTGACATTTAACAGTGTCTCACTTAAAAGTGTGATCAAGCAGTGTATTAAACAGTCTATTAACAGTGTGAGCAAACAGTGTATTAGCAGTGTGAGCAAGCAGTGTATTAACAGTGTGAGCATTAACATCTTACCAGCCCTTTCCAAAATACGTGAACCCCTTGTCAAGGACCAGCTGGTGTGTGAACATTGGCCTGCCTGTGTCGTAATCAGAGTTGTTTTAGGAACTTCTTTAGCTCTATGTGTTAAACATAACGTAGAGTGTTCAGAAGAAAATTGACCAGAAGATGATCATGATTCTAATTTTCCTAGTTTTATCCAAAGCTTAAATAATAATATTCGGCGTGACAGACCATTGCGGTTCAAGCCTTGCTTCTCGCAATCAATTGTGTTGAGCATGAATATTTTTGCACACAAATGGAGGGGACCTACAATTTAAGCCCGGATCCTAACGGCGAATTGAGAAGCTTTCCGTGACAAGTTATTAGTCTTGGACGTCAGACTTTCGCGAGAGATGGGACACCGTGGAAAATACTTTTGGTGTTGCTGGGATTCGAACCACAAACCTCCTGCTCAGAAGCCATGTTCTTATCCCATGAGCCACGACGCCCATATCCAAAGCTTACGACAGCATTATTCATGAGATTTTTTACCATAAGCTGATCAGTTCATATCTTACTGCTCGATCGCAATGCAATGTTTAGCCGACCTGTTCGCTGTCAATGTCCAGGTCATCCACACGACCAACTTTGATGATTTGGAAACTATGTGCTTCAGATCAACGAGGACCTGGTTGCTGTGTCCCTTCGGGCCACAAATGCTAATGCCCAGGGCTCTGTTTTGTCCCCAACTCTCTTCCTCATTTTTAAATTCTCTATATTAACTTCGCGTGCACGTGCCTGGCTGGCTGGCTGGTCAGATCTTGTGATCAATATTTAACCCACTTCCCAAAATCAGATTTTATTGAAATTTTGCACGTCGGACCCCGGGGTCGGGGGGTAACCAAACAATTTTTATAAAAGAAGTACCCGATTTTCTTCAAATTTTATACGCATATGTATTTCCGATGGACAATACTTTTTGTAAAAATTTGGTAGTGATCAGGCCCTGGGCTTGGGGTGCACCCATACAATTTTATAAAAAAGTACCTGATTTTCTTCAAATTTTATCTCCGATAGGCAGTACTTTATGTAAAAATATGGAATGATCAGGCTCCGGGGTCGACAGGCACCCATACAAATTTTATAAAAAAAAACCCCGATTTTCTTCAAATTGTATACGCATGTGTATCTCAAATGGACAACACTTTTTGTAAAAACTTGGAAGTGATCGGGTCTCGAGGTAGGGGGGCTCCATAACAATCATTTTAAAAAATTTACCAGATTTATTCAAACTGCACATTGTGTATCCCCGATTAGAGAATTTACACGAAAGATTTTAATTTTTATGGGTTGTTTTTTATTAATGATCTCTTATCTGTGACTTCTAATCCAATACACTCTTTCGCCGACGACAGCACTCTCAGCTTCTCATATAAGTTTGAGGACCGTCCCTCCACTTTTCATGTGGAACTCAAACAACTACGTATGTTAAGCACGTTAAATTCTGACTTTTACAGCATAAAACAATTGGGGGAGAAATCAATCGAGTAGAATTTAACGCTTCCAAAACCCAATGCTGTCTCCTGTCGGCTAAGCGAATCCTAAATCCCATGCCATTATCCATGAATGACACTTGCATCGAGAAAACTGAAAATCTCGCAATTCTCGGTATGTGCCTTAACGACAAGCTTCGTTGGAATGACCACATATTTACCGTTGCCAAAAATGCTGCGAAATGTTTAGGTTTTCTAGCCTGGTGCAAGAAATATTTCACTCCCTCTGATCTGTCTACTATATACAAGCCTTTTATTCGCTCTAAACTTGAGTACAATTGCCATATCCGGTCTGGTGCGCCTAAAACTACTTTGCATCAGCTAGATAGAATACAAAACCGCGCGATAACACTTATTGGTGACGAAAATATAGCGAAATCAATGGATTCGCTTGAACACCGCAGTAACGTTTCCTGCTTGTCACTGTTTTATCGCTTCTTCTACTAGCGGTGCTCAAGAGAAAAAGCCAGCTGCATGCCACCTCTCCTTGAATTCAACCGCAATACTCGTGGCGCTATAAAGGCTCATCAGTTTACCGATAAGCCCATCTTCGGACGTACAGTTAAGTTCAGGGATTCGTTTTTCAGGCGTACAACACGAATGATCTGCCAAGCTCTGTCTTTCCACATCAATGTGATACACAGACATTCAAAACACAAGCTCATCTCCTCTTTTCCCCTCCTTTTCCTTACCTTAATGCCCTCGCTGACCCAAGCATATAACCGAGCATTATAAGGGTGCGAACCCCTTTAAGCGTGCGCATATATATATTTAAAAAAACAACCCATAAATATTAAAATTTTTCCTGTAAATTCTCTAATATACATATGTGTGCAAATTTTGAGTCCGGTTAATTTGATAAAAAAATAATATTATTTTTCAAAAACTATTCTCACCGGAGATACACATGTGTATTGCCCCGCCCCCGGCCCTCAGGGCCCATTCGCTCCAAAAACTTTACAAAAACTTTTGTCCATTATGTATAAAATTTTACCAAAATCGGGTTAATTTTTATTTTAAATTTTTATGAGGCCCCACGACCCCAGGGCCCGGCGTCTGTAAAATTTCTACAAAAAGTTTTGTCCATCGGAGATAACAGTATGTATACAATTTGAAAAAATTCGGGTTAGTATTTTTAAAAAAAATTTGGGGGCCTTATTTATGAACCTGGGGTCTCCAAAATTTTTACAATAAGTGTTGTCCATGGAGATACACACGTATAAGATAGTAAAGCGAGCTTCTCAGCTCGCCATATGGATAGTTGTAATTCAGACTGAATTATCTTGAAAGGATTTTACTTTAAAAAAAAAAACATTTTCTCCTAACCCCTATGAATAAAAAAAACTCAAAATTACACCATCGAAAGCTGAGCGCTTAACAATTGTTTTAAAACAAGCCCCATAAAAATTCTCACCTGTAGATGTGTGCGTGCGTGATACGCGTCACGTCATCGCAAGCCAAGTCTTAAAACAATAACTTATTTTTAAAAAAATTGACACGCGCCACACGCGTCAAGTCATCGCAAGCCAAGTCTTAAAACAAGTATTTAAAAAAAATCGCGCCACACGCGATGACACTCGTCACGTCATTGCAAACCAAGTTTTAAAACAAGTATTTAAAAAAAAAAATGTACACGCCCCACACGCGACACGTGACACGCGTCAAGTCATCGCAAGTCAAGTTTAAACAAATCCCTGTTTTAAAAAAAAATTGACACGCGCCACACGTGACGCGCGACTCGTGACACGCGTTATGTCATAGCATGCCAAATTTTAAAAAAAGTATTTAAAAAAAAAAACACACACACACGCGCCACACGCGACGCGCGTCACGTCATCGCAAGCCAAGAGGACAAGTCCCATCAAATTCTGACTGGTAGAAGTCGCGATATACAATTGGACAAACCCACAAACCGACACACGTACGCTAGAAAAATTTTCTTGTCGTCTGATTATTAGCTTCGCCCTTTGGGCTCGCAATAATATGGCGTTTATATTGAACTTATTGTTGAAAAGACATTTATCCTCATGTTATTATTGGAATCAATCAATATAAAACATATTAGCTAATAAAAATACATTTTTAATTTAAAACGTTTAAAACGAGTATTTTGCGTAGTACAAAAACAAAACGCCACTGAATTTTTATTTTTTGATGAATTTTATTGAATCAAAGTAAAAAATGTTCACAAATATTTAAGTTTTGGAATTGCATTAGCAGTTTTCGATTTGGCCACCCTTAGCCGCGATTATGGCCTTCAAACAGCCGACAAAGCTATTGCATGCAGCACGAAAGTGGCTCTGCGGTATTTTGGCCCATTCCCGGCGAAGCGATTGCTTGAAATGATCGACACTTTGGTATTTTTTTGTCCCAACCTTGCTTTTCAAAATCTAGCGGATTTTCATCCGGTGAATTTGATGGCCATTGGGCAATGGAAATGAACCGCGGAACGTTGTTTCTCAGCCAATCTTGACTGACGCGAGTTACGCAAGCTCATCAAGCTGACACAGCACCTGCAAAGCCTTCGCGATTGACCGGATATCATAAGTAGTTGACCCACAGCGGTCATCGCTCCAGACATGTATTATTTCCAAGAAATTGATAATTTTGCATTTTCATTTAAATTGTACTTTATTGTCAATTAGGCATAATTAATTATTTTCCAAGTAATTGTTAATTTTGCATTTTCCTTTGAATTTATTAAACTGTCAATTATGCATAAATAGAAATGCATTCTTGCATTGATCATTGTTCAATTGTTCAACTAATAATATTTGTAAAATTTTTAGATTCAGAATAAACTTGTCAGTCAAAGTGGAAAGTTGTCTTTTTTTTATTCTCCGCACGGTTCACACTCATAATTGGCGCAGTCGTCCGGTCCGGTTAGCAGTCGAAGTCGATTATAGTTCACCGCGAAATTTTGTATACATAGTTTGTCATATCGAGAGAATATCGATATTAGAAAACGTAACTATTCGTTAGTGAAAAAAAAAAGTGTTGCGAGAACGAAACTGCGAGGGCATATCGCAGGAATATCACATATTCTTAACTCTCGGTATCGAGGGCATATCGATATAAATTCACACAGAGTCTGCTGGATTTTTATCCTTAATAACCGGGAAACCAGCTCCTTAAAAAGGAAACATGATAAAAACGTAATTTCTATTGACAATTGGATGCCTGTAAGTACATGAATTGAATGCACATAACAATATAAACCAATAAACAAATAAAATTATTCAAGCTTCATTACAAATAATATATAAAAAAAAAAGAAGAAAAAATATATATAAAAGTTACAACACACATATTTAAATTGAAAAAAAAAAAGGGAAAAGTATCGAAAATTATATTGAAAAATACATACATAAATGATAAATATTAATAAGTAGGTACGTTTAGAAGAATTTTTTTTGAAAAAAAGAGAGAAATATAAAAGAAATAAAAAAGAGATAGAAGGAAATAGATATACACAAATTTAATTAAAACATTATATTACAAATATTCAAAAAAAAAATTCAAATGCAGAAGAAAATAAAATAAAAAGAAAATTTAAGTTAATAAAAGAGAAGAAATTACCCACATAATAAGCAATTTTTTTTATAACAAAAAAAAAAGATATTATATAATAGGCTTTTACTGTTGTATTTCATATACAGAAAATTATTCGATTCAATATTACTTTCAAATGCCGGAGCAAACCAAATTAAATGTTTAGAAAAACCAAAAACCTATTGAAATTTACTCCCTATACAAGAAGTCTACCAAATCTTTCTAAAAACGGAAGCCCTTTTGCAAACCCCTCAAAAAGTGAAAGTCTTGCCACTATTTTCGAAGAAATTGATACAATACAACTTCAAACCAGATTCCAAATGACTTCTAAATAAGAACCCCAAACTCCTTCGGGATCCAACATAAATCAAGACATATTTCATTCATTACGCATCCCTGATGCAGTAAAAGATCTTCCACACTTCGACGGAAATCCTCGTATGCTCCATGAATTCTTAAATAATGTCGAAGAAATCCTCTTGTACGTGAGAGGAGCTGATGGAACCCCGTATGGGCAAATCATCCTGCGTGCTATCAGAAACAAGATCACTGGACAAGCAAATGAAGTTTTGAATATGTTTGGAACTGCACTGAACTGGGATGAAATTAAAGGCAACCTTATTCTCCACTATTCGGACAAAAGAACGGAAACGTCCTTAGTAAGAGACCTACACAGCCTCAGACAATACAACAAAACTGTAGAACGTTTCTACAGCGAGATTATCGAGATCCAGTCTTCGTTATGCAACAAGGTTCTGATTCATGAAAATGATCAAAACGTCATTTCTGCAAAAAAAGAGCTTTATGCCGAAATGTGCTTTAATGCGTTTCTAACAGGTTTAAGAGAACCCTTAGGTTCAAGTATCAGAGCAATGCGACCAGAATCGATCGCAACAGCCCTTTCATTCTGTATAAAAGAACAGAATATATTTTATATGCGAGCAGATTCATTCAAACCAAATTATAGGTTAAATTCTTCTAGGCCTTATTATCCGCCAAATCGTTTTCACAATAGAGTATTTCAGAATCAACAAAAACCGTATAACACATATCCAACAGCCCCTTTCCACAATAGAGTATACCAAAGTTATCAAAGACCATACGCACCTAATACATTCACTCGTAACCCACCATTCACCAGAGACATACAACAAAATCAAAATACGTTTAGAAATAATTTTGGTAATAATTCCAACCCATTTAATGCCAATAGACCCAGTCAACCACCACCGGAACCTATGGACACAAGTAGTGGTTCATTTCACGCAAATAACTCACAAAAATACTTCAAAACAAGCCCAAGCATGCGTACAAACTCTAACAGATTTCGAAATTTTAAAAATGAAGATATAAATTTCATTACCGATTCAAATGGCTCACAAAATAATAGGTACCAACAAAAACTAGATCAATATCAGGCAGATGAAATCGAAGATCTAAACAATATAGAAGATTCTCCAAATTTTCGGCTACATGCCTCGAACAACCAACAGGTTATTTAGATATAAATAAACACGGACTAGAACTAACATATATAAATATATCATCCTCTTTTGGAAGACCATTAAAATTTTTGATAGACACCGGTGCTTCATCATCATTCATAAGCCCTGAATTTATTAACCCAGCTGATCAAAATCAATGTAACCCAATAACTATAACAACAGTTCTCAATAGAAACACACTAAACAAACAAGTTCAGTTACCAATTTTCATAGAATTTAACCAACCAGGAAACTTCAAATTTTTGCTATTTAAATTTCACAATTATTTCGATGGACTTTTGGGTCTAGACTTTTTAACCCATATCGGAGCTAAAATAGATCTAGCAGACAAAATCGTGTATACAAAGAGTGCTAGGATTCCTTTACAATTAAAACCAAACCTCACATCAGGCAAACATAACATTGCCCCAAACTCTAAAGTCCTACTGAAACTTCCCTTAGATATACGAACAGGAGATGTTTATTTGAACACCACCAAACTCAGCGACAATCTGTATATTCCAGAAGGCATATACCATGTAAAAGAATGGTATGGTATAGTGGAGGTAATTAATACCTCGGATAAAGAAAAAATACTCCTATTAGAGCAACCTCTTAAGGCAAACCCATATAATAACTCCCAATTTATCGAAATTAATAATATTAATTTTGAATACACGGAAAACAATAAAGAAGCGAACATTACAGAGCTACTTCGTTTTGACCACCTAAATACCGAAGAAAGAAAATCGCTTCTAAATATATGCAAGAAATATGACGATATTTTCTATAAGGAAGGTCAAGCCTTGACCTTTTCTAACAACATTAAACACAAAATTGTCACAACAGACGACATACCGACTTATGTGCGATCCTATAGATATCCATTCATCCACAATGATGAGGTGCAGGCACAAATCACCAAGCTGCTAAACCAAGGCATAATTCGCCCTAGCTACTCTCCCTGGAGCTCCCCTGTTTGGATCGTACCCAAAAAACAGGATGCTAGTGGTAAACAAAAATGGAGGATGGTAATCGATTTTCGAAAATTAAACGAAAAGACTATCTCAGACAGATACCCTCTGCCAAACATAGCTGAAATTCTAGACAAACTCGGTAAATGTATGTATTTCACTACTTTAGATCTCGCTAGTGGGTTTCACCAAATAGAAATGAACGAAAAAGATATTCAAAAAACCACCTTCACTGTAGAAGGAGGTCACTACGAATATGTTAGAATGCCATTTGGTCTAAAGAACGCTCCTTCAACCTTTCAACGGGTTATGGATAACGTTCTGAAAGAACTTATTGGGAAAATCTGTTTGGTCTATTTGGACGATATAATCATCTTCTCTACGTCGCTCCAAGAGCACATAGAAAGCCTCACGCTAGTTTTTGAAAAATTGCGAACATCTAATTTCAAAATTCAAGTAGATAAGTCAGAATTCCTGCGAAAAGAAATTACTTTCCTAGGACACATCGTTTCCACTGAAGGCATAAAACCCAATCCCGCAAAAATTCATGCCATACAAAACTATCCCATACCCCGTAGCCAAAAAGAAATAAAAGGATTTATAGGATTGTTAGGATACTATAGAAAATTTATCCAAGATTTCTCGAAACTAACTAAACCACTAACAGAATGCCTGAAAAAAGGTAGAACAGTTCAGTTGACTGATCGATACGTAAAAACATTCGAAATGTGCAAAAACCTCCTCACTAATGATCCAATTTTACAGTACCCCGATTTTTCCAAACCTTTCATTTTAACAACAGACGCCAGCAACTATGCACTTGGCGCAATTTTATCGCAAGGTCGGATCGGTAGCGATAAACCGATATGTTATGCAAGTAGGACTCTTTCAGACTCTGAAATAAATTACTCGGCTATAGAAAAAGAACTCTTAGCCATAGTATGGGCTACAAAGTATTTTAGGCCATACCTATTTGGCCGCAAATTTCAAATCGTAACAGACCACAAACCACTCACCTGGTTAATGAGTCTTAAAGAACCGAATTCTAAGCTAATAAGATGGCGTCTAAAGTTAGAGGAATTCGATTACCAGATAATATACAAAAAAGGAAAGATGAACACCAACGCCGACGCATTAAGCCGTGCTCAAATCGATAACCCAACCCTAGAACTAAACTTGAATGACGCAGCCTCTATTCAAGAAACATCCGGTAGCACCATACACTCTGCAGACGAAAACTTAGATGATAGAATTGCCATTTCAGAAAAACCCCTCAACGAATACAACCTCCAAACAGTTTTGCTCAAATCACCAGAATCACCAGAAATGTCCTTAGAAACACCATTCCGAAACAAACAACGCCGAACCATACGCAATCCAGAATTTACCGAAGAAAAACTAGTCGAAATATTTAAAAAATATTTACCCGCAAACAAACTCTCTGCTATATTTTCAGACGATGAAACATTTAAAACTGAGCAGCTAATCTATTCGAAATATTTTGCTAATAGCAAAACATTTAGAGTGGTACGTTGCAAGGAGATGCTCTTAGATATAACACAAAGCGATGATCTTCACCTCAAAAGAGACTACTATTTTCCATTCGTGCACAATAGTAGTAGGTTGTTCGTTTTTAAAATTCAAAATTTTTATTTTATTAATTTAAATCTTAAAAATGAAAACCGAAAATACGAAATGGAAAATTTTATTCAAAAGCCTGAATCGGAAGTTTGCTCTAGAGGACTTGGCCAACATACGAATCAACAAAGCAGAATTTTGACAAGCCTTTCGACTCGATAGTTGTGCGTGCCCTTTTCGTTTGTAAGGCCTGGTACTACAGACGAATCCGGTACGTTTCACTGTCGAGTTGTTGAACTTCAAGAAAGACGTGAAGTTGCAGAAGGACAGAATTCTACTTATTGTAATATTCGTAATTATTTGTAATATTTTCTTGGTCAGGGCTTTTTGTAGTTTTCCTTGACCATGATCCATTGATTAAAGCATTGGACTCGCGTTTTTTTTAGTTTCGTAATCTTTTTCCGTTTTGCTTTTTCAATGAATCAGAGAGAATTCTAAGAAAATAAATTGAAACCGGCTACAAACGTGAGGAATGTGATATATTGTAAATCACATTCCTTCGATTTTTCATTTTTAATTTCAATAAAGGGCATAGCCCACCTTATTGACGTGACGCAAGTCATTTAGGGAGTTCTCCCTTGGCAATAAGTTTATCATATAAAAAAAAAAAAAAAAAAAAAAAAATTCAACAAACTATCAATAACTGTGAATTAAATTTCAATTACCAGAAACTCCACTTAAACCATTGGACATAATTCATATCGACATTTACTGTATTAATCACCAACAAATCTTAACTATAATTGATAAATCATCAAAATTTGCTTCAGCATATACACTTCCGGCTAGAAACAGCATTTCCATCCTTTTTTTTTTTTTTTTTTTGTTTTTTTTTGTTTTTTTTTTTGTTTTTTTTTTGTTTTGGGGAAGGAGGAAAATCTTGAAAGAGACCCAATGTGGGTACTGTGGGACTCACACCCACTAAAAACCTCCTCCCTTGTTAGTATTAAAACTAGTCTTGATAGGCTAACTATTAATTTTCGTGTCAGTTCTTTGGGATTGTACTAAATAATTTTAAACAGAAAACTAATTAGTTTTCCAGCGCTACTAAAAAATTTTTTAAATTTAACCCAACTCTAACGGGTTGGTCAGTTTAAGTCGCCTCACAACATTTTGATTGTGAAGCAAACTTGAGGCTTCCACATTAACGTGTTGGTTTAGCCGAACTTTATGCTTTGCAGCAAATTTCTTTATTTCCTCCACCACTGATGGGATTTTGATGTCTCTATGAATATCAGTATTGCGAACATACCAAGGTGCATTCAGTATATTGCGTAGTACTTTGGTTTGAAAAGTTTGGATACTTTGAAGATTAGACCGCTTAGCACAGCCCCATAGTTGAATACCGTATGTCCACACCGGTTTTAAAATTTGGTTGTAAATCAAAATTTTGTTGTATATCGATAATTTTGAGCGCCGTCCAATCAGCCAATACATATTTTTGTATCTGCAATCGAGCTCTTTCCTTTTTATCTTGATGTGTTCCTTCCATCTAAGTTTTGCATCTAGTGTCATTCCTAGATATTTTGCTTTGTTATCATGTATAATTACAACGTCATTTATTTTAACAGGAAGGGTTTCGATTTTCCTATTTGTGAAGTTTACGTGGGTAGATTTCACTTCATTTAGTTTAATTTTCCATTTATTGCACCAATTAGAGATCACGTTAACAGCTGTTTGTAGTTTATCCGTAGCTTCATTGATGTTTGAGCCAACAGCCATTACTGAAGTGTCATCTGCAAATTACATTATCTGTTTGTGGAATATCACTTGTGTAAATCAAGTATAGAACTGGGCCCAATATACTGCCTTGGGGTACTCCTGCATTAATTTCTTTTAATGGAGAGTATTCATTTCCTTGTTTCACTCTAAACGATCTTTCAGATAAATATGACTCTAGGATTTCTACATAACCTTTAGGCAAAAAGCAATTAAGTTTATGAATGAGACCTGGATGCCAAACTTTGTCGAAGGCTTGCGCCACATCGAGAAAAACTGTGGAGCAGATTTTCTTTTCTTCGAGTGTTTTTTCTATAACATTAGCAATTCGGTGAACCTGTTCTATGGTTTATTTATCATGATAATTTCAGCAACTTTCTATATGCCTGGGACGCACCGGAACTTTAGGGCCGCATTCATTATAGAACTTAACCATGTTAAAGCTTTGGATGGGAGATTCTTTAATATGTCTGCTGTTATTAGATCAAAGCCTGGAGCTTTGTTCAGTTTCAGATTTTTAATTTCTTTCTTAAGCTCCTTTACTCGAAATTGAGGGATGTTACTTTCACGACTGTTTTCTACTTGCTCCAACACAAAATCAGAGTCTATATTATTAGGCGTAAAGATTTCAGCAAGATGACTCCCGAATTCTTCAGCTTTTTCTAAATCACTCCTCGCCCATGAGCCATCAGCTTTTTTGATAGGTACCATGTGAGAAACCGGTCTTTTCACATTACTTGTAGCTTTCCATAACGAGTAGTTTGATTCTTTAGTTGTAGACAAGTTTTCCATGTAGCTAACAAAAGAATTCTCTTTTAGCCTTTTTATTTCTCTGCTCTAAATCTGTGTTTTATTATTTAGGGTTCTCTTATCATCAGGGTGACGTGACTGCTGCCATTTTCTTCTAGCCCTGCGTTTCAGTCTTAACATCTCAATGACATGAGCTGGGTACTTATTACTAACGTTTTTATGCTCTACCACTTTTGAGTTGCTCCATGCTGCGTTCTGAATATTCAGCATAAAGACTTCGGCCGCATGCTCTAACTGTTCAATATTATTTAGTGGGACTGATAAGTCTATTTTTCCAACTAAGTCTCTCACAAAGCCCAACCAATTTGTGGATGAATTGCAAAGAGTCGGCTTACTTGCTTTTTTGACAATTTTTTCACTTAACGTTAGCATAACTGCAGAATGGTCAGAGTTGAGGTCATAATTTTCATCAATGCTAATGAAAATTTCAGCTATCCGTTTTGTTATAAAAAAATCCAGCAAATCAGGAATTTTGTTTGTATCAGTTGGCCAATACGTAGGCTTTCCTGTTGAATGATAACGACATCCTAGATCTCTAATTGCTTCTCGTAGTTGTCTACCTCTTGTGAGCGTTAATCTGGAGCCCCAGTCGGTATGTATAGCGTTGTAGTCACCTCCAAGAATAAACCTATCTCCGAACTGGGCAATTACATCTTTGTATATTTCTTTTGTAATTTTTGGTCCGGGCGGACAATATAATGTACACACATTAAACTTTTGTTTGGCGGAATTGATTGTGACTATTGCAAGTTGCATGTCTGGGTTCTCCACTTTTCCAAACTCGTAATGATCTATATCATTCTTCCCAATTACAGCACTGCCTTCCATACCGTTATTACTTGGGTACGCTGCGTTATATACTTTATAACCTCGAAGACTTATTTTATGTTGATTGTTTAAGTGCGATTCAGATACGAGACATATATCTATATTATGGACATGAAGAAACAGTTCAAGCTCAAGCTTTTTGCTGAGAATACCATTGGCATTCCAGGTAACAATTCTAATTTTTTTGTCTAACATTATTCGACGTACAAGGCATGTTGTTTGTATGCTTAACAGCATACCTGCTTTCTAAGCTGTCTAGTCTTGACGTAATTTTATCCATCATAGACATCATTCTTTCTATGAAGCTTAGCATATTCGTATTATCATTTTCTTTCACACTATCCACAGTACCAGGGCCTCTAGATGCGGTTTTTGCTGCATCAGAATAGGTGAAACCTTTAACTATTTTTGAGGTAGCAAGTAACTCGGGTTTTCCCCTCTGATTTTGCTTCGTATTTATATTTCTCTCTTTTTTTTCAATTCCTTAGCTACCAAACAACCACGGTAGCTGGCTGGGTGCTCTTCATGGCAGTTTGAGCACTTGGGTTTGTTTGTTTTTGGAATCGTGCAGTCAGCCGTTAAGTGCTTACCTGCACATCTGACACAATTAGCTTCTCTTTTGCAAAATTTCACTATGTGGCCGAAGCGTTGGCATCTCTTACATTGAGGAATTTCTCTATTCCTTCTTTTGGCTTCCATTTTAACTTTCATATGAAGAATATGTCTAATATCAAATATTTTCTTACTATCCCCCATGTTATCAAATGAAAGCATAAAAAGTGGTAATGGAACTAGTTGGCTTCCATTTTCTTTCACTTTCTTCGTGACATTAACCACATTAATTATGTTGAACCCTTTATTACTAAGCTCTTCCTTAATCTCATCGGGCTTACAAGTCGGATGGAGTCCTCTTGCCATTACTCTAATTGGCCTGGTGAGTTTATTTTCATAAGAATACCATTCAATATCAGTCTTATTAGATTTCTGTAATCATCTTCATCATCCAGGTTGATCTTAAGTTGATTATTATACAGCAGCTTTATTTCGGGTTTAATGTTTTTTTCGCTCAGCATTTTTTTCACTACGTTGAAGTCATCTACGTTACTAAGAATTACCGGAGGAGGTTTAACTTTCCTTCTTGTAGGCTTTTCATTTTGGACAGGTTTTTCTACTAGTAGTTTGTTCCTTATAGGTTGAGGTTGCCCGTTATTAGTTTCCTTCTCTGAAGTACTGATGTTAACTTCTGGTGAGCAGCTCGCTTTTCTTTTCTTATGATTCTTTTTCAATCCGTTTCACGCGTAAGTTCCTCCTCATTAGTAACGTACTGAGGATAAGTTTCAACTTTCATTTCGTTGCCTGATTCATTTCGTTGCTGAAGTTCATACGAAAGCTTGAGGTTATCAGCTTTCAACTGAGCAATTTCTTTTTTAAGCTCTTCAACAATCAGCTCCAATGCACTAATTTTATTGCTTGTAGCAGAGTTTTGTGCTACATTTACTTTCTCCTGAGAAGTCACAGTCTCATTTAATTCGATCCCATCAGCTTGGGAAGATTTCACTTTTGAGTATGATTCACTTTCACTGACACTTCGATCCTTTTTGTTGAAAGGATTAAACAGATTTTCATGTTTCTGATGTGTTGTTTTTATAGTTGGTGATCTTAGTATACTCGGTTTTCTCTGAAATGGATTTTCATCATCCTTATTACGCAATGGTTGGTCCCCCCAGAATCCATGGGACCGGCCTCCTTGAAGGATGGATTCACCAGATTGTCTGGCTTACCATCTGGGGTAATAGTTCCTTTCGTTTTACTCATTGCAGTTAGTTATATCGGGGTACCACCCCATTTCCATCCTTAAATCTCTAAAAAAATTTATAAGCCTTTACGGCATACCCAAAAAGATTATTTGTGACCAGGGTTCAGAATTCACAGCCAATATCTTCAAGGACTTTTGCAAGCAATATCAGATTAAAGTACATTTTACCTCTTTTTAACAAAGTTCTAGTAATTCACCTGTAGAGAGACTACATTCTACATTGACGGAAATATATAGAATTATACTTTTTACGCGAAAAGAAGCCAATCTAGATCTAGAACATGACGAAATCCTATCTGAAACAATTATGACTTATAACAATTCTATTCATTCTACCACTAAACTTACCCCCTTCGAGCTTTTCTTCGGAAAAACTTATAAATTTAACAATACTGTTACCTTCTCTAACTAGCACGAATATTTAAAGAAACTTAACGAATTTCAAGAAAAACTCTATCCCATGATAAAGGAAAAAGTCGAAGAATTAACAAAATCAAGAATAGATAAAATAAATGAATCAAGAAATGACCCTGAAAACTGGGAAAATGATGAAATAGTATATAGGAAAGAATGTAGAAGAAATAAAATAACCCCTAAATTTTCCCGACATAAGGTCAGGAAAAACAATAAAGTAACTCTAATAACCACAAAGAAACAAAAGATACATAAAGCTAGGATAAAACACAAAAAGAAAGGCATGCAAACTAATAATACTAATAATACTATTAATTAATATATTTTAGAATCCCAATGACAACCACCCAAACTCTTCAAATACACGACCTGACTAGGAATCAAGGCATCGCTCAGTTGCAACTTGGCCAAGCAAGAGAGATTGAACACTTTGACAATCTCATCCACATAGTAAATCTTGAAGAATACCATAAAAATGTTAAAAATATTGGAAATGCCCTAAGAATGCTTGAAAAATTATATTAATAAATCTTCTTCGGAAAAACTTATAAATTTAACAATACTGTTACCTTCTCTAACTAGCACGAATATTTAAAGAAACTTAACGAATTTCAAGAAAAACTCTATCCCATGATAAAGGAAAAAGTCGAAGAATTAACAAAATCAAGAATAGATAAAATAAATGAATCAAGAAATGACCCTGAAAACTGGGAAAATGATGAAATAGTATATAGGAAAGAATGTAGAAGAAATAAAATAACCCCTAAATTTTCCCGACATAAGGTCAGGAAAAACAATAAAGTAACTCTAATAACCACAAAGAAACAAAAGATACATAAAGCTAGGATAAAACACAAAAAGAAAGGCATGCAAACTAATAATACTAATAATACTATTAATTAATATATTTTAGAATCCCAATGACAACCACCCAAACTCTTCAAATACACGACCTGACTAGGAATCAAGGCATCGCTCAGTTGCAACTTGGCCAAGCAAGAGAGATTGAACACTTTGACAATCTCATCCACATAGTAAATCTTGAAGAATACCATAAAAATGTTAAAAATATTGGAAATGCCCTAAGAATGCTTGGAAAATTATATTAATAAATCTAATAAAAACAACTAACCTTAAATTAACAGAACTCGAAAACAAACTCCAGTCACTAACACCCATCAAAAGAAATAGAAGAGGTTTAATTAACGGACTAGGTACAGCTATTAACTTTATAACAGGCAATATGGACGCAAATGATGCGGACAACTTAAATAGGCAAATAAAAAATCTATACACCAATGAACATAATATTACTAACACACTGTCAAAACAACACACACTCAATAACCAGATGCTCGAAAGACTCAATAACCTAACAACACACATTAATAATGAACAACGCACTATTGAAACATTTATAACTAAAAACACACATGAAATTACAAATAGAATACAGCGCGAAGAAAATAATTTAATAGAGATGCAGTACCTTAGTCAGATTAATTATAATATAGACCTTTTAACTAATCATATAACAAATATAGCTGAAACGATTGTACCGGCAAAACTGAATGTAATATCAAAATTAATATTAAATCAAGATGAACTAAATGAAATTTACAATTATATGAGTAACCAAAGTATTGAGATAATTTCGAATGAACACTTGTATGAACTACTGGAGCTACAAGCCTATTATAATAACACTAATATAATATTTAATGTGAAAATACCGAATCTATCAAAAGAGAAATTTTACCTATTTCATATTATACCACTTCCAATAAATGTACGAAGCAAATTATAACACAACCCTACATAATATATAACGATAAAAGCATTCAGTACTACGATAAGGCATGTCCAAAAATAGAAAGCATCTTCTTCTGCAAGAATCCTGTTTACCAAGAAGCAACAAGGAACTCCACCTGTTTGGGACGCCTATTGAACAACAAGGAGGCCCAATGCAACCTAAACGACACAGGCAATATTGAAACAATTTTCCAACCAGAAGAAAACTATATTATATTTATCAATGTTCCAAATACACTAATAAACTCCACTTGCAGTAAAACATCCCATGAAGTGTCATGCACAGCAATACTCCACTACAAGAATTTTTCCGTAGAAGTCAACGGCATTACCTACAAAGATAACCTGAACGTATTCTGGGACGAAGTACGAATAGCACCTCCAACATATGCAAGCATCCAGGCGAAATCTATCACCAACACCCTTAATCTGCAAAAACTCCATCTTAATCAGCTGCAGAACCATGAAGCAGTTTGGACATTACGCAGCGACACAAACCAAACAAGCTACATAACCTACACAACAATAATCATCTTCGGGATACTTGTAGCAGCTGCCCTACTATTTCTATGGAGGAAGCGGAAGACATCGTACATCATCGAAGTGAGAGAGGATATCGCTCCAGCCCCATCGAAATCTCTGTGGCCGTCGCTCTATCTTAAGGGGGGATGAGTTACGCAAGCTCATCAGGCTGACACAGCACCTGCAAAGCCTTCGCGATTGACCGGATATCATAAGTAGTTGACCCACAGCGGTCATCGCTCCAGACATGTATTATTTCCAAGAAATTGTTAATTTTGCATTTTCATTTAAATTGTACTTTATTGTCAATTAGGCATAATTATTTATTTTGCAAGTAATTGTTAATTTTGCATTTTCCTTTGAATTTATTAAACTGTCAATTATGCATAAATAGAAATGCATTCTTGCATTGATCATTGTTCAATTGTTCAACTAATAATATTTGTAAAATTTTTAGATTCAGAATAAACTTGTCAGTCAAAGTGGAAAGTTGTCTTTTTTTTATTCTCCGCACGGTTCACACTCATAATTCGCGCGCTTTATGACTCGGCGCCGAGTTCGGTTGAAATGTCCAGGCTCTGCGGCCGAAATGTTTTTGTGCCCAAGGCTTCAACGCTCCCTCCAACACATGATCCCGATAAATTTGGGCATTTAGCTTGCTGCTTGATTATTATTATAATAGAAAATACATGGTAGCATCCTTTTGCAAGGTTCGTCAGCCGTAAAAAATGCATTGATTCGTATGCGGTTAGCCCGAATAAAAGCGCAAAAATCTACGAGTATTTCGACAAGCAGATTCACTGTATACAACAATTGAATGCCTATTGACTTATTATTTAACCAAAGAACAAAAAACTTTCAATTACATGCAATAATGGTCATTAAGTTATTAAATAACGGCTTAAAAATAGATAGGGTAAGTTCGAAATTATATTGAAATAAAAATCCAATTATTCGATACGCTGCGCCATGCATTTAAGTCTGGTGACGATTTTTTATTGAATTAAATTTTGTGTAAGAAAACGTGCGAAATTCTATAAATAATATGGCAAATTGCAACTAACGTTTTGCGTATAAAATGTATTTTACATACGAAGAAAAAACTTTCAACGTAAATTTTTTATAGATAATATTGACTATGATATTTCATAACTATGGAAAATAAGCAGGATGTTCGTACTACAATGTGCAAGTTTCATTTTCACATTTTCTATGACTATCTTTTATGGGCTATCGTCCACACAAGAATTTTCTACAGTACCGTGCCGTAACAAGTTTTTTCCACTATAACCCAAATAACTATTTTCTTCTTGTGCTTAGTCCTTACTCGTTATATTTGTTAAATCTATGCCACTACAGTAGCACAGGTAAATGGACGTGATACTGCCGAAAAATGAATTATGTGCAAAACCCATTGTGGTTAAGTTGAAGCATTTTCTTTTCCACTTTCATCTTGCGGGAACTTACGTTTTTACAACACAATGTGACCAGCAAATAAGGCACCAAAAGATACAGTACACACGTGATCTCCGTACACATCAAAACATTCAACGAAAAAATCAGAAGCCGGTCTCAGAATAAAATATGAAATACTTTGCCAAAGCAAGAAAAACGTAATCTTCATTTCAGCCAATTATAAATTTTTAAATAAAAAAATCTGTTCATCTGATGAATGCGAAATATGCTTACAAAATTTGTTTGTAACTAACCATCGTTGGCGTCACCGTCGAAATAATCATCACTGTCATCATCGTTACTCGAATTTATTTTTCCATGCCATTGCTGCGCCGCTAGATGTCTTTTGCCAGTGCTGCCGTCATCATCATCATTATGCCTTTATCATTGTTGGGAAAGTCACAAAAAGTTTTATTACCGTATAGTCAGAGGCTTGGAAAAGTGAAATGGGGTATGCTCTGTTGTAGAAGTTTTACAAGCCTTAAAAGTCTTGAAAGCTTTGAAAGTAGCGGAAAACTTTTACTTGTTTAAAGCATTTTGTACTCCCTCTTCCCGAAAATGGGAGGTATTTATGTCTTTTGTTTCCCCAGTGGCATACGTATCATCAACTGAGGAAGCGCAAAGAATGCGCTTTGCGCAAAGTATTTAAACAGAGACTAATCTTTGCTTGCCAAAAAAATGAAAATAACTTTCTTTCAACGCAACGAGTCGATAACAATGCAAAAATGTCGTAATAGCTTCGAGAGATGATGTTAAGTTATAAAAAGATGCGTGAGAATAACAACCACTCTTCAGACATAGGTGTTCGGTCTCACCTATTAAGTCAGTGAGAAAATGAAAAAACGACGAACATTTGAACGAAGATGAAGTAGAATCTGTGGAAATAAATTGTCGACGTGGTAAAAGACTATAACGAAAAAATCTACTCTTCATCCTTGCACATTTGCAATATGATAGCGAAAACACTAGAGTAAGGTGCTAAAGTTCTTTTCAAGCATGGAATATTTATTCCACCCGTTTCACCGCACCTTGCTTGCGTATTATATAACTCTAAGCACAATATTCTATGCGCTAGGACCTTTATAGTATATACAATTTTTACTTTTATTTATACGATCAACACTTTTCACTTGAAATACATAACTAGTCAACTGTAAAAGAGGCGATATAAAATATGACGACTCCGACTTCATGCGGTTGTACGGTCCTTGATCTTTCCTTCGCAACACAACATAACAGATTTACATTTCCCCTCGCAACAGCAGCGTTATGTATGACATGTATTTTTTAGTCACACATACAAAAATTTTTAGTAAAAAAAATTTAGATCGAATCTTAAAATTAAATTTTTTTGACTGCTTAAGCAATTGTCCTTGACAAAGGTCATACCAATACTTTCATATGGATCTTCGACTTGGATACTTAACAAAAAGCTGCGTTCGAGAGGAAATATTAACGCAAAATTGTTGGTCCCGTATGTGAGGCAGGACTATTCCGGAGATTATATAATGGAATCCGAATTCGAAGCAGGCCAAGCCTACGCTGTAAGAATGTTGTATATCATTTGGTGGTATACGAAACTGGATGACATCTGCTCGAAATCGGTACATATGGAGAGATAGAACCAGCCAGAACCGGACTTCGGTTGTAGAGCGATTGATCTCATTTATGTGCAGCCCCAGATTTCAGGCCGCTCGCTCGATCAGAATCTTGTAAACTCAATGACATCAATATCGTCTGCGTAACATAGTGTCTAGAAGGACTTTCACCATTACATGAGAGTCTCGGATCACTTCCTAAACGCTAGGTTAAGGAAGACGCAGGCCAGGCATTCTCCGTTACTTGACATATAAAGTTGGTCATGTTATAGTTGTGTCGGTTTATTTGTCATATCGAATTCTTTCATGGCTTTATAAAGTTCTGGCTTTATAAAGGTGGCTTCAAAGTCTACAAACATATGGTATAGAGCAGTGGTTCTTAAACTAGGGGTAGCGACCTATTGGGGTCGCGGTCATCAGTCTTGAAAAAATTTGCTGGGGTTTACAGTGACTGAGCGGTTTTGAAATAGGTTGTAACTGTAAGAAAGCTTTTGAAAAGTAGCGCTCTTAAATGGAATGTCTAAAATCCCCATAAGCAGACGCGGATTAGTAATCCAATAAAGGTAACGAATTCTCAGCTTAGGAATTTCGCTTTAATTGGCATGCAACCACATCTGAATATAAGGCCGCACTCAGGCCGCGCTACAGCTGTTCGTGTACGGGGAACGTAATATATGCCACTCAAACATGCCAAATATGGTATAAAAATATGGTGGGTCTGTGACTCTTTGACGTATTCTCCACTACAAAGCCAACGCCAGGGACATGGTCAGGGTTTGAGGAAGTTAGTTGCCTGCTACATTAGCACAGATAGAAAGATGACGATGGACAACTTCTTTACAACACTTCCAATGGTCAAGGAGTTGTCAAGTTGGAACTTGACTTATGTAGGCAGAGTAAAAAAAAAAAACAAAAGATATGCGTATACCGACTTCAAACTATCTAGAGCCAGGGAAGTCACATCTAGTTTGTTTGGATTTGCTGAAAATGCCACGATGACTTAACAACGTTAAGTACCATATAATTGCTGCACACTGTAATATTTCCCCTCTTTTTAATGGGAAACATTCCAGTCTTCTGGCTATATTAACTCAGCTTAGATAGGATGCTATCTGATCGCAAGGCCTTATTATTTTTGAGCCGATTTATAGCTATGCTTACTTCATTTATGCTTGGTGACGGTTATAGTATGTAGTCGGTCATCGGTGAAGCCTCAAGTTCCTCAGTTAGCTGGACATTTAGCAACTCTGTCCTTCGCTTAAAGATGAATTTGTGAGATTGGCGATCAGACTACCCACGTTGGCGCAACTTTGACGCACGCAAAAGTTCAACCAAACCCAACCTTAGTTTCTGCAATCGCGTCACTAGGTTACTTTGTGATAGCTTGTGTTAAATTCCTACGGCTGAACTTCTGACATCTGTCAAAGCACCCGCCTTTATGTTTTGGTCTTAATTCTATATTTATGTACTACACTTCTTAATAACGCATTGTCAAAAAAAAAATTTAATTCCAACAGCTCTGCGCC
Organism: Nephrocerus scutellatus; assembly: GCA_947095585.1. Taxonomy (NCBI): domain Eukaryota; kingdom Metazoa; phylum Arthropoda; class Insecta; order Diptera; family Pipunculidae; genus Nephrocerus; species Nephrocerus scutellatus. The sequence continues at coordinate 92,640,661 of OX352763.1, forward strand.
AATGAGTACGTATTTCGGGAGACTTCAAACAGAATGTACTCTCATACGCCTGTTTAGTATTCAACATATGTATGTAGCAGATAAAATTTTTCTATTTTGTTAATTTTTTGTATATACTTTTATTTGATATATGAGAATATTTCAAATTTTAAGCATAGAGATATCAAAGATTATTAAGCAAAGATTCTCATTCCAAATTGAACGTATAGAGATTATCCTATATACGAGTTCTTTGCGTTTATTAGATATATTCTTGTTCTACAGCCGACCTTAACCGCATTTTTCCACGTATGTACAAGCATCTATAGTTTAAGTGAAGATAATAAATGCGGTACCTTGTGTTGTACCAATTTCTTCTACAGTAGTGAGATAACTGCTTAACTGCCACACAAGGAGTGCGTTAAATTTTTAAGTACCATCATCAATCTTAGAACATTACTAATTAGCTTTTACGAGTAAACAATTTTTTCCGAGAATCTACAGGCAAAATGTTGCCTCAATTGTTATATAAAATATTCCTTATGGTTTAACAGTATCAAAAACTTTTGATTTTCCTGAATGGAAGCTGAAAAAAACTTTAGCTAGTGTTTGTGTTAAATGCGGACAATGTTGAATGTATTTAAGCACCAGAAAAGTTTTCGATATTAATTGTTTTAAGTACCCGACAGAAATACAGAATAACAAATTACCAACCACAATCAAGTTAAAGTAGTGTCCCCAACTTGCAGAAGCAAACGCAATTATCCTGAATGCGTGCGCCGTTTCTTACCTTAGTTTATAAAAAAAAAATTAGTAGCATTAGTAGTACGAGTAGGAAAACTTTTTTTTATGCCTTTGTTAGGAAATTAGCTTTAATTTTTTTTTTTTTGAATCATGGTATTGAAAGTATGATTGTAGTTTGTTCTAGTGTATTGTATACAGTGTGTCCAAAGTAAAACAAGGTTAGAATCGTGGCCATTAAGACGAAATCAATAATTTATATTATCATTTATGAGAAGAAGTTCTCATGTGTGGAAGAATGTGTTTAGAGAATTCTACAAAGATGTAGTATAATACCAATTGAAATTTGTGCGCTTTTATGTACGTTACAGTACTGTTTAAAAATTTTCCTTTATAATACAAAATTATATGATGTCTTCTCCCTGGCAAATATCATGCGACCCTTTGCTATCACAAACGATGTTGAGTGAATTTGGTAACACAAACATTCAATTATTTTTGTTGAAAACTGGTTACAACAATTGCTAATCGGAATATTCTGAATGGCACAATACTCGTAATAAAAAACAACCCATAAAAATTAAAATTTTTCATCTAAATTCTCTAATCGCAGAAATTGATATGGGAGCCCGATATTGAAAATGTTCAGATCATTTTATTCTGAGCACTTAGAGCACGCTCATACTCTGAGCAAATAAGAAACACGAGCATTTATCTTGAGAACTCTTTGACTGCTCTGAACTTATTTATGAAAACGCCAAATGACAGAATATTGCGAAAACTTGTTGTTCTATCTGTAAGTTCTATGAAGCTTGGTAAAAACGACATAAGTCCATTTTTAAGGAAATTTAGTTGAGTATACAGAACTGTATAGAAAAAAGTCTATTTTCGTTTGGTCTTAACAGCATAAGTCTTGGTGGTCAGAATTCAAAGTTATGGAGTGGTCCCAAACACATATTTCCAATGTTGAAAAAATTATGTTTGATCAAAGTGACATAACTCCACATGTGTTGTTTTGACCGAACTAAAAGTTCCAATATTTTAAAACAATGTATAGTCAACATAACTCCAATTTTGTTGTTTTTTCAAATTTGATTAAGTAAAAACATAACAAAAAAAAGGGTTTTGTTCACTAGAAATGTTTGCGTGTGCTTTTTTAAACACTTTTTTTTCTTTTTGTAGTTTCCTTTTTTTCTCAAAAATAATGCCCTGGTGCTTGCAGTTTTAACAACTGTACTGTTTGGGGATGTGCATAGCGATTGATCGGAAAACTACTGACTGCTCAAAACTTGGTTTGAGCCATTAGCGCAACAATCAAGTTGGAATGTAGTGCTTGCTTTACCTCCTAGCGTTTCTGGTCTAGGAACGTCGGTTAGCACCCTGCGCTACCGAAAAATGCCTGCTACTGAAACCGCCACAACGCCTTGGATAAGTAATGATCGAATAATGACGACTTTTGGCTATTGTACCCGAACTAAGATTGGTTTCTGGAATGTGAGGTCGATCCTTGACTCAGGGAGTGAAGGACCTCAAAATACGAGACCAACAGCACGAAGAGGCCTAATTTCCTAGCACCCACATGTTGATAGAATCTTATCGACCAGATTTCGGAATAGAGTACGGCGCGTCACGATCATACAGTGTTACGCCCCAATTATTCCTTCGACTGAAGATGAAAAGGACAACTTATACAATCAGCTAAGAGCTGTATTCAACGCAACGCCGAACAGAGATATCGTCATCGTGATGGGGGACTTGAATGCCAAGATAGGCAACGACAATGAAGAACTCAAACATGTGATTGGGAAGGACGGCTTCGGCGAACGAAATGACAATGGTGAAAGATTTGTTGATTTCTGCAACACCATCCACCTTGTCATAGGAGGTACCACTTTAGAGCATAAGACCTGCCACAAAGTCAGCTGGGTGTCAACTGACAGGCAGTCATCATCCAACCAAATCGACCATGTGGCGATCAGCCGACGAGCAGCAGACGAGAAACGAAAGCAGAGGAAGCAGCGAGCAGGTGCGATATCAGAAACCTTTATAGAATCACCAAATAGCTGACAGGTGGTCACCGCATTAGCCAACATCCGGTGAAAAGCCTAGGTGGTGCCGTACTCGTTTCAGATGAGGATCAGCTCAAGCGATGGAAGGAGCATTTCTCTACGATCCTTAAACGTGTATTCGCCAACGATATGCACCATTATCAAAAGGAGCTGCCGGAAGTAACAATTTCCCGAACTTGCTCCTCAACTCCCAGTAATGATGATATCGCTACCGCGATCAACGCACTAAAGAACGATAAGTCGGTAGGACTCGATGGTATACACGCAGAGCTTCTTATGTCTTATGGAGTGCGAAAACTGGAGAGGCATTTGCATTCTTCCTGCAGTTGCAAAGGAAATAGCCAAAGTAGTACTTGAGCGAATTAAGGAACATCTGGAAGATACACTCGATGCCGAACAAGCAGGTTTCCGCACTGGACCCTCCTGTGTAGACCACATCAACACCCTGCGGATCATTATTGAACAGTGCGTTTAATTCCAGTCACCACTAAACCTGCTGTTCATAGATTTTGAGAAGTCGTTTGACAGTGTCAACAGACAGTTTATCTGGCTCGCCTTGCGCGCCTTGATTTTCAATGTGTAAGCTTTAAATGAAGAGGCAAACATTCGTCTAATATTGAATTGAAAAACGACATAATATCACTTCTTCCGTTAATTCCAATTACTTTTCATGAGTTTTACATAAACTTGAAGTCAAAAAAATTGAGTGATGTGGAACAATAAAAATGTCTTTTTAATTTTTTAATATATCTACATTTTCTTTTGCTACTGATTTTAGTTTCAATATTTTGTTATTTTGTTTTTTTATTGTTAAAGTTAAATAAATGAATTGATTATTGTTATACTAACTTTTAAACTATCTTAATCTGGATATTATCTCCACCCGCTGAACAGAAACTAAAAATTTCGTTCGATCAAAACAACATATGTCCCTTAAAACACCCTTATCTAATAATTTTTTTATATTTAATTTTAGATTTTTATACCATTAATAAATCTTTTTATTATTGCATAAAAACATTGCTAAAAATTTCAAAACTGGATTTAAAACAAAGTAATTAAGTTTAAAAAGCCCGTAACTCAAAACTATGATTTTGGACATACGTCGTTTTGATCAAACTTCATAAAGTTGATATCGACAACAAAAAACGACATCAATAAAAATAAAATTCAGTAAATAAAAATGTAAATTGAATTAAGCATAAAACATTTATGTCTCGTTTCATTTGCTGGGTTCATTTGTGCGTGAGCTAAGATTTCTCTCTCTATCTCCACCACCAAAACCATGCAGCGCAGCCGCACACAGTCCATAAAGGGCGACGAATATCTGATGCCAGTATAGATATTTAAAAAATGTATAAGGGCCTTGCGGCCGAACCCGGGACCCGATCACTACCAAATTCGAAAAAGTATTGTTTATTGGGTATACACATGTGTGTAAAATTTGAAGAAAATCGGGTAAATTTTTTAAAAATTTTGTATGGGAGCCTCCCGACTCCGCAGCCCGAGGGGCCTCAAAATTAAATAGAAAGTGTTGTCTCCGGATATACACATATGTGCAAAATTTCAATAAAATCGGGCCATTGGAAGTGGGTTAAAAATTGATCGCAAGATTCCACGACAGACGACCGACCGACCCACGAGCAAGTGAAGTTAATATAGAGAATTTAAAAATCAATGTCGTCTGCATGACGAAGGTTAAAATCATTGCTGACTTCCTTTTAGAAAAAATCAATTGTTGGGTTAATAATTGAGAGTTAACCATTTTTAGGAGTGTTAACCGCTATAAGTTTTAACATTCCACATATGCTCTGGTTTTTTCTAGCGGCATTTTGACTTGATGTTATTGTTTACCTTCATTAGTCGATATAGCGCAATTGATCCGGGTGGTTCCAGAAAAATTTGTGTATTTAACTGTCCATGGTATACATCAGGTTTAATCCTCTAATAGTTAATGATGAGGAAAGTGGTTTGAACCACAACAAAAGAAAACAGCATTTCACATGTTTGTTTTATGGCTAAGGAAACAATCGTGAAACTAAACGGTATGTCTGATAGGCTTAATGACAAACGGATTGTTGTGTCTAGCAAACATTTCTGCGATATTCAACTAATAATAATAGAGCTTTAACAGCTTTAACAGCATACAAAATTTATAGTGTCGGTGATCCTTAAAAGCACCAGTCCAGTACCCTTATTCTTCTTTCTTTTCTTTATGTCCTGTATCCCCTTGTGGGTCCTAGGGCCTCTACTATGCCTACGCGCCATCGCGTGCGGTTCCTGGCAATAAGCTTCAGCTCTCTCCAACTCTTCCCCAATTGCCGTGCCTCCTCTTCAACTGTTCTGCGCCATGTATTTCTCGGACGACCCGTTCTTCTACCATCCTGAGATAACGGGTTCCATTGCATTGCGTAGTTTGCTATGGAACTGTCGCCTTTTCGGAGTGTATGACCAATCCATCGTTGGATGGTTGTGCCTATTGGTGCCTGACCCGTTCTCTGGTAAAGATGTTTGTTAGAGATACGATTAGGCCAGAAAACCCTTAAGATGTTCCGTAGGCACCTATTTACGAATGTTTGTAATCTTTTTGTGATAGTAGCGGTCACCTTCCAAGTGCTGCACCCATACAACAGCACAGATTCAACATTTGAGCGGAACAGTCGCAGCTTGGTGTTTAAGCTGATCGCATTGCTTCGCCATATCATGGACATCCTTATTCTCGATTATGTAATTATTCTGTTCAAACTGTTGAATAACTATAAGCAAAATCGAACATTATTTTTATATTTAAACTTATTGCCAACAATACTCCCTGAATGACTTGCGCCACGGAAATAAGGTGGGCTAACAATACATCACATTCCTCACGTTTGTAGCCGGATTCATTGAAAAAAGCAATACGGAAAAACGATCACGAAACTAAAACGACGCTAGTCCAAATTCTTTAATAAATGGATCATGGACAAGGAAAACTACAAAAAACCTTGACCATGAAAATATTACAAAACAAATAACATACATGAGCCTTCAAAATTCTGGTAACCCCCATTGAAAAATTCGGTCTTTCAGGAACTAGCTGACTTCTTTCTTGAAGGCCAACAACTTGACCAGTGAATTGTACCGGATTCGTTTGAAGTACCGGCCTAACAAACGAAAAAAGCACGCACAACTATCGAGCCAATAAGCTCCAACGGCAAACATTGCACCAAGTATGAGCGAAAAAGCCAAAAGGAGCTCTTGAAGATTCTCTGCAGTTCCTCGTAGCTTGGCCAATTTCACCGGAGAAAGCTCCAATTCAGGCATTTGATGAAGATCTTCTTTTGTTTTAAATTTTTATGATTTACATTGCCAAATAATCTTTCTTTCAATAATTTCGTAATTCATAATAAACTTAAAGACGAAATTAACTGCTTATTCGGGAATAATCTTTAAATAATATTTCAGGGTAATGTTAAAATGTTATGCGCCACATGTGCTATTCCATTTGTTAAACATTATCTTCTCTTAGGATCATAAAAAAGTACAGATCCTTTTATCTTAATACCGATCTTAGTTTAGTCCACTTTTATCTTTTCTGTCGCTCGATACCCAGTCTCCAACTGGGCACACAAAATCTTAAATCTTTCCATCTAGATCCGTGATTTCAGTTTGTTTGGGCAGTAAGTAAAATTGTTGTTAAACGAATTCAGAGGTTCTCGAATAAACGGCCAGGCGTTAAAAGTTGATGATAATTTGGGGTTTCCGTTATCTGTGTTTAAGAACGTTCACATTGCATGTAATGAATGCTCCACAATATACACCTATAAATATGATGCTTTGCGAATTTTACTGCTGATTCTCATTAGCCCCCAAAATGACGTGACCCAGGGAAAATAAACCTTCATACGATGTTTTTTTGGGAAACTTCCCAAAAGTCTTTGGTAAAAATTAATGTTTTAGTTCCTTTAACTTCACTCGAGCTCCTGCAAATTTTTTAAGCGTTGTCACAAAATATTCTAGCTTGTCTTCCGTTCACTTCGTCTAATAAATCGTTTTCAACAACAACAACAACTAAGACAACTGTCGTCACACCGGTTACTGCTTCAAAATACACTGGTTTGGTGGAAAAGCAGACAAATACCGCATTCTCTGCGTTTGCAATGCATGTAAATTTGACCACCAAAGACTAATCCTAGCTTTGAGAAAGGACCTGATGGGGAAAGTTGTTTATGGTGTCTAGTTAGCCATTAGTTCTCCCAGCAGCAGCAGCAGCTGCTTAACTCTAGTACAAAAGATGCTTTCGCTAAATAAGCGATGCACATTACCCGAAAGCATCGCTTGGAATAACCCAGATAGGTTTGCCATTTTTCTGTCTTTTTCTTTTCTTTTTTAAATTCTCTATATTAACTTCGCGTGCCCGTGGCTGGCTGGCTGGCTAGCGGATTGGCACAACAAATCTTGTGATAAATTTTTAACCCACTTTCTAAATTCCGATTTTATTGAAACTTTGCACACATAAGTATCTTCCATGACAACACTTTCAATTAAAATTTAGGACCCTCCATAAAAATATTTTACAAAATGTACCCGATTTACTTCAAAATTGGATGGATGGACAACACTTTTGTAAACATTTGGAAGTGATCGGTCCCCGGGGTGGGAGGCACCCATACAAATTTTATAACAAAAAAGTACCCGATTTTCTTCAAATTTTATACACATGTGTGTATCTCCGACGGACAACACTTTCTGTAAAAATATCGTAGTGATCGGGCCCTGGGGTCGGGGGGCACCCATACAAATTATATAAAAAAGTACCCGATTTTCTTCAAATTTTATACACATGTGTGTATCTCCGATTGACAATACTTTCTGTAAAAATATAGAAGTGATCGGACCCTGGGGTAGGGGGGCACCCATACAAATTTTATAAAAAAGTACCCAATTTTCTTAAAATTGTTTACGAACGTCTATCTCCGATGGACACAGTGTTTGTAAAAATTGTGATCAGGATAAGGGTGTTCCCAAACATTTTTTTTAAAATGTTACCCGATGTTATTCAAACTTTGCACATTGTGTATCAATTAGAGAATTTACACGAACAATTTTAATTTTTGTGGGTTGTTTTTATTTTATTAGCTCGTACAAAAATTTTAACCTTTCACAAGGACAATTTTTTTTTTTTACTTTTTGTATTTCTCATCAGTCGAATCATAATAGTTTGAGATTATTCCAGCAGCCACTCATTGGTAAGAGATTTTATGCTTTATTTCATGCAAACATCATTGCCAGCGTGTAATGCCCATTTTATAACTTGAATTCCTGGTAATTCCTAAAACGGATAGTTCATATGTGCAAGAAAACTGTAGAGTGGACACAGGCAGACGGACTGTCTCAGTAGATACGTTAATGGGTAAATCTGCAAAAATCCCGAGTTAGAAAATTTTCATGAATACTATACTAAATATTTTACAGGAGACCACGACCGGAACTGAAAGCTGGTTTTTTTTCTGAAAAATATCTGCCACTGGAGAAATAGGAAAAATTCTATTAAACTCGGTATTTTTGCAGATTTACCATACGGAAAATAAAAAATTTGAAAAAAAAAATTTAATAAACATTTACTGAAGATTCCGCCCTAAAAGAAAGCCGTGTTGTGCCCGCACCTCAATTTTTTTAGATGTCATTACCGAATGATTACTTTTGAATATGAATTCTTATTTTCATCCAATAAATATTAAGTATGTCTGTTCTTTTTCCTTCTTCTAAAATTATATGCTACCAAGGCAGTGTTAATAACCAGGTTTAAGAAATAATTTTCTGTGAAAAGAAATAAGCTGCACACAATAGCACACCTGATTTTCTTTACCCAAACCAATGCTAACAAATACGAGTATGTAAATTAATTAAACCGAAATGCATCGAACGTAAGATGAATAGTTTTCTTTTGCCTGGCATGATTCTTCTATGACTCTACTCGTAAATGTAAACGGATGTTTACGATCTATACTACAGTGTGGTATTGAAATTGAAATATCTTGAACCGCACGTTTCCTGTTATATCGGTAATTCAAAAGCATTTACCAAGCAAATATCTTCACACAGACATAATACTGCAGCTAGTCTTCTACGGTTTGTGGCATCGCACGATATTGGAAAGAAGAAAAATGTACTTCAACAGTGAAATACTTGCTAACACAGTATTCTTCCTGTTGATATAGATACAAACAATTTCGAATTAATGTTTGGTTTAAAACCTTTTCAGCATTTTCTCCTTTTTTGAATTGGAATTGCTGTTAAAGCAAAAGAGATATTTAGAATATCAACACAATTATAAACACAATAATATTTGTTTTTAAAATTCTTTTATTGAAACACAACTAGCCCCATAAAAGATACAAAATAAAATAGGTGGTAGCAACTAGAATTGTTTTTTTTTCAATAATGTACACACGCTAAAGGGGTTTGCACCATTATATGTAAAGCCTAGCACAGCGTGGGCGAAATTAGGGGAAATAGGAAAGGATGAGATGTCTATGCACGCGTGTCTTAAACGACTGCAGATCATACTAATGCAGAAACAAAATCAGGCAATTCATTCAGCTAAAGAAGGAATCTCTGAATTGGTTAGTACGTCCGAAGATAAGCCTAATGGTAGATCCGTGGGCTCGAGTTAAGTTATGGGTATTACGGATGGGTTCGAGAATGGGCGGGAAGCATCTGGATATTTCTTTTGAACACCGCTTGTGAAAAAATCGATAAAACAGTGACAGGCAGGAAACATTCCTACGATGTTCAAGCGATTCGATTGTTTTCGCGATATGTACGTCACCAATAAGTTTTAACGCGCGGTTCTGAACTCTGTCTAGTAGATGCAATGTGGTCTTGGGGACACCTGCCCAGACAATACAGTTTTATTCAAGTTAAGGGCGAATATACGCCTTGTAAATAGTAGCCAGATCTGAAGGAGTGAAGTACATCTTGCACCGTTTTTAGGAAACCTAAGCATCTCGCAGGATTTTTGGCTGTGGCAAATATGTGGTTATTCCAACAAAGCTTGTTGTTGGCGCACATACCGAGAATTGAAAGTTTTTCTGTTTCTTTGATGCATTCATGGATAAAGGTTGGGGGTTTAAATAACGCTTAGACGACAGAACGGTTTTAGAAGCGTTAAATGAAACTCTATTATGTAGTCCCCACCTTGTTATGCTGTTAAGGTCAGAATTTAACGTGCTTTATATGCGTTGTTGATCAAGTTCCCCTTGTGACGAAGAGCGTGAAGTCATATGAAAATCTAAGAGTAATGTCATCAACAAAGGAATGGATTGGATAAGAGGTGGTGGATAGGAGATCATTAATGAAAATCAGAAAGAGTGTCAGAGATAAAACAGAGCCTTGAAGAACACCGGCGTTTATGCGGTGAACATTGGATTTGAATCCATCCAATATGACCTGGATTGAACGGTCAAAAAGGTAGTTACTAGTCCAATCGAGCAGGGTGTTATTAATTCTATAAGCATTCGTTTTCGACAAAAGAGCTTGATGTCAGACTCTGTCAAATGCCTTGGAAATATCGAGTGCAACAACTTTAATTTCACCAAATTTGTGAATAGACTGGTTCCCCTTTTCAGTGAGATAAGCCATCAGGTCACCTGTAGAACGTCGCCTAGGAAACCATACTGCTGGTCACTAAGGATTCAAGGTATTGCATAAGCTTACGATTGATAAGGGTTTCCAAGATCTGGAGAGTGTATATGTTAGCGCAATGGGTCGGTACGAGCAAAGAGATGACGGTTCGCCTTTTTTAGGAACAGGCAGGATAAAGGCTGTTCTGCAATTCCTTGGGACGACTCCAGAAGAATAAGAGAAATGGAAATAATGTTATAAAATAAATGAAAATTGCTGGAATGTTGTTAATGAAAACTTGAAATAATTAAGTCATAAAAAAACAACCCATAAATATTACAATTTTTCATGTAAATTCTCTAAAAGAAAAGATGTGTGTGTAAAGTTTGAACCGGGTTAATTTGTATAAAATTAATATTAGAGCCCCTTTCCTTCATAATGTTTTCAAAAACTGTTGTCCCATGTGTAAAAAATTGTATGGGAGCCACCGACCTTGGGGCCCGATCACTTCCAAATTTTGATAGGAAGTGTTGTCATCGGAGACACAAATGTGTCAAAAATTTGAAGAAAATCGGGCTAGTTTTTAGAAAAATTATATGGGCACACTCCAAAAATCGTACAAAAAGTTTTGGTTATCGGATAATGTGTATAAAATTTGAAGAAAATCGGTTTAATTGTTTTTAACAATTTGTATGGGACCTAACGACCACGGGTCCGGGGTGTATCTCCAACGGAAAAATATTTTTTTTTAAATTTTTTGAGTGACCAATGACAACACTTCCAATTGAAATTTGGAGGGCTCTAATATTAATTTTTTCCAAATTACCCCGGTTCAAAATTTGCACACATATGTATCTCCTTTTAGAGAATTTACATGAAAAATTTTGTTTATTATTATTTTATTTTATGATTTTTTGTTTTTATTAAAGTATATGTAATTTTAATAATAGGATGGAAAAATTAAGACCTCCCTAAGAATTTAAAATATCTCAAAAACACTTCAAAAGACACCTAAAAAATCCCAAAAGTACCCCGAAAAGATCTTCAAACAACCCCAAAAAATAAGCCCTCGTGACCCACACAAGACTTCGTCAAAACCACCCAAGCCCTCCTTCTTCCGTCTCAGGACCCCCGTAAATAGACCCCTATAAAAACGCCCACCGAGACGCTCAAGCCCCTAATAAGACAACCTCAAGACCCTTCTCTAGTCCTACCAAAGGACCTACCTTAAAGACCCCCTCAAGACTGTCTAAAGACCCACAAAGTAGAAGACCCACCTTTAAAATCCCCTAAATACCCCCTCAAGACGTCCTCATGACTCCGTTAAGATCTTCTGAAAACGCCCTCAAACCCGACTTAAGACCCTTTCAAAACCCCTCAGTACCCTCTCAAAACGCCCTCAGCACTCCACTCAAGACCCTCTCAAAACCATCTCAGAAATCCCTTAGGAGACCTTACTCAATACTACTTAAGCCCCCTCAAGACCCCACTCAAGATCCTATCAAAATCTAACATCTCTCAAAACCCATTCAAGATCCCACTGAGACCGACTCAAGACCTCACTCAAGACCCTCTTAAAACAACCTCAATACCCCCTCAAGACTCCTACAAAACCCCCTTTAAACCTAATCGAGGCTGAACTAAATACCATCTCAAAACTCCCTTACAACGCCCTGAAGACGCCTGAAGACAAGCTTAAGACCCTTTCAAAACCCCCTCAAGATTCTTTTTTTTTGCTATCCCACCTCTCGCGAATATCTGATAAAACTTCCGAGAGTTATAACTTATCACGGAAAGCTTCTGAACTCTATTTTCGAATACAGTATTAAATTGAAGGTCCCTTCTATTTGTGTGCAAAAATATAACACGCACATTACGAATGGCAAGAAGCAACGCCTTGGATCGCAACGGCTTTTCGCTTGAAATATTATTATTATTCCAAAAATTCCAAAAGTCAGTTCTGAATAACGACGAACATTGTAACTTATTTGATTTCCACTTTAAACGAAAGAACATGTTTTTGGGACGTAAATTTCATTATTCACAAGAAAGTCGGTTTTCAGGCTGAACCAATGTTAGTACTTTATATGATATTGTTACGAAAAGTAGTTAGTAGCGCATATAATGGAATTAGAATCCTAAGATAAATCGCAATGTAAATACTGCGTTCTAAAAATAAGCACTTTTGTGTTGCATACTTTTAGGCTCTAACAGTAATACATTATTTGAAATTTTAAATGTAACCGCCTGCAAGTTTGAATCATTGTGGTACTGGTCAAACAAGTAGTCAAACCGGTTTGTGCGGTTTGCCCGGTTTTTGTTAAAGAACATGATTGAACATGTTGTCTTTTTTTAGAAGATGACTCATTACATATAAGTATCGTTAGTTGTAAATAAGGGAATAAGGGTACAATTTGCTGGTCTATTCTCGATATTGAGTATAAATAGAGGCGTTAAGCCGAAATAAGATTATTAGTTGTTTGGAATTTAACCAGTGCAGTTGTAACAGTTCTTGTAAAGTGATAAAGAGAATTATTGTGAAGTACTATTATCATAAGTGTTTTTGTGTACTGTGAAAAGTAATCACCATTATAAATTGTGAACTTGTGTTAATTTTATTGTTGTTCATTAAATTTATTATTTGTAAATGAATAAACTTGTGTTGTATTTTATTTGCAAAATCCTTTACGAACTCGAAAGCCTGAATTTCGTAACAATATGAATATACTCGGGTTGAAAATTATATGCTATTAGCGCATATTCATTATTTCTTTTGAGCACGCTTTTTGTGTATGTTTGCTACAGTGAGAAAATATTTAGCTTTATCCTTAACAAGATGTGAATTTTCTTACCAAGCTTCACACTTCAAAGCCGTCACAAGATTTTAATCTCCTGCGATGAAAATTGGGAAGTTGTGCGCGACAAATTTCAAAAGGATTACTGCCTGACTTGCTCGCTGCACCCCGCGAAAACAACGCAACACCGCCGACACAAACCAACTGTACTTAATCCAAAATAAATCCGTAATTGTTTGAAATTCCAGCACTGGGAGTACTCACATAGAGTCTCAACAAAAATTCCCACATACTGCTCCCTTACTTATTTATGTGATGTGATTTGCACTGGTTTTGCCAGAATTACTTACGAGAGTAGCTGTAGTGCGCAATATGTGCTATATATGAAGCTTGTTTTAGCCCCACAAGCCACTTTATCAGCATCGTATATCTTTCAACCCGAAGCATTGTTATAATTTCGTATATTATGTGGTTATTTGCAGTGCAAATGATGGGGTTGATCCTGGTACTGTTGCTTCTTCCAGTTGACTTGTTATCCATATACATATTGTATATATTCTATGCACATTTTTCGTCAATGACAAATATTGTGCTGCTTAAAATCATTACACTCTGAGCAAACAAAAAACAGTAGCTTTAAATAGACGTTTTATATTTACATATTAGTTAAGCCTTTTGGATGTAGAAGTAACAACCTTTTTGAATTTTACGTTTTTTATGAGTGTGTGCAAAATAATGGAGTGTAAAAAGTTCTAAACGAGAGCATTATAATGTTTACATTTTTATTTATTTTAACTTAAAATACTCCTGGGGGTCAAGGAAAATCCAGCTGTTAAATTAAAAAGCAATTATTTTTAAGTAAAAAAAGCTTTGATGAAAAAGCAGATCTTATCCTTAGTATGAAGATTAAGTTTCGTTAAGTGAGTTAACGCGTTTTAAATATGTCTGAGTTTGGTAGAAAATCGTCCTTAGTGCCTGCTTGTGTCTACTCGTTAGTTAGTTATTTTTCTTTCGTTTAATCGCCTACGTAAATAAATTAGTTTTTCAATTCGTTCATTATATATAAACCATTCGTGTACAATTAAGTGTATTAAAAAGCTTTGTTTATATCTACAGTAAAAGTAAATATTGAATTTATATACATATATATATATATATATATATATATATATATATATATATATATATATATATATATATATATATATATATATAGGTCCAACATGTAACGTTCAAGTATGAGATAAGCTCCGAAAGTTCTTTCAAGTTGCCAAAAATAGATTTATTAAATTTCCGGAGTCGGTTCCATGAAACTGCATGGGCAGGGCATTTCCACAAATAGTGAATGAGAATTTTTTTCTCATTTTCATACTTGCAACTCCTGCAAAATGTATTATGAGGAATTACCTGTTTAGCTTCGTGGCTGTCCACGGGCCAATAACTCTGTGCTAATAGCCATGATGCAACTGAACGCAAGAATGTTGCGTACCGAGCGATGCAACAATCTCATAGAACGCGGGCACGCGCAGATGAATATAAAGAGCTCAGAAGATATGAAAAAACAGTTCACCGGCGAAAGAAAGCAGCCGGGGAGAAGAATCTCGTCCATGAACTAGAACATTACAGAGAGCGAGGACCGCACCAGTCGCGGAAGTTCTACCAAAGAGTCTGCGGTATGACGCAATATATACCACGTTGCACATACTGCAAAGACAAAGAGGGTTATCTGATCGCCGATCTCAAAGTGATGGGAAGAGCACTTTCATGAGTTGCTTTATGGCCAGCTAACTGAGGAATTGGAGGCTCCACCAATGACCGAATCCCACACTATGCTGCCGCCACCAAGCATAGACAAAGTTTGCAGAGCGATAAATCAGCTCAAAAATAATAAGACCCCGGGATGTGATGGTATCCCAGCGGAGCTGATTAAAACTGGAGGCCCCACAATACGCCAAGCAAGGATTTTCTCCTCTATCCTTCAAAACAGTATAGCCCCATACGCTGAAGTCATCATTGGTCTATACCAGTGCTTCATCCCTGGCAAATCAACAGCTGAACATATTTACACCCTTAGGCAGGTGATGGAAAAATATAGTTTTAAAACTCACTATACCATCTTTTTATAGACTTTAACGCCGCCTATGATGGCATAGCCAGAAGAACTTTATAAAGCCATGAGAGAATTCGGCATCCCTAATAAACTGACAAGACTATGTAGGTTGACCATGACCAATGTTATAAGCCAAGTAAAAATATCCGGATCACTATCAAGCCAATTCAGCATCTATAATGGGCTCCGAGCTGAGCTTGCTGGCATTGTTGTACATAATTATATTACTGAATTTCTTCCAATTGGTTCTTTTAATGTGGTTCTTGAACGGTATTTAACTTTATGATTAGAATAAGTGTTAGCACTGGATACTGCCCAGTTGTTAACTCTGAATTGATTGTTAACTGATTGATAACCATAGTTATAACGATTACCTCCTCCCACCCCATGTATCTATTCGAGCACGGAAAGGTACAGGTAGGAGTGTTACCCGTATTACATATCATAAGTTTAATGTTAATAAGGAAATCAAATAAAGACTCACCCCATTTGCTATTCTGTGAACTGCCCAAACTGGCATTGGCATAAGAAAGGATAACGTTCTTATCGTAGCGGTTCTAGCAGGTCTTTATGCGGAAAGTTCGCAAAGGATACAAACAGGCGACCTACATCAGTCTTCTCTATCGTAACAACTGTTTAGTCCGATCAGCAAAAATTTGGAAAAAGGAAACCGTTATATATTTTATATAACACATGATCTTAGCTTACCCGCGCTCTTTTTTTAAAACCGGTTATACTCTTTGATATGAAATAAATGATTTAAATGCTTATTATTAAACAAAAATTTTGGGCTTTTAATCTATTATAATAATATGTATTTGACGCAGGAGACTGTTGCGGTTCAGGGTAAATTGCAGTGACCTACAAATCAAAGCCATATCCCAAAAGCGAATTGAGAAGTTTTCTAAGACACTTATTAGTTTCAAACGTTTGTCAGATGATTGGTATTTTTTCTGCTGTTCGAAATTCGAACCTCCCGCTCACCAGTACATCAGCGCACTAACCATTATGACACGGCATCAACTTTAAATCTATTATATTTTTATATTTAAATGAATTAAATTTTATATAACTATTATAAACTGAAAAGAAACGAAACGAAAAAGCGGTATATGCACAGTATAAACTCTTATGTTGATTTCTGGCCTCCTCAAATAAGGAGGAGATTATTGAAGTTTTCATCAAATCTTGCGTCTGTGAATCCAATGATGTGTAAATACTAATGGCTTGGAGACACCGCCATGGTTGATGACATATTGTCTTATCACGGAAAGATAGCATTAACCTTTTTCCTTACTATTTAATGTTGTCCCAATTTTATGTACCTAGAAAAAGGGAAATTATATTTAATTAGTATGAACTACCGAAATCAATCAAATTCTAGATATTTATATTGTATTCACAGTATTGCTGTTTTATAACAAAAAATAATCCTTTAGAGTAATGTTTGCCTAACTTGAAATAACTATAAATAAACAAATATTATAAGTTTTAATAAATATAATTTAAGCAGCTAAACCCTATTACCGAGCAAGCATAAAAGCTTGAGGAATTTTTGAAAAATTTGTCAATGATGTTTTGGTATACGAATGCAGACATCGATATTTGTATGAAATCTTTGGCCGACGCAATCCATTTGATGGAACAAGATAGCATGTTTCATGATAACTGCGTAACCCTTATCGCTCCATAATCAATATTATCCATTTACAATCCATAACTTGGAATTGCTGTCTTAAGTAAGAAATCTGATTAATTAAGCAGAGCACGAGGAATAAATTGTATCGTTGGGGCTATAAGAAGAAAGTATGTGCACCGGCACCACACAGCTAACTGCAATTCAACCATATTCTAAGACAACATGAAACTTTATTAATTAGTCCTGAGGCAAATGTGTATATTCATTGTTATGTAATAAAATATATAGCAACAAACACTAAAATAACCAAAACAATAACTTTTGCGTTAATAGAAAATGCCAAAAACATATGTTTCAAACCAATAAAAAATATGTTTACAGCAAGTTAAAGCCAAATATACAGGTTAACGTTGGTAGCACATTTTTACAAAATATTTTAGCTTATGCAGTGCTATTAGCAACACTGTAGCTGATAATTACCCGCTTTTTCGTCCTTGGGCGTCCACCAAATCCGCATTGCCGAATAGGGACATTTTCTCATCTTGTGACATTCTACAGACAAAGAGGACAACACAAATAGCACAAAACAAACTCATATGGGAGTAGAAAAAACTATAAAATCAAATAAAGACAGAATCACATTTTCTCGGACGATTTCTTTTTTAATCTTAGCACTTTTGCCACTGAGTATACTCTCTAAGACGAAATGAGAATACATGGTCTCTGAAATGACAAAGTGAAGTTTGTATACAAATCAATACAAAACGCCACAAACATCGAGATATCCACAGTATCAATAGGCGAAATAATCTTTTCGCAATTGAAGTAACTCATACCAAGTAAATGAAACGAGCTTCGTTTTTCGGGTACTTATATATACATAGACACAAGTATAAATTTTCTTATCGAGAGGATGAAAATAATATCCACTTTTACACACGTCACACGAGCGAAACGCGACATGAATCACACGAGGGATCTCAGAAATGTCTCATGAGACTGAGCTGCTTGCAAAAGGTCGTGTTAAACTTGTTACAACAAGAAAGCGAAAAACCCGTAAAAGTGGTCGTCGCGTCACACATGCCAGAAGGATCTCAGAAATGGTATATGAGACTGAGCTACTCACAAATTTCAGCTCTCTAGGGTCGTATAAAAGTTGGTTAAAAAAGACATCAAGAAAGTAAAAAAAAAATGCTTTTACACGCATCATTCGCGACACGTGTCTTACGCGGGGTATTAAAGGTAAATCAACTACGAGACTAAACTGCTTACAAAATATCAGTCAAGATCGCGTGAAAGTTGGTTAAAAATGACCTTGAAAAGTCGAAGATATAAAACAACCCATAAAAAATAAAATTTTTCGTGTAAATTCTCTAATCGGGAATACACAATGTGCAGTTTGAATAAAATGAATGAATTTTTTAAAATTTTTGTCATCTCACTTGCAAATTTTTAAAAAAGTGTTATCCATCGGAGATACACAAGCATAAAAAAATTGAAGAAAATCGGGAAAATTTGGTAAACAATTTGTATGGGTCGGGGGGACCCCGGAGCCCGATTTCTTCAAAATTTTTACAAAAAGTGTTGTCCATCGGAGATACACATGTGTATAAAATTTGAAGAAAATCGGAGACTTTTTGTAAAATTTTTGTATGAGAGCCCCCCGACTCCAAATTTTAATAGAAAGTGTTGTCATGGGACGTACACATGTGTGCAAAATTTCAATAAAATCGGGCTTTAGGAAGTGGGTTAAAAATTGATCACAAGATTTTGTGTGCCAGCCAGCCAGCCAGCCACGGGCAAGTGAAGTTAATATAGAGAATTTAACAACAGTGAAATTAAATTGAAATTTAACAGATTCTTTGAAACTTTAATAGGATGGAATGACGGCAGGTACTTAAAATTTAAGAGCTAACAAGAAAAAATATAATTTTAAAATATTTTATAAGAGAGATCTCAAAACAATTTATACAAGGCCTTTCTTCTTTTATATCATTTAAGCTAACAATGAGGTTTTCCGGTTTTGCTGTTGATATTATATATATTATTATATGCATATACGAGTATATTAAGTTAAAATTAAATACCAAATCCATTTCAAATGGTTTCATATTTTAATAAACAATTATGGAGCATACTGCAGAGAGGTGCACACATTTATATCTTCCATAAAAAGATTTTTATTTTAATTTAAGTAATAACAAAAATACATTTTTCAATTTACACCTTTTTGTTGTATAGTTATGCTTTGGCTTTTTAGTATTTCTAATTTATTGTTGCAAATACACAAAGCCATTTTTTTTCATTGACGTTATACCTCTCTCCTTTCGTATTGATTTTGATCCAATGTCATATCCATTTTCTATCCGAAATAGCAATTAATCATTGTATTCACAAAAAATTACGCAAAAAATTAAATAATCCACTCAACTGAAAAAACTGTGTATCAGCAAAAAAAAATTTTTTATTATTTTTGAATTAAAACACTCATGCAAAAAAATAAAAAATAAAAAATTTGGTTTATGCGAATAGTCAAAATTTGCACCATCGACGATACTTCTATTTGATCTTTGTCCCCTGAATACCTAAGAAAGCAAAAAAAAATGTATTTGCATTTTCTGGTTTCACTTCGCATAAAATCCCAGGACTAAATTTGCATATTGTTCAGATCTTTGTTCAAATGTGGTAAAAGTTTCAAAGCCGTTTTTATGTCATTGTAAACTCTATCAAAGAAAAAAAAAACAAAGCTATGAAAAAAGTTTGTAGAGCTATTTTAGGCAGTTCGTGGATGTGACAAGCTAATGCGGGATGGCTTACCACGAAAGTTTGCTTTTCTTACTGCAATTTAAAAAAGTTATTCCATAACAAAAACAATAAAGTTGTTCAAGATTAGCATCAATAATACTTTTTCAATGCTTGCTTTTTTCTCCTGAAGTGTGTTGATTCAAATATATATCAATACTAGCTGACCCGACAGACGTTGTTCAGTTCCACTTTCAATAAATTTGTTTGTGATCGTTTTGTGAACTTGTGAAAAGTTATTTGTTTTGCGATATCGCGTCACAGTATTAGTCACATCAGTATTAGCAGAAATACCCGGCGTTTCCCTGCTGTCCCATCCTGACCTCCGCCCACTGACCTCCCGCCCACTTACACCCGCGTGTCCCGGTTGCCCCATCCCACTGACGCTCGCCCACTGACCTTCCGCCCACTTACACCTCACTACCTAACCAACTCACCAATCCAGAAAACTATAGAATTAACACTTATACAGGCAAAAAATGTACACTTGTTCGAATATTCTCTATATGAAGATCATATACAGGGAAAACTACATTTTCCACCCCAACGCCACCTATCGGGTCCAAATTTTGTCAACGACATTCTTTTTATTTAAATATTATATGGTGCGAATTTGAGCCAAATCGTTCCATAAATAAGAAATTTCGGGAAAAAACGATACCAGCGCCATCTGCCGGGCTGATTTGTGAATCTAAACCATATGGGGCGTCACCCAAACGCATACAAAAATTCATTCAAATCGGTCCAGCCATTTAGGAGGAGTTCAGTGACATACACACGTACAGTAGAATTATATATATAAGATATTTGGACATTTAGTTTCCAATGGAGCATATTCCAAAACTGTATAACATACCTTACCAAAGTTTTTTATCCTTTCAGTAGGATATCGACAGACGAGGATAACCTCGCTTATTCATCGTTTGTGAGCACCTATGATTTATTCAGCCACATTGTGTCGTTTGTGCTAATTGTGTTTTAAGTTATGGACGGAAACAACACAACAGAAATGACAGCGCCAGATAGGTTTTATAAAATAAAGTGCTATAAATTGCGTGCAACTTTTAAATCTCTGGTATTTTGCTGCATTGGGCGTATTCTTCATGTATATATAACATTTCTCCTTCATCAATAGAGCTATTCTGCATACATTTTTTTTGAGAAAGTTTTATAAAAAAAGATTAGGCAAAAAATCTAAATTGGATTTTATTTATTTAACTTTGCATGATGATGTAGATAAGCGAAGAATTTGTTTTTCAATAGAAAATTTGTGCACTTCTATATCCGACAACGCCAGTCATCTCAGTTGTTAGAAACGAGGTTTACATATTCCTGAGCCGCTGCTTAATTTTTGTTAAATCTAAATATTTGTATTTATATAAAGGGGTTTTAAAATTTTTCAATAGTGTTTAACGGCTATGCCTAAAGTAAGTTTCGTTTGAACATCGTTTGAGAATTATCCAAACTTTATATCTAAGTTTGCATTCAGTAGCGACAACAACCAATTTCTGGCTCAGCGGCATCGTTAATAAACTAAATTATCGCATAAAACGGTCAATCCTGTAACCCGATGCCATTCACGAATTGCCATTATACCAAAAAAAATTTACTATTTGTTTTGTACTGGAATTGTCATTGACGCATATTTCTTTTAAATATATAATATATAATATTTATATAAAGGGGTTTTCAATTTTTCAATAGTGTTTAACGGGTATGCGTGAAGATAGTTTCGTTTGAACATCGTGTAAAGTAAAAGCGGAACAGACGCCTGAGAACAAGAAATAAAAAATCACAATAATTATGCCCAGGATGGCAGCGATAGGCGCCGATTACTTGATTATTATTTAAATTACACAGGCTTCTTTATTAGAAAACAATTCGATTATATTAAGAACGATTCCGTGACGACTATACCCTCAGACGATCTATCATACTCTCTCCTTCCTATCAGTCGCAGCTGTTTTACTTTCTACTGCGGTTCCAACTACGTATTCTACAGTCGCCCATCCTGACCAGAACTCGTCTCAAAGTCGTCTTCTTTTGATGAGCCACTGTCCTCGGAATAGGTGTCCCCCAAGACATCGTATTCGCCCCATGGTTTGAGCTTGTCGGATGCGAAGATGGAACTGAATTTCCGTTGGCTATGCCGTTGCCCTGGGATGTCCTCCATTACGTATCGGTCATGAGACAAGACCTTCGACACGTAATTCGGTCCTCGATACCTAGGCTCCAGCTTGCGGCTTTCCCCCGTCAACCCTTTCCTTTCCAACGTTGGTTGAACCAGACGGTTTGTTGGGACTGGTTCTCTTCGATCCGCCTCAGTCTCCTTCTATGTCCTCCAGAGGTTCTCCATCCGATGAATGAAGGGCGAGCAGGAGCTTGTTTCCTAAGATGTCCAGGGAAACGAAATTGAACAGAAGCTCGTGTGGGAAAGGTCTGTTTATGGCATTCGAAATCGTGTTTAGACCCCACTGTACTCGCCGTAAATAGGATGTCCAGTCGGTCGATGGCTTTGCGGTCATACACCGAAGGGCTGCTAAGATCCTCCCGTGAAGCGCTCCACTTGTCCGTTGGGCCGTGGTGACCCAACGGTTTTTGCCTCGGCAAAGTGCCCGACGTCGTCGTGTGCTCCCTTGAGATCTCTTCACCGTATTAGCGTGGGGACTACAAGTTTGTATTGTCCACACACCTGTCGAAACAGTCTTTCTCCCTTCATGCAGTAATTATTTGCGATATTTGATGCACCAGTAAGTCAATACTCGTTTTCAGGAATTGACTTTTTTTTAGGTTTAGGGTCATTCCGATGTCTGTCAGTTTTGTGAGGACCCGCTTAAGCTTCTCCAGTGACCCACTAGTGATGATGACGTCGTCTAGATACTCGATCGCATCTCCACGTTCTAGTTGGCTAACAAGCTGGTTCATAACGTGTTGGAAAACGGCCGGTGCATTATGCACTAAGAACTCGATCGGGTGGCACGCAAATCGGCTGCTTGGTGGTAACGTCTAATTGGAACTCATAGCGATTACAACACCCCAGTTCGGACATAATCGTCAACGCAGTCTACTTTGTAGGCGTGGAATCCCACTTCTGAACTGTAAAGTAAAAGCGGAACAGACGCCTTAGAACAAGAAATAAAAAATTACAATAATTATGCCCAGGATGGCGGGGATTTGCGCCGATTACTTTATTATTATTTAAATTACACAGGCTTCTTTATTAGAAAACAATTCGGATACATTAAGAACGGTTCCGCGACGACTGTCCCCTCAGACGATCTATTAGGGGAGACCGGGGATAGTTGGCCCTAGGGGCAAGCAGACTCACCGCCAATAACTTCAAAACAAAACAATTTCTTTCATATTAGTTCTTGTTGTTACATCGAGCATAGCTACCTGCTTAGTCTCTCATTGTCTTTCGTCAGAATCAGACGTCGTTCGAGATTTATTGCGAAAAAACAGATTTTTGCCTTAGTGAGTAATTTTTTTGTTTTCTTTTCGTTTTCTTTTTTCGCAGCGGTTTTTGTGTTTAAGTAAATTTTTTTAGGATAGAGAGCGAGTGCATATTCGTGATCATCACAGCTGATAGCTTTTTGTTGTTTTTTTATTTCCTACTACCGAAAAAAAATCATTGAGTGCCGACAGGCCGTCGGGGTAAGTTGACTTTTTTTTTCGGGGTAAGTTGACTAATTTTTTTGTGATATCTAGGAAAATGAGAACATGTGTTAGGAAAAACGCAAGAGGCGCAACCGAACAAACTGTTTTGGAGCGTGCGTGCTAGCTTATACTTGGAAAAGTAAAGCGTATTCGATCTGTTGCTCATGACCATGGGATTCCTTACAAAACCATGCAAAGATATGTAAAAAAATAAAAGCAGAAAAGGTTGGAACATCCTTCCACCCCTATTGCTGAGCTGTCTCTTGAAACTCTTTATTTTTAGTTTTTATTTCAAATAAAATTGATTTGTTATACTATTTTTTATAGTTTTATTATCAAAAAGGTGAAAATAAGACTATAGTCAACTGACCCCATACCCTTAGCCAACTTACCCCGGTTCTGGGGTTATTTGACTCATTTGAGGTCGTTGTGTAAAATTAAGAAAATAGGGTCTTAAAATTAGCTAATTTTAGAAGACATATTTTTTTATAAAGCGAAAAAGATGTTTTATAAAAAGGCTTTTGATTCGTTTTGATATCTTTCTTAGTTTTTTTTAAAAAAAAATATAAGCAAATTTTGAGTCTACTATCCCCGGTCTCCCCTACTCTCTCTCCTTCCTATCAGTCGCAGCTGTCACTCTTCGAACTCTCTCGTGGTTTACTAGTTTTACTTTCTACCGCGGTGCCAACTACGTATTCTACAGTCGTTTGAGAATTATCCAAACTTTTTATCTAAGTTTGCATTCGGTAGCGACAACAACCCAATTTCTGGCTCAGCGGCATCGTTAATAAGCTAAATTATCGCATAAAATGGCCATTATACCAACAAAAATTTACTATTTGGCGCTGGTTTTGTACTGGAGTTGGCATTGACGCATATTTCTTCTTCAATTACTGTGGCAATGCAGTGATAGTCTATGGAGGTATCTACCTCACAATGTTGACTGACTTTTTTAGAATAAATTGAAATAGCTAAACTTGGAGTTTGATTGGTTTCAACAAGACATCGCCGCACATGCCACATAATGGGAGTTATTAAAGTCGAAGTTTGGTGACTGTGATTTTTCCACATGCAAACATATAAATCTCGATGACAGCACTTTCAATTGATCGGGCCCCAGCGTCAAGGTGCTTACATATAAATTTCTTCAAAATCAATCTGGTTTTATTCAAACTTTGCACACATGTTTATATGTACATGCGACACGCGACATGCGTCACACGTGGGGCTTAAAAATATTTAATGAAACTAATCTTCGCTCTCGTGCTAAAGTTGGCTAGAGAGAACATCAAATAAGTGGAAAACTCAATTTGACACGCGTCCAACTTGAACCACTTGTTGCTAAGTTTTCAATGAGTTCGGCCAACGATAACGGTCTCAAAAAATGCCGTAACTTGTTATGGCATAGAATTGATTAATTGAGCGGCCAAAGGTAAATTAACGGCTCAGCCACAAAAGCCTATTAATAATAATAATAATATTCGGCGCGACAGACCGTTGTGGTTTAAGGCCTAGCTTCTCGAGACCATTTGTTTTGTGCGTGTTACATTTTTGCACAGAATTTTGCACTACAATTTAATGCCGTATCCGAACGGCGAATTGAGAAGCTTTACGCTACAAGTTATTACTCTCGTACGCTTGTCAGACATTCGTGAGAGGTGGGACCGTAAAAAATACCTTTTGGTGTTTCCTGGGGTTCGAACTACGAACCCCTGCTCAGAAATCCATGCACTTAGCCAGTGAGCCACGGCGCCCACACAAGGGCCTTTTGCATGTAAATAAATGGACGTGCGAACTCCTAAGTGATCATGCAAAAGCGTCCGTACCTTATTGCCGCGAAATAGCTGTGCCTACGATCGAACGCTGCAAGCAGCATATTTTCGCTTTAGTTCGTGCAGTGCAATAAACTTGATTTAAGTTTTGAAAAAATCTATTTCAAACTACATAATTAACCGATGTTCGATTATCGTACATATTATATATGTGTTTGTGTGTCGCAGATAGCACTCTTTCGTCATTTGGAATTCAATATTAATAAAAGAGGGTCCTTACTTTGTCGTGAAATGTAATCAAATGATTTAAACTACTTTGATACTTCGCAAAAAAATTAAAACCGCCGCACTATAATTATGCGGAATAAATTGCCCGACTCTGTGTTCCCGCATTCGTATGATATGCAGTCATTCAAGACACATGTGAATAGACATCTCTCAACTTTACTGAGAGGCTCAAGTTTAACTCTCATATCGATAAAACATAGAAAAAAGCGAACTACGCTCTTCATTTGGTGCACCCGCTACTAAGAAAACGAAACGGACGGTCCAACAACACCAGGCTGCTCATCTACAAGCAGCTCATCAGGCCTGTGATAACCTATGGCTATCCCATATGGTTCACCGTCTCACCAACAACGATGAAGAAGATCTGCCTATTTGAAATGAAGGTACTTAGGATGTGAAGGGAAATTCCGCGCAGAACGAAGAATTTCCCTACACAATACGCATTATGTATACCACCACCTCATCATTCCATCACCATCATATTTTGTTTCTCATTTTTTCTTATTCTTTGTTAAAACTTTGTTCTAAATACATACATGAATTATTGAATTAATAAAGCAGCACCAATCAAATGTATGTAAACAGTGTTCTCACTAAGCAAAACAAATAAAGGAAAAAAATCACTCAATATCAAAGAAGAGTGGAAATTATATTCGATAAGCACCTAATACAACACGAAAATGACTCAATATCCACCACTCTCGCTCTTTCATAAAAACAGGCAAATACTAAGAGGAGAACCAACCACAGTCGGGGAACCTAACTACCACCGAGTCGAGCGAAACCACAGTGACCAATCCGGCGTAACTGATCTAATGGGAGTCATAGGCGAACAGAAGATAATAGAAGAGGGAAAAAAAAAAAAGAGAATATGCAGCACAAGACAGGAGCAGTATTGAATTCGCCCGAAAATACGGCCGTCCCACTCGCACCCAGGCGGCAGTGGACACTTACGCACCGATCGGAACCCAATGCACAGCACTAATTTCAGACAAACGGCTGATGGGGTCGATGACCGAAACTTTTTAAAACACAAACCGTTTTCAAAACGAAATGTGCAAATGACGTCAGCAGAGATGAGTAAAAGTACAAACAAATACACTACACGCATATGGCAGAGCATGCGTATATTAAAACCGAAACATGTATCTTTCATGTATATTGCAATACGTCAAAAACATGTATATTGCATGTATATTGCAATGCACCAAACATGAAACATGTTTTCAAAACAAGTCGACCATGTATATTGCCAACAATATATGGCAATCTGTATCGGATTATACAGTGGAAAACCGAAGAAAAACATCAACGGAAAAGTATAAAAGGAGCACGCAGCTCGATAGACAGGGCAGTCTTCCTGAGTTCCTTTCGGAATCACATTAGTGGCTTAAGAGTACTTACCTTGCCATTACCGCTGAAGCTAAACGCTGCAACGTTGACTGAATCCTCACATTAGTGGCTTAAGAGTACTTACCTTGCCATTACCGCTGAAGCTAAACGCTGCGACGCCGACTGAATCCTCACATTAGTGGCTTAAGAGTACTTACCTTGCCATTACCGCTGAAGCTAAACGCTGCGACGCCGACTGAATCCTCACATTAGTGGCTTAAGAGTACTTACCTTGCCATTACCGCTGCAGCTAAACGCTGCGACGCTAACTGAACCCTCACATTAGTGGCTTAAGAGTACTTACCTTGCCATTACCGCTGCAGCTAAACGCTGCGACGCTAACTGAACCCTCACATTAGTGGCTTAAGAGTACTTACCTTGCCATTACCGCTGAAGCTAAACGCTGCGACGCCGACTGAATCCTCACATTAGTGGCTTAAGAGTACTTACCTTGCCATTACCGCTGCAGCTAAACGCTGCGACGCTAACTGAACCCTCACATTAGTGGCTTAAGAGTACTTACCTTGCCATTACCGCTGAAGCTAAACGCTGCGACGCCGACTGAATCCTCACATTAGTGGCTTAAGAGTACTTACCTTGCCATTACCGCTGCAGCTAAACGCTGCGTCGCCGACTGAACCCTCACATTAGTGGCTTAAGAGTGCTTACCTTGCCATTACCGCTGAAGCTAAACGCTGCAACGTCAACTGAACTCTCACATTAGTGGCTTAAGAGTGCTTACCTTGCCATTACCGCTGCAGCTAAACGCTGCGACGCCGACTGAATCCTCACATTAGTGGCTTAAGAGTACTTACCTTGCCATTACCGCTGCAGCTAAACGCTGCGTCGCCGACTGAACCCTCACATTAGTGGCTTAAGAGTGCTTACCTTGCCATTACCGCTGCAGCTAAACGCTGCGACGCTAACTGAACCCTCACATTAGTGGCTTAAGAGTACTTACCTTGCCATTACCGCTGAAGCTACACGCTGTGCAATCATCCGCCCTCACAGCATTATAGCAAACTTCATGTAAAATAATCATCAACTTCCTAATATCTTTTCACAGGAGAATTAACCAATTTTATATAAAATGAACAATTCATTTCCTAATTATCTTTTTCACAGGAGAATTAACAAACTTTATATAACATGAACAATTAACTTCCTAACCTCTTTTCACAGGAGAATTATCAAACGTTATATAAAATAAACCTTAATTTCCTAATCAATCAATCATCTTTGTATATCATCATCTTGTATTAAATATTGAATAGAAGTAAAATAAATAAAGAGAAGATTCCAAACCCTTAACAAAACAAATTTTATTATTGTAACGACCAAATTTAAATCGAACCCTGGTCACACTGAGTTCTACCCCGGCTGGGAAACTCCGTTACAATTGGCGCCCGAGCAGGGACCCTGGAATTTTAAAACCAAATTGAATAAAGCACAACCCAATAACACCAGAATACAGCCAAAATGGTCAAAACGAGCTGGGTGTACAACCTAGCAAAAGATGAATTAAAAAATTGTATGAACGAATTCAGATTAGATACCAACGGTTCGGTAGAAGAACTGAGGAAACGTTTTTCCAACTATATTACAGGGCGAGACGTCACGTCAGAGGACGAAACGCGCCTCATCGAGTTGCAAAAAAAGCATATCCGCGGCACTTCATCGATTCCTCAAATATCCCTGAACCCTACGGATTCACAGGGTTACACGGAACCGAAGGCGGTGGTAAGCAGGACGGCGTCCCCAGTACCAGGGGAAACAATTGCCATCCGAAACCCAACAGAGGCACCAGGGGCATCGTACCCAATGGTTATCGACCAGGTGCGTAAATGGTCAGTGCGGTACGACGGTGGCAAAGAACCTCTTCTGTTTATCGAGAGATTGGAAGAGCTCGCGGATGCATACTCGTTGAGTAGAAATCTGCTCCCCCGGACTATGCCGGAGTTGCTTCGCGACCGAGCCTTGCTGTGGTTCCGCAGCAACAACCAGAGGTGGCAGGACTGGAGCAGCTTCAAGACGGACTTTTTGCAATTCTTCCTGCCCACCAGATACTGGGAACGTCTGGACGACGAAATCCGCCAAAGACGCCAGAAGCCACAGGAACAATTCAAAGACTACGTAATTACGATGCAGAACCTGATGAGGCACGCGAATTACCCAGAGGAAGAGCAGGTGGAAAGAATCTTCCGGAACTGCCGTCAAGAATACCAATATTATATCCGACGGAAAGATTTCGGTAACCTCCGGGAACTCATCGGACTCGCGGAGGATTTCGAGGGCATAGCAGACGCCGCAGACCCAATCAACCATGTGTCGGGGCCTAGACGGAAGGAAAGAAACTGCATGGTCGCATCAGACGCCAATGAACGAATAGACGTCAGGACCGCATGCATGCGATGTGGTCAACACGGCCACGTTAGACGGGACTGCCGCAACCCGCAAGTACTCTTTTGCTGGGACTGCGGAAAGCGGCAAATACGAACAATGGAGTGTTGCCGCAAACGAAACAACCGGGCGGGAAACGAACAGGGGAACCGGTGGAACAGAGGTGCAACGGAACCCCAGAGACAGACACCTCATACCCTATAAATTTCCTAACATCTGATTCCAGCCGCATTCTAGCCACCATCGCCATAGGAGGAGAGCTTGTTAACGCCACCATCGATACGGGAGCTACTAGAAGTTTCATAAGCGAACAATCTGCTACAAACAGGAGGAGCACCACCAACAGCGTAGCCGTCAACATGACAGTCCGGATGGCCGAAGGGACACCTAAACTCATCCAAGAGGCGTTACGATTAGACATTCGGATTGGGAACAGACACACGGAGTTCTTGTTCCTGGTCCTTCCAGACGCCATGGACCACGTCATACTGGGGCTGGATTTCCTATCACGAGTCGGCGCACGGTTAACTTGCGGCGGCCAGACAGTGAGACTCGAAGAACGGATAGGAGCAGCAGACAGCGTTCTACAAAGCACCACAACTACAACTACACCACGAACGGATAAAGAAAAACTTTCGGCTTTCCTCCAGCAGGAGTTCGAAAAATTTGACAAGCTACCTGCTGTATCTAATATAGCAGAACACAAGATCGTCATGCGCGACGATAGGCCAATAAAGCAGCGGTACTACCCCCGGAATCCAGCAATGCAAGAAGTCATCAACACAGAGATAGACGAACTGCTGACCAAGGGGTGCATAGAGCCCTCTCACAGTCCACACAGCGCACCGATAGTCCTGGTTCGGAAAAAGACCGGCAAATGGAGACTATGCATCGATTACCGGGAACTCAACGCACAATCAATACCGGACGCCTACCCTCTTCCCAGAATTCAACACATCCTAGAAAGACTCCGAGGCGCAAAATTCATCAGCAGTCTGGACTTGCGGAACGGGTATTGGCAGATACCAATGGAAAATGCGAGCAGACAATACACTGCCTTTACGGTGCCTGGCCGCGGCCTATTCCAGTGGCGGGTGATGCCATTCGGTTTACACTCTGCACCAGGCACCTTCCAGAGGGCACTTGACAGAGTCATCGGGCCGGAAATGGAACCCCACGCGTTCGCGTATCTTGATGATATAATTGTCACTGGAAGGACGTTCGACGAACACCTAGAAAACCTACGCACAGTATTCAGAAGGCTCCAAGAAGCCCACCTAAAAATAAATCCGGAAAAATGTGATTTCTGCAAAACAGAGATCAGATATCTAGGCCATGTGGTGAGTAGACAGGGTATACACACTGATCCCGACAAGGTAGCCGCAATTAAGGAGTTGACACCACCGCGAAACGTCCGTGAAGTACGACGTTATTTGGGGATCGCCTCCTGGTATCGACGATTCGTGCCCGATTTTGCCAAGACAGCACAACCCCTGACCACACTGTTAAAAAAGGGCAAACACTGGAAATGGGGAGAAGAGCAGCAAGCGGCTTTCGAACAACTGAAGCAAGGCTTAACGGAAGCGCCGATTCTTGCATGTCCGGATTTCACGCAGAAATTCTCACTCCAGACCGATGCAAGTGACTACGGCCTAGGGGCAGTCCTCACACAGGAACTAGATGGCAGTGAACGGGTCATCGCCTACGCCAGCCGACATCTTAACCCGGCGGAAAGGAACTACTCCGCAACCGAGAAGGAGTGCCTGGCAATCGTCTGGGGAATTAGAAAGATGCGACAGTACATCGAGGGATACCATTTCACCGTTATAACGGACCACCTCTCTCTGAAGTGGTTGAATTCCATCACCAGCCCATCCGGACGAATCGCCCGATGGGCCCTCGAACTTCAACAGTTCACGTTCGACATCAAATACAGGCGGGGTAAGTTAAACGTTGTCGCGGACGCACTGTCACGACAACCCTACGAGACACTTATGATAGCTGCAGATGAACCAGCCCCAACGCCACGATGCCACTGGCTAGAGAAACGGGTCACACAGGTCAAGGAGTACCCCGCAAAGTTTCCAGACTACGTCATGGAAGGCGATCAACTATACCGACATATAGAACAGCGTACCGGGGACGAGGATGCGGCCCCGTGGAAACTCTGTGTCCCCAAGGGGCTTCGAGGGCAGGTTTTACAAGAAAATCATGACAATGCTACAGCAGGACACATGGGTATTCGCAAGACCACGGCGCGCATATGCGGGCACTTCTACTGGCCAGGGATGTTTCGAGACATCCGAAACTATGTGAAGAGTTGTGAAAGCTGCCAAAAATACAAACCCAACCAACAACAAGCAGCCGGGAAAATGCTAATCCAGATCGCAGAAGAACCGTGGGCCACACTATGCGCCGATTTCATGGGACCTTTGCCAAGATCGAAACATGGGAATACCATGCTCCTGGTCTTTTTCGACCGATTTTCGAAATGGGTCGAATTGATCCCGATGCGGCGCGCAACAACAGATGGACTAAGGAAAGCGTTCCGAGAACGCATCCTTGCACGTTACGGTGTACCGAAGGTGTTGATTACGGACAACGGCGCCCAATTCACCAGCAAGGTATTTCGCCGATTCCTGGAGGCCATGGGCACTCGGCACCAATTCACTGCCCCATATACGCCGCAGGAAAATCCAACCGAGAGAGCGAATCGCACCATCAAAACCATCATCGCCCAGCTTTCTGGAACACAACAGCGTACTTGGGATGAAAAACTACCAGAAGTCATGCTTGCGATAAACTCCAGCCTACAAGATTCCACAGGATACAGCCCCGCCTTCCTCACGCAGGGCAGAGAGCCACGTCTTCCAAACGCATTGTACGACCAGGTCACCCCAGGAACAGGTACGGTATCCAGGACACCCAACGAACGCGCAAAGCAGATGACCGAGGTCTTTGAAATCGTCCGACGAAACCTGGAACGTGCGGCAGGAGACCAAGCCCGCCATTATAATCTAAGGCGTCGCACATGGAAGCCCGAAGTAGGACAACTAGTACTCATCAAGCAACACCAACTGTCAAACGCCCTGGAAGGATTCGCCAGCAAACTAGCACCAAGGTACGACGGGCCGTACAGGGTAACGGACTTCATCTCACCAGTAATCGTCAAGTTACAAAGAAAGGGACAAGGTAAGGAACGCACCGCACACATTAGTGAACTCAAAAATTTCCACGAGGATCCCACAGTCGAGCACTTAGAAACACAAGAGAAAATTACACATCACAAGAACCACACGAACAAACAACAAATACAAACCGCCACGGCCAATGAAACACAAAACAAATATCTATAAACACCCAACAAAATAACCCCGACGATGCCAACGCTACGCAACACGTTCCCATAGTCATACCATCAACATGCAGGAAGTTCCCCAACATCTAACGACCAAGGAACATTCAGAAGTGTTATGAAAAGGACAACGACGACACCATTTTCGCCACACTGAGGAAAATATACACTTTGAAGTCCTCATCACAAAAAGGGGAATCGTCAGCGTTCGCCAAAGCAGCGGGGAGATGTGAAGGGAAATTCCGCGCAGAACGAAGAATTTCCCTACACAATACGCATTATGTATACCACCACCTCATCATTCCATCACCATCATATTTTGTTTCTCATTTTTCCTTATTCTTTGTTAAAACTTTGTTCTAAATACATACATGAATTATTGAATTAATAAAGCAGCACCAATCAAATGTATGTAAACAGTGTTCTCACTAAGCAAAACAAATAAAGGAAAAAAATCACTCAATATCAAAGAAGAGTGGAAATTATATTCGATAAGCACCTAATACAACACGAAAATGACTCAATATCCACCACTCTCGCTCTTTCATAAAAACAGGCAAATACTAAGAGGAGAACCAACCACAGTCGGGGAACCTAACTACCACCGAGTCGAGCGAAACCACAGTGACCAATCCGGCGTAACTGATCTAATGGGAGTCATAGGCGAACAGAAGATAATAGAAGAGGGGAAAAAAAAAAAGAGAATATGCAGCACAAGACAGGAGCAGTATTGAATTCGCCCGAAAATACGGCCGTCCCACTCGCACCCAGGCGGCAGTGGACACTTACGCACCGATCGGAACCCAATGCACAGCACTAATTTCAGACAAACGGCTGATGGGGTCGATGACCGAAACTTTTTAAAACACAAACCGTTTTCAAAACGAAATGTGCAAATGACGTCAGCAGAGATGAGTAAAAGTACAAACAAATACACTACACGCATATGGCAGAGCATGCGTATATTAAAACCGAAACATGTATCTTTCATGTATATTGCAATACGTCAAAAACATGTATATTGCATGTATATTGCAATGCACCAAACATGAAACATGTTTTCAAAACAAGTCGACCATGTATATTGCCAACAATATATGGCAATCTGTATCGGATTATACAGTGGAAAACCGAAGAAAAACATCAACGGAAAAGTATAAAAGGAGCACGCAGCTCGATAGACAGGGCAGTCTTCCTGAGTTCCTTTCGGAATCACATTAGTGGCTTAAGAGTACTTACCTTGCCATTACCGCTGAAGCTAAACGCTGCAACGTTGACTGAATCCTCACATTAGTGGCTTAAGAGTACTTACCTTGCCATTACCGCTGAAGCTAAACGCTGCGACGCCGACTGAATCCTCACATTAGTGGCTTAAGAGTACTTACCTTGCCATTACCGCTGAAGCTAAACGCTGCGACGCCGACTGAATCCTCACATTAGTGGCTTAAGAGTACTTACCTTGCCATTACCGCTGCAGCTAAACGCTGCGACGCTAACTGAACCCTCACATTAGTGGCTTAAGAGTACTTACCTTGCCATTACCGCTGCAGCTAAACGCTGCGACGCTAACTGAACCCTCACATTAGTGGCTTAAGAGTACTTACCTTGCCATTACCGCTGAAGCTAAACGCTGCGACGCCGACTGAATCCTCACATTAGTGGCTTAAGAGTACTTACCTTGCCATTACCGCTGCAGCTAAACGCTGCGACGCTAACTGAACCCTCACATTAGTGGCTTAAGAGTACTTACCTTGCCATTACCGCTGAAGCTAAACGCTGCGACGCCGACTGAATCCTCACATTAGTGGCTTAAGAGTACTTACCTTGCCATTACCGCTGCAGCTAAACGCTGCGTCGCCGACTGAACCCTCACATTAGTGGCTTAAGAGTGCTTACCTTGCCATTACCGCTGAAGCTAAACGCTGCAACGTCAACTGAACTCTCACATTAGTGGCTTAAGAGTGCTTACCTTGCCATTACCGCTGCAGCTAAACGCTGCGACGCCGACTGAATCCTCACATTAGTGGCTTAAGAGTACTTACCTTGCCATTACCGCTGCAGCTAAACGCTGCGTCGCCGACTGAACCCTCACATTAGTGGCTTAAGAGTGCTTACCTTGCCATTACCGCTGCAGCTAAACGCTGCGACGCTAACTGAACCCTCACATTAGTGGCTTAAGAGTACTTACCTTGCCATTACCGCTGAAGCTACACGCTGTGCAATCATCCGCCCTCACAGCATTATAGCAAACTTCATGTAAAATAATCATCAACTTCCTAATATCTTTTCACAGGAGAATTAACCAATTTTATATAAAATGAACAATTCATTTCCTAATTATCTTTTTCACAGGAGAATTAACAAACTTTATATAACATGAACAATTAACTTCCTAACCTCTTTTCACAGGAGAATTATCAAACGTTATATAAAATAAACCTTAATTTCCTAATCAATCAATCATCTTTGTATATCATCATCTTGTATTAAATATTGAATAGAAGTAAAATAAATAAAGAGAAGATTCCAAACCCTTAACAAAACAAATTTTATTATTGTAACGACCAAATTTAAATCGAACCCTGGTCACACTGAGTTCTACCCCGGCTGGGAAACTCCGTTACAAGGATCTGTACAGGACTCTGGAGGGTGCCAAACAGCTATAAGTTTGTGTCGACTGCAAGACTTTACGAAGCGGCAGGTCTGCTGCCAATAACCGACCACTTGTTCCAAATGGCAAAGAAATTCGTTGATGGGTTCGAAACACATCCAAGTCCGGAGATGCAAGGACTGAGAATCGAGGAAATCGAGTCTAGCCACCGCTATATAAACATCAGAGGATTCACAGATGCTAGATTTTACGAAATCTTTAATAGTCAAGACGTCTCCTTCTACGAGAAGGCCAGCAATCAACATTACAGACGCTGAAGATCGCCCTGTTTATACCCTCTCATATTCTTTTCATTTTTATTTTATTTTAAAATTTATTGTTTAAAATTAAATTGCTTTAAATATAACATGTAATAGATTAAGTAGTCAAAAATATTGTTTAATTATAAGCAATACGAATAAAAGACAATGTAAATACGTCGGGCCCCTATTGTTGAGCCGACACTTATTAATAAAAGTTATTTATGAGTTTAGTTTTAAGTCAAAATTGTATATTACTTAAATGTTTAATAAAATATCTTAATCTAAGAAAAAAAAATCTGAATAGACATCTCACCTTTTCCTCTACTTAATTTTCCAACGCCCACGCTGTGCTAAACATTATTTAAACCCCTTGAGCGTGTGTGCATTATAAAAAAAACCATAAAAATTAAAATTTTTCTTTTAAATTCTATAATCGGAGATACACACGTGTACAAAGTTTGAATAAAATCGGTTTACTTTTTTAAAAAAAAATTTGGAACCCGGGACCCAATCACTCCAAAATTTTAACAAAAACTGGAGGTTTCTTTTAAGTACGGGACCGGAATTTTAAGTAAATGTTCATTAATTAACTTCGCGTGCCCGTGGCTGGCTGGATTGGTGGTAGCTTTAACCAACTTCCTAAAGCCCTATTTTATTCAAACTTTGGACACATATGTATTTCCCATGACAACACTTTCTGTTAAAATTTGGTGCCCCTCGGTCCTCGAAGTCCTCCATTCAAATATTAAAATATTTTACAAAATGTATCCGGTTTCTTAAAAATTTAGTTTTGTACATCAGAGATACACAGGTGTTAATAACTTGAAAAAAATCGGGTTAATTTTTTAAAAATTTATATGTGCATCCCTCAAGCATCATGGCCCGATCACTCCAAAAATTTCACAAAAAGTTTTGTACATCGGTGATCACAGGTGTTTAAAATTTTAAGAAAATCGGGTTATATTTTTAAAAATTTATATGTGCATCCCTCAAGCATCATGGCCCGATCACTCCAAACATTTTACAAAAAGTTTTGTACATCGGTGATACACAGGTGTTTAAAATTTAAAGAAAATCGGGTTAATTTTAAAAAAAATATATGGGTACTCCTTGAACCTCAGGGCCCGATCACTCCAAAAATTTTACAAAAAGTTTTGTATATCGCAGATACACATGCGTATACAATTTGGTTAAAATCGGGTAAATTTTGTAAATTATTTGTATGGGAGCCCCCAACCCCGTGGCGCGAGGAGCCCACATTTTAATAGAAAGTGCTGTCATGGGAAATTCACATCTATGGAAAGTTTGAATAACATAGGGCTTTAGGAAGTGGGTTAAAAATTGATCACAAGATTTGGCGTGCCAGTCCACCAGCTAGCCAGCCACGGGCACGCGGAGTTAATATAGAGAATTTGAAAACAATTAATGTTTCCACAAATTTTCTATGTGTATAACAACTTCGATTTTTCTTATGTCAATCTCTGTTTGTAGCACCTATCACGAACGATAAAGCACTTTTAGATGGTTAAAAACAACACTTCTTGAGCAGTAACTTCACTGTCATACCTGTCGGTTCTGAATTATTTTATGGTATTGGGTAGCAACGTATAGTAATATTCCCCCGTATTTCATATAAAGAATGGGCTACGAAGTCTACAAACTACTAGAAATTTATAAGGCATTTGCTTCAAAAGAGATTGTCAGTAGGAGTCGTGGAAAAACATTATTTATTGTTATGCGGAGCACAGAAGGTGTGTGTACTGTGTACACAAAAAGTGAATGACTCTGATTCCCGAAGGTATTGGTAAGCTCTTATGCTATTTCTTCATCGAAATACGGATCATTCACTGCTTGTCTGTGCCTAAAATGAAAATTGAATTCGTTTAGAAGATTTGCGTCAACAGCAGAATACTTTTGCTGCTACTCAACACACCAAAACCTATTCACTTTTTGAAACAGCAGTGTACCCTTTTTCTGTGTCTCTATACATATACGAACTCACACTGAAGATTAGAGGAATATGTCGGATGGGACTTTTTGTAATTTGTATTGATAATAGCTGATTGCTTGTAATAATAGCTGTATAGTAGTAGTAGTAGCGTATTTTTAAATAATAAACTAAAGCGTGGTAAGCACTTTGATCTGATCTTGAAAGCATAACAACGTGAGGATTATTCATTATAGCAGAATTTAAAACACAAAGATATCTTCTGTTTTCTAAGAAAAACAGCGGAGTTGAGAAATTCTGTCACTTAATATTTACTTTCGTTCATTAGGGAGGTAGTACGTCTCTTAGAATAAACAAATCCTAACATGCAACAGATTTTTAAGGTCCTCTATCCTTTACCCATAAAATATATCGTAGAATTCCACCGAAGCAACTGAAAAACTCAACGCAATTTTTTTTGTAGCTTCTTATTCGCTCCCGCAACCCAACCAGAAATTTCTAAATTATATTTTAGGAAAACTATGCCAGCTGGTTTGCCTAAAGGTTCGAAAAACGGGATTCAAGAGTATTTTGTCCCCTGAACCTCATAACAATAAGAATCTGGCTAACGAGGAGTGTTATTCGATCGAAAAACTGTACTCTTTTTTTTATAATTGTTCTCAAATTTTAATTACATCTGTCCTGAGACACTAAGTATTTGATTTACCAAATAAAAGTGGGATACATTGAGTCATAAAAACATTATCTTTTTTAGCAATTATAAATATTACGTTGTATTATTTTACATATTTACCTTTTTATAAACATTACATTAAAAAGTCGTTTATATAGATTTAAGGTCTACAGGCCTGCATCTTTTTAATCGTCTTCTTTTGTTGGTTTCCTGATGAGTTAAATTTGTATCTCGTTTTATATGGGGTTTAATATTTCTATTTCAGGATTAATATTGTAATACGAAAAGTAGTTAGTAGCGGAGATAATGGGATTCGAATCCTAGATAAATCGATCGTCCAAAAATAAGCACTAAAATTAGAATAAAAAGTAGCATACTTTTAGGCTGTAAGACTATTGGATTATTTGAATTTTGAAATGTAACCGCCTGCAAGTTTGGATCATTATGCACTGGTCAAAAATGTAGTCAAACCGGTTTGTGCGGTTTGCCCGGTTTGTGTGTAGGAACAATATTAAACATGTAGTTAATTTTTAGAAGATGATTATTACATATAAGTATCGTTAGTTGTGAATAAGGGCTACAATTTTCTGGTCTTTTCTCGATATTTTTGTCTATAAGATTGGAAGTTTCTGGAAGCTTTTCAATGAGTACAAAAGGAGGCGTTTGCTGCAGAGAAATTATTAGTTCATTGGAATTTAACCAGTGAAGTTGTAAAAGTTCTTGTAAAGTGATTAAGCTACTACCTAAGAGAATAATTGTAAAGTACTTGTACTTTGTGTAGATTTAAAAGTTGTCCAGAATATATTATTAACTTGTGCTAAGTTCACTGTTTGTTTATTAAAGTTGTTATTTGTAAATTAATAAACTTGTGTTGTGTTTTATTTGAAAAATCCTTTATGAACTCGAAAGCCGAAATTTCGTATCAATTCTATATTTATTTATTTCGTCTTTCTTTCGTCTTGGTATGTGTGGTTTCCATGTTAACTTATTATCTATTAAAATGCTTATATTTTGTGCAGGAAGCTTTCATCCCGATCGATCGGGTGGCACAAAATCTGGGGCTGCACATAAATAAAACCCAAACAAAGTATATGTTGGCCACGTATGTGAGCAGAAGATCCACCATTGGTCCTTCAATTATAAATAGTGGAGTGCGAATTTAAAGTAGTGCAATCCTTTAACTATCTTGGGTCAACTGTAGCAGCCAATAACAGCATTGAACCATAAATATGCACATGGTTGCCTAAGGCCAACAAAGCCTACTTTAGTCTGTCAAGACTCTTCAAATCCAGGAATCTAATCATAACATCCAAGCTTCTGGTGTATAAAAAAATGGTCATACCAGTAGTTACATATGTATCTGAGAATTTGGTGCTTAGCAAAAAGCATTCCGACCTCTTAGCCGCGTTCGAGAGAAAAGTCTTACAGATAATTGTTGGCCCCGTATGTGAAGAAGGACGATTCCGGAGACTCTATATTGATAAGATCTACGAGCGTTATCGCGTATCGATATCGTGATGATAATTGAGCTCGGAATTTCAGACTAAACATCTGCTGGCTGCTTACTTACAGTTTTTCGCTGAAGGAACATACCAACACGTGGTAGGGAAGGTTTTCTGTTTTTGTCAGTTTTTTTCGATTCGAGTGAATTCTGTGATAGCAGTTATTTTGAATCGGTTAAAAATATTCAGTTTGAGTGAGTTCTAGATTAGGGCTGATTGTTTAATTTCGTTGTAGCGAATTTTCTTTATAGTCGTGTTCGTTAATATGTTGATGTTGGTATTTTGGATATTTGGCAATATTTTGTTTTTGTATGCATATGTAAATGTTGTTTTGAAATATGTTGTTTGCTAATGTTTTTGCTTTGTCTGTGTTTGTTTTGTTGATATGTTACTTATTTTGTTTCAAACCTAAAACACATATGTGCATCTTTTTTCAATACTTTCTGTCAAAATCTTGAACAAATAAACAAAACAGATTAGAAG
The DNA here is from genome assembly GCA_947095585.1 of Nephrocerus scutellatus. Classification (NCBI taxonomy): domain Eukaryota; kingdom Metazoa; phylum Arthropoda; class Insecta; order Diptera; family Pipunculidae; genus Nephrocerus; species Nephrocerus scutellatus. Next base: position 92,680,784 of record OX352763.1, read on the forward strand.
AAACTCTACTTAAATTGCATTATAAGTAGATTACATGACATTTTCTTACAGATAGTGTTGTCATCCGAGATATGCGTGTGTGCAAAGTTTCAATGAACTCGGACTTTGGGAAGTGGGTTTAAAATTGATCGCAAGATTCCACGATAAACAAACAGACAAACAAACACACGGGCACGCGAAGTTAATATCAAGTATTTAATAAAAACAACCCATAAAAATTTTCATGTAAATTCTGTAGTAACTAAAAGTACACTGAATTCCACTATAAATGCTGAGATATAAAAAAACATACAAAGCACTGCAACCCAACAACAAAACAGCCCCAATCGTAAAGCAAGCAGCGCTGCCCACAGCATACAGCGCACAAATCACACAGAACACAGTCATTAAGTATAATGATCTGATGCCGGAAAAAAATTGTATGGGAGCCACCCGAACCCGCAGCCCGATCACTCTTAAATTAATTAATTAATAGAAAGTATTGTCATGGGAAATATACATGTGTGCAAAATTTCAATAAAATCGGGCTTTAAGAAGTATGTTAAAAATTGATCACAAGATTCTTCCCACCAGCCAGCCACGGGCACGCGAAGTTAATATAGAGAATTTGATAAAACAACCCATAAAAATAAAAATTGTTCATGTAAATTCTCTAATAAATAAAAGTATACTGAATTCCCCTATAACCGCTGAAATACAAAAACACTTATGAAGCACTGCAACCCACCAAGTTAACAACCCCAATCGTGAAGCAAGCAGCGCTGCCTACAGCTCACAGCGCACAGCGCACATCGCACACGGTACACAGTCATTATAGTATGAAATCTGATCTGATGCCGGGGAAAAAAATGTATGGGAGCCCCCCGACCCCACGCCCGATTACACTCAAATTTTAATAGAAAGTATTGTCATCGGAAATATACATGTGTGCGAAATTTCAATAAAATTGGGCTTTATGAAGTGTGTTAAAAATTGATGACAAGATTTTCATTACCCTCTATATTATACTGTGCCACTGCAACCATACTATGGGGATGTCCACGAATTGGCTGATCGAGGTCAATTCTTCTTGGCACTATTGTACGAGTTTCGAGTTTGGCCACCAGACCAGCGATCGATAGGTAAGAATTGGCCGTACAACAGCTGTGTACAGCCAGAGAGCCATCTGGTTTTGCTGCTAGCTTACAGGGCCACGCACGCTCCTTAGCCCTGTTCTCTATGTTAGCTTTCCAGCTAAGCTTCCTACCCAGGGCCCTTTTCATGACTTAACAGCAACTACTTTCGTCCCATCTTCCTCAAGTTTAGTAGCATTTTGTTAAATACCTTCAGCCACATTAAGGGAGAGGTGTCTCTTCGCCAGCCTTCTGGCATAGCTTCTTCCTCCCATAATTGCACTATTTTTTCATGAATTGCTTGGTGTAATGTGCGGCCTCCTATTTTTATCGGTTCCGCTGGGATCCCATCAGATCCCGGGGCTTTATTGTTTATTTTTGAGCCGATTTATCGCTCTGCTAACTTCGTCTATGCTTGGTGGCGGCAGCATAGTATGATCTTTGGTCATTGGTGGAACCTCCAATTCCTCAGTTAACTGGCCATTTAGCAACTTATGAAAGTGCTCTTCCAATCGCTCTAAGATGCCTTTAAGATCGGTGATCAGACCAACTTACTACTACTTCGTTTTTCGGGTACTTATGTATACATAGACACATGAAAATAGAGAGGATGAAAAGAATATCCACTTTTACAAACGTCACACGAGCGAAACGCGACACGAATCACACGAGGGATCTCAGAAATGTCTCATGAGACTGAGCTGCTTCCAAAAGGTCGTGTAAAAGTTGTTACAATAAGAGAGCGAAAAAACCGTAAAAGTGGTCGTCGCGACACATATGCCAGAAGGATCTCAGAAATGGTATATGAAACTGAGCTTCTCACAAATTTCAGCACTCTAGGTCGTATAAAAATTGGTTAAAAAAGACCTCAAGGAAGTCGAATAAAATGCATTTACACGCATCATTCGCGACACGTATCCTACGCTGGATATTATAAATAAGACTAAACTGCTCACAAAATGGCTCTAGATCGCGTGAAAGTTGGTAAAAAAATTGAGGAGTGTGCACAACTCGACTTTCTTTTACGGAATGGGCCGGAACCTTCGGAAATGTATATTAATTTTCTTTTCAAATTTATTTTTTTAAATTTTTCTTTGTTTTTTGCTTAAATTTATTTTGCACTTAACAGATTCCTCATAAATGATATTCTTTTTGAGATATCTGCAAAAACTCGAAAAACTGTCTAAGTAAACTGTCACTTCCGGTTGTCAGATTTCCCTCAAAATCATCTGGCCTCTCATAATTTATGTAAAAAGCTTAAATATGAATTTTCATCCTGATAAGTTCAGCCGTCTGGGCTGTAGAGTGGACACAGACAGACATACAGACAGACAGACGGAGATTTTTTTATTTTCGCTTTTTCTGACTCAGGAGATACGGCAACAGTAAAAGTCCCGAGCTCGAAAATTTTCATGATTACTATAGAAACTCAAAAAGTCGAAACAAATAGACAAATAGAGGAGCAAAATAAAGTTAAATATGTATAAGTTTTTAGAAAATAAGGATTATCGTTCGTTGGTTCAAAAGGGCAGTTTGTTTCTTCTTAAATTATTCAATGTTTTTACAAAAAAAAAACGGTGAAATTAAACTGAAATTTAACAGATTCTTTGAAACTATAATAGGATGGAATGACGGCCAGTCCTTAAAAGTTAAGTGAAATAATATCATTTTAAAAGATTTTATAAGAGAGATCTCAAAACAATTTATACAAGGCCTCACCGAGCAGCCCTTGTACGTCGAAGAAAAACTGTCCTTTATCTAATTTGCTATATTTTATAGCTGTAACCGATCGACTTCATTGATCTGCATGCATTCGTAATATATAATTACCTTATTTTTAAATTCTCTATATTAACTTCGCTGGTCAGATCTTGTGATAAATTTTTACCCACTTCCCAAAGCCCAATTTTATTGAAGTTTTGCACACATGTATATTTCCGGTGACAATCGTCATCATCATATTTGGCTCTACAATCGGGGTCTGGTCCTGGCCTCCCGCAAGAAGTCTCTCCACCGGTCCCGATTTCGATCCGATGTCATCCAGTTTGGCATCCCTAAACTCTGGGCGTGCTGGTCTACGCCATCCTTCCATCGTAGGCTTGGCCGGCCTCGCTGTCGTGTTCCATAAAACCTACCGCAAAGGACTTTCCGAGCAGGATCCTCTTCGCTCATGCGAGCTAGGTGTCCTGCCCACCGGATCCTATCGAGCTTAATTTTCTTTACGATGTCGACTTCGCGGTAATGCTCGTAGATCACATCATTATAGAGTCTCCGGAATCGTTCTTCCTCACGTACGGGGCCAACAACTCTCCGTAAGACTTTTATATCGAACGCGGATAAGAGGTCAGAATGCTTTTGGCAAACACCCAAGTCTCGGACCCATATGTAATTACTGGTATGACCATTGTCTTATATATCAGCAGCTTGGATGTTATGGTTAAGTTCCTGAACTTGAAGAGTCTTGACAGACTATAATAGGCTTTGTTGGCTTTAAGCAACCGTGCGCGTATTTCTGGTTGCATGCTGTTATCGGCTGCTACAGTTGACCCGAGATAGTTTAAGGATTGGTACTAATTCAAATTCACGCTCCACTATTTGAATTGAGGGACCAATGTTGGATCTTCTACTCGCAGACGTGGCCACCATGTACTTTGTTTTGCTTTCATTTATGTGCAGCCCCAGATTTCGTTCCGCCTGCTATATCTGGATGAAAGCTTCCTGTACAGCTCTTCGGTTTCTAGCAACGGAGTCAATACCGTCTGCGTAAGCCAGTAACTGAATGGAATTATAGAGGATTGTTCCTCTCGCCGTTACTACAGAGTCTCGGATCACTTTCTCCAACGCCAGGTTGATGAAGACGCAGGCTAATCCATCCCCTTGTCGGAGCCCGTTATAGATGTTGAATGGGTTTTATACTGATCCAGATATTTTTATTTGGCTTCTAACATTGGTCATGGTCAACCTACATAGTCTTATCAGTTTATTTGGGATGGCGAATTCTCTGATGGCATTATAAAGTTCCACTTTGGCTATGCTATCATAGGCGGCTTTAAAGTCTATAAAAAGATGGTGTAGTGAGTTTTGAAACTCTAGACATTCATCCATCACCTGCCCAAGGGTGTAAATCTGACCAGGTGTTTAATTGCCTGGATGAAGCCAAACTGGTATGGAGCAATGATGACTTTAGCGTATGGGGCTATCCTGTCTTGAAGGATAGAGGAGAAAATCTTATACGCGGTACTCAACAACGTTATACCACGATAATTGCTGCATTTTGTGATATCTGCCTTCTTATGTTAGGTATGGGGCTATCCTGTCTTGAAGGATAGAGGAGAAAATCTTATACGCGGTACTCAACAACGTTATACCCCGATTATTGCTGCATTTTGTGATATCTGCCTTCTAATGTTAGTTGCACAGGATGCCTCTTCGCCAGTCTTCTGGCATAGCTTCTTCCTCCCGTACTTGCACTATTATTTCATGAATTGCTTGGTGTAATGTGCGGCCTCCTATTTTTATCAGTTCCGCTGGGATCCCATCAGATCCCAGGGTCTTATTATTTTTGAGCCGATTTATCGCTCTACTAACTTCGTCTATGCTTGGTGGCGGCAGCATAGTATGATATTCGGTCATTGGTGGAGCCTCCAATTCCTCAGTTAGCTGGCCATTAAGCAACTCATGAAAGTCCTCATCCCATCGCTCTAAGATGTCTTTAAGATCGGTGATCAGATTACTCTCTTTGTACTTGCAGTATTTGCAACGCGGTGTATATTGCGTTATACCGCGGACTTTATGGTAGAACTTCCGAGCCTGTTGCGGTCCTTGCTCTCTGTACTGTTCTAGTTCACGGACGAGACTCTTCTCTCAGGCTGCTTTCTTTAGCCGGTGAACTGTTTTTTCATATCTTCTGAGCTCTTTATATTCATCTTCGCGTGGCCGCGTTCTGTGAGATTGTTGCATTGTTCGGAACGCAACATTCTTACGTTCAGTTGCTCGCTTACATTCGTCATCGAACCAGTCGTTCCGATCACTACGACTACTGCCTAAGATGAAGTCAGCAGTACTAATGACAGTATTTTTAATGCGTGTCAATTTCTCTTCTACGCCTGACATCTCAGCCCCTAGATGCTTGCTCTCGCAGCATTTAGGGCGAGTCCCATCGCTTGACCGTAGTCCAAATTATTGCTTGCTGCCTTCTCTATGAGTCGTTGTCCATTGTCATTAGTGTTCTCGTGCCAATGTACTGCCTGAATACTGGCTCCCTACCTATTTTGGCATTCATATCTCCCAGAATGATTTTTTCATCATACTGAGGACAGGCATGGAGTTCCCGTCCGACTGATTCAAAGAATTCTTCATAATCTGGGGAATCTTATGTAGGTGCGTGAACGTTTATGAGGCTTATGTTTTTAGATTTGCACCGCACGCGAAGGGTGCATAGCCGTTCATTTATTGTTTTAAAGCCGATAACGATGGGTTTCATTCTTTTGCTGACTAGAAATCTAGTCCCGAGCACATGATGTCTCGCATGACAGCTGTAATATATGTCTTATTCTGATTTTTGTAAGACACCATTCCCCGTCCACCGCATCTCCTGGATTGCTGTTATGTCAGCCTTATATTTAAACAGGGTATCGGCCAGCTGCTGTGCAGCTCGAGCTCTATACAGTGAGCGTACGTTCCATGATAAAAATTTTAAATCGTTTAGCCGTTTTCGTGGCCGTCGTCCTGCAATCAAAATTACCGGCGGCCACCACGTGGAGGTTTGATCGCACTTCCACCAGAGAAAGTTACGGCCACCTGCAATTCTAGAGCATTCTGTGTTATTCGCGCTATTCTGCTGATGGCTGACCGCCTTCCGGTGACAATACTTCCTATTAAAATTTGAGCGTGATCGGGCTGCGTGGTCGGGGGGCTCCCATACAAATTTTTTTCCCGGCATGACTGCATTCGGTGTGCGTTGTGCGATGTGGGCAGAGCTGCTTGCTTTACGATTGGGGTTGTTTTGTTGTTGGGTTTTTATATTTCCCCATTTATAGTGGAATTCAGCATACTTTTGGTTATTAGATTATTTACATGAAAAATTTTAATTTTTATAGGTTGTTTTATTTTCAAAAAGTGTTGTCATCGGAGATACACATGTGTTTTTAAAAACTTTTATTTAACTTGACTTCCCTTTTTGTTTGTATTTTCGACTATTTTGAGGTCCTTTTTAATAACCTTTCATATGACATAGACAGCTGAAATTTTGTGAGTGTCTAAGTCCAAAATATGTGATAATTAAATTTTGAAAATTAAAAACTAATCAATTTATGTATTTTGTTGAAAAAATAAACAGCGGCAACTATAAAACAAAGGACGGTCCATAGTATATCTTTTAATCCCCCCATCCCTGATTTATTGGCAGATTTTACCAAGAATACTGCGGTCGTGCTACGCTGCTCCCCTTAAACTTTATACTCTCTGCTCTGTTGGAATCCATCTATTCATAATAACCAGTAAAGAATAACAACAAAAAACACCGCTACTCTATCAATTAATCGGCGGTGCACTGTACATAACATTTTTCAGCTAATCGTACTGCGTGGACCAAGTTCGTTGAATGCTGATACGTTATTAGTGGGGCGGTGTTCACAAGCCAATAAATTCCAAACAACGTAATTTGTTAAATGCATTAGTCGGATGCTATAACCTTAAATGTTTTTGGCTGAAATAACGTGGCTGACGTACTCGTACGTATACTGATTTCTCTTACAGCCGGGTCTCATTATGGTGTCATTATATTGTTTGTTTTGCTCGTTTTGCACAACCCTGCTCTATCCTCACTGGCATTGGCATTTCAGCACGAAATTGTTTCATAAAATACTTTTGCTTTACTATTGCGAGACTCCGGGTGGGTTAATGTACGCTAGAGGACAAATATGTGAGCAAATACCAGATCAATAGGGTCAGAGATGAGCTTTATGTCTATACTAGAAGTATATAAATTTGTGTGTGGTTAATACAATGTATGTTTAATTGTTTGCGGCTGTTGGCCGCTATGTGTATAAATTTCGCTTAACCAACTGCACATTTTGCTGATGGTGAAGTGATAAATAACAACAATGACTTAATTGAATAGAAGCAATGTGCGTAATGAATGTATTAAGGTTCTTCTACGGATGTTTCGCCTCAGGGATGAACTTGTTGATGGGTTCATGAGAAATTGTATGATTGTTTATCCCTACAGTAAACTATTGCTAGATGAGTGTGTGACACTAAAACACATTTTTAAATTCTCTATTTAACTTCGCGTGCACGTGGCTGGCTGGCTGGGTGGCTGGGTGGCTGGGTGGCTGGCTGGTCAGATTTTCTGATCAATTTTTAACTCACTTCCCATAGCCCGATTTTATTGAAATTTTGTACACATGTATATATCCGGTGTATTGTATTTTCTATTAAAAGACCTCGGGTTCGGGGGCTCCCATACAAAACTTATCCGATTTTCTTTAAATTTTGTACACATAGTGTCTTCGATGGAAAACACTTTTTGTAAAAATTTGGAGTGATCGGCCCCCTGGGAACCCATATACATTTTTTAAATATCGCTATATCGCATCAGATCACGGCAAAGTCTGAGCTCTATGCTCTGTGTGCTGCGCTGTTTGCTGCCGCTGCGTTTAATTTGGTGGATGATTTTGCCACAAAACGAGCACACAGTGTGTGTGTGTGTGTCCCCGATTAGAGAATTTACAAGAAAAATTTTAATTTTTATTGGTTGTTTTTTTTTCTGTATAATTCACAGCCAACAGAACTTTTTCTGGCATTATAAAATTTTAGCAATTATCGGATCTATGATTGGCAATAATGTACTGTAACGGATGTCAGCAATCAGGGAAATCTAAACGATTGGTTCTACAAACTAGGGTTGCCGCCATGCTAATTGCGCGCCGATTAAAAAATTGTTATTACAAAACCCAATATCAGCGTTGGAAACACTGATTCACGACGACTACTACAGAAACGAAAACGGACAACGATTTGAGCATTTTCTCATAGAACGTACGCAAACACATATTTTGCTTTGCCGATTCCGTTGGCAATGTCCTGTTCGATTCCACCTTCGGTCGAGACAATACTCCCAAGATATTGGAAACTCTCTACTCTATTTACCGGTTTTCCAGCAATGTTAACTTGAGTTACTGAGTTAGTGCCGAGGTTGATAATTTTGGTTTTGGCAGTATTAATCTTCAAACCCGCAACATTTGCCTGCCTTTCCACATTTTTTGTCATTTGATGCAGCTCCATAATCCTGTGTGAGAGTAAACAAACGTCGTCGGTGTAGTCCAGATGTTTGAGCTGAGATGTAAAAGTCCAACGAATTCCTCCGTTTCGAGTAGATAAAGCTGCGCGAAGTACATCGCTAATCACCAACAAAAAAAGTATCGGCGATAGAATGCAACCTTGTCGTACCCCACTTAGGATCTCGAATTCCTCTGACATCTTTCCTCTATGCAGCACATGACATTAAGAGCCATCATAGGTTGCTTTAATAATAGATATTAGTTTATCGGGTATACCTTACCTGCACCTCCTGCGCAAGGCGAGCCAGATAAGCTGTCTGTTGACACTGTTAAACGCCTTCTCAAAATCGATGAACAGCAGGTGCAGTGGTGACCGGAATTCAACGCACTGTTCAATAATGATCAGCAGGGTGTTTATGTGGTCTACACAGGAAGATCCAGTGCGGAAACCTGCTTGTTCGGCATCGAGTGTATCTTCCAGATGTTCCTTAATTCGCTCAAGTACTACTTTGGCTATTTCCTTTGCAACTGCAGGAAGAACGCAAATGCCTCTCCAGTTTCCGCACTCCATAAGAGTACCTTTTTTAGGGAGCTTGGCAATCATTCTCTTCTTCCACTCGCCGGGAAAACTTTCTGCCCCCAAACTCTCTCTACAAGGGGATATAAAAGGTCTGCTGATGTCGTTGGAGCAGCACGCAGAAGCTCTGCGGGTAAACCATCTAGTCTTACCGACTTGTTGTTGTTTAATGCGTTGATCGCGGTAGCGATCTCATCTTTACTGGGAGTTTATGTGCGAATTCGGGAAATTGTTACTTCCGGCAGCTCCGTTTGATTTGGGTGCATATCATTGGCGAATACACGGTTAGGGACCGTAGAGAAATGCTCTTTCCATCGCTTGAGCTGCTCCTCATCTGAAACGAGTACGGCACCTTTCACCGGATGTTGGCTAGAGCGGTGACCACCTGTCAGCTCTTTGGTAATTCTGTAAAAGGTTCTTCTATCGCACTTGCTCGCTGCTTCCTCTGCTTCTGAGGTCAGGTTGGTAATAAAATTACGTTTGTCACGTCTTACACTACGCTGCACTTCTCTCATTTTGCTTTGATACAGGGACTCTAGCTCGATCCTCGGTGCTTCTGGGGTATCTACAATATGAGCTTTAAGTAGCTTACATTCTTCATTCCGCCTCCAGATATCTTCGGTAAGCCACGTGCTGTGCCCTGCCTGGCTTCTACCAAGAATACTTTCCGCTCTAGATGTGAAAACATTTTTCACAGCCTTCCAATGTTCTTGGATGGTTGTCGGCAGTCAGCTGCTGATTGCTTCCACTCCTTACGATAAATGATCCCTTAATTGTTGGCGTACTGAAGGGATCCTTAGCCGGCCGATGGTATACCTAGGCATTCGGATGATATTGCGGATTCTTTGAACTGATGCAGTACGTAACTGGACATAAGGTGATAATCCCGTACCATACCCTTGTCGGCTCCTCGTCCGTTTCGGACGTCTAAAAGACAGCTCCTAAAACGTAGGCTGATCGCCACATGGTCGATTTGGTTGGATGATGATTGCCTGTCAGTTGACACTCAGCTGACTTTGTGGCTGGTCTGATGCTCAAACCTGGTGCCTCCTATGACAAGGTGGTTGGTGTTGCAGAAATCAAAAAATCTTTCACCATAGTCATTTCGTTCGCCGAGGCCGTGCTTCCCAATCACATGTTTGAGCCCTTTATTGTCGTTGCCTACCTTGGCATTCAAGTCCCCCATCACGATGGCGATATCTCCGCTCGGCGTTGCGTTGAATACAGCGGTTATATTACTGAAGAAGTTGTCCTTTTCATCCTCAGACGAAGGATTCGTTGGGGCGTAGTACTGTATGATCGTGACGCGACGTACTCTAGTCCGAAATCTGGCCGATAAGATCGTATCAACATGTGGGTGCCAGGAAATTAGGCCTCTGCGTGCTGTTGGCGTTAGCAGCAGACCCCCTCCAGATTCACGGGGACTGCTGGAGGGTTTGGCGGAGTAGAGTAGCACAGTGTTACACGGTGGGGATTGGTATTCTCCTGCGTCGAACCATTTTACTTCACTCACTCCCAGTATGTCCAAATTATATCGAAGAAACTCACGTTCCAGTTGAAGAAATCTGGCATTTTGAGGTTTTTCACTCCCTGAGTCAAGAAGCGTCCTCACATTCCAGAAACCAATTTTAGTTCGGGTAAAATAGCCAAAAGTCGTCATTATTCGATCATTACTTATCCGAGGCGTTGTGTCAATTTTAGTCTACATATATAAGGATTCATACACATAGTTGCCCGGGGACCACCACTAGGAGGTAAAGCAAGCACTACATCACGAACTTGATTGTTGCGCTACTGGCTCAAACCGAGTTTTGAGCAGTCAGTAGTTTCCCGATCAATCGCAATCGATAATGCACGACATTAGCCGACAGCATATCGAATATAAAGCTTAGATAACATCAAATCAGGAGAGGCAGTATAAGGGGACTGGTCATACCAGTTTTACAAACATATCCAAGACTTGTGTCCTTAGAAAAAACATCTGACCTCTTAGTCGCGTTCGAAACGAAAGTCTTACGGAGAATTCTTTGTCCAGTATGTGAGGAAGGATGCTTTTTTAAAATTAATAATGATAAGATCTAAGAGCGTTACCGTGATGTCGACATCGTGGAGAGCATAACGTTCGGTAAAGTCTTTTCTTGTCATGGAAAGCTTCTCAATTCGCTGTCCGGATACGGCATTGAATTATAGGTCCATTCTATTTGTGTGCAAAAATAAACATGCACAACAAAAATACTCTTAGACGTTTCTTACACAAGAATATGTCTTTCTTGAATATTACTTAACTTTTAGACTTTTTTAAAAACATTTATTTAACTTGACCCCTTTTTGTTTGTATTTCCACTATGTTGAGGTCCTTTTTAACCACCCTCCACACGACCTAGAGAGCTGATATTTTGTGAGTGTGTAAGTCCAAAATAGCATTTTTATGCTCCGCCATTTCCATGGGAACAAGTTTTACAGTCTAAGTCCTACATACCGAATTTCATACGAATCAATTGAAAAATTGCTTAGGTCCCGAAATTCCAAACCATAATGACCATATTCCAGAATTTCCATAGGAATAATACCAAATTTAACATTCTACTTTTTGAACATGCACCACCTTTTAATGAGACGTTATCACGTCAAAAAGCGACCCCAGCGCTACCTGATAATCCGATCGCTACCAAACCTTCACAGGATTACCCGCTGGGCTAATCTGAAGATTGCCTGAAGATTTCATCAAAATCGGTGCAGCCGTATACTATTTGGTTGATTATAAATTTCGGCTAAATGAAAGAGAATGGATCTAAGGTTGATAAATGGTTTATTTAATTAACAATTGTGTATGAAATACAATATCAGTTAAATGTCCGTCACTGTTAGCCTACGGGCTCTTTAGAACACATTTTTCATTACATTTTGACACATTTCACCCGGTATTTCATTAATTTCATCAGAATATTATGTTTGAGTTACTCAGGGGTTGTCACGGTACCGTTCGCCAGTGACAGTTACCGCTAAGCCGTTTTCGTTTTCAAAGAAGAATAGGTGACGAATGCATAATTTTTTGGTTTTCCATTGCATAGAACCGACTATTCTGTTTATTTACATATCCGTTCATATGAAAATGGGCCTCGTCTCTCATTATGAGTTTTTCATGAAAATCAGTGTTATCATTGGCGAGCTGTAAAGTCATATTGGGATATCTACGGCGCGTCGCAGCGGCGTAAATGATCTTGCGAAACAAGCTATTGTGTTAAATGGAAACAAATCCAAATCCTTGTGCTTGGTTTTTTTTATTGATGTTTTGGGGTCTTTTGTGGGTATTTAGAGGTTCTTTGCGAGGATCATTTAGGGATAATTTTAGAGTTATTTGAGAGTCTTTTGGTGGGTTTTTGGTGGTATTTTTAGGGTCTTTTAGGAGTCTTTTGATTGTTTTTTTGTCCTTTGGAAGTCTTATTGGGGTTTGGGGGTCTTTTTGAGATATTTAGATGTGGTTTTTTGGAAATGCATTACATGCTTTAGGGTCTTTTTAGGGTGTTTTGGGGGTGTTTAATATTCTTGGGGGTCTTTTTATGGTCTTTTGAGGGTTCTTGGGTTATGTTTGTAGGTTCTTTTGGTTATGTTTTGTAGGTCATTTGAAGGTACCGTTCGCCAGTGACAGTTACCGCTAAGCCGTTTTCGTTTTCAAAGAAGAATAGGTGACGAATGCATAATTTTTTGGTTTTCCATTGCATAGAACCGACTATTCTGTTTATTTACATATCCGTTCATATGAAAATGGGCCTCGTCTCTCATTATGAGTTTTTCATGAAAATCAGTGTTATCATTGGCGAGCTGTAAAGTCATATTGGGATATCTACGGCGCGTCGCAGCGGCGTAAATGATCTTGCGAAACAAGCTATTGTGTTAAATGGAAACAAATCCAAATCCTTGTGCTTGGTTTTTTTTATTGATGTTTTGGGGTCTTTTGTGGGTATTTAGAGGTTCTTTGCGAGGATCATTTAGGGATAATTTTAGAGTTATTTGAGAGTCTTTTGGTGGGTTTTTGGAGGTATTTTTAGGGTCTTTTAGGAGTCTTTTGATTGTTTTTTTGTCCTTTGGAAGTCTTATTGGGGTTTGGGGGTCTTTTTGAGATATTTAGATGTGGTTTTTTGGAAATGCATTACATGCTTTAGGGTCTTTTTAGGGTGTTTTGGGGGTGTTTAATATTCTTGGGGGTCTTTTTATGGTCTTTTGAGGGTTCTTGGGTTATGTTTGTAGGTTCTTTTGGTTATGTTTTGTAGGTCATTTGAAGGTCTTTTAGGGTTTTTTTTTTGACTTTTGAGGGTCTTTTTGGGGACTTTGAGGGAGTCTTTTGGGGGTCTTTTTGTGGTCTTCAGGCTTTTTTGAGGGTCTTTTTAGGCGTTTTTAGGGTATTTTTAAGATCTTTGAGGATCCTTTTTAGGCGTCTTTTAGGGTATTTTTGGGATCTTTTGAAGGTCTTTTTGGGTTTTAATGCTTGCACGTATTTAAGCATTGGCACATAATACTACAAGAATATTTTTTTAATTCCTTTAGTTTTTGTTTTAAATATTTAATTATAATATCGGCCACAACGTAAAAGAAGTTTCACTTCAACCCCGCGTAAAGGTTACACGCATTGCATTTTTTTTGACGCGCCGAGAATAGATCCCGGTGGCCTCTGAGTGGGAGCCAATGGTTCTTACGACTGTAACTTAAGGAGGTGTCTTGAAGGTCTTATAGGGGCCTTTTGAGGATATTTTGGCTGGTGTTTTGGGGTCTTTTACGCGTATTTTGAGGTTCTTTGCGAGGATCATTTTGGGATCATTTGGGATTTATTTGAGAGTCTTTTATTGGGTTTTTGATGGTATTTTGAGGGTCTTTAGGCGTCTTTTGATTGTTTTTTTTTGGTCCTTTGGAAGTCTTATTGGGGTTTTAATGCGTGAACGTTTTAAAGTACTGGCAAAGAACACTACAAGAAAATTTTATCAACAAAACGTCACACATAAATTTAGCCCTTTAATCGGTGTTATATTAATTTATTCGTAATATCGGTGCTTGGGGGTATTTTTCAGATGCTTAGAGGTGGTCTTTTGGTAATGCATTGGAGGGTATTTTAGGGTATTTTGGCGGTCTTTTAGTATTCTGGGGGGTCTTTTTATGGTCTTTTGGTTATGTTTTGTGGGTCTTTTGAGGGTCTTTTAGAGTTTTAAAAGGACTTTTGAGGGTCTTTTTTGGTTCTTTTAAGGTTCCTTTCGGGGTCTTTTCAGGGTCTTTTGAGGTTCTTTTTTAGGCGTTTTAAGGGTATTTTGGGGGTCTTTTTAAGGTCTTTGGGGGCCTTTTGGTGGTCTTTTCAGGATCTTTTGAAGATTCTTCTTTGGCGTCTTTTGGGGTATTTTTGGGATCGTTTGAAGGTCTTTTTGGGTTTTAATGTTTGCACGTATTAAAGCATTGGCACAGAACACTACAAGAACATATAATTAACAAAACGTCAACCATAAAAAAACAGTCCTTTATTTTTAGTTTTATTTATATAATTATAATATCGGCCACAACGCAAAATAGTAAAGGTGTCCTCCGAGTCCAATGGTTCTAACCACTGCACCACAGACACTGACACTGAGACTATCTAAGCCTAAGGTCTTTGGGGGCCTTTTGGTGGACCATAAAAACCCTTCCAGTAGGAGTGGTATAGGCGCATTCATCCGAAGGTATTTGCCTTATTCGCGCTGTTACAGAAGGACTCCAGGCGCAGAAAGACGGTAGATGAACTGCTGCTAGTTCGTTGTAAGTCTTGTTGCGTTGCAGTTTCCTTGTTTCCATCCACAATCTACAGCAGACATAATTACACGACCCAATATTTTTTAATTTCAAAATAAAATGAAATTTCAAATACATAAAAATGTTTTTCGTGCAAAATGAAATCCACAATAATATAAGTCCTATTATAAACTCTTGTTGCGTTGCAGTCTCCTTTTCCCCCAATTTACAGCAGACATAATTACACGACCCAATCTTCTTAAATTTCAACATAACATTGAATTTCAAATCGGTAAAAATGCATTTCGTACAAAATGACTTCCACAATAATAAGTATCATTAGGGTAGAATAAATAACAAACTAATACTAAATAAAAATGTGTATTCTATATGCATTAATTTCTCGTAATAAAGTTGTTTTTTACATTGAAAATATTATGTTGAATCTCCGATTAGGCAGAATCCATGCGGGGTGGTGTTTCCAATTACGAAAGTTCAGAATGGTTCACGTCTTGGCCATGTCATTTGCATATTTGAAAGGAAATATTTAGGTACACATACCTCTGAAAAGTACAGTATAAGGGATTATTTTAATTTAACATTTGAAAACTCGTAATAAACCCCAGTTTGGCTTAAAAATCACAAGAATATGTTAAACTACGTGACATGAAATCGTTTTATTTACTAAAAGATTCGTGTCGTATACCGAACACTTACTCAAATCATGAATTTATATTACTGAGGATAAGTTCAAGTGTGAGCATAGCGTGGAGTTTCGGTTCGGTGTGGTTCCAAATATAAAAAATGCAGTTTTTAGTGCCATAGCTAGCGAATTACGATCGCAATAAAACAGAAAAATATTCCTAATGCTTTAGCTGTGGATAAATGGCAATAACCGTTATAAAAAAAATGTTTGACTTCATACACACCGTATCAAACTGATAATGTCTGTGGATAAATTTTTGATTTTCCATCAATCATTATCATATGTCCTCTAATGGATAGTTGCGGAATATCATAGCCTATTTGAAAATGCTTTGAAAATGCTATTATCGCTGCAGCAGATAGTATCCTTTTCGTATCGATTCTTAACGCCAAAAATTACTCTTCCTTGAATACAACTCCTTAGCATATACCCGGTGTTTTCCGTATTCGTTCACGTTTAAGGTCCCAAAGTCGGAAGCTTTAGCGAATTTGCACAAAAAATCACATTTACGTGATTCTCAAATTTGATTCCTCTCTAGACGGGCTGCATGATGATGTCTTGTCGTTCACTTATGTGCACATCTTTACGTGGGGTAATGATATTACCCTTTATGAAAATTTACATCCTAAATTGTAATTATTTTGGCAATATCGCAGGAAGCAAGCCGAAAATATGCTTGCTTATCACAATTTCCATGCAGCTACACAAACCGTTGAATAAGTGGTTTAACGCAGTAAGTAGCCGACGTTATTTTTGGGACAGCTTTTTATACTTAAAGGGAACATTAAGAAAAAATACTCCGTAAGGTATCGTTAAGTTTTACGCATTTTAATGCTTAGCCGGATTATGTGTGATGTGATGCTGAAGGCATAATGTATGTTAAGTGGTTCTACAGGTTCTACACTAATGCTCTTGTAATTGGGTGCGCTTCAAACAAAACAAAACATGGCACTACCATTTTAAGCCTTAAGTAAATTTAAAATAAGTAGGGGAAGGTAATGTACATCCTTCAAATTAAGCTGATGATTTAATCTTATACATTCGTATATACATTTATACAGAAAATAATGCTTCAACCGCGGACGTTAAACTAAAAATCAAACCGAACCTCATCTAGGTTTTTACTGCAAAATAATTTTTAATCGGAAAGAAAGTTCAATGATCTAACTTTCGATTAATAAAGAACTATGAGCAATTGGTTCTGTTGAAAATTCAACCAGAGAGATTTTATAGCTACCCCATTTATATGCGGGGTTGAAGCCAGCTTTAACTACGTTTCGACCCCATATAAACCTTGGTCGGGTTAAGGTGAGCTTGACTCGACTCGACTATACTTGCTAAGCTAAATTTGGTCGAAATATACCTGGGTTGAAAAGTTGACACTAAAATACAGTTCCTGCATTTCAAATAGGCCCAATCTGGTCGACTATTTTTTGGTCCTTTATAGCCACAATTCACACGACCTGAGAGGGTTATTGCTTAGTGCCGTTTCTGAGATCCCACGGGCGAAGCGTGTCGAGAGATGCGTTTGGCGCGTGTGTTGCGTCGAAAAGTGGGTTAACTGTGAAATAGGCCCGACCACAAAAACAGATAATTTGGCGGTTATTGCCAAATAATAATAATAATAATATTCGGCGCGACAGACCATTGCGGCCCAAGGCCTAACTTCTCGCGACCACTTGTGCTGCGCATGTTAATTTTTTGGACACAAATGGAAGGGACGTACAATTTAAGGCCGGATCCGAACGGCGAATTGAGAAGCTTTCCGTGACAAGGTATTACTCTCGGAACGTTAGTCACTTATTCGCGAGAGGTGGGACACCAGGAAAAATACTTTTTGGTGTTGCTGGGATTCGAACCTGAACCTCCTACTCAGCAGCCATGTGCACTTCCACTGAGCCACGGCGCCCACCATTACCAAATAATAAAATGTAAAAATAAAAGAACTGTGTTGTTGTGGGGCGTGTGTCGATTTATACATAAAAGTTTGTACTAAAAAAAACGAGGTTTTTTTAAATTTACTTGTTTTTAATATAGTTAGTTAATTGCATATGGGTATACATTATATATATATCGTAATCTCCAAACAGAGGGAGTATAATGAAACAAACACCTTCACTGTTATGCAGTGAACTTCGAAGTCATTAGATTAGACATACGTACCTGACCTAATAAAAACGATTTTCCTCGAATGAATGCATGCACATGCGACGTCTGTATATTATATTATCTGAGCTATTATGCTTTAATCCTTTTTTCATGTAAAATTTCAAAAAGATACCACCCACGCAAAGATAGTAAGTAACGGACAGTAACAGCACGTAGCTAAATGACTGATTCTATAATGCAGAGGTGAGTTTCTTGAGTTTTTTCGTCAGAAAGGTTAACGAAAAAATCTAAATAAAATTAGCAACAGTATTCAGAGTGATAGAAAAATTATTGATTTAATGTTAATGGGTAAAGGATGACGCGAGTGCCGGAGACGGTGCTTCTCCTCCTAGCAGGGTTGGAGGCCAGTGAACAGAATGACTCTTAGTTAGTTCGTCACGTTCTGGTTGAAAGAACATAGGGGTAGTAGGCTAAGTTACCACTCAACATTATAATGATTTAAAAAACTTAGGTGACAGTTTGCAATCTTCAGTCAAATTTTGTTATTTATGTGACGTGATTTTTAAAAAATTTGTATGGGAGCTCCCCGACCCGGCGCCTGATCACTCCAGGCTTTAACAGAAAATGTTGTCACCAGAGATACACATGTATGCAGAGTTTCAATAAAATCGTGCCTTGTGAAGTAGGTTAAAAATTGTTCATAAGATTCCACGACAAGCAGACGGACAGATAGATAACGAAATCTACGAGCACGCGAAGTTAATGTAGAGAATTTCAAAAACCAAAAAAAAGTTACCAATGTAGTCATTAAATTCAGAATCATTTATTTGTACGTTTTGGACCTGTTTTCTCCTTTGCCCTTTTATATATACCTAGCTGAAATACCCAGCTTTGCCTGTCTGCCCCCACCACACTACTCCCACCCAACTGACCACCAAGAACCTCTCAGACCCACTCCAAGACCCACCTTAAGATACCACCCCCCCGTACATATAACACCATCATCTATCAAATGCACGGTCTTCGAATGAATCTCATACAATCAATACCTACCACCAACCAATTCAACCCCCTTAAAACCATCACGACAGTAACCCCATACAAAAATCCATCCCAATCGACCCTATCCCATATCCCATAGCTTCAGGTTTATCGTATAAACAGTCATCGAGTTAATCGCGAACATACATACAGACAAAGTTTCGTTATTATATATTAAGATATACACACGCTGAAGGGATGTGCACCCTTATAATGCTTAGCACAGCGTTGGTGTTAGGAAATTAGGAAAAGGGAAAGATAAGATGTTTCTGCACATGACTGTAGATCATAGAAATGCGGAAACACAGAGTCGGGTAATTCATTCCACATAATTATTGTGCGTCTAAAGAAGGAATCGCTGAATTCGATTATACATCCGAAGATAGGATTAATGGTAGAACTGTGGGCTCGATTTGAGGCACGGATATTTGGGATGGATTGAAGAAGAGGCGGGATGCATCTGGAAATTTCTTTTGAACACCGCTTTTGGAAAAAGCGACAAAAACAGCGACAAGCTGGAAACATTGCTACGATGCTTAAGATTCGATTGTTTTCGCGATATATACGTCACCAATAAGTTTTGTCGCGTGGTTCTGAATTCTGTCTAGTAAATGTAATGTGGTATTGGGGCCACCTGCCCAGACAATACAGTTGTATTCAAGTTTAGAGCGAATATATGCCTAGTAAATAGTAGCGAGATCCAAAGTGATGTACTTCACCGTTCTTAGCATTAGCATTCATTAGCATTCTTAGCGATGGTGAATATGTGGTCGTTTCAACGAAGCTTGTTAAAGGTTGGGGGTTTAAGCTTGATAAAGGTTGGGGGTTTAAATTACGCTTAGTCAACAGAAGAAAGCATTGGGTTTTGGAAGCATTAAATTCCACTCTATTGTGTAGTCCCCACCTTGTTATGCTGTCAAGGACAAAATTTAACGTGCTTAATATACGTTGTTGTTTAATTCCCACTTGCGGTAGGAAGGCCGTGCAGAAAGCGTACAATCATATGAAAAACTAAGAGTGCTGTCGTCAGCGACAGAATGAGTCGGATTAGAAGTTGCGGATAGGAGATCAATAATGAAAAAGAGAAAGAGTGTCGTAGACAAAAGAGAGTCTTGTGGAACACCGCCGTTTATGTGGTGAACATTGTATTTAAAACCGTCCAATACGACCTGGATTCAACGTTCAGAAAGGTAGTTACTAGTCCAATCAGTGCCTTATCAATTCCATTTGCATTCACTTTCGACATGAAATCTTAATGCTAGACTCTGTCAAATGCCGAGTACAACAACTTTGCTTTCACAAATTTTGTGAAGAGACTTGTTCCATTTTCCATTCAGATCGTGCCATTGAGATTTAATACTAGACTAGTACGAAAGTAGATCAGTCGCATAGTGGATTCGACTCTTGAAATCACAAGCGGTGACATCGCGCTGTCGTGGAGCGTGGAGCTAGCTGCAAAATGTGAAGCAAGCTGATTTACTTTGTCTGTAGAGCTGACGGTTGAAAAGTCGTTGTGAATGAGCGTTGGATTTGGTGATGAGGCAGCATTTTTAATTCGTTTAACGAATGGTCAAATATTCTTTGTTCGTTTGGGATATTGGAGTATTTTTTATCTCAGTTTCCGACCATAGTCAAACTTGACTCGTCTAAGATAGGCATGGCAATCATTTGTGACTCGTCTAAATTTGGTTCAGTTTTCCATAGTTGTTTTAATATAACCGAACCCAAACCTCCCGGTTCCTAGTAGCCTATTTGAAGCTTAAATCATGTAAGCATTTTTCTTCGGTTTGATACATTTTATCTTGGAAGGGAAAAATTGTATGATAGCCCGGTGGATTATGTTTTTGATCGTAATGGCATCCACACCACTATCGGCATTAAGGGGTCAGTTAACACTCCAAAAGAAATTGTTAATGCCGTCCTAGTCGGCTTTCTCCTGTAGCCATACTTTTCTTTAAGAGTTTCCCTTTAACTACGTGGGTCAACAGCGAGAAATTATTTGATACTACACAGTCTGAATAGCCTAGAGGTTATGATATACTGACGGTGTATCGCTTCGGTTTTTACTTCCTATTAAGGTTGCCTTTACGTCTTTTTCCAATACGATTAAGAACGGTTAATATTTAAAGAATTAAACGATGGTTGGTTCTCGTTCTCTTCTGTCCACGGTTAAAATATGCTGGGTCTGGTATACAAATGAAAATTTACGAATACTATTTAAGGGTAGATTAATGTAAAGATAAGGTTAACTGTAAAACATTTGTATTAATAATTTTATGATCAGTTTAGTCTGCAAATCTGTTTAAATTGGCGAGAACAAACAGCACTTTGAACACCATGCTGAGAGTAAAATTTATGAACTTTTATTTTAGTTTTTGGTCTTAGATGAATGTGTCCAGACCACAAGTATACCTACTAATTGTACGAGTTATTACATTAATTGATTTATCAGAAGTTGGACAAAGTATTATTTTGCGTTAACCTTCCTGAAATAATCCTCTTAATTAATGAGAACTTAGTTTTTAGGACCTTAAAAAAATAATTGGCATTTTTTTTAATTTATAAATTACTACTACTATTTATAATCTTATAATTACTCAAACGACAGAATGTTGAATTTTCTTTATAAGTTTTCTTAATTGTGTTAGATTGTTGTGTGCGCTGTGGGAAATAAAATCATTATTTGGTAATGATACGACTTAAAATCATAAAACATTTGGAAATGGCTCATGAGACTGAACTATGCATAAAGATAGTCAAAAAGGACATCAAAAAGTTGAAATAGACAGATAACCAAGGGCCTATACCACAAAGCAACAATTTAACATACTAAGAGCCATTGGTAAAAAAAAATGTGGATTAAGGTGAAGTAAATTTCTGTACCACAATTAAAATTCGGTACATATGTATGTTAAAAAATAAATTTTTCATAACATGTTCAGGTAACTAACTACTGATACCGAACTATTTGGTGGCATCATTATAAGCATGTCCTTACAACGAGATATTATTTCCTCCTCGTGAGGAGTGTCTGTGTGTAGGAGGAGGAGTGCTTTCTCACTTTCTTTGGTACTAGTCATTGCCAATATTTTTGTCGGTCTTCACAGATCAGGCTACATCTCCATTGGTTATGCGGCCGATTTGGCGATTTTTATTAAGTGGTAAGCACTGCACGAGTATCATGCAAGGTGCTTCTACACGTTTTACAATTACAATGGTTGCAGCAGAGAAGGAGTATCTATCAATTCTTGCAAAACCGTTCTAGTGTCTTGCACGAAAAGAAGACTGGTCAATTTGGAACCCATCATCATCAAAGGACCCACGTTAGATTATTCCAGTGAGGTTAAATATCTCGACGTCATCCTTGATAAACGGCTAAACTGGAATTATCATATCAATTCCGCCATCGAAGGCGCCACTAGGCCTTATGGTCCAGTAGACGCCTCTACGGCAGAACTTGGGGTCTAAATCCTAAAATGATACATTGGATGTATACAATAATGATGAGACCTATTATCACGTACGCGGCTGTTTGGTAGCCGAAAGTCTTTAAACGGACAACGGCAACTAAGCTTCAGAAGCTACAAAGAATTGCCTTTATATAACGGGTGCTATGCCCATTGCCCACAGCTTCTAAGCTTCTGTCGTAAAACTGCTGTGACAAACCAGGTGACTATGTGGGACACCTTTTCTTGACTACATTTCTGAAAGAGACATGTTTTGCACATTCCCCGACAATCAGGAAATTGGGCAGGATATTTGATGTAGATATATTGGACCAAGCAAACTGGTGCAATGGTGTTCCTGCACTGGACGCTAGGATTCTGGTATGGTCCACTGATAGATCGAAGATGGAAACTAGAGTTGAAGCTGGTGACTTTGGACCCAACACCAAAGTCTCAATACCAATGGAAAAGAGTGCCACGGTTTTCAAGGCGGAACTCCATGCCATTGAGATCTGCGCCAGGATTAACCTTAGTAAAGGAATTAAGGGCGCTAGAATATATATCTTTTCACATAGCGAGGCAGCACTAAAATCGCTTTCGCCCCACCTAATGGACTCGTTATCAGTCAAAAACTGCTACGATGCACTGCAATCTCTTGCCAGACACAATGGAGTGAAGCTTGGTTGGGTCCCTGTTCATCAGGGAATTGCAGACAAAGAATCTGCAGATGAACTAGCTAAAGCTTTCTCGGAATGGGTGGTTTTTTTCCATTTTCGGTTAAAATTCACGAGGTTGTTGCTTTCAAACTAAGTTTCAACTAATTGACGCAGCTTGCTCAAAATTAGACAGTAATCTATTAATAGATGGCAGTTGGAAGCAGTGTTGCATTTAAAGTTACTGCACGGGAAATTCAAAAAGTCACTGGCTTATCAAACTGCCCTCGTAACTAGTAAAAAATGTAAAGGTTGTTTAGCTGGTTTTTCGGTTCCTTCTCCAGCCAATTTATGTCACCTATGAAAGCAAACGTGCTAAAATTTAAACAGATGCTAACTTCTGCTATACATTCCCATTTCGCAGAACATAGCAAAATAGCTGTATATTCCCAATTACGTAACTCTCTCAATAGCTAGCAAAGTATACATAGGACGAAGGCAAAAGCATATTGCTCCAATTATGTTCGCCTCGTGTAACATACAAATAATAAACGTATGAGTACACTGTTTGAAATTTCCGCTTTAATGCTGATTCCCATGACCATAGCCAGCGTTGCTACTAAATTTATTGCGTACATCAATTGTGCGAAAAACTGTGTTGAGGGGTTGCGTTAGCAACTTATGTCCATATGCATATATTGTAAACTTTTTGAATACTGGTCATAGTTCGTATGTCGTATCAAAATCTGCATAGGCACTCTGTCAAATACCTTTAATTAATACTTCAAAATAAATCTGTAATGTCGAAATATACAAAAACACGTCAGCGGAACATAAATTATACACCAAACCAATGACATTCTAAGCTTTGTCTAGCACAACATTCATTTTTAAAACGTTTTTATTAGCTCGCTTTCGTGTATCTCTGGCTGTGTAATTTCCCATTGAGCTAGAGACTTGAAACTTTAAACATAGCTCAGATCTGGATGAACATTGACAAATCGCAAAAAAAAATTAATTCAACGCTAGTCTGCAATTTGTTGTATGTATTTTTTATTGGTAATTATATTAAGCTCCAAAAAATGTATTGTTTTCTCTGTATGTAGAATCATCTTCTTAATTTTGGGCCGTAAAACCGGGGTGGGGTCCCGGTCTCCCGCCTCTTCAGCAAATTTGGCTCTACAACCAAGGTCAGGTCCTGGCTTCCGCAAAAAGTCTCTCCACCGGTCCCGATTTTTCACTCATGCGAGCTAGGTTTCCTGTCCACCGGAGCCTACCGAGCTTATTTCGCTTTACGATGTCGACATCGCGGTAACGCTCGTAGATCTCATGATTATAGAGTCTCCGAAATCATCTTCCTCACATTCGGGGCAAACAATTCTCAATAAGACTTTTCTCTCGACCGCGGCTAAGCTGTCAGAATGCTTTTTGCTAAGCACCCAAGTCTTGGATCAATATGTATGTACTGGTATAACCATTCTTATATACCAGCAGCTTGGCTGTTATGGTAAAGTAACTGGATTCTCCGTAAGACTTTTTTCTCGAACGCGGCTACTCGCAGACGAGGCCACCATGTACTTTGTTTTGCTCTCATTTATGATCAGCCCCAGATTTCGTGCCTCCTGCTCGATCTGGATGAAAGCTTTCTGTACAGCTCTTGGGGTTTTATTACAGGGTTTGCACTTCAAATTCGTCCTTTTGCAAATCAAATTCGCCCTTTTGCAAATCAAATTCAACCTTTTGCAAATCAAATTCGCCCTTTTGCAAATCAAATTCAACCTTTTGCAAATCAAATTCGACCAGTATCAAAAAAAATGATTTGAATTTTTTTTTTTTAATAATTGTAAATATTAGGAGTATAAAGAAATACACGTGTGTATAAAATTTGAAGAAAATCGGGTAAATTATTTAAAAAATTTGTATGGAGCTCTTAAGCCTGGGGCCCGATCACTCCAAGATGTTTACAAAAAGCGTTATCCATCGGAACTACACATGTGTATAAAATTTCAAGAAAATTGGATTTTTTTTTTATTTGATTTGCAAAAGGACGAATTTGAAATGCAAACCCTGTAACGATGTCAATATCGTCTACGTAAGCCAGTATATGAATGGACTTATAGAGGATTATTCCTCTCGCCGTTACGTCAGAGTCTCAGATCACTTTCTCCAACACCAGGTTGAAGAGGAAGCAGGCCAATCCATCCCCTTGTCGGAGCCCGTTATAGATGTTGAATGGGCTTGATAGTGATGACGAATGGCTTACACATGGATTTATAAAGTTCTTCTCTGGCTATGCTATCATAAGCAGCTTTAAAGTCTAAAAAAAGATGGTGTAGTGAGTTTTGAAACTCTAGACATTTTTCCATCACCTACCTAAGGGTGATGATCAGTTGTTGATTTGCCAGTGATGAAGCCACACTGGTATGGACCAATGATGACTTTAGCGTATGGGGCTATCCTGTCTTGAAGGATACAGGAGAAAATCTTATACGCGGTACTCATGCTATACCACGATAATTGCTGTATTTTGTGATATCTCCCTTCTTATCAGTCTTCTGGTATCGCTTCGTCCTCCCGTACTTTCACTATTATTGCATGAATTGCTTGGTGTAATGTAGGTCCTCCTATTTTTAGTTCCGCTGGCATCGAGCCTTTAAGATCGACGATCAGATTACCCTCTTTGTCCTGGCAGTATGTGCAACGCGGGGTATATTACGTAATACCGCGGACTCTTTGGTAAAACTTCCGCGCCAGCTTTCAGCTTTATATTTGGACAGGGTGTCGGCTGAGCTGTATAGAGTGAGCGTACGTTCCATGAGCAAATTCTTAAAACCTTAAGCTGTTCTTTTTGCAGTGGTCATTGTCGTTGATCAGTGTCTCTAATGATGATTTGGGGTTCCGTAATTTTTAGTCCGGATGGATAATGACAATATTAATTCTGTTCACAATTTTATTTTTTAATTCGATAAGAATTTATAAAAATTAATGTTTTATGTTTTGAATTTATTTTTTAAACGTTAATCTTATTTTACCTACCAGATATTATTTTCTAAAAGTAGATTTTCGAAAAAAAACTGGATTCTAAAGATAGTCGGACATTTTAATTTATAGTTTTAATCATTACTATATACTACAGAGATAAAACTAGAATAAAATATTTTCTTCTTATAACGTTGCCTCGGGATAGCTTATAGGCTTGCCGGTTCTTGGTTTATCTGGTAATTAATTAATTTCAAAGCTGTTTTGCTTTTTTTTTATTTACACAAACGAGTAAATTTTTATTTAATAAGCTGTCTTATTGATGAATAGAACTCTAAGACGACTGCAGCCATTAAGAATATAACCCTTTTCTATTGATCAAGTAGATGAGAAACAAACAGAATATATTCACCTTTGCCAGACATTCGACAATTTACGGTGATTGAGTAGATTTTCTCCGTAAATAAGAAATCGTACATAAATGTAGATATTTTTCAAAAATTACCCGTAGGTACTTGTAGGAACATCATATCCAAAGTTTAAATATACAAATTACAGCTTTGAATCGTTAACACATAGCACGTCTTGAAGTATGCCAGTATTTTTTTAATTCGTCAACTGAAATAACAGACACAATCATTGATAATTAAAATTTTCTTGGACGTACTTAGTTATTTTATACCTAGTAAATAGAATATTAATGGGAACCAAGCTCGAAAGCTTTTCCATTTACTACTTACGTTTTCTTTTAAATTAAAGTTATTACTGCTTGAAAGTGTACTTTCAAGAATCTTAAGTCGTAAGGACTGCAGAGTATTTTATGTGTCAACATAAGAGCGTTCATGTAATAAATTCTTCCCTTAGTTAGTCCTATGATATACGAGAACATGTTACACTTTCTACTTTTTGTATGTTAGTGAGACGACCGAAACGAACACTGAAAATATGTGCTATACGCGTTCATTATAATGTATCTGGATACAGCTATATAACTTTGAGTGAAAATTAATTACATTTATTCACTTAAAGTAAAAGTTTATTTTAGAATAAAAATAATGTAGTGCGAGCAATTTCAATACAAAGAAGCATGTAAAAGAAGTGTTGGCAAGTGCCGTTTAATAAAGGCTATAAAATTTAATTCAAACTAAATTAGATAGGTATAGAAAGAATCCAAGAATCCAATTGGACAGTTGAAATCATATGCTGAGTACGTGATAAATATAAATTTATACTTTGCTCAAAACTATAATTGACATAAAGTCCTTAAATACATTAATTAATATTTACTAATCTAAAAAGTTAAATAACTAATCAAAAACTTACCATAAACTAATCTAAAAAGAACAAACGATTTTTTTTTGCTAGACTACAATAATTTTATCAAATATATTAAAGTGAAACATTTTACATAATACCATTTACATTGCAGGTTTTAAATAACCCTTATTCAATGTGAAACATTTCCACGTAAATACCCCAGAAGTTGGATGATAATTTGAATTTTTCACTTTGGATCGTCGTTCAACTTCATAGGTCTTCCATAAGGGTACCTTTGAAAAAACTTCACCATCATTATATTTGGTTCCTGATGCCCGTATGCGAGGCCAGGATTTCTTTAAATATCCCAGCATACTTATATACTAGGCGGGTAAATAAGTCCGTGCCTTTTTGAATGAAACACAGGTTTTTGGATAAAAAATTATTTTATTTTTCAACATAGTCTCCTTTGATCTCTATACACTTTGTCCAACGTTTCTCCAATTTTTTTATCCCTTCCAAAAAATAAGATTTGTCAAGGTCATCAAAATAAATATTTGTTTGTGAGATGATTTCATTGTTGGATTCAAATCTCTTTCCGCCGAGCCATTTATTCAAGTTTGGAAACAAGAATCAAGAAATAGTCACTGGGGGTTAAATCCGGAGAATAGGGCGGATGAGGGAGCAATTCGTAGCTCAATTTAAGGATTTTTGCCATGGTGACTAGACACGTGTGCACCCGTGCATTTGTCTTGATGGAACAGCACTTTTTTCTTCGCCAAATGCGGTCGTCAAATCAATATCGAATCTTTCCAAAAGGTCTGAATAATATTCGCCGGTGATCGTTTGAGCCTTTTTTAAAGAATGACACCGCGTGCATCCCAAAAAACTGTGACCATGACCTTGTTGGCCGACAGACCCACCTTGGTCTTCTTTCGCGCAGGTTCACCCGGAGAAAGCCACTGTCTTGATTTATCCTTAGTCTCTGGTGTGTTGTGATGGATCCATGATTCGTCCACGATTACCAAACGGCATAAAAACTCGTTCGGATTGCGACTGAACATCACCAAGCACTCCTTAAAAGTGGCACACGAAATTCATTTGTTTCCATTTTCGTTAAAATTCACGAGGTTGTCTGCTATCAATGGCTGTCAAACACAAACTAAATGACGCAGCTTGTTTAAATAATTTTGACAGGAGTCAACTGACAGATGCCTGTTGTCAGGAGTAGTGCTGCCCTTTCAGTTAAGAGACGGGAAATTCAAAAAGTCACAGACTTATTGACCCGCACCGTAGCATAATCGCATCTTTAGATTTTTTCTATACGCTGCACTGTTCGTTTTTCTGATGTGTCACCTAATAGACGACGTCTCCGGGAAATGAACACAACAATGTTTATTTAGGAATCAAATCTGGAATCCTTCCCAGTCTGTCCATATAGCAGGGACATTTACTTCGTTAAGCCTTTTTGGTTTTTTATATTTTGAAATAAATCATCCCTACCCATAGTTTCTTTGTTAAAAAGTAGCTAAAAAATTAAACTGATAGAGCTTTCAATTTGTAGTATTAAATAAACGATCTCTCTGCTACACAATTTTCACTTTTTTTAAATTCTCTATATTAACTTCACTTGCCCGTGGGTCGTCGGTCGTCGGTCGTCGGTCGTCGGTCGTCTGTCGTTGATTCTTGCGATCAATTTTTAACCCACTTCCCATGGCCCGATTTTATTGAAATTTTGCACACATGTGTATTTCCGGAGACAACACTTTCTATTAAATTTTGAGGCCCCTCGGGCTGCGGGGTCGGGGGGCTCCCAAACAAAAATTTTAAAAAATTTACCCGATTTTCTTCAAATTTTAAACACCCAATAAACCAATACCCAATAAACAATACTTTTTCGAAAATTTGGTAGTGATCGGGTCCCGGGTTCGGCCGCAAGGCCCTTATACATTTTTTAAATATCTATACTGGCATCAGATATTCGTCGCCCTTTATGGACTGTGTGCGGTGTGTGCTGCGCAGTCGGCTGCGCTGCATGGTTTTGGTGGTGGTGGAGAGACAGAGAGAAATCTTAGCGCACGCACAAATGAACCCAGCAAATGAAACGAGACATACATGTTTTATGCTTACTTCAACGTACATTTTTATTATATACTGAATTGTATTGATGTCGTTTTTTTTGTTGTCGATATCAACTTACAGATAGAACAACAAGTTTTCACAATATTCTGTCATTTGGCGTTTTCATAAATTAGTTCAGAGCAGTCAAAGAGTTCTCAAGATAAATGTTCGTGTTTCTTATTTGCTCAGAGTATGAGCGTGCTCTAAGTGCTCAGAATAAAATGATCTGAGCTTTTTCAATTTTAACATCTGATGTCAAATGTTTGTTTCGATGATTTTCTCCTACAATAAAAAAAAAATGGCCCAGGATCGAGGGGCTCCCATATCAATTTCTGCGATTAGAGAATTTAGATGAAAAATTTAAATTTTTATGGGTTGTTTTTTTTACTCCTTACCTTACACTCTAGTTTTGTAGTGCTAACTCATAATCCAGTTCTGTCCTGTGCCAACTAAGCCGTCATCTGATTTCATATTTGTCGTATGTAGCATTTTACACTTTTCAAGATAAGGATGCATATTATTTGGGATAGATCTGTCTTACATCGCGGATTTTTAAGTTTCTATAGCATAAACGACATGATATTTTGATACGGCTTTTTTAAGAAAATTGTGTTTTAAGTTTTATGTTTTGAGTTTTATGAAATTTTACCATAATTAAAAAAAGTTGCTTAGAATTTAATTTAAGATCTCATTTTTCAACAGTTCAAGGTTGAGATATTATATGGAAATCTAGATCCATATAGGACAACATGTCTTTATATTGCACGTTGAGTTTAGTAATAAAGCTACATACGGCAAATTGGATCTAAAATTGGCAATTACTCACCATATTTAAAAATATTTGAATTAACGAGCCTAAAGTTACACACATCTAAACTGAAAATGGCAATTCTCAATTGTCGCAAATGCGCCATAGTCCGAATAAGGCTTATGCGAAAAAAAATAGAAAAGTTTCCCGGAAAATTGTAAAATTCGGAAAAAACTGAAAGTGCTGTTTTCCATAGGATAATTGTATGAACTCGCAACCATAACTCCCGATTCGAACGATGGATTTGCGTAATTTTTTTTTGTTTTGTTATTCCTGGGAAACAGTAGTATATTACAGAACGAGCAAGGAAAGTGGAGTTTATTGTGCGAGGTTGAAGCTTGACGAGCGAGCTTGACTTAACGAGCACGATGAGCACTTTTCTGCAAGTCATGTACGCTATTTTTCACGCGTCCAAACCGGTTTTTCTGCTAAATCGAGAGAGAAGCAGAAATCACAAACGACAAACAAAAGAGAATTCTTGCTCATGCGCAATGTGTTCGCTGAGATTGTTGTAAATAACAAAAGACGTTTATATCATAACATAACTAGTGTTGTTATGGGCTACTTTCGAGGCTAGTTTATAGCGTACGAAACAGTCACTTTCGTCTATGGGCGTGTGAAAAGACAATTACAAAACAAAGTCGAATAATTCGGACAAACAGCAAAAATCGTTTTGTTCGTTATGCTCCCCGAGATATTTTTAGCAAAATACAATTCGGGAAAATTAGGAACACGATAAATTGGATATTTTTTGAGGAAATAACTCAATTGAATGTTTTCGGTGAAATGAAAACTCTGGAAAACCTCATTCCAGCCTAAATTAAAATAAAGTTAAAATTGTGTTGATTCGCGATCTGTCCTACAAAAGTCGTTATTTCTATCTGTCAACGCATCCCAAGGATTCCGACCGACATGCCAGTAGACTTGAAACACTTGCATTTTCGGATGCGGTTTGCATTCACAATTACAACAAATAAATCAGTTTTCGCTGCAGTAGCCTTGAAAATCCAAATTATCAGCGTCGTTTGCTTACGCGCAAGTCAACAAAAAAAATAAAAAACAGTACGTGTGTTGAACGCGCAATTGGAGTGAAACTTACCAGCAAAAGGCCCCTAAGACCCCGAAAAGAATCACAAAAAGACCTCCGAAAGTCCCTCAAAATCCCCAAAAATCATTAAAGACCCCCCCAAAAGATCATCAAAAGATCCCCAAAAGAACCACAAAAGACCATCAAAAGACTCCCAGAAATACCACAAAAAGACCATCAAAAGACCACCAAAAAGCCCCAAAGGACCTCCAAAATACTCCCAAAAATACCCCCAAATCCCTAAAAAGACCCACAAAATACCCTCAAAAGACTCCTCTAAAGACCTTCAAAAGACCCTCAAAAGATCCTCTAAAAAACCT
Source organism: Nephrocerus scutellatus (assembly GCA_947095585.1). Lineage (NCBI taxonomy): Eukaryota > Metazoa > Arthropoda > Insecta > Diptera > Pipunculidae > Nephrocerus > Nephrocerus scutellatus. The sequence goes on from OX352763.1 coordinate 92,712,031, forward strand.
CAAAAGACCCTCAGAGGACCCTCAAAATACCCTAAAACGACCATCAAAAGGGACCCCCAGAGGATCCTCAAAGATACCGAATTTCATACAAATTGGTAGAGAAATTACTTATTTCCCAAAATTTAAAAATGTAACACAATAATGTGATCAATACTGTGACTGTGACTTCAAATATCTTTTCACAAGTTCACAAAACGATCACAAACAAATTTATTGAAAGTGGGACAGGACTACGTCTGTCGGGTCAGCTAGTATATATATATATATATATATTACGTGTTCGAATCGTGAGTTATGGCCGCGTACCGCCGTACATAAATCCCATGGAAAACATTTTTTCCTCTTCTCCTTTCCTTTCTCCTTTCCTCCGAATTTTCCAAGTTTCTCCCGAACTTTTCAATTTTCCAGGTTCCAATAATCTTCCCCGGACTATTAACAACATTGCAAAAAAATATTTATCAGCCAAATCGGTCTAGCCGTTTAGCCGTGAAAATGTAAGAGACGGACAGACAGACAGAGTTACTTTCACATTTATAATATTAGTATAGGTTTACAAATGCATAAAATTTAAGCTTATAAAAAACATTTTTTAGTGATGATAGTGATTGTAATTAAGAAATTATTTATTGCATAATACAGCGACGATTTCGCTCTTGCAACAGCACTCCGTAAACAGCGAGTGCCTAACTGGAATGTGCAAAAGTACTGTCTCCCCAATAACTACCAAATTAATTGATGAAATGGAAAACAAGCTGTGTTCCGAACACATTAAACTCATTCTAGTAATTTTGGCAAGCTGCAAAGAGTGGTGGTAAAAAAATATAAAACACCTGTAGGTAATATTACGAACCTCTTTCTATTTTATGTTTATTAAAAAGATATCCTTTTGGCAAAATTATAACCTTGTATAGACACCTTTCAGGGCTTGCTGTTCAGTTTCCTGAATATGTAAGTAAGCTAAGTTATCGTCGAGAGGTAGTTATTTTATTGGTCTTACTTTAATGTACGCAAATCCGAAATTTTTCGGAGACATGTTCCTTGACTTGCATCATCAACCGGTGTCCGGTCCTGGCCTCCCGCAAAAAATCTCTCCACCGTTCCCGATTTCGAGCCGATGTCATCCAATTTGGCATCCCTAAACTCTGAGCATTATGGTCTACGCCATTATAGTAATAATGGCGTTGCTTTAAGCAACCGTGCGCGTATTTCTGGTTCCATGCTGTTATCGGCTGCTACAGTTGACCCGAGATAGTAAAAGGATTGCACTTCTTCAAATTCGCGCTCCACTATTTCAATTGAGGGACCAATGTTGGATCTTCCTTGACTTTATAATGTTTATAATGTTTTTTGCTCGGTGCTTCCAATAAATGTTAATACTGTGCTGGAATTGTTGTTCCAGTAGGGTTTGGACATTTCTTAGGAGAGACTTGAGTCTCATTCGATGACTGTCGCCCACTACACCAGGAAGCTGCCGTCGCATTCTATTGATTTGTGTCAATAGAAAACTCTTGTGCCTTTGCAACTTATGAATTTTACGGTTCAGATAACAATCCTTAGAATTGGTGCTTTTAATTTTCGGGACAGTCGAGTTAATACTCGACAGAATCACTGAATACAGTCTTTCGATGCAGAAATCACACTCCTCGTTCTCAGCTCCCTATTGTTAGGAACTTCATATGGTCGCTATCATATGGCAACAGCGGGATCTTATTATCGTGGACCGTTTCTATTTGTAGTCGCACATCTTCAATACACAAATCTTAATATGAGTTTTCGGAAGGACAACTTGGTGTAATCGGGCTGTATATTTTTAACTTATAGCAGACCTAATTGTCATCAACAAAGCACTTAAGGAAGCTGCTTTTTCTGTTCGCAGTTAGCAGTCTTATTCGTGTTAATGAACAATTCAAAACAAACAGTGTTCTCTCAGAGATTTAAAGAGAGTAAGAAGAAGTAAAATAAAAGAGAGACGAAATATTATCTACTGTACAACACATTTCGCAAAGATATTTGTGAGATTGGCTCAAAGCTGGCCGAGAAATTTAGAAATTTAGAAAATGTAGAATTTAACCAACCTCTTGTTAAAGAAAAAGGCTCTATGTGCTTATTGCTCTATGGTGTAAGTGACCACTCGCCTAAGCAGCTACTTCATGATTTGAAATCGGTAGAGAATATCGAGTGATTCTTTAGTACATTTCCGATGGATTTTCTCTACGGAAAAGTGCAATGCGAGCGACGCAACAGCTTGTATTTAAATGCTTTTTTTATTAACTTGACGGTGTCTTTCTGTCTGGCTGTTGGTTTATATGTCATTCTGTCACATTTTTGGCAGTCTCGTACTCGTTTTCGCGGGCGAGTCTTGAGGGGGGTCTTAAGGGGGGTCTTAAGGGGGGTCTTAAGGGGGTCTTGAATGAGGTCTTGAGGAACTCTTAAGGGGTTTTTAGTGGGTTTTGTGGACGTTTTGAGAGGGGACTTTAGTGGGGTATTCAGGGGAACTTAAGGGGTCCTGATGGTCATATAGTGTGTAAATTGTACTTTTCAACACATGGCTGATATATTTGCAAAAATTTTATTTATAAATCTACCTACAAAAAAGAAAGGTATGTAAGATATTCCCTAATTAAAATTGTTTAAATTAAATTTCTCATGCAATCATCTTAATAACATCTCTCTACAAAATTTGGTAAAAATTTAAAGTAATGTGTGCTTAATGTCATATAAAGGGTGTTTTTTTAGGAGGTTTGTTTTTCCGATAGATGTCGTTTTATTTTATGACAGTTGTTTTGACAGCTCAAAGTGGCATTTCTACTCAGTATTGTTTGGCAAATCATTATGAATAGGTTAACTCCAGAACAACGTTTTCAAATCGTGGAAATTTATTTTCAAAATCAGTGTTCAATTAAAAATGTTTATAGAGCACTTCGTGAATTTTATGGTGCACATAATCGTCCGTCAGAGACCACCATAAAGAACGTAATTACCAAATTTCGGTCTACATTCACTCTTTTGGATGCCAAGCCACCGACAAGAATGAGAAGAGTTCGTACAGAAGAAAATATTGCTGTCGTTGAGGCCAGTGTCGAAGAAAACGACAATTTATCGATTCGTCGTCGTGCTCAGCAAATTGGACTTTGTCCATCGACTTTATGGAAAATTTTACGTAAAGATTTGGGTTTGGTGCCATACAAAATTCAATTGGTGCAAGAATTAAAGCCACACGACCATCGTTTGCGCCGTGAATTCAGTGATTGGTCGTTAAATCAATTGAACGAAGATCCATTTTTTTACCGTAAAATTCTCTTCAGTGATGAGGCGCATTTTTTGTTAAATGGATACGTCAACAAACAAAATTGTCGCATTTGGAGCAAAGATAATCCACACGCCGTTCAAGAATTACCAATGCATCCTGATAAATGTACTGTTTGGTGCGGTCTATGGGCTGGTGGGATCATCGGTCCATATTTCTTTAAAAATGAGGAAGGACGACGCGTTACCGTGAATGGAAATCGATACAGAACCATGTTAAATGAGTTTTTGTTGTCAAATTTTGAAGATATGGATATGGATGAAATGTGGTTTCAACAAGATGGTGCCACTTGCCATACAGCACGTGAAACAATCGACTTATTGAAAGAAACTTTCAACGACAACATTATTTCGAGAAATGGTCCGGTGAATTGGCCTCCGCGTTCGTGCGATTTGACGCCACTCGATTACTTTTTGTGGGGATACGTGAAGTCATTGGTTTATGTGGATAAACCTCAATCGATTGACGCTTTGGAAACCAATATTCAACGTGTCATTCATGACATACGCCCTCAAATGCTTGAAAAAGTGCTGGAAAATCGGACCTCCAGAATGACATTTGTGAAAAATAGTCGTGGTAGCCATATGCCAGAAATTGAGTTTAAATGTTAAATGCCAAAAAATTATCTACCAAAATCGGCAACCTCTTAAAAAAACACCCGTTAAAAAGAAAATTACATGAACTACACCAAAGATATTTTTCGCGGATTTCAGAATTGAAATGCAAACATACATATGTGTATGTATAAATACATTTTTAAGACATCAGTGAAGAGTAAAACATTACACAATAAACAAATAAAGCGTGAAGCAAAATATTTGTCATCCCTTGGGATGAAGTTTGTATCCTTATTATTAATATCAAATCCTGCTAAAATCAGAAAAACAGAATACATAGTGAACCTTAGCTTTAGAAAAGGATATTTGTTATCTCTTTCTCACTTTAAAAATAGAATAACCTAATTCGTGTGGAATGCTTTACACCTGACAGCTTAATTCCGTTGATCTCGCTTAATTCAGTTGATTTACTGATTTCCATATTAAAAAGATGAGACAGCTAAAATGTTTTATGCAAACGAATCTAATACTTAGAATGCACACCATCAAGTTATAGATAGACAACAATTTTAAGCTTAACCAACCGGAATTTTATAAAAAATGCTGGTATTATCTCGTATTAGGATGATCCAGGGTTACATTAATATTGTTACCAAGTTTGTGTGAATTTTTTACCTCATATGTGTAGAAGTTGATCGAACATCTATATATAAAACAAGTTTTAAGTAAAATGCAAAATTGTTGTTTTATCATTTACTTATTTGTTAATTAAAGAAATTTGAAATTTCTAAAATTTCTTATGATATCGTTCTCCTAACGCAAATGAAAATAGCAGAGTTCAGGTGCGCTTCGCTCGCACACATATATATCCGTTCAAAAATATGACAGGTTTGTATCCAAAATTACAAAATTCTGGAAAATTTATTTTGGAAAAATATTTATATAGGACCCACCAGAGAAAAGTTTTCGACACCTTCCAAAATGTGGCGGTTACTCCCAGGGTATGCGATGGAACTTGGCTTTGAACTTGAAATTTTCGACGGCGATGTCCTAATGGATACCAAGCATATATTCTGAAGAAGCCTGACGTTCATTGTTAACAATGTTAGCACCTTTTATAGAGTTATTATTCAAACGTTCAGTCCGGCTTTACTGTTAAAGTTTTCAAATTCGGTATAAATTCGTATGCCTTCTTCTTCATGTCTTAAGCTAGCAACATAAAATTCAACATAATGCTTATTAATTATTGCCACTGCTTGGATGTTGCTGTTGATATTCCTTCGCGTCAACGTTCTTGATATTTTCAGCACTGCATGACGGATAAACGGCTCCGAAAATTATAGAGACAATGGAATCTGTAACGATCACGACTTGTTTCTTAGTGGTGTGTGGCTCTGACTGATTGACTGATGAATGACGATATTTTAAATGCTTTCTATAAAACATTAGTCGTCTATCTCTCACAGCATACATGACTTTTCAGAACAAGGTAATAAAATGCTATGTCTAACCATCTCAAACGCTAAATAATGCAACAGACTAGAGAAACAGAAAGAAAATGTAGATTTGTATTAAGCTATAAATAATAAACCTTAAATACATAAACTAAGCTTCATTCATCTGAAAAAAATAAGAATATTTAATGCTAAAAAAACTTTACAACTCACTATATTTACGGTTTGCTTCACAAAGCTGTCTCAAGGACACCATCACCATTAAGACGATTTTAACCAAAACGCGTACAAAACAACACCATACATTTATGGGTTGTTCGACCACCGTCTACTCTATTCGAAATTTCCTATTTTAAGTGGCCTTAGTCTTCTTATTAATTAAATTGTTTTATATTAACTTGCCTGTGTCTGTCTGTCTTTCTCGTCAGGTTTTTATGTCATTCTGTCATTCTCAATTGATAATTCGGTATTCTGAATTCTACTTTTAGCTACGGTGCAACATTAAAAAGTACAGGTTCCTTAGGGGACTAATGTGTAATATGACATTGTATCATTCTTTCGTTGGAATATACATATATGTCTGCTGAGTGTTTTTTACCAGAGATTTACCATTTGAATACAATATACTTGACCTGGCGGAAGTATGAAAGGAACAGTATCACTCTGTTAATACCAAGCCACATTCATTGATTTTTGTAATCAGGCATTAAATCTATTTTATTGTTACTGTTTTTAATATTTATTTTAAAATAATGAGTATAAAAAAGAAATGCTTTGTTTTTGTTCTGATCGTTTTATTAACCCTGACTGGAATAATAATTATTTTTTCTTTTTTAGTGAACCACAAAGTATAAAATGTTCGCCATTCTATATAAACTAAAAACCTTGTGAAGCATTAAATATAGAAATGTTTTATGTGTACGTGCACGTGCCTCTCTTATGGGATAAATAATGGCGCATGCACATAGATTTAGATTGACTCTTAAAATGATACTTACTCGTATATACTCGTATATTGTTCGTAATTTTTTTACGTGCAACTTTCCACTTATGCACTTAGTTGTAAAAACGATAAAATTATAAAGTGGTTAGCAAGTAATAAAATTGAACCTTTATGCGGTTCTGATTAACACCTTACACAGGCGCAATAAAATCGAAAATACCTATAAAGTTATGTACATATTCGTAAATATACTATATATACATATATGAATACTTATATATTGAACGAGTACCTATACGTAATTTTATTATTTGTGGGAATAAATAAAAGTCAAATAAACATAAAAATTTGAAAGAATATAACGTCCCTGGAGTTTGGAATTAAGATTATATGAAGCATTCTATTTCACGACTAAATCCATCCCACAAGTGTTTGTCAGCCATCCCAACTTTAATGCGAGTCATGTTATTACCTGCACAAGGAAAAGTTATGGCCATTTTTTATGTGTCGAATATAACAAATTGAAATACTACACTAAACATTGTGTGTGATCTCGCACAATACCCATTATATACGCAATATATACCCACCCACAGATGCGCCAGCTGTGGCCGGTACTTTAATCCTGATACTAGAAATTGTTTAAGACCTTAAACTGATACGTAGCCACTCGTTTTTGCGATTGCTTCTGAATATTAAAATTGTGCGTACATAAAATAAAAGTTTTTTTTTTATAATGTTGAATATACAAAATGTACGATATGTAATTTTGAATTTTATCGTATCATTTGTACATGGCGGATAAAAGAAACGATTAAAAATTTTAAAAGATTTTTGTATATCCTACAGATTTGTTATCGTAGTGATTACTAATTGCTATTACAATGATTAAACGTTTTGGATGGTACCATTCTAATTTATAAAACACGGTGCTTCAGTAGCCCATAGATACAGTCTGTATGTCTGTCTATGTCAACTCTACAACACAGACGGCTGCACTTATCGGGATGAAAATTCATATTTAAGCTTTTTACATAAATTGTGTGAGGCCAGATAATTTTGACGGGAATCTGACAGCCGAAAGTGACAGTTTACTTAGAGAGTTTTTCGAGTTTTTGCAAATAACTCAAAAAGTATAGCACTTAGGAGAAATCTGTTAGGTGCAAAAGAAATTTAAACAATAAAAAACAAAAAAACTAAAAAAAAAATGTAGTATACATTTACTGAAGATTCCGGTCCCGTCCGTAAAAGAAAGTCGTGTTGTGCCCACACCTCCATTTTTTACCTTAGTTCGCGTTCGGTAGGGACAACTTTACAAGCATAATTCTCACGCTTTTTGGAGGTACCGGAAGCGAGTTAACTGTGGTAACCACTACACCACCGACCCCGTCCGATTTATGCGAAAAAGATATGAAAAATTGGGTTCAGCGCATTGACTCGTGCAGGATATTTGAGTGGCATTGTATTTTATAATTAATAACACCGATGGTACTTTGATCGGAAATCAATTTTATTTTTAAATTCTCTATATTAACTAGCGTGCCCTTCGCTGGCTGGCTGGCTGGGTGCTGGGTAGAAACTTGTCATCAATTTCTAGCACACTTCCTAACGCCCGATTTTATTCAAACTTTGCACACATGTGTATTTACCATGACAATACTTTCTATTAAAAATTGTGCCCGGGGTCGGGGGGCTCCCATAGAAATGTTTTACAAAGTTTCTCCGATGGACAACGCTTTTTGTAAAAATTTGGAAATGGCCCCAGGGCCGAGGGGCTCCCATATATATTTTTTAAATTTTAAACGCATGTGTATCTCCGAAGGAAACACTATTTGTAAACATTTGGAGTCATCGGGATAGGGGGCTCCCAAATAATATTTTTTTAAATTTACCCGATTTTATTCAAACTTTAGACATTGTGTATCCCCGATCAGAGAATTTTCACGAAAAATTTTAATTTTTATGGGGTTTTTTTATATATCAAACACATCTTATTATTATGTCTTATTTTCCAAAAAAAATAAGAGCGCCCTTTTAAATAAAAACCTGTAGCTTACATATATTTTCTTATGTCCTATTTATTGATCATTTACTTAATTGATACCTTTAAACAATATTACTTCAAATTAAGAATTTATATATATGTCAATCATCATCATCATATTTGGCTCGTAGGATATTTGGTAAGGTTAGGTCTCTATTATTACTATTAATTATTATTAATTTATATATTATTATTATAATCAATTATTTTTATTATTATTATTATTAACTTTTTATTTTTATTATTAATTTTTATTTAAATTTTTCATCCCCCTTGACCCCAAACAGATAGTGCGGTAAATCTGTCGCGAACGTCATCCTTGGGTCGCGCTCGTCTCTGCTCTATCCCCTCTAAACTCCAACCCTTCTACTTCAGCAAGCCTACTGAAGAGACCTCGTGGTGGGGGTCGAAAACGCGTTATAGGCTACCAATCTCAACCCTACACGGGTTCCAGCCTGTCAAACTCTCGCGTGGCATGGCTTCGTTCCCTTCCCCAATCTATAGATTCCCTCACTTACAGATTTCACTCGAGGCACTCGAGGACTCCTTCCTCAAAAGATATGCCGGGCAGCTCTAGAAGCATTAACTGTTTAAGTACAAAAGTTATAAAACACCTATATAATCGACAAAGATTGGTGCAATGTGATTAGTGAATGAATAGGCACAGAATTTACGACGAAAACAGAAACATGGCAAATTATGAGCTTGATCTCCGTACACAAAAACTGGAGCAAGTACGAGCCGCTTACCAACAAATACAACAACATCAAGGTCGAGAAGAACGAGATCGTATTCTGAAGGAAATTCGTTACATGCCAACCTTCAACGGACAAGGAGATGTCACAATAAATTCTTTCTTCAGCTGCATGGAATATTATCTAAACCAAGTCCAGACCGAGGAACTTAAGAAGACAGTAGTGAGGGCCATATTAGACGAAAAAATCCAAGGAGAAGCGAAGAACACTATCATCAACCTGCCTATGCCAGATGATTGGACAACCACCAAGGAGACGCTAAAACTTCGTTATAAACCCGACACAGAACCACACCAGATCTACAAACGGATCACTAACTTAAGAGTAAATACGGTGAGCGAATTAGCGATATAATTACAGAATATAAAATATAAAACAGACGAATTAATTGTTTATTATAGAGGCGAACATTTTATAGATTTAAGCAATGTGAAAATTATTCTTGTAAATACTGCAAAAGAAATGACCCAAGGAACTTTGTTAGATAGGATATATGAGGAAAATGAATTAGACAAAATTATAGCCGTAATTAGAAAGCGAAGGTACGAGGATTCTTGTATTAGGCCAGAATTCCGAAAAAATTATAAACCTAGGGCAAACTCACAAGAAGAAACTCGAAACCAGAACAGGCCAGGGAACTATCGAAATACGAAATACGAAATACGAATAACAGAAATTATTCAGGCCAATATCACCAGAACGATAGACCAGGATACAGTAGGAATTATTCAGGACAGTATAGACAGAATGCAGGACAAGTAAACCCCAGAAATTCAAATAGTTCTGATAGTAATTATCAGATCACCTTGTGATCACATGGAAGTTTATAATATATTTTAAGCAAATAAAAGAAATAGGGAACAGATAAATAACAGTCAAAACTCGCATAACTTCAGACCACATCCGGGCCAATATTGCCACCAAACAGGATACGTCTGAGTTCAGATAAAAACCATTCAGTGAAAAAGTAGAGCCACCAAGCGAAAGAGTAGAAAGCAGAAGCCAAAAGGAATCATTTTTTATGAACTAGCCTCGGAAGAACTACCCCAAATAAAAATCACAATAAATTCAAATGAATACATAGCTCTAGTTGACACAGGATCAACACTTAGCATAATAGACGATAGACTAACAGAATTTAATAAAATACCAATCGAACCTATTTATTTTACAATAGTAACGGGAAGGGATTCTATTATGTATGACGTACACACACCTGCACCTGATGAATTTAAAAAAAACCCCTAATGCGTGTATTAGATGGAAGGTCAAACGACTTACCAATAGAGGTTACCAGTTTATAATTGGTATGGACCTGTTAAATGTTTTAAATACATTCATTAATGTAGACGAAGTACTACGGACAACGATTGTGTTTCAATAATATACCATACGAATTAAATCAAATATGCTCACTAGAAACAGTAGATGCTAATGCAAACCATATAAAGCTAGAACACCTGAATAAGGAAGAACGTCTAGAAGTAGAAAACCTTTTAAAAAGATTCGGCGGTCTATTTTTTAAAGAAGGGGACAAACTAACAAGTACCCCAGAAATCGAACATGACGTAGTGACAACAACAGACCAACAAGTAAATGCAAAACTTTATAGATACCCCCCTTGGCATGATGAAGAGGTAAGGAGACAAATTAAGGAAATGGAGACTCAGGGAATTATTCGAAAGAGTAATTCCAAATACTCGAGTCCACTTATAATTGTACCAAAGAAAATGGACAACTCAGGCAAAAAGAAATTTCGTATAGTTATCGATTATAGAAACTTAAACGAGATAACAATCGACGATAAGTACCCGTTGCCCAATATTGATTCAATATTAGATAAACTTGGGAAGTCACAATACTTTACCACACTAGACCTCGCGAAAGGTTATCATCAAATCTTAATAAACGAAGAAGATCGCAAAAAGACAGCCTTTGTGACGCCTCACGGCTTATATGAATTCATAAGAATGCCATTCGGCCTGAAGAATGCCCCAGCCATATTCCAAAGACTGATGAATGAAATTCTTAGGGACCATATAAATTAAACATGCGTTGTGTATCTTAACGATATTCTCATTTTCAGTACGACACTGAAAGAGCATGTAAAAGCTATTACAAATATCTTCAAAATACTTGAATCAAAAAGATTAAAAATACAGATCGACAAATGTAACTTTATGAAAAAGGAGACCGAATTTTTAGGTCACATTTTGACTGAAGATGGTTTAAAACCAAATCCGAACAAGATAGCGTTAATAGAAAAACTAGTACTTCCAAATACACAGAAACAAATAAAGAGTTTTTTAGGAATAACTGGCTTAGGAATAACTATAGGAAGTTTATACGCGATTACGCTAAGGTAGCCCAACCAATAACCAAATATCTCAAAAAGAACGCGAAAATAAATAAAGGGTTATCCATTTCGCGGTTTCAAAATTATAGGGCTGGAATTCGACATCTGTCAAACTAAGTTGTTAAAACAATTTTTTTTTCCGTTGAAAGTCTGACATTTACGAAAATGGATCGCTTAACTATCGCACAACGCTTGAAAATTGTAAAAACCTACTACAAAAATGGTGATTCTGCCACAGCCACATATCGTGCTTTAAGAGGAGATTATGGTTTACATAATCGTCCAACTACGCAAGCAATTGGCAAAATTGTGTAGAAATTAGAAGAGACTGGATCGGTTACAGATATTGTAAGGCCTGTGCATCATCGTTTCGCTCGTACCACTGAAAATATCGCTGCTGTAAGTGAAAGTGTTGCCGAAGACCCGAATGTGTCGATTCCTCGTCGTTCTCAGGAATTAGGACTGTCTTACGGCACATTATGGCGTATTTTGCATTTGGATCTACACCTACATCCATATAAAATCCAGCTCACACAACAACTGAAGCCAGCTGACCATTCACAACGTCGTAGATACGTCGAATGGGTGCTTGAACAACAGGCGGTGGACGGCGATTTTTCGAACAAAATATTCTTCAGCGACGAAGCACATTTCTCACGCGGTGGGTATGTTATAAAAAAAAATTGTCGTATTTGGGGTTCTGAGAATTCTCAAGTAATTGAAGAGAGGCCATTACATCCACAAAAAGTCACTGCTTGGTGCGCTCTTTGGTCCGGAGGTGTGATTGGACCTTAGTTCTTCGAAAACGACAATAGAACGACTGTCACCGTCAATTCGGAGGTTTATGGTCATATGCTAACCGACTTTTTTTTGCCTGCTATTGAAGAATACGACTTAGAAAATATGTGGTTTCAACAACAAAATTGTATAACCCTTTACAAACGACCCAAACTACATAGAAGCATTCGAAAAGTTAAAGAGTCTGATAAGAAGTCATCCCATACTAAAGTACCCCAATTTTAAAAAACAGTTTTGTCTAACAACAGACGCTTCAAATTATGCTATTGGAGCAGTCCTCTCTCAAGAAGGACACCCTATTTGTTTCGCATCAAGGACGCTAAACAAACATGAAAAAAATTAACTGACAAAGAATTTTTAGCAATAAAATGGTCAACAAACTACTTTAGGCCTTACCTTTACGGTAATAAGTTCAAAATATTTACTGACCACCAACCTATAAAGTATCTCCATGCGAAATATAGAGGCAAAGATTTATCACCTCGACACCAGAGATGGCTGTTAAAGTTAGGAGAATACCAGTTCGAAAAAGAGTATTTAAAAGGCAAGGAAAATAAAGTAGCAGATTTTCTAAGCCGAATAGAAATTAACGAGGACGTTAAATCTGAGGAGGGATAGAACGAAGACCCCCCACAAACAGACAATTTTTCTGTTAACTATAATACATCATTATCAGAATTTGTGTTTAATTTAGAAGAAAATGAATCAAATGCGACTATACATTCAGCAGAAGAGGAGTTAAGGGATCACATTCCAATCTTAGAGGATATTGTTAATAAGTATAAAACGTAGTTGATACTGACCAATAACAAAACAAACGTAATCGAAATCCTTCACGGAAAAAGAATAATTTACATAGCTGAGCACGATTTAAACAGACTAGGAGACATATTGAGAAGATTTATCAAAAACGGAAATATAGGCATATTTTCAGAGCTCGCTGACAATAAATACATATAATGTCCTTCAAGAAAAAATACGGGAAATGTTTTCTAATGATGGAAAAATCAAATTCGTGAAGTGTTCTTTTAGAGCTCAAGATATAAAAACAGAGGTAGAGGTCGTAAAGCAAATAGTTCTTTACCATGTTAGATAAAGCCAACATTCAGGAATTCAAGAAACGTATAACCAAATAAAAACAAGAATTTATTATCCGAAACTAATGGAGCATATACAAATAGTGATTAACCAATGTGAAGTCTGTCAGGCAGTCAAATACGACCGCACACCAATTAAGCCAAAATTCAATTACACAGAAACTCCTCTAGATTGTAATCAGATAATTCACATCGACACATTGTCCCACCATTGACCATTGTCGACAAATTTTCAAAATTCGGATCAGCATATCATTTGACTGATCGAAATCATATTACACTTATAGATAGTTTGGAAGAACATTTTGCAAAAACAGGAAAACCTAACAAGATAATAGCAGATAACGAATTCAATTCAATACATATAAAAGAGTATCTACAAGGGGAAGGTATTACACTACACCTTACTAAACCAAACAGCCAAACGGGAAACGCTGACATCGAGCGATTCCATAACACGATAGCAGAAAAATTCAGAAAATTGTCATTTAGCAAAAATAGCTATTCAGTTCAGCGTTTGATACAGAAAGCCATTAGGAATTTTAAAGATAGATTTTAATCAACTATTAAATGCACACCTTTAGATGCACATACCCATAAGGTTGATATAGAAAAAGTTCGTAGGAACATAGCTAGAAAAAAAGAAAAGAGAACAAGAAAACTAAACAAGACAAGGGAGGATTATGAAGAAAAGAGATCCACGGGTTCATAAGAAATTACAAGGCAATTAGGCATAAACATAAACCAAAATACAAGAAATCGAAATTAAAAAATATTCACGTTACAAACATTAAGAGACCTCCAAAATTTTAAGCTACTAATATGGACATGGATACTTCTGATGATAATAACTCCACAGATGCATTGTCAACAGTTTTTTGACGTACAGGCAATACAAGAACAGAACGGATAATTTAAACTACAACTTTCGGATGTCATCATAACAAACGAAACAGATATTATACTTCACGTAATAAACCCAGCCGAAATTATAGCACTAGTAAAAAATATCTCTCTAAATGTACAACCATTAAAACCTGAACATAGACTAATGTTGAACGAAGAAATTACAAATATAGTACATAAGATTAGTACCTTAATACCTTTTCAGAATAGAAAGAAACGAAGATTACTTAATATAGTAGGTAACGCAGAAAAATGGTTATTCGGAACCATAAACGACAAAGATAGACAGGAAATAGAAAAACAATTAGATGCTATACCAAAGAACACCCAAAATTAAAAAACAGCAGTAAATAAATAAATTAAGATCAATGAATTCTTCAATAATACTTTTTAAATTCTAAAAGAAACTATTAATAGCGATAGAGAATCAATTTTACAACAGGTAAATACTATACATAAGGTAGAAAGAGTAGAAAGAGTTATTTAAACTAAAGTACATAGAATCAAAGATAGAGCTGATACAAGATAATATTGTTTCAGCTAGAAGTAATATTTTGCATCCGAACATTCTCACAAATAAGAAAATTGAAACCTACAACATAGATTTTTACAAATTAAAACAAATTAATTAGGAGTTACTAAGTACCAAGATGGCATGATAGTTTTTGCAATTAAAATACCGAAAAATTATATAACACTATCTCTTAAGCTTTAAGAACTAGTACCTAATAAAGATTTTCTGGAAATTAATACCGAAAACGAATATACATATATTGGAATACAGAAATAAAACATACAGATATGAACAAAGTAAAACATTGAATGAACTAATTGAAAGCAAACATTGTACAATCAAACAAAATTGTAAATTACGTAAAAATGAACAAACGGAAATCATATCTATAGAGGATGAAACTATATTTATTAAAAATGCTCATACTATGTTAAACCAAACATGTGACGACATAATTATTAGACTTACTGGAAACTATTTAATAAATTTCATTAACTGTACTTTAAATTTGTTAGACCAAAAGTTTTCTAATACAGAAACAAAGGTTCTATTATCCAAATTATAATGAGAAATACAATATTACCGAAACATTAAAATTTGATAAAATTATATTGAATAATGTCGAAAATATAAAAGAAATAAAGGAAATAGAATTTAGAAAAAATATATCATACAATTTAAATATTATGTTTATTGTAGTAGTATTAATTATGTTTGGAATATTATCATGTGTATGTATTCAACGAAAAAGAATACAGATTAATTTAAATAATAGAATTCAGGAGAATTCGAATCTAAAGGAGGGAGAAGTAACATATACTCATACATCTGTTCATCGACCTCAAGACGACATCGACAAATCTGTTAACGAAATTACCGGATGCACTTTGCACAAGGTAGAACAAAACGCTGACCTAATGTCTGCGAAATAACCCAAATTCATAAGAACTTGCAATTGTTGGACTGCAAATAAATTGATTGCGAAAGCGTCCAACTACGAGGTGATGAACGGAGGTACCTGTACATGGCAGCGTCAGATTAGTTTAAGTCAATTCGTGGTTATAAATAAAAAAGTCTATCACCTAAAATTTAAAAATTGTTTTTTTTTTATTTGGTTTGCAACCAAATACTCAAGTCGCACGCGAAGTTAATATGGAGAATTTGAAAAGAGGGAATTGTATCAGCATCCTATACGCGTCAGCATAACTTAACGAACTTTGATGTTAAGTCCGTTGTTTGAAGAATTTGCGCATAGTCAATTCAGTGTTTGTTCTATGTCGGCCAAGTATGCCACAAATGACAAAAATCATATAAATATATCAATATATATCATCAGCGCAGTCAAGGGCTGAGTTTTTAATTAAGCAGCCTTTAAATTTATCTAACATCCTTATAAAAAAAGAAATTATAAATAATTTCTATAAAATTGTATAAAAATTTTAAGAGGAATAGACAGCAGAGAATTTCTTAAATGAAAATTACTTACCCGACAAGAAATTAGAAGTACCTAAGTAATAAACCAACAAAATGGCTCAATTTTTTAAATAATGCTATTTTAATTTAAAACTCAACCGAACTAAATATAAATTACCATACCGGCATCATGGAATAACCGAACATCTGTATATGCAACATAAGTTCCTATATTCGGTACAATATAAGCATAGCTTGTCCTGCATTCTCAAGCATTTGATTGTGTTTGTTCGGAATTTGAATTTAAAATTTGAAGAAAATCTGGTACTTTTTTTTATAAAATTTGTATGGGTGCAATTGTAGATCAATTTATTTTTAGTTGAATGTTTCAAAAATGCTGGTTATTTTACCATAATATAGGATTGCATTACGCCATTAGATGTGGGTGCTGTGGCTCAGTGTTTTGTGCATGAATTTCTGAGTAGGGGGTTCGTAGTTCGAATCCCAGAAAACACCAAAAGTATTTTTCACGGTCCCACCTCTCGCGAATGTCTGACAAACATCTGAGAGTAATAACTCGAAAAGCACGAAATTCGCCGTTCAAATACGGCACTAAATTGTAGGTCCCTTCCATTAGTGTGCAAAAATATACATACTCTGCTCAACACAAGGGTTAGGTTAGGTTGAAGTGGCCGTCAGTCAAAACCGAGGCACTTAGACCATGAAGTTCCGTTGTGATGCAAGCAGCATGCTTGCCTATGAGACAGTGTCCAGTTATGACACCTATTATGGCACTAATGTGCAGTCTGTTTTGAGAGATCAAACACTTGGAGCGTTTCGGATCTAGCTTTGGCCAGATCTGCTTCGTTGCTATGCAAGTTGTGCCGTTTGACCATCTATAATTAGTTTTTACTATAGCATCCCGTTTAAACATGAGTTTGCACGTAGCGATCGGCATGCCTAGTGAACCATATTCATTACATGTTTAGCGAGTTCATCAGCTGGCACCCAGCACAGGTGAATGTTGAAATGCTCCGCCATCTGCTCAAGAGACGATCGGCAATTCCGGGCTAGAATGAAATTTGTAGAGACTGATTCCATGGACTTTAGCGCAGCCTGGCTATCCGAGAAAATGTGGATATCCTTAACAGATATGGCATTACAGATATGGCATTACTTTTCAGCTAAGACAAGGCTTCCTTAATAGTCATGATTTCAGCTTGGAAAACCCTAAAGTGATCAGGAAGACGGAAAGAGAGACTTAGATTTAGTCTTTTTGAAAAGACACCTCCGCCAATCCCTTCATCAGCTTTTGACCCGTCTATGTAGAAGTGAATTCCTTAATTTTCAAAGTAGATACCTTCTTCCCAAGAAGACCTGGAGGGGATGGTGACCTGGAAGTTTTTGTTGAAGTGGAGTCCTGACTGAATTCAGGATAGAAGAGTGGCCGAAATCATTCACGTTCCACTGAGAGATTGCTCTGAGGCGAGTAGCCGCGCTTGAAGCCAGCTGTCTCAGCTGTCTGCCGAAGATGTCGAGTGGAGCAAGGTTGAGCAGAATGTCCAGTGCAGCAGAGGAGTTGTACGAAGCGCTCCGCTCACACAAAGACAAGCTGATCTTTGGACTCTGCTTAGTTTGTCGCGATTGATCGCTTTATCTAATCCATTCCACCAAACAGCCACACCGTATAGCAGAATAGGTCTGACTACTGCTGTGTTCAGCTAATGAGTGATATGCGGTTGAAGACCCCATTTACTTCCTATGGCTTTTTTGCTTGAGAAGAGTGCCACTGTGGCTTTACGGACTCTTCCTTGTATGTTGGGTTTTCACCTCAGCTCCCTCTCCAGAATAAGACCAAGATATTTGGCCTTATCGGAGAAAGTCAAGCTTGTGCCCTTGATGAACGGAGGGTTGGCGAGTGGGATTTTATACTTCCTCGTAAAATGGACAAGTTCGGTTTTTTGGGGGTTTACCCCTAGACCACAATGATCTGCCCAGCTTATTATTTAGAGCATTCAGCCGCTCATTCATCACCAGGTTCCAAAGAAACGTTAGCGTCACATCCGATTATTAAGCTGGTTTTCTTGGATTTCGCTTCCTCGACTAATCTTTCCAAATTGACACCTGGTAGAGATTCTAAGCAGTTGTGTGCCAGATATGCCGATGCCATCAAATGTGCACCCTTGGCAGTCTCCAGCTTCACCGCGGTGGTATCACGGTCGCTAAAATTAGGGAGTAAGAATACATTGAGACTATTTTTCACTAATATGCAGGTTCTAGGTTTACCTTGCAAATACGGAGTAGAAGGGAGGCCGAAGCCTTTTTGGACTGCTGGAGATTAACCTGTGCCACCCGCAGCATTATTGCTACTCTTGGGCAGAGAAACCTCCACTACAGTGTTGTCCAGCTCATCCCCCTCCGAAGGCGAGAGATTCTCGTCTTCATTGGTAGATTCCCTGAATAGAAGGTCCTCTCACTCCAAGTCCGACAGAGTGTCAGCCATGGAGACGGAAGACTGCGACGAATTGGCCGAAGCTTGGGGAACATCGTCAACTATCATGGAGACAGAAGACTGTGACAGGGTAGCCGAAGCTTGGGGAACAACGTCATCCATCGTAGGGAAGGTGACGGATGTTCCCGGTTCAGGAACTTGAAACTCCGAGTCCGAGTGATGAGTGGGTGGTTTACCAGCTTCTAAATCATCCTTCTTATAGACCAAAAGTTTGATGTGGTTCCATCCAAACTGAATCACGACTTTGGTCCTTGCCAGGGGAACAACAACCTCGAGCTTGGCACCAGGCCAAACCTCTCCAAGACTGCCAATAGCCAGTTTTAAGAGATCACAAGATCTCGAATCTTCGCACGCTATTAGCTATATCCGGCCTTGATACCAACCGCCATCCTATGTGGAAAGAGGAGGTCCAGTGCGACCCTTCATAAAGCTCGTGAAACTGCCTGAAAGTTTGACATTAATTTGCTGCCACCTATCAGGAGAGATAGATCCGTCTATGTCGCTACGATCAATTACCGCGACAACGATCCTGTCTATTAGGACGTCGCTGAAGGACCTCTGCGATGTAATGGTGGAGTGACTAGGGGCGGTTGCACTATGTGCCTTGAGTCTTTTTGAGACCGGAATGGCCTCCTCCACCGATCTCTGTCGCTTCGACGTAGAGTCTCTGAAGGTCTTCCTGCTGTCCTTATCAAATAAATCTTGGGCCCATTTAAGCTGGGCGATATGCCTCGGCGTCCTACTGGTCTCCGGATTAGCTCCGAGGGCCTTGAGTGTCCAAATGGCATTACGCCGGTCCATGTAGAGCAAACTTGTTGGAGCGCGCTGTCGCGAACTATTACTACAAGTTGCACCAAGTAAAGTAGTCGGTACGACTTTACCTCCTTTGTTGTTGCATGTAGCGGGAGGGCCATGAGGTGCCACAACCCTCCACGACTGGTAGAAGGATGCCCCTTAACAACCGCTCTGCGCTTGTCGGCAGTGGATATACCACCACCCACCATTGCAGGGGCCCTTCCGGTAGCCAGCGATTGCACCGTGCTACCGTCCGGTATAGAAGAAGAACCAGTAATTGAAAATTAATTTTTTGTCTTAATAACCGCTCTGCGTTTGTCGGCAGTGGATAAACCACCATCCTCAGTTGCAGGGGCACTAACGGTAGACAGCGATTGCACCGTGCTACCGTCCGGTATGGAAGAACAACCGGTATTAGTAGTGCTAGTTTTTTCACAACTAGCAGAAGCAACGTTATTTATTAGAAGTTTTTGTGCTAGTTTTCTCAAAACTTGCAAAATAAGAAATTTTATTATTTGCTGCCATTTGATTCCCACGAATGGCGGAGAAAGGAGGTCCATCTGTACAGAGATCCGCCATATACATATAAGGCTAGTTTAGTCAGGAGGGCGACAGGTATCCGTGACACTCCGTTCGAGACTGGGCTAGTTTCAAAAACTGGGCCCCCAGCCAGGCTGATTATCAGCACGGGTCGTATGACCCTGCCCAGGGGGTAAGGACGGGGATGTGGAAAGTAGATGAAGGAGATGATAGGAGGAATTAGGAATAGTAAAAGCGCCCTTTAGTTTCAGGACTCATCTTAGGGAAAAATTCCCAAGAATCTTTGACCTTACTTAGCCACTACAACTCTTCAAGTTCGACGCTCAGGTAGGTCATAAATAACTAACAAGCTTAATTTTTTTTTATACTTTGCGCACGCGAAAAGGGGTTCGCACCCTTATTATGTTCGCCTATATGCTTGGCACAGCGTGGGCGTTAAGGAAAAGGAGAAGAAAGACAGAGCTTGGCAGAGCATTCCACATACGTGTTGTACGGCTGAAGAACGAATCCCTGAACTTAACTGTACGTCCGAAGATGGGCTTAAGGGTAAACTGATGTGCATTTAGAGCGCCACGAGTATTGCGGTTGAATTCAAGGAGACGTGGCGTGCAACTGGCTATTTCTCTCAGGCAGGAGACGTTCCTGCGGTGTTCAAGCGAATCTATTCATTTCGCAATGTTTTCGTCACCTATAAGTTTTATCGTACGGTTTTGTATTCTATCTAGTTGATGCAAAGTAGTTTTAGGCGCACCAGACCAGATATGGCAATTGTACTCAAGTTTGTATATAGTAGCCAGGTCAGAGGGAGTGAAATATTTCTTGCACCGGGTTAGAAAACCTAAACATTTCGCAGCATTTTTAGCGACGGTAAATATGTGGTCATTCCAACGAAGCTTGTCGATAACGCACATACCGAGAATTGCGCGATTTTCAGTTTCCTCGAAGCAAGTTTTCTCGTCATTTTATTATGCTGTCTAGGTCAGAATTTAACATGCTTAACATACGAAGTTGTTTGAGTTCCACATGAAAGGTGGAAGGACGTTCCTCAAACTCATATGAGAAGCTGAAAGTGCTATCATCAGCGAAAGAGTGTATTGGATTAGAAGTCACAGATAAGAGACTATTAATAAAAATGAGAAAGAGTGTCGGGTGATTGTTTTCTCGTCATTTTATTATGCTGTCTAGGTCAGAATTTAACATGCTTAACATACGAAGTTGTTTGAGTTCCACATGAAAGGTGGAAGGACGTTCCTCAAACTCATATGAGAAGCTGAAAGTGCTATCATCAGCGAAAGAGTGTATTGGATTAGAAGTCACAGATAAGAGACTATTAATAAAAATGAGAAAGAGTGTCGGGGACAGAACAGACCTGGGGAACGCCAGCATTTATGTGGTGTATTTCAGACTTGAAACCGTCCAAAACAACTTGAATTGAGCGGTCCAAAAGGGAGCTTCTAATCCAATGATGCAGTTTATCATCGACACCATAAGCACGCATTTTTTATAAAAGAGCTGGATGCCAAACTCTGTCAAATGCTTTGAAAATATCGAGTGCAACAGCTTTGCTTTCACCAAATTGATGCAAAGACCTTTTACACTGTTTGGTGAGATATGCCCTTAAATCACCAGTGAAACTTTGCCCACGAAATCCGTACTGCCGGTCACTAAGGATTTCATTGGTTTCAAGATATTTCATGAGCTGAAAATGTATCAGCGTTTCCATGACCTTGGAAAGAATGGATGTAAGTGCTATGGGTCGGTACGAAGAAAGAGACGACGGCTCGCCTTTTTTGGGTATGGGCTGGACAAAGGCTGTTTTCCAACTTCTCGGGAAGAGTCCAGAAGAATAGGATAGATGGAAAAGCTTACGCAATGGTAATAAGAACACCTCTCCAGAGCTAATGGGGAAATACCATCTGGCCCAGCGGATTTGTGAATGTTGAGATCGTTTAAATCTCTAGCAACTGCACGAGTACGAATGAAGATCTGTCCCATAGAGTGTTCAATACTCGGGGGTGCAGGCGGCATCAATGCACAATCTGGAAGCGTGGAGCTAGCTGCAAAATGTACAGCAAACAGATTGGCTTTGTCTTTAGAGTTGACAACTGGAGTGTCATTATAAATGAGCGTTGGAATGGACGACGAGGCTGTATTTTTGATTCTTTTTTACTACCTTTGGGACATTGTAGTATTTTTGCCTCAATTCTTAGTCGTAGGCGAATTTGACTCGCCGAAGATGAGCATTGGAATCATTTCTGGCTCGTTTAAAATTTAGTCGGTTTTCCTCTGCAGGGTTTGCTTTGTAAAACCGAAAGCATACCTCTTTAATCCTAGAAGCCTCTTTACAGCTCGAGTCGTACCATCCATAATCCTTTGGTTTGATAGACTTATCCTTGAAAGGGATAAACTTTCTCATACCAATAAGAATGATGTTTGTGATTGCATCAGCGGTGGCATCCACGTTGCTATCGCGAAATAACAGCGATCAGTTTAATCTCCACAGTAGTGGATATTGCGCCGCTGTACCATTACTCTCAGCCATATGAAATTAAATTCCGCATTGGAACATTGGCTTAATTGAGGAAAAAGTTTGAACGCAACGTCACTACGGACATAAATTGCGAGCCCGCGTCGTGGGAAAAATAATGGTACATAATTTATTTGCAACATAATTAGTTTAAAACATAAAATATTTTGTGATTGTTACCGCATCATTATTTACCGCTGAAAACACGACTTTACTATAGACTTTAAGTAAAAAGTAATATACATTATTTAAATTACAAAACTTATAAAACATCTTGAATTATATTCTTAATGAAAGGCATCATTTGTTGTGGACAAACATATGCATTTCTGTCCTACTTAAAAGACTCATCATTAATATTTCACCTTTTTAAAACCGTCCGCGCACTTCAAATATGCTGCCCCTACTGTTCGCTATTATGCTCATCACAGAA
The DNA here is from genome assembly GCA_947095585.1 of Nephrocerus scutellatus. NCBI lineage: Eukaryota > Metazoa > Arthropoda > Insecta > Diptera > Pipunculidae > Nephrocerus > Nephrocerus scutellatus. The sequence goes on from OX352763.1 coordinate 92,734,982, forward strand.
AAGTATGTTTACATAGGAATTTTATAGTCATGCATTTGCACTAGGTCAAGAGACATATTTTGTTAGTTGTCTAAGATAAATTTGAGAAATCTGTTCAAAATCAATAGGAATTCTTTTAATTATAACGATATTGTAACACACATCATGATGGTGCTGATGACAAAGTTACCAAAGTTGTAATTTGTAATACATGAATAAATTGGTAATAATTTAGATAATTTGAATTTAAATAAGTTCACAGTGTATCACTGTTGATGCTTTTTCGAGCTAGTGTAAAAATAACATTAATTAGAATCTTGACAATTCATCAGAGTCGACTAGATTTTTTTTAACTATAAAGCATTTAAATTGTATAACTCCTAACCCCTCAGAAAAAAACACCCTCATTTGAAAGCGTTAGCCCAAAGAACAATAAAAACCCAATGAATAATTTCGAGGGCAAGCGCTGAAGAATGAAGAAAATCTAAAAATTATACAATTGCCGACCGACAAGCTAAATATTTTTTTCATCTCACAAAAATTAAATTGATTGCATCATCATCATCATCGTGTTCTGTAACCCCGGTTGGGGCAAAGGGCGTCAACAAAACGACGTCTCCATTCTTCGCGGTCTGCAGCAAGGTACTTTAGCTGTGGCCACGTCCTTCTCTGGGATTCTGCTTCTGCTAAGACAGTTGATTTCCATGTTTTTCTTGGTCTTCCAATCCGCACCCTGTGGATTCCATTCAAAGGACTGATTTGCAATTTCGTCGTTTGGTTTCCTTAGTGTACGACCAATCCATTGCCATTAACGCTCTCTTACATCGACGTCTAGCCGCTCTTGACTTGTCCTACGCCACAATTCCTCGTTTGATACAATTTGTGGCCAGCAAATCTTTAGGATGTGTCGTAGACAGCGATTCACAAAAGCTTGCAATTTCCTAGACGTGACTTTCCAGGTTTCGCAGGCATATAACAGCACGGATTTGACATTGGATTCGAAGAATAACAACTTATTGCGTAAGGAGATTTGACTGGATTTCCAAATTGGGGACAGAGTACCAAAGGCAGCACGAGGTTTATTAATTCTACTTTTAACGTCCAGATCCGTACCGCCATTTGCAGAAACAATACTGCCAAATTGATTGCACAGTCATTCATTTTATTTACAGTGTGTCTTCGTTGATGGACGCAGCAAAAAAGAAAGAGAAAGGTCAACCTAATTACAATTATTACATCTATGTGGCCAAAATTATAGCAAAATATTGAATGCACCTATTTTATTTAACCCTCCGTCGGGCGCAACCCGAGATTGCCAAATTCCGGCGCAATGTGCCTGACAGGCGCGTATTAAAGATTCGTCATAAGCAATTATTATGCTGTGATCTGTGACCTTTATTAGAATATACAAAGATATAATTTTTGAAATTGGAATAAGAAACTTCGTTTATTGACTTCAAAGTAAATAATTCTGTAATAAACTGAAAATAAGGAAGTAAATTCGTTACCACATTAAAAAACTTTAAATTTACAAAACTCAAAAGTATTTCATTTAATGTACAACACATATTCACATATATAATAATTATACTCAAAAATTAGTCGGATTCACTTTCAAAATTTTGAGCAGTGAAGATGTGTTGGCTCGTTGAGATGCAATTCGATTTCGGGCGCAATTAGCCTAAGAGGCCACTAAGCTTGACACTTGACAACACGTGGATGGGTGAGCAAGTAATATGACACTTCACAAACAACACGTAAAATGACACGAGTATCTGGAAGACGGAGCGGAGTAAAGTCAGGCCAATCGCGCCCGACAGAGGGTTAAATCGTTTGCACCAAGATAATTTGTAAGGTTAATAAACTATACATATAAACATTAGTTAGTTTTGAATTTATTTACATTTAAGGACAATTGTGCGTGTTCCCTCCATCTCGCTCCTCTGGTTATTATTGTTATTATTAAAAAAATTTATTTAACTTGACTTGACCTTTTTGTCAGTATTTTCGACTACTTTGAGGTCATTTTTAACCAACTTCCACACGACCTAGAGAGCTGAAATTTTGTGAATATCTAAGTGCAAAATAGAATTTTTTATATTCCGCGTGTGGCGCGTGTGATGGATTGCAAATTTTTACGACTTTTTTGAGGTCCTTTTTAACCAACTTCCAAACGACCTAGAGAGCTGAAATTCTGTAATTATCTAAGTCAAAAATAGCATTTTTTGTAATCCGAGTATGACACGAGTCGCGTGTCGCGTGTGGCACGTGTGATGTGTTGACATATTATATGGACTTCTTTTAAGTCGTTTTTAACCAACTTCCACACGACCTAGAGAGCTGAAAATTTCTGAGTATCTAACTCCAAAATAGCATTTTTTACATTCCGCGTATGACGCGAGTCGCGTGTGGCGCGTGTGATGGGTTGAAATCGCGCCATTTGCTCGTTTTTTAACCACCTTTCGCACGAACTAGAGGGCCACAATTTTGTGAGCAGCTCAATGTTAGGGGCCAATTATGATATCCCGCGTTTGCCGCATGTCGCGATTTGTGTGTGGCGCGTGTGAAGAAGCGTGGAAAAAAGAAAATTCTTTGAAATAGCCCCGACCTCAAAAAGATATATTTTGGTGTTTATTACCAAATAATAAACGACTATGTGGCGTGTTTCGATGTATACATAAAAGTTTGTATCCGAAACACGAAGTTTTTTACATTTACTTGTTCTTTTTTAACAATTTGAGATTAGTATTGGATTTCAGTAATCCCTAATCAGTCTTTCATCTTTTTTGTTATTGACCATCCCACATAACACACAGCGTACAGGCAGCCTTAAGAATCGAATTTTAAAAGAAAGAAAACCAAAGGAATACAAGGAATGACTTGGATATAGAATCAGAACAAATGCCAATTAAAATAATTATTTTGGATAATTTGATTTTGATTTTTGTTTTAATGCTGTTGTTTCCTTTCTTTTTTAATGAAATTTATGTCGGTCAAAGTTGTCTTCAGCTCTACATGCATACATAACAAATATCTGTAAACGAAATATGTACAGGCACCTAAATGCGATCTATGGGTTGCAATTTTTTGTCACATAATTTCGTCGAATGATTTATGTCACATAATTAAAGGTTTAATTTGTCCGACTAATTTATTTTTTAAATTTGTGTGTTTTCATAAAAATTGTTTTCATCACATTAAATTCTATTTTTGTCAGATAATGTACTATATTTCGGGATGATTGGCGACCTTTTTACTGTTGTTCTCTGATATCTTACTGCTTGAAATCTCCATAAAAATTTACCAACTTCTTTTGTACTCGTATATAGTTTTGTAAATAAAAACGTTCTTTAATGATTTTAACCTTGCTCTATGTCCCATTTTATATTTTTTATACATTTTTTGTTTTGTTGTGTTCAAAGGTTCTCTGGGTTATAACCCTAATTAAACAACACATTATATGTAAATCACTTAACAGAAGTGGTGAATACGCCCGTGGTAAATCAGCATTCAAACAATTATCAAATATGTAAATGTATTGTTTGACTTCATAAAAATGCAAAATAACTTTGATGCGCTTTTGTTTGCTTTTACTTTTCAGGTCAATGGAACCTGGTCTTTACCTACTTTCATATGTGATTTCTATATAGCAATGGATGTGATATGTTCAACTTCATCTATCTTCAATCTTGTAGCAATATCAATAGATAGGTAAGTAAAATGACATTTTCTCAAATAAACGTTTGTCAGTAAGCCATAGGGATTAGATTGGTTTGGTTTAATGTATACCAAACGCTCTTATGCCTACATCATGTGGATGTATATCGTTACGAAATTTAGGCTTTCGATTCGTAAATCATTTTGCAAATAAAACACAACACAAGTTTATTAATTTACAAATAACAACTTTAATTAATCATAAGCAAAAAAAACAACAGTTCACAATTTTTTACTGGACAACTTTTAAATGCACACAAAAACACTTATATTCCTTAAACTACCATTCACTTAACTGGTACCTCTTCCTTCTTGTCAGTACTTTTTCAACATGACTGGTTGAATTCTAAACAATGAATGAATCTCTGAAATTTCTTAATTCTTATTCCTTTTAATCTAATACTAACTTCCTTTCGTAATATTACCCCCACCTTTATTCTTTTCGTCCCAAACAGATTCAGCACTCCCTCTAATGATGTACCTTGTCAATCTGTTGATGTGGACATCTTCCTTTTTAAATTCCATATATTAACTTCACTTGCCCATGGCGGCCGGCTGGCTGGCTGGCTGGCAGGCAGGCTGGCTGGATGGCTGGCTCACCAAATCTTGTGATCAATTTTTAACCCACTTTTATTTTTTATTTTTATTTTTTGCACACATATATATCTCCCATGACAACGATTTCTATTAAAATTTGAGGCCCTTCGGGCCGCGGGGTTGGGGGGCTCACATAAAATTTTTTTTTTTAAATTATCAATTTTTAACGCACTTCCTAAAGCCCGATTTTCCTGAAATTTTGTATGTGTATTTCCGGTGACAATACTTTTTTTTAAATTTGGAAGTGATCGGGCACCGGGTTCGTGGGGCTCCCATACAAATTTAAAAAAAAATTACCCGGTTTTTTTCAAATTTTACACACATGTGTATACCCAATAAACAACACTTTGTTAGTGATCGGGCCCCGGGTTCGGCCGCAAGGCCCTTATACATTTTTTTAAATATCATATAGTGGCATCAGATACCGTCGTACTTTAATGACTGTGTGCGATGTGTGCTGCGCAGTCGGCTGCGCTGCTTGGTTTTAAGTCGTGGATTTTGATTGCAAAATCTATTCTGCCTGTTCATGGAAGCACTACAAGTTTGAGTCGCCATATTTTTAACTCGGCACTTACACGGTTATTAATAATGTCATTATTTCTAATAATGAACGAAAACAGAAAATTTCGGTTTCACATAATTTCTCAAGCATCAATATACCTTACTCCGACTTACACAATCATTATTAATGCCATTTCATAAAGTTACCATGAATGTGGTAATAGTATAAAAGTCGAATCGATTATGAACATTCCATTTCATCTTTAAGTAATATGTATGTATTTTGTTTACTAATGTCTTATATATCTTATATTTATATACCTTACTCCGACTTACACAATCACTTTGCCAGGAAATTAGGTCTCTGCGTGCTGTTGGCGTTAGCAGCAGACCCACTCCAGATTCACGGGGACTGCCGGAGTGTTATACGTTGGGGATTGCTACTCTCCCGCTTCGAACCATCTTACTTCACTCACTCCCAGTATGTCCAAATTATATCGAAGAAACTCAAGTTCCAGTTGAAGAAATCTGGCATTTTGAGGTCCTTCACTCCCTTAGTCAAGGAGCGTCCTCACATACCAGAACCCAATCTTAGTCCTGGTACAATAGCCAAAAGTCGTCATTATCCGATCATTACTTATCCGAGGCGTTGTATCGGTTTCAGTAGCGGGCATTTTTCGGTTCCGCAGGTTGCTAACCCACGTTACCTAGACTAGAAACGCTCAACCGTTCGCACTTGCAATTTTAGCATACATTATATAAGGATTTATACACATAGTTGCCTGGGGACCGCCACTAGAAGGTAGAGCAAGCACTCTACCTTGGAGCACTCTAGTTCTTGGAAAGTGATAAAGTGACCTAAGAGAATTATTGTAAAGTACAAGTATTATAAATGTTTTTTCGTGCATTTAAAAGTTGTGCAGGATAAAATTGTGAACTTGTGTTATTTTTACTATTTGATAATTAAAGCTATTATTATATTATATTATCAGTTTCCAATTTGCGCAGCCTATCAAACTCCGAAGATACACTGGCGTTAGCTGCTTGGCTCTCCAACGCTGATCCCAAGACTTCATTCATCGTTTTTCCTCCGGCTGTTGTCCTCAAATAAACTTTAACTGTTCATCTCGAATAGCATTGTTGAACGCATCCACTGCTATTTCGTCTACTGTATCTGCTGGAACACCGCAATACGCTCGTCACGCTTATCATAATTATCGGAGAGTAAAAAAAACGCTTCAGAGAAAAAAGATTTCACGGATCATAAAAAACAAAGACAGATATGAATTCTGACTGTTAAATTATCTCTCCGATTACTCCGACATAAAAAAAACCCAGCCAATAAATGAATCGCTGCGGCAAATTCACCTTTTGAAAATTTTCCAGAGACTTTCAATCTTATATACAGAAATATCTAGCAAATACCAGGTATTGTGGTACTTTCAATTATTTAAACTACGCTTGGAAGTATATAATGAGTCATTTAGCGTAAAACTTCTTAAAATAGATTTATGTACATCAATCATTCATAATTGATAATCGATTTACTTATTCTATTAGTCTAGGGAGGGCGCTGTGCGCTGTTAGTAATGACAATTTACAAAATTTCTTAATGCTAAATTCTTAATCCTTTTAATCTAATAATAACTACTTTTCGTAACAGAATATTTCTAAAAAAAACAGTTTTGTATTAACGCTTTTCCACATGACCATAGACAAAAGTAGTTTTCACACGCCCATAGACGAAAGTGACTGTTTCGTACGCTATAAACTAGCCTCGAAAGTAGCCCATAACAACACTAGTTATGTTATGATATAAACGTCTTTTGTTATTTACTACAATCTCAGCGAACACATTGCGCATGAGCAAGAATTCTCTTTTGTTTGTCGTTTGTGATTTCTGCTTCTCTCTCGATTTAGCAGAAAAACCGGTTTGGACGCGTGAAAAATTCATTTCTTTGTTATTTACTGCAGTCACAGCGAACACACATTCTCACATTTCTGCTTCTCGCTCTATTTAGCAAAAAAAACCGGTTTGGACGCGTGAAAAATAGCGTACATGACTTGCAGAAAAGTGATCATCGTGCTCGTTAGATTGCCGAACTCGGCTACCGCCTCGTTCGTCAAGCTTCGACCTCGCACGATAAACTCCACTTTCCTTGCTCGTTATGTAATATACTATTCCAACACTATAACCTAGCCTCGAAAGTAGGCCTTATCCACACACGTGTGTTAACGTAGATAATAATATAAAAATAATATTGTTATTTACTGCAGTCTTAGCTAACACACAGATTTGCATTGCGCATGAGCAGTTTAGCAGAAAAATTCATTTGGTCGTGTGTGTACATTACTTGCTGAAAAGTGCATATCGTATATGCTCGTAAGATTGCGTTCACTTTCCTAGCTCGTTATGTAATATACTATTTACTTTACTTATGTGTTTACTCACGCATAACATCAACGCATATCTAAACGATTATTTCAAAGGACAAGCAGAGTTGTCAAGAAATCGCTCAGAGCACTAAGAGTTCGAATGTACGTAGTTTATTATGTTACTTATAAGGGCGCTTTCACAATGAAAAACTTAATACTTAAGACTTACAGGATTGTATGGTATCGAAACGTAGTTCAAACTGGGTAAAGCCACCACATTAATGTAGTACTTAGTGATCATGTTGGTGGTATTCAGTAATTCAGACGTCGGTCGACAAACATCACTAACGCTAGGTTTAGACCTTAGGTTTTGTCACCGGTGTACCGTGTACTTTATATATGTACGTATGTTGCTTTTTTCGCTTAGAGCATAATCAGAGAGTACATTATAAGCTTAAAATAAATAATTGATCGAGCATTTTAAGTGCTTTTCAAATTTGACATTTGATACAAATTTAAATAACAAAAATAATCCAATGTCAAAATCAAGTAAAAGCTACATTATTGCCTAGTCCTTCTAAAGGGTGTTTTTTTAAGAGGTTGCCGATTTTTTTTTTGAATAAAACACATATAAAATTATGAAATGACCAAAATTTTTTTTTATTTGGTAGATAATTTTTTGGCATTTAACATTTAAATACAATTTCTGGCATATGGCTACCACGACTATTTTTCACAAATGTCATTCTGGAGGTCCAATTTTCCAGCACTTTTTCAAGCATTTGAGGGCGTATGTCAGCAATGACACGTTGAATATTGGTTTCCAAAGCGTCAATCGATTGAGGTTTATCCACATAAACCAATGACTTCACGTATCCCCACAAAAAGTAATCGAGTGGCGTCAAATCGCACGAACGCGGAGGCCAATTCACCGGACCATTTCTCGAAATAATGTTGTCGTTGAAAGTTTCTTTCAATAAGTCGATTGTTTCACGTGCTGTATGGCAAGTGGCACCATCTTGTTGAAACCACATTTCATCCATATCCATATCTTCAAGATTTGACAACAAAAACTCATTTAACATGGTTCTGTATCGATTTCCATTCACGGTAACGCGTCGTCCTTCCTCATTTTTAAAGAAATATGGACCGATGATCCCACCAGCCCATAGACCGCACCAAACAGTACATTTATCAGGATGCATTGGTAATTCTTGAACGGCGTGTGGATTATCTTTGCTCCAAATGCGACAATTTTGTTTGTTGACGTATCCATTTAACAAAAAATGCGCCTCATCACTGAAGAGAATTTTACGGTAAAAAAATGGATCTTCGTTCAATTGATTTAACGACCAATCACTGAATTCACGGCGCAAACGATGGTCGTGTGGCTTTAATTCTTGCACCAATTGAATTTTGTATGGCACCAAACCCAAATCTTTACGTAAAATTTTCCATAAAGTCGATGGACAAAGTCCAATTTGCTGAGCACGACGACGAATCGATAAATTGTCGTTTTCTTCGACACTGGCCTCAACGACAGCAATATTTTCTTCTGTACGAACTCTTCTCATTCTTGTCGGTGGCTTGGCATCCAAAAGAGTGAATGTAGACCGAAATTTGGTAATTACGTTCTTTATGGTGGTCTCTGACGGACGATTATGTGCACCATAAAATTCACGAAGTGCTCTATAAACATTTTTAATTGAACACTGATTTTGAAAATAAATTTCCACGATTTGAAAACGTTGTTCTGGAGTTAACCTATTCATAATGATTTGCCAAACAATACTGAGTAGAAATGCCACTTTGAGCTGTCAAAACAACTGTCATAAAATAAAACGACATCTATCGGAAAAACAAACCTCCTAAAAAAACACCCGTTATATAATTGAATCATAGCACTCAGGGTACGGTTAATTTAGAGCAGTTCAGATCTCGCTGCATTTACTCAAGCTCTGCTTGCTTCGAACACTCTAAGCTTATATATCAAAATGCTACAAATTCGACATTAGATTCAAAGATTTTTAACTCAAATGAAATACTTTTTCTTTCTGCTTTGGTTCTAATGTATATGTACATTATATATAGCTCAGTTGATGCAGAACTTCATCTGATTGCCGCAGTCAATTAAGAATAGAAAAATTTATATATTTTTATTTTGTAAGCAAGTCAAAGAACAAAAATTATACAGAAAAGAAGCCACAACTATACCTTAAATAATAAATAAATACAAATAAATAAATTTGTCTCTCACTATTTTAAAATTGGTTTGAATTACTGGTAGTAAATCTATCTATTTAAAGCGCCAGTCATCTAAAGCGTTGGAATAATAAAAAAAACAACCCATAAAAATTTTCATGTAAATTCTCCAATAACTAAAAGTGTACTGATTTCCATGTAAATGCTGAAGCACTGCAAACCAAAAACAAAACAACCCCAATCGTAAAGCTCACAGCGCACCAACGCGCACGGAACATAGTCATTATGGTATGAATTGATCTTATGTCGCTATATGGAAAAAAATTGTATGGGAGCCCTACGACCCCGCGGCCCGATTAATCTCAAATTTTAACAGAAAGTGTTGTCCTTGGAAATACACATGTGTGTAAAGTTTGAATAAATCGGGCTTTAGGAAGTGGGTTAAAAATTGATCAAAAGATCTGACCAGCCAGCCAGCCACAGACGTCAAGTTAATATAGAGAATTTAAAAATTAAATAAAAACAACCCATAAAAATTAAAAATTTTCATGTAAATTCTATTCTATAATCGCAGATACACATGGCCCTTAGGCCCGAGGTCCCAAATTTTAATAGAGAGTGTTTTCTCCGGAAATACACGTGTGTGCAAAATAACCATAAAATCGGGCTTTGGGAAGTAGGTTAAAAATTGATCGCAAGATTCCACGACACACAGGCAGACACACGTGCCACAGGCACGGGAAGTTAATATAGAGAATTTAAAAAGATGGCTTCGTCGAAAATGTGTAGTAGACAAAGAACAACGACTACAAACCTAACCTGGAATTAGCAACTAGGAAATTTTTTTTAGATTTTTGTAATGTTTCGTCAGAAAATATGAACCATTTCTAGTTATCTTGAGGATTCCTATCGGGGGTCGATGTTAAGGGGCCGATGCAACATTAGCATCTAACCGGGTAACGTCGGATACTCAGCTAGTTTAAAATAACATAGTTACGTCCAACAAATTTGATTGAAACAATCCAAGCAAAGAGCTGGATTGCACAGCCATTACAAAATGTTTTAACTTTTCTGGTTTTTTAGTGCAACTCCTCGGCCATGAACTTCTTTTAGATCTTTGTAGCATTTATTGCTACGTTTTCTTTCAATTCTGGTTATGCTGTCTTATTGTTAATGAAGCTTCATCGGCAAAGTGAATGAACTTTATAAGGGATACTTAATCATTGTATATACATCGAACTTCCCAGTAACAGTCGAGTTTCCAAAATATTTGTGTCTTCCCAATTTTGCAATTTTGCCATTTTATAGTAGACTGTATTAAAAGGGATTGTTGACAAAGTTTTGTGTTTTACCAGAAAATGTAATGTAGAGTCAGCATTAGGATATGATAACGTTTCGTAATTGAACACAAGTTGTGAAACTGAAACTAAATAAAAATAGTAAAATATCGAAAATAACACAAGACAGCCGGCGGTACAAATGGCTTTTAAATGACTTTTAAAAACAACGCTATATGGGTGCCATATGTACCGCTTGTACATCATGAGCACTGTTTACACTTGCTAATATCGTTATAGTGATAACTTCTTAACTTTTTATAATCTGGCTCCGTACAAATAAATATTGTATTTGTATGATTGTTCTCAACGTGTTATTAAATTTGGGATACTGCAAAAACAGCTTAGAACATGTTGCCTTCTTCACATAATAACAAGTAAAGTTAGCATTAACAGCATTAATGCATTAATAATACGCATATAAAAAGTACCCATAGTTTTTAGTTCTTCATATAAATTCTCTAATCAGAGATACACATGTGTATAAAGTTTGAATAAAATTGGGTTAATTTTAAAAAAATTTATATGGTACTTCCAAATCACTTCTTAATTAATTAAACAAAAACTGTTGTCATCGGAGATACAGATGTGTACCAAATTCGATTAAAATCGAGGTAATTTTAAAAAAACTATATAATACGGCTCGGTCGTGCAAAGTTTGAACAAAATCTGGTTTTAGGAAGTGGGTTAAAATCACAAAATTCCGCCAGGCACAAACAAACACACACACGCGATGTTAATATAGAAAATTAAAAAAAATATGCGCGCGTATTCGTTTCTATTTATTGTTTTTATTGATAACAATTTATTAAGGTTATATGTTACTACGCAATGGTAAAGCTTTACAAATCTAATTTTTGTTTGAGTTGCAACTATTAGTGTTATGAAAAGCATGATAGTTTTTCTGTTAATTTTTTCACACTCCCTTCACACTCCACCTAGACTCACTTCCACAGACGCTAAAATACTTGTACGACTGCTGTATGCATGTACCTATGCATATCTGTATAATTTAAATTTCAAAACATTGGATGACATTCTTTTTTGTTATTGTTTTTCTTTTTCCAAAGAACATTACTTTTTAACATATATCATCCTACCGAACTTCAGCAATATAGCAAAAAAAAACTTCTAAGCATGTACACTGTATAAGTTCGATGTACAATACAGGTGCACTTAAAACTTTGAAAATATTGATGTGAGTGATGAACTTAATCTTTTGAATAATTTATTAAGTTTAACAAATTTGAAAAACTTTTACTTGGTCGCATTACAAGCATTTTGACGGGAATGTTCCTTTCTGATGTTGTACATTGTCGTTATTCTTCCTAATACACACGATTTGTGTAAATTATTTATCTGCTCTTATGAAAGTTTGATGATGTGGGGTTTCAAATCAATTGCATGTCCACTTTGGCTGATTATTTTGGCAGAAGTTATTTGGTTTCTGTTAATTATAGTATACTTATTGAGTGCCCGGCATTGCCCGGTTGTAAAATTTGACATTAATATCACCACAGACCTTCCATTTTCACCAATTAACCCCCTCTCAATAGAGCTGTCTTACCATCACTTTTTATCGCAGTGACCCCGAAAACTATAAAATTGACACTAATATCGGTAAATCCCCAATTCTTAACAATAGACCACATACCCCTAGAGCTGTTTTACATTCACTATTCCCCTCATATGTCATCCCCCCCTCCCCACAACCATTACGTTTGATTCCATGACCAGGTGGTAAGTAATATGTAAACCAAGTTTGGTTAAAATTGGTCAAGCCGCTTAGCCATGCAAACGTTACATACAGACAGAGTTACTTTCACATTTATAATATTAGTATGGTAGTATGGATTTGTTAATAGATTTACCTAGAGTTATACATAAACGCTTTAAATGAAATGACAGGCAGCGTAATGGTTTCGGTTTCGAATCTAATATTTTATCTAAAGATTTCTGGCTCAATTTTCCTAAAACAATTTTATTCATAATTTTTAACTATGGTACAAAATTTATGTCTTAAAGTGAATTAACATGTTTGAAGAATTGACCAATACGATTAGTGTTAAAGACAAATTGTGGATACGAAGAAGTAGTGATCATGTAGGACCAAAACAAAACTTTTTACAGTAGCATATCAAATGCTCAGTATTTGCGCCCCCTTATAAACATGTTAACTAATAAAAATACATTTTTAATTTAAAACGTTTAGTATTTTGCGTAGTATAGTATGCTCTGATCTGAAACAAATTGCAAACTCGCGTTTTTTTTTGTGACTTGTCAATTTTTATCCAGTTCTCAACTATGTTTAAAGTTTCAAGTCTCTAGCTCTTTGAAGTACCTCGGTATCCACCTTGACAGAAGGCTTACCTGAAGAAAACACATTTAATCTAAATGCAATCGAGTCAAAATCAAATTTTACAATATGCCCTGGATGCTCAACAAACACTCTACCATCAGTTTAGATAACAAAGTCCTTATCTATAAAGCAATCATCAAGCCAATATGTACATATGGCATACAGCTCTGGGGCTTAGCAAGCACTTCCAATCTAGAACTTTTACAACGGTTGCAGTCCAGACTCCTAAGAACAATCATGGGTGCACCATGGTACTTTGGAAACTCCATGCTGCATAGAGACCTGAGTATCCCGACTATCACAGGAGAAATCAACATTCAAAAACTGAAGTATACCGTAAAACTTTACTTTCATCCTAACCCCCTTATTAATAAAGTTCTTCATCAGCATGATCCGCACAGACTGAAGGGAAAGCATAATTGTATAATTCTCACCAATCACAATGTTTAGCTTCAACTAAATTATATTGACCTAATTGTTAGTTCATAAACTGGAAGATTCAATATCTAAATAAATAACACACAAAAAAGTCTCTAGCTCAAAAGTTAGTTTAAAATCAATTACAAAATTAATATTTCCAATAAATGAGATTTCTTTATAAGATATTGCGTTAAAAAGTTGCGGCCAACAATCTCAAACGCGCATAAGAGCTAAGAGTGCTTTTTGCTAAACACCAAAATCTTGGATCGGATATTCTGCTGGCATGTACTTCTGTCACCATGTACTTTGTTTTGCTGTCATTTATGTGCAGCCTCAGAAAGTGTCTTGAAACATAGCTTAAACTATATCCAACAAATTCTTATAACATTGTTCCCGTAAGAACAAGACAAAGTGCCAAAAGAAGCATTAACTGACCCAGAAGGAATCAGCAAAACACAGTAAGTGAAGAAAGCAATCGTCTCAGCCACTCAGGAGAAATCACCAAGTAAAATATGCAGCCACCATCAGTCCAAAAGTTTAAAAGTAACGCACAACGTACCACAAGTAGGCAAAGCTAATAGTGCATGTTATCTTTTTGACTTTTTTCTGACTGTGAATAAGATGGCCAGACACATAACGTAATCATATTTCGAATAATGTCAATTATTCAATATAATGAAAGGCAGTTTTTGCAGCTTTAATCAATTTTTTGCACGACACAAGCTGAGAATATATAAATTGACAGGAATACATAGGATGATGTAATAGTTTTTCGATATTTCCAATATTTTTCTCAAAAATGTTGGCGAATGTTTTCGGGATAAAAGTTATGCCAATGGTTAAATTGTATTAATTCGATATTAAATAACCCTTCAGTACTAGATTTGTTGTTTGTAAAATGAAATCTGATGCCTTAATATCAATCTCCCTAATGCATTTTTTAATAAAATATGCCTGATGATTGAGAATGATTGATGGGTGCATTTTAGGTAAGTAAAATGTAAGGGTTGAAATCTTAATTCTAAAATTTCCAATTTAAAATTTCTAACACTACAGGGAATAATAACATTCTCTGATATATTTTCTTCTAAGAGTTTCTCAACATAACTTTTGCAAATTTTTATTTACTGCAAACATATATTTTACACTATACTTTCTGGAAAGTGTAGCGTAAAATTTTTTAAGCAGACAAAATATGTTTTTATCTTTTCATCTCCCATATATAATGTAATGGATTTTTGATTAAGGGCGGATCATTTCATTTTATAATAAAACAGCTTATATTTGAGTTATCAAATTTATTTGGGGTTAAAGTACCACCGATTATTTATACAACATAATAGCAGAAAACCCATATAAAATTGATTTTTGTGAAAGGCTTCGGGTTTCTGACTTACCGACAGTTTTGCATTATTTTTTTGCATTTAATTATATAAAGTCCGTGTAAAGTTTTCGTTACTAATCGAAATTTTTAAAAAACATACATAAGACATACATATATAAGTGTTCGGGTAATTCAGTTTAACCAAAACAAAAAAATCCCACCAAAAATATATATTTTAAATACTCCAATTTTTAAATAAATCAAACAAAAAAAAACAACCCATAAAAATTAAAATTTTTCTTGTAAATTCTCTAATCGGAGATACACACACACACACACACACTGCGTGCTCGTCTTGTGGCAAAATTATCCACCAAATTACGCAGCGGCAGCGAACAGCGCTGCTCACAAAGCACAGAGCTCAGACTTTGTCGTGATCTGATGCGATATAGCGATATTTAAAAATTGTATATTGGGGTCCCCAAGGGGCCGATCGCTCCAAATTTTTACAAAAAGTTTTTCCATCGAAGACACACATGTGTACAAAATTTAAAGAAAATCGGGTAAATTTTGTAAAATATTTGTAATGGAGCCCCCCGAACCCGAGGTCCGAGGGGCCTCAAATTTTAATAGAAAGTATTGTCACCGGAAATATAAATGTGTGCAAAATTTCAGTAAAATCGGGCCATGGGAAGTGGGCTAAAAATTGATCAGAAAATCTGACCAGCCAGCCAGCCAGCCAGCCAGCCAACCAGCCAGCCACGTGCACGCGAAGTTAATATAGAGAATTTAAAAATTCAAGTTTATAAAAATCAAATCATATCCTTCCACGAACATCCTAAGGCAACCATTGCTTACGCGTAAAGGGGTTCGCACCTTTAAAATTTCCCGTTAAATGCTTGACACAGCGTGGTCGTTATGTTAAAGGAGGGGAAAAGAGGATATGTCTACAAGCGTCTGTTATTTTAATGATCGTATGAACGAAGCGATGTGGGAAAACAGCTTGGCAAAGCTTACCACATATACGTGTTGCACGGCTGAACGAGTCTCTACAAGTACTAATTATACGTTTAAGATAATACTACAACATGAATTGGAAAGAAATTTATTGCAGAAGAGTATCTAATTGACTGCAATTACAAATAGTTTTTATTTTCCAATGGCCTACAAAATTCACCAGCCGACTTAAAACATCTCAGCGACTGACCTATAGTAATATACGACACTAGTAGATCAATGTCCAAACGGAGAACTTTATAGAAACCTATCGATGAAAATTAAAAAAAAGACTTCGAACCTTCCTTCCTTCGAACAAAACCGAGAAAAAAATACTGAAAAGACTAAGACAGTATCATGCAAAAAAGCTGAGAAGGACATTTACCTGATATTGTATTCCACACATTATTCCCAAGCTTGAATTTTATTTTATAAATCAATATACCTGTGTTTTTTTATGTTTTCCATCCTATACTGAATCACCCTTTATTATGCAGATGGTACTTCACTGCAACTAATTATACTTCTCTGAACACACTTCAAACGCAATGTGAAAGCGTTAAGCATTCAAACGAGTTGAAAGCTAAAAAAAAATATTTTAGTTTTGCTTTGATCAAAATAAGGAATACGTTGTTCCTCTTTCAATGCTTTGAATGCTTCCTTTAATACTCTTGAATGCTTCATACCAAAAGAAAAGTACTATTTAATATCAAAGCTATTACAGATTTGACTGTAATACTGCAAACAATCGAAAAATTTTTTAGTTTTTTTTCAACAAAGCGTAGAAAAAATAGTTCTTTTGCTTTTCATGTAAAACTAACAAGCAGTTACTTATACCTAATGTCGAGAATTTAATTTTTTTGCCAAAGTAAAAATACTTACATTTAACTTAGGATAAAATGTTTGCATAATAATATAATCAGACCTAGTTTATAAAAGTTCACGTCCCTAGTAAATTATTATCTTATTTACGCGTAAAGGCAGGTTTTCTAAGATCTTTTCTGCTCTGGGTATACATTTTTTACAGTGTTTTTCAGTTGTTGAAACTTCTTAAATAAATTAAATAACGGTATTTCTTAAATCAACTATACATAGGCTTTAATATGTATTTATTTAGTTAACTTAACTGATCATAGTTGTGACTTTAAGTCTATTTTGGTAGAGTAATTCAGTAAATAGGTCATAATTTTATTGGTCATTTTGAGATGATTTCTGGATTTCTACTTTAAAATTTTAAATTTTTTCCTTGCGTCCCAATTTCTGTAAATATTTATAGAAACCTTTTCGTTCATTCGAGGTAGGTGTCCTACCCACCGGAGCGTTTTGCACTTAATTTTTTGCACGACATCGTTGTAGTACTCGTACATCTTGTTGATATTGAGTATTAGGACCAATCACTTGTCACATACAAGGCCAACAACTTTCCGGAAGACTTTTCTCTTAATGCCTCGGAACGTGTAAGTACTTATACGAGTATGATAATATTGTCTTATAGACCAGCAGCTTGGATTTTATAGTTAAACTAGCTGATTACCCGGCGTTGCCCAGGTATTTATTCATCCCAATCTTCTATTAGGCAGGGGTAGAAAGAAGAATGATATCAATCTATAAGGTAAAATTTTAGTTTTTATTAACAAAAATATATTTGAAATTATAGCTATAGTATTCAAATAATAAAATAAAATTAAATAAACATACATAAAATTAAATATAACAAATCTTGGTTGTATGCCTACAATGTTTTTAGTTTCACCTTCAAGAGCAGGAATAAATAAATTCTTAGGTCAACCCAACCCAGAGCAAGCAAAATAAAGTTGTCCGTGGGAAAAGCATGGCAATCTCAAATCTATACTCCGCAGTTCTTAATAAACTGTCCGACCGTCGAAATGAGTGCTATCCGTGTGATAAAAACTGTTTCACACTGTCCCTTTTCTGTCAAGATAGTCGCTTCAGTTATATTTCACGGCATCTCTTTTAAGCACAGACTTGTGCCATTGAAAAGTTTTGGCGAGTCGAGAATCCGAAGTATAATAATTGGAGATCAAACTGTAAGACGATGTGGTGACAATCCAGACGAATTAAGTGAGTTAAGGAACTCAGTTAGATATTTTATTCCTCATCAGTATCTACAACGGTATCGATACACTTATATTCAGTGACTACGCCTATTAAGATGGCAAGTATTTAATTGTTCGTGGTTTTCTCCATTTTGGTAGCAAGAATGGCCCCTTCAAGCAACCGGTTCAAAATGTAATAGTTTTGAGAAACAGCCAGATAAATAGAATTTATTAGTTTTGCGGCAGATATCAAAAATCGATGTAAATTTAACATATCCATAAAACACGGCTACTAATCTACCTTTTCCAATTTTAAGTAGTGGCGACAATGTCCTCACCCCCAAATTCGTCGCTAAATGGTCGCCGAGTACCCACTATTATCTCAGCGACCCCGAAAACTATGGGATCGACACTAATATCGATCACCCTCTCCTCTCCGTTATCGATCCCATACCCATAAAGCTGTCTTACTATATCCATTCAACTCAGCGAACCCGAAAACCACAGAATCGACACTAATATCGGTCACCCCCCCTAAGTGATCGACCCCATCCCCCCAGAGCTGTCTTACCATCACCGTTCAACTCAGCGACCCCGAAAACTACAGAAGTTACACTAATATCAGTCATCCCCCCTCAGTTATCGACACCACCCCCCTAGAGCTGTCTTACCATCACCATTCAACGCAGGGATCCCGAAAACCATAGAATCGGCACTAATATCGGTCACCCCCCCTCCGTTATCGATCCCATACCCATAAAGCTGTCTTACTATATCCATTCAACTCAGCGAACCCGAAAACCATAGAATCGACACTAATATCGGTCACCCCCCCACCCTATCAGTTATCGACCCCATCCCCCTAGAGCTGTCTTACCATCACCATTCAACTCAACGACCCCAAAAACCATAAAATCAACACTAACATCGGTAACCCCCCCCCCCACAGCTATCGAACCCATCCCCCTGGAGCTGTCTTGCCATCACCATTCAACGCAGCGACCCCGAAAACCATCGACACTAATATCGGTCACCCCCCCCCCACCCACCGTTTCGACCCCTTCCCCCTAGAGCTGTCTTACCATCACCATTCAACTTTGCGACCCCGAACACCATAAAATCAACACTATCATCGTTCACCCCCAACCCCCTCAATTATCGACCCCATCCCCCTAGAGCTGCCTTAGCATCACCACCATTCAAACCAGCGACCCCGAAAACCATCGACACTAATATCGGTCACCAATCCCCCACACCCCCTCACCAACCGTTTCGACCCCATCCCCCTAGAGCTGTCTTACCATCACCATTCAACTCAGCGACCACGAAAACCATAGAATCAACACTAATATCGGTCACCCCATCCCCCTAGAGCTGGCTTACCATCACCATTTAACGCAGCGACCACGAAAACCATAGAATCGACACTAATATCGGTCACCCCCCCCCCCCCCCCCTCAGTGATCGACCCCATCCCCCTAGAGCTGTCTTACCATCACCATTCAACCCAACGACCCCGAAAACCATAAAATCAACACTAACATCGGTCACCCCCCCCCCCCTCAGTTATCGACCCCATCCCCCTAGAGATGTCTTACCATTACCATTCAACTCAGCGACCCCGAAAACCATAGAATCAACTCTAATATCGAACAGCCACCCCTGCCACCTGCGGGAATATAACTCACCCATAGAAGTGTACTACTGCCAGCATTATTCGTCTCGGTGATACCGAAAATGGTGGGTCCGACCATAAAATCGCCTGCCACGCCTCCCCCAGCCAAAAAACCAACTACCCCCCCAACCACTATGTTTGATTCCACATAGTAAATAATATGTATACCAAGTTTGGTTGAAATTGGTCAAGGCGTTCCAGAGCTAGTTAGGCACAAGTATATATATATACAAATATACAAATAAATTCTCTACTTTATATATATATAGATTCCTGTACTTGAAGAGTCTTAAAGACTTAGTAGCTAGCTAGTTGGCCTTAGGAAACCCAAGCTAGATCGATGATGATATAGGGTTACAATTAATCCTAGACGCTCCACATTTAACATTTTTAAAATTACACAGACTTTCAGGCGAAGTAATTGGTAAAACCACATAAAATATCACATTTATACATAAACAACATTACGTGACAATAAATAAAATATAGCCAATATCACGCCCCCTTTCTACCTTTACCATATTCCTCGAAGAACTTTTTAGATAAAGAATTATACTACTTCGAATCGAAGTTTCGAAGTGGCATGTTTTTTTTTTTACGAGAAAAACTTATTTACCTATTATTTATCAACTATGATTTCAAGTTGTGGAATCGAGTATTTCTGAAACTATCAAAAATTTCGCAACTGAATCAGTTGAGCGAAGTCACTTCTGTTTGTATTATGACGTTAATTCCTAACAGGTCACCTATGAAAATCATGAAACATTATTATCTAAAGCTCATTTTGTTCGTGACTTTTGAAACATTTTTTACCAGGTACCAGGAGTCAAACACACAGACATTCATTTTTATATATATAGAAGATTATAATTACCAGTAAAACTAAACAGATAAATTTTTTAATTACTTTTCCAGATATATTGCTGTGACTCAACCAATAAAATATGCTAAGCATAAAAATAGCCGACGTGTTTGTTTAACTATTCTACTTGTCTGGGCGATATCATGTGCAATTGGTTCGCCTATTGTTCTAGGTTTAAATAACACTCCAAATCGTGATCCTGATTTGTGTGTATTCTATAACACCGATTTCATAGTGTACTCATCGTTAAGTAGTTTTTATATACCATGTATAATAATGGTTTTTCTCTACTGGAACATATTCAAGGTGAGTGCAAAAGAGCTTTCGAATATAAAAACAATTATTGTGATTAATTGTCCTTCTGTTCAGGCGCTTCGTAGTCGTGCTAGAAAACAAAGAGCGGCGAGGAAACCACACTTATCAGAGCTTACAGGCGGAAGCGTCATCGAAAATATCGCACAAACAAGGCGTCTGGCGGAAACGGCGCTAGACACAGGTAGACATGCAGTTCGGATTATACCAGACGAACCAGCAACAAATACTGCATCTGGATCAAACGAAGAAGAAGACGAAAACGCCATATCACCCGATATCGAAGATTGTCACGTAATCGTCAATGACAAATCAACAGAATTTATGCTAGCAACAGTGGTAGAAGAGACTGGAAAGTATGTTCGAGTTATTGTAAATCCTTCAAATAAAAATAATTATTTTTATTATTTTAAATAGTATACTGTTATCGATAATAAAACAACAAACAGTTTCGAGTTTATTACCGTTAGAAGCTTTTAGTGGTAGACCCCTGTTACATTAACCCATTTATTATTTTATGGATATTTAGTGTTTAACAAAGCTGAAAAGAATAACTTTTAAATTCTCTATATTTACTTCGTGTGCCCGTGGCTGGCTGGCTGGTCAGATCTTGTGATCATTTTTTAACACACTTCCTAAAGCCCGATTTTATTCAAACGTTGTACACCTGTGTATTTACCATGACAACGCTTTCTATTAAAATTTGAGAGTGAACTGGCCGCGGGGCTGGGGGCTCCCATACAAAAAAAATCCATATTGCGGCATCAGATCCATGTCATACTATAATGACTGTGTTCTGTGTGCGCTAGTGCGCTGTGAGCAGCACTGATTGCTTTACGATTGGGGTTGTTTTGTTGTTGGGTTGCAGTCATCGCATGTGTTTTTATTTTTCAGCATTTATAGTGGAATTCAGCAAACAGGTTATTGGGAATTTACATGATAATTTTTAATTTTTATGAGTTGATTTTTTAAAACTTTTATTTTACTCGACTTGACCCCTTTTGTCTGTATTTTCGACCAATTTGAGGTCCTTTTTAACCACTTTCCACATAACCTACAGAGCTGAAATTTTGTGAGAGTGAGTGGGAGTGAGTCCAAAATCGAATTTTTTACGCATGTGAAGTTTTTAACAAATAACAAAATTAACAGAATCTCATATGTATACAGCCTGCATATGTATTGGTAAAAATAACATTTGTTATTTTGAATTTAGAGGTTCGCTGTAAAGCAGATTAACAAGCTCACATATATGTCTTATTAAATTGACCCACACCTGTGTCTTCCTAAAGGAATAATCTATCGAATAGAGTTTGTTAGATTACAATGCAGAGGGGAAGAGGCATTTGTGCATCGGTTTGAACTTTTGTTATTTTCATGAAATTCGTCAATTTGGAGGTTCTCTGTCAAGCGGATTGGCCAGTTCCCAGAGATGTCTCACTAAATTCACCCACACCTGTGTCTTCCTAAAGGAATAATCTATCGAATAGAGTTTATTAGATTACAATACAGAGGGGAAGAGGCATTTGTGCATCGGTTTGAACTTTTGTTATTTTCATGAAATTCGTCAATTTGGAGGTTCTCTGTCAAGCGGATTGGCCAGTTCCCAGAGATGTCTCACTAAATTCACCCACACCTGTGTCTTCCTAAAGGAATAATCTATCGAATAGAGTTTGTTAGATTACATTGCAGAGGGGAAGAGGCATTTGTGCATCGGTTTGAACTTTTGTTATTTTTATGAAATTCTTCAATTTGGAGGTTCTCTGTCAAGCGGATTGGCCAGTTCCCAGAGATGTCTCACTAAATTCACCCACACCTGTGTCTTCCTAAAGGAATAATCTATCGAATAGAGTTTATTAGATTACAATACAGAGGGGAAGAGGCATTTGTGCATCGGTTTGAACTTTTGTTATTTTCATGAAATTCGTCAATTTGGAGGTTCTCTGTCAAGCGGATTGGCCAGTTCCCAGAGATGTCTCACTATATTGACCCACACCTGTGTCTTCCTAAAGGAATAATCTATCGAATAGAGTTTGTTAGATTACAATGCAGAGGGGAAGAGGCATTTGTGCATCGGTTTGAACTTTTGTTATTTTCATGAAATTCGTCAATTTGGAGGTTCTCTGTCAAGCGGATTGGCCAGTTCCCAGAGATGTCTCACTAAATTCACCCACACCTGTGTCTTCCTAAAGGAATAATCTATCGAATAGAGTTTGTTAGATTACAATGCAGAGGGGAAGAGGCATTTGTGCATCGGTTTGAACTTTTGTTATTTTTATGAAATTCTTCAATTTGGAGGTTCTCTGTCAAGCGGATTGGCCAGTTCCCAGAGATGTCTCACTAAATTCACCCACACCTGTGTCTTCCTAAAGGAATAATCTATCGAATAGAGTTTGTAAGATTACAATGCAGAGGGGAAGAGGCATTTGTGCATCGGTTTGAACTTTTGTTATTTTTATGAAATTCTTCAATTTGGAGGTTCTCTGTCAAGCGGATTGGCCAGTTCCCAGAGATGTCTCACTAAATTCACCCACACCTGTGTCTTCCTAAAGGAATAATCTATCGAATAGAGTTTATTAGATTACAATACAGAGGGGAAGAGGCATTTGTGCATCGGTTTGAACTTTTGTTATTTTCATGAAATTCGTCAATTTGGAGGTTCTCTGTCAAGCGGATTGGCCAGTTCCCAGAGATGTCTCACTAAATTCACCCACACCTGTGTCTTCCTAAAGGAATAATCTATCGAATAGAGTTTGTTAGATTACATTGCAGAGGGGAAGAGGCATTTGTGCATCGGTTTGAACTTTTGTTATTTTTATGAAATTCTTCAATTTGGAGGTTCTCTGTCAAGCGGATTGGCCAGTTCCCAGAGATGTCTCACTAAATTCACCCACACCTGTGTCTTCCTAAAGGAATAATCTATCGAATAGAGTTTGTTAGATTACAATGCAGAGGGGAAGAGGCATTTGTGCATCGGTTTGAACTTTTGTTATTTTCATGAAATTCGTCAATTTGGATGTTCTCTGTCAAGCGGATTGGCCAGTTCCCAGAGATGTCTCACTAAATTCACCCACACCTGTGTCTTCCTAAAGGAATAATCTATCGAATAGAGTTTATTAGATTACAATACAGAGGGGAAGAGGCATTTGTGCATCGGTTTGAACTTTTGTTATTTTCATGAAATTCGTCAATTTGGAGGTTCTCTGTCAAGCGGATTGGCCAGTTCCCAGAGATGTCTCACTAAATTCACCCACACCTGTGTCTTCCTAAAGGAATAATCTATCGAATAGAGTTTGTTAGATTACATTGCAGAGGGGAAGAGGCATTTGTGCATCGGTTTGAACTTTTGTTATTTTTATGAAATTCTTCAATTTGGAGGTTCTCTGTCAAGCGGATTGGCCAGTTCCCAGAGATGTCTCACTAAATTCACCCACACCTGTGTCTTCCTAAAGGAATAATCTATCGAATAGAGTTTGTTAGATTACATTGCAGAGGGGAAGAGGCATTTGTGCATCGGTTTGAACTTTTGTTATTTTTATGAAATTCTTCAATTTGGAGGTTCTCTGTCAAGCGGATTGGCCAGTTCCCAGAGATGTCTCACTAAATTCACCCACACCTGTGTCTTCCTAAAGGAATAATCTATCGAATAGAGTTTGTTAGATTACATTGCAGAGGGGAAGAGGCATTTGTGCATCGGTTTGAACTTTTGTTATTTTTATGAAATTCTTCAATTTGGAGGTTCTCTGTCAAGCGGATTGGCCAGTTCCCAGAGATGTCTCACTAAATTCACCCACACCTGTGTCTTCCTAAAGGAATAATCTATCGAATAGAGTTTGTTAGATTACAATGCAGAGGGGAAGAGGCATTTGTGCATCAGTTTGAACTTTTGTTATTTTTATGAAATTCTTCAATTTGGAGGTTCTCTGTCAAGCGGATTGGCCAGTTCCCAGAGATGTCTCACTAAATTCACCCACACCTGTGTCTTCCTAAAGGAATAATCTATCGAATAGAGTTTGTTAGATTACATTGCAGAGGGGAAGAGGCATTTGTGCAAAGGTTTGAACTTTTGTTATTTTTATGAAATTCGTCAATTTGGAGGTTCTCTGTCAAGCGGATTGGCCAGTTCCCAGAGATGTCTCACTAAATTCACCCACACCTGTGTCTTCCTAAAGGAATAATCTATCGAATAGAGTTTGTTAGATTACATTGCAGAGGGGAAGAGGCATTTGTGCATCGGTTTGAACTTTTGTTATTTTTATGAAATTCTTCAATTTGGAGGTTCTCTGTCAAGCGGATTGGCCAGTTCCCAGAGATGTCTCACTAAATTCACCCACACCTGTGTCTTCCTAAAGGAATAATCTATCGAATAGAGTTTGTTAGATTACAATGCAGAGGGGAAGAGGCATTTGTGCATCGGTTTGAACTTTTGTTATTTTTATGAAATTCTTCAATTTGGAGGTTCTCTGTCAAGCGGATTGGCCAGTTCCCAGAGATGTCTCACTAAATTCACCCACACCTGTGTCTTCCTAAAGGAATAATCTATCGAATAGAGTTTGTAAGATTACAATGCAGAGGGGAAGAGGCATTTGTGCATCGGTTTGAACTTTTGTTATTTTTATGAAATTCTTCAATTTGGAGGTTCTCTGTCAAGCGGATTGGCCAGTTCCCAGAGATGTCTCACTAAATTCACCCACACCTGTGTCTTCCTAAAGGAATAATCTATCGAATAGAGTTTATTAGATTACAATACAGAGGGGAAGAGGCATTTGTGCATCGGTTTGAACTTTTGTTATTTTCATGAAATTCGTCAATTTGGAGGTTCTCTGTCAAGCGGATTGGCCAGTTCCCAGAGATGTCTCACTAAATTCACCCACACCTGTGTCTTCCTAAAGGAATAATCTATCGAATAGAGTTTGTTAGATTACATTGCAGAGGGGAAGAGGCATTTGTGCATCGGTTTGAACTTTTGTTATTTTTATGAAATTCTTCAATTTGGAGGTTCTCTGTCAAGCGGATTGGCCAGTTCCCAGAGATGTCTCACTAAATTCACCCACACCTGTGTCTTCCTAAAGGAATAATCTATCGAATAGAGTTTGTTAGATTACAATGCAGAGGGGAAGAGGCATTTGTGCATCGGTTTGAACTTTTGTTATTTTCATGAAATTCGTCAATTTGGATGTTCTCTGTCAAGCGGATTGGCCAGTTCCCAGAGATGTCTCACTAAATTCACCCACACCTGTGTCTTCCTAAAGGAATAATCTATCGAATAGAGTTTATTAGATTACAATACAGAGGGGAAGAGGCATTTGTGCATCGGTTTGAACTTTTGTTATTTTCATGAAATTCGTCAATTTGGAGGTTCTCTGTCAAGCGGATTGGCCAGTTCCCAGAGATGTCTCACTAAATTCACCCACACCTGTGTCTTCCTAAAGGAATAATCTATCGAATAGAGTTTGTTAGATTACATTGCAGAGGGGAAGAGGCATTTGTGCATCGGTTTGAACTTTTGTTATTTTTATGAAATTCTTCAATTTGGAGGTTCTCTGTCAAGCGGATTGGCCAGTTCCCAGAGATGTCTCACTAAATTCACCCACACCTGTGTCTTCCTAAAGGAATAATCTATCGAATAGAGTTTGTTAGATTACATTGCAGAGGGGAAGAGGCATTTGTGCATCGGTTTGAACTTTTGTTATTTTTATGAAATTCTTCAATTTGGAGGTTCTCTGTCAAGCGGATTGGCCAGTTCCCAGAGATGTCTCACTAAATTCACCCACACCTGTGTCTTCCTAAAGGAATAATCTATCGAATAGAGTTTGTTAGATTACATTGCAGAGGGGAAGAGGCATTTGTGCATCGGTTTGAACTTTTGTTATTTTTATGAAATTCTTCAATTTGGAGGTTCTCTGTCAAGCGGATTGGCCAGTTCCCAGAGATGTCTCACTAAATTCACCCACACCTGTGTCTTCCTAAAGGAATAATCTATCGAATAGAGTTTGTTAGATTACAATGCAGAGGGGAAGAGGCATTTGTGCATCAGTTTGAACTTTTGTTATTTTTATGAAATTCTTCAATTTGGAGGTTCTCTGTCAAGCGGATTGGCCAGTTCCCAGAGATGTCTCACTAAATTCACCCACACCTGTGTCTTCCTAAAGGAATAATCTATCGAATAGAGTTTGTTAGATTACATTGCAGAGGGGAAGAGGCATTTGTGCAAAGGTTTGAACTTTTGTTATTTTTATGAAATTCTTCAATTTGGAGGTTCTCTGTCAAGCGGATTGGCCAGTTCCCAGAGATGTCTCACTAAATTCACCCACACCTGTGTCTTCCTAAAGGAATAATCTATCGAATAGAGTTTATTAGATTACAATACAGAGGGGAAGAGGCATTTGTGCATCGGTTTGAACTTTTGTTATTTTCATGAAATTCGTCAATTTGGAGGTTCTCTGTCAAGCGGATTGGCCAGTTCCCAGAGATGTCTCACTAAATTCACCCACACCTGTGTCTTCCTAAAGGAATAATCTATCGAATAGAGTTTGTTAGATTACATTGCAGAGGGGAAGAGGCATTTGTGCATCGGTTTGAACTTTTGTTATTTTCATGAAATTCGACAATTTGGAGAAGATTAAAAAATTATCTGCTGTGTTTTTTTAGTATCAGAAAACATTTTATTTTTCACCTGAATATGCTCCATAGTAGTCGACCTGTCTCATGTTTAAAGAAACAAACAACTACAGCTGTCAAGCAACGTTCTGTATATTTTTTCATAGTTAAAAGATCATATCCGAGAATAGTCGGAGCCGTAAAAAAGAACGAAAAAACAGATTTCTCGGTGAATGAAAAAAAAAACAAAGATACGAATTCTGACAGTTAAATTATCTCTCCAACTATCTCGACATCAAAAAAGAATTCAGCCATAAATTTCAAACTTGTACCGCTGCACACAAAGTGAATAAAAGTAAATTATTTTCTCTGACCAGATCTGTCAGATCAAAAAAAATATCTGTGTGTTTTTTTTAGTATCAGAAAAAAGTTTTATTTTTCCCCTAATTGCTCCGTAGTAGTCTCATTGATAAAGAAACAAACAACTACGTTTGTCAAAAAATGCTCTGAATCTTTTTTCAGAGTAAAAAGATCATATCCCAGAATTATCGGAGTATAAAAAAACGACACAGAGAAATTTTTTTTTTCTTGTAAAATGAAAATAAAAACAGATCTAAATTTTGACATTTAAATTAATTATCCGATTACTCTGACATAAAAAAAAACACGGTCACAGTAAAAAAAAAATCGAGGTAGACATTATATCGCGTGAATTTTTTGAATGTATTTATGCATTTTTTCCAGAGAGTAATTGCAAATGTATACCAAAAATTCATATGACAATATGGCGATAGGCGTTTACATCTCCATAGGGTTTGGAATTATACCGCTGTGCAAGTCATTAGAAAAGTAGATCTGTTTGGTGTGGGAAGATTTTGCAGCCAATGCCTGTCTTGCAACGCTTTTGGTCAGATTTTTCTATGCGATTGTTTTTACATTTCTTCTGCAAGGGAATTTTGGCTGGTTGTTGGGGACATTTGAATAGCATAATAATTAGAATTGTGTTTTTCAACAAAATACAGCTATATACTGAAATAAATATTAGAAACCGAAGGACAGAATAGGCGCCTGCAGAAATTTAACAAATTCAAATTTATAAGCTGTATTTTATTTGCCGAGCGAGTTCGGAATTCGAATGTCAAAACCAGCTAAACAGCAGGTTTTCACAATTCCAAAGAAGGAATTCGACAGTGCAATTGTTGTTGCTCCTCGGCAAATAAAATCCGGCTATAATTATTGAGTGGATATAAATATAGTATATTCATAAGTCACATATTTTCTTACTACAACATAACAATACTGAATATAATATTATTGTAATGATTAATATAATGGTATGGTCTATAATAAAAAATTTTCCCCATTTAAGATTAAATATCTTTGAATCGTTAACTTTTTCATTTTCTACACAAACGCAAATTATTGCGCAAATTTATTATTATTAGTGGAAACAGCGGGTAAAATTTTAATATATTATTCTTAGTGGAAACAGCGGGTAATTTCAAGGCGCACTATTAAATGATTTCAAATCATGTACTGTTAGGTTATGCATGACGCTGTAGGTATACATATAATATTCAACTTAACATATGTATGTAACGTTATGGGGACAAAGTTAAATCTTCTCCAAATTGTCGAATTTCATGAAAATAACAAAAGTTCAAACCGATGCACAAATGCCTCTTCCCCTCTGCATTGTAATCTTACAAACTCTATTCGATAGATTATTCCTTTAGGAAGACACAGGTGTGGGTGAATTTAGTGAGACATCTCTGGGAACTGGCCAATCCGCTTGACAGAGAACCTCCAAATTGAAGAATTTCATAAAAATAACAAAAGTTCAAACCGATGCACAAATGCCTCTTCCCCTCTGCAATGTAATCTAACAAACTCTATTCGATAGATTATTCCTTTAGGAAGACACAGGTCTGGGTGAATTTAGTGAGACATCTCTGGGAACTGGCCAATCCGCTTGACAGAGAACCTCCAAATTGACGAATTTCATGAAAATAACAAAAGTTCAAACCGATGCACAAATGCCTCTTCCCCTCTGTATTGTAATCTAATAAACTCTATTCGATAGATTATTCCTTTAGGAAGACACAGGTGTGGGTGAATTTAGTGAGACATCTCTGGGAACTGGCCAATCCGCTTGACAGAGAACCTCCAAATTGAAGAATTTCATAAAAATAACAAAAGTTCAAACCGATGCACAAATGCCTCTTCCCCTCTGCAATGTAATCTAACAAACTCTATTCGATAGATTATTCCTTTAGGAAGACACAGGTGTGGGTGAATTTAGTGAGACATCTCTGGGAACTGGCCAATCCGCTTGACAGAGAACCTCCAAATTGACGAATTTCATGAAAATAACAAAAGTTCAAACCGATGCACAAATGCCTCTTCCCCTCTGCATTGTAATCTAACAAACTCTATTCGATAGATTATTCCTTTAGGAAGACACAGGTCTGGGTGAATTTAGTGAGACATCTCTGGGAACTGGCCAATCCGTTTGACAGAGAACCTCCAAATTGACGAATTTCATGAAAATAACAAAAGTTCAAACCGATGCACAAATGCCTCTTCCCCTCTGTATTGTAATCTAATAAACTCTATTCGATAGATTATTCCTTTAGGAAGACACAGGTGTGGGTGAATTTAGTGAGACATCTCTGGGAACTGGCCAATCCGCTTGACAGAGAACCTCCAAATTGAAGAATTTCATAAAAATAACAAAAGTTCAAACCGATGCACAAATGCCTCTTCCCCTCTGCAATGTAATCTAACAAACTCTATTCGATAGATTATTCCTTTAGGAAGACACAGGTGTGGGTGAATTTAGTGAGACATCTCTGGGAACTGGCCAATCCGCTTGACAGAGAACCTCCAAATTGACGAATTTCATGAAAATAACAAAAGTTCAAACCGATGCACAAATGCCTCTTCCCCTCTGTATTGTAATCTAATAAACTCTATTCGATAGATTATTCCTTTAGGAAGACACAGGTGTGGGTGAATTTAGTGAGACATCTCTGGGAACTGGCCAATCCGCTTGACAGAGAACCTCCAAATTGAAGAATTTCATGAAAATAACAAAAATTCAAACCGATGCACAAATGCCTCTTCCCCTCTGCAATGTAATCTAACAAACTCTATTCGATAGATTATTCCTTTAGGAAGACACAGGTGTGGGTGAATTTAGTGAGACATCTCTGGGAACTGGCCAATCCGCTTGACAGAGAACCTCCAAATTGACGAATTTCATGAAAATAACAAAAGTTCAAACCGATGCACAAATGCCTCTTCCCCTCTGCATTGTAATCTAACAAACTCTATTCGATAGATTATTCCTTTAGGAAGACACAGGTGTGGGTCAATTGAGTGAGACATCTCTGGGAACTGGCCAATCTTTTTTACAGTGAACCTCCAAAATAAAAAAAGTTTCATTAAAATTGCAAATGTTCACATTCATAACAAAAGCTTAATTCTGCCCGTACGGTTATACAACATATTTTTTTTCATAGAGCATTCCTTAAGGAAGACTTGGCTATTAGTGGCATCTATGGAACAAAGCTGTGAGCTGGTTAAATTTTATTACAGTGAACATATATTTAACAAATACAAAATGTTTGCATTCTGTTAAATAGCATTACCCATACATACAAATATTTTGTTATTTGTTAAAAACTTCACATCCGTAATTTTTTATATTCTGAGTGTGACGAGTGTCGTATGTGGCGCTTGTGATGGGTTAAATTTTTTTTCGACCTTTTTAACCAACTCGGATAAAAAATTGTAAAAATTGTGTCCACTCACAAAGGGCCCGGGGTCCCCAAAATTTTTGCAAAAAGATAGGGTTAATTTTTTTAAAAAAAAATGTTTGGGGCCCTACGACCTCGGGGCTTGGGGTCTAGTTATTCTAGTCTAGTAATATAATTTTTTTTGAATTTGACGACGCTTAAATCGGTAATGATTTTAAGAATTAAAAAAAAAAATCTAAATTTTTTAACCTTAAAGATTTAATTTTCTATCAAAAGAGAACAACTGTGACCTTGTAGCTGGAATGGTTAAAGAGTTACAGGGTGTGAACTTATGTAAGGTCAAAAGTACGTATCTTCGTTTTAAAACGCTACGTACACCATACGATTTTTTTCACGAAAATAACCAAAGAATCACCCCTTGAAGTATTTACCACGTTAACGGATACACCCTGTATAAAAAAGTTTCTAATCGAAAAACGAAGTTTTATTACATTTACTTGTTTTTAAATACTCTATATTAACTTCGCGTGCCCGTGGCTGGCTGGTCAGATCTTGTGATCAAATTTTAACCCACTTCCCAAAGCCCGATTTTATTGAAATTTTGCACACATGTGTATTTCCGGTGAGAATCATCATAATCATCATATATGGCTCTACAACCGGGGTCCGGTCCTGGTCTCCCGGGTTTCCGTAATAATAATTTTTTACAGGCGAGGTTATTGGCCTCGCGCCAACCTTACTTTAACGGGACTAGCCCGATCATTCAGCTTTTCCTGCATTGGAGGAAAATTACCAGCGGCCACCACGTGGAGGTTTGATCGCACTTCCACCAGTCAGAGATAGTTCATAGATAGATAGATAGATAGGCCACCTGCAATTCTAGAGCATTCTGTGTTATTCCCCCTATTTCTGCTGATGGCTGACCGCCTCTGGTGAGAATACTTTCTATTAATTTTGGGCCCCTAGGGCCTCGGGGTCCCATACAAATATTTTACAAGATTTACCCGATTTTCTTCAAATTTTATGAGCATGTGTATTTGAGATGGACAAAACTTTTTGTATAAATTTGGGAATAATAAGAATAATAAGAATAATAAAAATAATAAGAATAATAAGAATAATAAGAATAATAAGAATAATAAGAATAATAAGAATAATAAGAATAATAAGAATAATAAGAATAATAAGAATAATAAGAATAATAAGAATAATAAGAATAATAAGAATAATAAGAATAATAAGAATAATAAGAATAATAAGAATAATAAGAATAATAAGAATAATAAGAATAATAAGAATAATAAGAATAATAAGAATAATAAGAATAATAAGAATAATAAGAATAATAAGAATAATAAGAATAATAAGAATAATAAGAATAATAAGAATAATAAGAATAATAAGAATAATAAGAATAATAAGAATAATAAGAATAATAAGAATAATAAGAATAATAAGAATAATAAGAATAATAAGAATAATAAGAATAATAAGAATAATAAGAATAATAAGAATAATAAGAATAATAAGAATAATAAGAATAATAAGAATAATAAGAATAATAAGAATAATAAGAATAATAAGAATAATAAGAATAATAAGAATAACCGAAGACCACACTGCTGCCGCCACCAAGCATAGACGAAGTTGGCAGAACGATAAATCGGCTCAAAAATAAAAAAGCCCCGGGATCTGATGGCATCCCAGCGGAGCTGATTAAAACAGAAGGTCCCGCGATACAGCAAGCAATTTATGAATTAAATTTTCTCTAGGAAAAAGTGAAGCCAGAAGACTGGCGAAGAGGCATCCTTTACCCCATACATAAGAAATGAGATATCACAACCTGCAGCAATTATCGTGGTATAACGGTGTTGAGTACCACGTATAAGATTTTCTCCTCTATCCTTCAAGACAGGATAGCCCCGTATGCTAAAGTCATCATTGGTCCATACCATTCTGGCTTCATCCCAGGCAAATCAACAACTGATCAGATTTACACCCTTAGGCAGGTGATGGAAAAATGTCTAGAGTTTCAAAACTCACTACACTATCCTTTTATAGACTTTAAAGCCGACTATGATAGTATAGCCAGAGTAGAACTTTATAAAGCCATGCGAGATTTCGGCATCCCCCTATGATTCAGATACTGGCTTACGCAGATGATATTAACATCGTACGTAGAAACCGAAGAGCTGTACAAGAAGCTTTCATCCAGCTCGAGCAGGCGGATGCACATAAATGAGAGCAAAACAAAGTACATGGTGGCCACATCTGCGAGTAGAAGATCTAAGATTGGTCCCTCAATTCCAATAGTAGAGCGCGAATTCGAAGTAGTGCAATCCTTTAACTACCTCAGGTCAACT
The DNA here is from genome assembly GCA_947095585.1 of Nephrocerus scutellatus. Taxonomy (NCBI): domain Eukaryota; kingdom Metazoa; phylum Arthropoda; class Insecta; order Diptera; family Pipunculidae; genus Nephrocerus; species Nephrocerus scutellatus. The sequence goes on from OX352763.1 coordinate 92,768,417, forward strand.
GTAGCAGCCGATAACAGCATGGAACCATAAATACGCGCACGGCTGCTTAAAGCCAACAAAGCCTACTTAATTCTTACGGAGAATTATTGGCCCGTATGTGAGGAAGGACGATTCCGGAGACTCTATAATGATGAGATCTACGAGCGTTACCGCGATGTCGACATCGTGAAGAGAAATAAGGTCGGTAGGTTCCGGTGGGCAGGACACTTAGCTCGCATGAGCGAAGATGATCCTGCTCGGAGAGTCCTTTGCGGTTGGATTTATGGAACACGACAGCGAATCCGGCCAAGCCTACGCTGGAAGGATGGCGTAGACCAGGACGCCCAGAGCTTAGGAACGCCAAACTGGATAACATCGGCTTGAAATCGGGACCGGTGGAGAGATTTTTTGCATGAGGCCAGGGCCGGACACCGGTTGTAGAGTCAAATATGATGATGATAACACTGGCGATAATTTGTGAGACATCCACTTGTAAATTCGGTCAAAGGTAGCGGTAAGTTGTGTTTTTTTTTGGTTGTTTTTGTAGTTATTTTTAAATTCATGGTGGATCTCAGCAACATTCGTGGACTGAGATCGAATATTTTTGCTGTGTACGCCCAAGTACATGTCCATAGTCCAGCGATGCTGGCACTGAGTAAAGTTCAGATATTTGATAATACCGACAGTAATAATATTTGGCGCGACAGACCATCGCGGTCCCAGGCCTAGCTCTTCTCGCGACCATTTGTCTTGTGCATGTATATTTTTGGCCACAAATGGAAGGGATCTACAATTCAAGGCCGGATCCGAACGGCGTATTGAGAAGCTTTCCGTGAGAAGTTATTACTCTCGGAACGTTTGTCACCCATTCGCGAGAGGTGGGACACCGTGAAAAATACTTATGGTGTTACTGGGATTCGAATATCCACTGAACCACGGGGCCCACATGATAATACCGATAACCCGGAATTAAGTCTGCCTGGTTATAATTTGGTGCCATTATTTTTCCATCGACGCGGACTCGCAGATCAATACACCCTTTATGTGTTTTCACACGACCATTGACGAAAGTGACTGTCTCATACACTACAACCTAGCTTGTACAATATATTCTTGCAGCCGCAAAACTCGTCGTTGGCCTATGACAATTTTCCGAAGAATACTAGATATGGCAGGCATAAACAGCTTTCTGTTGTATCAAATCTGTTTAGACAGTGATGGTAAAAGTGATGGTCATTTTGAATACGGCAAGAGAATTAGTGCTAGATCACATGAAATGCCGCGTATACATTAAAAAATTGCCAAGAGAACTGCGGATGACGGTCAGTAGAGTTTTGGGTAAAGATCTTCCCCCTCCACCACCAATAACTCAAGCGATTCCATCAAGTGCAAGAAAACTATGCTCTATTTGTCCAACGAAAATAAAAAGAGTAACATGATTTTGTTGCTGTGATTGTTTGAAGCCAATTTGTCTTCAATGCTCTAAGCAACTTTCTGAACACTGCCAAAAAAAATGTGATTTTGAAGTTACACATCCGTTAATTTAACCAATGAATGAATATCTTTTGACGTGACAACGTCTCACAGCAAGGGGGTGCATGTTCAAAAAGTAAACTGTTAAGTGAGACTCTGTTAACTGTCACTATTTTGAGAACTAAGCCATTTCTCAAGCAATTCGTATGAAATTCGGTATGTAGGACTAGGATGCGACTATAAGACTTGTTCCTATGGAAATTCTGGGAAAGGGCCAATAGGGTCTGGAATTTTGTGGACCAAGCAATTTCTCAAGCGGTTCGTATCAAATTCGGAATGCAGGACTATGATGCGACTATAAGAATTGTTCCTATGGAAATTCTGGGATAGGTCCAATAGGGTCTGGAATTTTGTGTACCAAGCAATTTCTCAAGCGCTTCGTATGAAATTCGGTATGTAGGACTAAGATGCGACTACAAAACGTGTTCCTATGGAAATTCTGGGATCTGGCCAATAGGGTCTGGAATTTTGTGGACTGTATGTGATGAGCTATGGTGCCAGTCATTTCTTTAATAATTTCTACATTACTAAGTGTTAATAAAATCATTGTTGTTTTTGTTTTGTTGTTTGTTTGTTTGTTGTGACAGACAACCAAATCCTGTGATCAAATTAAAAAAACAGTACTAGTTAGTAAGTTACATATAAAGAGGCATATAAAATGTAGACGCTGCAAGCTACCTTGCTACTTTTTCCGTATCTTTTGGCTTTTATTTTGTTTAATAATTTCTACAATACTAAATGTCAATAACATTTAAGTTACATACAATGAGCAGAACGAACAAACTTGTGCAATAGTAGTGACAGTTTAGTCTCAGTTTGGTGGTTTTCTCTAAGTTCGCTTTGACTTTAATAATTTCTACATTACTAATTGAATTGAAAATAAACTCGGAAATTATTTTATAACAACATAAACTGTAGTTTTAAAATCTAGATATACACTTTAATTTAAGTTAATGTACACACATAAAAATTAAATAAAATTAAAAAAAAAATAAAAAATAAACAGCGCATTGTCAGTAAATGTTTGTAAACGTTGTCACGCTCACGGCCGTGTAGACGACACAGCTTACTATTTTTTTAGAGTGATAACCATAAGTGTTAACTTTAATAAATGTATATGTAAATGAAGAAATTGTTTATGTTTATTTGTTTTGTTTAACTTTTTCTAAATGTGTATGTTTTGGAAAAATAATTTATGTTTTATAAATTAATGTCCTTTAACAAAATATATCTTTTTAGTTTTATATAGTTTTAATTAAAAACAGTAATGCATACTCTTAACTTTAAAATATAATAGTAAAAAGTTGGAATATAAAACAAATTTAGAAAAAAAACTGTCAAAATGGTGTCTAGTGTTCTACCACGTCAGTAGAATTGTGAAAATTGGGGCATGTCAGTCGCAGACGGCTAGTTTAGCTCTGATTTTTTCTTGTAATATTGTATTTTAAACGGAAGACAATCTAAAAAACTAAACTACTTTTTGAGTGTTGTTAATTATTTTATGGATACTAACATCTTCTTCAATACCCTCCTCTGTTGTTATTCTTATTTCAATATCCGCTCCATCAACAGAAACGTTTTTATTCTCATCTTCAGTATTAATTGTCTTTTGTTTTTTAATTGAATATCCGACTTTAGAATCTGCTTACAGTTCATGTTTGTCCAAATTTGGATGAACATTTTGAGTTTTGAGGTGCTTGCATAACGATGTTGTGCTTGAATCAACAATAGCTATATTTGTTTTAAATATATTACACTCAGCTTTTTTGTTCTTCGATTAAGTGTAGTATTCCCAAACTTTTGATGATATTTTTGGGAGATTATTTCTGATAAGAGAATTTTTTTAATTTGAAACAAGTTTATTTTCACTGTTACAAGCACGAAATAGAATGATTAAAATTTCTATTCAAATTTTGAGCAAATTAACATTTAACACGCTTCATGACTGTAGCAGTACTAACTACTAAGTGCTTGTAGTGTAGACTGTTGATCGTTTGTTTTGCTACACTGAAGAATAAAAGTGCCGTGGTTGCCGTCTGGCGCCGAGATAACGACGAGACGCGAAACTTAGCTGTTAATTGTTCATTGAGTATTATATAAGAACGATAAAAGTTGAATTTAATAAGTTGATTACGTACAGATCCTTTAAACAGATTTACAGCAATTTGATTAGCTGTTTACGTTTTCATTTTTTATTTTTTTTTGTAAACTTGGACCTTAATCAGTAACAACGGACTTAACTTTCCATTCCATATACGAGTCTTTATTAATGTCCGCAGCAATGTGTATAATTCAAAAACAAAAATAAAACACAATTCTAAAAATTGATCCAAATATTTCCACATACTAGTAGTAGTAGTACCTTTTGAATTTACTGGTTTTTGCTTAATTCTAATTATTTAATTATTAAAGTCGAATTCCGAATGCGAGTAGTCAAATACACGACGAGTCCGAGTCGAGTCGAATCGAGTACAGAAACCCTACCCAACTGGTAAAGCAGTGCTGCACACAGTGCACAGTCATTTAAGGTCATTTAAGTATGACGTATTTTGATGACGCTATATGGCATGATTTAAAAAAAAAATTTAATTGGAGCACCCCCGAACCCGGAGTCCGATAAATGCAAAAAAATTTAATATAATCATTAGATCATTAGAAGTTATAAGATTATATTATTTAATTATTTATATAAAAAAAAGGTATTGCTTTTATTATTTGTATTATTTATAACATTTGTAACATTTTCTTGGTCAAGGATTTTTGTAGTTTTCCCTGACTTTCCTTGTAGTGATCAGGTCCCGGGCTCGGCGGACACCCATACAAATTTTATAAAAAAATACCAGATTTTCTTCAAATTTTATACACATGTGTATCTCCGTTTGACAACACTTTTTGTAAAAATTTGGAAGTGATCGGGCCCTGGGGTCCGGGGGCACCCATACAAATTTTGTAAAAAAAAAGTACTCGATTTTCTCAAATTTTATACGCATGTGTATTTCAAATGGACAACATCTTTTTGTAAAAATTTGGTAGTGATCGGGCCCCGGGGTTCGGGGGCACCCATACAAATTTTAGTAAAAAAAGTTCCCCATTTTCTTCAAATTTTATACGCACATGTATGAACAATCGCTTTTTGTAAAATTTTGGCCCCAGGGCCGAGGGGCTTTCATATAAATTTTTAAAAATTAGCCCGATTTTCTTTAAATTTTTGGAGTGATCAGGATAAATGTTTTAAATGTTATCCGATTTCATTCAAACTTTGCACATTTTGTATCAGTTAGAGAATTTACACGAAAAATTTTAATTTTTATTGGTTGTTTTTTATCGTATTGCTTTTTTAATTAATAAGAGGAATAAAGTGTATAGCCCACTTTATTGCCGTTACGCAAGCCATTCAGGGAGTTCTCCCTTGGCAATGAGTTTATATATAAAAAAATACACATGTGTTAAAAGTTTCAATAAAATCAATCTTTTGGAAGTGGGTTTAAAAGTGTTCGCAAAATTGTACCACCGAACGAAAGAATGATCAACAGACAGAATCTTTCTGACGCAAAGCTAATATAGCTAAATTAAAAACATGATTTGTGTGTGGTTTCTTAAATAAATGAAGGCTGAAGGATTTATTTTGATTTGATATAAAACGATTTTTCGTTCAATTCATTATTCGTTTGATTATACAACTTTAATTTAATTTTAGTAAGTTAACTACTGAAAGAAGAAATTTATTTTTCTTCTATAATAAATGATTAAATTCAGCTAACATTTTATTAAAAGTATCTCGTATTTCTCGAAATTCCTAAAAATATTATCTTTATATTTTTATGCATCTATATTTGTAAGCATTATTATAACTATTATGACTTTCAATGCATTTAACTAATGCAATACATAAAAAAAATCTGTTTTTTTTATTTGGTATACGACGTGTTAACAAAACACAGCGTTGTTGCTCAGATCACCAACCAGCCAACTTTAGTTGTTGCTGACCCAAATGGTAATCATGATTCTGGTTATGCACCATCAAACGTTGACGATGTCCTTGCAGGCGCAGCCGATACACCACCCGATAGTCCAATGCCAAGTGGGAGTCTACAGCGATCTAGCCTTAGTAAACATCAAGCTTTAGATAGTTCACCGAAAAAGGAGCCAGCTCTAAGGTATACTAATTTATTAATTTATTTTTCACTCAAACCTAATAAGCATAAACACTATTTTCATTTACTTCATTTCCTTAGTAACCTATATTTTATAAATTATTATATTATTTTTAAAAATAAAAAATTAAATAGAAATAATAGAAATACATTTTTGGGGTTTGGCCACACAAACTGACCACAAAAAAATTACCTTTTTTGCTCCTACTTCTCACAGGAAACTTCAAAGTAAAAAGTTTTATCAGTTGTAAAGGGCGTTTGTTACCGCCGACGAGGTCTTTACGTCAACTATGTCTGGTACTTTCCATACAAATTGACCAAAAAAGTTATTTTCAGCTAATCAATAAATATTATACATTCATCATCATCATATTTGGCTCTACAGCCGGGGTCCAGTCCTGGCCTCCCGCAAAAAGTCTCTCCACCGGTCCCGATTTCGAGCCGATGTCATCCAGTTTGGCATTCCTAAACTCTGGGCGTCCTGGTGTACGCCATTCTTTGAGCGTAGGTAGGCATGGCCATCCTCGCTGTCGTGTTCCATAAATCCTACCGCAAAGGATTCATGCGAGCTAGGTGTCCTGCCCACCGGAGCCTACCGAGCTTAATTTTCTTCACGATGTCGACATCGCGGTAACGCTCGTAGATCTCATGATTATAGAGTCTCCTTCATCTTCCTCACATTCGGGGCAAACAATTCTCAATAAGACTTTTCTCTCGACCGCGGCTAAGAGGTCAGAATGCTTTTTGCTAAGCACCCAAGTCTTGGATCAATATGTATGTACAGGTATAACCATTCTTATATACCAGCAGCTTGGATGTTATGGTAAAGTAACTGGATTCTCTGTAAGACTTTTTTCTCGAACGCGGCTACTCGCAGACGTGGCCACCATGTACTTTGTTTTGCTCTCATTGAAAAGTTGATCTTAAGAACTTTTTATTTTAGCCCTGCTGCTGTTGACCAAATGCACAAACATTATGCTATGGATTTGTAGGAAATTTAATAGGCTTTAATACTGCATTAGTCAAAAAAATTTATCCAGGATTACTTTTCGAGATAATTTCATCTGAAAATATGAAATATATAATAAATACATATAATAAAAAAAATGTATTTTTATCTTATTTTGGCGACCTTCATGTAATGGTTTTAAAAATTTAAAAAAATGTACATTGATTTATTTTAAGATTGATTGATTGACTGATTTAAATGATTTAATTTTCTTTAAAAAAATTAGAAGTAATTAGAAGCATTCAATAGTTACAGGGTGTGAAGTTGTAAAGTGATGCAGGGTAAAAAAACATTTATTCGCAATCAAACGCTACGCACAGCGCAGCAGTTGAAAATAGATAGAATATAGTAATTTACCGAGGAATCACCAATTTAAGTTATTGCCACCCTGTATACAATACGTACACAATAGGCAACCAAGTAATTCATAGAGCGACAAAGCTTATGCAAATCTTTATAAACTGCAAAAATCAAAATTTAGACTTTTAATGATCTTATTAAATTGACAGACTGCGTAAGAATGAATCATTATTAGTAGAATCACGTCGCGGAAGACACAGCGTCAGTTAAATACGTTATACAGGGTGACCAAAGATGTTAGTGTGTAACAAAATAGAGCTTTAGCAATCAAAAAAATGTGAAAATAAGATAAAAAAACAAGGACAACCGAAAATATTGCAGCTGCAGCCGCGAGAAAGTGAACTCCAAAATTTGTCGCGTCCGCATCGATATGAGGACTCCTCTGTGATCAGTTAATGAGAAATTTTGAAGAAGGGCTTTGGTCTGCATCTCATTCATCGCTTTGAATCAAGAACTGAAGCCTAAAGACCATCATATGCGACCCACTAAAGAACCTCTTGAAACTTCCGCAAGACCCCCTCAAAGTCTCCTCAAGACCCAATTAAAGACCCCTTCAAAACTCACTCAAGACCCCATCAATAACCGCTTAAGATTTCCTTAAAACCACTCTCAATAACATCTTTCAACTAGCTCAAGACTCCCTTAAGATCCTCTAAAGACCCCATCCAAAACTCCCGCAAATCTCACTCAATATTCCTTTAAGCTCTCCCTCAAGACCATCGCAAGACCACCTAAAGACTCTCTTAAAACGCTCCTACCTTAAAACCGAAATCCTATTAAACACCCCCATATAATCTCTTAAAAACCTTTTTAAGACTTTCCCAAGACGCCCTCAAACCCCCCTCAAGACCACCTCGAGACCCCCTCAAAACCTGCTTAAAACCGCCTCACCACCAACTCAAGAACACCTTGAGAACATCCTAAGGCCTCCCTGAAGACCACATAAATGCCCCCCTTAAGACTTCCTCAAAACCTTTTTAATGCCCTCTCAAAACCCAACTCAAGACCCTCTTAAAACAACCTCAATACCCACCCAAAGCTACCTCAAGACCAACCCAAGACCCTCAACTCTCCTCAAGTCGTCCCTAAAACCTCCTCAAGACCCAACTAAAAACCCTATCAAAACGCCCTTAAAACCCCCATCAAGACCATATTAAAGCCCCTGAAAGACCTCTTAAGACCCACTACAAGACCCCATCCAAAACTCCCGCAAGACCCACCATCAAATCTCACTCAATATTCCTTTAAGTTCTCCCTCAAGACCATCTCAAGACCACCTAAAGACTCTCTTAAAACGCTCCTACCTTAAAACCGAAATCCTATTAAACACCCCCATATAATCTCTTAAAAACCTTTTTAAGACCTTCCCAAGACGCCCTCAAACCCCCCTCAAGACCATCTCGAGACCCCCTCAAAACCTGCTTAAAACCGCCTCACCACCAACTCAAGAACACCTTAAGAACATCCTAAGGCCTCCCTGAAGACCACATAAATGCCCCCCTTAAGACTTCCTCAAAACCTTTTTAATGCCCTCTCAAAACCCAACTCAAGACCCTCTTAAAACAACCTCAATACCCACCCAATGCTACCTCAAGACCAACCCAAGACCCCTCAACTCTCCTCAAGTCCTCCCTAAAACCTCCTCAAGACCCAACTAAAAACCTTATCAAAACGCCCATAAACCCCCATCAAGACCATATTAAAGCCCCTGAAAGCCCTCTTAAGACCCACTTCAAGACCCTTTCAAGACCACTTTAAGACCCCCCTCAAAACCACCTTCAAGACCCCACTCAAGACCTCATTTAGGCAATCTCAAGACGCCCTCAACACCGCCTTAAATCGTCCTTAAATTTCCACTTAAGACTCTGTTAAAACACCACCCCAAGATCAACTCAAGACCACCTCATCACCCTCTCAACACCCCCTCAAGACACCATAAGAACACTTCTCAAGATCCGCCCCCAAAAAGTCTTCCACAAAACTCGTACGAGACTTCCAACCACAGCATTAGACTGAAAAACGCGTGACAGAATGACATGTTTATCGGCAGAAAGACAGACGGACACAGGCAAGTTGATATAAAAGCATTAAAAGCATTTTTAATAAAAATCACTTTATTATGGCAGCGTACCGTCATTTGGTTTTGATATTACTCGCTCAAATGATGCAGACGTTTCGTATTAAAATAGTGTTAAGAGGTGATGGTCTCGGTTCACTATTTAGCCTATGGACATAATTAAGAAATAGGCTTACATGATTGAATAAAGGCGACAATCGATGTGTGCTAATGTGCTAATTGCACAAAGATTGTAATCGACCCAAAAACTAACTACAGAGTTTAATCTATTTCTATCGTTATCGTTAATCTGGACATAACAATTAAATAGAGAGTGTTGGCAAGATTTTAAGGAGGGTTTACAGATACTGTATTGGTGTCAACGTAGCCAATTGACTTGCAGTCAGATGTAACCCAGTAAGTGAGCTGACCATATTCCCACAAAACTTTTCAAATGAATAACTTTGTGAAGAGTTCATTTCTTAAGCTATTGACAATGGGCATACAAAATCCACGGCTGTTTCAAACATAGTTGCTTATTTCAAGAGACGTTCCTTGATACTAAACATTTTACAATCGGGGTTTTATGGTTGACACACAACCAAGTTCGATGCGCTGTGATCTTTGAACCAAAACTTTTTTTTTGGTCTCTATTACTTTAAAGCTCAGGCTCACCACACACATTTTATGTGTGCAAATCTTTTAATTAATTCAGAGGATAATTATTCTTCACATCTTCGACACAACAAACCCTAATCAAAATATTGACATATAAAAGTAGTACGTACGTATCTTCATTTATAATAAACGGTTTTTTTTATTCGGACGACCAATTTTTCTCGGTAATGCGTGAAGTAAGCGGTGGTTTAGTTTACGTTTTAAATTTTCTATAATTGTAATTTAATCGTCGAAAATTACACGCTTCAAGAACGTTTGGAAATTATCCAAATTTGTATCTAAGTTCGCGGTAATTTATGTACGCTTACTACGTACGATTCTCGTACAGTCGGCGTTCACGGACTTTTAATAAATGTCGTGTTCCAAAATTAATGTCAATTTTTAATGACCCTTTTTTGATATGTCAAACAACATATATGTGTTTTATTTAAATATGTTAACTTATAAAAATGCATTTTTAATTTAAAACGTTTAGTATAGCTCCTATTAGTCTGCTCTGAACTGAATCAAAATTCCACCCCATCAGACAGACAGACATAAACGAAGCGGGTTAATAAAAACGTTTTAAAAACAACACAAGTAAATGTAAAAAAACTTCGTTTTTTGGGTACAAACTGTTATACATCGACACACGCTACACAGTCCTTTATTATTTGGTAATAATCGCGACACGTGACACACGCGGCCCTCTTGGTCGTGTGAAAGGTGGATAAAAAGGACCTGAGAAAACGATAAAATGGTGGAATTTCCTACCATCACACGCTCCACATGCGAAACCTGACGTCACAAGCGGAATATAAAAAATACTATTTTGGACACTCACAAAATTTCAGTTATCTAGGTCTGTGGAAGGTGGTTAAAAATGACCTCAAAGAAGTGGAAAAAAAACAACCCATCACACGCATTACACGCGAAACGCGAAGCGCGTCACAAGCGGAATATAAAAATGCTATTTTGGACTTAGACACTCACAAAACTGCAGCTCTCTTGGTCATGTGGACGGTGGTTAAAAAGGACATACGCGACACGCGTCGTACGCGGAATATAAAAAATGCTATTTTAGACTTAGACACTCACAAAATTCAGCTCTCTAGGTCGTTTATAATGTGTTAAAAAGGACCTCAAAGTAGTCGAAAATACAGACAAAAAGGGGTAAGGTCAAGTTAATTAAAAGTTTTTAATAAGGCGCTCTTAAAAAAAACGTAAAGAATTTTAAGTGTAATAGGGATATGGATAGATTATGTTTGTAATAAAACATTTCATCCTTCATTAAACTAAGTATAGAAGTATCTTGTATTTAAAATCTTTTTTTTTGTCATGTTACATTTTATACATTTAAACTAAGTAGAGCCGCCTAAAATACAATAAAAACGAAATCGCTGTTCAATCGTTAATGTTTGAATGTGTTTGTCGATTTTTTTTTGTTCCAGTGTCGCAATGAAACCATTGTCTTTTGTAAGATATGGTGTGCAAGAGGCTATGTCACTGGCCCGCAACGATTCGACGATATCAGCAACATCGAAAAGTTCCTCCCGCAAGGATAATAAAAACTCCCAAGCCTCAAGGTGGGTTGCAATAATATAACACTTTCCATAGCTGCTACATATGAGATGGGGCATTTTTTACTGACAATATTTTAGAGCTGTGAAATTAATTTTTTAACGTTTACTTTTTTTGTACTATTTCTGCGAAATTCAACATTTTCCCAAAGGTTCACTATTTACAAAGTCCATAAGGCTTCTAAGAAAAAACGTGAGAAATCATCGGCCAAAAAGGAAAGAAAAGCGACCAAAACTTTGGCTATTGTTCTGGGTAAGTTTTTGTGTAACAATTGAATGGAAAATGTAATTATGTGGCCAAGAGAGAAAGGCTATATTGTGGCTTTTTCAATACTTCCATTAAAAAAGTTTCATTAATGTTGGAATCTTTTATATAATTAGTGATTGTGACTTTCATAGGTATGTTGTACGTACGTATTTTACAGATGGAAAACAAAGTATTGAGATTTCATACAAATGGCAATTTTTCCAATTCTTTTAAATAAGAATAAAATAGTAACTATACTCATATTATGACACTTCACAGTAAAGCACCACAGAATGCCTCATATAAGTTTAATAATAAACACAACACAACAACGCTTGCTCCTGTTTAACAAAGTTAGGCTGGCTATTATTTGTAATAATGCCTAGTGTGATTAAATTCAAAACAATAGAATTCGGTAAACTTTGTATTTATATTAAATTAACTTTTTTTTGCTAGAAAAATTACATTCACTTGTGCTATAAATAAAAAAATATTTTTTATATGTAGTACACTGTTCAGTGCCGCTTCGCTTCCTGCACTGCTTCCATCAACTGCGGAACTACAAGCAATCAGAGCACTTCGTGTATGGAGTGCATTGACCCATGGTTTCCGTTACAAAATACACATGGTTCGTTTTTGTTTGCAAAATTGAACGAGGCTACTACATACTAATTCTGGACAATTTAAAAAATGCGTGTCCCCCCTTCCCCTTCTCCTTCCAAAATTTGACGGTTCTTATTTGTGGCGTACCAAACAGGACGCTTCTATTCAAAAATTCTGAAGAATTCAAAAAACATAAGATTTGTAAAAAAAATTCGTAGGGTAGCCCCTTGACCCAGGACCCGACCACTTCCAAAATACTACTAAAATCTGCTAATTATAGTACAAAATAACTGGGCAAAGTTCGAACTCAATTGGCTTAACGGTTTGGCAGGCTATAGGGAACATACATACATACATACAGAGTTCCAATTTATAGGTAGTAAAAATACCCGGATCACTGTCAAGCCCATTTAACATCTATAACGGGCTCCGACAAGGGGACTGGCCTCCGTCCTCTTCAACCTGGCGTTGGAGAAAGTGATTCGAGACTCCGACGTAACGGCGAGAGGAACAATCCTCTATAAGTCCATTCAGATACTGACTTACGCAGACGACATTGACATCGTTGGTAGAAAACCAAGACCTGTACAGGAAGCTTTCATCCAGATCGAGCGGGCGGCACGAAATCTAGGGATGCACTTACATGAGAGCAAAACAAAGTACATGGTAGTAGTAATACATTGAAGTAGTACAATTACTTAACTAACTCGTGTCAACTGTAGCAGCCGATAACAGCATGGAACCAGAAATACGCGTACTGTTGTTTAAAGCCAACAAAGCCTGCTTTAGTTTGTCAAGACTCTTCAAATCCAGGAATTTAACCATAACATCCAAGCTGTATAATGTCTATGTATAAGACAATGGTCATACCAGTGATTGCATATGGATGCCGGACTTGGGTGCTTAGGTAAAAGCAATCTGACCTCTTAGTCTTGTTCGAGAGAAAAGTCTTACGGAGGATTGTTGGCCCCGTACGTGAGGAAGGATGATTTCGGAGACTCTATATCTATACGATCTATGATCGTTACCGCGATGTCGACATCGTGAAGTAAATTAAGCTCGGTAGGTTCCGGTGGGCAGGAAACGTAGCTTGCATGAGCGAAGAGAATCCTGCTCGGAAAAACCTTTGTGGTAGGATTTATTGAACACGACAGTGAGGCCGGCCAATCCTACGCTCGATTACATTTAAATCTACGTGAGCTTGATAATTACTTTTTTTAAATTCTCTATATTAACTTCGCGTGCCCGTGTGTTTGTTTGTGGGTTTGTCGTGGAATTTTGCGATCAATTTTTAACCCACTTCCCAAAGTCCTATTTTATTGAAATTTTGCGCACATGCATATCTCCGATGACAACAATATCTATTAAAATTTGGGGCACCTCGGGCCTTACAAAATTTTACAAAAAAATTAACCCGATTTTCTTCAAATTTTATATACATGTGTATCACTGATGTACAAAACTTTTTGTAAGTTTGTTGGAGTGATCGGGCCCTGAGACCCGTGTGGTGTCTATGTAAATTTTTTAAAAATTAGCCCGGTTTTCTTTAAATTATTTTAAATGTAGATTAAGCGCCTCTTGTTGCGAATATTAAAATGCAATAAACAAGCAAAATGGCATTTGTGATTTGTCTCATCGAAGGAAATTGCTTGAAAACAGAATTGTCAACTGGTTTGTTCCGTGTTTTTGATGTTTCTGTATATAAATTAAGTAAATTTAAAAAACAACTTCGTTTTCGGGTCCAAGCTAGCGGCCATCTCCTCGTCTAGCGTTTACACGTGTACTTCAACGACTTAAGTGCCATAATGAAGCGATGAGGGCAAAAGAACAGCTCGATTATTTTTCGGAACGTATGACATGATACCAACCAAACTCATTTGAGAGCACTGGGCGCTGGCGGTTCGGTAACATCTCCCTTGGAATGCATCGCTTATTTTTGCGGATAGTTCCAACGAAAGTTCCATAAGCTTCTATAGATGTGAAGAAGTTATCCGCAATAATTGTTCTTCCACTCGTTTTATATCTGCTAGCGAGTTTAATCAGCACTCTTTCTCATTAGTTCGACTCACACGTTTGACTGATTCTTTTCCTGTATACAGGATACCTTTACAAGGATAACCAATGATGGAATCGCAGCCTCACCATACTCTGTTTCTTTGAAAAAACATGCTAAACATTAAAAAAGTCTGGCCATAGCTTGTAGTTTACAGAATGATTAACCGCGGTCTGTGGACCTAAATAAAAGCGTCAACCGTGGGCGTTTTAAACAGTCCAATTAAAAAATAATATAGAAAATTTAAAAAATTAAAAGAAAATTTTCGCTTTTTTGATAAATGAAGTTTTGCTTATATTGAGGAAATTTCATACAATAATCTCTCTTTATTATTTACAATTATTCCTGCCAACTACTTAGTCTTCCAAATTCAGTGTATATGGATGAAAATGGTTGATAGATTATTGAGAGATTTGAATGTAAACAAAAGTAGAGAAAAATTATGTGGAGGCAAAAAAATTTTGTTGTGTGGTGACTCGGAAATCTAATCGCGTGTCAACATAGTTGAGAATTTGAATAGGTACATCTTGCTCCGAATATTTTTATTTTCATCGTGGTACTTTAACACAAAACATTCCTCATAAATTGGGTTTATTCAATGGAGTTTTCGGTCAACAAGTCATTGTTAAGCCCCACATATGTTGTCTGATTCTTCAAATATCATAGAAGATATTATTGGCAATCAGAAAATATATCTATCATCTAAAATTTAAACTCTGTTATTTTGGCACCAAACAAATGATGATTGTCATTTTATTAAATTTTCTATATTAACTTCGCTTACCCGTGGCACGTCTGTCTGTCTATCGTGGAATCTTGCGATCAATTTTTAACCCACTTCCCAAAGCCCGATTCTATTGAAATTTTGTACACATGTGAATGTCCGGAGACAACACTTTCTATTAAAATTTGGGGCCCTCGGGTCTCAGGTCCGAGAGGTGCCCATATAAATTTTTTAAAAATAAACTCAATTTTCTTTAAATTTTATCCGATGGAGTACACTTAATGTAAAAACTTTACAGACGCCGGGCCCCGGGGTCGTGGGGCCTCATACAAATTTAAAATAAAAATAAACCCGATTTTCTTCAAATTTTATACACATGTGTATCTCCGATGGACAAAACTTTTTGGAAATTTTTTGAGCGAATGGGCCCTGAGGCCGAAGGGTACCACTATAATTTTTTTTTAAATTAGCCCGATTTTTTTCATATTTTAAACATATGTTTATCTCTGATGGACCAAACCTTTTGTAAAATGTTTGGAGTGAATGGGCCCTGAGGCCCGGGGACGGGGCCATATAATTTTTTTTAAATTAGCCTGATTTACTTTAAATTTTAAACATATGTGCATCTCCGATAGACCGAACTTTTTATAAAATTTTTTGAGCGAACGGGCTCTCAGGCTTGATGGGTTCCCATATAATTTTTTAAAAATTAGCCAGATTTACTCTAAATTTTGATCATATGTGTATCTCCGATAGACAAAACTTTTTGAAAATTTTCTGAGCGAATGGGTCATGAGGCCCGAGTGGTGTATTTATAATTTTTTTAAAACTAAGCCCAATTTTCTTGAAACTTTAAACACATGTTAATCTGATCGACAAAAATTTTTGTAAAGTTTTTTGGGTGATCGGGCCGGGCCCTAAGGCCTAAAGGGTGCCCATATAAGTTTTTTGAAAAATTAACCCGATTTTCTTCAAATTTTAAACACTTGTGTAACTCCGATGGACAAAACTTTTTTTAACAGTTTGGGTGTGATCGGGCCTGAAGTGTGCTTTTATAAATTTTTAAATTTTTTTTTTAAAATAACACACATGTGTATCTCCGATGACAACACTTACTATTGAAAGTTGGATGTGGGTCCCAAGTTCAGGGGCTCCCATCCAAATTTGTTTACACATGTGTATCTCCGGTGACAACAGTTTTTGAAAAAAATTTGAAATTAACCCGGATAAAACTATCACCTATTAGAGAATTTACATGAAAATTTTAAATTTTTAAGGGTTGTTTTTAAATTATGAAATTATGAATAGGATATAAAAAAGCATAGTACAGTTTTAATACGATTATTTGCGATGCTATTTGGGAACAAAACAGATTACACATTCTTCAAATCAAGGCTCATATTCAGAAAATAGAGTCGTCACTAAAAATATTGTTATTAATGTTGGTGGCCATTAATTCCCAAAAACAAACTTAAATTTGGCAATTTATACTACGTATATACGTACGTAATATGTATTATATTTGTTATCGTAACACGAATGAATTTTCAATTTAATTTTCCTTGCGAGGGATCTTACTTGATGTTGATGGATGTATAAACACGAGATGTCAATTGTTAATGTTATTGAAGGAATGTGGGCGCCGTGGCTCAGTGGAAATGCGCGTGGCTACTGAGAAGGAGGTTTGTGGTTCGAATCCCATTAACACCAAAAGTATTATTCACGGTGTCCCATCTCTTGCGAATGGGTGACAAACGTTCCGAGAGTAATAACTTGTCACGGAAAGCTTCTCAATTTACCGATCGGACCGGCCTTAAATTTTAGGTCCCTTCCATTTGTGTCCAAAAATATACATGCGCAACACAAATGGTCGCGAGAAGCTAGGTCTTGGACCGCCATGGTCTGTCGCGCCGAATATTATTATTATATTATTGAATGAATGGTAACGGTACCCTTCCGAAAAGGTATACCGTTCCGTGGTGGATGGGCTTAATAGATCAAAGTTAATATAAATTGGAATAATCTAATAATGTTTGCCGTAACCAATTAAATTTTCGATTATAATTTTCACTAAGAGTGTGAGTGTGTAATGAACATTGAACATTGCATGACTAACAATAAGGCACCGTACAATTTGGTTTATAGAAACCTTTAAAGCTTTACCTCTAGAATGTGGCCGATTTTCGACCACAAATGTAGGAGATATATTTTACTTTTGACATAAACTGTACAGCCTTTACATGTCGTAGATTATTCTTAATATTTAAAAAAGAGAATTTTTATGTTTTTATATTTGTGCCGCAAAGTAGTAGCTATTCATAAGACAGGTGTAAAATAGCTGCGAGGAGACAGCAGTGATCGTGAGCAGTTGTCTGTGCATAATGGAATATTAATAATGTTTTTTTATCAATATATTGGCAACCACACTAAATCCTCCAGCTAAATATGATGATGAAAAAGCAATTAAGAACTCTTACGCTGCAGCTGGATATAAAAGAGGCTTTTTAGTTTAAAGATGGTATTTCCGGCCACTATTCGAATATCAAAAAATTGCTTTTGGAGTTAAAATTCTGAATGCACATTTTTAAATTTCCATATTTTCGTTCGTTAATAATTCTATCAACTTCTCCTGCAGCAATAACTCTACTGTTTGTTTATTTTATGAATATTCTATAATTAAAGAAATGTTCCTTCAGTGCGGAGTGCACACCAGAACGTAGTTAATAAGGTTTAAAAACTGACAATATATAGTTAACTGCTTAATTACTGCTGCAAACTGACGGAGGCACTTAAGGAGGTCACTAATTCAGAATTTTTGCAACTAAATCTGATTCACACATTATACATTTTGTTACTGGATTTTTCAAATATTTAATAAATCCGCTTGAACATCGAATCATCGCCAGAGCATCATCATTACAAAGGAATACTTTTCTGGTTCTTCTTTGTTTACTCCTCAACCATCATGTATTATGACCAGACCGCTTAGATCTTCTTACCACGAGTACCGGTTGTCGTATAAAATGTTCTCTTAGTAAATAAAAATTATTATTACATTTTAAAAAAATTTGAAAAAAAAATTAGACCCATTGAGGGAAATTAAAAGTTCAGTTTTTGCTTGCCCTTTATTGTATTTAGAGGAACTCTTGTAACATTAAAGAATAAAGAAGTTTTGTCATCTTATGGCGAATTTCATGTATCGTTATTTTCCCTTTCTTTGTGGCAAAAAAATATTGTTATAGATTAATATTGAAACTTTCTAAACAAAGATTTGATGCATATTATTTCTTAATACTTTCTTTGTTTCTATGTTTTTTTAGGGGTGTTCCTCTTTTGTTGGGTACCATTTTTTACCTGTAATATTTTGGATGCGTTTTGTGCTAAGCTCGAGAAGGATTGTCGTCCAGGTGTTACTGCCTTCATTCTAACATCCTGGTTAGGCTACATGAACAGCTTCGTTAATCCAATCATTTATACAATCTTCAATCCGGAATTTCGCAAGGCATTCAAGAAAATCATGTACTTGGGGTGATTAAAATTCAGCACATTGCAAGCAAAATTAACACAAATATTTTATAAATATTTTTACTGTGCCAAGCCCAAAGAACATTATAACATAATTATGTATATTCGAAATAAACATAGATTAATTATAGTCTTATATATATATATATATTTATTATATTTTTTTTATTCTAAGCAACATAATAACATTTCCATCACACAAAAAAAATTGTATACAATATAATTTTTTACAAAGATCGTTGAGCTTCTTAAACATACCCAATTCTAATATATAATAATAAATTTAAAAACATAAAATATAATAACAAAATAAATGTATAATACAAAATATTTGCTTTTCCAGCTAGAAATGGTTATCTACGAATAGACAATGATCAGCAAACAAACAAATTAAAAAATAAAAATTTAATAAAAATCTTAATCATAATAGAACCTTAACAGAACAACATGTAGTCGTATTATCATATTTATATAATCATACATTAGCACAATGTACTTGGTGTTATTTATCTTAGACCAATAGAATTCTATAGATGTTGTATATATGTAAATATTTGTAAATATACGTACTAGCTTTAAATTTAAATGGTTGTTAGCATTCTCTAAACTATCGCTTGAATAATACTTTTTGTTTGTTTTTTCTAATCATATTATTATGTTAAGGTAAAAAGAAAATGTACAAGCTCAGAAGAAAACGATGATCTGGAGTACTTGATAATTTTCTTCGTTTACGAATGCTTAGTTTCTTTTCCCGCCAATAAGAAATTTTTTTCAGAATTTTAAAAACTCAAAGAAAACATATCAATGTTCGCAACCAAAACCATCAAGTAAGCATCATATCTGCATAAATATTCAGGTCGATTCAGCAAAAATCTTTAGTCTTCTATTCTTTTATATTTTTCGTGCATTATTTTTTGACACTTGTGCTTTTGCATGTATAGAGATAAAATAATAAAAGATTTAAAAGATTTTTGCAGAATCAGCCTGATTGTTTTATAGGAAATTCAGTTAAAATTATTGTGTTATATTTCGAAATAAACAAATTCGCCTTATTAAGATAAAGTACAAAAATAATTTTATGAAAAATCTGTCCACCAATTGTTTGTAATTTTATTATTCTCCTCACAAAAATAATTTCATATGTTAGTTTTAACTGCATGTTTAATGTATACCATATATAACTCAGTTTGCAATTATTTATTGAATTAGTTAGAAATTAATATTATTAATCCAAAAGAAAATACATTCGAATTTCTGCGAAATGTCCACCATACTACATGGACACTTTTAGCAATTCGAAAATATTTGATACTTTTTAACAAAACTAACATAATAACCAAAGTTTCTCTAATATTTTCGAATTATAAATATGAGCCCCAAGCGGAAATTTGTGATGATTTTTTCTTGATCAGAATTTATACATCTATACATTTAAATTAAGTATTTCGATAGTTTTAAAATCGAAGTTACTTTTTCTTAAACACCAACTTATTTACATACATACATAGTGATGATACAAACTGATGTATCTTACGATTTATTATTTTATTGTTATTATTTTAAAATCTAATTATGAAGTAGAGTAAGTAATTTTTACAGGGATATATTTGTAAAGAAACGTTAGTTGTTAAAACAACGGAATATAGATAAATATAATTGTTATAAAGACATTTCAATGATAGAAAATCAGGGTATTACATAAAATTCACCAACAATTAAGAAAACAAATCTTAGCAACCTTTATTTAAATTCTTTAAGTAAATTGTAAGAATCAGAACCTTTCTTTATGTGCTAAACTTTTTTAAAGTAACCGTCCTTATAAATTCTAAATTAAATTTGCTCAAACGAAACATTCGCAACTTCTCGTACATTCTGTTTTCTGTTAAATTGTATTGCAGTTTTTGAGTTGTTAAAAACGTAAACAGAATAATGAATTGCATAATACCATAATCCCAAAAATAAAAATTATAAGTAAATAAGTACTACATTGTAATTCTTCCAGAAAAACTACATTTATATTTTTATTAAATATATATATATTTATATATATCGAATGTAATAATACTATAAGAAAATACACATACATATTATGCAAAAATCGTTAATTGAATACTTCTGTAAAGTAATCTCTTCTTTTTTTTAAATAAATTTAAATTTTATTTGTTACGAAAATAGTAAATAATATTTAATAAATCAAGAAAATCTCATACAATAATAACAAAAACAATAAATTATAGTATCATTATTACAATATTATTCGGTACATAGTCAGATCTTAAGATATTATTATGTTTTTTTTGGGCAGAGTAGCTATAAAATATTTATAAATATGTATAATTAATTTATAATATATAATATAATTGTAAAATTATAACTATATAACTATTTATGAATATTGAATAAAATGATTACCATTATTTAAAAAATTAGTTTCAATGACTAGTCAACAGTAGATCCATCATGATGATTACTTATAATAATGAGAAATGACTATCTTATAACTCTAAATAATATTCGGCGCAACAGGTCTGCAAAAAGCAAATCATTTCAAGCAATTTTTAACAAGGCTTTAAGGCAAGTCTGGGTTGGATATTGAAATATAAACAATGATACGGTTTTGGGATCTTAAAGATATGCGAAGAGATATGGTCCAACAATAAAGATGCAATGGAACCATTTTTAATCAGTTGCATACAACTTTTATGAAACTGGAGCCAAAGCAAGAAACAGCTGTACTATTCAGACGAAACGGTTTTGTTTTTCAATACTGGCGTGCCACAAGGGTCATCCTTATCGCCTACGCTCTTCTTGATATAATATATCAATGACCTGTTATCTTCCACCACCTGTGATATCCATTCTTTTGCTAATGATACAACGTTATCGGCTTCCATTGAGTTTGTTAGTCAAAAAGAATGCAATTCTTGCGTAATTGATTCGCGTATATTAATGAATACGGCTATTCTAGCGAACATTGATGTCATTCTGGATTAGAGCAGATCTAATAGGGTGGAATTTAACACAAATACATTCCAGGCTTGTCTTTTACTTTCTTTGCATAGTAAAACAAAGTATAGTAATCATAAAATTTTCGAACTCGGGATTTTTGCAGAAATACCGATTACCGTATCTCCTGAGTCAAAAAAGCGAAAATAAAAAAAGATCTCTCTGTATTTCTGTATGTCTGTATATCTGTATTTCTGTATGTCTGTATGTCTGTATGTATGTATGTCTGTATTTCTGTATGTCTGTATGTCTGTATGTCTGTATGTCTGTGTTGAGTTAGATAGAAGTCTACTTCTCCATCACTTCTACCGGCCCATAATTCTGTAGATGGTATTAATCTGTTTTGCGGTTCTCGGCTTTTGTTAGATACCCCCGGCGCCTATAAATCACCTGAGGTTCCTTGGCTAGTAAGTCGATTGGGAGCATACCCGCAGCCACAAACACTGCATCGTTCGAGATGGCTGTGAAGCCACAGATCACTCTTAGTGCACTCAATCGCTGGATAGATGACATCTTTCGCCAGTACCTAACATTATCCATTGCGTCAGCCCAAATTGGCGCTCCGTATAAAAGGATGGACGAGACAATATTAGCCTATAGCTTTCTTCTTGTTTGCTTTGCTCCTCCAGTGTTAGGCATAATTTGAGACAGTGAACATACGGTCTCTGGTTTATTGCAAGCAACCCTTATGTGCTATTTGAATGAGAGTTTCGCATCAATTACCATTCCCAGATATTTAATTGATGGCTTAGATATAATTGAACAATTACCAACTACAAAAGTTATTGTCTCTCTTATTTTCATACTGGATATTAGTAGAGCTTCAGTTTTATGCTCTGCCAACTGTAATCCGATTGACGTCACCCAATCCCGGATAGTCCTAATTTTTGCATTACATATTGCGGTTATCTCTTCCTTGTGTTTTGCCACAACGAAGACTGTGATGTCATCTGTAAAACCGAAAATATCTGCCTCTTCAGGTATTTGAAGCCTAAATATGCCATCGTACATTATATTCCATATAATAATGGGCCTAGCACAGACCCCTGGGGAACTCCTCCGGTAACCTTATATTCCTTCAAGCCATTTACGGTGTATAGCAGAATTCTGTTACTAAAGTAATCTACCACCAACCTCAAAATGTACGATGGGACCTCTCTCCGACGTAGTTCATTGAATATACAATTCCATTTGGCTGAATTGAAAGCATTCTTGATATCGAGGGTGACTATGGTGCAATACTTTTTTGTTCCTCCCTGCCACCTTTTCCCATCTATCGCTTTTTGTGCGAACTTTTCAACAAAACCAATGGCATCAATTTTTGAGCGTGCTTTGCGGAAGCCATATTGATGTTCTACAAGGTGTCTGATTGTACTACGGCTTCCTGTAGCCTACCGCCGATAATTCTTTCTAAGATTTTGCCCGTTGTGTCGAGCATACATATAGGACGGTATGAGGATGGTTCGTCTGGTGGTTTTTTCCCTTTAGGGAATAGGACTAGTATCTGTTTTTTCCACTCCGCTGGGAACTTCTTTTATGCATGAGTCAAGCAGTCAAGCCAAGTTTGCAAACATATTGGGATAGTTCCTAATTGCGGATTTTAATGCCACGTTAGGGATATTATCTGATCCTGGGGTCTTGTTATTGCCTACCTTTCTGGCTGCCTGGAGAACTTCATTGGTCATCACTGGCGCTATTTTTCCGTCGGGAACACCTATTTCTACATTAAAGTCGTGTTCTATTTGCTGAGGAAACAATACTATTCAGCATAATTGGCACGAGGGGGATGTAAAGGAGTTACCCTTAACTTTCGCCATTACCGTTCTTTACGGTCCCTGAGGCATCTGCGTTTACTTGCCTTTATAGCCGTGCTAAGCTGTGATCGGACATTACAGTAGTGCTGGCGCAGATCATCTATGTTCCTACGCCTTTCTCTTTGGTATTGCCTTCTGGTCCGTAGGCACTTCCGACGCAGTTCCGCTATTTCTTCATTCCACCAGTAGGTAGATTTGCGTTGGCTGTTTAATACTTTCCTCGGCATTGCTGCATCACAGGCTCTTCTTAGCGAGGTTGTGAAGGGAGCGCTCACATAGTATTCAAGGTTAGATCGGTTCTTTATTCCTATAGTCCCGATTAATTGCATTCCTCATATTGCCTTCTGCATATGAACCGCAATTAAAATATTAAAGCATAAACACTCAACGAGTGAACGAACAAAAAAAGAGTCTTATTACTTTGTTGGCACACTCCATGCCTGAGCATGACAGCATAAAATGTAATGAGAGTACGATCGGCGGTCGTTTGCCTATAACAACAAAATGTACAGAAAGCATTCATTGTAGGCGAGCGAGCGCTGATCATAAAAAAAGAAAATAACGTTCGGTCACTTACACTTGCTGTGCACGGCGCTCACGGAGCATGTAATAGAATTATAAACAAAAATAGGTCACTTGCCTGCGCTGGTAAATATGTCAAATCAGCAATATGACAAGCAACCTAAAGCAATTAAGAATGTTCGGTAAATTGGTATGCAATATTGCCAAAATACTGAACAGCACAATTTAGAGTATTGCTTTGGGAAATCGATCTAAACTAGTATGCATGTGTATACATTTTATATATTCATATTCTATTATGTACTATGTTTTTGAGTCTTTGGACTCCTATAAATAAGCAAGAAAAATACAATAAAGATCACTTCCAAATAGGAAGTCTAACCTATACTATCTGAGTTTTATTAGGCTTGCGAGCCTTAAACCCTAAAGTATATTCTAGAATCTACTTTATTGGAATACCACCTTGAGTGCAGGAAACTGCCAAAGTTCTAAGTCGTAGGCGTAATAGCCAGGACTAGTGGAGACTATTAGAAGAACATCGGGGCTGGCTCGTCTGGACGAATACTACAATAGTAACAAGTTGGTTATAAACGTTATCCAGTACAAGCGACACCCTATTACATGGCGATCCTGCAAGGTTATCAGTAATAGCGGCATCCTCTACAAGGTCCGACTTTAGACACCTTTTCCGTCGCTGACCTTGAAAAGGGACATGTATAGCAGCTATATTTATGAATGCCATCGACCTTCGCTCTTATGAAACCTGATTCCAAATTAATTTCTCTTTCTAGGAAACAACGCTGACCACAGACCCATATTGCAGCGCTACCAGTAGCGCCGGTTGCGCATATGCTTTCATCGAGGTTTCTGTATGGTTCGCTGATAATAGCAATATCTACCTCC
Source organism: Nephrocerus scutellatus (assembly GCA_947095585.1). Lineage (NCBI taxonomy): Eukaryota > Metazoa > Arthropoda > Insecta > Diptera > Pipunculidae > Nephrocerus > Nephrocerus scutellatus. The sequence goes on from OX352763.1 coordinate 92,793,142, forward strand.
AGTTCGCGCACGGTTTGATGCAAAAGATCCTGTGCAGCTTTACAATGATTAAGATTTTGTTGGATAATAATCATTTCTTCCGCTCTAACTGTGATATGCAGTGCTCTTGAAGCTGCCTGTCACATGTCTTGAATTACCGGTGTTATCCTTCTGATGACAGAGCATGTATTGAGGCTCATTAGACTAGGCCTTAGCTATATGCCATTCTTTACCGCATTTTAAACATAGCTTGGAGCAGTCTTTGTCGATTTGACACTTAATCGCATAATGTCCATAATCAAGGCATTTATAGCATTTTAGTGGGACTATTTTCTCTCTAATACTACAGGACACCCATCCAATTCAGACTCTTCCTTCAATAGTCACTTTATTAACCAAATTGCCTGGCACACTCACAATCGCTGTTTGTGTTCCGCGGTAAGCGGCTCTCATTGTTTTAATTTTAAACGAGCCCTTGGCTTCTACAAACAAGTGCTTCAAGTGCTTTACGCACTTCATGCAGTGTGACTTTGTCAATATCTCTGATTTCTACTTGCACCTCTTGTGTTAGGATTTTGACATCAGCGTCCTGACCAATTATTTCTCCAAGTTTCTCTTGGTACTCCCAAGTTTTTAAATTTTCGGCAGTGTTCTGCGGCTCCAATAGAAGCTCCCCTTGTTCAATTTGCGTAGCTAGTCGGCATATTCGACCGTACTCTTCTTTTTGATGAGTAGCGCATCCGGACAAGGAGGTCTTTTACGTTTTCTTTCCTTCCTTTGTCCCACTTTCTGCCATTTTGAATTTGGTTCCTTTACTTCCACAATAATCTTTGGTGGCTTGTCCTTTTTTGGAATTGCTTTTGGTCGTGTCTCTTCCGTTATTTTCGTCCTGGTTTTTTTTTTCTTTTGGTCGATCCTTATTTCCCATAAGAGTTGAACGTTTCTTTTTGGAGGTTTTAATCGTTTTCGGGGTATCATAATTATCGACTGAGTTCTTCCTTTTAGATTCTCCATTATGACTCCTATTGTCAGCGTAGTTTGACACGTGATATCAATCAAGGTCATCTTGCTGACTGCCACCGTCTAATACGTCATCCGTATTATGTTGACCAACTTTTTAATCTCCGCATGGATATGGCTTCTTGGTTTGATGAAATCGGAGAGTTCCTAAATCTTCTCTCCTAGTCTTTGAAATACAATTTCTCTGCTTTCTATGGTCGTATTTTCTGTTAGAGGTATCGACGGGGGCGGTCGTTTCAGACTTCCACTCATCGAGTTCTTACGAGGTGTCCTTCTGGTTTTTGTATTCCTCCTTGCCAAACTGCTTATATCATCTAGTTTAGCCTCCTTGTGTGTCATATTGCGGCTCACTCCTTTCTCTCCTTCCTCTCTTACTCCTACTAAATTTGTTATTATCTCTGTTGGGTCCCCAATCAAAGCCGTTATCAATGCTCGAGTGTGTAGTCACCTAAGTATTCCATGGTTATCTATGCAAGCAGTGAGGCCATGTAAAGGGTTGACACGAGCCCTAATGGGGTCTTGTGTTCAGAGCCAGATCGGTGCTAAACAGGAATTCTACATCTGTACCTACAACACTAACTTAATAGCAACGAAACATTGAGCGTACTCTAACGCCTGCCAGGGTTTTAACGATACGGGGGTGCCGGTAGTATTAACCTGAAAGCCATTTCAGAAAGTTTTCACTCTTGCCTACTCAGGTAACAGAATAACTTAGACGTCAGCCCATAAGTTGACAAAACAAAATGTTGCTTTCAGTATACCATAATTAAGACCTTACTGGGCTCAGTCTTAATGCATTCATTGAATGCCGCATTCCCTCGTTGGCCACGGCTTTTTTTTCGGGCGGGTTGGAAGTTATACCGCTCCTATTCGGTCGTCACTCGGCGAGCAGGTTTTCCATGCAAGAGAGAGGTTGACAGTGACTTCATAATTTTTTCTTCTTTTTTTCCGCCGTAACCCTGGCTAGTGTCCTTACATGGTGCTATCACCAGGGGCAGGTGAACCAAGGTTTGTTAACGAGGTGTTACTCCCCATCCCTCCTCCTTTTGCAACCGGGCTTGGGACCGGCAAGTGGCGGAGTTGTCTGTATGTCCGTATCTCTGTATGTAATTCTGTCTGTGTCAACTTTACAGCCCAGACGGCTGAACTTATCGGGATCATATTTAGATTCATATTTAAGCTTTCTACATAAATTGTGCGGAGCCAGATGATTTTGACGGGAATCTGACAGCCGAAAGTGACAGTTTACTTACAGTTTTTCGAGTTTTTGCAAGTAAGAAATCTATTAAGTGAAAAATAATTTTTTAATAAAAAAAAATAAATACATAAAAAATGAAAAAAAATGTCAATTTATCATATCATATCCGAATGCAATTTTTTTATGATTAGTCTATATTTCAAGCGATGATTTGGAAAATAAATTTAAACCGGCTACAAACGTGAGGAATATATATATATATATATATATATATATATATTGTAAATTACATTCCTTCGATTTTTTATTTTATTTCATTTTTAATTTTTATAAAGGGTATAGCCCACCTTATTGCCGTGACGCAAGTCGTTCAGGGAATTCTCCCTTGGCAATGAGTTTATGTATACAAAAAAAACCTGTTCCTAACAGAACAGCCAGCAAGGAAAACGAGAAATGACAAAACGAGCACCCGCCCACTGATCACCCACACCATACTAATCGACACTAACATCCGCCAAAAAACATAGGTTAAAATTTATATAATCAGATGAAAATACTGTTACGAAAAGTAGTAAGAGCAGATAATGGAATACGAATGCTAAGAAAATGGCAATGTACATGCTCATCCAAAAATACTGAATCAGAATTAACTTGCATATTCTGTAAGACTGTAAGAAAAACCGACTATAAGTATAAATCATTATGTACTGATGCTGTCAAGATGAAGTCAAACCAGTTTGAAGTGTCTTCATGATGAGATCTATTTTTAGAAGTTTTACAATACATATGTGTATGGGTTGCTGTAAATAACGAATGTTCTGGGCTATGCTAGATAATTCTGTATATAAGATTGGAAACCTATGGAAGCTTTTCAGTGAGTATAAATAGATGGCGTTCCGATGCAGCCATTCATTAGTTATTTTGAATTCAACCAGTCAAGTTGAAAAAGTTATTTTAAAGAAATATTGCCACCACATAAGAAATTTATTTATAGTGAAATAGAACTGTTTGGTAATAAGTGTTTTTGTGTACATTTAAAGTTATCACCAATATAAATTAATAAACTTGTGTTGTGTTTTATTTGCAAAAACCTTTAAGAACTCGAAAGTCTAAACAATAAAGTTGCCAAATTATGTATTTATGTGTAGATTATAAATGAAGCCTCCAAAAAGTGTGGCGAAAATATGCCAACGGTTCCTTCTACAATAATGTGAACCACTCCAAAATGTGGACAGAACCTTGTTTTAATTAGTTCAAGTTACTGAAATGGTACTATACTGCTTTTATGCATGTATGCAAAAAAGAGATTGGCAAATGACAGGCGGTAAAATCAGGAATTATATGGATTATCCGTAATTCTACAATGAATGCAGACCAATGTGACATTTTTCTTATTATTCTAACTTTAAAAAAAAAAACTTTTTTCTTGTATCGTTTAAAAAAATGTCGTTTTAGTCATTCAAAATACTGTTGGTTTATTACAAGAAATAATTGTTCAATTCTACTTAGACTTTTATTACATTGTGCACTCATAGATAAATTGCTGTTCCAAAAAGTTTGTACAAATTAAATATTCATTTAACTGCAAGCTCATATCTGTAGTAAATTCAAAGAATACGGCGGGTATATATATATGCATTGGATGTCCCTATATAAACTAAGGTACACATTGCACCACCTGATAATGATCGTAGCGTTCAGTCCAATTAAGTTGTCCATGTCAGACAATGTACTTTCATTACGACACTCTAAATAAACTTTGTTCACTTTTGGATGATATTTCCCCTTAACACGCCTGTTTGCAACATTTTACGAAATGTCAACGCAACATGGCTCCTTCCGTAGTCAATCTGTATACCAATTTTCAACTACAGGATTCCCTCATGAAATGCTATGATAATGGTTGTTAAACTTTTCTCATTTCCTTTAATTTCGTATAATGTAAACACGAAGAGACAAGTGCAGATGGAAGTGTTTTGACTTAAATATGAAACTTTACAAAAGAACAAATTACGCAGTGATCTATCTACGTCTTCAATACGAGTATAACAAGTATACTCGTAAAATACCAAAGCTTATCGTATTTGAATGATCTGAATGAGTTAAAGTAGGGTAAGCATGATGCTTTCAGATGGTATGGTATCATCAAAAAACGCGGTAGAAAATTTACTTTTTATCTTCTTACACTATAAAGAAGGATATTAACTGCATTCTCACAAATTTAATGAATTTAATGATTCAAAGAAATGATTTTTAAGGCCGAAATACACATTTGAGTGCGTAAAAAGAGAGTTAACTTTCCTCCAGTTCACGTGATTTTTTAAAAAAATTAATTTTGAAATATATAAAAATTAAAATAAAAAGGGGCATATAAATAGGGTCTCATCCTCCGATGTATATATGTGTTAATGGCTGGTCTCGATTTCCTCGTTTATCAGTCCTCGCATCTCCGGACTTGATGTGTTTTCAACTCGTTCTTGCGGTCGAGATTAGAAGAAGCTTTCTTTCGAATAGGGAGACCTTTTTCATCGATGTTTGTGAAACTGTGAACCATATGGGGGATAAGTTATGTCTGGTCTGATAGAGCTGCTTATTATAGATGATATAACAGATCGTTTAATCTTCTTTGAAGCCAGTGTACCAAATGAAAAGTATTGTGCCCTTTTTGTATAAGTGGTATTAGTGCGCTTGTTGAACTTGTTGATTCACAGGTACTTCGTCTGTGGCTTGGTGTAAATTAGCGTGCTGTCTGGAAGGGTGATTATTAAGCCTCTGCATCGGAGCACATAATTTGCTCTTGATATTGTCGCCATGGTTCTAGTGGTTAGTGCGTTGAACTACTGAGCAGGAGATTAGAGGTTCGAATCTCAGAAATACTAAAAAAAATACACCACTCGTGAATGTCTAATAAACGTCCGAGAGTAATAACTTTTTACGGTAGGCTTCTCAACTCGCCTTTCGGATATGGCATTATATTGAAGGTCGCTTTCATTTGTGAGCAAAAATATAACACGCACAACACGGATGGTTGCGAGAAGCTAGGCCTTGGACTGCAATGGTCATTCGTGCCAAATATTATTATTTGGAAACATATAAGGTTTATTGGTGTTGAATTTTAGGTCCCTCTAGATGTAGTTATCCCAAATATTAATTAGGTTTTCCTCAACTCTTTAGTCAGCTATCCCAGAAGAGCATTCTCATCATACGTGATAGAATCATCCGCCAAAAGCATGGTATTTTTCCGGCTTCATTGGTTAGTGAATCTGTTCTATATATATGCTGAACAGGACTGAGACAAGACTAACTTTGATTCTTTTCTTGGATGATGAGTTAATGTAAACATGCACAAAATACCCCTGTTGGAGATAACATTTTTCAGAAGTTTTATATAACTCTGCTCAAATCGCTTTGTTACCCGCCCCACGACTAAAGTAGAAAGCATATATCGCGCGCACGTCTGTCTGCACTACATGCCGACATGGCTATTTTGTTATATCTGAAACGGTTTACTCAGTCAAACCAAGAAAATAGCTAATTTTGTAGTTTTTATCCGTTTTTATAAAATAAGTATATATATATATAAGTATAAGTATATGTATATAGGTATATAAAATAAGTATAAGTATATTAGCGGATATACTCGGCGTTTCCCGGCTGCCTCATACCACTGACCCACAACCAACTGATCACCCGCACACAGACCCCGCCCAACTGACCACTACCCACCCACCCGCTGACTACCTTTACCATCCAGAAAATATATAATCGATACTATAAGATCGATAAGCAAAAAAAACAAATCTAGCTCCAAATTTGTATAATCCGATAAATTACATTACCAATTACAATTAAGTACTAGTGTGTAGACTATAAATAAAACTCAATTTTAAACTTTCTAAGAAGTGGTTTTTTTGGCGAAAATATGCTTACTGTTCCTTCCACACATAAGTCAAGCATCCTAAAAAAAACTTGAATTGATACGATCAACGGTGTGATGAGTATTTGAATCCAGCGAATATGCAATGTGGTTTGTTAAAATTTCGCGATTGTTTACTATACACGTTATGAAGACCGATGGTAAACTTTATTTTAAACAAAACAAAACACAGAATTCATCAACAAAGAATTATCAACTTCCATCTAATTTGCTTTTGATTTCCAAAATCTGTCAACGGGGTAGAGTTTCAGCATGAAATTCTACCTTTTTTTGCTAGTTGGGCTATAATTAGATACAGAATTAATATTTTAATACCTTTTTAGTATACATAAAAGTATCCAATTCAATCTATATAAGTTTTTTTTGTTCGTCGATACAAACAAAATTCTGGATCCCTTTCTTCCTTCTTCCATCTTTATTTCATGTTTGAAATTTAAGTTGGTTGATTTTCACTGTTGTGCTCGTGGTGTTGTCATGGATACGTTCTAAGGGACCGGTTATAACGGATTTTGTAATGATGCATAAACGGAAAATGTGAATGTTCTTCTTAAAATTTTTTACAAAAAGTGTTGTAACCGGATATACACATATATGGGTTAAAAATTTATTAATAAGATTTCACCAGCCTCCAATAGATAGACAGACAGCCGTGCACGCAAAGTTTATATAAAGAACTAGCTGATTACCCGGCGTTGCCCAGGTATTTATTCATCTCAATCTTCTATTAGGCAGGGGTAGAAAAAAGAATGATATCAATCTATAAGGTAAAATTTTAGTTTGTATTAACAAAAATATATTTGAAATTATCGGTATAGTATTCAAATTATAAAATAAAATTAAATAAACATACATAAAATTAATTATAACAAATCTTGGTTATATGCCTACAATGTTTTTAGTTTCACCTTCAAGAGCAGGAATAAATAAAGTCTTAGGTCAACCCAACCCAGAGCAAGCAAAATAAAGTTGTCCCTGGGAAAAGCATGGCAATCTCAAATCTATACTCCGCAGTTCTTAATTAACTGTCCGACCGTCGAAATGAGTGCTATCCGTGGGATAAAAACTGTTTCACACTGTCCCTTTTCTGTCAAGATAGTCGCTTCAATTATATTTCCCGGCATCTCTTTTACGCACAGTCTTGTGCCGTTGAAAAGTTTTGGCGAGTCGAGAATCCGTAGTAAAATAATTGGAGATCAAACTGTAAGATGATGTGGTGGCAATCCAGACGAATTAAGTGAGTTAAGGAACTCAGTTAGATATTTTATTCCTCATCAGTATCTACAACGGTATCGATACACTTATATTCAGTGACTACGCCTATTAAGATGGCAAGTATTTGATTGTTCGTGGTTTTCTCCATTTTGGTAGCAAGAATGGCCCCTCAAGCAACCGGTTCAAAATGTTATAGTTTTGAGAAACAGCCAGATAAATAGAATTTATTAGTTCTGCGGCAGATATCAAAAATCGATGTAAATTTAACATATCCATAAAACTCCATAAAACATAAAACTAATCTACCTTTTCCAATTTTAAGTAGTGGCGACAATGTCCTCACCCCCAAATTCGTCGCTAAATGGTCGCCGAGTACCCTTCTATACACCACTATTATCTCAGCGACCCCGAAAACTATGGGATCGGCACTAATATCGGTCACCCTCTCCTCTCCGTTATCGATCCCATACCCATAAAGCTGTCTTACTATATCCATTCAACTCAGCGAACCCGAAAACCACAGAATCGACACTAATATCGGTCACCCCCCCCCCTCAGTGATCGACCCCATCCCCCTAGAGCTGTCTTACCATCACCGTTCAACTCAGCGACCCCGAAAACTACAGAAGTTACACTAATATCAGTCATCCCCCCTTAGTGATCGACCCCATCCCCCTAGAGCTATCTTACCATCACCATTCAACCCAGGGGCCCCGAAAACCATAGAATCGACACTAATATCGGTCAACCCCCCCCCCCACCGTTATCGATCCCATCCCCCTAGAGCTGTCTTACCATCAAAATTCAACTCAGCGACCCCGAAAACTATAGAATCGACACTAATATCGAACAGCCACCCCCTGCGGGAATATAACTCACCCATAGGAGTGTACCACTACCAGCATTATTCGTCTTGGTGATACCGAAAACGGTGGGTCCGACCATAAAATAGCCTGCCACGCCGCCCCCAGCCAAAAAACCTACTACCCCCCACCCCCTATGTTTGATCCACATAGTAAATAATATGCATACCAAGTTTGGTTGAAATTGGTCAAGGCGTTCCAGAGCTATATAGGCACAAGTATATACAGGGTGGCTGAGACCAAGTGTTACCAAATGACAACGCTGTATTTTTTTTAATTTTGATTATTTTTTATTGAAATTTCGTGGAATATGTTGAAAACATATTACATTTTATGAAAAACATGTTACTGCTCGATATGACCTCCTTTGGCTCTGATTATTTGATTTAGAAAGAATACGAGCGTTGAAGGCCTTGGCCGAACGTGATGAGATTCCATAAAAAATAATCATTATTAAAAAAATTACAGCGTTTTCATTTGGTAGCACTTGGTCTCAGCCACCCGTATATATACAAATATACAAATAAATTCTCTACTTTATATATATAGATTTAGAAAACCATCACCAAAACCATTCAAAGAGAACAGGAAACAACTTAACGAAATACTTAATGAAACATTAAAAAACAGAAACCAAACAAAGACAGTTTTAAACATTATAGATAACAAAAAGTTTGATAGGGAAGAAGACATTTAAAAGTCACCGACAGAATTTTCCACTTCACGGAGAAAAACAAAAAACTTAATATATTTATTGTTAAAAGTTTGAGTGGTAGCCACACTCCGGATAAATACTTGAAATACTTGGTGATCAAAAATAAATAAAATTCGGTTGAGCATTCAGATATGTTACACCGCACTCTAAGCGTGAGAACATTGTGTTGCCACTAGTTGCTGTGCAGCTATTTCCAGATAGCAGGGTATAGAAGATAAAGAATATTCGGTATGTCAGTGGCCACGTAGTGACTAGGGCTTGCAATCCCAGGATTTTGTTATAGAAATCCCAAAAACAAATCCCGGGATTGAAATGACTCCAGCCCGGGATCTTGGGACTATGTGACAATACTGACGAGACATTATATTCAACAGGCGTTGACCTCTATAGCGCCTGTTAAATATAATGTCTCGTCCTAAGTTTAGTCTGCGTCGTATATTCAATAGAATGACCAGAATGAACTCTGCCATTCTTCGGGCTCTGAAATTCAATTAGGGACAGAAGTTTGTGACGGTTTAGAGAGCAAATTGAATACAGCAATTGAGCAATCTTAACTTCAGTTCCGGAAAATTGGCAATAAAAAATATACAGCAGCTCATCACAAAAGAGTTTGAAGATACCAGACATAGTAGTCCAATATTTTACAAAAAGTTTACGAATAATTGTATTCAGGAGTTCCGACAAATGTAAAGACGGAACGAGCATTTTCGGATGCCAAAATTTGGGTTGTTTCAAAAATTCAAAATAAGCTAGAGGACGATTCAATTGATAGAATTTCTGATTTATGATTTTATTTTATTAATGTTAATGTCATCATGTCATGCATGTCATCACCTCTCATAAATATCCACTGACCCATTCCCCAGCTACCGCCACCGTAATGATTCCGTCCCCGTCGACCAACCACCTCACCGATTACTCACAAAACCCGTAGCTTCTAAGACTTAACCCCATTACCCATTTCCTCCGCACCGCACCCTATCGTTCATCAACATCCCCCATCATCAAAACCCCACACCACCCCAAAAAAAAAGACCCACTAGCGATAAATTATTTTTAATTTCATTCAATTTGTTTATGTGCACGGCTTAACTACATGCAACAATTCTACTCAAATGTCAACAACACAGGAAGGGCGAGAGGGGAGTGGGCATGGATTCATCTGGCATGTGTTAACTTGGGTGGGGGTCAGTGGGATGGGGCAGCCGGGAAACGCCTAATATTTTCGCTAGTATGATATAAAAAATATCAATTACAAAATTTTTTTTTAATAAAATGAAAATTATTAGGGTGTAATCAATCCCGGCGGGATTCCGGGATTAGAAAATATCAACAATACAAGACAAGACAATACCCGTAGCTTCTAAGACTTAACCCCATTACCCATTTCCTCCGCACCGACCCCCTCCCTATCGTTCATCAACATCCCCCGTCATCAAAACCCCACACCACCCCAAAAAAAGAAGACCCACTAGCGATAAATTATTTTTAATTTCATTAAATTTGTTTATGTGCACGGCTTAACTACATGCAACAATTCTACTCAAATGTCAACAACACAGGAAGGGCGGGAGGGGAGTGGGCGTGGCTTCATCTGGCAGGTGTTAACAGCAATGCTGTTCCGAAAACTTCTAAGTTTCAACAAAATTTATACCTATGCAATGCAATGTAAACTTTAGTTGCCTAGAGATGAATATTATCCCGCTGCAACGTCGAAATAATAGTTGTCATCATATAATATCTGCATAATCAATTTAATTAAATTTGTTGGAAGAAAAATAAAACACGACACGACTAACGTTACAAGATGGAATGCATTTTTATTTCAAGCAACTGACACGAAGTGTTACCAAAATAAAACGCCACAGAATTTTTATTTTTTGATAAATTTGATTGAATCACAGTAAAAAATCTTCACAAATATTTAAGTTTTCGAATTGCATTAGCAGTTTTAGATTTGGCTACCCTTAGCCGCGATTATTGCCTTCAAACTGCCGACAAAGCTATTGCATGCAGCATGAAAGTGGCACTGCGGTATTTTGTCCTATTCCCGGTGAAGCGCTTGCTTGAAATGATCGACACTTTGGTATTTTTTTGTCCCAACCATGCTTTTTAAAATACCCCAAACCGAGAAATCTAGCGGATTTGCATCCGGTGAATTTGATGGCCATTGGGCAGCGGAACGTTGTTTCTCAACCTTTAGCACTTTATGACCCGGCGCCGATTCCTGTTGAAATGTCCAGGCTCTGCGGCCGAAATGATTTGTGCCCAAGGCTTCAACGCTCCCTCCAACACATGATCCGGATAAATTTGAGCACTTATCTTGATGCCACGGTCCAAAAAAACGAGTGGTGAACGGCTTTCGGCCGTTACGGCGGCCCAAACCATCACCATCGGCGGCGCTTTGTTTCGAGTGGCAATCCGTTGGTCCAAATTTTCAGTACAACGGCCGGGCAAGTAAATCCGGTCGTTTTCCTTGTTCACATATTGCTCAATTACGAACGGTGACTCATCGGAGAAAACCAAATTCGGCAAATCGCCACTTTCGTGCAAGCATAACCACTCCTTTGCTTCTTCCACTCTTTTTTGAGCATCGGTGAGACCATGCGTTTTTTTGGAATTTCAAGGCCTTTAGTCCAAAATGATCTTTCAATATGTGCTGCATCCGTTCGAGCGAAATGTTCCCCTCACGAGCCATTTTTCTGCCGCTACGGCGCGGATTCCGAGAAAATTTGGCCTTCGCCTTCCGAATGATATCCGGCGATGTTGCAGTGCGTTTCGTCCACCATCATGGCGTTTTGCAATGCTGCCAGTATCGTTATAAAGATTTATGGTGCGATACACAAACATTTTATTCACATGCAGATGTTTTAACTGGTTAACAATCTGCGGCAGTGGTTTTCCAGCCAAATACAGAGCAATCACATATTACGCTTGAATTCTATTGCGGATAACTTTTTTTCTGAATATTTCCCCCCCTTGTAAGCAATGGAATGAACTGTCATTAGTGTAAATTTGAGCGCTCTGTCATCACTGGTTTGACGTATAGTATGTTGGAATATACTGTATAAGGTATTGTCTAACAAACTACCCCTTAACGAAAACTAACTTAAAAAATTAAACAATCTAAAAAAAAAGTTCACAAGCTTCATGAAAATTTATTTTCTGTATTTTCATTTCATTTTCATTAATTTTTTCGTTAAAATATCGGCCCTCATGTATTCTGTTGGTATATACTCGAGTACAATTTTAGATTTTTCATGGATATGTCTCACATAATGAAAACGTATATCGTGGTCCTTGACACGTTCATGGTGATGAGATGGATTTTTTCCAAAGTAAAGAGCACACTGGATGTCACAGCGTGCTCTTTACCTAGTTGTCAGCTTAATGAACAGAAGAGAGCCCATTATTCCCTGATATTTCTTTTGATCAACAAGTTGGCAACCAGCACAACTTTGACTCTTCGTAAACTTTTGACCAGGTTCTAAAGGTGTCCCTCGTCCTTAGATCGCAATTCTCGAGTAGAGATGAAATAGCCTGATTCTGTGAGATACAGACATAGTTTCTTGCTTCGTTTTGTTGTACTTTAAGACCTAGGAAATACCCCACTTTACCGTTGTCTACAACGACAAATTCATTTATTTTGAAGCAAGCGAGTAAGATGTCATCGACATAAATCGCCAGGATGTTTATCTCTCCATCTCGCCTCTTGTTCCACTCCCGTCCGAATTATTAAAGTCAGTAAAGCTTGCTTAATTTGCAGACTCGCGTTGAGAATTCTTCGGGCTAATAAAACCTGCTGGCGGGCACATGTACACTTTTTCTTTTAACCTTCCATTCAAGTATGCACGAGTAACATCCATTTGATGATGATGTAGTTTGTAGGTTTGTACATCACGGATAAGGAATATTTAAGTCGCACTGTGGATTAGCGGATTACAGGTGAAAAAATTTCGTAGAAATCTACTCCCGGTCTCTGCGTACAGCCTTTGGCAACCAAACGAGCTTTATACCTTTCGATCTCGCCGTCTTTATCCATTTTCAAACTAAACAGTTATCTACATTTTATTGGTTTCATTTCTGATGGCAGGTCAACAACTATCCACTTGTCATTGGAAATCAAAGTCTTGTACACCGATCTCATGCCTTGATCCCAGTGTTTGTCTTCATCACAAAGTAGCACTTCTTCATCTGTTTGGGAAAATGTTTGCAAAGAATTCTTTTCTTTGCTCCGTGTAATAATGCAAGGTTATTGGAGAGTTACTTCTACTTCTCCATCTCTGACCGGGTCTTCATCGTCGGCATTTTGTTTTAGTTGACTGACATTGGATCCTGGTTTGTTTTGAGTTGTTTTTTTGTCCTTCACCAATTCACCTTCACCTTTGTCGTCTTTAGGTTAATATTTACCTTGGTCTGTTGGTGGTCTTATGGAGGATCCTGCGGTGGTCTTGAGGTAGGTTTGAGGGTGCCTTGGAAGGGTCTTAAGAGGTCTTAAGGAGGTCTTAATAAGGTCTTAAGGTGGTCTTAATGGGGTCTTGAGGCTTTAAGCTTTGTGTTTGGTTGACAACTGTAGCCTATTTTTGGGCTCAGTATCACGTGAAATAATTGAGTAGGTTTGAGGGTGCCTTGGAAGGGTCTTAAGAGGTCTTAAGGAGGTCTTAAGAAGGTCTTAAGGAGGTCTTAATGGGGTCTTGAGGCTTTAAGCTTTGTGTTTGGTTGACAACTGTAGCCTATTTTTGGGCTCAGTATCACGTGAAATAATTTATATAAAATTATTAGCAATATGTACTGATAGTTTCGTGTACCATATATGTAGTTTAATTTGTATGTGCATGCATATGGTGAGTTTTATATAGAAATTTATCAGTATGATCTGGTACATACTAGGTGTACATTAGATAAGATTAGAACCTTCTCGAAATGGTATATCTATATATAAAAAATAGAGAATTTATTTGTATATTTGTTGTAAAGCAAAAATTAAAGGCAATTATAAAATGTTTAAATTTATTAAATGTAAGACAATGACTGCGAATGTAAAATGATAAAATGCGAATGATTAAATGAATGCGAATGATTAAATGTCGGCGAACGAATGTTAAAATGTGTTTTCTTTGTTAAAATGTGTTTGTAAATTGTTGTACGTCTTGTAATAATAATAATAATATTCGGCGCGACAGACCATTGCGGTCCAAGGCCTAACTTCTCGCGACCATTTGTGCTGCGCATGTTATTTTTTGGACACAAATGGAAGGGACCTACAACTTAAGGCCGGATCCGAACGGCGAATTGAGAAGCTTTCCGTGACAAGGTATTACTCTCGGAACGTTAGTCACCCACTCGCGAGCGGTGGGACAGCGTGAAAAATACTTTTGGTGTTGTTGGGACTCGAACCTGAACCTCCTGCTCAGAGCCATGTGCACTTCCACTGAGTCACGGCGCCCACGTTGTATGTCTTGTACGGTTCTCAAATGGCGACTGACCGTACAACTTGACAGCTCTCCTGCACAAGAGAAATACTTAAATGCAGGAATGCCATTTGCACAGGGATGCTCTAACATTTGCATATATATATATATATATATTTGTGCCTAACTAGCTCTGGAACGCCTTGACTAATTTCAACCAAACTTGGTGTATACATATTAGTTACTACCTGGAATCAAATATAGGTGGGGGTAGCACGTTTTTTGTACTCAGCCGATAGTACTGTCGGACCCACCATTTTCGGTATCGCCGAGACGAATAGTGCTGGTAGTACACTCCTATATGTGAGTTATGTATCCCCGCAAAGAGAGGCCGATCGATATTTGTGTTGATTTTATAGTTTTAAGGATCGCTGGTTTGAATGGTGATGCTAAGGCAGCTCTAGGGGGATGGGGTCGATAACTGAGTGGGGTGGGTTGACCTTTATTAGTGTTGATTCTATGGTTTTCGGGGTAGCTGAGTTGAATGCTGATGGTAAGGCAGCTCTACGGGGATGGGGTCGATAACTGAGGGGGGTGACCGATATTAGTGTCGATTCTATGGTTTTCGGGGTCGCTGAGTTGAACGGTGATTTATAAATTCCAAGCTATGTTGCCTGAAATATAGCAGCGAAATGGGTTAAGCGATCAGCAGCAAATTGTAGAAAATAATTTCTTGCAGCAGCAGAGCGACACTGTAGAACGCAAAAATACAAATACAGCGATTGTCACAGCATCAGCAACGAACTAAAATTAGCAGCAGTAAATTTTAAAAGAAAGAAGAAAAAACCTTTCGTTTTCGATTTCAATTCACAATTAATAAAAATTTTATTACAAAATAAAAAAAGAACAATTAGCAAAGATAACTTTTTTTTGTATCAAAATTATTCGCAAGTGCCAAGTGCGACCTTCTTATGCAAAGAGCTTAATTCGAACAGATTGCACTGAAGTTAGTTAAGATCAAGATTCGCAATATTTCTATTAGGTCTGTTCGGTATTATGATTATTAGGTCTGTTCGCATAATTTTTTTTTGTTAATATGTTAAAATTATTATAATGAATATAAACTACATTTATGATTCTTTATTATGTTAATAATACTTAATATAATTAATGTTAATATTATTAGCGTGAATATGAGCTGGATTGATGCTTCTTCATTCTCCCCCGCGTTGAACTGGTTCAATATTAACAGGCAGCGTAGCAATTTTCGTAATCGTTCGTGTAATTTCGTTGGTTGCTGTTTTAATTGTGACAACTTTTATATTGTCATCTGGACCAGGATGCAACTTGATAATTCTTCCTATTTTCCATTTGAGCGGCGGCAAGTCTTTGATGACGAAAATTTCTCCCATCTTTATATGGTTTGGTTTTAAATGCGGCCAAAACTTCCGTTGTTGAAGGTGTTGTTAATATTCATTCGACCATGATGTCCAAAATTGCTTGTGCAGACTCGTGATTAGTTCCCATTTTTTTATAAGTGGTACCTTTGGATCGTACTCAGCAGCTTCCGGTATGGATCTTAATGGATGGCCTATAAGAAAATGAGCAGGTGTTAATATTTCAAAACCCTCTGAAACCAACGGCAATAATGGCCTGGAATTTAAAACAGCCTCGATTTGTTTTATTAGCGTAGTAAATTGTTCATAAGTGAATCAAGCGTTGAAAATCAAACGTTTTAAATGGTGCTTTGCGGATTTCACAGCCGCCTCATGAAGACCACCAAAATGAGGTGAGCCTGGGGGTATATAAACCAATTCGATTTTTTCGCAAACAGTCAATTGATTGAGCGATTTGGTAAATTCCGAACTGGTCGAAAGATTATAAACGTCATGCAGAGTGTGATTTGCGCCAATGATTTTGGTTCCATTGTCGGACAATATTCGTTTAGGAAGACCCCTGGTGGCAATGAATCTTTTCAAGCTTCCCATAAATGAATCAGTTGTCATCGAAGAGGAGAGCTCAAGGTGAATAGCTCTCGTCACCATACACACGAAACATGCCAAATATGCCTTAGTAGGAATTTTGCCGCGAGTTGATAATGAACAAAAAACGGTCCGCAATAATCAACAGCGGTAAACGCAAAAGGTAGAGCCTGATTTACGCGTTCGCTAGGTAAATCAGCCATAATTTGCTGCAGCATTTGTGGCTTAGCTCGAGCGCAAATGACACATGATTTACATACTGATTTGCAGACCTTTCTGCCATGAACTGGCCAGTAGTTTTGTCTCACAAGCAGGGTGCTTTGACGAGTATGACAACAATGAGAACTTGAGACGTCCTCCTACTCGAATGATACCATCAATAGCTATAAATAAAGATAGCGATCTCAGCAGCGGACTTGGAGTCAGGTAATTTGGCTTGCTCAGTCCGACAAATTCTTTAGGAAAGCATGTTTTTTGACTTTGCAGATTTAAAGCCTTGAGACCTTCCTTTACTTCATCGCAGCTCAACAAACCAGTGCGTCTCTTTAGCGGATTTTTTAAATTGTTTATGAATCGTAGTATATACGCCATCGAATTTTGTAATTTTATGAATGACGTATTGTGATCAAAGTTGTTTACTATATTATCTCGTTCATTAATACTATCATTGCAAAGATTGTTTGAAGCTAATAACGACATCGCAGCCTTCTTCACTTCTGGAATGTTTTCTTTGGTATTGGCAAAAATGGTTTATACCAATTTTCCTCTGTGAGTAGCAAAAGGTCCTTCCCACCACATGCGTAGATTTAGCAGCAACTTAGGGGGTACTCCTCTTGACATGAAGTCAGCAGGGTTATTTTTCGAATCTACGTGCAGCCATTGAACCGCTGGAGCAATCGATTGTATCCTTTGAACACGAGTACCAACATAACGAGACCAACGAGATGCATCTGAGTGAAGCCAATGGAGTACAATTGTCGAGTCACTCCAGCAATAAATTTTCGATATGTTTAAATTGACAATGGATTTATATTTGGCAATCAAGCAAGCAGCCAAGCAGCGCACAATTCAAGACCTGAAATTGTGTGCTTAATTTTGATAGGAGCCACACGAGTCTGTGATCATATCAGACGAATGCAGAATCCACCATGAATTTTTGAGCGAATGTAGAGAGCTGCTCCATAGGCCTTTTCGCTGGCATCACAAAATCCGTGTATGTCGATTGTTAATGGTAATAAATTGCCATCAAATAAGTGGCGTGGAATGTATAAGTGTTGAAGACATTCACGCTCTTCACGAAATGTAGTCCATCGAGAGTGAATTTCGACTGGCAAACTTTCACCCCAATCGTATTTTAACTTCCAGAGCTCTTCCATAAATATTTTGCCAATCATCACAACTGGAGAGACCAGCCCTATGGGATCATAAATTTTTGCAATTTCTGATACGATCATCCTTTTTGTTACCTTGGATAATTTTACAAATGGTGAGACCTTGATGCGAAAGCAATCCTTGCCAGAATGCCGGTATAAACCAAGAGTTTTGACATATTCAGTTTTGTCGAAGTAAAGAATTCTTTCACGATCATTAATGTCAATTCCTTCAAGGGCCCTTCATCATTTGAGCACCATTTTTTAATGTCATTCCAGCAGATTGCAGAATTTCAGAAATACGAGATCTCATGTTGATCGCTTCTGGGATGGTGTCGGTACATTTTTGAAATATCGGCACTGATTGCTACCTTGTGAGTTCTAAATCGTAGAAGTATACTAGATAGATCATTTTGTACGACGGGTCCATTATGTAGCAGAGAGTTCAGAGATTCATTTTTGGTTGATTTTGCAGAACCGTCAAAAAAAAGGAAGTGGATGAAGAGTCGGGCTTGAGTACACAATGATGGGGCAGGTAGTAGTTGCTGTGTGACGGTTGCGACTCCAATGACACCAAGATTGATATATTCAGACATGAAATCGTGATATTGATTGCGCAGATCATCATTTCTCTTTAAGCGAGACTCAAGATTGAGAAAGCGTTTCAGTGCAATTTCAGAAGAGTTTCCCAGTCGAGGATTCGACTGAATGAACGGAGAGCGTACCACGAAACGTCCATTTTCATTGCGACGGTGAGTTGAAAGGAAATGCCTTTCACATGGAGAGTTAGATTTGTCAACACAATCGCTTATCTCTTCAATTTCCCAAAAGCGTTGCAGGAGATTATTGAAGTGTTCAGCAGAATTCAATTCCACTAAATGGCAGTGTGAATTAATTGGCGTGGATTGTTGAATGCGCCCAGACACAATCCAGCCAAGCTGTGTTTTTTGCAATACAGGAAGAGAAGGTCCTAGGCTTATCTGGCCTACCGATTGCAATTCGAAGAACAATTGAGCACCTATGAGCATGTCAACCTTATTACAATCGTGGAATTTCGGGTCTGCTAATTGAATGTTTGACGGAATTGACCACTGTGAGACATCGATATAGCAATCTGGTTGATTATTGGAAATTTTATTCAAAATTTGAGCTTCAAGTTCTATAACCTAGTTGTTGAGTTTTGATTTCATTTTAATTATGGCAGATCCGGATGATGCCAATGATGAACCTCCTATACCTCGAATAGCCCTGGAATGCGATGATGGCTGAACACCAAGTTTGGATGCCAATGATTTTGTAATGAAATTCAATTGCGATCCCGAATCAAGGAAAGCACGTGCATGTATAAAGCTATTGTCGTTTGATGACACTAGAACTTCAGCTGTAGCTAATATGACATAGTTTGATGTATTAACTGATAATGTTGTAGATTGAGCAACATGACTGGTAGATGATGATGCTCGTTATATGATATTAGTGGATGCATTTTTTTTTATATATATATATTTAAACTTATTGCCAAGGGAATACTCCCTAAATGAGACTTGCGCCACGGCAATAAGGTGGGCTAAGCCCTTTATTAAAATTAAGAAATAAATCGGAGAAATGTGATTTACAATATATCACATTCCTCACGTTTGTAGCCGGTTTCAAATTATTTTCCCGAAATTCTCCCTGATTCATTGAAAAAAGCAATACGGAAAAACGATCATGAAACTAAAACGACGCGAGTCCAAATGCTTTAATGAATGAATCATGGTCAAGGAAAACTACAAAAAACCTTGACCGAGAAAATATTACAAAAAAAAAAATAACATACATTACCCTTCAAAATTCTTGGAAACTCCATTAAAAAATTCGGTCTTGCAGGAACTAGCTGACTTCTTTCTTGAAGGCCAACAACACGACAGTGAAAATCTCTTTTCAAAAGATACGATTCTTAGTGGTTTTTCGTAGGGGGCAAATTCAAATTCAGGCTTTGATGAAGAATTTCGGTTTTTTGTTTTTTTTTGTGACTTTGTAACGAGTTTTACAAATTAAAAAGACTTATGTTTACTTAATTTTTTCCATATGTTTTATTTTTCCTTATAATTTATTATTTTTAAATTCTATATATTAACTTCGCGTGCACGTGGCTGGCTGGTCAGATTTTCTGATCAATTTTTAGCCCACTTCCCATGGCCCGATTTTATTGAAATTTTAGAATTTAGAAATACATGATGGGGGGAGAGAGCTCAACGGAGTGTTAGTCGGACCGCGTTTCCGCTAACACTATGCGGAGTATTGAGTGAGTGTAGTACTCACTTCAGCACCGCTTCACAAGGCAGAGTGAATATAGATCATTCGGTGCCTGTTCAACGGTGCAAAGAAACTGAGTGAGCGGAGTGAATATACATCATTCAAAGCTCGCACAGTTGCACACGGCGAAGTATTGCTTGGTCGGACTAGTATGGCAAAATACCAAGCAGAGTGAATATATATCAGTCAAAGCTTGGTACTTTCGCAAAATTTTCCTTACTATACAAGTGGTTCGTACAGAACGGTGAGACGGAGCTCTGGTCGCAGTAACTTCTGGACGACTTGCTTAGTGTTTCTGGTCCTCATGTCATTACTTTAAAACAATAAGTAGTTAGGAATTTTATGGTGTTTTATCACCGAAGTGAAATTCCATTACTTGTGTAATGACATGTGGACCAGTGTTTGCCATTTATAAGCGACATTCAACCATAACCATATATGCGAGCCGGTGTGTATTATACGCTATACTGTCGCGTATATATAGTCTTGTCGACTGCATGGTATGTAATGTACGGTGTACGACACAGTATGACTGCCTGTTTGTTGGCTGCATTTTGTGTGTGCCGTACGGTTGTGCGTATATGCATGTTGTGTTTTGAGCGGACGGACGTTTTGGACATTAGTTGTAGGGTGTAAAATAAAAAATTTTGAATTATTTAAATGAAACACCTACTGCGACCGAGAATTTTTTTATTTTTTTTATGTTACAATTTCAAACTGAAACCTGTGCATTCTGATGATGAAGCGTGCAATAATGAATGATGCTTTAATTTGCAGTAACGGCAGACATCATGACTCGGGCATTTTGAGATGTCGTGTGGCTTAAGACAATTTGAACATAAATTTAGTGACTTAATCACTTTAATGCGATCATCTACTGATTTTGCTAGAAACTGATGGCATCTAGTAATAGAATGACCATCTTGCTTGCAATTATTGCATGTAAACCGATTAGCGTGGAATGAATTCTTAGCAAATGGTTTCATTGCTGTAGGCCTTAATGAACTGGAATGCCTAAACTTTGATTGAGACGAGATTTGGTGATATTTTATACCTAAGCATTCATCGAAGTATTGGCCTTCTAACGAGTGACTCCGACCTCTTATAAATTTTGAAATATCATCTAACGAAGGTAGAGCATTTGTTGCAGCATCTTCCCGCCATTTATTTTTTGTCATGTTATCTAGTTTTGATACTATAAGGTACACCATAAGATCGTCTCAATAGTCAATAGGACGCCCTAGATTTTTAAGCGACCGCAAATGTGAGTTAAATTCATCGAGCAAATTTTGTAAATTTTGGGAGTTTAGTTTTTCAACAGGCTTTATATTGAATAGAGACCGAATATGTTCTTCAACAATATAATTTTTTTTATCGAATCTATCTATTAACAGGCGGCGAGCCTCCGAATAATTTGCTGAAGTAAAATCCAAATTATCTATTGTTTTAGCAGCAATACCTTCAAGCGAATTTTTTAAGTATTGAAACTTGATAAAATCCGACAACCGCATGTTATTATGTACACGAGTATCAAAAGCTTCGAGAAAACATCGCCATTTCATAATGTCTCCTCCAAAACGATCTAACTTTATTTCTGGCAATTTGGGAATCAAATTCAAATCTTCAACCTTGAGATTACGCTTGGTTTTTTATCATCTTTAATTTCATCAAGCTTGTCTTCAAGCGCAGGTCTCAAATTAAAATAAAATTTATCGACAATTGCTCGAGTCTCAGAATTAATTTCATCATCAACATTGTGCAAAAGATTGTTGAAGTACAGTTGAAAAATTGCAGCAAATTGAAGATGAACGCCGGTTAACTGTCCAAAAAATTGTTGAAGATACAGTTGAAAAATTGCAGCAAATCGATGATGATGATAATTGTGCACAGGAGGTTATAAAATAGCAAAAACCTCGCAGCGCGTGTCCACAAAAAGAAAATGGCTTCTCGTAACAGCAGAATGTCGATGAACACCGTGTGATTGCAGCACGATTGATGAGAAATTGTAATGGCGTATCCACCGATGTGTCCAATAAAAAATTCCAAACTCAATCTCTGGTTCCCGAGAGGGAGCGTGGTTTCGTATCCCATTTCTGAGACCAATGATAAATTCCAAGCTATTTTGCCTGAAATATAGCAGCAAAATGAGTTAAGCGATCAGCAGCAAATTGTAAAAAATAATTTCTTGCAGCAGCAGAGCGACACTGAAGAACGCAAAAATACAAATACAGCAATTGTCATAGCAGCAGCAACGAATTAAAATTAGCAGCAGTAAATTTTAAAAGAAAGAAAAAAAACCTTTCGTTTTCGATTGTGTGATGGTAAGGCAGCTCTATGGTTTCGCTCCTATTTAAAATTGGAAAAGGTAGATTTCTATCCGTGTATTATGGTTATATTAAATTGACATCGATTTTTTAAAATCTGCCGCAGAACTTATAAATTCTGTTTCTCAAAACTATCAGATTTTGAACCGGTTGCGAGAAGGGACCATTCTTGCTACTAAAAATGGAGACACACACACGAAATAAACAATCATATACTATGAATTTGTTTATTCCTGCTCTTGAAAGTGAAACTAAAAACATTGCATACAACCAAGATTGGTTTTAAATTAATTTTATGTATGTTTATTTAGTTTTATTTTATAATTTGAATACTATAGCTATAATTTAAAATGTATTTTTGTTAATAAAAAGTACAACTTTACCTTATAGATAGATATCAATCTTTTTTCTACCACTGCCTAATAAAATATTGGGATGAATAAATACCTGGGCAACGCCGGGTAATCAGCTAGTTTGTTATAAAAAGAACAACTTTTTCAGAGTAAAATTAGTTTTATTTGGATCCATCCAGACTACTTGAAAACTACTCACAAGGTGGTACCTCTATCTGTACCACCTAAGTTAATAGTAGTGGGATACAAGTGTTATAAGTAAGTAAGTAATCACCATTGTAAATTTGTGAACTTTTGCTATTTTTGCTATTTGTAATTTGTGAATTAATATAATTGTGTTGTGTTTTTATTTGCAAAATCTACTACGAACTAGAAAGCCTAAATTAGTGTCAGAAGTGGGATTTTGCTAATCGATACATAATGAATAATAAAATGGAAGAGTGGCCCCGGTAGCTCAGTGGAAAGTGCATGGACTTCTGTTGGTTCGCTGTTCGAATCGCAGAAACACAAAAAGTATTTTTTCAAGGCCCCACATCTCGCGAATGTCTGAAAAACATCCGAGAGTAATAACTCTTCACGGAAAGCTTCTCAATCCGCCGTTCGGATACGGCATTAAATTGAAGGTCCCTTCCATTTGTGTGCAAAAATATAAATGCACAACACAAATGGTCGCGAGAAGCTAGACCTTGGACCGCACTGGTCTGTCGCGTCAAAATATTATCATTTTTAAATTCTCTATATTAACTTCGCGTGCCCTTGTGTTTGTCCCAAAGTCCGATTTCAATGAAATTTTGTACACATGCAGATCTCCGATGACAATAATAATTTTTTAAAACACTATTAAAATCTTGGGTCCCTCGGACCTCGGGGCTCGAGACCCCGCGCCCTGGCGTCGTGAGGTCCTATACAAATTATTTAAAAAAATTAACCCGATTTTCTTCAGATTTAATAGACAGGTGTATCTCCGATGGACAACACTTTTTGTAGAAATTTTGGAGACACAGGGCCCCGGGGTCGTGGGCCCCAATGAATATTTTCTCAAATTTCTTTTTTTATTTGAAAGTACAAAGTTCCGGTTAACAATGGAAAATAATTTTATTCAAATGGCTGCCTCGGCTGGCCATGCAGTAGCCTACACGATCGGTCCAATTTTTAAGCACATTATCGATTGTGTGCAGCTGTATTTCACCAATGGCTTCACGAATATTGTCCTTTAAAGCGTCAATTGTCTCTGGCTTGTCGGCGTAACATTTATCTTTTAGGGCACCCCACAAATAATAGTCCAACGGTGTCATATCGCAGCTCCGAGGTGGCCAAACGACATCAGCTCTGCGGCTGATAATGCGATCTTCAAAAACAGGGCGCAAAACATCGAGTGTAGCTTCGGCTGTGTGGCACGTAGCGCCGTCCTGTTGAAACCAAATGTTGCCAATATCCTCCTCTTCAATTTTTGTGAACAAAAATTCGTTCAACATGGCCCGATAACGATCGCCATTGACTGTAACGGCCACTCCTTGCTCATTTTCGAAGAAAAATGGCCCAATTATGCCTCTGGACCAAAATCCGCACCAAACAGTGACTCGTTTTGGGTGTACCGGCTTTTCAATGTATGCGTGCGGGTTTTCTGTGCCCCAAATGCGACAATTTTGCTTGTTTACATACCCGCCAAGATCAAAATGAGCTTCATCCGAAAAGATGATTTTTTTTGGCAAAATCGGCATCTTCTGTAAGTCGATCGCAGGCCCACTCAGCGAAGCGAAAACGCATTGGATGGTCAGTTGGCTTCAACTCCTGAACCAGTTGGACTTTGTATGGCGTCATACCAAGGTCTTTATGCAAAATTCGTCTCAATGATGTCTCCGAAATGTTCAATTGTTGAGAACGACGGTGAATTGATGTTGATGGCGCTTCACGCACACTTTCTGCCACAGCATCAATATTCTTGGGTGTACGCACTGTTTTTGGCTTTTCACGCTTTGGTTTATCGATGAGGATGCCAGTTTCTTTCACTTTTTTCACAATATAACGAACATACGGAGATGACGGTGCTTCTCTTCTTCCAAAATCCGTACGCAATTTTCGCACACATTCTGCAACATTACCATGATTTTCAAAGTAATGTCGCAATATTTCCCAGCGTTGTTCAAGCGTATACACAACCATATTCGTTCAGCGGAAGGATACAACTAATTATCTGTCAAATCAGACATGAGCTAAGTGTTACCATTCACGAAATAAGCACTAGTTGAAAATAAACTTTAGATGGCAGACCCATCATATAAATTTTGTTTTATTTAAATAATTATCTCATAAATAAATATCCTAATTTATATATTATATCAAATTATCTCCGATTGACAAAACTGTTTGTAAAACTTTTGGAGTGATCGGGCTCTGAGATCCGAGTGGTGCCCATGTAAATTTTTTAAAATTAGCCCGATTTCCTTCAAATACTGTAAACACTTAAACTTAAAATAATTTAAACACATAATATGTATATCCTATAAGAGAATTCACATGAAAAATTTTAATTTTTATGGGTGGTTTTTTATTAATATAATGTGCAGTAAATATTAAATCCTATAGTTCACAGGAGCTAAAAGAAGAGCTTAAAAGGCCAGGTTTGAGGTAATAAGCAAGAATTATTTCTCCGATTACAACAAGTCGGTAAAGCGGAAATACAGAAAGCTGGTGAGCTATTTTGATTGGGACGGAACTAATGGAGCAACCAATAGCTTAATTAAGAATTGGATTGGCAAAATCAGCAATTCAATTCCAAACTGACCGATAAGTTTGAACAGAAAATTCAACAATCGCAGAAACAAAGCCAGGAACTTAAACAGGAATTTAATCGGCAAAACCAAGATCTGAAGAAGGAGTTTAATGAACAAAGTCAAGACCTGATTTCAATATTCGATGAACAAAATCCAGAGTTCATGATCAACAAACCAGTACCAGAATTTTGAAGCCTCCTGTGTTTGATGGCGAGACTGCAATTTAAAATGTCCAAGTCCAGTTTGGAGCTTTGGTAAAACATTGGATGGGGTGCTTAAGAACAACTAAATTCTCTGATCCTGATGTTCAAGGGCAAGGCAGCTAACGTATTGCAGATGATTCCAGACGCAGAGATAAGTTCCAGAAGAATCCTAAAGAATTGCATTTGCGTTTCGGGTAAACTCACACCGAGGAGTTATGCAAAATACAGCTAAAGACGAAGAAACAACAGCGAGGAGAACGACTTCAATAACTAGAAGAGAAAATAACTAAGCTAGGACGATAAGGTTCCGGTTGATGTTATGCGGACTAGCAGTGGATGCCTTTATCAACGCTATTCGAGATGAATAGTTAAGGCTTCATTTGAGGACAACAGCAATAGGGAAATCAATAAATGAAGTATTGGCATCGGCTTTGGAATACGAAGCAGCTTGCCCGCTGCGCTGGCTGGAAATCGAGGACATCTCACAAATAAAATCGATAATTGAAAAGGAAATCCGAAAATAAAACTGGACGCCTTCAGAACGGCAGGAATCCCACAGATGTCAGAAGACTGGACATTTTAAGCGCTATTGTAATGAACCAAAATCAGTAAAAACTACAAGACAGCCTGTTAATCGTGTCAAGAGGCCTTAAAGTTTACGGCAGATAGTCGCACCACAAATGAATTATGTGAAGCCGCCCGCTTACCTCGTAGCTGTAGAGCAGGAAACATAAGTTACACCAGCTTTTCAGGGCGAAAGTTGGTGAAGAGGGGAAAATCCTAGGGCATCACCGTGAGCATTTTGCCAAACTTGGAAAGGCCAGACACAGCTTGGTTATTAGTTGTGTGTTAGAAGGAAAACCATAAAAGTTTATATCAATATAGGAGCTTCCAAATCGGCTGTGAACCCAAAATTGCTGAAGTGAAAAATGTATATCGTTTTAATTTGAGAACAGCGGCATGATAAGATATAGCAATTAAACCACGCGGTAAACTAGCGTAATGTTAATAAGGTACCTCTGCAAATGATCGGCAACAAGAACATTGGGTTACAAGTCAAAATTGAAGAAAAAGTAGAGAAACCACCGATGTACGGGAAAATCATCTATGGGAAGATAAACGGTGATCTTGCGATCAAAGAAATAGGAACGTAGAGCCAACCAATTTCAACAACAACGGACTATCATGCGGAAGAACTCTAGTGAAATTTCAGCCCAATATACCAGTGAGAATAATCAATTTTAGCCCATCACCTAATGTAATAAAAGAAGGAAAAGTCATTAGTAAGACTCAGATAGTAAGCTGCGTTGCAAATTGCCAGCATGTAAAAGCAAATGATTCGACACTACATCTGAGAAGGAAGCGGATAATTCATTTGCTTGTCAACCTCTTCCAGCAGTACAGCAATAAGCAGCAGTAAGGGCGCTGGAGCAATTTGCCTACGTGTTTGCTCTCAGCGACATCGACATGGGTAAAACAGATATAGTACAAAATCGAATTGACACAGTAAATGCCACTCCAATTCGGTAGGCCGCAAGACGATTACCGCAAGCTAAACAATAAGAAGCTGACACCCTAGTTAATAAGATGGAATGTGATGGAATTATAAAGTCTAAGAGCTTATTGAGCTCATCTGGGGTTGGTACTTGTCCAAAGAAGGAGGGTTAACGCTATTTTTGGTGGACTTTTGGAAATTGAACGATGTCACTGAAAAGAGCAGGGTAGGCTGTGTCGAGGACACGACCGTGGGTTTTGAGCGTGACAACGTCTGTCCGGGACGAAAGAAGAGAAAACAAAGATCTTGTTGTCTGTGGGACATAAACACGGACGTATATATTAAAAAAAAATTTCTATACTAAATACAAGTCCTACAACTTGCACCGTAGCTCATCACATACATCATCATCACATCATGATATTTGATGGTTGACTCAATGGTCGATGGTGGATTCATTGTTCAGTGGCAGACATCCAACTTACGATCGAACATTTCTTCTTCGACTGAGAGACTGGCATTTTTATAATGTTAAATTTAGCTTCATTTTTATATAAAAAAAATCTGTGTTTAAAATGATTTTTTGTAGAAGATTATTACTTAAATATATTAAAGCTAATATCTGCAATACAAGGAAATATTGTTTAATGTAAATAACAAAAAATAAATTACTGTAATACTTTTAATAATAATTAAAAAATGCAGAAACCATTCAAACTTTTGTGCACAAAATGCCAAACAACACTGAAATGAAAATTTCTAAATATAGTCTTCTCTAGGCTATTCTCAAATTTTCAAGTACGATACGCCTTCTTGATATTAAAAAATCAAACCAGCAATCGAACTTACTGTATACATGACTAAGGATAAGATAAGCCAAAAGAAAACGAAATAGCAGCAACAAAATTTGTATTTTTTTTTCTCTCTCACAGAGCACTGTATCATTTACGCAATGTTGATAGAAAGAGCAGAGCAGAGCACTGATAGAAAATGAAAAATGCAGCTATATTTTGAACCGACTTACAGTCTGCTTGTAGGGGGACAATTTGACATTTACATTTTGCTATTTGCATCCCATTTTAAGTAGCTGCGTAAACTGCGCAGTCGATTTTTCTTTAATGCATTGGCTGAAAAGTGAATTTTTGACCAACATGCAGCATAAACTGCGCAGCGGCTGAATTCTTGACCGCAGTCTACTACTGCATATGTTTGTTTCGTTCTGCTCTGCTTGATTGTATGTTATTGAAACCACATACGTGATCATCAATCACATCACATACAACAGAATAAATAATTTATAAGCTGATTTAAATGTTCGTAACAATTTATTGTGAGGTGGGTACATATTAAATATATCATATCACTGCACAAACATAGTAATGCAGTTGCGTCGATAGTCGTAGGAGAAGTAAGAGCTGTTAAAAAAATATGTGCGTGTAATCTTTACGCGCGGTTGGAGTGAAATTCTTTGACGTTGTGGCTCTCTTTACGCTAGTGTCAAAACCCGACGATTAAATGAGCGAATACAATGAAAATGCATGCTGCGCCCATAATAGCGTTCGCAATACTTTCGTTACTTTGCCAATCGATTAGATGTGCGCTGGCGAGCGCATTTTCTTAAGAAAACTTGACAGTTTTCATATGTTATTTCGTCGAGGTGACAAAACTACATTTTGGTCGGATGAGAAACTTTAGAATCTTTGGAAAGCATTTCGTCGGATTTTGACTTTAACGTAAGGGGGCGAAATTGCATTATAGTTTAGCCTTTATAGCCGCATCTTAGTCCTACATTCCGAATTTCATGCGAATCGCTTGAGAAATTGCTTTATTCCAGAAATTCCAGACAATAATGATCATATTCCAGAATTTCCATAGGAAGAAATCTTATAGTCACATCTTAGTCCTATATTTCGAATTTCATGCGAATCGCTTGAGAAATTGATTTATTCCAGAAATTCCAGACAATAATGATCATATTCCAGAATTTCAATAGGAAGAAATCTTAAAGTCACATCTTAGTCCTACATTTCGAATTTCATGCGAATCGCTTGAGAAATTGCTTTATTCCAGAAATTCCAGACAATAATGATAATATTCCAGAATTTCCATAGGAAGAAATCTTATAGTCACATCTTAGTCCTACATTTCGAATTTCATGCGAATCGCTTGAGAAATTGCTTTATTCCAGAAATTCCAGACAATAATGATCATAATCCAGAATTTCCATAGGAAGAAATCTTATAGTCACATCTTAGTCCTACATTCCGAGTTTCATACGAATCCCTTGAGAAATGGCTTTGTTCCAAAAATCCCAGACCCTATTGGCCAGATCCTAGAATTTCCATAGGAACAAGTCTTATAGTCACATATTAGTCCTACATTCCGAGTTTCATACGAATCCCTAGAGAAATGGCTTGGTTCCAAAAATCCCAGACCCTATTGGCCAGATCCCAGAATTTCCATAGGAACAAGTCCTATAGTCACATATTAGTCCTACATTCCGAGTTTCATACGAATCCCTTGAGAATTGGCTTGGTTCCAAAATCCCAGACCCAATTGGCCAGATCCCAGAATTTCCATAGGAACAAGTCCTATAGTCACATATTAGTCCTACATTCCGAGTTTCATACGAATCCCTAGAGAAATGGCTTGGTTCCAAAAATCCCAGACCCTATTGGCCAGATCCCAGAATTTCCATAGGAACAAGTCCTATAGTCACATATTAGTCCTACATTCCGAGTTTCATACGAATCCCTTGAGAAATGGCTTGGTTCCAAAAATCCCACCCCCTATTGGCCAAATCCCAGAATTTCCATAGGAACAAGTCCTATAGTCACATATTAGTCCTACATTCCGAATTTCATGCGAATCGCTTGTTAAATTGCTTTGTTCAAAAACTCTAGTTCCTCATGACCAAATCCCATTGGATATTAAAAAACGTTACTTAACATCTGTTAAATAGTGACATTTAACATTTGAGTTTTTGAACATGTACCCTCTTAAACCTTGGAGTGAGACGTTGTCATTGTCACGTCAAAAGGAGAGCTATCTGCTGCCACGTATAGATGACACCTTAGACACCTTATCGGGAGCCAGAATCTTCAGTGCATTCGATCTGAAAAGCGCTGGCAGGTAGCAATTCATGTCGATGACATGGAGAAGACAGCATTTACTGCGGAAAATGGCTTGTATCAATTTTCTATAATGCGTTTGATAGAAGTTGTTTTGCGAGCCCTTAGGTGGAAGGCATGTCTGGTCTATTTAGATAACATCATTGCTTTGGGACGAACATTCAATGGGCCCGTGAATAATCTTCGGCAAATTGTGGAAACGATTACAGCTGCAGAATTGAAGTTGAGTTCGCCGTAATGTAGTCTCTTCCAGAATGAAGTGAAATATTAGGGTCACATTTTATCCAGTACTAATACTAATACTAATACTAATACTATTGACGGTCTGTGCCTAACTTCGCAGATGTTGCACGAAGCCTTCATCGCCTTACTGAGAAGAATCATAAATTGCAATAGTCGAGCGTGCACCAATAATCATTTGACTGGCTGAACAAGTAGCTATATAGCTCTTGAATTTTGGCATATACAGGCAGAAGAACTCTTCATCGTGGACACTGATGCGAGCAATCCGGGAATAGGAAGGTGCTATAGCAGAATCAAGAAGGAAAGGAACGTGTAATAGCATACTACAGCCGTTCGCTTTCTAAGAAGAACTACTGTGTAACCCGAAGAGAAGCTGTTGTGTATAGCGTCAAACACCTCCATAAGTACCTATATGATCAAGTGGATAATGCAGTTTAAGGAACCAGAGGGTCAAGTGACCAGATGGATCGAATAACTCCAGGCTTATTCATTCAGGACAGAGCATGGAAAAGAAATGGAACATTATAATGCCGATCGGTAATCCAGAGGGTCTTGTGCTCCCCAATGCAAACACTGTAAAAGGCAAGCAAACAAGAAGTGCTCTGTGGTAGTTGCTCATATAAAACTGCAAGTTGAAGATCGTTCGACAAAATAACAGCAAAGGGAGGAACAAATGCGCGATGATTCAATTGCTTCAATATTAGAATGGATGGAGAAAGGCAGCAATATCACGAAATTGCAACAGGAAGTCCTACAGTAAAAAGTTATTAGGCTCAATGGCAATCATTGAAATTGAAAAAACCGAGTCAAAGAGGTCCTTCAAGAATTACATAGTGGTACACCAGGAGCACATTTGGGCATTAACAAGATGCCAGATAAACTAAGGAGTCGCTTCTACTGTGTCAATTGCCAAATATATGTTGGACACGTGATATATTTGACGCAAGTAAAGGACCGCATCCAAGAACTGGAGGTAAAATGTACAATGTTGGAGCGACATTTGAGCGGATGGAATGGACATAGCTGGCCCATCTCCAGAAACAATAGACGGAAAGCGCTATATACTCGTGTGCATTGACTGCTTCAGTAAATGGGTAGGAGCATATCCAATTGCTAGCACGGTGGTTAGGGCATACATTGACAATTGGATATGCTGATTCGAAGTACAACTGGAACTACATTACGATCAAGGACGGAATTTCGAATCGCTAGTCTTTCAAGAGCTGTGCCAAGTACTCAACATCAAGAAAACGAGGAGTACTCCATTACATACGCACTCAGACGGTATGGTTGATAGGTTTAACAGAACGCTAGAAGACCATCTGCGAAAAAAAATTACTGTCAACCAAAATGATTGGGAGCGCTGTATTCCGATATTTATGATGGATTTTCGCAGCGTTTTATACAATACCATTAAAAACTCACCAGTAATGGTCGTATTTGGTAGAGAACCATGAGACATTAAATTTGGATCCCCACCTGAAGAGCGGTATATAAATGAAAATTACGTGACTGATCTAATACAGAGATAAGAGATTAATGTTCATGCTGTAGTAAGGAGCAACATAGGAGATGCGCAACCAGATGAAAACGCGATAACACCAGCGGAGATTTGACCTGGCTATACAAATCTAGTAGAAGGAAAGGTAAATCTCCAAAATAACGTATCAACGATGTTGTATATCGGATTCAACAAAGCCCCAGATGTAAAATGAAAATTATCCACATCGACAGATTCCCAAGTTCTAACGTCGTCCCGAACAGATTTAAGGCGAGGTAATGTTACCAAAATGGAAATAGATATCCACTGCACTGTACGCACTCATATATAAAAAGCTTTGTATTAAATTGTATTTAGAAAGTCTTTAAGCTTTGTGTTGAACTTTGAACCGTAGCATATTTTTGGGCTTAGTATCATATAGATAGATTTATATAAAATTAGCTGTTTCCTGGCGCTTCACTACCCGCACACATGAACCGCCACCTTCATCTTACCATCGTGGTAGCTGATATTAACTTTTTACATTTTTATAGCCTTTAATCAAGATTACAACAACAATTACTTCGAAACACTGTTCTTGTAAAATGAAATAACTAATAAACAAACTGAACAAAGAATTGCGAAAATCCATCGGTCGAATCGTGAGTTAATTATGGTCGCTATAGTTCACCCAAAAATCCCATGCACTTTCAGTTTTTCCCGAATTTTCCAATTTTCCGGGCACCATTTCCAATTTTTCTGTCCGTATAAGCCTTACTCGGACTATGAGGAACATTTAAAATAAAAATGATCGGTCCAGCCGTTCTCAAGTGATGCGGTTACCTGTTCATTGATATTTCATTTTTATTAATATAAAAGAAGAAGAAGAAGATTCAACCAAAGCACTTAAAAAATACTCACAAGCACATAGAGCTTAAGTGAATAGTGTTATATATAAAAGTAATCACCAAGGTAAAAATGTGAACTTTTGCTATTTATTAATTAAAGTTGTAATTTGTGAATTAATAAACTTGTGTTGTGTTTTTTGATTTGCAAAATCCATTAAAAACTCTGTAAAGCTTTTATTTTTTAAATTCTCTATATTAACTTCACTTGCCCGTGTGTTTGTGGGTTTGTGGATTTGTCATGGATTCTTGCGATCAATTTTTAACCCACTTCCTACGGCCCGATTTTATTGAAATTTGGCACACATGTGTATTTCCGGAGACAACACTTTCTATTAAATTTAGAGGCCCCTCGGGCTGCGGGGTCGGGGGGCTGCCATACAAAAAATTTAAAAAATTTACCCGATTTTCTTCAAATTTTACACACATGTGTATACCCAATAAACAATATTTTTTCGATCGGGTCCCGGGTTCGGCCGCAAGGCCCTTATACATTTTTTAAATATCTATACTGGCATCAGATATTCGTCGCCCTTTATGGACTGTGTGCGGTGTGTGCTGCGCAGTCGGCTGCGCTGCATGGTTTTGGAGGTAGAGAGAGAGAGAGAAATCTTAGCTCACGCACAAATGAACCCAGCAAGTGAAACGAGACATAAATGTTTTATGCTTACTTCAACTTACATTTTTTATTTACTGAATTGTATTTTTATTGATGTCGTTTTTTTTGTTGTCGATATCAACTTACAGATAGAACAACAAGTTTTCACAATATTCTGTCATTTCGCGTTTTCATAAATTAGTTCAGAGCAGTCAAAGAGTTCTCAAGATTATTGTTCGTGTTTCTTATTTGCTCAGAGTATGAGCGTGCTCTAAGTGCTCAGAATAAAATGATCTGAGCTTTTTCAATTTTAACATCTGATGTCAAATGTCTGTTTCGATGATTTTCTCCTACAATAAAAAAAATGACCCAGGATCGAGGGGCTCCCATATCAATTTTTGCGATTAGAGAATTTAGATGAAAAATTTTAATTTTTATGGGTTGTTTTTTATTTACTATCATAAATTGAAATTGAATAAAATAAATGATTAAAAAAATGTTGCCTAAATGTTGTCCGTGCGTAGGAGGCGAGGAAATTGCGGCCAACACATTCATCAAATGGAACATGACTTTCCAAACCAATATACATACCTACACAAGCAGCAAGCAGCTCCTTTCATACCATGAATGACAGACGAATTTATATGATTTTACTACTCATTAGCAACAGCATATTACAAGGATTTGTTTGTTGATCAGTATGCGGATAAAGCCTATAAATATTGTGGTAAGGCAGTCAGAATCACACATATTATTAATTATTACAAACACATTTTTTATTACATTAAACTGACTATATGTAGTTCTATATAAAACCATACTACATTCACATAAATATGTGTAGACGTAAACATCTTGCTGTGGTGTTGTTTGCACTGATTGTATTTATATGCGTTTGCAGATAAAGGAACACGTAAATCTCTTAGACAGCCCATCCATCAATGCAGTCTGCTATATGGTTCATGTGCGAACCAATGGATAGATTTTACGATATGGAATATATTGTAACATTGAAACAAGAAAAGTCAAGCGTACATGGGACATTAATCACTTAATGCCTTTGTAACGGAAATTGTATGATATAATCTTTGCAACATTAGTGCATCAGTTTCAGTCGGTGATTGGGCTGGTTGTGTCAAATAACGTAATAAAGTAAGAATTAATCTAAAATAATAAGTTGCTTGTTAAATGCATATTAGCCAATATTTTAGCTAGTGTGACACCAATTTTTTCAACATCTTCCAAACTAAACTTATTTCCTTCAGGTATTTTCAGGTATAATGTGGTAGTGCATTAGAGCTCATTCTAGACTCTAGATTAATAGGATTCATAACAAAATGAAAAAATTTGTATGCGGTAGTCTCACCCAGGAGTCCCGTTCCAATATATGACGGATGAATGAAGGACTGACAAAAAATTATAACAGGGAATAAGAAAGGATATGTCCTGTCTCCACTTCTATATAAGGTCATCATCATATTTGGCTTTACAAAACCGCGGTGCGGTCCTGGCTTTCCGAAAAAAAACTCCACCGATTCCGATTTCTAGCTGGCTTCATACAGTTTGCCGTAACGCCCTGGTCTACGCCATCCTTCCAACATAGTTTACGCCAGCCTCGCTCTCATATCTCATAAATCATACCGCAAAAGGCTTTTTGAGCACAATCCTCCTCTCTCATGCGGGCAAGGTATTCAGCCCACAGAAACCTACCAAGCTTTATTCTCTTCGCGATGTCGACATCGTCATAGCTCTCGTTGAACATTTTTCCATCGCCACCCAATGGCTGAAAATCTGATAAGTTTTTGATTTTGCTAAGATAAAGCCACAATGGTAGTCCCCCTAGCTATCTTGAAAGAGCAGAAAATCTTATACGCGGTACTCAAAAACATTATTAATATACTAATTGCCCATATCACTAGCTCACTCACGCATGCACGCAAGTTACGTACAGGTCAGCAACCCAAACACCCGACGATAAAGTCGACCTCTTTTTGCGCGATATTCAAAAAGAGCTAACTAAGTAAATTTAGATTGCAACATAATTAAAGTATATAAAGTAGATTTCCTGGAATTAATATTATTGCTGACAAATGTCTGCACTGAAACTTGCAATTGAGTTCGATGAATAGACATATTAACCTGGAGTTCGATAGTTATTGTATTAAAAAATTGTTTATTTTTGATTTGGATTGAAACCAAATACCCAATTGGCGCAGTCGGTAGGATCTTTGTAAAATCAAAGATCCAGTGATACGTATCTACTTTGTGAAAAATTACAAAGAACACATACAATTAATTCATTTATTAGTTGCGTCGAATACTGCCTAAGCCAAAGAGGAGAGGAAGAATTGAGAAGAACCATAGTCAGAACCGTCTTCTTTGAGAAGATACAAGGGGACGCTAAGAACACCGTAATCAATCTACCAAGAGCTGATGATTGGACATCTATTAAAGAAACACTGAAGCTGCGGTACAAACCTGACATGGAACCACACGAAATATATAAGAAGATAACTAACTTAAGAGTGAATTCGGTGAATGAGTTAGCAATTAAACTTCAAAACATTAAGTACAAAACAGACGAACTAATCGTATATTATAGAGGTGAAAATTATATAGATTTAAGTAATGTCGATGCAATTTTGGTAAATACTGCGAAGGAAATAGCACAGGGAACTTTGCTAGATAGAATATATGATGAAACATAGTTAGCCACTATTATTTCAGTAATGCGAAGAAGGAGATATGAAGACTCCTGCATTAGACAGGAATTTAAGAAAGTATATAGGCCAAAAGCTTTTACACCTCCAGGAAATAAGCATAACTTTAAAAGACCAGACCAATCAGGACAAAACAGACGATACAACCACGGTCAAGGACTAAACAATTCAGGACAGTACAGACGATACAATCAAGGCCAGTGACAAAATAATTCACGCTAGTACCGACAAAACTACCAACAAAATAACTATAATAGGCAAGAACCCATGGATATTGGAAATATTCAGAAAGAAGAACAAGTCAACAAGTTACACAGACAAGACCTTTTGTCAGGAAACCTCGGAATGCATTCGGGTCAAAATTGCCTTGAACAGAATGTAGCAGAGCAAAGATCGGGTATGTCTGATTATCATAATAGAATTAATACAGGAGCTAAAGAAAACCCCAGGGAAGTAAGCAATACCGAGTTTTTTATCAACTAGCATCGGAAGAACTGCCTACTATAGAATTAAACATAAGAAATAAAAAGAGCAGGGTAGGCTGTGTCGAAGACACGGCCGTGGGTTTTGAGCGTGACAACGTCTGTCCGGGACGAAAGAAAAGAAAACAAAGATCTTGTTGTCTGTGGGACATAAACACGGACGGATATATTAAAAAAAATTTCTATACTAAATACAAGTCCTACGACTTGCACCGTAGCTCATCACATACATCATCATCACATCACATTATATATAAATTATTTATAAGCGAATTTTAATGTTCATAACCACTGACTGTGAAGTTGCTGCATATTGCATATTACTGACCAAACACAGTAATGCAGCTTTTGGTTTCAACTCATAAAAAATTTGAGTAGTTTTAAATTAAACTAGAAGAAAAAAGTAGTGAGTACTAAGTAGTGCTGCCCATGCTTCGAAATGGTATGGTAAGATTGTCGCTTTCAAACATGCAGGCCAATTATTTCTCTTATATTTCTTTTGCATTGTGCTCTTATTACTGTAACTTATAGTAGTATTGTTTCCTGTTACACAACCAAACACGAGAGCGCTCGCTCACAATGTTGATAAAAAGAACAGAGCAGAGCACTGATAGGAAAATGAACAGAGACTATACTATCCCTACGGTTGCGGTAAAGAATTAAGTAGCTTTGCAGCTTGTGCTGCACAAAAAAATGGCAGGCAGTCGAAATGCACGAAATTGCGGCTATATTTTGAACCGACTTACAGTCTGCTTGTAGGGCGACAATTTGACATTTACATTTTGCTATTTGCATCCCATTTTAAGTAGCTGCGTAAACTGCGCAGTCGATTTTTCTTTAATGCATTGGCTGAAAAGTGAATTTTTGACCAACATGCAGCATAAACTGCGCAGCGGCTGAATTCTTGACCGCAGGCTACTACTGCATATGTTTGTTTCGTTCTGCTCTGCTTGATTGTATGTTATTGAAACCACATACATGATCATCAATCACATCACATACAACAGAATAAATAATTTATAAGCTGATTTAAATGTTCATAACAATTTATTGTGAGGTGGGTACATATTAAATATATCATATCCCTGCACAAACATAGTAATGCAGTTTCGTCGATAGTAGTAGGAGAAGTAAGAGCTGTTAAAAAAATATTTGCGTGTAATCTTTACGCGCAGTTGGAGTGAAATTCTTTGACGTTGTGGCCAATATTACGATTAAATAAATAGGCACGAATCCCTTGAGAAATGGCTTGGTTCCAAAAATCTCAGACCCTATTGGCCAGATCCCAGAATTTCCATAGGAACAAGTCTTATAGTCACATATTAGTCCTACATTCCGAGTTTCATACAAATCCCTTGAGAAATGACTTGGTTCCAAAAATCCCAGACCCTATTGGCCAGATCCCAGAATTTCCATAGGAACAAGTCTTATACTCACACATTAGTCCTACATTCCGAGTTTCATACGAATCCCTTGAGAAATGGCTTGGTTCCAAAAATCCCAGACCCTATTGGCCAGATCCCAGAATTTCCATAGGAACAAGTCTTATAGTCACATATTAGTCCTACATTCCGATTTTCATACGAATCCCTTGAGAAATGGGTTGGTTCCAAAAATCCCAGACCCTATTGGCCAGATCCCAGAATTTCCATAGGAACAAGTCTTATAGTCACATCATAGTCCTACATTCCGAATTTCATGCGAATCGCTTGGGAAATGGCTTAGTTCCCAAAGTACTGACATTTAAAAGTGGATTACTTAAAAGTGTCTCACTTAACAGTGTCATACTTAATAGTGTCACACTTAACAGTGTCTCACAAAAATGGGACATTTAACATTTTACTTTTTGAACATTCACCCCCTTATACCTTGTAGTGAGACGTTGTCACGTTAAAAATACTTAGCTTTGATAGATACAGGCTCGTCACTGAGAATTATGGATGATAAGATTCCAGTCAAAAGAGTTCCTAGTTCCTATCAAACCTATACACTACTCAACAATTAATGGAAAGGATTAAATAAATTTTGAAGCCCATACACCAGCACCCAAAGAGTTCAATACACCCACAGGGGCACTCATTAGATGGAAGATAAAAAGCCTAGCAAATAGAAAATATCAATTTTTAATAGGAACCGATTTACTCAATAATCTGAATACCCAAATAGATTTAGAATTAGGGACGATTACATTTAATAACAGGGGAACAAAAATGCCTTAAATTAGACCATCTAGACAAGGAAGAACATAAAGCAGTAAAAAAACATGTCACCAGGTTTAATAACCTCTTCTTTAAAGAAGGAGATAAATTAACCAGCACAACCGGTGGTAGAGCATGAGATAAAGACAATCACAGATCAACAAATAAACACCCAGTTAGGAGACAGATCGCGGAAATGGAAGAGCAGGGAATAATTACAAAAAGCAAAAAAAAAAAAAAGATTTTTCGAAAGGATATCACCCAATAAAAATTAGAGAGCAAGACAGACACAAAACGGCATTTGTTACCCCTCACGGATTATATGAATTTATCCGAAAACCATTCGGTCTGAAGAACGCCCCCGCGACGTTCCAACGACTCATGAATGAGATTCTGAGAGACCATATTAACAAAACATGCGTAGTCTATTTAGACGATATTCTAGTTTTCAGCACGACCTTAGATGAACATATAAATGCTATGACAGCAATATTTAAAGTGCTTGCAGCAGCTCAACTTAAGATTCAAATAGACAAGTGTAATTTTATGAAAAAAGAGACAGAATTCTTAGGACACATTCTTACAAAGGACGGTTTGAAACCAAACCCAGATAAGATAGCAGTGATTGAAAAGTTAGAGCTACAAATAACACAAAAACAAAGTTTTTTAGGCATAACCGGTTACTACCGAAAATTTATTCGAGACTATGCG
Organism: Nephrocerus scutellatus; assembly: GCA_947095585.1. Lineage (NCBI taxonomy): Eukaryota > Metazoa > Arthropoda > Insecta > Diptera > Pipunculidae > Nephrocerus > Nephrocerus scutellatus. The sequence continues at coordinate 92,832,744 of OX352763.1, forward strand.
AAAGTAGCACAACCTATTACAAAATATCGGAAAAAAAAATACCATTTAAAAATTTACCGACCATCACCCAATAAAATTCATTCACGCTAAATATAGAAGATCTATCTCCTAGGCACCAAAGATGGCTAGTCAAACTAGGGGAATATCAGTTTGAGATCGAATACATAAAAGGAAAAGAAAACAGGGTTGCCGATTTTTTAAGCAGGATAGATAATAACTTGGACGTTAGGCCAAAGGAGGGAGAGGAATCAGAGCCCCCACAGACAGACAATTTTTCGCTTAACTGTAATACATCATTATCAAAATTTGTGTTTAATTTAGAAGAAAATGAATCAAATTCGACTATACATTCAGCAGAAGAGGAGTTAAGGGATTACATTCCAATCTTAGAGGATATTATTAACAAGTACAAAACGCAGTTGATACTGACCAATAACAAAACAAACGAAATCGAAATCCATCACGGAAAAAGAATAATTTACATAGCTGAACACGATTTTAACAGACTGGGAGACATATTGAGAAGATTTATCAAAAACGGAAAGATAGGCATATTTTCAGAGCTCGCTGACAATAAATATAATTTCCTTCAAGAAAAAATACGGGAAATGTTTTCTAATGATGGAAAAATCAAATTCGTGAAGTGTTCTTTTAGAACTCAAGATATAAAAAAACAATCCATAAAAATAAAATTTTTCATGTAAATTCTCTAATAGGAGATGGGTGTGTGTTAAAATTAGAAGAAAATCGAGCTAATTTTTAAAAAATTTATATGGGCACCCCTCGGACCTCAGGGCCTCACTTCAAAAACTTTACAAAAAATTTTGTCCATCGGAGATACAAAATTTTAAAAAATCGGGTTGTTTTTTAAAAAAAAATTTTGCAAAAAGTGTTTTTCATCGGAGATAAATACGTATATAAAATTTAAAGAAAATCGGGTTAATTTTTTTTTTTAAATTTTGGGGCCCCACGACCCCGGGATTCAGGGTCTCCAAATTTTTTACAAAAAGTTTCGTCTATAGAAGATACAGTGGTTTTTTTTTTTATAATTCGCGCACGCTTCAAGGGGTTCGCACCCTTATAATGCTCGGCTATATGCGTGGCACAGCGTTGGCGTTAATGAAGAGGAGGAGAAAAGAGAAGATGTCTATGAGCTTGTGTTTTGAATGCCTGTGGATCATAGTGATGTGGGAAAGTATTACAGTATTTTTAGAAAACGTTACTAACGTCAAGCTGTTGATCCTATGATATACTTTTTTCAAGTTTGCCAGTGATATTAGCACCCCAAGACGTAGTAAATGTGTATTAAAATTGAAGAAAATTGGGTTATTTTTTCAAAAAATGTATGGGGCCTCACGAACCCGGGCCCGGGGTCTCCAAATTTTTTACAAAAAGTGTTGTCTATCGGAGATACACATGTGTATTAAATTTGAAGGAAATCGGGTTATTAATTTAATTTTTTAAAAAAAAGTTATGGGGCCCCACGAACCCGGGCCCGGGGTCTCCAAATTTTTTACAAAAAGTGTTGTCTATCGGAGAAACACATGTGTATTAAATTTGAAGGAAATTGGGTTAATTTTTTTAAAAAAAAAGTTATGGGAACTCACGAACCCGGGCCCGGGGTCTCCAATTTTTTTTTACAAAAAGTGTTGTCTATCTGAGATACACATGTGTATTAAATTTGAAGAAAATCGGGTTAATTTTTTTAAAAAAAGTTATGGGGCCCACGAACCCGGGCTCGGGGTCTTCAAATTTTTTACAAAAAGTGTTTTCTATCGGAGAAACACATGTGTATTAAATTTGAAGGAAATTGGGTTAATTTTTTTAAAAAAAGTTATGGGACCCCACGAACCCGGGCCCGGGGTCTCCAATTTTTTTTACAAAAAGTGTTGTCTATCTGAGATACACATGTGTATTAAATTTGAAGAAAATCGGGTTAATTTTTTTAAAAAAAGTTATGGGGCCCCACAAACCCGGGCCCGGGGTCTCCAAATTTTTTACAAAAGGTGTTTTCCATCGGAGATACACCTTTGTATAAAATTTTAAGAAAATCGGGTAAATTGTTTAAAATAATTGTATGGGAGCCCCCCGACCCCGAGGTCCGAGGAAATTTTAATATTATCATAATATATTATTTTATATTTTAATATTGTCACCGGAAATATACATGTGTGCAAAATTTCAATAAAATCGGGCTATGGGAAGTGGGTTAAAAATTGATCAAAAGATTCCATGACACACAAACCCACACACAAACCCACAAACACACGGGCACGCGAAGTTAATATAGAGCAGCGTTTCCCAATCTTTTTTGGTCGTGGAGCACTTTTAAGAAAAAAAATTTACAGCGGAGCACTTTTTTTTAGCCCGATAATTTTAACCACACTTTTTTTTAATAAGTTGATACTAAAATACAATTTATTTTTCCTTAAAGCAAAAAAAAGCAACAACAATGTTTAAAATTAAAATAAAAATATAATTCATAAATACATAAATATAATATTTTAGGTAGCTTATTAGAGAAGCCAGCAGGTTTGGAAACCTTCTACCAAACTCAGCAGGTGATTGTGAAACTCACTTATAATATCATCGAGAATATCAGAATCTATTTCCTCTTTAAACTCTTTGATCATTGGGAAGCTGTCTAGATTTCGGTTTTTAAATTATTTTTCCCAAAAATCAATTTTTTAACGCCTTTACTTTGTTGCTGGTATCAAAAACAGTTATTGCGTTTCCCTGAAGAAAAAGACTTTAATCATTAATTTTTTTAAATATCTGCGAGATACGCTAACTCTAAAAGCCATCGCTCATTGCATTACCTCTCACCCAAAGCAAAGTCTTCATCTACTAAAAAACGTTCTTACTTCAGCCCTCATTTCGAAGAGCCGAATCAAAGCTTTGCCCGGAGAAAGCCAAATTACTTCTGCGTGAAGTAGCAAAACATATGCCAACTACATACATGTCATCGCACATCACTTTGAATAGCCTTGCGTTCTAAGGTCGTGATTTAATAAAGTTTATTATTTTCAAGCTTTCGTCCAGGACTTTTCTTTAAGGAAAAAAGGCATTTTGCTCATAGCAAGGGCATGGCGATGAAGAACATAATAACTTCTAGAACATAGCTTGGCCTTTTGATTTATTCTAGCGATAGGTATTGGTAACGTGCAAAGAATGTCATTTACACATGGCTTAATTAAATTTTCAGCGATTGTATGAGCCACCTGTTTGAGCAACTCGGAAGCTGACTAAGTATGATGCCATTATATTCATTAACTGTGGTGTTATAATTTTTTGAGATTTTGTTACTTTCTTTCTTTTAAAGAAATCTGTGGGCTTAGACTTGCATTCCGGGTGAAGCCCCTCAAAATGACGCCTCATTTTTTCTGGAAACATTGTACTGGTCTCGCAAAATTCAAGATTCACGTGTTTTTTTTTTTGTTTTTTTTTTGCCACGTTGATCTCCATAGAACTAGTACTAGGTAAACTGTCCAACATTTCAGAAAGCTCCGAACTCGCTGTTTTTATTGCGCACTCATCCACAACAGCAATGCTAGCACAATAGTTTACCTCCTAACTGCTAATTCTTCAGGAGCTATTTTCGATGCAATATCAGAGGATTTTACTGTTCCTTTTAGGGATCCAGACTTTAACCAGCGATCCATTGTATTATTCACAATTTTAACACAACGAAGAGATGTCTTGTTTTTTTTTTTTTTTGTTTTTTTTTTGTTTTGGGGAAGGAGGAAAATCTTGAAAGAGACCCAATGTGGGTACTGTGGGACTCACACCCACTAAAAACCTCCTCCCTTGTTAGTATTAAAACTAGTCTTGATAGGCTAACTATTAATTTTCGTGTCAGTTCTTTGGGATTGTACTAAATAATTTTAAACAGTTGGAAAACTAATTAGTTTTCCAGCGCTACTAAAATTTTTTTTAAATTTAACCCAACTCTAACGGGTTGGTCCGTTTAAGTCGCCTCACAACATTTTGATTGTGAAGCAAACTTGATGCTTCACATTAACGTGTTGGTTTAGCCGAACTTTATGCTTTGCAGCAAATTTCTTTATTTCCTCCATCACTGATGGGATTTTGATGTCTCTATGAATATCAGTATTGCGAACATACCATGCATTCAGTATATTACGTAGTACTTTGTTTTGAAAAGTTTGGATACTTTGAAGATTAGACCGCTTAGCACAGCCCCATAGTTGAATACCGTATGTCCACACCGGTTTTAAAATTTGGTTGTAAATCAAAATTTTGTTGTATATCGACAATTTTGAACGCCGTCCAATCAGCCAATACATATTTCTGTATCTGCAATCGAGCTCTTTCCTTTTTATCTTGATGTGTTCTTTCCATCTAAGTTTTGCATCTAGTGTCATTCCTAGATATTTTGCTTTGTTATCATGTGGAATTACAACTTCGTTTATTTTAACAGGAAGGGTTTCGATTTTCCTATTTGTGAAGTTTACGTGGGTAGATTTCACTTCATTTAGTTTAATTTTCCATTTATTGCACCAATTAGAGATCACATTAACAGCTGTTTGTAGTTTATCCGTAGCTTCATTGATGTTTGAGCCAACAGCCATTACTGAAGTGTCATCTGCAAATGTTGCAAGCATTACATTATCTGTTTGTGGGATATCACTTGTGTAAATCAAGTATAGAACTGGGCCCAATATACTGCCTTGGGGTACTCTTGCATTAATTTCTTTTAATGGAGAGTATTCATTTCCTTGTTTCACTCTAAACGATCTTTCAGATAAATATGACTCTAGGATTTCTACATAACCTTTAGGCAAAAAGCAATTAAGTTTATGAATGAGACCTGGATGCCAAACTTTGTCGAAGGCTTGCGCCACATCGAGAAAAACTGTGGAGCAGATTTTCTTTTCTTCGAGTGTTTTTTCTATAACATTAGCAATTCGGTGAACCTGTTCTATGGTTTATTTATCATGATAATTTCAGCAACTTTCTATATGCCTGGGACGCACCGGAACTTTAGGGCCGCATTCATTATAGAACTTAACCATGTTAAAGCTTTGGATGGGAGATTCTTTAATATGTCTGCTGTTATTAGATCAAAGCCTGGAGCTTTGTTCAGTTTCAGATTTTTAATTTCTTTCTTAAGCTCCTTTACTCGAAATTGAGGGATGTTACTTTCACGACTGTTTTCTACTTGCTCCAACACAAAATCAGAGTCTATATTATTAGGCGTAAAGATTTCAGCAAGATGACTCCCGAATTCTTCAGCTTTTTCTAAATCACTCCTCGCCCATGAGCCATCAGCTTTTTTGATAGGTACCATGTGAGAAACCGGTCTTTTCACATTACTTGTAGCTTTCCATAACGAGTAGTTTGATTCTTTAGTTGTAGACAAGTTTTCCATGTAGCTAACAAAAGAATTCTCTTTTAGCCTTTTTATTTCTCTGCTCTAAATCTGTGTTTTATTATTTAGGGTTCTCTTATCATCAGGGTGACGTGACTGCTGCCATTTTCTTCTAGCCCTGCGTTTCAGTCTTAACATCTCAATGACATGAGCTGGGTACTTATTACTAACGTTTTTATGCTCTACCACTTTTGAGTTGCTCCATGCTGCGTTCTGAATATTCAGCATAAAGACTTCGGCCGCATGCTCTAACTGTTCAATATTATTTAGTGGGACTGATAAGTCTATTTTTCCAACTAAGTCTCTCACAAAGCCCAACCAATTTGTGGATGAATTGCAAAGAGTCGGCTTACTTGCTTTTTTGACAATTTTTTCACTTAACGTTAGCATAACTGCAGAATGGTCAGAGTTGAGGTCATAATTTTCCTCAATGCTAATGAAATTTTCAGCTATCCTCTTTGTTATAAAAAAATCCAGCAAATCAGGAATTTTGTTTGTATCAGTTGGCCAATACGTAGGCTTTCCTGTTGAATGATAACGACATCCTAGATCTCTAATTGCTTCTCGTAGTTGTCTACCTCTTGTGAGCGTTACTCTGGAGCCCCAGTCGGTATGTTTAGCGTTGTAGTCACCTCCAAGAATAAACCTATCTCCGAACTGGGCAATTACATCTTTGTATATTTCTTTTGTAATTTTTGGTCCGGGCGGACAATATAATGCACACACATTAAACTTTTGTTTGGCAGAATTGATTGTGACTATTGCAAGTTGCATGTCTGGGTTCTCCACTTTTCCAAACTCGTAATGATCTATATCATTCTTCACAATTACAGCACTGCCTCCCATACCGTAATTACTTGGGTACGCTGTGTTATATACTTTATAACCTCGAAGACTTATTTTATGTTGATTGTTTAAGTGCGATTCAGATACGAGACATATATCTATATTATGGACATAAAGAAACAGTTCAAGCTCAAGCTTTTTGCTGAGAATACCATTGACATTCCAGGTAACAATTCTAATTTTTTTGTCTAACATTGTTCGACGTACAAGGCATGTTGTTTGTATGCTTAACAGCATACCTGCTTTCTAAGCTGTCTAGTCTAATTTTATCCATCATGGACATCATTCTTTCTATGAAGCTTAGCATATTCGTATTATCTTTTTCTTTCACACTATCCACAGTACCAGGGCCTCTAGATGCGGTTTTAGCTGCATCAGAATAGGTGAAACCTTTAACTGTTTTTGAGGTAGCAAGTAAGTCGGGTTTTCCCCTCTGATTTTGCTTCGTATTTATATTTCTCTTTTTTTTCAATTCCTTAGCTACCAAACAACCACGGTAGCTGGCTGGGTGCTCTTCATGGCAGTTTGAGCACTTGGGTTTGTTTGTTTTCGGAATCGTGCAGTCAGCCGTTAAGTGCTTACCTGCACATCTGACACAATTAGCTTCTCTTTTGCAAAATTTCACTGTGTGGCCGAAGCGTTGGCATCTCTTACATTGAGGAATTTCTCTATTCCTTCTTTTGGCTTCCATTTTAACTTTCATATGAAGAATATGTCTAATATCAAATATTTTCCTACTATCCTCCATGTTATCAAATGAAAGCATAAAAAGTGGTAATGGAACTAGTTGGATTCCATTTTCTTTCACTTTCTTCGTGACATTAACCACATTAATTATGTTGAACCCTTTATTACTAAGCTCTTCCTTAATCTCGTCGGGCTTACAAGTTGGATGGAGTCCTCTTGCCATTACTCTAATTGGCCTGGTGAGTTTATTTTCATAAGAATGCCATTCAATATCAGTCTTATTAAGCAGTCCACTTAGATTTCTGTAATCGTCTTCATCATCCACGTTGATCTTAAGTTGCTTATTATTCAGCAGCTTTATTTCGGGTTTAATGTTTTTTTCGCTCAGCATTTTTTTCACTACGTTGAAGTCATCCACGTTACTAAGAATTACCGGAGGAGGTTTAACTTTCCTTCTTGTAGGCTTTTCATTTTGGACAGGTTTTTCTACTAGTATTTTGTTCCTTATAGGTTGAGGTTGCCCGTTATTAGTTTCCTTCTCTGAAGTACTGATGTTAACTTCTGGTGAGCTGCTCGCTTTTCTTTTCTTATGATTCTTTTTTATTTTCTTCAAGACCCAATCAGTTTCACGCGTAAGTTCCTCCTCATTAGTAACGTACTGAGGATAAGTTTTAACTTCCATTTCGTTGCCTGATTCATTTCGTTGCTGAAGTTCATACGAAAGCTTGAGGTTAACAGCTTTCAACTGAGCAATTTCTTTTTTAAGCTCTTCAACAATCAGCTCCAATGCACTAATTTTATTGCTTGTAGCAGAGTTTTGTGCTACATTTTCTTTCTCCTGAGGAGTCACAGTCTCATTTAATTCGATCCCATCAGCTTGGGAAGTTTTCACTTTTGAGTATGATTCACTTTTACTGACACTACGATCCTTTTTGTTGAAAGGATTAAACAGATTTTCATGTTTCTGATGTGTTGTTTTTATAGTTGGTGATCTTAGTATACTCGGTTTTCTCTGAAATGGATTTTCATCATCCTTATTACGCAATGGTTGCCCCCCCCCAGAATCCGTGGGACCGGCCTCCTTGAAGGATGGATTCACCAGATTGTCTGGCTTACCATCTGGGGTAATAATTCCTTTCGTTTTACTCATTGCAGTTAATTATATCGGGGTACCACCCCTAGTTGGTTTTGGTCCACGGGTGGTATTTTATTTCCCACCTACCCGCCGGCAAGCCGGTGAGGGCATTCCCCTATCCACCACCTGGGGACGCGCCCGATGGGAGATCCCAACAACTCCTCAGGGGGAATGTCTTGTTTTTACGACGATTGTTTCCATACAAAAATAAGAGGTATTAAATCGTATTCATAGATGAACTTAAAAGAACTAGGTATGTAACTAACTGTGCTGAACCATGAGTATTACTACGTAATGCACGGATTCTATTCGCATACAAAATCAAATGGGTCTTAAGAGCATAAGGCTGTGTTGGCGAATGTTTCTGTTTTGCAGGCAATCGACAATGCGTAGCCCTTTTCTGAATTTACTAAGAACTTCGCATCTTAAGATGTATTCACAGACAGAAGTGTCGAGAAAGGACCGTTACAACGCCGTTGACAATTTTTTACGGGATATGCGGCTACAACTATGTCAGTTACAAGAAGTTACAAAATGTGTTTGCATATGTATAAACATACCCCTCTCATGTTGGGTAGCAGAACAGAGTTGCGGGTACAGCCTGGTTGTGCGACAACAACTAAAAATGGATTTCAGATAGATTCTAACCGGCAGAAGAAGAAAACACATTTGAAAAAATGTGACGACATCAAAGAAATTGCAGGATTTTATATTTTTTTCCTTTCTGTCTGCGGAGCACTTATTTACTAATCGAAATTATATTACACTTATAGATCGTTTGGAAGAACATTTTGCAAAAGCAGGAAAACCTAACAAGATAATAGCAGATAACGAATTCAATTCAATACATAAAAAAAACAATCCATAAAAATACAATTTTTCATGTAAATTCTCTAATAGGAGATGGGTATGTGTTAAAATTTGAAGAAAATCGAGCTTATTTTTAAAAAAATTATATGGGCACCCCTCGGACCTCAGGGCCTTACTCCAAAAACTTTACAAAAACTGTTGTCTATCGGAGGTTCACATGTGTATTAAATTTGAAGAAAATCGGGTTAATTTTTTAAAAAAACGTTATGGGGCCCCACGAACCCGGGCCCGGGGTCTCCAAATTTTTTACAAAAACTGTTGTCTATCGGAGGTTCACATGTGTATTAAATTTGAAGAAAATCGGGTTAATTTTTTTAAAAAAAGTTATGGGGCCCCACGAACCCGGGCCCGGAGTCTCCAAATTTTTAACAAAAAGTATTGTCACCGGAAATACAAATGAGTGCAAAATTTCAATAAAATCGGGCCTTGGGAAGTGGGTTACAAATTGATCAAAAACAAGATTCCATGACACACAAATCTACAAACCCACAAACCTACAAACAAACCCACAAACCCACAAACAAACGGGCAAGTGAAGTTAATATAGAGAATTTAATAAAAGAGTATCTACTAGAGGAAGGTATTACACTACACCTTACTAAACCAAACAGCCACACGGGAAACGCTGACATCGAGTGATTCCATAGCACGATAGCAGAAAAGTTCAGAATATTATCATTTAGCAAAAATAGCTATTCAGTTCAGCGTTTGATACAGAAAGCCAAAAAATTCGTCGGAACATAGCTAGAGATAAAAACAACCCATTAAAATACAATTTTTCATGTAAAATTTTGTCCATCGGAGATACACACGTATATAAAAATTTTTTTTAAAAAATTTGTTAGGGCCCCATGACCCTCCAAACCCTGTCTCCAAAATTTTTGCAAAAAGTGTTGCCCCTCGGAGATACACACGTATATAAAATTTTAAAAATTAATTAATTTAATTTTTTTAAAAAAAATTTTGGGGCCCAATGACCTGGGGCCCGGGTTCTCCAAATTTTTTACAAAAAGTGTTTTTCATCGGAGATACATACGTATATAAAATTTAAAGAAAATCGGTTTTTTTTTTAAAAAAAAGTTATGGGGCCCTACAAAAAGTGTTGTCTATCGGAGATACACATGTGTATTAAATTTGAAGAAAATCGGGATAATTTTTTTAAAAAAGTTATGGGGCACCACGAACCCGGGCCCGGGGTCTCCAAATTTTTTACAAAAACGGTTGTATATCAGATATACACAAGTGTATAAAATTTGAAGAAAATCGAGTAAAATTTTGTAAAATATTTGTAGGGGAGCCCACCGACCCCGTTGCCCGAGGGTCCTCAAATTTTAATAGAAAGTGTTGTCATCGGAGATATGCCTGTGTTTCAATAAAATAGGACTTTGGCAAGTGGGTCAAAAATTGATCGCAAGATTCCATGGCACACAAATCCACAAATCCACAAACCCACAAACCCACAAACCCACAAATCCACAAACACACGGGCAGGTGAAGTTAATATAGAGAATTTAAAAATATTCACGTTACAAACATTAAGAGACCTCCAAAATTTTCAGCTACAAATATGGACATGGATATTTCTGATGATAATAACTCCATAGACGCATTGTCAACAGTTTCTTGACGTACAGGCAATACACGAACAGAACGGATACGTTAAACTACAAATGACGGATGTCATCATAACGAACGAAACAGATATTATTATACTTCACTAGTAAAAATATATATTATATAGCACTAGTAAAAAATATCTCTCTAAATGTACAACCATTAAAACCTGAACATAGACTAATGTTGAACGAAGAAATTACAAATATAGTACATAAGATTAGTACGTTAATACCTTTTCAGAATAGAAAGAAACGAGGATGACTTAATATAGTAGGTAACGCAGAAAAATGGTTATTCGGAACCATAAACGACGAAGACAGACAGGAAATAGAAAAACAATTAGATGCTATATCAAAGAACACCCATAATGCAATAACAGCAGTAAATAAACAAATTAAAATCAATGAATTCTTCAATAATACTTTTCAAATTCTAAAAGAAACTATTAATAGCGATAGAGAATAAATTTTACAACAGGTTAATACTATACATAAGGTAGAAAGAGATTTAGTAATGAAGCAAATTAAAATAGGAGTTCCTAAGTATCAAGATGGCATGATAGTTTTTGCAATTAAAATACCGAAAAATTATATGGAATAATGTCGAAAATATAAAAGAAATAAAGGAAATAGAATTTAAAAAAAAATATAGCATACAATTTAAATATAATGTTTATTGAAGTAGTATTAATTATGTTTGGAATATTATCATGTTTATGTATTCAACAAAAAAGAATACAGATTAAATTTAGTTAGTAATCGAATTCAGGAGGATTCTAATCATAAGGAGGGAGAAGTTACGTACAGGTCAGCAACCTAAACACCCGACGATAAATTCGACCTCTTTTTGCGCGATATTCCAAAAGAGCTAACTAAGTAAATTTAGATTGCAACATAATTAAAGTATATAAAGTAGATTTCCTGGAATTAATATTATTGCTGACAAATGTCTGCACTGAAACTTGCAATCGAGTTCGATGAATAGACATATTCACCTGGAGTTAGATTGCATTAAATAGAGGTGACAAACACAGAGTGTACGTAGTTTTCTCCCGAATTTTCAACCTGTGTATTGTCCGAATAAAGTTATTGTATTAAAAATTAAACATTATTTTTTTTTTTGGATTGAAGCCAAATAACCAATTTCGCACGCAAAAAAAATACATGACTAAAATTTTGCAATGTTTGAAGTATTTTCGTTGCAAGACATTTGATATTATTCAGTATACTAATTTCTAATCTCCAATGTGGAAAGCGAGGCAAATGTTGCTGGTTTGATGTTGGCACTAACTCAGTAACTCAAGTTAACATTGCTGAACAGCCGGTAGATAGAGAGTAGAGAGTTTCCAATTTCTTGGGAGTATTGTCTCGATCGAAGGTGGAACCGAACAGGACATTGTCAACGGAATCGGCAAAGCAAAATCAGTGTTTGGAATGATGTCCATGATATGGACTGTTGTATGGGTCACTTGGAAGGTGACCGCTAAAATCACAAAAAGATTACAAACGTTCGTAAATAGGTGCCTACGAAACATCTTTAGGGTTTTCTGGCCTAACCGTATCTCTAACGAACATCTTTACCAGAGAACGGGTCAGGAACCAATAGACACAACCATCCAACGACGGAAGTGGCAGTGGATTGGTCATACACTCCGAAAAGGCGACAGTTCCATAGCAAACTACGAAATGCAATGGAATCTGTTATATTAGGATGGTAGAAGAACGGGTCGTCCGAGAAATACATGGCGCAGAACAGTTGAGGAGGAGTCACGGCAGTTGGGGAAGAGTTGGAGAGAGCTGAAGCTCATTGCCAGGAACCGCACGCGATGGCGCGTAGGCGTAGTAGAGGCCCTAGGACCCACAAGGGCATATAGGACATAAGAAAGTAATTTTCCATGCCAAAATTATTTGTTTTAAAATATGACCTTATGCTACTATGTAGTTTTTAAATTGGAAACCTCAGCTTTGCTTTCAATTTTCATTCTGTTCCCGAAAAAGTTAAAAAATATCATACTATCGTCTACAGTACAGTGTTGATAAATTATATGATATCGTGTAGTCTATTCCATTATGCATTTTACGTATGAATTACAAGATATAACAACCTCTTCATGTGTGTAATATTCATATACATATCAGCTTAATGGATTTTCTGACGTGAAAAATCATTCTTAAACATTTATATGATTTCAGAATATTACGTAGACATTTTATTAAATTATTTCTTGTAATGCAGCCAATCCTTGAAGTCTTACATGATAAACTCAAATCAAAGCAAGATACGAATATTAGAAACGTATTACGAAGAAAAATTCATATTCTAATCTTGATGGAAATTTTAGAGCTGGTTTTTACTTTGAAGCGAAACCTCTTAAGAACTCGATAAAAAATTTAATTTGCGTAATGCCTCTTATACGAGTATATGAATACGTTTATATGCAAAACAAATAGCTTTTCACAAGTTCACAAAACGATTACAAACAAATTTATTGAAAGTGTGACAGGACAACGTCTGTCGGGTCAGCTAGTTATATATATTAACTTCACTTGCCCGTGGCACGGATGTCGGTCGGCAGTTTGTCGGACGTCTTTTGGTCGTCTGTCGTGGAATCTTGCGATCAATTTTTAACCCACTTCCCAAAGCCCGATTTTCTTCAAATTCATACGACAACACTTTTTGTATAAATTTTGCAGACCCCGGGCCCCAGGGGCATTGGGCCCCAAATTTTTTAAAAAATAAAAATAACCTGATTTTTTTTAAATTTTATACACGTGGTGTATCTCCAATGGACAACACGTTTTGCAAAAATGTTGGTGGCCGGGGTCGTGGGGCCCTATAAAAATTTTTTTAAAAAATTAACCCGATTTTCTTAAAATTTTTTTGATATACATTTGTAGATATCTCCGATGGACAACATTTTTTTTAAAGTTTTTGTAGTAAACGGGCCCTGAGGCCCGAGGGGTTCCCATATACATTTTTTAAAAATTAGCTCGATTTTCTTCAAATTTTAAACACATGTTTATCACTGATGGACAAAACTTTCTGTAAGTTTGTTGGAGTGATCGGGCCCTGAGACCCGTGTGGTGTCCATGTAAATTTTTCAAAAATTACCCCACTTTTCTTCAAATTTTAACACATACCCATCTCCTATTAGAGAATTTACATGAAAAATTTAAATTTTTATGGGTTGATTTTTTTTATTATGCTGTCCATGTCATTATTTAACGTGCTTTACAATATAGTTGTTTGAGTTCCGAATGAGAAGGGGATGGACATTTCTCAAACATAAATGAGAAGCTGCGAGTGCTGTCGCCAGCAAAAGAATGAATTAGATTAGAAGTAATGGACAAGAGGTCATTAACAAAAATGAGAAAGACTGTCGGGGAAAAACAGCACAACTTGTATTGAGCGCATTTTTCCCAATATTGTTTGATGCCAAACTCTTTCAAATCCATTTGTGTTATGCATGTATATTTTTGCACACAAATGGAACAATTTTACTTTCACAAAATTGATAAATAGACTGGTTCAACTGTTCGGTGATATTTGCCATCAAATTACCAGTAGAACGTTGCCCACAAAATCCGTACTGCCGGTCACTAAGGGATCGTGAGACCGCTGATTTTGACTCTGGCGCAATTACCAATCGTCAGGGTAAATGTAACCTAACCGCATTTACTTTAATTCTCCAGGTTTTCGGCCATTTTTTTAGGTCGTAGACATGATTTTGAAGGCGTTGAGATAAGATGTTCGGGTCTCTATGAGAGCTGATAATTGCTGTATCATCATCCGTTGAGGTATGTGTGAAGTGGTAAGTTAGCAAATCAGAAGTATATATTAAGTACAAAAAACGGGCCCAGGATAATCCTTTGAGATGGGATGTATAGTGCTTATATTTTATGAGGAATTTATTATTTGAAAGGTACGTTTCTAGAATACTGTGTGTGTTTTGAGAAGCATTTGCCTAATTTTTGTAACTATGCGATGCACCTGTTCCATAGTATTGTGTCTTCTCTAGAAGCCAAATTTGTACAGAGGTATTGCATTTGAATCGTCAATGCATGGCATAGTCCAGAATAAGCTTCTCGAATATCTTCGATGTAATGGGTAGGAGGCTGATTGGTCCATATGAGTTTACTTTAGTAGGATCTTTTCCCGATTTAGCGACTACGATGATATCGGATTGCTTCCAGAAGTTCGGGAAATATTTTAGGCGTAGTGAGGCATATAATATGTGAAGTAATTGAGCTACGGCTACTTTTGGTAGTTCCTTCATCATTTTCGGAATAATACCATCGCAACCAGGAGCTTTTCTTAAATTTAAGTTTTTTATGGCTCTTGTCAAGTTTTTAATCTTTATTTTAAAAGGAAGCGGTTGGAAGCGGAATATCAGGGCTTTCGGGGAGTTTAGGATTTAAGTACTGATTTGATTTACTTTACTGAAGTGGTCAAACGCTCTTATTTTTCCTGAGGTATCGCTTGCCCAGCTGCCATCAGGTAAACGAATTGGTGATTCTACTTGAACGAAACAGGTTGTTTAAGCTGTTTAGTAGCTCGCCATAGAGAGTAATCAGTTTTATTGGATGGTGTTAGATTAATGAGGAAATTTTGCAAAGCCATTTATTTTTTGAGCTTTAAAGCATTATGGAGAGCGTTTAAACATCTTAAAATTGTTGCCATTTTCTTCTTTCGGAATGTCGGAAGACTTTTTATCATGCGTTGAGTGCGGCTTGGGTTATGACTTGATTGAATTTTTTGACTGCTGACTCAATTTCTGTGCTAGAAATTTTTGGGTGAATATGTGCGCTTATATATTTTTTATATATAAGCCAGTTTGTATTTTTGTTTGTTAAATTTGTTAAGGAATCTAGTGGTGCAGGGGTCTTTCTCTACGAAATTGTAACTGGGAAGTGATAGAAAGAGAGAGATGGGGGATGACATCGAGTCCTGAGTGAGATTCTAGGTTCCAGAGCCCAGTAAGTATGTTTTGCGTTGTAGTCTCCTGCTGTCAGAATGTACTGCTCTTCTGTTATATTGTATCGCAGATGAAAGGACTTGCTTGTAATTATTCCTTACTCAATTCCTCTATTAAATGGTGTCTTAGCTTCTGATTTATTATAATACCGGTTGTCCCGCGTGCTCTGCCTGTTGGGTGTTTTGTGTCATAAAAGATGTAATCCTTAATTCTAAAGCAATTTTTTTGAGCTAGATGAGTTTCGGAAACATACATTATATCAATGTGGTTTCTCCTCAAGTGCGAGTTTGCACTGACCATTTGCATTCCAATGACAAATATTAATAAAATTCATGGCTTTGTGAGGATTCCTTGCATAATGTTTTGCATATTTGTCATTAATCCGTTTATTCCTTGCATGGGAGTTTCTAGGAGCTGTTCCAGTTTACTCGATTGGACCACTCTAGAGGAAAATGACTCGACGTTTGATTTCACCACGTTTGCATAGGAAATACTTAGCTGATTTGTAGGCTGAACATAATTTTGAGGTATTGGAACATTTAAATCTACAAGTTAGCTTCTTCGCTCTGGTTGTGGTAGAGTCTTTGATCTCGCTTTTAGAGCTCTTAAAACCGAGCAGTCTCTGTAGTTCGCAGTGTGATCTCCTCCGCAGTTGCTGCTTTTTTTCAAGTTTGGGTTAGTTTTCTCGTTGTTGCAGTCGATAGAGTTGTGTAGATCCCCACATATTACGCATACTGTAGGTAAAGAGCAGTATTTCTTGGTATGCACAAACTCATGGCTGTTTGAACATTGAACAGATCCGTTATGTGGGTCCTCGACTGAAATCTTGCGATTTAGAAGGTGTTCCAGATAATAAATCGGATGAATTTAATTTTGACGTGACAACGTGTGAATACAAATTTTAAGGGGGTACATGTTCAAAAAGTAAAATGTTAAGTGATACACTGTTAAATGTTACACTATTGTGAGCACTGTTAATGAAACACTTTTAATGCCGCACTGTTGTGAGAACTGTTAAGTGAGACACTGTTAAATGTTAGTACTTTGGGAACTAAGCAATTGGTATGCCTCAAATGCAAATGCAAACTGTTCACGTTCCCAAATCTCATTTGTAAAATATAGTAATTTCCTCTAATTACATTATATGAATGCATGTACAAACAAAACCTTAGTAAATGACATTGTCCAAACATTTCCCATTATGTCATTCTTTGAATGTCAGAACTCAGAAGCATAGAAAAAAAATTATGTAGCGGAAAAGGTACAAACAAGTTAGTTTTGTGAATATAAAAGCTTCGAGCGTTCACGATAGTAGTAAAAAAGCACAAAGTGGCCATTCAAAATGAAAAGAGTCTTGTGCTGTGCAAATTCTGAAAGTATTCTGGCCACAATAATACGTCCTTTAGACTTTTCTTTACGGAAAACTTGCTGGATGATTGCCGGTCGGCATTCATTTCATGTGGCCTAAACCCATGCAGCGGCGGATGAAGAAATTTCGTGCAAATGTAGGTAAAAACTTATAGAGTATAGTCATAACGTAGAATGTACACGTCGTACGTTTGAACTGGCGAGTTGCGGCTTGTGTATTAATCCCTACCGAGGTTATCAGTTAAGCGTTGTATAAAAAATAGTGAGGAATTTTCGACTATTTATATCACTCTACCAGTTTTTCAGTTTTTCCACATTGTTTTGACAAAATATTGCATGGCCTTTTTACAAATCCGTCATTACCTTATACTTGTGCTGAATTAGAGATAAGTTTGCTTGTGAATATGTTCTAGGTTAATCATAGTTGCTCTACTATTTACTATATTTTCACTAAATAAACGAGAAATCTCTTTCTAAAGCATAACAATTTTGTCTACTACTTATGGGAGCAATGGATCATTTGAAAACTCATATAACTTTGACTAAACGGTGCAATGGTATTTAGTTCGGTAAAACGAAATGCCTTGCCTACAAATTGTGCAGAATTAAAGTTGCGAGTTTAAAAATGTAACTTAAGCAGTCGTTCAATTCGTCAAAATTGACTCATTTCAGAGTTTTTAGAAGCCGAGTCATTTTTGGTTTATTATTAATTATTATTTCTTATTGTTCTATTATATTTACAATGTTATGGCATGGGTACTTGCCATAACTCCAATTGGAAATATACATCATATACACAAAAACGAAAGAATAGTTGATTAGACTTCCTACTCATTGATCGATTGGCTAATTTTTTTATTTATCCTTTATACATTCTTTAGATCTTGCCCTCCCGGCTAGCCGCATCATAAACATTTTTTGTTACACTAAAAATGTCGTAAACGGTACGTTTTGACGCTACGATTACGGTACGTATACCGCACTTTTGTCACAAGAGAAGTGAAACAAATTCACGCAGTGTTTCGTATGTATTAGTGTGTATAAAGTGGTCGTATTTGATGTCACGAAAACGTAAGGTTTACGGCTCCTTATAAATGTAACGTTTTTAAGTAATTTAATCGCTACGTTTACGTAAAAATTGTAAGTGCTGTTCATTTATATTATTAAATAAATAAAACTGGGCGGTCAATATATTAACAGATGAACTATAATAGTTGTTTGTAGAGCCATTTCCTTGAACCACTCTAGCACTCTTACAAATATTAACTAAAATTGTTGACTGGTTAATAACTGTAAAACCGTTTAGAACTTATGTGAAAAGGAGAGAATGACATATCCCAGCCGCATCATAAACGTAACGTTTATGACATTTTTGTTACACTAAAAATGTCGTAAACGGTACGTTTTGACGCTACGATAACGGTACGTATACCGCACTTTTGTCACAAGAGAAGTGAAACAAATTTACGCAGTGTTTCGTATGTATTAGTGTGTATAAAGTTGGTCGTATTTGATGTCACGAAAACGTACGGTTTACGGCTCCTTATAAATGTAACGTTTTTAAGTAATTTAATCGCTACATTTACGTAAAAATTGTAAGTGCTGTTCCTTTTAGAATTTAGCGTTTTTTTTCAGTTTATTTTCTTCTACAACAATAGCTGGGTGTTCAATATTAACAGATGAACTATAATAGTTTTTGTAGAACCATTTCCTTGAACCACTCCTAGCACTCTCACAAATATTAACTATTTCTTTACGTATGGTTCTATAAAGTTTCTGTTTCGACATTTTAATTTCAAACACTCACTGAATGGAGAATGACATATGTTAGTGTCTTGTAAAAAAACAGCGTAAACTCACCGTTCTCGGTGCGTTTTTGACGCATATCGTTTTTGTGCCTGGAGGGTGATGAGTGCTTCGCTGTCTCCATGCCTAGTGAGCGTTAAGAAGAGTTACTAGGTGCCCGAACACGTCCATATATCCATTTACGAAATTGTTTACGAAACAAATTTGCTACAATTAAGCATAAGCATATAAAGACATAACAAGATATAAAAATGTGTTTAAAGTCCCAAGTTGATGTTTAAATTAAATTTCGCGTCTTTTTTGTTTGAGATTGCTTATATTTATCACATACGGCAATTTCAATTATCCAATATGGAAAATAAAATTGCTATTTATAGAAGCACACTTTTACCAACCGATTTCTATGAAACTTTCAATGTATATAATTGACAGGTGGAGATAGGTTATACGCTATACTACACCCCTCGGTAGTGGAGCGACCGAGAACGGCTATAACCTATATAAATAAAAATTAAATAAAATTTTCAATGCTATATCAGCCACATTTAGAAACCGATTTTTAAGAAATTTTTAATAGATATATTATTGGAAAGTGGGCAAAGTAAAATATAAAGTACAATATACAATGTTAATGTAAAGTATAATTTTTTATGAAATTGCCAATCCAATCCAATCAAAAAACAGTTCACCGGCGAAAAAAAGCAGCCTGGGAGAAGAATCTCATCCGTGAACTAGAACAGTACAGAGAGCAAAGGCCGCACCAGGCGCGGAAGTTCTACCAAAGAGTCCGCGGTATGACGCAATATACACCGCGTTGCATATACTGCAAGGACCAAGAGGGCAATCTGATCGCCGATCTTAAAGGCATCTTAAGGCTATGGGAAGAGCACTTTTATGAGTGGCTAATTGGGCAGTTAACTAAGGAATTGGAAGCTCCACCAATGACCGAAGATCATACTATGCTGCCGCCAACAATCATAGACGAAGTTAGCAGAGCGATAAATGGGCTCGAAAATAATAAGGCCCCGGGATCTGATGGGATCCCAGCGGAACTGAAAAAAATAGGAGGCCCCACATTACACCAAGCAATTCATGAAATACTAGTGCAAGTATGGGAGGAGGAAGCTATGTCAGAAGATTGGCGCAGAGGCATCATGAGCCCCATACATAAAAAGGGAGATATCACAAAATGCAGCAATTATCGTGGTTGTTGAGTGCCGCGTATAATTTTTCCTCCTCTATCCTTCAAGACAGGATAGCCCCAGTCATCATTGGTCCATACCAGTGTGGCTTCATCCCAGGCAAATAAACAACTGATCAAATTTACACCATTAAGCAGGTGATGGAAAAATGTCTAGAGTTTCAAAACTCACTACACCATATTTTTATAGACTTTAAAGCCGCCTATGATAGCATAGCCAGAGTAGAACTTTATAAAGCCATGAGAGAATTCGGCATCCCAAATAAACAGACACGACTATGTAGATTGACCATGACCAATGTTATAAGCCAAGTAAAAATAGCCGGATCACTATCAAGTCCATTCAACATCTATGACGGGCTCCGACAAGGGGATGGACTGGCCTGCGTTATCTTTTACCTGGCGTTGGAGATAGTGATCCGAGACTCTGACGTAATGGCGAGAGGAAAAATTCTCATTTAGTCCATTCAGATACTGGCTTACGCAGACGATATTGACATCTGTGTTGGAAGAAACCGAAGAGCTTTCATACAGATGGAGCAGACGGCACGAAGCTGCACATAAATGAGAGCAAAATAAAGTACATGGTGGCCACGTCTGCGAGTAGAAGAGAAGAAGGACGTTTCTGGAGACTCTATAATGATGAGATCTACGAGCGTTACCGCAATGTCGACATCGTAAAGTCGCATATGATAGCATAGCCAGAGTAGAACTTTATAAAGCCATGAGAGAATTCGGCATCCCAAATAATTAAGCTCGATAGGTTCCGGTGTGCAGGACACCTAGCTGGCATGAGCGAAGAGAATCCTCCTCGGAAAGTCCTTTGCGGTAGGATTTATAGAACACGACAGAGAGGCTGGCCAAGCCTACGCTAGAAGGATGGCGTAGACCAGGACGCCCAGAGTTTAGGGATGCTAAACTGGATAACATCGGCTCGAAATCGGGACCGGTAGAGCCAAATATGATGTTGATGACACTCAACTCACTCTACGAGGTAGTAAGAAGAAGACGTCGGCTCATGTTTGTTGGTAGTGGAGCAACTATGAGCTATTACTTATTTGTAAAACTTATTACAAAAATATAAAAGTATAGCTAAAGCAGAAAATTTGGTTCAAATTTTGGTCGGCGAAGTGTACCAAATGAATCATCGGTTCGACATTTAATAAAGAAATTTCAGGAAATGAGTTCGATGATGGACGCAGCTCCCCATGTTTATAAACGTAGTGTAAGATAAACTGAAAATATTTCTAAGATTAATACAAGCGTTACTGAAAATTGGAGAACATTATTTAGACATCGCTATCAGCAACTGAACATTTCCAGTAGCTCTCTGTATGACGAATAATGGTAAGTCTAAGTAATTTGCTTCTTCACCTGCACAAGATTTAATTAGTCCGAGATTGAAAGCCTACTAATCATTTACAACGTCGACACTTCGTTACTTGGAGTTAAAGCAGTATGAATGAAATGTTGGCGAAAAATCATCTGTAGTGACGAGGGCCTTTTCAATCTTAACGGATATTGCAAATACTGACGGAACTAGGTTGGAAAATCCTCATGAGATTTATAAAAGACTAATGCATCTTCAAAGAATTACAGTTTGGTGAAGCTTTCGGTTCGGTGGGTTCACAGATTAATTTTTTTCGAAATTGAGGCCAATGCGGTTAAAGTAAATGGCGAAAGGCGTCGGAAAATCTAACAGTAAATTTTTCTTGGAACCAATTGGAAGTTATGTGCCACATGTCACTCAGAAACAATTACTTTACCTGCAGAAAAGTTTCTACGGGGCTTAAACTTAAAACGGTCAGATGTCAATTGGACAGCCAGATCTTGCAATTAAACCATTTTGACTTTTTTTTGTGAAGTTAACTCAAATCATTAGTGGGCGCCATGACTCAGTGAAAAAATGCATGAGCAGGGGTTCGTGGTTTGAATTCCAGTAACACCAAAGGTATTTTTCACGGTGTCCCACCTCTCGCGAATGGGTGACAAACGTTCCGAGAGTAATAACTTGTCACGGAAAGTTTCTCAATTTGCCGTTCGGATCGGGCCTTAAATTGTAGGTCCCTCCCATTTGTGTCCAAAAATATACATGCACAACACATATTTTTTTAATATAATAATTTTTTTATTGTAAATTTAATATACATTAATACTGATTTTAAATAATTTTAAATAAGTAAACATTTTAATTTATCTAATTAGCTTATTTATACTTTTTTAGTTTAAAAAATTATAACGTAACATTAGGTTGGTTTAATGTTTTACATTAACCCAACGAATTAAACAACATAAAAGAGATGTTAAAAATGTTAAAAAAACTTAGAGACGGATTATTGATCTTCTACTCACAAGTAGGATCATAAATTCAAGACTTGGTTTTTCGTCTGCAAAAAGATTTGTCAGTAGAGGTACCCCGCAAGGAGGAGTCTTGTCACCACTTCTTTGGAACCTGGTGGTGAATGAGCTGCTGGTTCGCTGAGGGGGAAGGCTACGGAGTGATCGCCTATGCGGAACGACGTTGCCATAGCCGTCTCAGGAAAGCAACCACACACCTTGAAAGAACATCTGCAGAATGCTCTAAATAAGCTAATAAGCTGGGAAGATCATTGTGGTCTAGGGATAAACCCCCAAAAAACCGAACTATACGAGGAAGTACAAAATCCCACTCGTCAACCATCCGTCCATCTAGGGCACAACCTTGACTTTCTCAAGTATCAAGGCCAAGTATCTTGGTCTTATTCTGAATATGAAGCTGAGCTGGAAACCCAACATACAAGAAAGAGTCCGTAAAGCCACAGTGGCACTCTTCTCAAGCAAAACAGACATAGGAAGTAAATGGGGTCTCCAACCGCATATCACTCATTGGCTGTACACAGAAGTTGTCAGACCTATTCTGCTATACGGTGTGGCTGTTTGGTGGACTGCATTAGATAAAGCGATCAATCGCGACAAACTAAGAAGAGACCAAAGATCAGCTTGTCTTTGTGTGAGCGAAGCACTTCGTACAACTCCCTTTGCTGCATTGGACATTCTGCTCAACCTTGCTCCACTCGACATCTTCGGCTGACAACTGGATGCAAGCGCGGCTCCTCGCCTCAGAGCAATCTCTCAGTGGACCGTGAATGATTTCGGCCACTCTTATATCCTGAATTCAGTCAGGACTCCTATCGTCAACTTAGATTACACCATTCCGCACTTCAACGAAAACTTTCAGGTCACCATCCCCTCCAGGTCTTCTTGGGAGGAAGGCATCTACTTGGAAAATGAAGGAATTCACTTCTACACAGACGGTTCGAAAACTGATGATGGGGGTTGCTGGAGGTGTCTTTTCAAAAATACTAAATCTAAGTACCTCTTTCCGTCTTCCTGATTACTGTAGTGTTTTCCAAGCTGAAAGCATGGCTATTAAAGAAGCCTTGTCTTGGCTGAAGAGTAATGTCATATCTGTTAAGGATATCCACATTTTCTCGCATAGCCAGGCTGCGCTAAAGTCCATGGAATCAGTCTCGACAAATTCCATTCTAGCCCGTAATTGCCGATCGTCTCTTGAGGAGATGGCGGAGCATTTCAACATTCATCTGTGTTTTTGTATGACTGATGAACTCGCCAAATATGGAACCACACTACTCCTATTCCCTGAATATGGTTCACAAGGCATGCCGATCGCTACGTGCAAACTCATGTTTAAACGGGATGCGGGATGTAAAAACTAATTATAGATGGTCAAACGGCACAACTTGCATATCAAGAAAGCCGATCTGGCCCAAGCTAGATCAGAAACGCTCCAAGTGTTTGATCTCTCAAACGAACTGCATATTAGAGCCATTTTAGGTTGCATAATTGGACACTACCTCATAGGCAAGCATGCAAGAAGACTAGGAGTCTTTTCCAACGATTTCTGCAGAAGCTGCATGGATGAGGAGGAAACCACTCTCCATCTACTTTGTACGTACCCAGCCCTCTCGAATAGGCGGAAGCTCCATCTGGGAGCGTTCTTTTTCAACGATCTCAACGATCTAACGCACATTGACATTAATAGTCTCTTGCGCTTCATACGAAGCTCCAAGTGGTTCAACGAGTAGGCGTAGGATTTTCCTAGATCCTTGTGGTATCACAAAAATACTAAAACACGATTTTGATACAGAGAATGTTATTACTTTAGAGTTTAGACTATGAAGACAAGAAAAATAAAACGACTATTCAAAGACGCTTGTCACATTTGGTTATCCAATAGTACTCTTAGCTATAAAGTGGATAACAATAAATTACATAGTGTTACATGTACCTTATCAAAAATTACACTAACTAATTTACTTTAGCGAATTTTTATAGTATTTTTCTTTTTAATTCGGTCAAATATAGCGACATAAGTAAATTGTTTAATTTTTTTTATTAATTTCTGAATAGTCAGAAAAATCATTTATATATTATCTTTTGCCTTGATATTGGACTGAAATATTGGCTTAATTTAGGTTTTAATTTTTTAAATTAAAAAAGTGTATAAATAAGCTCATTAGATTAATTAAAAATTTAATATACAATAAAATGTTCTGAAATACTTAAAAGAAACGTGTAATTACAAGTAAATTGTGGATCTAGAATCGTCATAACCAGTAACTGTAAAACACCATATACACCTGTTATAAAATTACATGTGCATATATGTAGTTATACATGTATATACGAGTATAAAATATAACCGAGTGTCTTAAGTTTCCGTATATCAAAAGAAAAACTTTTCATCAATGCTTTCCGCCTTACAGCAGCCTGACATCTGACACTCTGACATTTTCTAATAAAACCTCTGATAATTGCCTCTTATAGTTGAAAGAAAATTTCTGCAAACCCCCAAGGGAATTTGTGATGTTCTTTTCACAACCTCATATGATGACCGGGTGATCGGAAAGCTCTAATATAGAATGCACTGAATGCACTTTGATTTTAAAAGGCAGCATCATAAAAAAAATGTCTTTACTTGTATGTGCGTTGGACATTTCTCTCAATGGAATGAAAATTGAAATTCTTTTCTGCAGCCATATCAAAAGATAGCACACAATTTATGAGTTTAATACCGGACCGTATCAACAATAATTCAATTACAAATATATTTTTTCATGTGATATGTATAACAAAACAATTAGACAATCATATAGGGCACGTCAATTTTCTATTAAATATAGTGGTGATTTAATAATTAAATTTAGTAAGGAGTATTACTCTCTTCACCCCTCTTGAAATTCCAAAATTTGAATAAAATAGGTCTTGTGGAAGTGGGTTAAAAATTGATTACAAGATTTGGCCATCCAGCCAGCCACCGAAAACCGGGCACGCGAAGTTAAGGGAGGCGCCTGTGTGCTTCGAGTTGGACCCAATGGTGCTAACTACTGCACCACCGATACTAACTGTTAAGAGCAACACAAAATAATATTTAAGTGCGATGCTATAACTAAAAAGACCGAATTTAACCTTTAACTACACGCGGCGGTGTATTTTGTACTTTGCTTGAATTAAAAATACCGCTATTTTGAACCCGTCAGTGTTTGTTGCGTTAAACTGCTTCGAAGGTACGAACTACGAAGTTGACAAACGTCTTACGGTAATGTGAAAGCTTCTCAAGTGCCTATCGGATAAGCCTTTAAATTGTACATCAGTTTCAATTGTTTGAAATAATTTAATGAGCACGAATGGTCGTGAGAAGCTATGCCCTGGGCCATAACGGTCTGTAGCGAAAAATATTATTCTAAAAACATTTGTATGAATGTATGTTAAGTCCTTATATTTTCTGATAACAGTTGAGATAGATATTATAGTATAATATATGTTTTAAAATAAGGTGACGCAAAAGTTATAAATCTATCAAAAGATGCTTTCATTTTTGCAAAAAGTGTCTTATGTCATCTCGACTTTGACATTTGTCAAGTAAACAAAAGCAGACTACACGTACACGTACACGTACACGCAGAAAACGTGGATTACCATACTTTTCAAGAACGCGGAATAATTTTGTCAATGTTTTTGACACATAATCGGTCAGTGTTTTTAGATCAAAGCATAAATTTAATCATCGGGTACCACATTGACAGTGAATTTGTGAAAGTGAAATATACATCCATTACCTGCTCACCACCAATCGCGTACTAATCATATCTAAGCCTTCCTAGACTACGACTATGATGAGGATGATTTTCTATTGCAAATTATCATGGCGGCGTTACGGAATACACAGCCGGTATTTTTCCGGGGACTGTGTAGCAACACAGATACTGTGACTGATGAGTGCCAAAGAATCATGATCAAAGAATTCCTGTTGTCGCAAATTTGCGAAATGGGTTTGGAGAACATGTGGTTCCAGAAGGATGGTGGATAATGCATCGTTTCGGCGATTTTCACTGTCCCGCAACATGGCTCGATTGTTTCTAGACCTTCTTTCTGTTTTTAAAGACTCGGTTCTATAAGAGCTAGCCACATAACTTGACGCTCTTAAAGGAAAATATCTAAAAAGAGGTGAAGAATTTATCGCCAGAAGTTTTGAGAAAAGTCATATAAAATGCTATGAAACGAGCCCAAATGTGCATCATCCCAGCGGCCGCTGGAACAATAATTTCTTTATTATATTGTGCCTTCCCAAGTTCTTTAAAGTTGTAATTAGATGATACCAGGAATGCTACTATTTTTAAATTTGTTTAAAATGAAAACAAGTGTTATTAAGTCGTGGAATTTACTATTCTCAATATTTAAAGAAGAGAATTTATGTTATTGTATATTTGTGCCGCGAAGTAGTAGTAGCTACTCATAAAAAAGGTCTTAAATACCTGCAAGAATTCGGAAGTTATCGCAAGCACTTATCCGTGCATAATGGAATACAGCAATTATCTTTGTATCTTAATGGGAAACATTTTAACCGTCTTAATAAACATAATCAACAAGCACTCCCAATTCTTTGTTATTTACAAATAAAATTATAGCCTTAAGAAAACAAACCTGGTTTTAAATTGTGAGTCTTATTGTAGAATGTCACCTACTCCTGTTTTGCGATAAATGATGAGCAGGACAACTTAGCTTCCAAAATTAGATTAAGTACGCTTACACACACCACAGCAAATTTGAAGACGAACAAATTTTACGTAGGGATGAAGATGTTCCTAGTTCGGTTTTCAGTAAAAAGATTTAAACTTTCCCTTACTTCCTTTCCCTTAATTTCCGTATCGTCAGAGGGATCATATTATTACGTTTTAAGTATAAAATTAATCATATTACCATAATTTGAAATTTCACATATTATTAAAAGGAAGGAAGGAGAAGAACGAGTATTGCAAAAATGCTTGTTGGGACTCCGCTCTTATAAATTGCCATTTTAATACGATGATATTAAACTAAATTTGAAAGAATGAAACCGTTCACCCACATTAAAGGTAAAGGTGACAGCTGTGTTAAAAAAACAAAGTTCCTTTCGAAGAAACACATTTAACTAATGGATCCCTTCTTCTCCTAAAATTAAATCAGAAATTTGAATCTTGCCTTTTTGCTTGGATTTTCATGATAGTTTTCTAAGAAGATTATAAATATCTCACTATGTCACTATGCTAGAAACTTTGCAGTATAATTTGATGCAGATTTTTATTCATTTAAACATTTATCATTTTATTAAAAATTTGCTTTACTCAATTTGCGAATTTTTCTGACGAGGCATCATAAAGAGTTTTTGCAAATTATTTCGAATAGACTTAAAAATGCTGATAAAAGTTTTTCACAGAAAGCCCCAAACATTTTAGCGGACAGTAATTAGACAGCAATTAGAACTTTACGAAAGTTGTCTCATCCTTTAATTGCAATTTTGCCGTTTTAAGTTTAATTTTGGTGTTGTCACATCAAATAATGGGTGGGCAATCTACTGGTTTATTTTTAAAAGGCAATAGGAACTTTTTTTTGAACGATTTGCTTGAAATTTTTCAGCTCGTCAGTCTGATACTCCGCGGAACGAAACAATCATGTTTTCGTTTGAGGACTGTTTCGAAATATTAAAAACTTATTTTCAAAGTCAGTGTTGTGTAACCGAAACCGTGCGAATTTTGAAAAGATATTATGTGTCGTGAAATGCGCCAAGCGGAACCGCTGTGGTGAAATTGGTTAAGAGCGTTCATGAGAAAGGCTTGCTATTGGATAAAGCAATTGGTCCTTGAGCTCGGACAGGTCGCACGCCGAGAATATTGCGGCTGTGGCCCATAGTATGGGACAGAATCCATCGAAATCAACTCGACGACAATCGCAGCTACTGGCCATTAGTCGCACCAGCCTAAACAGAATACTGTACAAAGACCTCTGATTATTCGGCTACAAGGTCCAGATGACTCAGGAGATGAATGCAAATGAAGATCCGTTTCGATATCAGTTCTCGGCGTGGGCCATAGACCAGCTTGATAAGGACGTCGATTTTGGTCGAAAAATCATCCTTTAAGACGAAGCGGATTTCCATCTCGGGAGCTAAGTAAACAAGCAGAACTGCCAAATTTGTGGTTCGGAACAGCCACATGTAATCGTAGAGAATCACAAATCATCCAGTTTGGTGTAGATTTTGGAGTGCTGGCATAACTGGCCCATTTTTCTTCGAAAACGCTGCTGGAAACGCCGTTACCGTCAATGGCGACCGTTATAGAGCCATGCTGATCAACTTTTTATGGTCTCAAATCGACACCATAAATATGAACGACCATTGGTTTCAACAGTATAGCGCCACATTTCATACAAGCCGACTGACAATCGATCTCTTGCGCGCCAAATTTGGACACTGAATAATCAGCCGTTTTGGAGATGTCAATTGGCTTGCGCGGAGTTGCGATTTGACGCCGATGGAATTTTTTTATGGGTGCCGTTAAGGACAGATGTTATGCGTATAATCCAAAGATAATTTCAGCTTTAAAACATAACATTGCGACTGTTATTGATGAGATAGGCGCCGAAGTCATCGAAAAAGTTATTGAAAACTGGACTCACAGGATGGCTTACTGTAAGGCCAGCAGAGGAAGTCACATGAACGAAATGGTTTTTCATTTCTAAATCGGAGACTCCAGCCTTCAAAATTAAAAATCCAAAAATATTGATGTATACTTTTTTCATAGCGTTTTTTAAAAACAAACATTTAAATTGCCCACCCTTTACAAGAAAAGTTTTATTTGGCTCATTTTAGTCCAAATAAGATTTATGTTGCCCGGAAAATTCGGAAAAAACTGAAAGTGCTGTTTTCCATATGATTTTTTTAATTTTGCGTAATCATTTGTTTTGTTCGTAATGGTCCTGGGAAACAAAGACAATTACAAAGCAAAGCGAAAAATTCGGACAAACAGCAAAAATCATAAATTTTTTATGCACTCTTGATCATAACTGACGATAGGAACGAAATAATTGGTTAATTTTTTATTGTTTGTTATGCTCCCGGAGAAATTTTTAGCAAAAGAAAATTCGGGAAAATTTGGAAAACAATAAATTGGACTTTAAGTGTCGGAAAACCTTCAGCGTTGTTTGTTTACGCGTCAGACACCAAAGCAAATAAAAAACAGTGCTTGTAACTTTTACTCACAATTGAAGTGCAACTTCTTTTGTGTTGTGGGCAAAAAGATCTCAAAAATACCATAAAAGTCAATCAAAAGAATCAGAAAAATACCTAGGAAAATCTCCCAAAAGATTCATAAAAGTCCCCCCACCTCCGAAAGTCATTAAAGACCCCCATAAGACCACCAAAAGGCCCCAAAAGACCATCAAAGGACTTCCGAAAGACTCCCAAAAGACCCCAAAAAGACCCACAAAAGACCGTAAAAGCACTCCTCAAAATACCCCCAAAAGACCCTCAAAAGACCTTGAAAAGACCCTCAAAAGGCCCCAAAAAGACCCACAAAATATCTTCAAAAGACCCAAAAAACCCCCCAACAGACCATCAAAGGACCACCAAAAGACTCCCGAATACCCCGAAAATACCTTTTTAAAAAACTCACCAAAAACCTCCATAAAACCCTTACAAGACCCCAAAAAGACCATCCAAAAGACCCCAAAAAGACCACCCAAAAGACCCCAAAAAGACTCTCAAAAGACTTTTTTTAAAGTGATCGGGCCCTGGGGTCGGGGGCACCCATACAAATTTTGAAAATTTTGAAATTTTGATTGTCTTACAATTTTATACGCGAGTGTATCTCCGACGGACACCACTTTTTGTAAAAAAAAAATGATAAAAAAAGTACCCGATTTTCTTAAAATTTTATACGCATGTGTATCTCAAATGGAAAACATCTTTTGTAAAAATGTGGTAGTGATGGGGCCCCCACACAAAGACCCCCAAAACCCTCCCCAAATACCCTCACAATACCACCAAAAGACACCCAAAAGACCCCACAAGACACCCAAAAGACCCCTAAAAGACCACCAAAAGACTCTCAAAGGACCCCCAAAAGACTCTCAAAGGACCTCCAAAAGACTCTCATAGGACCTCCAAAAGACCCTCAAAGGGATCCCAATGGACCTCCAAAAGACCCACAAAATGCCCCTTAAGACCCGATAAAGTAGTTTCTCTTACAAAAATGCCGTTTATCATAAAGCATTGCAATGAACGAAATTGTGATGTTCAAGCAAACAATCAAAACAAACAAACGCTTTGTTTCAATTGGGTTGCTATGACATTGGAATCGAAATCGAAATGTAAATAAAACATCTTGAGATTTCAAATTTAATGGAAGAAAATAAATCATTTGGTTGATTTTTTTTTTAATTCTCTATATTAACTTCGCGTGCCCGTGTGTTTGTTGGTTTATTTGTTTGTTTGTCGTGGAATCTTGCGATCAATTTGTAACCCACTTCCCAAAGTCCGATTTCATTGAAACTTAGCACACATGCATATCTCCGATGACAACAATTTCTATTAAAATTTGGAGACCCTCGAGCCTCGTTATCAGAGGGTTCCCATACTATTTAACAAAATTTACCCGATTTTTTTAAAATTTTATATACATGTGTATCTCCGATGGACGACACTTCTTGTAAAAATGTTGGAGAGCCCGGGCCCCGGGGTCGTGAGGCCCCATACAAATTTAAAAAAAAAAACCCATAAAAATTAAAATTTTTCATCTAATTTCTCTAATCGCAGAAATTGATATGGGAGCCCCTCAATCCTGGGTCATTTTTTTTTGATTGTAGGAGAAAATCATCGAAAGAGACATTTGACATCAGATGTTAAAATTGAAAATGCTCAGATCATTTTATTCTGAGCACTTAGAGCACGCTCATACTCTGAGCAAATAAGAAACACGAGCATTTATCTTGAGAACTCTTTGACTGCTCTGAACTAATTTATGAAAACACGAAATGACAGAATATTGTGAAAACTTGTTGTTCTATGTCTCGTTGCATTTCTCTCTCTCTCCACCACCAAAACCAAGCAGCGCAGCCGACTGCGCAGCACACACCGCACACAGTCATTAAATTGCGACGGTATCTGATGATATTTAAAAAAAATTATAAGGGCCTTGCGACCGAACCCGGGGCCCGATCACTACCAAATTTTAGAAAAAGTACTGTTTATTGGGTATACACATGTGTGTAAAATTTGAAAAAAATCGGGTAATTTTTATTTTAAATTTCTATGGGAGCCCCACGAACCCGGAGCCCGATCACTTCCAAATTTTAAAAGAAAGTATTGTCACCAGAAACACACCTGTGTACAAAATTTCAGGAAAATCGGGCTTTAGGAAGTTCGTTAAAAATTGATAATTAAAAAAAAAAAGTTGTATTGGAGCCCCGAGGCACGATTTGTCCATCGGAGATACACATGCGTATAAAATTTGAAAAAAATAAGGAACTTTTTTCATAAAATTTGTATGGGTGGCCCCCCGATCCAGGGGCCCGATCTTTCCAAAAAATTAAAAAAGGTGTTTTCCATCGGAGATACACATTTGTATAAAATTTAAAAAAAAATCGGGTAAATTTTGTAAAATATTTGTATGGGAGCCCCCCGACACCGAGGTCCTAGGGGCCTCAAATTTTATTCAATAAATTATTTCAATAAAATCGGGCCATGGGAAGTGGGTTAAAAATTGATCGCAAGATTCCACGACAAACAAAGCCACAAATCCACAAACCCACAAACCGACAAACACATGGGCACGCGAAGTTAATATAGAGAATTTAAAAATAACTAGATTTTCTCCATATTTTATATACATGTGTTTCTCCGATGGACAACACTTTTTGTAAAAAATTGAAGACCCTGGGGACCAGGCCCCATACAAATTTTTAAAAGAAATGGACCCGATTTTCATCGTCCTCGTCGGGTCGTGACGCTAAACAAATTTTTAAAAAAAAATTAACCCGATTTTCTTCAAATTTTATATACATGTGTATCTCCGATGGACCGATTCTCTTTAAATGTTATACACATCCGGTGACAAATTGACATATTGAAATTTGGAAGTGATCGTGAAGTGAAGAGGGACGGGCCCAAGGTCGGGGGCTCCCAATTTTAATTTTTATGGGTTCTTTTTCTTCTTCATAAATTAACAAAACTATCACAAACAAATTTATTGAAAGTGGGACAGGACAACGTCTGTCGGGTCAGCTAGGTAAATTTAAAATTCTGGCAGTTTTCCCTTTAATTCTTAACGGTATCAAACCGATTTTTACCGTTAGAGCAACATTCCTGGGTACTATCTTGGACAGTAAGCTTAGTTGGAAACCTATTGAAGGAACGTCATTTGGAAAATATAAGATTTGAAACCTGAGCTGGTACACTGGCTTTATATTGCCGTAGTAAGACCTGTATATACGTATGCAATACACGTGGGTGGCCAACTCTAGACAGATATAGGAAAATTATTTAGAAGGTGCAAAGAACAGCCTGCACATGAGCTGTCTGTCTGTCGCGCTGAATATTATTATTATTATTATAAACCTTAAGATAATTCTCGAAGTTGTGCACTTTTTTAATGAAGGATCTAAGCTAGTTGGTAAAATAAGATCTGGAGCTTTCTGTGATAAACTTAATGTCGAATCTTATGTTCATCTACCACAACTTCAGCGTGTTACAAACTGCAGGCCATTGAAGACGTACTAATTTGGTTGGCACACAATTTTATATCAACACAATGTATTATGATCGTAATAAATGTGGACCTTCAGGGGTAATCAGGTCGTTGGAATCCGTTTAACTAAAGTCCAGGGTGGCAGTCTTCTATTAACGAGATGAGAGAACTGTTGGGCTTTCTATAGAGAAGGTTTTGGTCGTGCTGCTCGCCAGTGAACGCGAGCTGAAAAAAAACAAAATAAACAAATGCGTCGTGTTGTGTGGTTGCGCTAAACAGCCAACGGCTCGCGTGATCGGACAACAAGTGCAAAGTGCAGTGTATGCGTCCGTGTGCCCCATCATCAACAGCGCAGCTAAAGAATTTAGTGAAACGTAGCTGTCGTATGTTTCCTGCGGCAGTTTGTTTATTATCTAATTTCTTTAGCTATAAGAATAACGGATTGTGAGTGTTTGTTTCTTTTGATGATTTAACTTATTTTGTCGTGAAGGCATAACACTGACGACAATTTGGGTTAATAATCCAATTTGAGGCATACTCTTCTCAATTCGGTTAAAAGAAGCGGTAAGTTGTGTTTTGTGTGTGTTTTTTGTAGTAATGTGTAGTTTCAGAGCGGATCTCAGCCAAAACCTTCTCTATAGAAAGCCCAACTCTACGCATACACATGTTTTTGGAATGTGAATACAGTTTACAAAAAATACGTAGTCGCAAAGAGCGAGAAACGTAAGATGTGGTAGTGGGAAACAGAAAAATTGTATATGGATTTTGCTCTTTAGTTGATTACTAATACAAATACGTTTGGGATAAATCTAAGCATGTATCTGTGTACGATCGGAACAGTTGGGCTTTCTATAGAGAAGGTTTTGGATCTCAGCAAGATACGTGGGCTGCGAACGAATTTTTTCGCTGTATTTACACATGTTAATATCCACAGTCCAGCAATTCTAGCACTAAGCGAAACTCAAGTATTTGTGAATTCTGATACTTTAGATTTAAATCTGCCTAGGTATTGCTTAGTGCCATTATTTTTCTCACAACGCGGGCTCGCAATTTATGTCCGTAGTGATGTTGCGTTCAAACTTTTGCCTCAATTAAGCCAATGTTCCAATGCGGAATTTAACTTCATATGGCTGAGAATAATGGTACAGGGGCGCAACATCCACTACTGCTTTCTTTATAGAAGCCCCAACTTAGATAGTGTTTCAACTCTTCACGAGTTTGATGCACTGTCTGATTCCATTGCAAGAATTGTCACAAATGATGAAAATACTAAAATCGTTATTGCGGGCGATTTTAATGTACACAACTCTGGGTGGCTTCGCCATTCTGGCCAGACAACACCCGTTGATGCTGAGTTATTCGCTGAGTTAAATCACCTTACTCAGCTTGTAAATGAGCCTACAAGAATACCTGACATTCCAAATCATTCCGCAAACACCCTTGACTTGTTCCTTACCTCTCGTCCTGATAATTACTCCTTCAATGTATTATCGCCTCTAGGCTCGTCTGACCATTGTTTTGTATCAGCTAATTTCTCGTTAATAAACCACGCAGTTAGAGAAACTCCCAAAAAAAACAATATGGCTATACGAGAAATCCAATTGGGACGGCCTTAACAACTTCTTTGGGAGATTTAACTGGTCGCTATTGCCGCTGCTGATGTAATCACAAACAATTATTCTTATTGGTATGAGAAAGTTTATCCCCTTCAGGGATAAGTCTATCAAACCAAAGGATGATGGATGGTACGACTCGAGCTGTAAAGAGGCTTCTAGGATTAGAGAGGTATGCTTTCGGTTTTACAAAGCAAACCCTACAGAGGAAAACCGAGCAAATTTTAAACGAGCCAGAAATGATTGCAATGCCCATCTTCGACCAAAAATTTAGGCAAAAAATACTACAACGTCCCAAAGGTAGTAAGCATTTTTGAACATTCGCGAAAAGAATCAAAAATACAGCCTCGTCTTCCATTCCAACGCTCATGTATAATGACACTCCAGTTATCAACTCTACAGACAAACCCAATCTGTTTGCTGCACATTTTGCAGCTAGCTCCACGCTTCCAGATTGTGCATTGATGCCGCCTGCACCCCCGAGTATTGAACACTGTATGGGACAGATCTTCATTCGTACTCGTGCAGTTGCTAGAGTTTTAAACGATCTCAACATTCACAAATCCGCTGGGCCAGATGGTATTTCCCTATTAGTTTTGAAGAGGTGTTCTTCCAAGCTGGCATTACCATTGCGTAAGCTTTTCCATCTGTCCTATTCTTCTGGACTCTTCCCGAGAAGTTGGAAAACAGCCTTTGTCCAGCCCATACCCAAAAAAGGTGAGCCGTCGTCTCCTTCTTCGTACCGACCCATAGCACTTACATCCATTCTTTCTAAGGTCATGGAAACACATTTTGGACCGCTCAATTCAAGTTGTTTTGGACGGATTCCAGTCTGAAATACACCACATAAATGCTGGCGTTCCCCAGGGCTCTGTTCTGTCCCCGACACTCTTTCTCATTTTTATTAATGATCTCTTATCTGTGACTTCTAATCCAATACACTCTTTCGCTGACGACAGCACTATCAGCTTCTCATATAAGTTTGAGGGACGTCCCTCCACCTCTCATGTGGAACCCAAACCACTTCGTATGTTAAGCACGTTAAATTCTGACCTAGACAGCATAATAAAATGGGGAGAAAACAATCGAGTAGAATTTAACGCTTCCAAAACGCAATGCTGTCTCCTGTCATCCAAGCGAATCCCAAATCCAATGCCATTATCCATGAATGGCACTTGCATCGAGGAAACTGAAAATCTCGCAATTCTGGGTATGTGCGTTAACGACAAGCTACGTTGGAATGACCACATATTTACCGTCGCCAAAAATGCTGCGAAATGTTTAGGCTTTCTAACCCGGTGCAAGAAATATTTCACTCCCTCTGACCTGGCTACTATATACAAGGCTTTTATTCGCCCTAAACTTGAGTACAATTGCCATATCTGGTCTGGTGCGCCTAAAACTACTTTGCATCAACTAGATAGAATACAAAACCGTACGATAAAACTTATAGGTGACGAAAACATTGCGAAATCAATAGATTCGCTTGACGTACAGTTAAGTTCAGGGATTCGTTTTCTTCAGCCGTACAAGTCGTATGTGGAATGCTCTGCCAAGCTCTGTCTTTCCACATCACTATGATCCACAGACATTCAAAACACAAGCTCATAGACATCTCCTCTCTTCTTCTCCTTTTCCTTAACGCCCACGCTGTGCCAGGCGAACATAATAAGGGTGCGAACCCCTTGATTCGCTTGACGTACAGTTAAATTCAGGGATTCGTTTTCTTCAGCCGTACAAGTCGTATGTGGAATGCTCTGCCAAGCTCTGTCTTTCCACATCACTATGATCCACAGACATTCAAGACACAAGCTCATAGACATCTCCTCTCTTCTTCTCCTTTTCCTTAACGCCCACGCTGTGCCAGGCGAACATAATAAGGGTGCGAACCCCTTTTCGCGTGCGCAAATTATAAAAAAAAAAAATAAGAATTGTATCTTTAATGGCGATAATTTAATAATATCACGTTGTATAACAACGGACTGTCATCGGTCAACTGTGCAGGAGCAGCTACTGCAAACCAAAACCTAACCAAACGTAAGCAAATTTTTAATAATATTCGCCGCGACAGACTATTATTGCGGTCCAAGGTCTAGCTTCTTGCAACCATTTTATATTGAGCTTTTTTTTGTGCACACCAATGGAGGGGATCTACAAATTTAATGCTGGAACGGTGAATTGAGAATCTTTCCGTGGCAAGTTATTACACTCGGACGTTTGTCAGACTTTCGCGAGAGGTGGGACACAGTCAAAAATACTTTTGGTGTTATTGCGATTCGAACCACGGACCTCCTGCTCAGAAGCCATGATCTTATCCACTGAGCCACGGCACCCACACGCTAATTTATAGTCAATCCAAATGTATTTTATTACAAAAACCGAAACATTTTCATTTGTTTCATAATTGAATTAAAATATGGACACCTTTAAAAAGTGCGATTGTAAATTCAAATACATTTGAACATTTAAATATTAAACGATGCTCACTTTCAAACTTAGGAAAAGAACCGTTAGTTTCAATTTTCCTTCTAATTATTAAAATGTTATTTAATGCACAATATTTAATCAATTATCATTACTTACTATTAACAGTTAATAAAAGTTTAAGGAACCATCGTATTCTCGAAAACACAATTGTATTTTCTAGACTACGCACATACTTCTGGTTTGTTTCATTTCATAAATCGATGCAGTGGAATTCGCTTACAAAATCATATAAGCGATCATAGTTATCTTCCTGTTTAACGTTAATCCAGCAACAAAAACTTAAATTGAAATACTTGTTTAACTATTTGATTTTATATGTATATATATTATTGTTTTATCCTAACTTTTTATGTTTTTGCTTTTTCCTTGATATTAACACCACCCCCACCCCTACCCATTTGTTATGGTTTGTTTAATTTCATTACTATAATTTTACTTAT
Organism: Nephrocerus scutellatus; assembly: GCA_947095585.1. Taxonomy (NCBI): domain Eukaryota; kingdom Metazoa; phylum Arthropoda; class Insecta; order Diptera; family Pipunculidae; genus Nephrocerus; species Nephrocerus scutellatus. The sequence goes on from OX352763.1 coordinate 92,870,242, forward strand.
CCTCATACAGCAGGACCGCAGACTTCTAAGTGAGATCGAAATTTACCTGCATGAAAACAGCACTGCAGTGTTCCAATGACTTAGTTGTCAAGTAGTTATTTTTTAAAGGTCGCTTAATGCCCTTGCAACGTTGTTTAAGAAGTGTGAACCACTTCCCATAATTGCATAAGATCTCTTCATAGTTTTATTCGCCTCTCTTACGATTAAAAGTTTTTTAAAAAAAAAAAAAAACTGCCTTTTGGTGTTTCCCATACGACATACAGCAACGCTCGTCATAAACGAGAATAGCTGTATAGAAAGAAAGTTATGCAAATTGAAAATTTTAATTATTCAAATGACGTCAGCTCGACCCCGCAGAGAAAAGCCTCCGATGATTGTGCTAAAATGCTTGTGGACTCTATACAACGACATTTGGGTGACCTCACAACTTTTGCATGCCAACATAATTTTCGTAGACGTGTATAACTGTAGACTGTAGAGGTATAACTGTATATAGATAATATTATATAAGATAAATTTGTCCGCAGATGCTTTATAATGCTTCGCATGATTATGTTTATATTTGATAGTGACGTTTATCCTGAGGAAATTTAATTTTTATAACAGTTATACTATGGAGAATACGAAATGTGGGTTAGCAGATGCATGAACGCGTTTAAGTCACCAACCGTGACTAAAATAAGGTTGTCATCTGTTGGATTGAGAGTAATAGGTCAGAACTGAATCCGAAATAATTTTTAGTTGTGTTTCATTGAAACTGTGACTGTCCCCATATGCAGAACTTTTTGTTTTAACCCCTTTTCCAAATACCCGGAATATTTAAAAAAAAAAGTAGGCCAAATGTTTCCCATGCTAGGTTGGCTAAATTCAAGTAGCCAGTATTGGTACAATACGAGTATAACAGCGATAACAAAATTCTGTTGTACATATACTTATTTTCGGTTGGTGTATCTCATTATAAAATTTTTTTGCATTTAAAAGATGTATGAAAGTAGAAAAAAGGAATAAGGAAGATATATTTCCTTCAAATCATTCAAATTTAGTTGGTTTGCTTATAACCTCGCCTGTAAGAAAACATTATTAAGGATGCCAAATTAATCTCGGAATTACTAATTCAAGACGACGACCACAGCTTCGTAAAGGGCGAAACTGTTTGTGACTTTTCTCATGAAACTTACGATCAGTGTAAAAAGCTCGAGCTGCAGAGCAGCTAGCTAATAACCTGTCCAAATATAAAGCTGACATAACAGCAATTCAGAAGATGTAGTGACCGAAAAAGTGTGTCTTTACAAAAATTAGAATATGACGTTTATTTAAAGCCGTTATGCAAGACATCATGTTCTAGAAATGGGCTTCCTAGCCAGTAAAACCCCAAAACCAGCAAAATGAAACCCACCGTTATCGGACTTTAATAAATAAATAAGCGGCGATTCACACTTTGCGTGTAGGCTAATTTATGAACATAAACGATCACGCGCCTATTTAACATTCTGGAAGAAATAAATGCAAAAAGAAGGATTCTACGGAAATCAGAATATTTCTTGTATACAAAAATTGTTGTTTTCAAATCTCGATTTAAAAAAAAAAACAACCCATAAAAATTAAAATTGTTCGTGTAAATTCTCTAATCGCAAAGTTTGAAAAATATCGGATTACTTTTTAAAAAAATTATATGGGAGCACCTAGACAGTGCCAGGGCCTTATCCCTTCCAAATTTGTACAGAAATTTTTGTTTGTGTATAAAATTTTAAAAAATCGGGTGAATATTTTAAAAAATTTGTATGGGACACCGACTACTTCAAAATTTTTATATTGGAGATACACAGTGTATAAAACTTGAGGAAAATCGGGTAGATTTTTTTAAAAAAAATTTAGGGGGTCCCACAACATTTCAATAAGATCGGACTTTGAAAAGTGGGTTAAAAAGTAATCGCAAGATTCCACGACAAACAGACCGACCGACAGACAGCCGTGCCACGGGAAAGCGAATTTAAAAATTGAAATTTTACTTGTAAATTCTCTGATCGGAGATTAGATTTTGTGGTAAATTCCCTATTTAGTGGTGAAAATATACCATCCACAGCACGGCTGGTGCGATGTACGACGTACGAAGTACCACTAAAATTATTTCTTTTGAGTTGAGTTAAGCTGTAAAGCAGTTGAGTGCGAAACCAGTTCTTCATATACTCGTAATATTGTACAAAACACAAATTATCTATACTCTCTACTCTCTGCTCTCTGCTCTCTACTGCAAGGCAACAACAAAACCCCAATCGTAAATTTGAGCAACGCTGCCTACACGCGTCACTCATCAGTGCACACAGAACACAATCATTATAGTATGATCTGAAAAAAAAAATGGAAAATTTGTATGGGAGTTCCCGATCCCGCAGCCCGATCTTTAAGAAAGCACTGTCACCGAAAATATTCATGTGTGCAAAATTTCAATAAAGTCGGGCTTTCGGAAGTGGGTTAAAAATTGATCAGAAAATCTGACCAGCCGGCCAGCCAGTCACCCAGCCAGCCACCCAGCCAGACGTGCACGCGAAGTTAATATAGAGAATTTAAAAATTAAATAACTATTGGCTCTGTTTAGTGACGCATCCGCTGCAGAAAACGCAAAATAAATGCAATGAAATCTTAAATTCTTAAATGAAAAACTGGTTGTTGCAGCCGTAGCCATAGCCACAGCCGCCACAACCCGAACCTGATTACTATCCTGTAAGTACATATAGTGCTCCAAGCGGCGAATTGCATCATCAAGAAGGACTGATCCGCGGATGAGGTTCGAGGCTTCACGGCTGCCATTCGCAACAGGACCCCAGAAACAACTTGGTCAATCGATGCCCTGAATAAAGGAAGATTAATTTCAGGGGCTGTGATGGCAGTCATTATTGGCCCATTCCAGCTCATACCGGCGATCTTCAATTCCCGGTAAATTGAAAGTGATTGAAAAATGTTTAGAGTTCTAAAACTTACTTAATCATCTGTTTAAAGTCTCTAAATGCACCTAGCCAGATAACATATTTATAAAGCCATGAGAGAATTCGTCATCCCAAATAAACATAACTATGTAGGTGGACCATGACGATTTTTATAAGCCAAGAGAAAAAAACGGAATACCGCAACACAATTCAGTGTGTTAGCACTAATACATCTGTTAACTGGTAATTTTCATTAATAAATGTGAGTTAGCTTTATCAACGAGCGGATAACTTAACTCACCGAATTTTGTGTATAAGGAGCGGATAAGTTTTTAACATACATTTCATATGGAGTTAGTTTTCATGACAAAAATCGGTCTGAATATTAAAATATAACAAAAATATTGACCTAATTTCAGTGTCAGCTGCTAAAATATGAGAGCGTTACTCGAATATTTGTACAATTCGGTGAAGTGTTGCCGTGCTTTAATTGATAATGAGCGGATATCTGACATATAAAAATTATATGTTTATGAATGAGAAAAGTTATCAAATGGACAAGTTCTCTATTCGTGTGATAGCTAACACGTGTGTTAACGAGCGGATAGTGATTTTGACGTGACAACGTCTCACTACAAGGGGTGCATGTTCAAAAAGTCAAATGTTAAATGTCCACTGTTGTGATCACTGTTAATGCTCACACTGTTTAATGTCCACTGTTGTGGTCACTGTTATGCTCACACTGTTAAATGTCCACTGTTGTGATCACTGTTAATGCTCACACTGTTAAATGTCTCAATTTTGGGAACTAAGCCATTTCTCAAGGGATTCGTATGAAACTCGGAATGTAGGACTAAGATGTGACTATAAGACTTGTTCCTATGGAAATTCTGGGATCTGGCCAAAAGGGTCTGGGATTTTTGGAACCAAGCCATTTCTCAAGGGATTCGTATGAAACTCGGAATGTAGGACTAAGATGTAACTATAAGACTTGTTCCTATGGAAATTCTGGGATCTGGCCAATAGGGTCTGGGAGTTTTGGAACCAAGCCATATCTCCAGGGTATCGTATGAAACTCGGAATGAAGGACTAATATGTGACTATAAGACTTGTTCCTATGGAAATTCTGGGATCTGGCCAAAAGGGTCTGGGATTTTTGGAACCAAGCCATTTCTCAAGGGATTCGTATGAAACTCGGAATGTAGGACTAAGATGTGACTATAAGACTTGTTCCTATGGAAATTCTGGGATCTGGCCAAAAGGGTCTGGGATTTTTGGAACCAAGCCATTTCTCAAGGGATTCGTATGAAACTCGGAATGTAGGACTAAGATGTAACTATAAGACTTGTTCCTATGGAAATTCTGGGATCTGGCCAATAGGGTCTGGGATTTTTGGAACCTAGCCATTTCTCAAGGGATTCGTATGAAACTCGGAATGTAGGACTAAGATGTGACTATAGGACTTGTTCCTATGGAAATTCTGGGATCTGGCCAAAAGGGTCTGGGATTTTTGGAACCAAGCCATTTCTCAAGGGATTCGTATGAAACTCGGAATGTAGGACTAAGATGTGACTATAAGACTTGTTCCTATGGAAATTCTGGGATCTGGCCAATAGGGTCTGGGATTTTTGAAACCAAGCCATTTCTCAAGGGATTCGTATGAAACTCGGAATGTAGGACTAATATGTGACTATAAGACTTGTTCCTATGGAAATTCTGGGATCTGGTCAATAGGGTCTGGGATTTTTGGAACCAAGCCATTTCTCAAGGGATTCGTATGAAACTCGGAAAGTAGGACTAATATGTGACTATAAGACTTGTTCCTATGGAAATTCTGGGATCTGGCCAATAGGGTCTGGGATTTTTGGAACCAAGCCATTTCTCAAGGGATTCGTACGAAACTCGGAAAGTAGGACTAATATGTGACTATAAGACTTGTTCCTATGGAAATTCTGGGATCTGGCCAATAGGGTCTGGGATTTTTGGAACCAAGCCATTTCTCAAGGGATTCGTATGAAACTCGGAATGTAGGACTAATATGTGACTATAAGACTTGTTCCTATTGAAATTCTGGGATCTGGCCAATAGGGTCTGGGATTTTTAGAACCAAGCCATTTTTCAAGGGATTCGTATGAAACTCGGAATGTAGGACTAATATGTGACTATAAGACTTGTTCCTATGGAAATTCTGGGATGTGGCCAATAGGGTCTGGGATTTTTGGAACCTAGCCATTTCTCAAGGGATTCGTATGAAACTCGGAATGTAGGACTAAGATGTGACTATAGGACTTGTTGCTATGGAAATTCTGGGATCTGGCCAATAGGGTCTGGGATTTTTGGAACCAAGCCATTTCTCAAGGGATTCGTATGAAACTCGGAAAGTAGGACTAATATGTGACTATAAGACTTGTTCCTATGGAAATTCTGGGATCTGGCCAAAAGGGTCTGGGATTTTGGAACCAAGCCATTTCTCAAGGGATTCGTATGAAACTCGGAATGTAGGACTAAGATGTAACTATAAGACTTGTTCCTATGGAAATTCTGGGATCTGGCCAATAGGGTCTGGGATTTTTGGAACCAAGCCATTTCTCAAGGGATTCGTATGAAACTCGGAAAGTAGGACTAATATGTTACTATAAGACTTGTTCATATGGAAATTCTAGAATCTGGCCAATAGGGTCTGGGAGTTTTGGAACCAAGCCATATCTCCAGGGTATCGTATGAAACTCGGAATGTAGGACTAATATGTGACTATAAGACTTGTTCCTATGGAAATTCTGGGATCTGGCCAATAGGGTCTGGGATTTTTGGAACCAAGCCATTTCTCAAGGGATTCGTATGAAACTCGGAAAGTAGGACTAATATGTGACTATAAGACTTGTTTCTATGGAAATTCTGGGATCTGGCCAATAGGGTCTGGGATTTTTGGAACCTAGCCATTTCTCAAGGGATTCGTATGAAACTCGGAATGAAGGACTAAGATGTGACTATAGGACTTGTTCCTATGGAAATTCTGGGATCTGGCCAATAGGGTCTGGGATTTTTGGAACCAAGCCATTTCTCAAGGGATTCGTATGAAATTCGGAAAGTAGGACTAATATGTGACTATAAGACTTGTTCCTATGGAAATTCTGGGATCTGGCCAAAAGGGTCTGGGATTTTTGGAACCAAGCCATTTCTAAAGGGATTCGTATGAAACTCGGAATGTAGGACTAAGATGTAACTATAAGACTTGTTCCTATGGAAATTCTGGGATCTGGCCAATAGGGTCTGGGATTTTTGGAACCAAGCCATTTCTCAAGGGATTCGTATGAAACTCGGAAAGTAGGACTAATATGTGACTATAAGACTTGTTCCTATGGAAATTCTGGGATCTGGCCAAAAGGGTCTGGGATTTTTGGAACCAAGCCATTTCTCAAGGGATTCGTATGAAACTCGGAATGTAGGACTAAGATGTACCTATAAGACTTGATCCTATGGAAATTCTAGGATCTGGCCAATAGGGTCTGGGAGTTTTGGAACCAAGCCATATCTCCAGGGTATCGTATGAAACTCGGAATGAAGGACTAATATGTGACTATAAGACTTGTTCCTATGGAAATTCTGGGATCTGGCCAATAGGGTCTGGGATTTTTGGAACCAAGCCATTTCTCAAGGGATTCGTATGAAACTCGGAATGTAGGACTAATATGTGACTATAAGACTTGTTCCTATGGAAATTCTGGGATCTGGCCAATAGGGTCTGGGATTTTTGGAACCTAGCCATTTCTCAAGGGATTCGTATGACTCTCGGAATGTAGGACTAAGATGTGACTATAGGACTTGTTCCTATGGAAATTCTGGGATCTGGCCAAAAGGGTCTGGGATTTTTGGAACCAAGCCATTTCTCAAGGGATTCGTATGAAACTCGGAATGTAGGACTAAGATGTGACTATAAGACTTGTTCCTATGGAAATTCTGGGATCTGGCCAATAGGGTCTGGGATTTTTGGAACCAAGCCATTTCTCAAGGGATTCGTATGAAACTCGGAATGTAGGACTAATATGTGACTATAAGACTTGTTCCTATGGAAATTCTAGGATCTGGCCAATAGGGTCTGGGAGTTTTGGAACCAAGCCATTTCTCAAGGGATTCGTATGAAACTCGGAATGTAGGACTAATATGTGGTTATAAGACTTGTTCCTATGGAAATTTTGGGATCTGGCCAATAGGGTCTGGGATTTTTGGAGCCAAGCCATTTCTCAAGGGATTCGTATGAAACTCGGAATGTAGGACTAATATGTGACTATAAGACTTGTTCCTATGGAAATTCTGGGATCTGGCCAATAGGGTCTGGGATTTTTGGAACCTAGCCATTTCTCAAGGGATTCGTATGAAACTCGGAGTGTGGGACTAAGATGTGACTATAAGACTTGTTCCTATGGAAATTCTGGGATCTGGCCAATAGGGTCTGGGATTTTTGGAACCAAGCCATTTCTCAAGGGATTCGTATGAAACTCGGAATGTAGGACTAATATGTGACTATAAGACTTGTTCCTATGGAAATTCTAGGATCTGGCCAATAGGGTCTGGGAGTTTTAGAACCAACCCGTTTCTCAAGGGATTCGTATGAAACTCGGAATGTAGGACTAATATGTGACTATAAGACTTGTTCCTATGGAAATTCTGGGATCTGGCCAATAGGGTCTGGGATTTTTGGAACCAAGCCATTTCTCAAGGGATTCGTATGAAACTCGGAATGTAGGACTAATATGTGACTATAAGACTTGTTCCTATTGAAATTCTGGGATCTGGCCAATAGGGTCTGGGATTTTTAGAACCAAGCCATTTCTCAAGGGATTCGTATGAAACTCGGAATGTAGGACTAATATGTGACTATAAGACTTGTTCCTATGGAAATTCTGGGATGTGGCCAATAGGGTCTGGGATTTTTGGAACCTAGCCATTTCTCAAGGGATTCGTATGAAACTCGGAATGTAGGACTAAGATGTGACTATAGGACTTGTTGCTATGGAAATTCTGGGATCTGGCCAATAGGGTCTGGGATTTTTGGAACCAAGCCATTTCTCAAGGGATTCGTATGAAACTCGGAATGTAGGACTAAGATGTAACTATAAGACTTGTTCCTATGGAAATTCTGGGATCTGGCCAATAGGGTCTGGGATTTTGGAACCAAGCCATTTCTCAAGGGATTCGTATGAAACTCGGAATGTAGGACTAAGATGTAACTATAAGACTTGTTCCTATGGAAATTCTGGGATCTGGCCAATAGGGTCTGGGATTTTTGGAACCAAGCCATTTCTCAAGGGATTCGTATGAAACTCGGAAAGTAGGACTAATATGTTACTATAAGACTTGTTCCTATGGAAATTCTAGGATCTGGCCAATAGGGTCTGGGAGTTTTGGAACCAAGCCATATCTCCAGGGTATCGTATGAAACTCGGAATGTAGGACTAATATGTGACTATAAGACTTGTTCCTATGGAAATTCTGGGATCTGGCCCATAGGGTCTGGGATTTTTGGAACCAAGCCATTTCTCAAGGGATTCGTATGAAACTCGGAAAGTAGGACTAATATGTGACTATAAGACTTGTTTCTATGGAAATTCTGGGATCTGGCCAATAGGGTCTGGGATTTTTGGAACCTAGCCATTTCTCAAGGGATTCGTATGAAACTCGGAATGTAGGACTAAGATGTGACTATAGGACTTGTTCCTATGGAAATTCTGGGATCTGGCCAATAGGGTCTGGGATTTTTGGAACCAAGCCATTTCTCAAGGGATTCGTATGAAATTCGGAAAGTAGGACTAATATGTGACTATAAGACTTGTTCCTATGGAAATTCTGGGATCTGGCCAAAAGGGTCTGGGATTTTTGGAACCTAGCCATTTCTCAAGGGATTCGTATGAAACTCGGAATGTAGGACTAAGATGTGACTATAGGACTTGTTGCTATGGAAATTCTGGGATCTGGCCAATAGGGTCTGGGATTTTTGGAACCAAGCCATTTCTCAAGGGATTCGTATGAAACTCGGAAAGTAGGACTAAGATGTAACTATAGGACTTGTTGCTATGGAAATTCTGGGATCTGGCCAATAGGGTCTGGGATTTTTGGAACCTAGCCATTTCTCAAGGGATTCGTATGAAACTCGGAATGTAGGACTAATATGTGACTATAAGACTTGTTCCTATGGAAATTCTGGGATGTGGCCAATAGGGTCTGGGATTTTTGGAACCTAGCCATTTCTCAAGGGATTCGTATGAAACTCGGAATGTAGGACTAAGATGTGACTATAGGACTTGTTGCTATGGAAATTCTGGGATCTGGCCAATAGGGTCTGGGATTTTTGGAACCAAGCCATTTCTCAAGGGATTCGTATGAAACTCGGAAAGTAGGACTAAGATGTAACTATAAGACTTGTTCCTATTGAAATTCTGGGATCTGGCCAATAGGGTCTGGGATTTTGGAACCAAGCCATTTCTCAAGGGATTCGTATGAAACTCGGAATGTAGGACTAAGATGTAACTATAAGACTTGTTCCTATGGAAATTCTGGGATCTGGCCAATAGGGTCTGGGATTTTTGGAACCAAGCCATTTCTCAAGGGATTCGTATGAAACTCGGAAAGTAGGACTAATATGTTACTATAAGACTTGTTCCTATGGAAATTCTAGGATCTGGCCAATAGGGTCTGGGAGTTTTGGAACCAAGCCATATCTCCAGGGTATCGTATGAAACTCGGAATGTAGGACTAATATGTGACTATAAGACTTGTTCCTATGGAAATTCTGGGATCTGGCCAATAGGGTCTGGGATTTTTGGAACCAAGCCATTTCTCAAGGGATTCGTATGAAACTCGGAAAGTAAGACTAATATGTGACTATAAGACTTGTTTCTATGGAAATTCTGGGATCTGGCCAATAGGGTCTGGGATTTTTGGAACCTAGCCATTTCTCAAGGGATTCGTATGAAACTCGGAATGTAGGACTAAGATGTGACTATAGGACTTGTTCCTATGGAAATTCTGGGATCTGGCCAATAGGGTCTGGGATTTTTTAAAACCAAGCCATTTCTCAAGGGATTCGTATGAAATTCGGAAAGTAGGACTAATATGTGACTATAAGACTTGTTCCTACGGAAATTCTGGGATCTGGCCAAAAGGGTCTGGGATTTTTGGAACCAAGCCATTTCTCAAGGGATTCGTATGAAACTCGGAATGTAGGACTAAGATGTAACTATAAGACTTGTTCCTATGGAAATTCTGGGATCTGGCCAATAGGGTCTGGGATTTTTGGAACCAAGCCATTTCTCAAGGGATTCGTATGAAACTCGGAAAGTAGGACTAATATGTGACTATAAGACTTGTTCCTATGGAAATTCTGGGATCTGGCCAAAAGGGTCTGGGATTTTTGGAACCAAGCCATTTCTCAAGGGATTCGTATGAAACTCGGAATGTAGGACTAAGATGTAACTATAAGACTTGATCCTATGGAAATTCTAGGATCTGGCCAATAGGGTCTGGGAGTTTTGGAACCAAGCCATATCTCCAGGGTATCGTATGAAACTCGGAATGAAGGACTAATATGTGACTATAAGACTTGTTCCTATGGAAATTCTGGGATCTGGCCAATAGGGTCTGGGATTTTTGGAACCAAGCCATTTCTCAAGGGATTCGTATGAAACTCGGAATGTAGGACTAATATGTGACTATAAGACTTGTTCCTATGGAAATTCTGGGATCTGGCCAATAGGGTCTGGGATTTTTGGAACCTAGCCATTTCTCAAGGGATTCGTATGAAACTCGGAATGTAGGACTAAGATGTGACTATAGGACTTGTTCCTATGGAAATTCTGGGATCTGGCCAAAAGGGTCTGGGATTTTTGGAACCAAGCCATTTCTCAAGGGATTCGTATGAAACTCGGAATGTAGGACTAAGATGTGACTATAAGACTTGTTCCTATGGAAATTCTGGGATCTGGCCAATAGGGTCTGGGATTTTTGGAACCAAGCCATTTCTCAAGGGATTCGTATGAAACTCGGAATGTAGGACTAATATGTGACTATAAGACTTGTTCCTATGGAAATTCTAGGATCTGGCCAATAGGGTCTGGGTGTTTTGGAACCAAGCCATTTCTCAAGGGATTCGTATGAAACTCGGAATGTAGGACTAATATGTGACTATAAGACTTGTTCCTATGGAAATTTTGGGATCTGGCCAATAGGGTCTGGGATTTTTGGAACCAAGCCATTTCTCAAGGGATTCGTATGAAACTCGGAATGTAGGACTAATATGTGACTATAAGACTTGTTCCTATGGAAATTCTAGGATCTGGCCAATAGGGTCTGGGAGTTTTAGAACCAACCCGTTTCTCAAGGGATTCGTATGAAACTCGGAATGTAGGACTAATATGTGACTATAAGACTTGTTCCTATGGAAATTCTGGGATGTGGCCAATTGGGTCTGGGATTTTTGGAACCAAGCCATTTCTCAAGGGCTTTGTATGAAACTCGGCATGTAGGTCTAATATGTGACTATAAGACTTGTTCCTATGGAATTCTGGGATCTGGCCAATAGGGTCTGGGATTTTTGGAACCAAGCCATTTCTCAAGGGATTCGTATGAAACTCGGAATGTAGGACTAATATGTGACTATAAGATTTGTTCCTATGGAAATTCTGGAATATGATTATTATGGTCTGGAATTTCTGGAGCAAATCAATTTCTCAAGCGATTTGCATGAAATTCGGAATGTAGGACTAAGATGTAACTATAAGACTTGTTCCTATGGAAATTCTGGGATCTGGCCAATAGGGTCTGAGATTTTTGGAACCAAGCCATTTCTCAAGGGATTCGTATGAAACTCGGAATGTAAGACTAATATGTGACTATAAGACTTGTTCCTATGGAAATTCTGGGATCTGGTCAATAGGGTCTGGGATTTTTGGAACCAAGCCATTTCTCAAGGGACTCGTATGAAACTCGGAATGTAGGACTAATATGTGACTATAAGACTTGTTCCTATGGAAATTCTAGGATCTGGCCAATAGGGTCTGGGAGTTTTTGAACCAAGCCATTTCTCAAGGGATTCGTATGAAACTCGGAATGTAGGACTAATATGTGACTATAAGACTTGTTCCTATGGAAATTCTGGGATCTGGCCAATAGGGTCTGGGATTTTTGGAACCAAGTCATTTCTCAAGGGATTCGTATGAAACTCGGAATGTAGGACTAATATGTGACTATAAGACTTGTTCCTATGGAAATTCTGGGATCTGGCCAATAGGGTCTGGGATTTTTGGAACCAAGCCATTTCTCAAGGGATTCGTATGAAACTCGGAATGTAGGACTAATATGTGACTATAAGACTTGTTCCTATGGAAATTCTGGGATTTTTGGAACCAAGTCATTTCTTAAGGGATTCGTATGAAACTCGGAATGTAGGACTAATATGTGACTATAAGACTTGTTCCTATGGAAATTCTGGGATCTGGCCAATAGGGTCTGGGATTTTTGGAACCTAGCCATTTCTCAAGGGATTCGTATGAAACTCGGAATGTAGGACTAAGATGTGACTATAGGACTTGTTCCTATGGAAATTCTGGGATCTGGCCAAAAGGGTCTGGGATTTTTGGAACCAAGCCATTTCTCAAGGGATTCGTATGAAACTCGGAATGTAGGACTAAGATGTGACTATAAGACTTTATCCTATGGAAATTCTGGGATCTGGCCAATAGGGTCTGGGATTTTTGGAACCAAGCCATTTCTCAAGGGATTCGTATGAAACTCGGAATGTAGGACTAATATGTGACTATAGGACTTGTTCCTATGGAAATTCTGGGATCTGGCCAAAAGGGTCTGGGATTTTTGGAACCAAGCCATTTCTCAAGGGATTCGTATGAAACTCGGAATGTAGTACTAAGATGTGACTATAAGACTTTATCCTATGGAAATTCTGGGATCTGGCCAATAGGGTCTGGGAGTTATGGAAACAAGGCATTTCTCAAGGGATTCGTATGAAACTCGGAATGTAGGACTAATATGTGACTATAAGACTTGTTCCTATGGAAATTCTGGGATCTGGCCAAAAGGGTCTGGGATTTTTGGAACCAAGCCATTTCTCAAGGGATTCGTATGAAACTCGGAATGTAGGACTAATATGTGACTTTAATACTTGTTCCTATGGAAATTCTGGGATCTGGCCAATAGGGTCTGAGATTTTTGGAACCTAGCCATTTCTCAAGGGATTCGTATGAAACTCGGAATGTAGGACTAAGATGTGACTATAAGACTTGTTCCTATGGAAATTCTGTGATCTGGCCAATAGGGTCTGGGATTTTTGGAACCAAGCCATTTCTCAAGGGATTCGTATGAAACTCGGAATGTAGGACTAATATGTGACTATAAGACTTGTTCCTATGGAAATTCTAGGATCTGGCCAATAGGGTCTGGGAGTTTTGGAACCAACCCGTTTCTCAAGGGATTCGTATGAAACTCGGAATGTAGGACTAATATGTGACTATAAGACTTGTTCCTATGGAAATTCTGGGATCTGGCCAATTGGGTCTGGGATTTTTGGAACCAAGGGATTCCTATGAAACTCGGAATGTAGGACTAATATGTGACTATAAGACTTGTTCCTATGGAAATTTTAGTATCTGGCCAATAGGGTCTGGGATTTTTTGAACCAACCCATATCTCAAGGGATTTGTATGAAACTCGGATTGTAAGACTAATATGTGACTATAAGACTTGTTCCTATGCAAATTCAGGGACTGGCCAATAGGGTCTGGAATTTCTGGAGCAAATCAATTTCTCAAGCGATTTGCATGAAATGCGGAATGTAGGACTAAGATGGGACTATAAGGCTTGTTCCTATGGAAATTTTGGGATCTGGCCAATAGGGTCTGGGACTTTTGGAACTAAGCCATTTCTCAAGGGATTCGTATGAAACTCGGAATGTAGGACTAATATGTGACTATAAGACTTGTTCCTATGGAAATTTTAGTATCTGGCCAATAGGGTCTGGGATTTTTTGAACCAACCCATATCTCAAGGGATTTGTATGAAACTCGGATTGTAAGACTAATATGTGACTATAAGATTTGTTCCTATGGAAATTCTGGGATCTGGCCAATAGGGTCTGGGATTTTTGGAACCAAGCCATTTCTCAAGAGATTCGTATGAAACTCGGAAAGTAGGACTAAGATGTAACTATAAGACTTGTTCCTATGGAAATTCTGGGATCTGGCCAATTGGGTCTGGGATTTTTGGAACCAAGGGATTCCTATGAAACTCGGAATGTAGGACTAATATGTGACTATAAGACTTGTTCCTATGGAAATTCTGGAATATGATTATTATGGTCTGGAATTTCTGGAGCAAATCAATTTCTCAAGCGATTTGCATGAAATTCGGAATGTAGGACTAAGATGGGACTATAAGGCTTGTTCCTATGGAAATTCTCGGATCTGGCCAATAGGGTCTGGGACTTTTGGAACTAAGCCATTTCTCAAGGGATTCGTATGAAACTCGGAATGTAGGACTAATATGTGACTATAAGACTTGTTCCTATGGAAATTTTAGTATCTGGCCAATAGGGTCTGGGATTTTTTGAACCAACCCATATCTCAAGGGATTTGTATGAAACTCGGATTGTAAGACTAATATGTGACTATAAGACTTGTTCCTATGCAAATTCAGGGACTGGCCAATAGGGTCTGGAATTTCTGGAGCAAATCAATTTCTCAAGCGATTTGCATGAAATTCGGAATGTAGGACTAAGATGGGACTATAAGGCTTGTTCCTATGGAAATTTTGGGATCTGGCCAATAGGGTCTGGGACTTTTGGAACTAAGCCATTTCTCAAGGGATTCGTATGAAACTCGGAATGTAGGACTAATATGTGACTATAAGACTTGTTCCTATGGAAATTTTAGTATCTGGCCAATAGGGTCTGGGATTTTTTGAACCAACCCATATCTCAAGGGATTTGTATGAAACTCGGATTGTAAGACTAATATGTGACTATAAGACTTGTTCCTATGGAAATTCTGGGATCTGGCCAATAGGGTCTGGGATTTTTGGAACCAAGCCATTTCTCAAGAGATTCGTATGAAACTCGGAAAGTAGGACTAAGATGTAACTATAAGACTTGTTCCTGTGGAAATTCTGGGATCTGGCCAATAGGGTCTGGGATTTTTGGAACCAAGCCATTTCTCAAAGGATTTGTATGAAACTCGGAATGTAGGACTAATATGTGACTATAAGACTTGTTCCTATGGAAATTCTGGGATCTGGCCAATAGGGTCTGGGATTTTTGGAACCAAGCTATTTCTCAAGGGACTTGTATGAAACTAGGAATGTAGGACTAATATGTAACTATAAGACTTGTTCCTATGGAAATGCTGGGATCTGGCCATTAGGGTCTGGGATTTTTGGAACCAAGCCATTTCTCAAGGGATTTGTATGAAACTCGGAATGTAGGACTAATATGTGACTATAAGACTTGTTCCTATGGAAATTCTAGGATCTGGCCAATAGGGTCTGGGAGTTTTGGAACCAAGCCGTTTCTCAAGGGATTCGTATGAAACTCGGAATGTAGGACTAATATGTGACTATAATACTTGTTCCTGTGGAAATTCTGGGATCTGGCCAATAGGGTCTGGGATTTTTGGAACCAAGCCATTTCTCAAAGGATTTGTATGAAACTCGGAATGTAGGACTAATATGTGACTATAAGACTTGTTCCTATGGAAATTCTGGGATCTGGCCAATAGGGTCTGGGATTTTTGGAACCAAGCTATTTCTCAAGGGACTTGTATGAAACTAGGAATGTAGGACTAATATGTAACTATAAGACTTGTTCCTATGGAAATGCTGGGATCTGGCCATTAGGGTCTGGGATTTTTGGAACCAAGCCATTTCTCAAGGGATTTGTATGAAACTCGGAATGTAGGACTAATATGTGACTATAAGACTTGTTCCTATGGAAATTCTAGGATCTGGCCAATAGGGTCTGGGAGTTTTGGAACCAAGCCATTTCTCAAGGGATTCGTATGAAACTCGGAATGTAGGACTAATATGTGACTATAATACTTGTTCCTATGGAAATTCTGGGATCTGGCCAATAGGGTCTGGGATTTTTGGAACCAAGCTATTTCTCAAGGGATTTGTATGAAACTAGGAATGTAGGACTAATATGTGACTATAAGACTTGTTCCTATGGAAATTCTGGGATCTGGCCAATAGGGTCTGGGATTTTTGGAACCAAGCCATTTCTCAAGGGATTTGTATGAAACTCGGAATGTAGGACGAATATGTGACTATAAGACTTGTTCCTGTGGAAATTCTAGGATCTGGCCAATAGGGTCTGGGAGTTTTGGAACCAACCCGTTTCTCAAGGGATTCGTATGAAACTCGGAATGTAGGACTAATATGTGACTATAAGACTTGTTCCTATGGAAATTCTGGGATCTGGCCAATTGGGTCTTGGATTTTTGGAACCAAGCCATTTCTCAAGGGCTTTGTATGAAACTCGGCATGTAGGACTAATATGTGACTATAAGACTTGTTCCTATGGAATTCTGGGATCTGGCCAATAGGGTCTGGGATTTTTGGAACCAAGCCATTTCTCAAGGGATTCGTATGAAACTCGGAATGTAGGACTAATATGTGACTATAAGACTTGTTCCTATGGAAATTCTGGAATATGATTATTATGGTCTGGAATTTCTGGAGCAAATCAATTTCTCAAGCGATTTGCATGAAATTCGGAATGTAGGACTAAGATGCGACTATAAGGCTTGTTCCTATGGAAATTCTGGGATCTGGCCAATAGGGTCTGGGACTTTTGGAACTAAGCCATTTCTCAAGGGATTCGTATAAAACTCGGAATGTAGGACTAATATGTGACTATAAGACTTGTTCCTATGGAAATTTTAGGATCTGGCCAATAGGGTCTGGGATTTTTGGAACCAACCCATTTCTCAAGGGATTTGTATGAAACTCGGATTGTAAGACTAATATGTGACTATAAGACTTGTTCCTATGGAAATTCTGGGATCTGGCCAATAGGGTCTGGGATTTTTGGAACCAAGCCATTTCTCAAGAGATTCGTATGAAACTCGGAAAGTAGGACTAAGATGTAACTATAAGACTTGTTCCTATGGAAATTCTGGGATCTGGCCAATAGGGTCTGGGATTTTTGGAACCAAGCTATTTCTCAAGGGATTTGTATGAAACTAGGAATGTAGGACTAATATGTGACTATAAGACTTGTTCCTATGGAAATTCTGGGATCTGGCCAATAGGGTCTGGGATTTTTGGAACCAAGCCATTTCTCAAGGGATTTGTATGAAACTCGGAATGTAGGACTAATATGTGACTATAAGACTTGTTCCTATTGAAATTCTAGGATCTGGCCAATAGCGTCTGGGAGTTTTGGAACCAAGCCGTTTCTCAAGGGATTCGTATGAAACTCGGAATGTAGGACTAATATGTGACGATAAGACTTGTTCCTATGGAAATTCTAGGATCTGGCCAATAGGGTCTGGGAATTTTTGGAACCAAGCCATTTCTTAAGGAATTCGTATGAAACTCGGAATGTAGGACTAATATGTGACTATAAGACTTGTTCCTATGGAAATTCTGGAATATGAATATTATGGTCTGGAATTTCTGGAGCAAATCAATTTCACAAGCGATTCGCATGAAATTCGGAATGTAGGACTATTATGCGACTATAAGACTTGTTCCTATGGAAATTCTGGGATCTGGCCAATAGGGTCTGGGATTTTTGGAACCAAGCCATTTCTCAAGGGATTCGTATGAAACTCGAATGTAGGACTAATATGTGACTATAAGACTTGTTCCTATGGAAATTCTAGGATCTGGCCAATAGGGTCTGGGATTTTTGGAACCAACCCATTTCTCAAGGGATTTGTATGAAACTCGGATTGTAAGACTAATATGTGACTATAAGACTTGTTCCTATGGAAATTCTGGGATCTGGCCAATAGGGTCTGGGATTTTTGGAACCAAGCCATTTCTCAAGAGATTCGTATGAAACTCGGAAAGTAGGACTAAGATGTAACTATAAGACTTGTTCCTGTGGAAATTCTGGGATCTGGCCAATAGGGTCTGGGATTTTTGGAACCAAGCCATTTCTCAAAGGATTTGTATGAAACTCGGAATGTAGGACTAATATGTGACTATAAGACTTGTTCCTATGGAAATTCTGGGATCTGGCCAATAGGGTCTGGGATTTTTGGAACCAAGCTATTTCTCAAGGGACTTGTATGAAACTAGGAATGTAGGACTAATATGTAACTATAAGACTTGTTCCTATGGAAATGCTGGGATCTGGCCATTAGGGTCTGGGATTTTTGGAACCAAGCCATTTCTCAAGGGATTTGTATGAAACTCGGAATGTAGGACTAATATGTGACTATAAGACTTGTTCCTATGGAAATTCTAGGATCTGGCCAATAGGGTCTGGGAGTTTTGGAACCAAGCCGTTTCTCAAGGGATTCGTATGAAACTCGGAATGTAGGACTAATATGTGACTATAAGACTTGTTCCTATGGAAATTCTAGGATCTGGCCAATAGGGTCTGGGAATTTTTGGAACCAAGCCATTTCTCAAGGAATTCGTATGAAACTCGGAATGCAGGACTAATATGTGACTATAAGACTTGTTCCTATGGAAATTCTGGAATATGATTATTATGGTCTGGAATTTCTGGAGCAAATCAATTTCTCAAGCGATTCGCATGAAATTCGGAATGTAGGACTAATATGCGACTATAAGACTTGTTCCTATGGAAATTCTGGGATCTGGCCAATAGGGTCTGGGATTTTTGAAACCAACCCATTTCTCAAGGGATTCGTATGAAACTCGGAATGTAGGACTAATATGTGACTATAATACTTGTTCCTATGGAAATTCTGGGATCTGGCCAATAGGGTCTGGGATTTTTGGAACCTAGCCATTTCTCAAGGGATTCGTATGAAACTCGGAATGTAGGACTAATATGTGACTATAAGACTTGTTCCTATGGAAATTTTGGGATCTGGTCAATAGGGTCTGGGATTTTTGGAACCAAGCCATTTCTCAACGGATTCGTATGAAACTCGGAATGTAGGACTAATATGTGACTATAATACTTGTTCCTATGGAAATTCTGGGATCTGGCCAATAGGGTCTGGGATTTTTGGAACCAAGCTATTTCTCAAGGGATTTGTATGAAACTAGGAATGTAGGACTAATATGTGACTGTAAGACTTGTTCCTATGGAAATTCTGGGATCTGGCCAATAGGGTCTGGGATTTTTGGAACCAAGCCATTTCTCAAGGGATTTGTATGAAACTCGGAATGTAGGACGAATATGTGACTATAAGACTTGTTCCTGTGGAAATTCTAGGATCTGGCCAATAGGGTCTGGGAGTTTTGGAACCAACCCGTTTCTCAAGGGATTCGTATGAAACTCGGAATGTAGGACTAATATGTGACTATAAGACTTGTTCCTATGGAAATTCTGGGATCTGGCCAATTGGGTCTTGGATTTTTGGAACCAAGCCATTTCTCAAGGGCTTTGTATGAAACTCGGCATGTAGGACTAATATGTGACTATAAGACTTGTTCCTATGGAATTCTGGGATCTGGCCAATAGGGTCTGGGATTTTTGGAACCAAGCCATTTCTCAAGGGATTCGTATGAAACTCGGAATGTAGGACTAATATGTGACTATAAGACTTGTTCCTATGGAAATTCTGGAATATGATTATTATGGTCTGGAATTTCTGGAGCAAATCAATTTCTCAAGCGATTTGCATGAAATTCGGAATGTAGGACTAAGATGCGACTATAAGGCTTGTTCCTATGGAAATTCTGGGATCTGGCCAATAGGGTCTGGGACTTTTGGAACTAAGCCATTTCTCAAGGGATTCGTATAAAACTCGGAATGTAGGACTAATATGTGACTATAAGACTTGTTCCTATGGAAATTTTGGGATCTGGTCAATAGGGTCTGGGATTTTTGGAACCAAGCCATTTCTCAACGGATTCGTATGAAACTCGGAATGTAGGACTAATATGTGACTATAATACTTGTTCCTATGGAAATTCTGGGATCTGGCCAATAGGGTCTGGGATTTTTGGAACCAAGCTATTTCTCAAGGGATTTGTATGAAACTAGGAATGTAGGACTAATATGTGACTGTAAGACTTGTTCCTATGGAAATTCTGGGATCTGGCCAATAGGGTCTGGGATTTTTGGAACCAAGCCATTTCTCAAGGGATTTGTATGAAACTCGGAATGTAGGACGAATATGTGACTATAAGACTTGTTCCTGTGGAAATTCTAGGATCTGGCCAATAGGGTCTGGGAGTTTTGGAACCAACCCGTTTCTCAAGGGATTCGTATGAAACTCGGAATGTAGGACTAATATGTGACTATAAGACTTGTTCCTATGGAAATTCTGGGATCTGGCCAATTGGGTCTTGGATTTTTGGAACCAAGCCATTTCTCAAGGGCTTTGTATGAAACTCGGCATGTAGGACTAATATGTGACTATAAGACTTGTTCCTATGGAATTCTGGGATCTGGCCAATAGGGTCTGGGATTTTTGGAACCAAGCCATTTCTCAAGGGATTCGTATGAAACTCGGAATGTAGGACTAATATGTGACTATAAGACTTGTTCCTATGGAAATTCTGGAATATGATTATTATGGTCTGGAATTTCTGGAGCAAATCAATTTCTCAAGCGATTTGCATGAAATTCGGAATGTAGGACTAAGATGCGACTATAAGGCTTGTTCCTATGGAAATTCTGGGATCTGGCCAATAGGGTCTGGGACTTTTGGAACTAAGCCATTTCTCAAGGGATTCGTATAAAACTCGGAATGTAGGACTAATATGTGACTATAAGACTTGTTCCTATGGAAATTTTAGGATCTGGCCAATAGGGTCTGGGATTTTTGGAACCAACCCATTTCTCAAGGGATTTGTATGAAACTCGGATTGTAAGACTAATATGTGACTATAAGACTTGTTCCTATGGAAATTCTGGGATCTGGCCAATAGGGTCTGGGATTTTTGGAACCAAGCCATTTCTCAAGAGATTCGTATGAAACTCGGAAAGTAGGACTAAGATGTAACTATAAGACTTGTTCCTGTGGAAATTCTGGGATCTGGCCAATAGGGTCTGGGATTTTTGGAACCAAGCCATTTCTCAAGGGATTTGTATGAAACTCGGAATGTAGGACTAATATGTGACTATAAGACTTGTTCCTATGGAAATTCTGGGATCTGGCCAATAGGGTCTGGGATTTTTGGAACCAAGCTATTTCTCAAGGGATTTGTATGAAACTAGGAATGTAGGACTAATATGTGACTATAAGACTTGTTCCTATGGAAATTCTGGGATCTGGCCAATAGGGTCTGGGATTTTTGGAACCAAGCCATTTCTCAAGGGATTTGTATGAAACTCGGAATGTAGGACTAATATGTGACTATAAGACTTGTTCCTATTGAAATTCTAGGATCTGGCCAATAGCGTCTGGGAGTTTTGGAACCAAGCCGTTTCTCAAGGGATTCGTATGAAACTCGGAATGTAGGACTAATATGTGACGATAAGACTTGTTCCTATGGAAATTCTAGGATCTGGCCAATAGGGTCTGGGAATTTTTGGAACCAAGCCATTTCTTAAGGAATTCGTATGAAACTCGGAATGTAGGACTAATATGTGACTATAAGACTTGTTCCTATGGAAATTCTGGAATATGATTATTATGGTCTGGAATTTCTGGAGCAAATCAATTTCTCAAGCGATTTGCATGAAATTCGGAATGTAGGACTAAGATGCGACTATAAGGCTTGTTCCTATGGAAATTCTGGAATATGAATATTATGGTCTGGAATTTCTGGAGCAAATCAATTTCACAAGCGATTCGCATGAAATTCGGAATGTAGGACTATTATGCGACTATAAGACTTGTTCCTATGGAAATTCTGGGATCTGGCCAATAGGGTCTGGGATTTTTGGAACCAAGCCATTTCTCAAGGGATTCGTATGAAACTCGAATGTAGGACTAATATGTGACTATAAGACTTGTTCCTATGGAAATTCTAGGATCTGGCCAATAGGGTCTGGGATTTTTGGAACCAACCCATTTCTCAATGGATTCGTATGAAACTCTGAATGTGGGACTTATATGTGACTATAAGACTTGTTCCTATGGAAATTCCGGGATCTGGCCAATAGGGTCTGGGATTTTTGGAACCAAGCCATTTCTCAAGGGATTCGTGCCTTTTAATTTAATCGTAATATTGGCCACAACGTCAAAGAATTTCACTCCAACCGCGCGTAAAGATTACACGCACATATTTTTTTAACAGCTCTTACTTCTCCTACTACTATCGACGCAACTGCGTTACTATGTTTGTGCAGTGATATGATATATTTAATATGTACCCACCTCACAATAAATTGTTATGAACATTTAAATCAGCTTATAAATTATTTATTCTGTTGTATGGGATGTGATTGATGATCATGTGTGTATGTGAGTTGAATCCAAAAGCTGCATTACTGTGTTTGGGCAGTAATATGCAATATGCAGCAACTTCACAGTTAGTGGTTATTAACATTAAAATTCGCTTATAAATAATTTATATATAATATGATGTGATGATGATGTATGTGATGAGCTACGGTGCACGTCGTAGGACTTATATTTAGTATAGAATTTTTTTTTAATATATCCGTCCGTGTTTATGTCCCACAGACAACAAGATCTTTGTTTTCTTTTCTTTCGTCCCGGACAGACGTTGTCACGCTCAAAACCCACGGCCGTGTCTTCGACACAGCCAACCCTGCTCTTTTTTTTTTATTAATACGGCTGTAAGTCGTAATAAATATTCATATAGAACACAAGTGGGCCATGTGCAATTGCGTAAAAAAAATGTCCATGCTTATGTTGCTGCGTTTTAATATTTATATGCAAGTATGATTATGAACTTATACTTATATTATATTGTTTTATGATTTACACCAACCGAGTACAAAAACCTTTAACTATGCTATAAAAATCAACCAGATGAGCGACGTTTTTTTGGGTATTATGTATAGAAATTATCCAAAAATTCGATGAACAATCGCCAAAAACTAAATAAACTCAAGGAATAGGCTTATATTGTGTATTGTTATATAGTTAATTTAAATATTTGTTAATAAAATAACACGCATAAATTTAAATTCAACATGGAAATGAGTATCGAAAATATAACTTCGAAAATTTAACTTCTCAAGACTCTTAGCTTGCAATTTTAAATTGCATTCACGGCAGATGTAGAAAATAATCAATCATTTTAGTGGCTGACGAGGCGAATAGAGTAGGCGGCGCGCTGGTATGTACATACTTAACTTTCATATCCAAAATATATTGAAGTTTTTCATAAAGTTATTGGCAAACTTTTTATTTTGGAACTGATAAGCTGATTTCCTGTTTAAGTACACTACACCGTAAGCTGATGCAAAGAAAGCCCCTAAATAAATTAACCAATATAAGGAGAACGAACAATAGCACAAAAATCTAATTTGGGCGACTAGTCATTATCGAAACTTTGGGCGGCTCATTAATAACGATTGCCCAAACTAAAAAATATTGAATAATGGACCAAAACTTTTATCAGTTCTTATGTATAGGAAATTGAGCGATTGTTTAGATGGACTGACTGACTGAATGGGTAAATACCCATTCCAATTCTAATGTGTATTTATATCAAATTAAAAACAACGGTTCAGATTTTTAGAAAAATTTTAATATAATCTACCACCTTTTTGTGTAGTGGTCGCGCCACAACACCGGCTAGTTGCGTCCGCTATTTTTTGCTAACCTACAGAACAAAAGTCA
Organism: Nephrocerus scutellatus; assembly: GCA_947095585.1. NCBI lineage: Eukaryota > Metazoa > Arthropoda > Insecta > Diptera > Pipunculidae > Nephrocerus > Nephrocerus scutellatus. Next base: position 92,894,081 of record OX352763.1, read on the forward strand.
GTCAATTTAAATATCTGCATACATATTTTCCACGATTATGACTACAGTGGTTAAATGTCATGTTAGTCTCATATGCCAAGTAAAATCATAATTACAAAACATTCGCCGAACGAAAGATTCTCTCAATATTCAATTTTTGTGTAAGATTATTGGTGATTTTTGTGATATTATAATATTAAGCAAAAAGTGTTTTCATGATTTTCATTTTTATTATATATTGCAAAAAGTTTGTTTATCTTAAACAGATTTGCTGCCCCCATTGCTTTGCACATATCACAAGTTCAATGCATAAAATACTGAAAGGTAAATTTAATCAATATCAAAAGCAGTCATTTCGCTGCAAGCAATAAATATTAATTTCGAAAAGTTACTATCTTAAGTATACATAAATGTATTTACGTACGTGTTGAAGATATCATATATAAAGCTAGAGCATTCATGAATTTATTCAATTGCAAATTCTCCCCCTCCATTCTTTACTATGTACGAGTATAGGCCATCGCAGGAACCATACTTACACCTACTTGTGGATGCCGTGAGTGTTTGGTTTTTCCTCATGACGAGAGAAAGAACATATCGTTTTACCAGAATTCTATATCCTCACTGCGTTCATGAATATTCACAAACACAGTCACACATACGTTTGTTATGAAGCAATACTTCACTTTATTGCTTGACCCAAGCAACTTGAAAGCATTTGTCCTTTGTAGGATATTATTCATTCCACCTCAACTAAATACCTACATACACACATCGCATCTTGCCATAGATATACGAGTAGAAAATTCAAAATATTGAAATCTGCCCAAATCGAAAAACGTACGGTACGGTAAATAAAATAAAATTTATATTATTAAGAATTAGATGAATGAAAAAATAATGCAATGTGTGAGTCACATTTGAATAAACTGAAGAGATTCTTCAAGCAAATTTAATAACATTAAAAAAATGCAATAAAAAATACACCATTCTAAAAAAATACACAAGAAAATATTGACAAATCTATTCCGTATATTGATTAATTAATTTTTACGGTGTAGGAACATCAATAGAATTTGGCCATATTTTTAAATTCAGTATTTTAACTTCACGTGCCCGATTGTCGGTGGCTGACTGGCTAACCTGACCTTGTCTCAATTTTTAACCCACTTTCGAAAGCACGACTTTACTCAAACTTTGCGCACATATGTATGTCCGATAACAAAACTTTCTATTCTAATTCTATTTGGTAGCGATCGGGCTCGGGGTCGGTGGGCTCCATACAAATTTTATAAAAAATTTAACAGATTTTCTTCAAATTTTATACACATGTGTATCTTCGATGCCTAAAGAGAAACAAGAGAAAAAAGAAAAACGTCATATCCCCTAAGGATATCCGTATATTCTCGGATAGCCAAGCTGCACTGACAAGTTTAATTTTAGCCCTTAACTGCCGTTCATCTCTCGTGGAGATGGCGGAGCAGTTCAATGTCCACCTGTGTTGGGTACCGGGGCACAGAGATATCCGGGTAACTGTATGGCTGACGAACTAGCCAAGCAAGGAACTACACTACCCTTCTTACCTGAATATGGTTCCATAGGCATCCCAATCGCTACATGCAAATTCTTGTTATAGCGAGATGCTACCGTAAAAACTAACTGTAGGTGGTCAAACGGTACAACTTGCATAGCGACAAAGCAGATCTGGCCCAAGCTGGATCCGAAACGCTCCAAGTGTTTGATCTCTCAAACGAACTGCATATTAGAGCCATTTTAGGTTGCATAATTGGAAACTACCTCATAGGCATGCAGCAAGACTGGGAGTCTTCTCAAATTACTTCTGCTGAAGCTGCATGGATGAGGAGGAGGAGAAGACTATCGTTCATCTTCCCTGTACTTGTTCAGCCCTCTTCCAAAGGCGTAAACTCCATATGGGAGCTTTCTTCTACAACGACACTAATGATCTCATCAACATTGACATTGGTAGTCTCATAAGCTTCATACGAAGCTCTAATTGGTTCATCGAGTAGGTGGAAGGAATTTTTCCTGATCTGTGTGGTATCACAATGGACCATTACTGGTCTAAGTTTCGGTTCTACTGACAGCAACCTTAACCTAACATAACCGTACCTATCTCTGATGGACAACAATTTTCGTACAAATTGGGTAGTGATCGTGTCTCGGGGTCGTGGGCTCCACAAAAAAATTTTTAAAAAATTTAACAGATTTTTTTCAAATTTTATACACTTGTATATATCCGATGGACAACACTTTTTATAAAAATTGGGAAGTGATCAGGCCCCAGGGCCGAGGGGATCCCATATAGTTTCTTAAAAAAATTAACACAATTTTATTCAAACTTTGCATGTGTATCTCCGATTAGAGAATCTACAACAACATTTTTTTATGGTTTTATTATTAAATGTTTTCTACTGTAGAAATTTTAGAAATTTCCATCGCAAGCTGCTAAATAGTGAAATGCAATTTTCATCAATAACTTGTTACGAAATGAATGAAATGAAATCTTCGAATGGGTAAAATCTTTTTACTTTTACTAGTTTTAGCACCCTTTTGGGAAATAGTAGTAAAAATAATCTGAATAAGGCCAAGAACGATTACGTGCACAAAAATACCTTTAAAATATTCCATATAAAATATATTTCAATTGAATTCATTTGCCATGAGTAGAGGAAATATGAGCACAGAAGTGTTTAAAGAGGACGAAAGATTCTGGTGCCACATATCTATAAGCAAAATATTAAACCGTTTGATTTGATGGTATGTACGAGAATACTGAAGAGATAAGTGCTAATACGAATGGGATTTCAATGTACCATCCTTTCCTACTAAAGTGCAGAATCATCAAAGAATACGTGTGTTATTAAAAAGATGGCCACAACCACACCTTCTCTAACAATAAAAAAACGCAACTCCATCAGTATTATTCGATTTTTCCTTTTCGTCGTCGTAGTTCATTCATAGGTAGATAAATAATACTGTGGTGCCTTTCGGTAAGTTAAGTGGAAGGGACAGTGGAATTTCGTATTAATTCGATAAAGGTTTTGCATGCTAAGAGTTTTAATATAGAGGAATAATAATGTTATTTTAAACGTATATATATCATAACGGCATATGTGGATACAACTTATAAGGCTATATCAAAGATTAATAAGCAATATACAGAAATAATTTGTATAGATTGAATACTTTTCTAAAGGGTGTCGGGGGAATTTTTTGCTAATACAGCATCGGCCATATGTCACCATGGGGTTTATAAATTTGAAAACATTTTGTTTTGTGTATTATTAACTCTTATTTTTTGTTTTATGAAATATGTAATTTTTTTATTTTAAGTATTAAAAAAAACAACCCATAAAATTTTTCTGTAAATTCTCTAATATAGGGTGTTTCAATAGGAGCGATTCAACTTTTCTCCGATAGGGACGGCGAACGACGCCATATTTTTTATTGTTCTTTTGTTATTTGGAAACTTCATTAGTATACATTTCATTACGGAATGCTACACATGTGAACAGCGATTGCAAATTGTCCAAATTTTTTATCAAAATAATCGTTCTGTTGCCGCTACTTTAAGAGCATTACGGCCATTTTACGGTCCATTTAACAAGCCAGCCCGTTCGACAATCGATTTTACGTAAAGATCTTGGCCTAAATCCGTATAAGATCAAGCTGACACAACAACTAAAGCCGTTTGACCATTTGAAGCGACGCCGATTCGTGAATTGGGCTCAAGAGCAAATCGAAAATGATGCAGATTTTCACAGAAAAATCATCTTCAGCGATGAGGCTCACTTCGTAAAACGTGCACGCGGTGGTCATGCAAAAGAAATCGAGTTTCATACTTAAATGTATCATATGTATATGTTCAAATTCGTTAATAAAAAAAAAGTTAGTTCAAAAGTTTGTGTTTTATTCAAAAAAAAAATTGAAGTGCTCTTATTGAAAAACCCTTTAGAAGAAACATATGTGTGCAAAGTTTGAATCGGGTTAATTTGGAAAAAATTAATATTAGAGCCCCCTTCACTTCAAAATTTTTTCAAAAACTGTTCTCACCGGAGATACACTTGTGTAAAAAAATTTGTATGGAAAAAATTCAAATCAAAAATGTTTACAAAAAGATCGATCTATCGGAGATACACATATGCTTAAAATTTAAAGTAAATCAGGATCATTCTTAAAAAAAATTTATGGATCTATTGTATCTTAGGGTGTATTTACTCTAAGAGACGTATCAACTCCCTTTAGAAGATCGCAGGCAGATCTCGGGCGTCGAAAATTAGCACACCTGTTGCATGTGCATGTGCATGTGTATGAGCATGTGTGGATTGTTTATTTCGTGGTTTGCTGCCCAATCCGTCGTCTGCTGCGATTTCTCCGAAATGCCGAACGAAACATCAAAGGCAAAGGGCAGACGAACATAGAGTGTCAAAAAGATAATACATACACTCTACAGCATTTTTAATGACGACGAGTTGAGCAGCAAACCCGTTTACATAAGGACTTTTTTCGAATCAGATTTGCCGTTCTGCAACACTCCCTCCCCCGTGAACCAACTGGATTCACGCAATTCCAATATCCAGAACGGCTAATTTAGAAGTAGGTCTGCAAAGAAACCCTTTTCCCGTTTGAACATCATCTCGTCGTATTTCACCGTCAGCGCCAGGGTACACCTTCACGACTCGACCTCATTTCCAGTGAATTCGCGGTGTATCACGATCGCATATTAGGACAAGGTCACCTATTGCCAGTGGCTTGGATATTTCACACCACTTGGCACGCCGTGTCAATGTTGGGAGATACTCAGATATCCAGCGTTTCCAGAAATGATCTCGCAACTACCTTGCAATATGCCACTGCTTTCTTGTAGTTTGAAATTTATCGGAGATCGTATCACAAGCGGGAGTTTGAGCGGTGTTAGCACAACCAAGTAGAAAATGATTTGGCGTGGAGGTTCCTCGTCATCCGTTGTGGTCTGGTGTGGTTGGGATGTGAGTCAAAGATCGTGAATTCACGACATTCTCGGCTTCTACGATTAAACTGTGAAGTGTGTGCTTTTTCGGTGCCATTTCTTTTAGCGTCTGTTTCAACACTTGCTTGACGCATCTAACCATCCGCTCCCATACGCCACCTTCTGATGGATTGTCCGGACAATCGAAAAGCCACTCCACGCCCTTTGAAGATAGCTCATCACCGATTACAGTCGAAGACTTCAGAGAACGTTTTTGCGTTCCCTTCTAGACCGACAAAGTTTTTTCCATTATCGCTTCTTATCCTGATTGGTCTACCTCTGCGGTTGACAAAATTTCTTATTGCTAGAATGCATGCATCGGTAGATAGGTCGAATGCGATCCCGGATGCGAGTCTAGACCCGTATACGTGAATGGCCATACGTATGGGGTCAGCAGCAGTGGAGCCATTATCGGGGTGACTGGTGCAGCACTAGCAATCCTGCATTCCATACAGTTTCCAATAACTCTTCGAAGAACTTGGCGAAGTCTCGGTATCAAGAATTTTTGACGTATTTCACAGATCGTCGCTTCAGTATTCTGATGCATCATTCGATTATGGTATTGTCGCGTTATTAACGTGGTAAGCTTCTGGAGAGAAGAACCCAATGGAAGGGATATACCCTTTCCAATGCATCGAATTTCCATTGAGAAAGCTTAAGATTGAACATAGCGGATAATGACTTTCTCAGCCGCTTCCAATTCAGTCACGGTCAGCGCATGCATCTTTCCTAACTTAGACTTAGTTTTGCACATTGATGTGAATCTGAGCACCCAAGCAATTGACCTTTTCAACTTGTTGAACGATGAAAAGCGACTAAAATCGATCAAAGGATTATCATAGGCCAGTAATGTGTAGTTGTTTAAAGTTTCGCTTTCGTCAGCTGGCGTTGGGCAAGATTCGATTCCGGAAGGCCGTTCCTCGGGAGATGCCTGTAGAAACTCTGGTCCGACAAACCAGCGGTTTTCATGGCTGAAATCGATTTTACGGCGTGATCTTGTGGCATCATCGGCGACGTTGTGCTGAGTAGGCAGCCATCTTCAGTTCTTAACATCCGTAGCATTTAAAATTTCGTTGATTCGGTTGGCGACGAAAGGCTTATATCGGCGATTTCTGGACTGAATCCACTTAACAACCCATCTCCATAATATGAAATTATTTAACACCGATTCATGTTCTTGTAGAACAGTTTGCATCAATCGAACTCCGAGCACTGCGGCCTGCAGCTCAAGTCTGGGCACGGTCAGAGATTTTTGTGGCGCGCATCTTGTTTTGGCACATACAAGTACGACGTCAACTCCATTATCGGCATTTGTTATACTCCAATATGCAGCAGCGGCAAATGCAACTTCGCTGGCGTCCACAAAAACATGAAGTTGCAATTCTTTCGGTAGTCCATTTGTAAAGTAGTACCTTGGAATCTGCAAATCTGCTACACTATTGAAGTTTCCTCTGCAATGCATCCACGCGGAATTAATGCTATTAGGAATGGGATCATCCCATTTCACGTCGTATTTCCAAACTTCCTGCATGATCGGTTTAGCAGTTATCATGAAATGACTCAACAGTCCGAGAGGGTCGAAAACGGACATAACGATGCTTAACAATTGCCATTTTGTAGGAACCCTACGTCCAGCTATAACTTCTTCTGCGACACGATTGAATTTTATCCGATAGTGAAACGTATCGCTCCCTGGATGCCATACCATACCCAAAACTTTTCCAGTAACGTGGTCGTCGTCACAGACGGCAATTTAAGGCTCTGGCGGCTTCCTTTGAATTGGAGGTGAATCCACGCAACTCAAACCATGCATCTGCATGGATTTCTCTGACTTGTTTGGCTATATCGACTGACTTAAAACTGTCCACGAAGTCATCGACGTAGTGATGCTTTAAAATAGCTTTAATAGCACGTGGATCACATTGAGTATGCTGTTTGGCGTTTTCGATCTTGATGTACTGTGCTGCGCATGGTGAGCATGTTGCACCAAATGTCATTACGCTAATCTCGATGTCTGGAGGACGATCTTCGTGGCCAGCGCGCCATAGAAATCGCTGGGCACACCTATCTTCTGGCTGGATGACGACCTGATGGAACATCTCATTGTCCCTGCACACAGCGATTCAACCAATGCGAAAGTTGAAGAGAACTGACGGAAGCGGTTGATACTCCTGTGGCCCTTTAAGTAGAAACAAGTTTAGTGAAACTTATCCGACCGTTGTTGCAGCATCGAGGACGAGACGCAATTCGGCTTATTCAGATTCGTTACGGCAAAGTGCGGCAAATACCACGTCCTTGGAAATACACATGTGTGCAAAATTTCAATAAAATCGGGCTTTGGGAAGTGGGTTAAAAATTGATCAGAAAATCTGACCAGCCAGCCACGTGCACGCGAAGTTAATATATAGAATTTAATAAAAACGGCTTTGCAATGACGGGCACGATTTTACATATTTTGTATTTTAATGGCATTTGCTCTTTCCTTTGCTTTGCATGCGTTTATAGTGGAAATGTCGTTTGCTGTCGATGGCAACCTACTCATTAAACAATACCTCACTACTATCATTTAGTCATTAGAGAATTTACATAATAAACTTAATTTTCACGTTGCAGTAGTCTCTGAGACGAACAGAAGTTTCCAAAGTCAGTTTATTACAGAAGACTTTATCCCTACTCTACCTTCTAGCTTGGAGCCGTCAGCGAAAAATTACACAGCTTCGGTTCCCGGTATAAAACCACATCTCCATAATTTCTAGAGGGTCATGTATCGAGGCATAATACAGATTCGCCAGTTCATTTTTGAGCGATTGGTTTATTGTTGACTGCCCTATCAGGAAACATTTCCACTGATTTAAACAGTCGCTTAGCCATGTTGGTCGCTCTCTGCATACCAAAGATATCGGCTGGTAGAAGTTAAAGTATAACCACTAAGGCACATGTAGGTGTCATCATAAGCACTCCGCTAATGTGCAAATAGGCATCTCTTTGCACTTTCCCCATTATTTTTCTGTATTTTTTTTAATAAAGAATATCCTAGCCCATATGGCAGCCACTGTGACCTAAAAGATCTATTGTATCTTAGGGTGTATTTACTCTAAGAGACGTTTCAACTCCCTGTAGAAGATCGCAGGCAGATCTCGGGCGTCGAAAATTAACACACCAGTTGCATGTGCATGTGCATGTGGGGCTCCCATATCAATTTCTGCGATTAGAGAATTTAGATGAAAAATTTTTTTTGTTTTGTTTTGTTGTTTTTTTTTTAACTTTGAGATCGGCGATCAGATAACCCTCATTGTCTTTGCAGTATGTGCAACGCGGTGTATATTGCGTCATATTACGGACTCTTTGGTAGAACTTCCGCGCTGGGGCGCCTTGCTCTCTGTACTGTTCTAGGTTGTGGCGGCGGTCTATCAACATGTGATCTATCTGGTTGCGACTGGCTCCATCAGGAGATACCCAGATTACTTTGTGGATATTTTTGCGCGCAAATCTTGCACTCGCAATTACCAAATTATTGCTTGCTGCCATCTATATGACTCGTTGTCCACTGTCATCAGTATTCTCGTGTAAAATATGGGTGCCATTGTACTGCCTGAATACTGGCTCCCTACCTTTTTAAATTCTCTATATTAACTTCACTTGCCCGTGGCACGGATGTCGGTCGGCAGTCGGACGTCTGTCTCGGAATCTTGGGTCAATTTTTAACCCACTCCCCATGACCCTCCAAACCCTGTCTCCAAAATTTTTGCAAAAAGTTTTGCCCATCGGAGGTACACACGTATATACAATTTAAAAAAAAATCGGGTAAAGTTTTTTAAAAAATTTGTTGGGGCCAGGACCCTCCAAACCCTGTCTCCAAAATTTTTGCAAAAAGTGTTGCCCATCGGAGATACACACGTATATAAAATTTAAAAAAAAAATCGGGTTGTTTTTTTAAAAAATTGTTGGGGCCCCATGACCCTCCAAACCCTGTCTCCAAAATTTTTGCAAAAAGTTTTGCCCATCGGAGGTACACACGTATATACAATTTAAAAAAAAATCGGGTAAAGCTTTTTAAAAAATTTGTTGGGGCCAGGACCCTCCAAACCCTGTCTCCAAAATTTTTGCAAAAAGTGTTGCCCATCGGAGATACATACGTATATAAAATTTAAAAAAAATCGGGTTAATTTTTTTAAAAAAAATTTGGGGCCAAAAACCCTGGGGCCCGGGGTCTCCAAAAGTTTTACAAAAAGGTTTTTTTCATCGGAGATACATACGTATATAAAATTTGAAGAAAATCGGGTTAATTTTTTTTTAAATTTTGGGGCCCTACGAACGTAAATTTTTTACAAAAAGTATTGTCTATCGGAGATACACATGTTTATTAAATTTGAAGAAAATCGGGTTATTTTTTTAAAAAAAAGTTATGGGGCCCCACGAACCCGGGCCCGGGGTCTCCAATTTTTACAAAAAGTGTTGTATATCAGAGATACACATGTGTGTAAAATTATAAGAAAATCGAGTAAAATTTTGTAAATATTTGTATGGGAGCCCCCCGACCCCGCGGCCCGAGGGGCCCCAAATTTTAATAGATAGTGTTGTAATCGGAGATGTACATGTGTGCAAAATTTCAATAAAATAGGACTTTGGGAAGTGGAAGTGATCGCAAGATTCCACGACAAACCCACAAACAAACAAACACACGGGCACGCGGAGTTAATATAGAGAATTTAAAAATAAGATTGATATGTGTCATACTTACGGCCACATTAACCACAATTTTAATATTTATCAATTTGTCATGAGGCTTTTTCCCGCTTGCTCAGACGATTATTCATACACAGTACAAATATCATTAATTTATGAAATGCTTTGTATATAATTCCTTTGCGTGAATCATAACAGTGATATCAACCAAATTGGCAACATTTAAGTAGCGTAAGTGGAATGGAAACGTAAACTGTTTCAGTTTCAAGCTTTGGAGAATATACAGCAATAACAATAACACCAGCCCTTATAGAGCCTACAAGTAAAAGGCTACTCTGGCACTATAAAAATGCTAACTGGGAGCTCCTGAACCAATTTAATAGCTCATTTGATTGGTCAACCTGTTTTTCCAGCAATAATGCTGATGAAGCATCACAACTTATCACGTCAACCATTTTGCTAGGAATGAAAAATTGCATTCCTTCTTCATTTAAAAAGAAAAATACGCATAAAAATAAATGGTTTAACGAACATTGCAGGTCAGCAGTCGCGTGTAAAAAAGCAGCCCATTTGGATTACGTTAATTGCACTTCTGAAGAAAACCTTGTAACGTTTCGAATAGCTAGAAATAGATCAAACGCTATATTGAAAAGGTCCAAAATAATATATGACCTTAAGATTCGAGATAGCATGCGAAAAATTTGAATTCTGATTCAAACAGTCGAAGCTTTTGGTCGTTTGCTGCATTGGTTAAAAGAAACTTTGCAGACAATACTTCGTCTATTCCTTCTTTATTTCATAATGGTATTCATTATAGAACTGATATTGAGAAAGCTAATCTCTTAGCTTCTTGTTTCGCTGGTGCGTCTACTCTTCCTTTAACCAATCAAAGCCCCCCAATTCTCCCGAATCTAGGCCCAGGTAAGTCTAAAATCTATTTTCGGAAACGGGTTGTTTCAAAGATTCTGAAAGAACTTGACCCCAATAAAGCGGCTGGCCCCGACGGTATTCCGCCATTAGTATTGAAAAGTTGTCATCTTACTTTGGCAAAACCGCTTAGCAAATTGTTTCATCTCTCAATGAAGACAGGTGTTTTTCCATCATTTTGAAAAATAGCAAATATTCAACCCGTTCCGAAAAAAGGTGATAAATCGGCACCTACCGTCCTATTGCTTTGTTTTCGGTTCTATCGAAGGTAATGGAATCTATCGTTAATTTCAGACTAATGAACTATCTGGATTCGAATGTTCTTTTATCCGATGTGCAGTATGAATTTCGTAAAAATCGATCTTCAGGCGAACTAATGACGTGCATGACTCATTGTTTGGAGCGAAGCATTGAAAACCTAGGTGAATCAAGCGTTGTTTCCTTAGATATTGCTAAAGCTTTTGATAGAGTATGGCATGATGGTCTTATTAATAAGATTCGTGCGCTGAATTTACACTCCTCTCTCATTACATGGATTGAGAATTATTTATGGAACCGAAAAATAAAAGTTGTATTAAATGGTATATCTTCAGATTCACATGGGATCAATGCTGGCGTGCCTCAAGGATCATCCTTGTCTCCCACGCTCTTCTTGATATATATCAACGACCTGTTGTCTTCTACGACCTGTGATATCCACTCATTTGCTGATGATACAACACTATCGGCCTTCATTGAGTTTGTCAATCAAAAAGAATGCAATTCTCGAATTAATGAATTTGACTATTCTGTCTAATATTCAAATCATTCTTGATTGGGGCATTTCTAACAGAGTAGAATTTAACCCAAATAAATTCCAGTCTTGCCTTTTTTCTCAGGAGACAACTCAACATTATGTTCTTCCTGTTATTAATGGTACCCCTATTGCGAGATCTGATTCACTTAAGTTGTTAGGTTTAAAAGTATCAAGTGATCTTTCCTGGAAAGAACATATTTATGAAATTTCAAAAAGAGCTAGCCAATGTTTAGGCTTCATAAGACGTTGTAACTTCTACTTCACTCCCTCTGAAGTGTTAAGATTATATAAATCTTATGTTAGACCAATTTTAGAATTTAATTCATATGTGTGGGGTGGTGCGCCAAGATCGCATTTGGTTCATCTTGATGGTGTTCAGAATAGAGTTATCCGTTTGATAAACGACGTAACCATTAATTCGTCTCTTGATACTTTGGAGCACAGACGAAATGCAGGAGCTTTATCTGTTTTCTATAAATTTTACAACGGTAAATGTTCTTTAGAAACCCGTTCTCTAGTTCCTGGGCCTTATCTCAGTAACGTAAACACTCGTTTAAGGTGCAATCAACATAGATTTGCCTTAAAACTTTTTTCATGTAGAACACTTTAAATCCTCCTTTTTTCCGAGAGTCGAACACGTGTTTCCCGAATCTTATAATCTGCAGGCGTTCAAATTAGCCGTTAACAACTTCTTGAAGGATGATGGTTAAAGTATTCATAAGTTGTTTCTTAATATATATATATAAAAAAATAAAAAAAATTGTTAATCAGTATTTTTTAAATATATATAATTTGTAATATTTTCTTGGTCAAGGTTCTTTGTAGTTTTCCCTGACCATGATTCATTGATAAAAGTATTTGGACTCGCTTCGTTCTAAATTCGTGTTAGTTTTTCGTATTGCTTTTTCAATAAATCAGGGAGAATTCTGAGAAAATAAATTGAAACAGGGTTCAAACGTGAGGAATGTGATACATTGTAAATCACATTCCTTCGATTTTTATTTTATTTTGAATTTAATAAAGGGCTTAGCCCAACTTATTGCCGTGACATAAGTCATTCAGGGAGTCATCCCTTGGCAATAAGTCTCTATATATAAAAAAAAAAATTTACGTTGTAGGAAAATGAACATTAAATTAATTAATACCAACTAGAGATCCGTTCATTCGTTCCGTTTAACGGGCGTTTTGATTTGTTGAACCATCATTTTAGCCAGTGCCGGAAATTTGTTTTTTTCTATGACCTTAGAGCTTTTCTTCTGAGTAGGTGCTGTCCAAAATCGAATCAAAAAAATTGTTAGGAGGTTTTTTCTTAAAATCTGTGTTGAAATGCAAGTCTTTTTATTTTTGCATCCTCATCAACAACATGATCATTTTTATTTACATTTATTCTCAATCTTATTAAAGTTATTCTATATGTACTGTTTCCTGTACAATATAATGTTTTTATTTATAAATATCACACACAACAAGGAAAAAAATATTATTATGTAGGTGCCTATATGCACGCATCAGTTAAAGGTATAAAATTGACAAAAGAAACGTTCTGAAAATTTAAATTTAATATCCACATGAGATTTCCATTAATATGACAAATACATACTCGTAGTAATGTACAAAAAATGTATACCGTCGTTTTTACCTACAAAATACGTTACTTATTTAGGAACATGCCGTTGCCAAACAGCAACATTCATGTGGAAGCCTAATGGAATTTACATGTGAAAAGTAGTGATATCAATGTGTTATTGCTGGCCGCAGTCTTAGATTGCGAATTTTCAATACGGTATGTTTTTGTGAAAATAGTGGTGGAAAGCACATGGAGGCTATACTGAGAATGGTGTGGGAGCTCATATATTATATGAAATATAATATGGCTTAGAGCGAAGGCAAAGTAATTATATCGAACAATTTCTACATGAATAAACAGAATACACAGAATAACTAAAATTCTCTAAGGATATTTGACAACAGCTGCACCACCAGCCTTTGTCGACCCAGATATAGACGCAGAAGATGGTATATGTGAAGATAATGGAAAGGGTTGCGAAGCAGTTAAAGATGGCTGTTGAGGATGATGATCATAATTATGTGGGACTCGATTTGCGGCACCTACAACTCCTAAAACTTTGGTCGTTGTTGGTGGATGGTACAGATATGAACCATCGTAAATGGCACTGGGAAGATTATATAAGGGAAATGCATTCTCCTGATTGTATGCAGTATATGCGTATGACACTTTTGCGCCGGGTCCAGACAGCGAAGATGGTAGTGATGATGCAAAGGGATTACTTGGAACAGTCGGATAAAAGGGTTGACTAACAAGAGCCGAACTTTGGGCTGCTAACCTTGCTGGAATTTGAATCGGAACAACTTCTGATGAATGTATAGCAACATTACCGCCGGGTAAGCTATGTGAGTATCGAGAGTAACTTGTGGCGCCTTTGGGAAGCTGATGGTGATACTGATGTCCCTGGTGCTGATGTGGAAGTGGATGGTTTTGTCCGATTAGTTGTTTGAATTGAACTACAGGCAATGAAGGCGGCAACGTTGACGTTGCTGTTGACGAAGACGATGACTGTGGAAACACCGATAGACTGTGAATTTGCTTGTCCGCAATCTGAAATGTTGGCTGTTGTAACTGCCGCTGCCCCTGCTGTTGTTGTTGTTGTTGTTGTTGTTGTTGTTGTTGTTGTTGTTGTTGTTGTTGTTGTTGTTGTTGTTGTTGTTGCTGTTGCTGTTGCTGTTGATGTTGCTGTTGCTGTTGCTGTTGCTGTTGCTTTTGCTGTTGCTGTTGCTGTTGCTGTTGTTGTTGCTGTTGCTGTTGATGTTGATGTTGCTGTTGCTGTTGCTGTTGATGTTTAATTATAAGGGCAGTTGAGTCAACATTACCAAAAATAGCAGCCGGTTTTTGTTGCAGATGCTGATTGTAGAACGGATCTTGCTGGATAGATTGCGAGTACTGGAGATGTGGTTGGTGTTGATATAAAGCCACGTTGCTCGGTTGCGCTGCATATAATGCATTGCCGGACATTGGCACGTTGTGCGGCGAATCAGTAAAAATTTCGGACTGTTGTATTGCCGAATTATAGTGGAATGGTGTCATTTGTTTGTACATTCCATTATCCCTGTTACTGAGTAAAAATAGCTGAACCATATTGGCAGGTGTTGCAAAAGCACGTGGCGCCCGAGATGATGCTACTAAGTTCTCCTGTATATGCCGCATATACTCTGCTGGAATCGCAATAGCATAATGTATCTGCTGTTTTTGAGGAAGCTCTTGGTAGCCATTATGTTGTGAAATAGGATCTGTTGGTGGATATGCCAGAGCTACCAATGGGAAAGGTATACGCCCTTTCGGTGATCCAGTATATATGCTAGGTTGATAAGTATTATAAACAGGCGGAGTGGACGCAATGAATGATCCTTGATGTGCATTTGATGCATGCTGAATACCACCGAGAGTCTTGTAAGCGTTAGGTACATATTGAACGCCAACTCCTGGCGGTTTTGTAACGGAAATCTATAAAGAAAATAGTATAAAATTACACTGCCAACCAAAACAAAGTCAAGGGAATTACATTTTTCTACAAATTGTATCTAAATGAGCAGAATTTCAAAAAATGTAAGGATAATCTAGTAACAATTAAGGGTTCGATAAAAAAACTTGAATACGTAAGAGAGAGAGAGAAAAGTTCGATCTCTCTAAAAAAAAAATTGTTTAACTTTGCATCACATTGTAATCATAATGCCAATGGATGGTACACATAATTAACTGGGTATAATTTTCAACAGACTAACATCAGAGTTAACAACCTTGAGACCAGAAGATAATAAAATGTTAACTTAATCAGTCACAATTTTGAAATTTAAGTCATATCCGTCAAAGGCAGAGGATTAAAAACCGAACACAAGAAAAAACTATATTCTTCGTGGTACTCAAATAACTTATGTAGATTACAATATAACACAAAAAATCATCATCATATTTGACTCTACAGCCGGGGTCTAGTTCTGGCCTCCCGCAAAATATCTCTTCACGATGTCGACATCTCTATATGCTCTCAGATCTCATTATTAGAGAGTCTTATTTCTAATTTTCTTTTCTCTTAACCAGAATGTACCAGAATGACCATTGTCTTAAAGAGTCTTAACAGACTAAAGTACGCATAGTAGGCTTTAGGAATGTCTTTTAATCCAGAAAAATCGATAAGGAATCTAAGAAAACTATTATACTATGCAATTAAAATGGCATTGCAAATAACCCGTAAATACTACACCAAAATAAATTTATTCGAAGTTCTGTATAATCAAAATAACTTTTAGCACTATTTGTACATTCTACCGAAAATATGGATACAGTACAGTCAAGTGTATATATGTCCAATTAGGAGCGTAAGAAACCTTCTACTAAATTATACATGAGTACGGTGACATCAGTGCCATTTAATTATCAGAGGGCTACTACAAAATCTTTCCATGTACATATTAATTTGATCGCATGGTGTACCATTGTTCAATGTAGACATGTTGACTTATAAAATACAAACGGACGCATCAGCGTACATATAGATTTGACAAAAGCACCCATATAAAACTGTTAGCATAGGCAGGAATGCATTATTGTAATGATTTCAGTGCCAGTGATAAAGAGCTAAGTTACTATTAAAGCCCAAGGAAAATTCACCTCGCCGTCAGTGGATATAGCAATGCGGCCTTGTCACTTTAGCTCCATCCAGCACTTAAGTCAATTTATGTCGTAAAGTGGATTTGTACCATATTCCCTGCAGCCGCGCACCAACACACTACATATGTCGTAACCGGAAGATGAAGATCGCAATGAGAATAACATATTGTAGTCATCTGTCAAGCCATACAACAACTTCACGTCCTCGTTGGTAGTCAATTGTAGGTCGTGTCGCCATCAGAGATAGAATAGATAGCTTTTCCTCGCCACTTTATAATGGTAATTATCAATGCATACGTGATTCAGTCATATGTATACCTATGTATTAAGTAAGACATGCACACATGTTAGATTCGTAACCTTTTAACACTCTGACATTCATATGAAGGACGGCTCTGTTACGCTCCAAAATATTACCATATAGCCAACTACAAGTACCTACTCTTCCCGTCTGTGTAACTTAAACGATTCTAGTATGTATAGATATAGTAGTACTAAATATACCCTAAGAGTTGTTCCTGAACTTGAACCATTTGCTAGCCGTATGCACACATTCATGTGAATTTGTTTTTGAGTCCTTTTTGATAGTTGTTGGTCATGCATATGTAAACAAATTTATATTCCTAAACTTATTTGGTAGACATTAAATCGCATTAGGCTGTGTCATCAATAAGTCATTGACATGCAGGCAAAAACATGTTAGTTACTATCCTTCCTACTAAATGCAGCATAGAATTAGCTTGGAAAATAATATTTTACAAAATCTACTATGGACTGGATTAAACAAAGTCAAACAAATACAGAGATGGGAGAATGAAATTATTTTAACCGTAATTTTTAAAAATCGAAATACTTACGGATAAAGCTAATTAGCTAATTACAGACGTATTTTTCTGACGAAATCTTTTAAAATGAGGTCGCAAAAATTCTGAATAATAATTCAGGAATCGTATAATGTACAAACACCAACACCTTCAAAGCTACATTAGTAAATAATTTTTAGTCATGAAGCAGAATTGATTTAAGCTTCTGTAACATTAATTTTATTTTTTGGGATTTTTAGGAGTTTAATGTCGTAAGACTTTTTAAAAATATAGTTTGTTTGCTTTGGACTACCTACAAATTTGTTTAATAACCTAAATCTTAAATGCCACATCTGAGATAACTCAAGAAAAAACATAAAGGTACAACTTTCAAAAATGCGTCATAATCGGATAGTAGTTAGCAATTGATCTATACTAGAGACAGAAAAAAAAGGGACAAACAATGGTAATTTTTAATTTGTTTTTTCACTAGCTATTGGAGAGCACTTTACTGTCTGCACACCTTAAGGTAAAATTAAAATAAAGTAGCACCTCAACCCAATTTTCCGATACCTGTCAAAATATTAAAGTCCAACAGTAGGCTTCTATATAATAATTCTGGAAACTTGAGCTTGCGCAAAGTAAGAGAGCTCCCGTTTTCTTTGAAACCAAAAATTTTAGCTATACAAAACTGTTGGAGAAGATGAGTTTAAAAACAAATATAGGGCTCCTTTAAAGCCGCGTGCCGGGCAGATTTCAGCAGATAAGCCTCATAAATTGTTACGCACTTACAGAGAATTTCCCAGATTATGAAAAAAAAAGAATTCTTTGAATCAATCGAATGGAAAGCCCATTCCTGCATTCAGTATTATTTAAAAAAAGATATGAACGAAAAAATAGGTAGGGGCTGGTATTAGGCAGTACATTGGCACAGTTTACACTTGGCAACAAGCAACATTTTGGTCGTTACGAGTACAAGGTCTGCGCGTAAAAATATCCACAAAGCCACTTGGGTATGTCCAGATGGATACAGTCGCCACCAGATAGACTACGTGTTGATAGACGATCACACAACCTGAACCTGATGACGATACGAACGTACCAAGGTGCCAACGTCCACTCGGCTCACTTTCTTGTTGGTATAGAGTCTCCGAGCGTGGATCATCACGAAATACTGCATCCGCGAATCAGATTCGGGTCAACACGGTTGCCCTTCGCAACTAAGAGACCAGAAACAACTACGGTCAAGCGAGAGAACTTGGCATAAATGCAGGAGAGTTTGTACTGTGGATGAGATGTCGGGCGTCGGTTGATACTGCTGACTCCATCTTAGCATATAACACATAAAATAACATAATTCTAGAAAACATGATAAAATGTGTGGTACTCTATTGGCATATACCTTCAGATATATGACAGTTTATAATTTCCTGGAATTGCAAGCACCTGTCCAAAATGTCAGCAGGCTTTTCAATAATACTGGAAATACTGGAAAAAAATTGGCTGTGGATAAGAAGGTTTAGGGCCCCCAGGTGTCCGACCTCTTCCAAAATATTACAGTACGTGTTTTCTTTAAATACGAAAAAGGCATCTATACAAAAATTTTGGGCCAGACAAACATGGGTGAATGTTTTCCTAGAATTTCATCTTTGCTGTGACTTTTTAAAAAAGTCTGACCCATTTCCAAATTTTATAAATTTGAATAACAAACATATTTATTTTCTTCAAATTTTATACGCATGTGTTGATGTGTATCTCCGATGGACATCACTTCTTGTAATTTGGTAGTGATCGGGCCCCGGGGTCGCGTGGCACCAATACAAATTTTATAAAAAATAGTAGGGGAGACCGGGGATAGTAGACTCAAAATTTGCTTATCTGTTTTTTTTTTAAAAAAACTAAGAAAGATATCAAAACGAATCAAATGCCTTTTTATAAAACATATTTTTCGCTTTATAAAAAAAATATGTCTTCTAAAATTAGCTAATTTTAAGACCCTATTTTCTTTATTTTACACAACGACCTCAAATGAGTCAAATAACCCCAGAACCGGGGTAATTTGGCAAAGGGTATGGGGTCAGTTGACTCTATTCTTATTTTCACCTTTTTGATAATAAAACTATAGAAAATAGAATTACAAATCAATTTTATTTGAAACAAAAACTAAAAATAAAGAGTTTCAAGAGAGCTCAGCAATAGGGGTGGAAGGATGTTCCAACTTTTTCTGCTTAAATTTTTTAACATATCTTTGCATGGTTTTGTAAGGAACAGATCGTATACTTTTTTCTTTTCCAAGTATAAGCTGGCATGCACGCTCCAAAACAGTTTGTTCCGTTGCGCCTCTTGAGGTTTTCCTAACATATGTTCTCATTTTCCTAGAGTCAACTTACCCCGAAAAAAAAAGTCAACTTACCCCGATCGGCCTGTCGGCACTCAATGATTTTTTTTTCGGTAGTAGGAAATAAAAACAACAAAAAGCTTCCAGCTGTGATGATCACGAATATGCACTCGCTCTCTATCCTAAAAAAAATTTGACTTAAACACAAAAACCGCTGCGAAAAAAGAAAACGAAAAGAAAACAAAAAAATTACTCACGAAGGCAAAAATCTGTTTTTTCGCAATAAATCTCGAACGACGTCTGACTCTGACGAAAGACAATGGGAGACTAAGCAGGTAGCTGTGCTCGATGTAACAACAAGAACTAACATGAAAGAAATTGTTTTGTTTTGAAGTTATTGGCGGTGAGTCTACTTGCCCCTGGGGCCAACTATCCCCGGTCTCCCCTACCTGATTTTCTTAAATTGTATAGATACGCGAGTGTTTCTCTGACCCGGGGTCGGGGGGCACCCATACAAATATTTTACAAAATTTACTCGATTTTCTTCAAATTTTATATACGTATGTATCTCCGATGAAAAACACTTTTTGCAAAAATTTTGGTGACCGGGTCATAAAAAAAACAACCCATAAAATTAAAATTTTTCTTGTAAATTCTCTAATCGGAGATACACACACACACACACACCAAATGACGCAGCGGCAGCGAACAGCCCTGCTCACAAAGCACAGAGCTCAGACTTTGCCTTGATCTGATGCGATATTTAAAAATTGTATATTGGGGTCCCCAATCGCCGATCGCTCCAAATTTTTACAAAAAGGGTTTTCCATTGAAGACACACATGTGTACAAAATTTAAATAAAATCGGGTAAATTTTGTAAAACATTTGTATGGGAGCCCCCCGAACCCAAGGTCCGAGAATAGAATAGATAGATAGATAGATAGATTAATAGAAAGTATTGTCACCGGAAATATACATGTTTGCAAAATTTTAATAAAATCGGGCCATGGGAAGTGGGCTAAAAATTGATCAGAAAATCCGACAGCCAGCCAGCCAGCCAGCCAGCCAGCCAACCAGCACGTGCACGCGAAGTTAATATAGAGAATTTAAAAAATAAAAAATTTTCAAACAAATTAACCCGATTTTCTTAAAATTTTATATACATACATGTGTATCTCCAATGGACAAAATTGTTTGTAAAGTTTTTGCAGTGAACGGGCCCTGAGGCCCGAGGGGTGCCCATATAAATTTTTTAAAAATTAGCTCAATTTTCTTAAAATTTTATACATATGTGTATCACTGATGGACAAAACTTTTTGTAAGTTTGTTGGAGTGATCGGGCGCTGAGACCCTTGTGGTGTCCATGTAAATTTTTTAAAAATTAGCCCGATTTTCTTCAATTTTAAACACATAATCATCTCCTATTAGAGAATTTACATGAAAAATTTTCGGGCACGTTTTGTAAAATATTTGTATGCGAGCCCCCCGTTCACCGATTTTAATAGAAAGTGTTGTCATGGGAGATGCACATGTGTGCAAAATTTCAATAAAATCGGGCTTTAGAAAGTGGGTTCAAAATTGATCACAAGATTTGGTGTGCCAGCCAGCCAGCCACGGGTACGCGAAGTTAATATAGAGAATTTAATAAAGCAACCAATAAAAATTTTTTCGTATAAATTCTCTAATTCATATAGAATGTTCAAAGTTTTAATAAAATCGGGTAACATTTAAAAAAAAATTGGGAGCCCCCTTATCCTGACCACTCTAAAATTTTCACAAAAAGTGTTTCCATCGGAGATGCACATGCGTATAAAATTTGAATAAAATCGGGTAATTTTTTTTTATAAAAAATTTGTATGGGTGCCCCCCAACCCCGTGGCCCGATCACTTCAAAATTTTTTATAAGAAGTGTTGCCCAGCGGAGATACACTTCCGTAAAAAAATTGAAGAAAATCGGGTAAATTTTGTAAAATATTTGTATGGGAGCCCCCCGACTCCGAATCCCAAGGGGCCCCAAATTTTAATAGAAAGTGTTGTCATGGGAGATACACATGTGTTCAAATTTTTGGTGACCGGGGTCGTGGGGCCCCATAAAAATTTTTCAAATAAATTAACCCGATTTTCTTCAAATTTTATATACATGTGTATCTCCGATGGACAAAATTGTTTGTAAAAATTAGCCCAATTTTCTTCAAATTTTAACACACACCCATCTCCTATTTAAAATTTGTATGGGTGCCCCAGACCCCGGGCCCGATCACTTCCAAATTTTCATTTCATAGTGAACTATTAATATGCCTGAACTTTTGAATTTAATTAAAAACATAAGTTTATTCCATCAAATTAGAACATAGCATATTCAATATTAAGCAGTATTAAACATAAAACGAAAAAGTACTCGTCAACGTTGTCGTCGCTTAGTGCATCGGTCATCGTCGTCGTAACGCAGGAAAAATTATAAATAATAAAATATATATAAAAATACATAAGACATTGTTACATCGAAACCATCAGCATTCCAGCATATGTGGTTTAAATAAGTTTTCACACGCCCATAGACGAAAGTGACTGTTTCATATTCTATAAACTAGCTTCGAAAGTAGCCCTTACACACTCTAGTTATATTATCATATAAAATTCTTTTGTTATTTACTGCAGTCACAGCGAACACACATTCTCATATTTCTGCTTTTCTCTCGTTTTAGCTGAAAAACCGGTTTGGACGTGTGAAAAATAGCGTACATTACTCGCATAAAAGTGCTCATCGTGCTCGTTATATTGCCGAACTCGGCTACCGCCTCGGCTTCGACCTCGCACGATAAACTCCACTTTCCTTGCTCTTTATGTAATATACTATTCTATAACCGAAATCTTTATGAGGTTGTGCCTAATTAAAAATAGTGTTATTCATAGTGGAATTTTTCTCATTGCCGTCACAGAATGAAAACCGAAAGCGTCACCGTCACACCTATACAAAACCAACGATTCAGCAACATCTTTAACCCTCATCGATCAACGCAGCAGCATCGCAAATAAAACTCTGCACGATGCAGCAAAATCTTTAAACCTCATCGATCAACGCAGCAGCATCGCAAATAAAACTCTGCACGATGCAGCAACATCTTCAAACCTCACCGATCAACGCAGCAGCATCGCAAATAAAACTCTGCACGATGCAGTAACAGCAGCATCACGAATAAAACCAACGTTTCAACGACATCACTAGCGGCGCCGCATAAGGTTTTTGCTTTCTTATTCCTATTTATATATTTACAAATTAATTATATTTATATATTTATGTTATAACGGGTGTTTTTTTGGGAGGTTTGTTTTTCCGATAGATGTCGTTTTATTTTATGACAGTTGTTTTGACAGCTCAAAGTGGCATTTCTACTCAGTATTGTTTGGCAAATCATTATGAAAAAAAAAAAAAAAAAAAAAAATGACATTTGTGAAAAATAGTCGTGGTAGCCATATGCCAGAAATTGTGTTTAAATGTTAAATGCCAAAAAATTATCTACCAAATAAAAAAAAATTTTGGTCATTTCATAATTTTATATGTGTTTTATTCAAAAAAAAAAAATCGGCAACCTCTTAAAAAAACACGTTATATCTAACGGGTGTTTTTTTAAGAGGTTGCCGATTTTTTTTTGAATAAAACACATATAAAATTATGAAATGACCAAAATTTTTTTTTATTTGGTAGATAATTTTTTGACATTTAACATTTAAACACAATTTCTGGCATATGGCTACCACGACTATTTTTCACAAATGTCATTTTTTTTTTTTTTTCATAATGATTTGCCAAACAATACTGAGTAGAAATGCCACTTTGAGCTGTCAAAACAACTGTCATAAAATAAAACGACATCTATCGGAAAAACAAACCTCCCAAAAAAACACCCTTTATATATATATATTTACCGAGTAGTTATTTTTTTTTTTCATTAGTAATATTCATAAATTTATAAATCATTTTTATTAGCATTACTTCTACTTCATTACCCGCTTTCTTTTCTTTTTCTTGGCCAAATAAAGCATAATTTGTATGAAACTAACTAAATTACTGATCTTTTATATTGTGGTGTGGGTGACTCTGTTCCCCGGACGATGATGACATGCTCGGGTTAGGTGCTTCCCGTTAGTTGAATATTCCCTTTGCCCCCGTCCATTCCTCATCCTGTGGTCTAAAACAGGCCTTGTGCAAGTTCGTAAACCCCGCCCTTATCTCTGAGTGCTTAGCCGGATCTTTTGACTGCACAAACCCCTGCACATCGCAATCTGCTAAAGCCACCATTTAAATGGTGGCCGTTACAATTTGTATGGGAGCCCCCGCCCCGAAGCCCAAGGGGCTCCAAATTTTAATATAAAATGTTGTCATGGGAGACACACATGTGTACAAAGTTTTGGTGGCCGAGGTCGTGGGGCCCCATAAAAATTTTTCAAAAAAATTAACCCGATTTTCTTCAAATTTTATATACATGTGTATATCTGATGGACAAAATTGTTTGTAAAGTTTTTGGAGTGAACGGGCCCTGAGGCCCGAGGGGTGCCCATATAAATTTTTTAAAAATTAGCTCGATTTCTTCAAATTTTACAAAAGGTGTTACCAAACAGAGATACACATGCGTATAAAATTTGAAGAAAATCTGGTACTTTTTTTTATAATATTTGTATGGGTGTCCCCCAACCCCGGGGCCCATACATGCACATACGTATAAAATTTTAAGAAAATCGGGTACGTTTTGTAAAATATTTGTATTGGAGCCCCCGACCCCGATTTTAATATAAAGTGTTGTCATGGAAGATGCACATGTGTGCAAAATTTCAATAAAATCGGGCTTTAGAAAGTGGGTTAAAAATTGATCACAAGATTTGGTGTGCCAGCCAGCCTGCCAGCCAGCCACGGGCACGCGAAATTAATATAGAGAATTTAATAAAGCAAACAATAAAAATTAAAATTGTTCGTGTTAATTCTCTAATTCATACACAATGTTCAAAGTTTAAATAAAATCGGTTAACTTTTAAAAAAAAAAAATTTGGGAGCCCCCTTATCATGACCAATCTAAAAGTTTTACAAAAACTGTTTCCATCGGAGATACACATGCGTATAAAATTTGAAGAAAATCGGGTACTTTTTTTTATAAAAAATTTGTATGGGACCCCGTGGCCCGATCACTTCTAAAATTTTATAAGAAGTGTTGCCCAGCGGAGATACACTTCCGTAAAAAATTTAAAAAAAATCGGGTAAATTTAGTGAAATATTTGTATGGGAGCCCCCCGACAGCGAAGCCCAAGGGGCCCCAAAAATAATTAATAGAAAGTGTTGTCATGGGAGATACACATGTGTGCAAAGTTTCAAAAAATCGGGCATTAGGAAGTGGGTTGAAAATTGATCACAAGATTTGGTGCGCCAGTCAGCCAGCCAGCCAACCAGCCACGGGCATGCATATAGAGAATTTAAAAATATAACAAAACTTAAAAAGGAGTGGTTGACAAAAGAATACTTACAAATTAGAAGACTCCTAAGAGCTACAGGAAATGAAGAAATCAACAAGCGTACCCATCAGGGGATTGTTGGAGCTAGAGCAAAAAATTTACCGGTATCGGTACCAATTCTTCAGCAAAAAGCTTGAGATATTGCTAGATCTGTAAATGTTAAAGCTTCGAATGGTTGGCTAGAAAGTTTTCGAAAAAGGCATCGTTTGACTCTTGCCAAAATTTGTGGATAATCACATGATGTTTTGGAGCTAGCAATTGATGAGTGGAAATCAAAACTTGATGACAAATGACTTTGATTAAAAGATATTGCAAATGTAGACGAGACGTCTTTATTTTTTCTTGCGGTACCTGAAAAAAACTCTTCGGTTAAAGGATGAAAAATGTCATGGTGGCAAACTTTCTAAGAAAAGACTAACTTTTGTGTGTATTTGCTGATGGTTCAATTGAAAATCCTCTTGCCATAGGTAAAGCGAAAAATTCACGATGTTTTCATAATTTAGATATGAAAACTTTATTTGGAGATCTAATAAAAAGGCCTGGATGACGTCTCTTATAATGGAGAAATGTCTGCTACAATTTAACAGTGTAATGACAAAAACAAGGCAAGCATTATAAAACTAGAGCATATTATATAACGAGCGAGGAAAGTGGAGTTTATCGAACGATGAGCACTTTTCTGCGAGTAATGTACGCTATTTTTCACACGACCAAAACCGGTTATGCGCAATGCAAAATTACTCTGGGAATGTGTATTCGCTGTGACTGCAGTAAATAAATAAAAGTATTTTATATGTTAATTCACTAGTGAGCACATCCCAACCAGAAATCAAAAAAAGTTTCAAGACTTATTATCGTAAGCAGACAATAAGTCACCCAATTTTTAATATGGAAACTTGCAATCCAGATTAATAAACTGTCTAAACTAAACTGTTTTTTTATTAAAATTAATGATTTTTTATTTGTTTGTTAAAATGCATAATATTTTTTTCTTAAATGAATTACGTTTTTTGTTTGATCAAATTGCATTTTTGTTAAGCTGAAAAGTTTTTGATAATCTGAATTGTTTTTGTTAAAATGATTTATGTTTGTTTTTAAATGAATTCGGTTTTGTGTTTAAATTAATTAACTTTTTTTGTAAACTGAACTATGTTTTTTTGTTCTTAAAGCCTTTTTTTATACTAAATAATTTTTACAACTCAATTAATTTTTTTGTAGCATGATAATATAGTATAGATAGTTTTAATAATGTTAATTCTGTTTAAACCCTTCTAAGCGGGAAACCTGCTAAGACGGAAAATTTTCAGCAGTCCCGACCGATTCCGCCTTAGGCTTTTTTTAACTGTATTTTTTAGGCATTTTCTGGGAAAAATGTACCTCAAATTCAAAATTAGCATGGACAAGAAAATTGGAACAGGCATTGAAGTTGGATATCTGAAGACTCAAACAAGATATCAACTTTGTTTAAACCCTGTTACATCTAAAATGTAAGTCCTAAACGAAGTTTCTACCGTTAGTATTGACAGAGCAATTTTCGTTAACATGGGTCAGGGACCACCAAAGTAAGCTTTTTCTTCAAAATCCGATAAATGATGTCAACATTGGACATAGACCCTTATTTTTTTCTCAGATTATAACCAAGAATCATTTTCCAAATTATTGTGCACGAATTAGGGGACACCCTGTAGAGAATTAAAAATTAAAGCATGTTTGTTTGTTTCCTATACAAATCAATCATATCAATTCAATTTCTGTTTGGGATGCTTCATTGATGTGTGAAAAGAACAGTAAGCATATTTATGCCAAACAAAAACCACTTCTTGGAGTGTTTAAAATTACGTTTTATTTATAATCTTACTGTACTTAGCTGTACTTGGCAACGTATATTTTCTTTTTATATAAATTTGAAACTGTTTGTTAATTTTGCCGATATTAGTATCGCTTATATAGTTTGATGTGTGGCTGAGGTGTTCGATAGTTCTTGTAGGGCCAGTGGGAGGGTGGTCAGTGGACGGGTGGTCTGGCCGGATAGTCGGTTGGGTGGGGGTCAGTGTGATAGGGCAGCCGGGTAACGCCGGGTATTTCAGCTAGTTACCCAATAAAATTAATAACACAGTTAATCAAAAAAGTATTATACACATATAAAAATAAAAATCTTAATAACTGCGAGCCCGAAGGTCGAAGCTTATATTCAGAGGACATGAAATTTTTTTCAACGAACGTGTGTACATTTGTACGTTTGTACGATTGTACGTTTATACATTGGTCAGATTGCCGTGTCGTATATCTCGGCTTTTACCAGCCAGAATTTAATGGTGTTAGTTTAAGGCGCCTGTTAAAGAAATTTAAAGAAAAATTTAAAAAAAATATTTAAAAAAAAATTTTTTTTAAAAAAAATAAAAAATATTTTTAAGAAAAAAAAAAGTTGGAAAAAAATGTCCCAAAAATTTTATGAATTAAATGGTTACTATTGGGTTTATAAGATAATTCAGTGTTTAGACTGAGCTCGTCTTACTATCTTACTAATATTAAATGCGGATTACTACCTTATAAACCAATTTTGACCGAGAAAATTGGAAAAACATTAAAAAATAACAGAGATAATTTATTCATAGCTAACAAAATTAAAGGTAAAACTTCTAACATTTACACAAAATTAAGAGATAAAATACCTCTTAGTCAAAAAGCGACTGATATATAACTTTAAATTGTAGCAATTGTCATGCATGTTAATTTGAAGAAACAAGTAAAACACTAACCCAATGAATTAAATAACATAAAAACAACCCATAAAAATAAAATTTTTCATGTAAATTCTCTAATAGGAGATGGGTATGTGTTAAAATTTGAAGAAAATCGAGCTAATTTTTAAAAAATTTATGTGGGCACCCATCACCAAACTTGGACCTCAGGGCCTCACTCCAAAAACTTTACAAAAAATGTTGTCCATCGGAGATACATATATATAAGTTTTTTAAAAAAAATTTTGGGGCCCAAACCCTGTCTCCAAAAGTGTTGCCCATCGGAGATACACACGTATATAAAATTTAAAAAAAAATCGGGTTAATTTTTTTAAAAAATTTTTTGGGGCCCAATGACCCTGGGGCCCGGAGTCTCCAAATTTTTTCCAAAAAGTGTTTTTCATCGGAGATACATACGTATATAAAATTTAAAGAAAATCGGGTTAATTTTTTTTTAAATTTTTGGGCCCTACGACCCCGGGACCCAGATCTATATATTTTTTACAAAAAGTTTTGTCTATCGGAGAGACACATGTGTATTAAATTTGAAGAAAATCGGGTTATTTTTTAAAAAAATTATGGGGCCTCACGAACCCGGGCCCGGGGTCTCCAAATTTTTTACAAAAAGTGTTGTCTATCGAAGATACACATGTGTATTAAATTTGACGAAAATCGGGTTAATTTTTTTAAAAAAAGTTATGGGGCCCCACGAACCTGGGCCCGGGGTCTCCAAAATTTTTACAAAAAGTGTTGTATATGAAGAAAATCGAGTAAAATTTTGTAAAATATTTGTAGGGGAGCCCACCGACCCCGTGGCCCGAGGGTCCTCAAATTTTAATAGAAAGTGTTGTCATCGGAGATATGCATGTGTGCAAAATCGGGCAATGGGAAGTGGGTTAAAAATTTATCGCAAGATTCCATGACACACAAATCCACAAACAAACAAACCCACGGGCAAGTGAAGTTAATATAGAGAATTTAAAAAGAAAGACAATATTAAGAAACTTAGAGACGGACAACAGACTTGATATAGGTAGATCAGCACTCGCTAAATATTACCACAAACTAAAACATGATTTTGATACAGTTATTATTTAAGACTATGCAGACAAGAAACATAAACGACTATTCAAAGAAGCTTGTCGCAATTGATTGTCCAATAGTCCTGTAAGATAAAAAGTGGATACCAATAAATTACACAGTAGGATAAATATAGCGACGTATTTTTGGCTAAAATGGTTAGCAAGACTATTTTAAAAAAATAAGTCCATAATGAAGCGATTAGATTAAATAAAAATATAATTTTGTAAGTAAAATTTCTATATTTTCTATCATCAACCAAGCTTCCTCGTTTTGAATTTTTAAATTTTTGAATTGACACTTTAAACAAAGAGTCCACACTTCAAAGCATAAAAGTGTCTTTAATAAGAAACTCAAAGAAAAATATTTAAAATGTAACTATTGTAAATGCTAAATGCTTAATATTTGCAGCATCTTTATAAAAAAAGGCTTTATAAAACTTTCAAATTGTCCGATTTATAAAGTTATTCCGTTAAAATGTTTCTGGATCTTATTCAAGAATTTATACTACCGGCTATAAAGCACACATAGCTCATAGCTCAATTTTTTTAAATTAATAGGAAATTGAATCCAATATAAATGCCGCCGCTATTGCACCCTATATTATTTTATACAAAAAAAGATGAATCAGTAAAAACATACCTGATGAGGTGCAACAGCAGAGGTAACGTAGCGTGCTAAATTAGGTCTAAATTGCTCTTGGTAACCAAATTGGTAAATTGGTCTGAAGGGTTCTTCTTTAGACTTTTCCTCATAAGATGCTATTCAAGTGTAAAAAACAAAGATGCAAAATATTAGCTTTATATACATATTTGTTGTTTGTATATAAAAATAGTGAAAAATACATACTTAAACATACATCCTATAATTAAATTCTTTTTGGTTTTAATTCATATAAAATATTAAAAAAAATACGCAAAATACATCTAAAATAAGACACCAAATATATCGGGTGTAAACGCTATATAAGCGCTATGAGTATTTGAATTTAGTGCATTTCACTTAAAAAAATATAAACAAGCCACAGGCTCATTAACTCGGCGACTTAGAATAATCAATTATTGCTGTGCTCCCGACACCGATTTTTTTGACTTTTAAAGAAAGCATTCATAGATGGCACTACTGTTCAACAAAACAAGGTGTGTCTGAAATTGAATTGAAAAAAAAGTTATCATACTTAACAATTTTTTTAATCTGATAAATTAAAAAAACAACCCATAAAAATGATATGCGGACCCCTCGGCCCTGGGGCCCGATCACTTCCAAATTTTTACAAAAGGTGTTGTCCATCGAAGAAACACATGCGTTTATATAAACTTAAATTTGAAGAAAATCAGGTAAATTTTAAAGTGAAACTACGCTATCGGCGGTGGGTAGAAAATTTGGTACGGTATCAAAAAAAAATTTGTGTTGCGATTTTGAGTTACATTATTGGTCACGTTATTGTGTTACATTTTTGAATTCTTGTAACTAAGCCATTTCTCCAGCGATTTGTATGAAATACGGTACGTAGAACTAAAATGTGAATATAAAACTTGTTCCTAGCGAAATTTTGGGACTATTAGGGTCTGTAATTTTGGGAACTAAACCATTTCTTAAGCGATTTGCATGAAATTAGGTGTGAGCGGCCTTGTGCATACCGTTCGTAAAAATACAACGATATATAACCGGAAGAATTTTCACTTCTTACACGCACAATTTTTTAAAATATTTGTATGTGAGCCCCCTCCCAAGTGGCTACAAATTTTAATAGAAATGGTTTTCATCGGAGATACACATGTGTGCAAAGTTTGAATAAAATCGGACTATAAGAAGTGGGTTAAAAATTGATCACAAGATTTGGCCAGCCAGAAACACACGGGCACGCGAAGGTAATATGGAGTATTAAAAAAAAACATGACAATCCACAATTTTGCACGAAAAGGTAAATATTAAGCGCTTTTTAAGCAATAAAAAATAACCAAATGTTCATACCAATTTGATCTGAAGAGTCCCTTTTATCTGTTTTGCTTTTTGTATCTGTTCTTGTCGCAGTCACCTTCACTACACCATTTTTAGAACCGAGGCTTTTCGTTTCATCGACAGTACTCACATCAGAAAGGGCACAACTGAATGCAATTGATAATAACAAAACCTAACGAAAAAATTTAAAAAACATTTTGTAATATATTTTTTATAGTTTTATTGAAACTACTTATTTTTACGAGTATTTACCTTTATCATTATCATTTTGGTTTTATATTGATCAGGTCTGCAAAAACTTTATGTAAATATTAAAGAAAACGGTATTCACTTTGAATAATAATTATGCACATGAAATTCACCTAACACGATTTTTATAAGTAATTTGTTTAAAGCATATGTTAAGTAGTTAAAATGGAAATTGGTCACAAATCACTTATCACTTAACACTTAACACTGCATCGTACATACGAGCACGCAAAATGAAAATTCAATGCCAGAAAAATTCGTAATTGATTTCAAATGTTTA
The DNA here is from genome assembly GCA_947095585.1 of Nephrocerus scutellatus. Lineage (NCBI taxonomy): Eukaryota > Metazoa > Arthropoda > Insecta > Diptera > Pipunculidae > Nephrocerus > Nephrocerus scutellatus. The sequence continues at coordinate 92,925,138 of OX352763.1, forward strand.
ATTTACAAAGCAAAGTAATGTCTCATGAAATTCTATCCATATCCACTAGTGTTAAAGTTGGAAGAAAACTATACTTGAATGCATCCGTGCACACTAGCCGAATAGCTAAACCAGATTATATAATTAAATTGCAGACTATAGCACACCTTTGCTTATCAATCCGTTCAGCCTACATGCGAAACGTTAAAGAGTTGAACAAAAAGTGAAATTGAAGCAGCTAATGCATTCGGTTTTATACCCTCCAAGCAGTTAGACAGTGAACTTGAAAGGTATCGACAGGCGGAAACAACACCAACTTGTACTTGGGCTCGCATAACCACCAAACATTCGATCGAGTACACGCACTCAATGATTGTGGTAATGAAATGAAATGAAAGTGCAAGCACCTCGTCGTAGGTGCAACGGGCTCTGATACCAAAAAAAATAATAATAACCATATTAAGTTTAAGTCGTCATCAGCGTACTTGCTATTTCTGCCTATGAAAGTTCGAAAATTCTTTTTGATTGTCCGTAATACAAATAGAGTGCGATATAATTATACAACATTTAAATTATTATTTATTTAAATATTCACATTACTTATATGTAAATACATAATTCAATCTATCATTTTTCATATGACTTTCAGAGGAAGAGCTCCATGAATTGGCAGGAAGAAGACGTAGATACGTAATTAAAATTCATTTTACGTGAAAAACTTTTTTATGCTATGTTAGTGGTTTACAACTCTAACGAAATTAAATGTTTTCACAGTGTAATGCATAGACCAAAAGCATTTAAAAATTAGGTCTTTAATTTTAAGGTAAAAATAGTGTATCAACTTATTTGTTATATTCAACAATATCCTGCCAGCAATTCAAAATTTGCATAATTAACATCTATTATTGGCGTTTCATGATTGATTATATAAATCATGAAATTGACTTTTTTGCATAACTTGGGCATGGTTCGATGATGCTGTGTAACATGCGGAAATATAAGTATGGACCAATAACCCCTCTAACATGAAACCCAGATAAATTGAGTACTTTTTTTAACCAATAGGACACGAAACGCCCTAGAATTGTAGTCAATAATAATAAGTTAATTTTATAGCGATTTAAACATAATTAACAGGCCCTCACTGAACGTTTTACGATTTCTTAACATGTTATATATTATAACATGTCTACTTCCAAGTAACCATGTTTAATTTTTTAACGTAGAAAACATTAACCGTCAAGCAATAAACAGGTGGAAGCAGAAAGTTTTGTCGACGATTTACTGCACATCAATGCGGTAATAGCTTTTCTCTGGACTGTTGCACACAACTTTGACTGAATTCGAGTGGATCAAACTTCTTGAAATTTCTTACAAAACAAAAAAAAATTGTATCAATGTACAAAACTGAAAGCAACACTATTTATGCACGTCGTCGTCTTCCAAATCAACTTCCGATGGTAAATCAAAGATGGAAAAACGAATGTTTACTGAACAAGGAATTGATGTTGGTCATTATTTTTAAGGAACGAACCTACTAAATACATTGAATGGTAAGCATTACGAATGAATTCATTGCATCGACTTTCATAGTAGTTTTTGTCTCGCCTAACAAGTTTGAAAATACATGTTTGCTTTATATTGCGATGCAAGTAATGAGTCTGTGTTATTGGCCGGAAGCATTTTTTTATTTTGTTGAAACTTTATAGTTTATATAATACCAGTTGATTACCCGGCATTGCCCAGCTATTGATTTATACCAATCTTCTATTAGGCAGAGGTAGAAAAAAGAATGATATCTATCTATAAGATAAAATTGCAGTAATTTTACTAACAAAATAAGTATTTTAAAATATAGCTACAGTATTCAAATAATAAAATAAATTTTAAAAAAAAACCCATAAAAATTTAAATTTTTTATGTAAATTCTACACATAAGTATCCCCATATGTATGCAAATTTTGAGCCGGGTTAATTTGAAAAAAATTAATATTATTTTTCAAAAACTATTCTCACCTGAGATACACATGTGTAAAAAAAATTGTATGAGAAAAAAATTAAAATCAAAAACTCAAAATTTTTTAAAAAATGTTCGGTCTATCGCAGATACACATATCCAAAAAATTTACAAAAACTTTTGTCCATTGGGATAAACATATGATTAAAATTTGAAGCAAATCGGGCGTACTTTAAAAAAATGTACACGGGCACCCTCGGGCCTCAGAGCCCATTCGCTCAAAAATTTCCCAAAAATTTTTGTCTATCGGAGATACAGATGTGTATAAAATTTTACCAAAATCGGGTTAATTTTTATTTTAAATTTGTATGAGGCCCCACGACCCCGGTGCCCGGCGTCTGTTAAATTTCTACAATAAGTGTTGTCCATCGGAGGTACACCCGTGTTTTAAATTGGAAGAAAGTTGAATTAATTTTTTAAAAAAATTGTATGGGGCCCCACGACCCCGGTGCCCGGGTTCTCCAACATTTTTACAAAAAGTTTTGTCCATCGGAGATACACATCTGTATAAAATTTTAAGAAAATCGTGTAAATTTTGTAAAATATTTGTATGGGAGCCCCCCGACCCCGAGGTACGAGGAGTCCCAAAGTATTGTCACCGGAAATATACATGTGTGCTAAATGCTTTGGGAAGTGGGTTAAAAATTGATCAGAAAATCTGACCAGCCAGCCAGCCACTCTTTTCCTTTCCTTTCAATATAGTCGCTTCAATTATATTGCCCAGCATCTTTTTTATGCGCAGTCTTGTGCCGTTGCAAAGTTTTGGCAAGTCGAGAGTCCGTAGTAAAATATATTTCACAATAACTTTTAAATACTATTTCGTGGAAAAGCGAAAAATTCGTTTTGTAGACGATTAATGATCATTTTAAAAGGCATGGGACACCGTGAAAAATACTTTTGGTGTTACTGGGATTGGAACCACGAACTTCCTGCGCAAAAGCCATGCTCTTATCCACTGCACTGAGCCACGGTTCCCACTATATCATGGTTAGCCTGTTAGTTAAATAAAGGGTGTTTTTTTGGGAGGTTTGTTTTTCCGATAGATGTCGTTTTATTTTATGACAGTTGTTTTGACAGCTCAAAGTGGCATTTCTACTCAGTATTGTTTGGCAAATCATTATGAAAAAAAAAAAAAAAAAAAAAAAAAAAAATGACATATGTGAAAAATAGTCGTGGTAGCCATATGCCAGAAATTGTGTTTAAATGGTTAATGCCAAAAAATTATCTACCAAATAAAAAAAAATTTTGGTCATTTCATAATTTTATATGTGTTTTATTCAAAAAAAAAATCGGCAACCTCTTAAAAAAACACCCGTTAGATATAACGTGTTTTTTTAAGAGGTTGCCGATTTTTTTTTGAATAAAACACATATAAAATTATGAAATGACCAAAATTTTTTTTTATTTGGTAGATAATTTTTTGGCATTAACCATTTAAACACAATTTCTGGCATATGGCTACCACGACTATTTTTCACATATGTCATTTTTTTTTTTTTTTTTTTTTTTTTTTTTTTTTTTCATAATGATTTGCCAAACAATACTGAGTAGAAATGCCACTTTGAGCTGTCAAAACAACTGTCATAAAATAAAACGACATCTATCGGAAAAACAAACCTCCCAAAAAAACACCCTTTATTATAAGTTAGCAGACAAATCTAAGCCGCTTTATTTTATTATCGTTATTTGTACTTTTGGTCTGCGCCTGTAAATTCGCTAAGTAAATTAGTCCACTATGGACTTAATAAAATAATAATATTTGGCGCCATTGTGTTCCACCGCCTAGTTTCTCGCGACTATTCGTGTTGTGTGTGTGTTTTATTTTAATTGCATTTATATTAACTTGCCTGTGTGTCTACGTTAGCTAAGATTAGGTTAGGTTAAGGTGGCTGTCAGTAAAACCGACACACTTAGACCAGTAATGGTCCATTGTGATACCACACGGATCAGGAAAAATTCCCTCCACCCACTCGATGAACCAATTATACAGTTTCGTATGAAGCGTAGGAGACTACCAATGTCAATGTTGTGCCGTTGTAAAAGAAAGCTCCCATATGGAGTTTACGTTTTTGGGAGATGGCTGGACAAGTACAGAGAAGATGGACGATGGTCTCCTCCTCCTCCTCGTCCATGCAGCTTCTACAGAAGTCGTTCGAGAATACTCCAAATCTTGTAGGTCCCCTCCATTTGTGTGCAAAAATATACATGCTCAACATAAATGGTTGCGAGAAGCTAGGCCTTAGAACGCAAGGGTCTGTAGCGCCTAATATTATTATTTAACACTTGAAGCGTTTCGGATCCAGCTTGGGTCAGATCTGTTTTGTCGCTATGCAAGTTGTACCGTTTGACCATTTACAGTTAGTTTTTACATTAGCATCCCGCTTTAACAAGAGTTTGCATGTAGCGATTGATATGCTTCTGGAAATATATTCAGGTAAGAAGGGTAGTGTAGTTCCTTGCTTTGCGAGTTCGTCCCATACAGTTACCCGGAATGTCTCTGGGCCCCGGACCCAAGACAGGTGTATATTGAACTGCTCCGCCATCTCCACGAGAGATGATCGGCAGTTAAGGGCTAGAATTGAGTTAGTAGAGACTGATTCCAGGGATTTCAGTGCAACTTTGCAATCCGAATATATACGGATTTCAGTGCAACTTTGCAATCCGAATATATACGGATATCCTCAGGATATGACGTTTCCCTTCAGCCAAGACAAGGCTTCACTGATCACCATAATTTCAGCCTGGAAAACACTAGTGATTAGGAAAACAGAAAGAGAGGCTAAGAAGAAGTTTTTGTTGAAATTGAGTTGCGGAGTGGTGTAGTCTACGATCCAGACTAAGTTCAGGATAGAGGAGTGACCGATTTCATTTCTAGTCCACTGGAAGATAGTGTGGCGATCTCACTCACACACTTCATCATGCTACTTCATGCTTTCACCATCTCCTGATCTCACTCACACACTTCATCATGCTACTTCATGCTTTCATATGGTGGAGTGGAATGGTAATCGTTAACAAAGTCAGTCGACGTAAACTTCTTGATTGACGACGTAAGCTTCTTAATTCATTACTAAATAAAATAAGCGTAATTATAAATATTCATCGGAAAAATATAGTTTTATTTAACGCTCCACAACAATATTCCATAATAGCATTAAGGCGAATAGCCGAACTAGCAGCTACTTGCCTGCTGTAAATATCGCGTGGTGTAAGGTCAAACAGAATATCAAATGCGGCGGAGGGGGTTGTACGAAGTGCTCCGCTCATACATGAACTAGCTGATCTTTGGACTTTGCTTAATTTGTCAAGGTTTACTTTCTTATTTAAGGCAGTCCACCATACAGTCATACCGTATAGAAGAGTATGTCTTACTACCGCTGTATATAGCCAATGAGTTGTATGGGGGTGAAATGAGGGCCACTGTAGCTTTATGAACTCTTTCTTGTATTCTAGGTTTCCAGCTTAGCTTTCTGTCCAAAATTAGGTCCAAATACTTGGATTTATCAGAGAATGTTAAGCTTATACCTTTTATAGAAGGAGGTTTAATAAGTGGAACTTAATATTTCCTGGTGAATAGGACAATCTCCGTTTTGTGAGGATTTACCCCTAAACCACAGCGGTCTGCCCAGCATGTTAGCTTGTTGAGAGCATTTTGCAGGAGTTCCATTCATGTATTCGGGTATTTTCCTGAGACAGCAATAACAACGTCATCCGCATAAGCGATTACTCAGCAATCCTCACCTTTTAGGCATACCAGCAGCTCATTCACCACTAAGTTCCATATAATGGGGGATAGGACTTCACCATGTGGGTTTCCTCGGCAGACAGACAGATCTTGTAGCAGACGACACGCCCAGCTTTATATTAATAATCTGGCTTGTGAGCAAAAGATTAATCAATTCGCGAGTCGTCCACCCTCGACAGTGCATCCGTAATCGCAGATGTGTTTTTGTTAAAAGCACCTTAAATGTCTAGGAACACCACCTATGTGTACTCCTTGTGGTGAATGGAATGTTCAATAGAACCTACCAGTGTGTGCAGAGCTGTTTCTACAGACTTGCCTTTACAATACCCGTGCTGATCTGTAGACAGGAGTCGTTTGTCAATGCGTGTTCTTATGTAGATATCCATCATTCTTTCCAGTGTTTTTAAGAGGAATGATGAAAGACTGATTGATCTGAGATCCTTTGGACTAACATGTGAGCATTTGCTAGCTTTGGGTATGAAAACCACGTTTACTTCTCTCCATACAACTAGATTATCGACTAGATCGAGACAACTCTTTAGAATTATTTCTAAAAGGTTATTTTAGGTTCGGTGGCTTCTATTGCACACTTAGACCGAAGTTCGGTCCATTGTGATACCACAGGATCAGAGCCTTTCCCCTTTTATTATAGAGCCCATATTGAGCTCCTTGTGAATTTTAGGATGACCCCACTTTGCAGTTTTCGACATGGTACTGTTTAATGTACCATATCCCAGATATTTTTGTCTTCTGCTTGCAAGAGCCGGGCATGTACACAGAAAATGTGATACTGTTTCCTCCTCCTCGGCGTCATAGCAGCTTCTACCGAAGTCATTGAACTCAAGGCCCATCTTTCTTGAATGCAATCCAAGAAGACAGTGCCCCGTTAAAATGCCTATAATCATTCTTATATCCCTTCTTCGTAGGGATATCAATGCTCTAGAGCGATTTAAGTCCAGCTTTGGCCAGACTTGTTTTGCTATAGTACATGTGGTGGTATGCATCCATCTCGCATTTGTTAATTTTTCTGCCTCTTTCCGAAGCATTAACTTGACCGTTGATAACGGTCTTCCTATGCCTGCCCTTTCCGGTAGCAGTTAGAGTTTTGTGCCATTTCTGGCTAATTCGTCTGCCTTGCAATTCCCAACGATATCAGAGTGACCGGGGATATGTTATGCTTATGTTAAAAAACTCACTCATCTCCTTGAGAAATGTATGGCAGCTTATCGCTACCCCCGATGTCATCAAGACCGATTCCAGCGATTTGATTGCCACCTGACTGTCAATGTAAATTATAATATCGGTTACCGATATTATATTATGTTTCAGCCAGGTCACCGCTGCCTCAATCGCTGTTACCTCAGCCTGATACACGCTGCAATGGTCCGGGAGTCGAACGGAAATGCTCACGCTAGGTTTGTCACAGTAGACTCCGGCACCGACCCAACCGCCGAGTTTGGAGCCATCCGTGAAGAATTTTAAAGCAGAAGTTTCTTGTGGCGATCCATCCCTCCATTGATCCCTGGAGTGGTAGATGGCTCGGAAACCCATCCTAAAGCATAACACTGGTTGTGTGTAATCTAGGTTCGCCAGTTCAACCTTCAGCGAGTTGTTTATCGTCGAGTGGCCCGTTTGAATAGGTTTCCACTGACGCGTTGCTGACAGTCGCGCGGCCGTAAAGGCTGCTATCTGCCTGCCGTATATATCTAAAGAAGTCAGGTGCAACATTAATTCTAGGGCGCGTGTTGGTGTGGTTTTCAGTACTCCACTAATGTAAAGACAGGCTGCCCTTTGCACCTTCTCCAAAATTTTTACATAGGTGGATTTACCGATGGCGCATATAGAGCTTTGGTAGCTTTGTTAAATCTCTCGAAAATGTTTGGTTTCCAGCTTAGTTTATTATCCAGGATTGTGCCCAGAAATTTCGCCCTATTGGTGAAAGCTAGACTGGTCCCGTTTAGAGTTTTTTTTTCTTTTTTTTTTCAAAGGTGATAACTTCATTTGCTTAAAGACCGTTTGAAATTCTCCGAGAGAAATTTTGCGGAGCGCGAAAACGACCGCCTTAAAACTAAACACGTGTAGGTGTCAGTTCCAATCAATCACGTGTTAATAGTTTTTAGTATATCATCGGGGTGTTTAACAACCACCCGATGCATCAAGGGATTGTAGATGTAGATTCTCCTCCGATGACAACGCGTGGATATGCATTTGTCACTACGATTGTTATCATATACAAAGAGTAGCGAGAAGAAACTAAATCACTACGCAATTAAGGGATGCAGTACAACCTTTCAACAATGAGCTAACGAATTTCTAAAAAGGAAGGATAATATCCGAAGTCCTTGGCAGCTCGGCTGGAATTATGCCGTCAGGTCCTGCAGATTTGTATTGTTTGAAGCTTTGTTGCGCCCAAAGCAGTTTTTCCTTATTTATCAGATCATGAGAGATAGTTGTACGTGTGTCTGCCCTATCAAGGCTTACATTACTTAAAACATGGGATCTGCCCGTGAAGTGGGTACCTTAAAGCAGATTGGGCGATTCTTCGCATGAGGAAGTCCACGAGCCATCGCCTTTTTCAGGCAGCTCGGCATTATTGGATTGGTTGCGAGGATTTTTCTCAGCCTAGACGCTTCAAAAAGATTCTTCTATTTTACCACAAAAGAGTCTCCAAGAAGAGCGCCTGGCTGTCCTTATTTTTTTATAAAGTTAAAGGGATGCTTTGTAAGCATCACAGTCATTTTCTAATCTAGTAGCTCTGACTACGTTGAATAGCTTCCTGCAGCTGTTCCTGAAATGCCCAACTCCAAGGTCAACCAATGTGGTCTCTTCTTGCGACTTGGACAAATGAGATGGCAGGAAGCAGAAAGTGCTTTATCAAAAGCACAGGTGAGTTGTCAAGTTCATTAGTGCCAAGGGGGAATTTGAAGATCAGAATGTACGTTAAAATAGTGTTTAAACGTTTCTCGATATTTGAGCCAGTCAGTCTTCCTTTGATTTCTATATGGTGATTGGCGAGGGGGTTTGTCAAACTAAAACTGAATTGTATGTACCAGTTATCGGAGAAAGAATGTTCAGCCGATACCTTCCAGTCTAGAATTCTTTGGTTGAGAGAGTCGGTGACAAGAGTTACATCTAACACTTCTTGTCGACTCCTGGTGACAAAGGTTGGTTCTTTACTAGTATTGATATTTAAGGTTTGTACTTAAAATATAATCGAAAAGTAACTCATCCCTGCTGTTGATGAAGGAGCTACCCCATAAAAAGGGAGGCCGAAGCCTTTTTAGAGTGTTGGAGGTAAATCTGGACTAACTGCAGCATTTCTGTTGCAATCAGGGAGAGAAAACTCTACCACGGTATTCTCGAGATCTTCCGTTTCTAAAGACGAACTGAGAATTACGTCCTCGTTGGGGAATTCCAGTCCTGGTTCGGAAGTGAGGAATTGCTAATTTTAAGCACCTGAAGTATTTCATCCACAGAGGAGGGTTCAGTTGGGAACCAGGTACGAGCTCTTGGTCGGCTTAGCATATCCTCCCTCGCAATGACCTTGAGCTTAGCGCCTGGCCAAACCTCTCCTAGACTGCTAATGGCCTGTTTATAGCGATAGCGAGATCTCAAGTCTTCACACGCGATTAGCTTAGTACGGCCTTGAAGGCAGCCGCCATCGCGAGTAATAGGATGTGGTCCTGAATGCTCCTTCATAAAAGTCAAGAAGCTACCAGAGAGCTTTAGCTTGACTAATTGCCACCGTTCTGGAAATATAGTTCCGTCAGTGTCGCTGCGATCTATCACTGCGACTACGATTTTGTCCTTAAGGACATCGCTGAAGGACCTCTGAAATGTAACGATGGAGTGACTAAGTGTGCTGGTGTTGTGCACTTTAATTATTTTTGAAATAGAATCGATTTCCTCCACCGATCTCTATCGCTAAGACGTAGAGCCATCGCTGGTCCGTATTTCGTGCTTGTCAATAAGGGCTTGGGCCCATTTTACCTTGGTGACCTGCTTCGGTGTTCTGTTGTTCTCTGGAATAGCTCCGAGGGCCTTCAGTGTCCGTACCGCATTACGCCGATCCTTGTACGACAATCTAGATGGAGTGCGTTTTCACGAACATCCACCAGATGCGCCTACAACCTTACTGGCAGCGGAAGGGCCATAAGGTGCCACAATCGTACTAATGGCAGTAGAAGGTCTAACTGTTAAAGTCGAACTGCGCTTGTCGGCAGTAGTTAAACCACTACCCACCGTTGCAGGAGCATTAACGGTAGACGATCTAGACAGATCGCGTTGTCGCGAACATCCACCAGATGCGCCTGCAATATTACTGGCAGTGGCACTGGCCATTAGGTGTCTGCCATTTGGATTCCCACGAGTGGCGGAGAAAGGGTGGATCATCTGCACAGAGATCCACAATATAAAGATAGATAAGGCTACATAGTCTGGCGTTCGCCAGGTATCCAGATACTCCGTGAGCGATTGGGCTGTTTTTAAACTGGGCTCCCAGCCAAGCTGATTCTCGTCACGGAACGTATAACACCTTAATCCAACCCAGGGGATGAGGATTGGGATTGGAAGATGTAGAGTGGTTGCAGGGGGTATATGGGAGGTGGAAAGAGGTTGATGAGCGACCTTTGGTTTCAGGGCTCATCTAGAGAAAACTCTCAAGAATCTTTGACCTTACTTATCCCCTACAACTCGCCAAGTTCGACGCTCGGGTAAAATTGTGTCTATGTGTCTTTCTATTGGTGTATATGTCATTCTGGGAAGGAACGAAGGCACAGAGGAAGTCTTGGAGGCTCTTCTGTGATAAGATGGAAGGGGCCTCGGAGGCCTCTCGTCTACGAAAGATTCTCTCTATGACAAAAACCACTCCAAGTTATTTAATAAAACCGGATGGTTCATGGACGATCTCGATTGAGGAATCGTTGGAACTGCTCATGGAGACTCACTTTCCTGACTCAACTCGGGTGTGTGAATCAGAAATGAGCAGGCAACATCTGGAATCTAACTCGGTTTAAACGAAAGAGATCGCGAGCAAAACGCGAATCCAGTGGGCGATAAGTGGTTTAATCAAACCCTTTAAATCGGCTGGCCCAGATGGGATAATCCCTGTGGAAATTCAGAATAACTCGGAGTGGATACTCCCATGGTTAGAGGCAATTTTCACAGGGTGTATAAAGCTGACGTACATTCCTAGGGCTTGGAAGGAAGTCAAGGTAGTTTTTATACCGAAGGCGGGTAAAAGCTCACATGGCTACCCAAAAGACCTGAGACCTATAACTCTATCATCCTTTCTTCTGAAAGACTGATAGATGTTCATATAAGGGCTAAGGTAAAACCTAGCAGTTGGGCAAAGTCCCAACATACTTACTGCAAGGGGAAGTCTGTGGACACAGCCTTACACACCTAAGTAAGCACAATTAAGAAATCATTGTACTCCCAGGAGTATACATTAGTAGCATTCTTGGATATCGAGGGTGCGTTCAACGTTAAAACAGAGGCAATCTGTAAAGGAATGTTAGACCTGGATATGGACTACCCTACAAGCAAACTAATCAATCATATGCTTCTAGGCAGGATTATTAGTGCGGAGCTGGGTGGTTCCATCTTAAAAAGGCAGGCAGTTAGAGGAACACCGCAAGGAGGTGTATTATGCCCTCTACTCTGGAATATAGTATCAACGAATTACTGTTGAAACTGGAAGGAGAGGGGATAAAAGTGGTAGCGTATGCTGATGATGTAGCGTTAGCTGTCTCAGGTAATTACCTCAGAACGATTAAGGAGGTTATGCTAAATGCCCTCCAAATCGTTAAAGAATGGGCAAATAAAAGCGGTCTGGGCGTCAACCCGAATAAGACAGAGCTTGTCCTTTTCACCAGGAAATATTAAATTCCAACAGTTGATCATCCAACACTAAATGGTACCACCTTAGTTTTTTCTGATAAAGCAAGATTTTTGGGGACAATCTTGGACAGGAAACTGAGCTGAAAACCCAATATAATAGAAAGAGTAAATAAAGCGAACATTGCTTTATACTCGTGCAAGAACGCCATTGGTAAAAAATGGGGTTCGAAACCAAAGCTGGTACACTGGCTCTACACGTCGGTAGTGAGACCAATACTACTATATGGGGTAAGCGTATGGTGGCCAGCTATGGAAAAAACCACGTATATAAGTATATTGGGGAAGGTACAAAGAGCGGCCTCCATGCTTATAAGCGGGGCGCTGAGATCTACACCAACTCGCGCTCTAGAGGCTATTCTCCACCTCCACTAGATATATTTGGCAAATAGGAAGCGGCAATTACGGCTACGCGACTGTTAGCTGTCAAGAGGTTTTCAGACAACAATACCCTCCAGAGAAGACTGGAAGAGTAGATCCGTAACCGATAACGAAACAATACAGTTTTTCACGGATGGCTCTAAGCTAGACGGTAAAGTAAGAGCAGGAGTCTTCTGTGACAAGCTGAAAGTAAGCATCTCTGTCCGTCTACCTGATTGCTGCAGCGTATACCAGCTGAGGTGATAGCAATTGAAGAGGTAATGAGTTAGCTGAAGCATAATCCATTATCTTCAAAGAAGATTAACATTTATGTGGACAGTCAGGCGGCCATAAAATCGTTGGAGGCGGTTTCACTGAAATCTAAGGTGGCGTTGAGCTGTCACTCCTCTCTTAACGAGATGAGTGAGCAGTCCAATATAAGGATCATATGGGTCCCGGGCCACACGGATGTCGAGGGGAACTGCAGGGCGGACGAGTTAGCTAGACGTGGTACGACTCTCCAACTGCAACCGGAAAGGGCGGAGGTAGGGAGTCCTATAGCGACACTGAAATTTGAGCTTCGGAAAGAGGCAGAAACAATAACAAATGTAAGGTGCTAAAACACGGCAATATTTCAAGACAGGTCTGGCCGAAGCTGAACATAAAGTGCTCTCTATTTCCCGACAAAGATGTGAACTAAGAACGGTTGTAGGGATAATGACAGGACACTACCTTCTAGGGATACACGCGAGAAGGATGGGTGTCGAATATAATGACTTCTGCAGAAGTTGCATGGACGAGGAGGAGGAAGAGACCATTGAACATCTTCTTTGCTCATGTCCGGCACTAATGCACAGAAGGCACAAACACTTGGGTAAGCAGATAATGAATAACCAATCAGATCTCGAAAGCGGCAAAGTGCGATATATACTCCAATTCATAAAGAGCTCTGAATGGATCTTCTGAAAAGGGGAAAGGTATAAAATCCTGTGGTATCACAAAGGACCGTGAATGGTCTAAGTGAGCATTATGCTGCCACCGCAAGCTTGAGGGTGCTATTGAGTGCTTGAGGGCGGTTTGAGAGGAGACTTAAGATGGTCTTTAAGGGGTTTTGTTTGGGTCTGGAAAGAGTTTGAGAGTGTCTTAAGTGCGGTCCTGAAGGGGGTCTTGAGGGAGTCTTGAGAGGGTTTTGAGAGGGTTGATTTTAGTGATTTCTGAGTGGATGTTCAGAGGGTATTGAGGAAATCTTAAGGAGTTATTAAGGAGATCTTGAGGGGGGTCTTAAGGATGTTGTCTCAATAGGGTTTCGAGAGGTTCTTGACGAGGGTTTTGCGGGAGTCTTAAGGGAATCTTGAGTGGGGTTTATTAAGGTTTGAGAGGGCCTTGAGCCATAAGAGGGTTTTGTGGGGTTCTTAAGGGCATCTTGGGTGTAGTCTGGAGGCGTTCTTAGGAGTCGTGTGGTGATCTTGAGGTAGTCTTTAGGTGGTCTTGAGGGGTTCTTTAGCAGATTTTGAAAAGGTCGTGATTGGAGTCTTGAGGGGATATTAATAAGGTTTTTAGGTGGTCTTGAGAGTGTTTTGAGGGGGTCTGTAGGAAACTTTAAGGAGTATGAGGGGTCTTGAGAGAGCATTTATGGGGGTATTAAAGTTGCCTAAACGGGGTCCTGAGCTGAAGTTGGGGGAGTGAGGGAGGGAGATAGTCTTGACGGGGGTCCCGAGGGGGTTTTGTGAGGATCTTTAGTGGGTTCTTGAGGGGGCCTTTAGGTGGTCTTGAGGGTTACTTGAGAGGATCTTGAGAGGATTTTGGGAGTGTCTTGAATAGAGTCTGAAGAGGTTAGGGTCTTAAGTGTCACAGTTACATTAGATATACGGAGTGAAATAAAAAAGCAACACTACACCTTTTCCAGTTGTACTTCAGAAAAATCGTAATTACGATAGCGTCAGCTGTGTTTCAGATAAGTTAACTCTTTATCAGATAGCGTCAATTTTAAATTTGATTATTCAATTCTAATTCAGAAAGGGAACCTTAAAGTCTTTAGGTAGTCTTGATGGGGATCCCGTGGGGATTTTGAGAGGATCTTAGTGCGTTCTTAAGAGGGCTTTTGGTGGTCCTGAGGGTTCCTTGAGAGGATCTTGAGGGGATTTTGGGAGTGTCTTGCGTAGAGTCTTTGAGGTTTTGTGGGGGTCTTAAATGGGCTTAAAATGGGGCTTAAAACGTTTTGATGGGATCTTGAGATGGTCTTGGGGGGATTCTGAGAGGATCTTTAGGTCATCTTGAGAGTGTTTTGAGGTGTCGTAAGCGAATCTTACGGTGGGTTTTAGGGTGGTTTTGAGGAAATATTGATGGGGGTAGTAACGTAGTAACGTTGTCTTAACGGAGTCTTCAGGGTGATCTTGAGGGTGGTCTTGAGGGAGTCTCTAGGTGGTCTTTAAAGTGTTTTTAGAGTGTCCTTTGGGGGGTCAGTAAGAGATCCTTTGGGAGTCCTTTCCGGGTTTTTTGTGGGTATTTTGGGGGACTTGTGGGTGTCTCCATATATCCATTCCATCTGATGTTCTTTTGATCTAGTCATAAACCTAAAATGCTTCCCACGGTTCTTTTAGATTATGTAATTTTGTTAAGCCACAAATATTCCAGATTTCCATTAAAAACATTCCAGCAATTTTCATTTATTTTATAACAGTTCCCCATATCTACCACCTATTTTATTTTCTAACTTTTAGGGGGCTAGTTATGCTTCAGTAAAATAATTTTTTTTTAAAATAAAATTTTTATAAAATTTTAAGTGTACACAAATGGAAGGGACATACAATTTAAAGCCGTATCGGAAAGGCGAATTGAGAATCTTTCTATGACAATTTATCAGACATTCGCGATAGGAGGGGCCTGAAAAATTTGGTGTTTTATGGGTTTTGAATATCGAACATCCCGCTCAGTAGCCCAATGCGCTAACTACTAGAGCCACGGCTCCCACTTTGGATTTTATTTTTAATTATACGAGTTCAAGTGCAAAAAGCTTTTTCGTGTGTTACTAACAACGCTCAATAGTTGGGATGATTGCAAATTTTGATCTTTGTAGACAAATATGATTTCAAAACCTTACATACTTGTTGTAATAAAATACTTTCAAACATAGTATTAATTCTAACTAAACTACGCGTACCGTCTTTGCTCCTGCCTTTACATCAAATGAAGAAAGAGATGACAACATAAATTAACTTGAATCATAATTCATAAACAGGACTGAAGCAACGTCTACACAGCTCATTAAAATACCGACCCGCTACCTTTCTCACAGTTACATTATATATACGGAGTGAAATAATAAAAACAACACTACACCTTTTCCAGTTGTAATTCAGAAAAATCATTGTTATTACGATAGCGTCAGCTGTGTTTCAGATAAGTTCACTGTTTATCAGATAGCGTCAATTTTAAATCAGATTAGTCAATTCTAATTTAGAAAAGATCGGTGGTATTCAGAAAGCGTCAACTATTATTCAGATAGTGTCAATTGTAATTCAGAAAGCATTATTTGTAATTCAGAATTAGAATTAGTAAACTGGATCAGGCACAGATAACAGTAATTTAGATAGCGTCAATTGTAATTCAGAACAGTCAATGTAATTCAGAAAGCATTATATGTAATTCAGGTAAGAATTACATATTGAACTGTAATTAAAAACATCAGTCCGTGTATCCTTTACGCGCGGTGTAAGTGAAACTTCTTTGATGTTGTGTGAAAAAAAAACCCTGAGGGGACCAATAAAAGACCCCAAAAGACCCACAAAATCGCAAAAAGAATCATAAAAAAGTCTTATAGTCGCATATTAGTCCTACATACCGAGTTTCATAGAAATCGCTTGAGAAATGCCTTCGTTCCCGAAATTCCAGTGACTAATGACCATATTCCAGAATTTCCATAGGAACAAGTCATATAGTCGCATCTTAGTCCTATACATACCGAGTTTCATGCGAATCGCTTGAGAAATTTCTTGGTCCCCAAAATTCCAGACCCTATTGACCAGGTCCCAGAATTTCCATACGAACAAGTCTTACAAGAATTTCATAGCAATCGCAGAAATGGCTTGGTCCACAAAATTCCAGACCCTATTGGCCAGATCCTAGAATTTCCATAGGAACAAGGGTTATAGTCTCATCTTAGTCCTACATACAGAGTTTCATATAAATCGCTTGAGAAATTACTTAATTTAGAAGAATTCAACAATGTAACGCAAAATCATAACACAAAATCATAACGCAAAATTATTTTGGATTAGTGTTAAATTTTCTCATCACCGCCGCCGCTAAAGCCCGCCCTTATCACGACGACTATGAGATTTCCTGAATTCGAGAAGACGGTTTTAGTTAGATTTGGACTGACGCCTAATGCAAACAAATTAAAAATCAATTAATATATTTCTTGGTTTTAGTTTAAGTGAACTAGCGTTTCATTACCGAAACTATGTGACTTTTACAGCTTACCCGCGTTTTCGTGTGCGAGTACGCGTTTTGAGTTAGCAGATGAGTATATACAACGCGCTATAAATACGGACACGAAAATTGGTAAGAATAACAATGAAGATTTAAAAAGACTTCTAAAAATACAGATAAAAATTACAAACCTAAAGATAACTCACTCACTTTATTGCTAAAAGAATTAAATTCAGAGTAAAATAAAAGCATTTAATATTATGATGTTTAAAATGCACTTAATTCATCCTGTGGAGATATTGATTTGTTAAAAGGAACCTTTGAAGATACAATTTCCAATCATAATTGGCCACTCGATATAATTTTACACAGCCATGCTCGAATGTAAACTGGAAAATTTTAAAGTTTTAAAACAATATTTTTAACAAAAAGGGTTATGTGAAGTTAATTAAAGCAAAAGGGCGAAAATAGTGGTGTATAACCACTTAGGTGTTTGGAAGAGAATATGCAAATTACCCATTGCGATACCAACAGTCAGAAAGCATCATATGTAAGCGTGATGTTGTCTTAATTTATGATATGATCCCTTGAATACGATCCCCGCTAACCTTTTATATACGATTTTACGTTCTGAAAATTTCCTTAGTCATTCTATAACAACTCATCAATGTGGAATAACTTATTGATGATATTAAGCCGTTAACGTTGTCGTTTATGGATATTGTGAATCCCTTTTCTCTTATCACGGAGACGAGTTCATATTCATATATCCTTACTAATAAGGTAAATTGATATACACATAAATTAACGTACCTCATCATATTTCCGTCAGGGGTAATTATTTACCTAGATAAATATCAAAGTGTTTGCATATAGGATTACGGAAAACGATTATGATTTCCAAAGTAGTCCTGTAAGACTTATGTAAAATGCATATAGTATTAATTTAAAGTGCATTGATTTTTAGACAAACAAGAAGTTAATTGTAACATGAGGACAAACTACTGCCCTGCGGCAGTAGGAGAACTAGAGTTCTTTAAATTAACCCGCTCAGACCGGATCATTCCAGCAGAATTACAAATTAACTCAGAGACTTAATTAGAACACTTAAAATATTATATATCCCGAGAAAATGGACGGCAACCAAAGTCCAAAAAGTTCCGAAAGTAGGAAAAAGCGTAACCACAGAACCTATAATTTTATCCTATTTTCTTGTAAAACTCTGGGTGTTTTTTAATATATAATTTGCAGACGCGTAAAGGTGTCCGCACCCTTATAATACTCGGCTATATAAAACTTGCGTTATGGTATAGAAAGGGAAAAGAGGAGAAAAGATGAGCTTGTGTTTTAAATGTCTCTGGATCGTAGCAAAGTGAAAAACAAAGCTTGGCAAAGAATTCCACATACGTGTTGTACGGCTGAAAAACGATTACCTGAACTTAACTGTTGGGCTTGAGGCTCAACAGATGAGCAACTATCACATGATATGCTACTAGCTATTTCTCTTGAGCACCGCTGGTGGAAGAAGCGATAAAACAGTGACAAGCTGGAAACGTTCCTTTGGTGTTCAAGCGAATCTATTGACTTTGCAATGCGTTAGTCACCGATAAGAATGTCTGCGCCCCGTTTTATTATGCCGTCCAGGTCAGAATTTATCGTGGTTAACATACGTAGTTGTTTGAGTTCAAACTTATATGAGTAGCTGAGAGTGCTGACGCCAGCGAAAGAATGAACTGGATTAGAAGTAATAGACAAGAGATCGTTTATAAAAAAAACCAAAAAATATGTAAATACCTTATAAACAAAATATATATATAAGCACATGAAAACCATTGCATGCTTTTGTGGTTTAAAAAACAACGTTTAAATCGTAATAGTATGGCGTGATCTGATGCCGCTATATGGCAAGGTCTTAAAAACCTCGACCCCGGGGCCCGATAACTATCAAATTTTAATAGAAAGTGTTGTCGCCGGAAATATACATTTTTTTTTGTAAACACCTATAGGTGTATATGTTTTAACTTTATTTTCCACGGTTTTACAATTTACTTATCCTATGAAAGACACTTTTTTGATTTCATTTTTTTCAGTCACTCTAATCTTATCTAAATTAAGTATTTAAATTTGGCTGTATTAAACCAATTCAAATTGTTTCATTTTTAAATTCTCTATATTAACTTCACTTGCCCGTGGCTGGGGCTGGCTGGCTGACTGGCTGGCCAAATCTTGTGATCAATTTTTAACCCACTTCCTACAGCCCGATTTTATTGAAATTTTGCACACATATATATCTCCAAAGACAACACTTTTTATTAAAATTTGAGGCCCCTCGGGACGCGGGGTCGGGGGGCTCTCATACAAATATTTTACAAAATTTACCCGATTTTCTTTAAATTTTGTACACATGTGTGTCTTCGATGGAAAACACTTTTTGTAAAAATTTGGAGCGATCGGCCCCTTGGGGACCCCAATATACAGTTTTTAAATATCGCTATATCGCATCAGATCACGGCAAAGTCTGAGCTCTGTGCTTTGTGAGCAGCGCTGTTCGCTGCCGCTGCGTCATTTGTGAATGATTTTGCCACAAAACGAGCACGCAGTGTGTGTGTGTGTGTATCCCCGATAAGAGAATTTACAAGAAAAATTTTAATTTTTATGGGTTGTTTTATTTTTAAATTCTCTATATTAACTTCACTTGCCCGTGGCTGGCTGGCTGGCACACCAAATCTTGTGATCAATTTTTAACCCACTTCCTAAAGTCCGATTTTATTCAAACTTTGCACTCATATGTATTTCCCATAACAATACTTTCTATTAAAATTTGGGGCACCTCGGGCCTCGGGGTCGTGGGGCTCCCATACAAATTTTTTAAAAAATTTACTCGATTAACTTCAGCTTTTATACGCATTTTTTAAAAAATTTACCCGATTTTATTCAAACTGCACATTGTGTATTCCCGATTAGAGAATTTACATGAAAACTTTTAATTTTTATGGGTTGTTTTATATCTTCGACTTTTCAAGGTCATTTTTAACCAACTTTCACGCGATCTAGACAACTGACATTTTGTGAGCAGCTTAGTCCCGTAGTTGATTTACCTTTAATACCCCGCGTAAGACACGTGTCGCGAATGATGCGTGTAAAAGCATTTTTTTTTACTTGACAACTTGATGTCGTTTTTAACCAACTTTTATACGACCCTAGAGAGCTGAAATTTGTGAGTAGCTCAGTCTCATATACCATTTCTGAGATCCTTCTGGCATGTGTGACGCGACGACCACTTTTACGGGTTTTTCGCTTTCTTGTTGTAACAAGTTTAACACGACCTTTTGCAAGCAGCTCAGTCTCATGAGACATTTCTGAGATCCCTCGTGTGATTCATGTCGCGTTTCGCTCGTGTGACGTGTGTAAAAGTGGATATTATTTTCATCCTCTCGATAAGAAAATTTATACTTGTGTCTATGTATATATAAGTACCCGAAAAACGAAGCTCGTTTCATTTACTTGGTATGACTTAACTCCAATTGCGAAAAGATTATTTCGCCTATTGATACTGTGGATATCTCGGTGTTTGTGGCGTTTTGTATTGATTTGTATACAAACTTCACTTTGTCATCCTGCAAATTCAGAGACCATGTATTCTCATTTCGTCTTAAAGAGTATACTCAATGCAAAAGTGCTAAGATTAAAAAAGAAATCGTCCGAGAAAATGTGATTCTGTCTTTATTTGATTTTATAGTTTTTTCTACTCCCATATGAGTTTGTTTTGTGCTATTTGTGTTGTCCTCTTTGTCTGTAGAATGTTACAAGATGAGAAAATGTCCCTATTCGGCAATGCGGATTTGGTGGACGCCCAAGGACGAAAAAGCGGGTAATTATCAGATACAGTGTTGCTAATAGCACTGCATAAGCTAAAATATTTTGTAAAAATGTGCGATCAACGTTAACCTGTATATTTGGCTTTAACTTGCTGTAAACATATTTTTTATTGGTTTGAAACATATGTTTTTGGCATTTTCTATTAACGCAAAAGTTATTGTTTTGGTTATTTTAGTGTTGCTATATATAATATATAATATATATACATAACAATGAATATACACATTTGCCTCAGGACTAATTAATAAAGTTTCATTTTGTCTTAGAATATGGTTGAATTGCAGTTAGCTGTGTGGTGCCGGTGCACATACTTTCTTCTTATAGCCCCAACGATACAATTTATTCCTCGTGCTCTGCTTAATTAAGCTTAAGACAGCAATTTTAAGTTATGGATTGTAAATGGATAATATTGATTATGGAGCGATAAGGGTTACGCAGTTATCATGAAACTTGCTATCTTGTTCCATCAAATGGATTGCATCGGCCAAAGATTTCATACAAATATCGATGTCTGCATTCGTATACCAAAACATCATTGACAAATTTTTCAAAAATTAAATATAATTTCCCTTTTTCTAGGCATATAAAATTGGGACAACATTAAAAAGGAAGGAAAAGGGTTAATGCTATCTTTCCGTGATAAGACAATATGTCATCAACCACGGCGGTGTCTCGAAGCCATTGGTATTTACACATCATTGGATTCACAGACGCAAGATTTGATGAAAACTTCAATAATCTCCTCCTTATTTGAGGAGAAATCAACATAAGAGTTTATACTGTGCATATACCGCTTTTTCGTTTCGTTTCTTTTCAGTTTAAAATAGTTATATAAAATGTTATGTTATTATGCGGGAGGTTTGAATTTCGAACAGCAGAAAAAATACCAAAAAGTGCAACTGACAAACGTTTGAAACTAATAAGTGTCTTAGAAAACTTCTCAATTCGCTTTTGGCTTTGATTTGTATGTCACTGCAATTTACCCTGAACCGCAACAGTCTCCTGCGGTCAAATACATATGATTATAATAGATTAAAAACCCAAAATTTTTGTTTGATAATAATCATTTAAATCATTTATTTCATATCAAAGAGTATAACCGGTTTTAAAAAAAGATTGCGGGTAAGCTAAGATCATGTGTTATATAAAATATATAACGGTTTCCTTTTTCCAAATTTTTGCTGATCGGACTAAACAGTTGTTACGATAGAGAAGACTGATGTAGGTCGCCTGTTTGTATCCTTTGCGAACTTTCCGCATAAAGACCTGCTAGAACCGCTACGATAAGAAAGGATAACGTCTTCATGCCAATGCCAGTTTGGGCAGTTCACAGAATAGCAAACGGGGTGAGTCTTTATTTGATTTCCTTATTAACATTAAACTTATGATATGTAATACGGGTAACACTCCTACCTGTACCTTTCCGTGCTCGAATAGATACATGGGGTGGGAAGAGGTAATCGATATTACTATGGTTACCAATCAGTTAACAATCAATTCAGAGCTTACAACTGGGCAGTATCCAGTGCTAACACTTATTCTAATCATAAAGTTAAATACCGTTCAAGAACAACATTAAAAGAACCGATTGGAAGAAATTCAGTAATATAATTATGTACAACAATGCCAGCAGGCTCAGCAGAATTTCAATATCAGCAGCTGACTACTATACTCCTAAACTGAACTTTAGTTCTAATTCATTGCGTTAGTTGCGTGAAAATGCATGAGATATATGCAATTTTGTCTATCGTCGCTGTGGTTGTTTTTGGAGTAGTGAACAGTTTCATAGGTTTTAATCTTTTTTTGCGTAGTTGGAAGGAATCTATACACTGAAGGATCCAAGATAAGGGATGGAGTCGGTGCTGATGTCTTCTCAGACAAACTAAATTTGTCAAGGTCCTACAAGCTACCCGAATCGAGCATATCTTCCAGGCGGAAATCTTGCCGGAGGCATGCAGTACTGTAACACTGGGAGAGTTGGCATATTCATAGACAGCCAAAATGCAATCAATGCTGTTACTGCGAAATGTTACAATTTGAAACATGTGTCTAATAGTGCCAAGCAGATTGGGTTTGTTAAGCCAAATCATGAACATAACCCTATTATGAGAGTAAGGACAGAGCAACATAAATGGCAAGGAAAAAGCGGACGTACTGGTGAATAAGAACTTCACTATGGAAACGAATGTATGGAGAGAGCAGGTTGGCCACTGATCTCCGTGAAGGAACGAGTTCCCTCTCACCAAAGCACAACTAAGTTTGAATAGCGTAAATAATCGATATAACCGATATCGCACACAAAAAAGAACTACTAAGTTGCTCTGCAGATCAAGGAAAGACATTGCTGGTGTCATGCCTATTCATCATCATTATATTTATTATATTTGGCTCTTCAACCGGTGTCCGGTCCTGGCCTCTCGCAAGAAATATCTCCACCGGTCCCGATTTCGAGCCGATGTTATCCAGTTTGGCATCCTTAAACTCTGGGCGTGCTGGTCTAGGCCATCCTTCCAGCGTAGGCTTGGCCGGCGTCGCTGTCGTGTTCCATAAATCCTACCGCAAAGGACTTTCTGAGCAGGATCATCTTCGCTCATGCGAAACTTTTACCACATTTGAACAAAGATCTGAACAATATGCAAATTTAGTCCTGCGATTTTATGCGAAGTGAAACCAGAAAATGCAAATACATTTTTGTTGCTTTCTTAGGTATTCAGGGGACATAGATCAATTAGAAGTATCGGCGATGGTGCAAATTTTGACTATTCGCATAAACCAAATTTTTTATTTTTTATTTTTTTGCATGAGTGTTTTAATTCAAAAATAATAAAAAAAAATGTTTTTGCTGATACACAGTTTTTTCAGTTGAGTGGATTATTTAATTTTTTGGGTAATTTTTTGTGAATACAATGTGAATGCCTTGTATAAATTGTTTTGAGATCTCTCTTATAAAATATTTTAAAATTATATTTTTTCTTGTTAGCTCTTAAATTTTAAGGACCTGCCGTCATTCCATCCTATTATAGTTTCAAAGAATCTATTAAATTTCAATTTAATTTCACTGTTTTTAAATTCTCTATATTAACTTCACTATTATCGTTGGGCAACACTTTTTGTAAATATTTGGGAGTGATCCGGCCCCGTGGTCGGGGGGCACCCATACAAATTATATAAAAAAATACCCGATTTTCTTCAAATTTTATATACATGTCAATATAGAAGTGTTCGAGATATTCAGGGTATTGGCCATACCTATTTTTAAAAACGGCTCCCTAATTGCAATCAACCCAGATTCATCCCACCTAATCATAAGTTAACAACGGAGCAGGAATTGGCAATGTGCTCAACAACGGAACCATCCACTTATATCTGCGAGCAAACAACGCCGCTCTATCGCAAGAAGGCTAATGTATGTACATGCGAGGTTGACTTACTGAACAATATGCCGTTACCAAAACAATGCAAGATAACTGAGCTCACAAAGGATCAGGTATGGTTCCGATTGTCGCACCGCAATGAATGGATTTACGCCCTCAGAGCGAAGACAACCATCAACGCTGTATGCGTCAATGAGATTTCACCAATAACGCTGGAGGGCTCTGGCCTTTTAAAAATTCAGCCCTACTGCGTCATTAAACAAGATCTCTTAACATTTCAAGGACATAAAATCTATACCAGTATCGGCAAACCATCCTATACCAAACTGCAAGCAATCTAATCCCAACTAACGAGTATTTATCGGCAGATCAACCTTAATTGGCAGAGATCGAAAGGTTGAGGCAAGAAATCAAGCAACTTCCAACAGAAATGCCACACAAAATAAGCAACCTTCACCAGTACTTCGTGGCATACTTAGGACTTATTTTAACGGTATCAGCAATCATCTTCTGGAGATGGAAAACAAGGAAGACAAACAAACCTAGCAAACCATCGCCAACAGGTGCAGCAATGGGAATATGTTTCGCTTATTAGCAATTCGAACCATATCATTCATTGAGCACCAATGTTCTAAAATTGTCAACTTGCATATTTTTTTTGTCCGTCACTGCGTGTGCAGACTGACTGCATATTGTTCCAGTATTTTTTATTTTTTCTTTCTTTTGTTATTAATGCGAATTAGGCAATTTCTACCTGAAGTATCATTTTGTATTTTTTGTATTTTTGTTAATTATGCCCACGTAGGCAATATTATTTTTATAAATACTCCCGTCTTAGGGAATAATAAATCACTCAATTTTTAATTATCTAAAAAGGTTGTTGTGTATTTTATTTTGGTTAGCTATCCCCCCACCAGTGGTAAGGTGGCTAACTAATAGGATTCTAATTAGATATATCGGTACAAGAACCGTTTATATCCTCAACATTAGTCAAGGTACATGTACCTTGACTATTCCTTCGTTGGAACAAAAGAGTTCCACAGTAAGGCTTTGTTGGCTTTAAGCAACCGTGCGCGTATTTCTGGTTCCATGCTGTCTGTTATCGGCTGCTATAGTTGACCCGAGATAGTTAAACGATTGCACTACTTCAAATTCGCGCTCCACTATTTGAATTGAGGGACCAATGTTGGATCTTCGACTCGCACACGTAGCCACCATGTACTTTGTTTTGCTCTCATTTATGTGCAGCCCCAGATTTCGTGCCGCCTGCTCTATCTGGATGAAAGCTTCCTGTACAGCTCTTTGGTTTCTACCAACGATGTCAATATCGTCTGAGTAAGCCAGTATCTGAATGGACTTATAGAGAATTGTTCCTCTCGCCGTTACGGCAGAGTCTCGGATCACTTTCTCCAACGCCAGGTTGAAGAGGACGCAGGTCAGTCCATCCCCTTGTCGGAGCCCGTTATAGATGTTGAATGGGCTTGATAGTGATCCGGATATTTTTACTTGGCTTATAACATTAGTCATGGTCAACCTACATAGTCGTGTCAGTTTATTTGGGATGTCGAATTCTCTCATGGCTTTATAAAGTTCTACTCTGGCTATGCTATCATAGACGGCTTTAAAGTCTATAAAAAGATGGTTTAGTGAGTTTTGATATCTGATCAGTTGTTGATTTGCCTGTGATGAAGCCACACTGGTATGGGCCAATGATGACTTTAGCGTATGGGGCTACCCTGTCTTGAAGGATAGAGGAGAAAATCGAATACGCGGTAGTCAACAACGTTATACCACGATAATTGCTGCAATTATTGATATCTCCCTTCTTATGTATTTTTTTTTTAAAGACTCATTGCCAAGGAATAAGTCCCTGAATGACTTTCGTCACGGCAATAAGTTGGGCTATGCCCTTTATTAAAATTAAAAATTAAAAATTCGAAGGAATGTGATGTACAATATAATACATTCCTCACGTTTGTAGCCGGTTTCAATTTATTTTCTCAGAATTATCTCTGATTCATTGAAAAACGCAATACGAAAAAACGAACACGAAACTAAAACGACGCGAGTCCAAATACTTTTATCAATGAATCATGGTCAGGGAAAACTACAAAAAACCTTGACCAAGAAAATATTACAAAATAAACAACAAATATTATAAATAATACAAAAAATAATAATTTTTTTATATAAAATAATCGTATCCTCTAATGAACACTACGGTCGTCCTTCAGGAAGTTGTTGACAGCTATTTTGAAGGCCTGTAAATTATAAGATTCGGAAAATACGGAGTCGACCAATTGATTCCACATCGAAGTCACTCTCGGATAAAAGGACGATTTGAAGTGTTCTACATGAGAACGGCTTTAAGGCAAATCTATGTTGATTAGACCTCAAACGAGTGTTAACGTTGCTGACAAAAGGACCTCCTGGGAATAGAGAACGGGTTTCTAAAGAACATCTACCGTTGTAAAATTTGTAGAAAACAGATAAAGCTCCAACATTACATCATGCTCCAAAGAATCAAGAGATGAAGTAATGGTTACATCATTTATCAAACGGATAACTCTATTTTGAATTCCATCAAGATGAACCAAATGCGATCTTGGAGCCCCACCCCACACAAATGAATTAAATTCTAAAATTGGTCTAACATAAGATTTAATAATCTTAATACTTCAGAGGGGCTGAAGTAAAAATTACAACGTCTTATAAAGCCCAAGCATTGGCTCGCTCTTTTTGAGATTTCATAAATATGTTCCTTTCAGGAAAGTTCACTAGAAATTTTCAAACCTAACATCTTAAGTGAAACTGATCTCGCAATAGTGGCACTATTAATTACTGATGCTACGTAATGTTGAATTGCCTTTAGAGAAAAAAGACAAGCCTGAAATTGGGTTACTTGGGTTAAATTCCACCCTATTAGATCTGCCCCAATCAAGAATGACTTGAATGTTCGACAGAATTGTCGAATTCATTAATTCACGCGAACCAATCAAGCGAGAATTGCATTCTTTTTGACTAACAAACTCCATGGAAGCCGATAATGTCGTATCATCAGCAAATGAGTGGATATCACATGTTGTAGAAGACAGCAAGTCATTGATATATATTAAGAATAACGTTGGCGATAAGGATGACCCTTGAGGAACGCCAGCATAGATCTCATGCGGAGATGAGGAAAAACCATTCAATACCAC
This sequence comes from Nephrocerus scutellatus, assembly GCA_947095585.1. Lineage (NCBI taxonomy): Eukaryota > Metazoa > Arthropoda > Insecta > Diptera > Pipunculidae > Nephrocerus > Nephrocerus scutellatus. The sequence goes on from OX352763.1 coordinate 92,952,021, forward strand.
TTTTATTTTGCGGTTCCATAAATAATCCTCAATCCATGTAATGAGAGAGGGGTGTAAGTTGAGCGCACGAATCTTATTAATAAGACAAATATGCCAAACTCTATCAAAAGCCTTAGAAATATCCAAGGACACAACGCTTGATTCGCCTAGATTTTCAATGCTTCGCTCCCAACAATGAGTCATGCACGTCATTAGTTCACCTGAAGATCGATTTTTTCGAAATACATACTGAACATCGGATAAAAGAGCATTCGAATCCAGATAGCTCATTAGTTTGAAATTAATGATAGATTCCATTACTTTTGATAAAACTGACAACAGAGCAATATGGCGGTAGTTATTAGGTGCAGATTTATCACCTTTTTTCGGGACGGGTTGAATATTAGCTATTTTCCAAATTGACGGAAAAACACCTCTCTTCATTGAGAGATAAAACAATTTGCTAAGCGGTTTTGCCAAAGTATGATGACATTTTTTCAATAACAATGGTGGGGTCAAGTTCTTTAAGAATTTTGGAAACAACACGACGACGGAAATAAATTGAAGACATACCTGGGCCTACATTCGGGAGAATTGGTGGACTTTGGTTAGAAAATGGAAGGGTTGACGCACTAGCAAAATGCGAAGCTAAGAGATTTGCTTTCTGAATATCAGTTTTTTAAGGAATACCATTATGGAATAAAGTAGGAACAGAAGAAGTCTTTTCTGCAAAGTTTCTTTTAACCATTGCTGCAAATGACCAAAAGCTTTTAATGTTTGAATCAGAATCTAAAATTTTCCGCATGCTATCTCGAATCTTTTGGTCATTTATTATTTTGGACCTGTTAATTATAGCGCTAGCTAGCTATTCTAAACTTAACAAGGTTTCCTACGGATGGGCAATTAACGTAGTCCAAATGGGCTGATTTTTTATTCGCGACTGCTGACCTGCAGTTATCATTAAACCACTTATTCTTACGAATATTGCTTTTCTTAAAGGAGGAAGGAATGAAATTTTTCATTCCTAGCAGAATGGTTGACGTGATCAGTTGAAATGCTTCATCAGCATTATTGTTGGAAAAGCAGGTTGACCAATCGAATGAGCTAAAAAATTGATTCAGGAGCTCCTAGTTAGCATTTTTGAAGTGTCCTTGCAGTATGTGCAACGCGGTGTATATTGCGTCATACCGCGGACCATTTGGTAGAACTTCCGCGCCTGGTGCGGTCCTTGCTCTGTGTACTGTTCCAGTTCACGGACGAGATTCTTTTCCCAGGCTGCTTTCTTTAGCCGGTGAACTGTTTTTTCATATCTTCTGAACTCTTTATATTCATCTTCGCGTGCCCGCGTTCTATGAGATTGTTGCATTGCTCGGTACGCAACATTCTTACGTTCAGTCGCTAGCTTACATTCGTCATCGAACCAGTCGTTTCGATCTCTACGACTACTGCCTAAGATGGAGTCAGCAATACTAATGACAGTATTTTTAATGCGTGCCCATTTCTCTTCTACGCCCGACATCTCAGCCCCAGAACTTACTCTCCCTGCATTTAGGGCGAGTCCTATCGCTTGACCGTAGTTGTTTCTGGTCTCTTCATTGCGAAGGGCAGCCGTGTTGACTCGAATCTGATTCGCGGATGCAGTCTTCGTGATGATGCAATCCGCGCTCGGAGCACCATACTAACAAGATAATGGTCCGAGTCGACGTTGGCACCTCGGTACGTTCGTACCGTCATCAGGTTCGGGTTGTGGCGGCGGTCTATCAACACGTGGTCTATCTGGTTGCGAGTGGCTCCATCGGGAGATACCCAGGTGGCTTTGTAGATATTTTTACGCGCAAACCTTGTACGCGCAACGACCAAATTATTGCTTGCTGCCATCTCTATAACTCGTTGTCCATTGTCGTTAGTGTTCTCGTGTAAGCTATGGGTGCCAATGTACTGCCTGAATACATGGCATGGAGTTCCCGTTCGACTGATTTAAAGAATTCTTCTTTTTCATCATCTGGGGAATCCTCTGTAGGTGCGTGAACGTTTATGAGGCTCATGTTTTTAAATTTGCTCCGCACGCGAAGAGTGCATAGCCGTTCATTTACTGCATTAAAGCCGATAACAGTGGGTTTCATTCTTTTGCTGACTAGAAACCCCACCCCGAGCACATGATGTCTTGCATGACAGCTGTAATATATGTCATATTCTGATTTTTGTAAGACAGCATTCCATGTCCACCGCATCTCCTGGATTGCTGGTATGTCAGCCTTATATTTAGACAGGGAATCGGACAGCTGCTGTGCAGCTCAAGCTCTATACAGTGAGCGTTGCCGTGGTCGTCGTCGTTCATCAGTGTATCCGAGGCTGATTTTGGGTTCCGTAATAATAATTTTTTTACAGGCGAGGTTATTGGCCTCGCGCCAACCTTACTTTGAAGGGACTAGCCCGATCATTCAGCTTTTCCTGCATTGGAAGAAAATTACCAGCGGCCACCACGTGGAGGTTTGATCGCACTTCCACCAGTCAGAGATAGTTACGGCCACCTGCAATTCTACACCATTCTGTGTTGTTCCCCCTATTTCTGCTGATGGCTGACCGCCAAAACACAACTTACCGCTTCTTTTAACCGAATTAAGGAGAGTATGTCTCAAAATGGTTTATTAACACAAATTGTCGCCAGTGTTATGCCTTCACGACAAAATGAGTCAATTCACCAGAAGAACAAACACCCACAATCCGTTATTCTAATAGCTAAACAATTTAAATTTTTCATGTAAATTCTCTAATAGGAGACACATATGTGTGCAAAGTTTGAATCGGGCTAATTTGGAAAAAATTAATATAAGAGCCCCTTCACTTCAAAAAGTTTTGTCCATCAGACATAAACATGTCTTTAAAATTTTAAGAAAATCGGGTTAATTTTTAAAAATCACTCCAAAACTGTTAAAAAAATTTTGTCCATCGGAGATACACACGTGTGTAAAATTTGAAAAACTGCGTATTCATTTTTTTAACAAATTTGTATGGGGCCCAACGAACCCGAGACCCGAGGTCTTCTAAATTTTTACAAAAAGTGTTGTCCATCAGAGATACACATGTGTATAAAATAAAAGAAAATCGGGCTAATTTTTAAAATTGTATATGGGCACCACATTTTAATAGAAAGTAAATACACATGTGTGCAAAATTTCAATAAAATCGGGCTTTGGGAAGTGGGTTAAAAATTTATCGCAAGATTCCACGACAAACCGACCGACAACCGGACGTACAACGGGCAAGTGAAGTTAATATAGAGAATTTAAAAATTAGATCATAAACAAACTGCCGCATGAAAAACATACGACAATTAAGTTTCACTAAGTTCTTTAGCTGCGCTGTTGAGGATACGGCACACGGACACACACATTGCATTTTGCACTTGATGATAGGCTGATCGCGCGAACCGTTTGCTTGCACTTGCCTTTGTTTTGATTTTTTTGTGCGCAAACACAACAAAAAACAGTTGTTTTTTGTATTTCGCGTGTGCTGGAGAGCAGCACGACCGTGCACAGCGGCGATTGGGAGACAACGACCAATGAAGGCTGACCGCCTTACGTGCATGTTTTTGTACAGTGTAATGAGGTGAATGAATGAGATGTATAGATGAAGACGACAACATGCTCCGATTTTCCCTTGGATAACCACATAGTCTTCATTGTTCTTGTCTAGTGATTCGAAGACCGAGCCTCTAAGCGATATAAAATACCTAGATATTTTACGCATATAGGGCGATGAGATTGTTACAAAAATGTAAATGGAATTCATTGATCGGACTGTACATATTCGTACATAAAAGCTTGTAATACAGTACAGACATTAAGACAGTAAGAAGCGGTAGTGGACAAACCACCACCCACTGTTACAGGGGCAATTATTTTTAGCCTTAATAGCCGCTCTGCGTTTGTCGGCAGTGGATAAATCACCATCCGCCGTTGCAGGGGCACTACCGGAGCCAGCGATTGCACCGTGCTACCGTCTGATATGGAAGAAGAACCAGTATTAGTTTTCTCAAAACTAGCAGAAGAGAAGTTATTTTTAGGCTTAATAGCCGCTTTGCGTTTGTCGGCAGTGGATAAATCACCATCCGCCGTTGCAGGCGCACTACCGGTAGCCAGCGATTGCACCGTGCTACCGTCCAATATGGATGAAGAACCAGTTTTAATTTTCTCAAAACTAGCAGAAAAGAAGTTATTTTTAGCTATAATAGCCACTCTGTGCTTGTCGGCAGTGGATGAACCACCATCCACCGTTGCAGGGGCCCTAACGGTAGGCAGCGATTGCACCGTGCTACCGTCCGGGACAAAAGAGCCGGTATTAGAAATTTTAGTGCTAGTTTTCTCAAAACCCCAGCCAGGCTGATTATCGGCACGGGTCGTATGACACCTTAATACAGCCCAGAGGGTATGGACGGGGATGTGCATAGTAGATGAAGGAGATGGCAGGAGGAATTAGGAAAGATGGTACAATAGTACGAGCGCCCTTTAGTTTCAGGACTCATCTTAGGGAAGAATTGCCAAGAATCTTTGACCTTACTTAGCCCTTAAAACTCGACAAGTTTGACGCTCAGGTAGGGGACATCGGAGACAAACATGTGTATACAATTTGAAGAAAATCAGGTACTTTTTTTTATAAAATTTGTATGGGTGCCCTTCAACCACAATCACTTCCAAATTTTTAAAAAGTAAAATACTTCGGATATACACATGCGTATAAAATTTGAAGAAAATCGGGTACTTTTTTTTATAAAATTTTAATGGGTGTCCTCCGACCCCGGGCCCGATCACTAGCAAATTTTTACAAAAAGTGTTGTTGGCGTATAAAATTTGAAGAAACTCGGGTATACATTTTGTTAAATTTTTGTTTATGAACCCGAGGGGTATAAGCCCGAGGGGCCCAAATTATAACAGAAAGTTTTGTCATCATTGATCACAAGATTTGGTGTGCCAGTCCGCCAGCCAGCCAGCCACGGGCACGCGAAGTTATTATAGAGAATTTAAAAATAACAATGGAACTTTTGTAGATGCCATATTGAACTTAAAATTGAGGTTTGTGTATAGGATTAATTGAGTCATACCTCATACTTAACTAGACAATAGATAGATATAAATACAGAAAATAAATATGTGAACATAGTGTTACGAAATTTATGCTTTCAAGTTCGTAATGGATTTTGAAAATAAAAACACAACACAAGTTTATTAATTCAAAAATTACAACTTAATGAAACAAAAAACAGCCCATAAAAATTTTTGATCTAAATTCTCTAATCGCAGAAATTGATATGGGAGCCCCTCGATCCTGGGTCATTTCTTTTTTTTATGGTTTTATTGTAGGAGAAAATCATCGAAAGAGACATTTGACATCAGATGTTAAAATTGAAAATGCTCAGATCATTTTATTCTGAGCACTCAGAGCACGCTCATACTCTGAGCAAATAAGAAACACGAGCATTTTTCTTGAGAACTCTTTGACTGCTCTGAACTAATTATGAAAACGCGAAATGACAGAATATTGTGAAAACTTGTTGTTCTATCTGTAAGTTGATATCGACAACAAAAAACGACATCAATAAAAATACAATTCAGTAAATAAGTAAAAGTTGAATTAAGCATAAAACATTTATGTCTCGTTTCAATGGTGCGTGAGTTAAGATTTCTCTCTCTCTCTCTCTCTTCACCGCCAAAACCATTCAGCGCAGCCGACTGCGCAGCACACACCGCACACAGTCATTAAAGTACGGCCACTATAAGAAATTAAAAAAATTTATAAGGGCCTTGCGGCCAAACCCTGGGACACGATCACTTCCAAATTTAAAAAAAAATATTTTTTATTGGGTATACACATGTGTGTAAAATTTGAAAAAATCGGGTAATTTTTATTTTAAATTTGTATGGCAGCCTCACGAAGGGTACCCATACAAATTTTATAAAAAAAAAGTACCTGATTTTCTTCAAATTGTATACACATGTTTGTCTCCGATGTCCCCTACCTGAGCGTCAAACTTGTCGAGTTGTAGTGGCTAATTAAGGTCAAAGATTCTTGGGAATTCTTCCCTAAGATGAATCCTGAAACTAAAGGGCGCTCGTACTATTGTACCATCTTTCCTAATTCCTCCTACCATCTCCTTCATCTACTATCCACATCCCCGTCCATACCCCCTGGGCTGTATTAAGGTGTCATACGACCCGTGCCGATAATCAGCCTGGCTGGGGTTTTGAGAAAACTAGCACTAAAATTTCTAATACCGGCTCTTTTGTCCCGGACGGTAGCACGGTGCAATCGCTGGCTACCGGTAGGGCCCCTGCAACGGTGGATGGTGGTTTATACACTGCCGACAAGCGCAGAGCTGCTATTAAATGGAATCCTTCTACCAGCAGTGGCAGGGTTGTGTCACCTTATGGCCCTCCCGCCACATTGAACAAAGGAGGTAATGTCGTACCGACTGCTTCACTTCGCTCTACAAGGTCCGGCGTAATGCCAATCGGACACTGAAGGCCTTTGGCGCTATTCCGGAGACAAGCAGGACGCCGAGGCAAATTGTCCAGCTCAAATGGGCCCAAGACTTTCTTGATAAGGACAGCAGGAAGACCAGCGGTGACTCTACGTCGAAGCGACAGAAATCGGTGGATGAGGCCATTCCGGTCTCAAAAAGACTCACATAGTGCAACCACCCCTAGTCACTCCACCGTTACTTCTCAGAGGTCTTTCAGCGACGTCCTAAAAGACAGGATCGTTGTCGCGGTAATTGATCGTAGCGACATAGACCGATCCATCTCTCCTGATCGGTGGCAGCAAGTCAATGTCAAACTTTTTGGCAGTTTCGCGAGCTTTATGAAGGGGCGCACTGGACCTCCTCCTGCCATATACGATAGCGGTTGGCATCAAGGCCGGATAAAGCTAATCGCATGAGAAGATTTGAGATTTGAGTGATCTCTTTAAACTGGCTTTTGGCAGTCTTGGGGAGGTTTGGTCAGGTGCCAAGCTCGAGGTTGTTGCAAAGGAGGATATCCCTAGCCGACCAAGAGCTCGCACTTTGATTCCCATCGAACCCCCAACTGCTGATGGAACACTCGAAGTCTTACGGCTAAGCAATCCCTCCCTTCCGACACACGACTGGAAAGTCGCTAAGATAGATGGGCGTAGGGGCTACTACAAATCCGCATCACAACTATATCAACCAGGAATCCCTTGCTTCTCTGGCATGAGGCGTGATTCGGTTCGGATGGAACCTCATCACACTTCGGGTCTATAAGAAGGATGAGTTAGAAGCACGTAAACCACCCCCTCATCCTTTGGACTCGGAGTTCAAGTTCCTGAACCGGGAGCATACGTCACCTTCCCTACGATGGATGACGTTGTTCCCCAAGCTTCGGCTACCCTGTCACAGTCATCTGTCTCCATGATGGTTGACGATGTTCGCCAAGCTTCGACCAAAACGTCACCGTCTACCGTCTCCATGGCTGACACTCTCCATGGCTGACTCGCATGAGAAGATTTGAGATTTGAGTGATCTCTTTAAACTGGCTATTGGCAGTCTTGGGGAGGTTTGGTCAGGTGCCAAGCTCGAGGTTGTTGCAAAGGAGGATATCCCTAGCCGACCAAGAGCTCGCACTTTGATTCCCATCGAACCCCCAACTGCTGATGGAACACTCGAAGTCTTACGGCTAAGCAATCCCTCCCTTCCGACACACGACTGGAAAGTCGCTAAGATAGATGGGCGTAGGGGCTACTACAGATCCGCATCACAACTATATCAACCAGGAATCCCTTGCTTCTCTGGCATGAGGCGTGATTCGGTTCGGATGGAACCACATCACACTTCGGGTCTATAAGAAGGATGAGTTAGAAGCACGTAAACCACCCCCTCATCCTTTGGACTCGGAGTTCAAGTTCCTGAACCGGGAGCATACGTCACCTTCCCTACGATGGATGACGTTGTTCCCCAAGCTTCGGCTACCCTGTCACAGTCATCTGTCTCCATGATGGTTGACGATGTTCGCCAAGCTTCGACCAAAACGTCACCGTCTACCGTCTCCATGGCTGACACTCTGTCGGACATGGAGTTGGAGGACCTTCTTTTCAGGGAATCAGGGAGGACGAGCTTCTCAACCCGCCTTCGGAGGGAAATGAGCTGGACAACACCGTAGTGGAGGTTTCTCTGCCAAGTATAGCAATAATGCTGCGGGTGGTACAGATTAATCTCCAACACTCCAAAAAGGCTTCGGCCTCCCTTCTACTCTGTATTTGTAAAGACCACCGCAGTGAAGCTGGTGACTTCCAAGGACGCATATTTGATGGCATCGGCATATCTGGCACACGACTGCGTGGAATCTCTATCAGGTGTCAATCTGGAAAGATTAATCGAGGAAGCGAATAATTGAATGTGACGTTAACGCGCACCATTCGGTATGGGGCAGTACTGACATAAACGACAGAGGCGAGCTACTATATGATTATATTTTAACTTTTATGTACTAACCTGGTTGTTTTCAAAATAGACAAGAGTTCCTAGATATCACCCTTATCTCCGACTCAATTCACCACAACAATTTGAACTGGAAGTTTTCGGCTGAGCACTCTTTCTCCGATCACCGGTACATTCAGTTTACTCTGGGCGATGAACCCCTTTGCCAATCAGTCTTCAGAAATTATCGCAAAACCGATTGGCTCAAGTATAGAGATACGTTCAGACGTCATCTGAACGATGAGACTAGTTATCCTCCCACAAACATTTTTGAGTTTGACAATAAGGTTAAGGAACTCACCTTGGCTTTAAATTGAGCGCTGTTTCCTGTCCTCTTATTCTACCTAGGGGTAAGAAGAGACCACACTGGTGGAACTCTGAGCTAGGCCAATTTAGAAAAAGCTGTAGAAAGCTTTTCAACTTCGCCAAGTTCACAGGAACAGAGACCGACTGGGATGCCTACAAAGAGTCCCTCAAAGTGTATAAAAAAGAATTGAGGAAAGCCAAGCGCGCATCCTAGAGACTCTTCTGTGGCAGAATGAAAAAGTCTTCTGAACCATCAGGGCTCAGAAAAATCCTCTCAACTAATCCAATAATGGCTAGCTGTCTGAAAAAAACTGATGGCTCGTGGACTACTTCTAGCGAAAAATCGCTAAATCTGCTTCTAGGTACCCATTTCCCAAATGCTCAATTCCTCTCATGTTACCTACAACACTGATTTAAATAGATCAATTAGGTATAATACCATCTCTCGAGATATAATTGATATGGACAAATTGCTTTGGGCACTACATAGCTTCAAACCATATAAATCTGCAGGACCAGACGGCATAATCCCAGCCGAACTACAATGGACTACGGACATTATCCTTCCTTTGCTTGAGACAATTTTAAAAAGTTGTCTTGATCTGGTCTATATTCCAGTCATATGGAGAGAAGTGAAAGTGGTCTTCATTCCAAAAGCAGGTAAATGTTCCCACGTCAGTCCAAAAGACATCAGACCCATTAGCCTTTCGTCATTTCTTTTAAAAACATTAGAAAGATTGATCGATATCCACCTTCGTACTAGTATTTACAAAAGACTTCTGTCCGTCGATCAACACACGTACTGCAAGGGCAAATCTGTAGAAACAGCTCTGCATGCGTTAGTACGTTCCCTTTATCACAAGGAATACACAATGGTGGTTTTCCTGGACATCGAAGGCGCTTTTAACAACGTCGAAAAATCTGCGATCACGGATGCGCTGTCGACTTTGAGGATGAACGACTGATCTTCTGCTTACAAGTAGGATCATCAATTCAAGACTTGGTGTGTCGTCTGCTAAACCTGGTGGTGAATGAGCTGCTGGTTCGCCTGAGGGGGGAGGGCTGCGGAGTGATCGCCTATGCGGACGACGTTGCCATAGCCGTCTCAGTAAAGCACCCACACACCTTGAAAGAACTTCTGCAGAATGCTCTAAATAAGCTAATAAACTGGGCAGATCACTGTGGTCTAGGGGTAAACCCCAAAAAAACGGACTGTCCTCTTTACGAGGAAGTACAAAATCCCACTCGTTAACCCTCCGTCAATCAAGGGCATAAGCTTGACTTTCTCCGATAAGGCCAAATATCTTGGTGTTATTTTGGATGGGAAGCTGAGCTGGAAACCCAACATACAAGAAAGAGTCCGTAAAGCCACAGTGGCACTCTTCTCAAGCAAAAAAGCCATAGGGGTCTTCTACCGTATATCACTCATTGGCTATACACAGCAGTAGTCAGACCTACGATGCTATATACGTGCCTTGTCTTGGCTGAAGAGTAATGTCATATCTGTTAAGGATATCCACATTTTCTCAGTCAGTTACCATTAATTCCATTCCAGCCCGAAATTGCTGATCGTCTCTTGAGGAGATGGCGGAGCAGTTCAACATTCACCTGTGCTGGGTGCCGGGGCATAGAGACATTCCAAGTAACTGTATGGCTGATGATCTCGCCAAACATGGAACCACACTACCCCTATTGCCTGAATATGGTTCACTAGGCATGCCGATCGCTACGTGCAAACTCATTTTTAAACGGGATGCTATAGTAAAAATAAATTATATATGGTCAAACGCAATACTTGCAAAGCAACGAAGCAGATCTAGTCCAAGCTAGATCCGAAACGCTCAAAGTGTTTGATCTCTCAAAACCGACTGCACATCAGTACCATTAAATGTCATAACTGGACACTGTCTCATAGGCAAGCATGCAGAAAGACTAGGAGTCTTTTCCAACGATTTCTGCAAGAGCTGCATGGATGAGGAGGAGGAGGAAACCACTCTTCATCTACTTTGTACGTGCCCAGCCCTCTCCAATAGGTGGAAACCCACGTTGACATTCATACGAAGCTTCAAGTGGTTCAACGAGTAGACGTGGAAATTTTCCTAGATCCTTGTGGTATCACAGTGGACACTTACTGGTCTAGGTGCGTCGGTTTTGACTGACGGCCACTTCAACCTAACCTTGTCTCCGATGGACAACACTTTTTGTAAAAATCTGGACGTAATCTGGCCCCGGGGTCGAGGGACACCCATACAAATTTTATAAAAAAAGCACCAGATTTTCTTCAAAATCTGGTATGGGGGCACCCATACAAATTTTGTAAAAAAAATCGGGTAAATTTTTTAGTAAATTTGTATGGGTGCCCCCAGACCAGATTTTGTAAAAAAAAATTTATGGGAGCCCCGAGGCCCGAGGTGCCCCAAATTTTGTGTATATGTGTATCTCCGATGGAAACACTTTTTGTAAAAATTTTGGAGTGATCAGGATAAGGGGGCTCCTAAATTTTTTTTTAAATGTTACCCGATTTTATCCGAACTTTGCACATTTTATGTCAGTTGAGAATTTACACGAAAAATTTTAATTTTTATTGGAAGTTTTTTTAACGAGATAAATCATTCAACAAGATTTTCCAACTATCATGTTGTCTGATGCCTGTCCGAATGAAGCAATTATTACTGCATTGCATAAGATCGTGCCTCGGATCATCTGTCTGTAGAACTACGCCCGGGCAAGGTTGAACAAGCGAATTTTATAAAATACAGCTACGTCAGAACTGAACATCAACTTCAGAATAATTACCTGGAACCAGTTCATATTGGAAGTTTACCCTGAAATACCCCTTCCATCTGCCAGTAGAAATCTGGATAGTAATAAAATTGAAAACATTTCGCACTAGCAGGGATTGCTTCCAACATCTGCCTGAGCATATACAGGCAATATATTCTCACAGGTAATGGCTAAGGAACGTCTTCAGACTATCTTAAAATACCAGTCTGTCCTTTCGGAACTGCGTTTTACAGTTAAAATGTTTCGTCAAAGTGTGCGAAGGTACAAGGAAGATGAACGAATCAAAAGGCTTCATGAAACTAGGCTCCGATGTTTAAAGGACCTTAACACTCTGGCGAGAAATTCTCTCGGATACATTTTTTTGACAAATGTTTTATTAAAGTGTGTTTAATATTCTACAAATCCATGGCACAATGTTTGTGGATTCGGTCAACAAAAGCGAGATAGTGCAGGTTGAGTTACTACTAGTACGTATACGAAGAGTTGCTTGCCGTCTTAGTGTTCCTTGCAGCAACGGTGCAACAAAATTAACGTGGAATGGATACACTCTTACCACTCCACTCGAGTGCATAATCCTGCTTCAAACGGACTTGCCTAGAAGGACCTTATTTTGTGAGTGGACACATGAAATTAGTGGTTAAAATGGACACATGAAAATGGAGTCGGTATGGCTTAAATAATTAAAAAATGTACATTGTTTAATCTTAAAATTTTAATTTTGGTTCAAAAAAGATTAACAGTAACCTTGTAGCTGGAAGTGTTCAAGTGTTATAGGGTGTAAAGCATGTAAGAGCAAAAGTACGTTTTCAATCATTTCACAAACTTTTAATTTTAATCCTGTTCTGTTGACCTATTGTAGAAATATTATGAGGTGAAGTTGTAGAAAATTTAATGGGCTTTAATACTGAATTTGTCAAAAAAAAATTATCCAAGAGCATTTTTCGAAATAATCGCGTTTGAAAATAAAATTTTAAAAAAACCTTTCTTTTTTAAACTTTGACGACGTTTAAATCGGTAATGGTTTTAAGAATTTAAAAAATAATTACATTTTTTTAACCTTAAAGATTTAGTTTTCTATCAAAATAGACGAACAGTGATATCGTAGCTTGATCAAGTGTGTAAAGTGATGTAAGGTCAAAAGAACGTATCTCTGTTTTAAAACTCTACGTACACCACAAGACAATTGATAAAAACCATTCTGATTTGAATATTCCTTTGCGTGATACCATTTAAGAATCTGCATTAATGTTGCAAGTTTTTCTGATAGTCGGTCAACTTTCTGTAGTATATTGTTTTTCCGCTAGAGCTACTTAAAAATCAATCAAAAAATTTTGGGAAACAAAAAGACAGAACAAATCTATTGTTTTAATTTGACAGAAGATAAAAAAGTTTATAAAAATGACTTTATTGGAAAGACACACTCTTCCAGATCGTATTAAAAAATAAACATAAACAAAAGAACTGTTAGTTTTTTTAAAATTATTTTTTAGTGGCGGCGTATGCGATTTTACCCAAAAATACTAAAAATGGAATAACTTTTTAACCATCAACAATTCGATAAAACTTCATTTGGCTATTTTGGTTGGAAATGACCTCCGCTATTACCCTGCTTCGTTTGTGCCACAAATTCTTGTACACCCTGTATATTATATTGCATTTTTTACAATATTCACAATGTTCACATACGATTTAGAAGTAACAAAAGCCTTTTTTTATTTGCCGAGGAACAACAACAATTGCACTGTCGAATTCCTTCTTTGGAATTGTGAAAACCTGGTGTTTGGCTGGTTTTGGCTGGTTTTGACATTCGAATTCCGAACGCGCTCGGCAAATAAAATGCAGCTAATATATTAATTTCGTATTTTAATAACTTAATATTAATTAGCTTATGAAAACATGAAAAAATAATTGAACGGTTTTTTCCGCCTGTGCTGTGTTTCGTTACAATATTTTGACAGATCATTTTATTTGCACTTGAATGCATGTGTGAGCAATGTTATTAACTGAAGTGTGCAGCGGTTTGAGCTAGGCGAGCTAAACTAAGCTAACGAAAACTATTTTTCTCACTTAGCTTAGCTGAAATGTGCAACGGGCCTTACTCTTGGAGACGAAATAGCATGGCTAAAAAAAATCCGAATCATTTGCCCGTCATAAGTGAGCTTTACGGACCGACAAACAACGCATCATCCTAGAGGTAGTGGTTATGGAAGAAGCCACTACATCCAGAAATTCTCTGATGGAATTTAAAAAAATCTAGCTTACACACCCGTAGACGAGGATATGTTTACCAGGACAGCTGTTGTCAGCGAGGTTATTATAATTGTAAACCATTGACGGCAGTTCAAACTTTTTGGCCATTATGGCCACCGCGTCTGCGAAAAAAATAATCAACATCTATCCGTCAATTCAGGTATTGTAGCACGAATTCGAAGTAAACTAATGGTATATTACATAACGAGCAAGGAAAGTGGAGTTTATCGTGCGAGGTCGTCGGCAATCTAACGAGCACGATGAGCACTTTTCTGCGAGTAATGTACGCTATTTTTCACGCGTCCAAACCGGTTTTTCTGCTAAATTGAGAGAGAAGCAGAAATGTGAGAATGTGTGTTCGCTGATCGCTGTGACTGCAGTAAATAACAAAAGACGTTTATATGAAAACATAACTAGTGTTGTTATGGGCTACTTTCGAAGCTAGTTTATAGCGTATGAAACAGTCACTTTCGTCTATGGGCGTGTGAAAAATCTTTTAACTATCGTAAGCTAACAGACTGTTTATAAGTTATTCTGTCACCAGCCTTGAAATCCATGAACTTTCTTATTGATATAGTATATTACATAACGAGCGAGGAAAGTGGAGCATGATGAGCACTTTTCTGCAAGTAATGTTCGCTATTTTTCACACGACCAAAACCGGTTATGCGCAATGCAAAATTACTCTGGGAATGTGTGTTCGCTGTGACTGCAGTAAATAACAAAAGTATTATATATGTTAACTCACTAGTGTATATAACGGCTACTTTCGAAGGTAGGTTATAGTGTATGAAACAGTCGCTTTCGTCTATGGGCGTGTGAAAAGGTATATTACAGAACGAGCAAGGAAAGTGGAGGCGGTAGCCGAGTTCGGCAATCTAACAAGCACGATGAGCACTTTTCTGCAAGTCGTGTACGCTATTTTTCACGCGTCCAAACCGGTTTTTTTGCTAAATCGAGAGAGAAGCAGAAATGTGAGAATGTGTGTTCGCTGTGACTGCAGTAAATAACAAAGAAATGAATTTGTCACGCGTCCAAACCGGTTTTTCTGCTAAATCGAGAGAGAAGCAGAAATCACAAACGACAAACAAAAGAGAATTCTTGCTCATGCGCAATGTGTTCGCTGAGATTGTAGTAAATAACAAAAGACGTTTATATCATAACATAACTAGTGTTGTTATAGGCTACTTTCGAGGCTAGTTTATAGCGTACGAAACAGTCACTTTCGTCTATGGGCGTGTGAAAAGGTATTATCAACGCTCTTATTCTTTTATATAAAAAATCAACTACATTCGTAACTACATATTTGATGACATTTGATTTGATAACTTGATTTTATCAGCAATTATCTGATTTTCGCCTCCATAGGAATAGGAATACCGAGAACTTTGCTCAGATTCAATTACTGTCAATTATTTTAAAAACAATAAAAATTACCACTTAAATCGCAGGACCTTGCAAGACATTTTTTTTTGTCTTGTTTAGCAAAACAATGTACTAAATAATATGATAATGTAATTTTTTATTTATTTGAAATTATAATACATATGTATACTGTACAACGTTTGGAAATACACAAATAAATTATTTAATATAATCTTATTAATACCGAATACTTTGCAGCTATTTCGTATTTTAATTGTAGGTAATGCCCAGATTACTGCTTTTTGTTTTTTTTTTATTTCTTTTATATTTTCTATTTCACTTCCTGGTAATATTTATAAAATTATATTCTATTAAACTTGTGTATTTTTTGGTAATTTCCTATCATATTGCTGGGAATGTTTTTGCCTGAAAACCGTTATACTTAATATCAAAAATATGACAATTTAGCTATAAACTTGTTCCTTGTTCCATTTTTTATTTTTTGTATTTGTTTTTTTGTTCTTTAATTTATTCGAATAAAACGTTAAGAGTTTAATAAATCTCAAGTTATGTTTTTGAATATTTTTGCATCGCTTTAATGCAACTCTGATATTTGAATGTTTTAGCGAAAATAAGCAATCGATTTAGTTTTCCCAACAACGGTGGTGAACTAATGGAGGGTTTATTTAGAATTTTCCCGGCAAGTTCTCTTCCAAGTTCGGCACTATACGAGTATGATAGAATTGTCTTTTTGTTTTAATTGCATGTAATTGTTTCTCTACTAAAATCGTGTACTATTTAAAATGAAATGCAATGGAAGCCGATTAAAAAAATTTAGCAATAGTTGGGGATATACTCCCCAACCCTACTATTTCTAATGCGCCTTTTAGACGATTACTTTAATGTTAAGTTCGGAAAGTTTAAAGCTTTTAGATGTCAGTACCACATTTTTGCTCTCATTTTTGTCGGAGCACTGCTAGAACATCTGTATACAGGGTCGACTATAACAGACTTTCGCGTGCATAAGTTAGTCTCAAAACAAAATGTTCGCCTATGTTTCCGAAATTACAAAAAATTGTTATTATGTATGCCTGCATAAGTATTTGTCCCAGTTTTTCCTAACTAAATGGCAAATCAAATCGAAGTTGAACACCATAATAACCACACAAATAAACTTACTGTGAATTCTCAAATTCGCTAATGCGCGCACATGCTGGTAAATGTTTTTTCTTTCTTTATAATTCGCGCACGCTTCAAGGGGTTCGCACCCTTATAATGCTCGGCTATATGCTTGGCACAGCGTGGGCGTTAAGGAAAAGGAGGAGAAAAGAGGAGATGTCTCTAGCTTGTGTTTTGAATGACTGTGGATCATAGTGATGTGGGAAGACAGAGCTTGGCAGAACATTCCACACACGTGTTGTACGGCTGAAGAACGAATCCCTGAATTTAACTGTTAACGTCCGAAGATGGGCTTGAGGGTAAACTGATGATCATTTAGAGCGCCACGAGTATTGCGGTTGAATTCAAGGAGAGGTGGAATGCAGCTAGCTATTTCTCTTGAGAACCGCTGGTAGAAGAATCGATAAAACAGTGCAGGAAACTTTCCTAAGGTGTTCAAGCGAATCTATTGATTTCGCTATATTGCGTCACCAATAAGTTTTATCGCGCTTTTTTGAATTCTATATAGCTGGAAATCAAAAATTGAAATCCAACAAGGAGTTATTATGGAATATCATTCCAACTTTTTTTATACTTCTCTTAGGGCCAGTTTGGAAACTTTTTTCTAAACTTACTTTCCGTAGTTGGTTTAGACCACCGATTTTCGATATAGTGGGATACCACCAATGAAGCATTTATTTCCGCAAGATCGTTGAAGATTCAGAAATTGACTTATTTAACTACCACTAGCTTTATTGCCACTACACAAATACAGAGCACCCGCTATAGATAGGAAAACATTCATGACAATGTACACGTGCAAATATTAAAAAATATATAAAAAATACTTAAAACTTGTAAAGTTTTACTTTATGAACCGATTTTTAATTCAATAAAGGTAGAGATTACTAAATGAAATGTGATAAACTGAATTTAAATTTGTAAAAACTGAATATTAATTCGAATATGTAAGTTGATTTAACACTAAATTTAAAATAAATGTCTTATGTTTCAGTTTAACTGAATTAAAGACTGAACTGATCGTCTACAAGTGCCTTAATATTTTCTAAATTTTGCCTTTTTAAGTACTGTTGAATATCTAACGGAAAGCCGAGATGTTACTCAACAACTATTCATTTATGTATGTTATTGAAATTTATTTATGCCTTATGAAAAATCTTCCTATGTATGTTAGATTCGTCATACTTAAATCCTGAGAAGCAAAACTTATGGAAGGTAAAATTTGCCTACATACATAACTGAATATTTGTGCTGAATCTGCTTATCGTGTGCATAAAATTAAATGATACGATATACAAAATGGCAGCAAACATTCCAAGTTTTAGTCGATCATTAATTTCGAACTAACCTTCCTTTAATCTATGAATGCATATGTACGCATTACGTACATACCTATAGGTTGTTATATAAATTGTTATTGTGTAATAAATGTTTGACTAGATTGAAACTTTGGTTTACACATAGTTAATAGAATTTAAAACATAAATCTGACTAGAGAAATTACTTTACAATTCAGTCGTGTACGGAATTATTATTCTTATGCTTGGTAATTATTAATTTGTAAATGTTAATATTTATCTAAGCTGAATTTTAATTAGTATTTTCATATACGATTTAAAAAGACATTTTTTACATAATAATTCGTTTGTTCGATTTTTAAATATATTTCTTCTCTATACCGTGTGAGTATTTTAACCTCGAATTTTGGAATATCTGGAGAAAGAATTCTAAGCAAACAAATCGCAATAAAAGTTTATATTTTTGCAACATATCATGTTGGGGCACGTGGCGCGACTTTGAAATATTTACCTCGCTAAAAGGTAAAATCAAAATCTTTATATGCATGGTATATCCGTTAAGATGGCAAATACTAAAAGGGACGATTACTTGATTAGCTATCGCATTTGAGGGGGGGGCTATTTTCACCCCCTACAGTGTGCGTAGCGTTTTAATGCGAAGAGACGTACTTTTGACCTTACATCACTTTACACCCTGTAACTCTTAAACGCTTCTAGCTACAAGGTTACTGTTTTTTTATAATGCTAAAGGGATTTGCAGCCTTATAATGCTTAGCACAGCGTAGGCGTTAGGAAATTAGGGAGAGGAAAAGATGAGATGTCTATGCACGCGTGTCTTAAATGATTGCAGATCATACAAATGCGGAAACACAGAATCAGGCAAATCATTCCACATAACTAGTGTGCGGCTAAATAAAGAATCTCTGTATCGGTTTGTACTTCCGAAGATAGGCTTAATGGTGGACCCGTGGGCTCGAGTTGAGGCACGGGTATTACGGATGGGCGGGATGCATCTGGATATTTCTTTTGAACACCGCTTGTGAAAAAAGCGGTAAAACAGTGACAAGCAGAAAACATCCCTACGATGTTCAAGCGTTTCGATTGTTTTCGCGATATCTACGTCACCAATAAGTTTTAACGCGCGGTTCTGAATTCTGTCTAGTAGATGCAAAGTGGTCTTTTGGGCACCTGCCCAGACAATACAGTTGAATTCAACTTTAGGGCGAATATACGCCTTGTAAATAGTAGCCAGACCTGAAGGAGTGAAGTACACCATACACTGTTTTAGGAAACCTAAAAATCTGACAGCATTCTTTGCGATGGCAAATATGTGGTCGTTCAAACGAAGCTTGCTGTTGACGCACATACATAGAATTGAGAATTGTTCAGTTTCTTTAATGCAAGATCCATTCATGGATAAAGGTTCGGGGTTTAAATTACGCTTGGACGACAGAAGACAGCATTGGGTTTTAGAAGCGTTAAATTCAACTCTATTATGTAGTCCCCACCTTGTTATTCTGTCAATGTCAGAATTTAACGTGCTTAACATACGTTGTAGTTCTTGCGATGTTGGGGGCAAGCTAAGTGCTGTCGTCGGCGAAAGAGTGGATTGGATTAGAAATAGATAATAAGAGATCATTAATGAAAATGAGAACAGAGCCTTGTGTAACACCGGCGTTTATGCGGTGAACATGGGATCATGTTGGTCATGTTTGAAAGAAAATTAAAATTAAAATTACAGCAATGTAAATTTTTTTTAAATTCTTGAATCAATTACCGATCAAAAAAAAAATTTTTTTTAAAATATTTCGAATATTTCGAAAATTCTCTCGGATAATTTTTTTTGACAAATGCAATATTAAAGCCTATTTTTTTCTACAAATCCACCTCATAATATTTATGCATTCGGTCAACAGGAGCTGGGTTAAAAAGTAAAGTTTGTAAAATGAGCGAAAACGTACTTTTGACCTAACGAATACAAGTTACTGCTGGTCTTTGTTGAAAGAAAATTATATTTTTAAGATCAAACAATGTATATTTTTTTAAATTATTTAAGCCATACCGAAATAAAGGTCGTCAAAATAAAAAAAATAATATAAATTCTATTTGTTTGAAAATAAAATTTTAACGACGTTTAATCGGTAATGGATTAAAGAATTTATAATAAATTACATTGCTTGACCTTAGAACTTTAAAAAATCACCAACAGTGACCTTGTAGCTAGAAGATGTTAAGGTCAAAAGTACGTCTCTTCGCATTAAAACGCTACGTACACCGCAGGCGGTAAGTATTTCCCACCTTAACCTGTCTGTTTGTTCACTATATTGTGTATTGTTCACTGCCAAACACCATCAACCGATCGAGTTCAAAGTTTGCGTACGGGTTTTAATCACTATGAGCAGATATTTTGAAGTGGTCAGATTTATGGGTCAAGGGGTCACCATAAGAATCGTTTTTAGAAATTTTTAATTTTTAAAAAAATGTAGGTATAGCATCCTGAAATTTTGCACACCTGTTTTGTATTTAAAGAAAATAAGAACCACCATATTTTGGAAAGGGTCGGAGGCTCCCGTTTATATTTTTCATAAAACTTCCAGAATTTTTATATTGTAGCCTCCTTTAGTTTTGCAAACAAAAACGAAATGGGTCATATTATGGAGCGGGACTCCGTGTCAGTGGAGACCATACACATTTTTTCGTAGTTGTTATGAATCCTCTAAATCTAGAGTCTAGAATGTGAGTACGAAGTGCTCCTTGGCTGTGCGGTTAGCCAAGCGCCTCCGAGCTAGTAAATTAACAAAAATTTCAGGTTCTCACGAACAAAGAATCGAATCGAGAATTATCATAAATCAAAACAATGTTTCGAATAAAAGTTTCATATTTTTTAGTTACTACCCGAATCTGATATAAAATGTGGAGGTTCGTATGTAAGATTTAAAATTTGCCCTTAAATTCCGCAAAAATATTAACTTTTTAAAAAACTCACCCGGTACAAGTATTGCGGTATGGTATTTAATGAACAATAAAGCAAAATTTTATGTGCTTGTGCACTTTTTCTATTAAATATACCTTATCAGTTAGCATTAAATGATAAAAAAAAATTAAGTTAAATAAAATTAAAATAAATAAATTAATTAATCGATTTCCTTAAAAAAGGAACAAACACAGATTTGCTTCAAAATTAAATAGCTGGCTTATAGGCTATAAATAAATACATATATAAATAATAAAAATTTAATTGCAATACATAATCCATAAACACCTTTCAGGTACGTACATTTTTACACAAATAAAAAAAATAAAACATTTAAAACAACAAACAATTTGATAAAAAAAAATTTATAATGTTTCAAAATTGTTGCCCAACGGCCCATTACTGCTCCATTAGTATCGTTTCTTCGGTCTTTACGGATCCAGTTATCGCTTCCATTGCTTTTGATAAAAGTGTCGCGTCTTTCAGACTTACAACCTGCAGCACTTGAGGTTCCGTTCCAGGAGCTCCTTGTATCATCATTTGATGCATTCCTGGCGACATAGTGATCGTTTCCATGTGCTCTCCATTCTCAAGCTAAGTTTGAAGAAGAAAAGAAGGAGAACATAAATAAAAACTGATTTTTGAAATAAACAATAAATTTTAAGCAGAGTATAATATTTTACAACAATCGATTTTCTCGCTCCTAATTCCACATAGAGGATGAGGCCTACCTATCAATTTGCAACACGTTTTCGTTGTTATCTTATCTTCTACAAAGTAAACGATAAAATAACTTTAATCTGAAAATAAAAATGTAATTAAAAAAATAAAAATATAAAGAAAAAATTAAAACTAACAAAAAAATTAAATTCTTGATAACAAATCGCGTTATGATCCCAAACTAATTGCAAATGAACTACAATGAATGTTTTGATCAAAACTACCTGATGGTATACAAAATAAAACCAAAAAATGTAATTAAAAGGTAAAAGTAAATTTATTTAATTTGCAACAACAATTGTGTTTCTTCAGAGAAAATTTTACATAGATATTGCAATAAAAAATACAAATTTAAAAAATATGAAATAAAAAACAGTAAAGTAAATTTAAATTAAATAAAAATAAAACAAGTTTTTAACAATAAATAATTCATTCAATAGATCAAGACTACATTTACAGAAAAAGAATTATATTTGTGAAAAATATAAAATAACAATAAAAATTATCTATTCGGATTTTGGATTTTTTTTTCTTTTAAATAAGACATTCACTTTCTAATTACCCATATTTTATTATTAGCCAGATAAATAAAATACATGATTATAATTAACAAAATTGCAAAAAACAAAATTCTTTAAATCTAAGAAGGTAATGTTGGCACAGTACTCATACCCCGACCGACTATTTTTGGTTGACTATTTACTTTATGATTAAATTGCACTTTTTTTGTTTTGTTAATTCGACACTCATGCAAAGTAAGAAAACAGTTTTACTGAACTCCGTTACTTTGTTAATACTAAAACTAAAAACTATATTTGGTATAGATTGATAAATTAAATTTAACGTTGTTAGAATAACTTGTTTCGTTTGGTATTCAATGATTATAGGAACATGTTTGGATGCAACGTCTACTATTAGCAACAACAAAAAAAATTACTCCAATAGCCTTGGCCATTTTAAAATAACAATCAAAAATCTTAATCGATTAATGGAAAGTTATTGTGAATTGCCAATTATGTAAAATACGTTCAATTGCGATTCAAAAAATAAAATGAAAAAAATAAAAGAATAAAATTATCAAAAGCAAATCTTACTCAAAAACAAACAAAAAATAAATCTAAAAGTTATCATGAAAGCATTATTGTTGCTTCATATTTGGTTTATCTGTGACTAGATCAATAATAACATAACATATGTAATAAAATTAAAAAATAGTTTATCAAAACATGTTGATAAATTCTAAAATGTTAAGCGAGCCTTCAGTTTGGTTAATGTTGTTTAATAAACTTAGAACTTAGTTTTTCTTAGATAGATAAATGTAATTATATGAGGGGCGAATGGCAAAAATGATCGTTCGTCATCATTTGTCTGCGCCTTCTAATTTTATGAGTTTTTTTGCTAAATGTTCATCAACATCAACATTTTGTATATTTGGTAGAGGTTCTGTATTGCTGTCTTCGAGCTTAATTGTGGTGCCTTTGGCGAATATTTGCTTTCGCCGTTTGGAGTTCTTGGAAGGACTTGTCGTTAATGATGTAATATTTTTATTATACTCTGTGTTTGTATTGTTATTGTTAATAATTTGGTCACTGTTATTTTCATTGTTGTTAGTACAGTTAGAATGAATATTACTGTTACTATTAGTGTTGTTAGTACTATTGGTGCTGTTACTATTTCTACCACTAATGTTATTATGAATTTGGTTTGCGTTTGATGCTACACTGTTCGATACATAAATTTTTGGGGTAGCTTGTTGTTGACTAGAACTAATATTACTTAAATTAGGATTTAATATTTGGCAACGCGAATTAACTATTGTTGTTGCCATCGTTGTTGTTGGACGACTGCCAGCAGAGCCGGCCATTGTTGCACCACCGCAAATTGAACTAGCTGCTTCTGGCACTGGCATAATCGAATAACACTGATAATTGCTACTGTGATTATTTGAATCTACCTGCATTGGTGTGAGGCACACTGTACCATCACTATTTGTGTGCAATTGTTGAATATTGGCCATCATCGATTGGTACATTGATGCTGAAACTGGTACAGTTATCATATTGCTAACAGAAACGGGATAACCTAGTGAAAAAAGAGAAAATCTTGGAATAGCATCACTTGGTACTGCAATTGCAATCGTATTTCTATACAAAAAATTTATATTTAATTTTTTTTAATGCGTAGTATTTTCAGTTGTAGATTTATTTAATTGAATAAATAAATCAATTCTTATCTCGATATACAACGTTAAATACGTTTTGTTATCCGTCATATACCTTAACCCTTAACGGTAAACTTATATCAAAAATCAAAAACTTCCAATGTTGTAATAAGTATGTAATCAAACCCATAGATTCTACGATCCAACCAAATTGTTAAATAAAATACAGCATGTTTGATAGCGGATGTTTTCCATTGGGGGCGTTTATTCCCCCCCCCCCCACCCCCTTGGATTTTGCTAGATGGGATTTTTTAAATTGGGATGTTGATTTTGGGATTTTTCGATGGGATTTCTTTTTGGAATTTCGTTACTCGAATCTAATCCCTCTCATATAGGTTAACTAAATTGTACCCGCGATGAATTGCTATGCGATTAATTACATGAGATGAATTGCATTGCGATGAATTGCTTTGCGATAATTTGCTTGCAA
This sequence comes from Nephrocerus scutellatus, assembly GCA_947095585.1. Classification (NCBI taxonomy): domain Eukaryota; kingdom Metazoa; phylum Arthropoda; class Insecta; order Diptera; family Pipunculidae; genus Nephrocerus; species Nephrocerus scutellatus. The sequence goes on from OX352763.1 coordinate 92,976,018, forward strand.
TGAATTACTAAGCGATAAATTACTATACGAGGAATTGCTTGCGATAAATTGCAATGCGATAAATTGCTATGTGATGAATTGCTGTTATAAATTTTTATGCGATGAATTGCTTGCCATGAATTGCTATGCGAAGAATTGCTATGCGACGAATTGCTCTGCGATGAATAAGCCTAGATTCAGTATACTAATACAGTGATCCGCAAACATGTAACAGAGACAATGCTGTCTCCTTTCGTCCAAGCGAATCCCAAATCCCATGCCATTATCCATGAATGGCACTTGCATCGAGGAAACTGAAAATCTCACAATTCTCGGTATGTTCGTCAACGACAAGCTTCGTTGGAATGACCACATATTTACCGTCGCCAAAAATGCTGCGAAATGTTTAGGTTTTCTAACCCGGTGCAAGAAATATTTCTACATCCTATCTACAAGGCCTTTATTCGCCCTAAACTTGAGTACAATTGTCATATCTGGTCTTGTGCGCCTAAAACCACCTTGTATAAACTAGATAGAATACAAAACCGTGCGATAAAACTTATCGGTGACGAAAACATTGCGAAATCAATAGATTCGCTTGAACACCGCCGGAACGTCTCCTGCTTGTCACTGTTTTATCGCTTCTTCCACCAGCGGTGCTCAAGAGAAATAGCCAGTTGCATGCCACCTCTCCTTGTATTCAACCGCAATACTCGTGGCGCTCTAAATGCACATCAATTTACCCTTAAGCCCATCTTCGGAAGTACAGTTAAATTCAGGGATTTGTTCTTCAGCCGTACAACACGTATGTGGAATGCTCTGCCAAGCTCTGTCTTTCCACATCACTATTATCCACAGACATTCAAGACACAAGCTCATAGACATCTCCTCTCTTCTTCTCCTTTTCCTTAACGCCCACGCTGTGCCAAGCATATTGCCGAACATAATAAGGGTGCGAGCCCCTTTTTGCGTGCACAAATTATAAAAAAAAAAAAAAACATAATGGCGCCAAATCTTTCAATGATTCTTAAACTTTTCTTTCAGTGATTCCCATATTAATAATAAAAAAATTCCATAAAAAAAATCGGGCCTCAGGGCCCCGTTCACTCTAAAACTTTTACAGTTTTGTCCATCGGAGATACACATACATATGTTTAAAATTTGAAGAAATCGGGCTAATTTTTAAAAAATTTATATGGGCACCCCTCGGGCCACAATTTGAAGAAAATCGGGTTAAAATAACTTAAGGTTAATTTTCCTTGATTCCTTTGTTGACAGTTTTTAAACGAGACAGAGTTTTAAACGTATAAAATTGCAATAATAACCGTCCAGAGAATTGTTCTCGTTCCTCATATTTGCTTTTAAAAGGTCCATATTGGATTTTAGTTTGCGTTGAACAGTAAAATATAAAAATTAACATTTTAAAGTTAGTCATTAGAGTGTTCGAAGCTTGTCAATCTGGTGTTCCTGTTTAAATTATTATCTCTTTGAATTCTAAGTTACTTTCTTGTTAAGCAATTTTCATAATTTCATTGTTTTTTGGTAATAGGTAAGTGGTCACAATTTGTTTTCGGATTATTTTGTTTTTTATCAATAATTTGTAATATTCCAATTGTTGATCCATTCTATAGCACTTGTAATATTTTAACACCCTTCCCAAAGTCCGATTTTATTGAAATTTTGCACACATGTATATCTCAGATGAAAACACTTTCTATTAATTTGGGCCCCTCGGGGTCGGGGTCTCCCATACAAATATTTTACAAAATGCACCCGATTTTCTTCAAATCAAATTTTATATACATGTGTATCTCCGTTGCACAACACTTTTTGTAAAAATTTTGGAGACCCTGGGTCCCGGGGTTGTAAGGCTCCATACAAATTTTTTAAAAAAATTAAGCCGATTTTCTAAAAAATTTATATACATGTGTTACTCCGAAGGACAACACTTTATCTTAAAGTTTTGGAGATCCCGGTGCGCGGTCGTGAGGCCCCATACAAATTTTTGTTAAAAAATATACCCGATTTTCTTCAAATTTTATATACATGTGTATCTCCAATGGACAACACTTTTTGTGCAAATTTTGGAGACCCGTGGTTGTAGAGCCCCATGCAAATTTTTTAAAAAAATTAATCCGATTTTCTTCAAATTTTATACACATTTGTATCTCCGATGGGGTCGTGGGGCCCCATAAAAATTTTTCAAAAAAATTAACCCGATTTTCTTCAAATTTTATACACATGTGTATCTCCGATGGACAAAATGGTTTGTTATGTTTTTTTTTTTGTGAGGCCCGAGGGGTGCCCATATAAATTTTTTAAAAATTAGCTCGATTTTCTTCAATTTTAAAAAACACATGTGTCTCACTGATGGACAAAACTTTTTTTAAATTTGTTGGAGTGATCGGGCCCTGAGACCCGTGTGGTGTCCATGTAAATTTTTTAAAAATTAGCCCGATTTTCTTCAAATTTTAACACATACCCATCTCCTATTAGAGAATTTACATGGGTTGTTTTTTTTTAATTATTGACATTTCAGTACGACATGTCAATCGAATAACAGTACATATTAAACCGTCTTTACATTTTGATATTTTATTATGAATTGCAAGACTCATAATACTTAGTGGGCAGTAATTGAGAAATTTGAATTTTACTTTAAATAAGCTAAACTATAATCCTACGTGCCCCTTACAAAATAGTGCAGAATTTTATTTTTTGTTTGTGTTTGGTACCAAAGATTGTACGAATTGTAATACAAAATGCACAAGTAAAATGTTTCCTTTAACATTATTAAACGTTTTGTTACAAAACAAACCTTGTCCGTCTTCCGCTGTTATATATATTTGACCATCCTGTGATACGGTGGCTTCCGTCAAATCCACAGTCATATTTTCATGGCCATTTACATCTGTTAAACTCTGTACAGTTTGAATTGTGGCCCCACCTTCGCCTTGATGAAGCTGTAATATAAAAATGAGAAAATTAATTTTACATTTGCTGCAATCCTGTACAAAATTGCTCATTTAACATTACAGTTGCAACTCCTTGTACTTGAGCAGTTGTGCCATCGGGTAAAGTGATAATTGGATTATTTGGATCAACTTGAATTAGGGATACAGTTCCGTCAGCATTTTGAATGGTTGAGAGCACTGTCTGTGTGTACTGAAATAAAGACGATAAGCTTACTTAATAACTTAAATATGTAAAATTAGGTAATTGAAAAGCTCGGAAGGTAATTAAAATTAGAATTTTAAGCATTGAGATACATATTTAAAAATAAAATAAAAAAAACTTTCGCAACCAAAAACAAAAGCTACAGAAATTTGATTGCTATGACATTCTTTCGAAAATCTGTTCCTTCATCATAAAGCCAAAATAATGCATAACCAAAAACGAGATGCACAACTAAAAAAAGTTCAGTCAAAGGAGGAAAATAAAAGTTAAGGTAGCATTTCAAAGAAATCGAACAACAAAAATGAGAAACTAAAAATGCATTCATCGGGGAAGAAACACGTATATTATGTAAATGGTATAATATTAATCTGTTAGTACGAACATCACAATCACTCAAAGTCATCGGCTCGATGCAAACCTGGGTGTTTGCAATTGTTTGTGCAGACGATGAATTTGTCTCCGGTGAGCTAGTGCGAAGGTCAATTTTTGTTGGTCCATTATTCGAGTGATGTATAATCGTATTATTGGTGGTTTGAGCCGCTGCGTTCTGTGTAGATGTTATAACTGTTCCAGAGTTGTGTATTTTCAGCACTCCAACCTGTGATGTTTGTGCAATTTTTTGGGATTATTGTAATTATTTATTTCAAAACTGACAAAAACTAAATTAGGAATAACTTAATCTGATAGATCATTTGAGCAGGAATTTAATATATAAACAAACTTAATATTGATCCTTTCATCCTCTCACTTAATACAACCGATGTCTCACCGATTTAAACCTGTACAAAATAATAAATTGTGTATTCCCGACTTACATTGTTATTGGCCGCTGCTGCAGCTTCCATGGTCGCTGTATTTACCAATTGTGTAACTTTATCCTCTTCATCGGCGAACGTTGGCAATAGATCTTCTCTGCCGTGATACTTATAGCAATTGAAAACGATTTTACGCAATGCATGTGTCCAACTTATCTGCAATTAGCATACAATAAAATGTTTTAATATATCGTTAATTCCGCAAAAGCTCTACGTACAGCGCTTACTTTTTGTTTTTCATCTTCGGGTCTTGCATCCATTCGAACATTAGCCCATGGCAACTCTTTAGGCCACCATGGTGGTCGAGTAGATTCCCTTCCCCAGCCTGGTTTTCCGCGGCCCGTTGAATACTTTAACATCAACGGTATAAATGCTCGCAGTTGTGCCTGTGTCATTTTCTCAACGGGTGTTGGTATGTCATCGATGATCAATGGTGGAAGTTCAAAAAGTGATGGATCCTCCGGTTGCGGTGGTGGTGCCTGCTGTGCTAATGCACTTTCCAATTCATCCATGACTATATTCTTTAAATTTCGTACGACATCTTCGAGAGGCTTGGCGCCGAATACTTTGTAGCTGGTGTTAGGCTTACCCGGTGTAGCTACAAGAACAACAGCCTGCTTGCCAACACGACCAGTAAACTCGTATATGATTCCCCGAAGTTTTCGCAACAGTCGGTTCTGTTGACGCTTCCGAACCGACGGATTCGTTTCGAATGAATGTGGTCGCTTACGTTTCTTTGACGATGCTATGGCTGCTGCAGCGGCAACGCCAACCGGTCCAGCGGCTGCGAGCTGGTTCGCTACATCTTCCTGTATTGATATTTGCATCATATCGGCTTCACCATATACACTGCCATCGCTGCTGATCACTTCGTCTTCATCGTCGTCGGATTGAATGCTCAACTGGGAATCGTCGATCATTTCAATTTTGTACGTTTTGTTCATGTGTACGGTGTTGGTTGAGGTACCCGTAGAGACGGTGGTAACGTTCATATTTCCTAACTTATATTTTAATTAACTAGGCGGGACAAAATCCGATCTTTGGTATGTTCTCCTTAATTGCGGGTACTGTCGCGTTGGCGTTTAGTTGTCGCGTTCTTCGTTCAATTTTTTTCAGAATATTGTTGGCCGTAAATTTTCGCTTCTCACAATAACTATAAAAAAAATATCAGAATAAAAAACACGCATTAGAATTTGGGTAGGAACGAACTAAACACATTTTATTATTAATTTCCTTTGAATAATCCAAATGCGTTATTTTTAGAATAACCAAAAATACTAACTTCAATACCGAGGAATATGTTATGAAACATATGCGCACTCGCCTAGCCAACCGAACTACTTTGTACGCAACCTCCCCACAGACTGATGATTAAAAATCAATAGTGCTCATGCGTTAACTGCATTCATCCCTTATGAAATCTGTTTACGCATGCACTTTACACCCTTAACTTTTCGTAGCTTCTATATGCCCACATGCCTGAGAGCAACCCCTGTTTCATCTTTGTAGGTGGCAATTACTTGCGAATGCAAGTAAGAATAATTAAACAGACTAGACTGGCTCGGGGCGCAAGGAAGTTTAAGTTCGAATGATTAAATGCAATTCAGTCAATAAGATAGAATGTTCCAGCTTTTGTACAAGAGCACTTCGAAAGTAAATTTCAATTATCAGTTTCTATTGATATAAATTAAATTGAATTATGCTACCATCTTGCGCAAAAAGATTCTTTTAGTCGTTTGCTATTACTTGAACCAAAAATTTTTAAATTAATGGTCACATTTTTAATTCCATTGTATGAGTAAGAAAAATTACATAATTTTTCCTAAATATTTATTTAAAAAAATTTGGAACGTGTTTCCAGATATATGATATTTTTAGTACATGCATCGAATCGAGCCACAGAGCACAGCACATTTTCTTGAAAATTGAAATGTATATATATCCCACCCACAGAGAAAATGGAGTTTCGTGTGCGCTGTGTCTTCGATATATGTATTTTCACGCATCGAGTAGGGTGAATGACTGGAGCGCGCTGGTGCGTTTTCATGATAAAGATAAAACATAAACAAAATTTTAGACAGTATAGCCAGAACCAAGAAGTCAAATGATGAATACAAAGTAAAATATGTAAATAGGTATCATGAGCCCCGCGTCATCAACGAATTCACGTGAGAACATCGATGGCGAATCAAACCCGTTTTCTCTAACAGCTATTTACAATCACAATCCACATTTTGTTGTATTTTTTGGTAACTTTGCAAAAGTTACACACAATGTAACAAGGCGTAGAAATGGTTGGAACCCTTAAATAACCGGACGAGTCATTTAAATAATAACCTGCTCCTAATACTTTGTAGTTCATAGTTAATTCTGATAATTCGAATAGCATTTGGATGGAATTCAATAGACCTGAGTCAAGGCAATCTATAAGAAAACTTTTAGAAAATTCTTAGGTACATGTAAATATTTTCTTTAAACGCTTCGACAGAAAACTCTAGCGTATGCTCGACAGCAAAATTATTTAGCGTGTGCTATTCTGCGCCGTTTTGCTCTTCCAACCCAAATATAAACAAAACAAAATTTCTAATTAAAAAATATGACCGATTCATTTTAGCATTGAGCATGCATAAGTTTGGGACATCCTCACAGCAGCACGGAAATATGTAGGTATAATAACATGGTCTTGTTCTTTTGCAGTTTGCACAGTGTAGTGTCAGCCATCGAGCAAGTTGATAAATGGAAACACATCGCTCACGAAATAGAAAGAAAAAACTTAAATCACTGTAAAAATTTAGCCCTACTTAAGTGAGTTGCTATAAGAGAAAATTTTATTGAAATTAAACTCAAGACAATCTGAATTGGAATCGATAGCATGGAACCATGCATCCAACTGGCCTGATCAGCATTATTTAATATAAATACTTTGTGCGGTGGGACGTCTTAAGTTATCTAATAAGAAACACATTTCTCTATCTCTAGTAATTGTGAAAAAAAAGATTCTAAAATACGATTTTTTTCTTTCTTTCTGATTTGAGTAAAAATATGGTTGAAGCTATCGCTTTCGTTTAATTTTCATAGCGATGGCAACTGCAAATTGGTTGCCCGAGCAGAAGGAAAATGCAGCAAAATAATTTTTTCCCATTGAGAGCAAGCCCAGTTGGAATATTTATCTGTCACGACTGCGTACGCACCTGCGTGTGATTTTTATTTAATGTTCCGACTACAGCAAAATAACACATTATTGCAAAACAGTGCACACAAACTTTTTGGTAAATTTGATAAAATTTATTACAGATTTTAGTAAATTCGACATTTTCTGAAAAGATTTGAAGAAGCACGACCACACAAATACGCCACACTTGCCTCTCGATTCGATTGGAAAATGCATTTCAAACTAACACCACTGTCGGATCACACGCACACTCAAGCGTAAACAATTGTAAACAACAAATATGTATATAGACCACACTTGGCTGATTTGTGCATGTATGCTGATTTGCTTTATAAATTGCATGGGGTTTAGAATTTTTCAAAGATGGACGACTTTTCTGAACTATAATATATTGGGGTGGAAATCAAAATCCACCCCTTATCATATCGATCCATTGACGGTTGTCACATTTTGCTGCGAAGGTAATAAATGCACAATAAAATCTACTCCAAAACGTCATAATCGTAAAAGCAATTCAGCCCGCGTATGTTCAGTAACAACATTTTTAACACAGCGGCTTTTTTTTCAAATTTATGTATAACAAAAATTTTAGTAGAAAACCAAACAAAAGGTTTAATTGCATAGAAAAAACAATAAATTGCATAATAAAAATGGGCTTCAATTTTATTAAATTATGGGGCAATTTTAATTAAAACAGTCGGTTAAAAAAGTTATTTTCGAAATAAATTACATTCTACTATTTTCTTTAATGTCTTAAACAAGAAGACAAGATTTAAAATGAGTCTAGGCAAATTGTATCGCACAGTTAATCTCGAACAATTCTTCTCGCATAATTTTTCTTGAAGAATTATTCTCAAACATGTTTTTTCAAGATTATGGCGTTTTTGAGAATAATAAGACTAATTCTTTTCGATGCAATATAATTTTTCCTTTAAATTTGTAATTGTATTACTTTTTTAATAATCAATAAAAAGAATAACAACTAAGCAACAATTCGTTTTTTTTTTAAATTTATAATTGTATTATTTTTTTAATAATATTTTAATTCTAGTTAAGTTATTTATTGCTTAAGTTTATAATTAATTTTATATTTTAGCAAAATAAAATTTTGAGAAGAACGAGAAGAATTGTTCGAGGATAATTGTTCGAGGATAATTGTGCGAGAATAATAGTGCGAGGACAATTGTGTGCGAACAATTTTGCGAGAATAATTAGCCGGACGACACTAAAATTCTTAAATTTTGAGTTTTTCAAATATTTTTGGAAATATTTTGTATAATTTAAAGGCTATAACATTAATAGGTTGCTTTGTGATATTAAAATTGTAAATTTCGACTTTAATACTAAATTCTGATACAAACGAACACTTTGGTTAATTAAATATTTTCGAAAGTCTTTGACAGTGCAAATAATATTCTGTCCTTTGGGGTTGGTCGAGAAAGAAGGGCTTGCGGAACTGCTATAAAAAAATTTGAACTTTACGACCGCGGTTCTTGTATCTCCAAAATTGTCAAGCCAAAGACAGGTCGAAGTGGAGGATGGCCATATCAATCTTGCTATGGCGCAGCTCGACAGACCTGAGAATTCGTTACTTGACTGAGCTCATTGGACCTCTCCATAGAGCCGGTGTCTATAGCGACGCCCAGCTTAGTCAATTCGTCCGCCCTCTCATTACCCTCTATATTACTGTGGCCCGACACCCATACTATGGTGATATCCAGGAATTGCCACTGTTATACGAGTTTCGGCTATCAACATATACCAACCCATCCGATTTGTGCATTTCTTAGCCTTAGGGCCTTGCAAGACTCCCTAATTTCTAAGATATCTGCCTAAAAGGTGTTAGCTGAATCGGGCAGCTTGTATGACCTTGAAAGATTTAGATTATCCGAGTAAATACCTGCACCGACTCCGTCCTTCATTTTGGATCCGGCAGTTAATATTGTTGCGTCAAATTTCCTCATTACTGCTCCATCATTCCAGCTGTGCTTAGCACAGCGTGGGCGTTAGGAAATTAGGGAGAGGAAAAGATGAGATGTCTATGCACGCGTGTCTTAAATGACTGCACATTATATAAATGCGGAAATACAGAATCGGGCAATTCATTCCACATTACTGTAGTGCGGGTAAAGAAGGAATCTCTGAATTGGTTAATACGTCCGAAGATAGGCCTAATGGTAGATCCGTGGGCTCGAGTTGAGGCACGGGTATTACGGATGGGTTCGATTCGATTGTTTTTGCGATATTTACGTCACCAATAAGTTTTATCGCGTGGTTCTGAACTGTGTCTAGTATGTGCAATGTGGTCTTGGGGGCACCTGCCCAGACAATACAGTTATATTCAAGTTTAGGGCGAATATATGCTTTGTAAATAGTAGCCAGATCTGAAGGAGTGAAGTACATTTTACACCGTTTTAGGAAACCTAAACATTTCGCAGCATTCTAAGCGATGGCAAATATGTGGTCGTTCCAACGAAGCTTGTTGTTGACGCACATACCGAGAATTGCGAGTTTTTCAGTTTCTTCGATGCAAGATCCATTCATGGATAAAGGTTGAGGGTTTATATTACGCTTGTACGACAGAAGGCAGCATTGCGTTTTAGAAGCGTTAAATTCAACTCTTCTTTGCTTCTGGGATAGAGGGCCATGCAGGGCTTCTTACCCCTGTTCTCTATGTTAGCCTTCCAGCTAAGCTTCCTATCCAAGATTACTCCGAGATATTTGGCGCTGGGAATAAGGCTGAGACTTCTCCCATTGGTTTGGGAAGGATAAAGGCCAGTATTTTGGATTTAGTGGTGAACAATACCATTTCAGTCTTCTCAGGGTTGACTCCAAGACCACAACTTGTTCCCCAGGAGCTGAATTTACCCAGGGCCCTTTCCATGACTTCACCTCTGACGGAAAAGTACTGGCCTGATACGATTATCACCACGTCATCTGCGTACGCGACTACCTTTGTCCTATCCTCTTCAAGTTTTGTTAATTTTGTTAATTTCCATCAGCTACAGTAAGCAAGAGATGACCCCTCCTTGGCGGGTGCCTCTGCCGATTCGATTGGTAATGTTTCAGCTGCCAAGGTTGGCATGTATGATCCTGCAACTGAGCATGGATATGGTACGTTACGTAAAGAAGTATTCCACTGCTGACTGGTTCAGACTGGTTCATGTTCATGTGAACATTGTTGGAGGCCCCTGCCCTTCTATATCTAAAAAAGTGGTTAGCGTGTGCTCCATCGTTCGCACCTGCCCTTGAGATATACGTGTTGAGATATCGATGCTTGTGTAACTTCAAATCGTTGCCTGATATGATAATCTAGAATTCGCTCCAGAGCATTTAGCAAAAAGGATGAAAAACACCCGAACTCCTCTAAAGAGCCCTAAAATCGTGTGCTAATTCATGGCCTCTTCTGCCTGCTTTGTGTCTGAAAAACACCCGAACTCCTCTCCAGCTTCCGGGGACATAATTGAGTAGGAGACAGCTTCTGAAAATCTTCATTAGCCAAAAAGTCGACAGCTCCAGTGACTTGTGTAGCATAATCGGCTGTATGCCATCAAGGCTAGGAGACTTATAGGCCGAAAAACTTCTTAAAGCCCAGGAAACCATTTCCGGGTTATGATGTTATCTACTTCATCACGAGAGATCTGATGCTCAGCATGCAACCTCTCCAAATTATCTAAGCAATGATAACTGTTTGTGGGGAAGTGTGTATTTGTGAGAAGATCCAATAATTCTGCCGCAGATGCCGCCCATCCACCGTCAGTTTTCAGGTGCCTGTCGGACAGGTGCTCTCTTTGGACAGAATCTTGCAAATTCTAGCAAAGTCCTTGGTAGTTTCAATTGATTGACAAAAGTCCATCCAAGAGCGTCGCTTAGCTTCTTTGATGGCATTCTTGTACCTTCTTAGGCAGTTTTTATAAGGCCAGTATTGGTTCTCATAACAGATATTGAAGATCGACCTAGTCCTAATCAGATAAAAAGCTATAGAAAAATGAGAGTACTTATTCGAATGTGGATTTGTTGTAAGCGGCAGAATTAAACAAAAAGTCCTAAGCTTTCAAAATGTGAGGAAACTCATTCTAATCGCCCGCCTTAAGTTTAAATTTGCAAACATTTACCTAATCTGCGGTCACGCCCTTTCAGAGATACCGCAAACGGCAAAGATTGTTTTCCTCGAAAAAACTTTTTTTTTTTTTATAAGGTACACACGCTAAAGGAATTTGCACCCTTATAATGCTTAGCACAGCGTTGGCGTTAGGAAATTAGGGAGAGGAAAAGACGAGATGTCTATGCACGCGTGTCTTAAACGACTGCAGATCATATAAATGCAGAAACACAGAATCAGGCAAATCATTCCACATAACTATCCTGCGGCTAAAGAAGGAATCTCTGAATTGGTTAGTACGTCCGAAGATAGGCTTAATGGTGGACCCATGAGCTCGAGTTGAGGCACGGGTATTACGGATGGGTTGGATAATGGGCGGGATGCATCTGGATATTTATTTTGAACACCGCTTTTGGAAAAAGCGATAAAACAGTGACAGGCAGGAAGCATTCCTACGATGTTCAAGCGATTCGATTGTTTTCGCGATATGTACGTCAACAATAAGTTTTAACGCGTGGTTCTGAACTCTGTCTAGTAGATGCAATGTGGTCTTGGGAGCACCTGCCCAGACAATGCAGTTGTATTCAAGTTTAGGGCGAATATACGCCTTGTAAATAGTAGCCAGATCTGAAGGAGTGAAGTACATCTTGCACCGTTTTAGGAAATCTAAGCATCTCGCAGCATTTTTGGCGATGGCAAATTTGTGGTCATTCCAACGAAGCTTGTTGTTGACACACATACCGAGAATTGAGAGTTTTTCAGTTTCTTTGATGCAAGATCCATTCATGGATCAAGGTTGGGAGTTTAAATTACGCTTAGACGACAGAAGACAGCATTGGGTTTTAGAAGCGTTAAATTCAACTCTATTATGTAGTCCCCACCTTGTTATGCTGTCAAGGTCAGAATTTAACGAGAGTGTCGGAGATAAAACAGAGCCTTTAGGAACACCGGCGTTTATATTTTGTTAGGTGATTTTAATGCCAAAATTGGAAATGATGACGTCATTGGTAACTCTATCAAAAAATACAGACTACACAACTCCACTTCTGGAAACGAACTTAGGCTAACTGAACGTTTATGCTATAAGGAATATCACTATAGCAAGCAGACGGTTTACTCATCTCATTGTCTACAATGTGAATTGGTGGTCTACCAATCAACACACCGTTAACAAAATTGATCATTTTGCGATCGTCGCGATTCATACCTCCTCCATAAAGGTCGGCACTTTTCTCGCCGACAACGTTGACTAGCTAGTGTGAACCTAGGTGTGATTGCGGATATCCTAAGCACCACAGTAACGGTAAATTACTGTGTGCAAATATAATGCTAAACGGCTTCAATCGCAAGGGCCTACTAGAATCTTTGCTTATCCCGCAAACTCTCGAGAAATCCTATGTCCCACCATCAAGTGCTGGCTTCGCTACCAACAAGCCATCATAGACGAAAACCATGGTTTGAGGACGAATGTAGGCATGTACACGAAGTGGTGAATGCAACGGTTATGCGGTGAATAAAATAAAAATTTATATTTCAACAACTGATTTGCAATTATCGTAGAACATTTAAAGTCAATGAAATTATATTAAAAAAAGGGCGGTGTTAAAATGATAAGAAAATAATACATCTTTGATTTACTATTTGCCGCTATAAAATGTTTATAACATTTTTTTATATTAATATCATCTATGTAAATTAATAATATTACATAATATAACTATATTAGATCTTCGAAGATTGAATGTTCGATTGGCTTCTCCTCATTGTGAACGGTGCGTAAGCAGCGCCTATACTAATTATGTGTACATCCGTCGAACTGGGAGGAGTTCTGCTAAAAAAAAACCACTGATATAATTACAATATTATTTGGAAATATTAAATTAATCACGATGCGATGGTAATTACTAGGTAGGCACTATGTTCAGAATGTATACATATTTTATTAAATAATAAATAACTGTTGTTCTCTTCAAATTATTAAATAATCTTTTAATGAAACATTCCATGAATTCACATTCGGTGTATATTGTGTAACCAATAAATTTTATTATAAGTCGATTTCAAATCTGTATGTTTTCGCACACCAATAAACTCCACAATACCTGTTTAACAACTTTTAACATTACTTTTAAAAAATTAGGAAATAACTTAAGTTGTCACAGTTTGAATTAACAAAAAAACGTATTTTAGATTTAATTTAAGAAATAAATTTTTATAGCTCTTCAAAATTATTTGTTTTTTTTTTCTTTATTTTAAATCACAGTTTTTTTTTCTCTCGCAGTGATGAAGGTCGATAACAAGGAAGCCCTTCACAAGGCAGCTAACAAGCAAAAAACAGTTAGATTGCCAAATGATGGACCGGCTTGTAAACGTTCTAAACGTGCTTAAATATTTTTTATTTTATTTTTAATTTTTTTTTAATTTTAGTAAACAAGTCAACTGTAGTACACGGGCAGAGAAAAACTGATGGAAATTCCGTCAGTAAATTTTCCTTTTAAAGCGTAAAATGTTCTGCTGAATTGTTTTTTAAAAATTTTGATAAGAATTGTTGTTGGATTTTCATTTAAAAGCATCCGTACTCTCCGTGGCCACTCCTTCCTGATAACGTTATCACCAACTGCTTCTGTAAAACGAATATCTGAATTTTTATCTTTGTGTAGTATTTTTTTAATGAAAAAAAAAATTGATGCAGTATTTTTTCTGTAAAATAAAAAAGTTTGAATTTATATAATGGTTAGTAAAAACATAAAGAAATTTACAAGCTATATTAGTATTATATAAAACATTTTTGTTGTGTAGATGTGCGATTAAAAATGGACAAAAATATTACTAGATACTATTATCAAACAAAACACCAAGTATTTTTAAAGAAATATTTTTGGGAATTATTTTTTCTAATCTAGTAATAACTAGCTGCTGCTGCTGCTAGTATTTGAAAGATAGTTACATAACCTTTTTGTTTTATTATTATCTATTATTATATATTATATATTTGAATGGACAAAATATACATATAGCCTGCACCAATACGAATTTAAAAAAACTTAATGCAAAAAAGGCACCGGGATATGATTGGATCACAGCGCGGAGAAATTATTAAAGTCTTACTTGAGAAAGAAATTTAGATACATCAATAAAAATCAACAAATTCAATCCACCCCCCCCCTCGACAGAGTTAGAGCCAAAAAATGACTTTCTTATATGAAAGTTTATCAGGGGGCGTGTTTAAAAGTGGGTTGGTCTAAATATTGGTATGCCTTTTGGGGCAAAAGTCGAAGCTAACTATCCACAATTAACAGAAAGTTTACCGGCATGTTCTAAGGTATTTAGCGTTCAGGCTGTACCAAGCAGACGGACTTCCGAATAATGCTGACGTTCCAAAACAACTTTCTTCAGAATATTGTTGATGCCCTATGGAAAGTGAGAAATAGGGATCTTCATCGAAAATTAAGGATAAAGAAGACTGTTCTAAAACATGCAATATGACTAAGAATTTCCTTTTTACTGCCAACAAAATTTGCATTTTCGCATGTTAGTTATCAAATAACTTATCACATTATAAAAAAACATATTTTCATCTAAATTCTTTTATCGTTTGAGCAAAGTTTTAGTAAAATCGGGTTAATTTTGAGGAAAATTTATATGATAGCTCCTCGATACTGGGGTTCGACAACTTCTAAATATATGTAGAAAGTGTTTTTATCGGAGATACAAATGTGTGCAAGGTTTTAATAAAAACGGGTTTATTTTAAAGAAATAAATATGAAAGCCCCGCGAACCTGGAGCTCGATCACTTTGAAATATTTGCGTTCCCCATGGCTCTGTTTAGACCCCGACACTCTTTCTCATTTTATTCCAATTCCAATTCACTCTTTCGCCGATAACAGCACTCTAAGCTTCTCATATAAGTTTGAGAAACGTCCGTCCACGTATGGAACTCAAACAACTACCTATGTTAAGCACGTTAAATTCTGAAAATTCTGAGCATAGTAAATTGAGGAGAAAGTAATCGAGTAGAATTTAACGCTTCCAAAACCCAATGCTGTGTCCTGTCGGCTAAGCGAATATAAGATACAATGCCATTATCCACGAATGGCACTTGCATCGAGGAAACCGAAAAACTCGCAATTCTCGGTATGTGCGTTAACGACAAGATTCGTTGGAATGACTACATATTCACCGTCGCCGAAAATGCTGCGAAATGTTTAGGTTTTCTAAACAGGTGCAAGAAATATTTCACTCCCTCTGATCTGGCTACTATCTACAAGGCATTTATTCGCCTAAGCTTGGGTACAATTATCATATCTGGTCTGGTGCACCTAAGACCACCTTGCATCAGCTAGATAGAATACAAAATCGCGCGATAAAACTTATCAGTGAAGAAAACATTACGAAATTAATATTCGCTTTAACACGGCAGGAACGTTTCCTGCTTGTCAATCTTTTATCGCTTCTTCCACCAGCGGTGCTTAAAAGAAATAGCAACTGGGTGTCTGTATGTCTGTCTGTGTCCACTCTACAGCCCAGACGGCTGAAGTTATCGAGATGAAAATTAACATTTAAGCTTTTTACATAAATTGTGAGGGGCCACGATTCAACCGTAATACTCGTGGCGTGGTTGGCGTGACTCTGCAGACGTACAGTTAAATTCAGAGATTCGTTCTTTAGTCATACAACACTTATGTGGAATGATTTGCCAAGCTCTGTCTTTCCACATCACTATAATTCACAGCCATTCAAAGCACAAGCTCATAGACATCTCCTCTTTTCTCGTCCTTTTCCCTACCATACACCCTGTGCCAAGCATATAGCCGAACATTATAAGTGTCGGGTATACACATGTGTGCAAAGTTTTAATAAAAACGGGTTAGTTTTGAATAAATTTATTTTGGAGCCCCTCAATCCTACGGCCCGATCACTTTCAAACTTTTGTAGAAAGTATTGTCATCGGAGACACACGTATGTAAAAACTTTGAATAAAATCTAGTTTAAGGACGTTGATTAAAAATTTATCACCAATTTGGCCTTAGGTCGCTTTATGTACCTGTGATTGTCTTGCTCAAGTGATTCAAATTCAGAAGTATTGCTTAAAAATTATAGACACACTTGCGCTCAATTAATTTATATTTAACTACCTCAAGTGCTCGGCGTTGCCCGTGACCGGTAACTGGTTTTTGTTATTGAAAAATAAAAAAAAACCATATTTGGTCGAATGTCTCGAAATTATCTACCATATTTGGTCTTATGTCTCAAAATAATTTGGCCTTATGTCACTTGGCCCTATGTCACGGCAACGTATATAGCTCGAGAGACGACCTAACCAATCAATTGCCTTTATAGGCAAAAGAAACATCGAATAGCTAAGGTAATTCTTGATTAGATTTAATAAGTGGTCGCTATCAGATTTTATAGTGGGGCTCGGAGTCAAGAACAGAAACTGACTGTTAGTACAAATTACTTGCTTACCTACTTACATACTTTCTTACGTAGATGGCGCTACAGCTTGGTTTGAATCATTTTGCGAACTGCACCCATCTACGTGCTGTCCCTCTAGGTTAGATTCGAAGACTCTGCTGCCCGGAGCGTTGATGTACATTTGCTCACCATTTCCTAGCCATCTTAATCGTCCACTACGCACTTTCTTGACACTCGTATAATTCGTCATTAAATCTTCTCGTTCAAAGCTCGTCAATACAAACGGGACCGATAATCTTCCTAGGATATCTTCAACCGCCTTTAATAGCGTCTGTGCTTCAACGCCATAGAGCAGGACTAGCATGGACAATCAGACGGACAACACAAAATGAAGAACACATTTGCTACGATCAGCAAGAAAATCAGGTGGTGTTGCGATGAAGATAGATGATAGCTGCTTTGAAGATAGATGCAGAGATATAAAGGTTAAAATATACATTCGGGTATATTATGAATTTAACTTAAAAAGAAATTCAAATCTACATGAGTTCTTTTTCTTAATATCCTGTTCTATGTTCTTAAAATGTTTATTATAATGAGTCAAGTAATAAATTAAAGCTTGTAAGCATTTTACTCTAGAAACGTGAATATCAATAAATAATTTTATTATTTTACTAAGACGATTTTTGTTTTTATTAAATTAGTTCCGCAACAGCCATGGATTAAAATAAATTTAAAAGCGTCATCAGTAATACTGTCAGAATATTGATTGTAGCACTATTTCCGATAAGCAAGAATTTTTTAAATTCGTTTCAACAAACAAAATTACTCGTAACAATTTAATATTTAGCATATTTCAGGAAGCAAAAAAATTATAAAATTTTCATTTTTCATGTTTTGTTTGCCCATAATACAACAACGTACCATATGCCATACTCATGTATACGAAATCGCTTTATTAAATAGAGAGTATTTATATGTACGAGTACATAAAACTTTAGACCGTTCATCGTTAGTAGGTCACGTGCAATTCAGGCATAGTACATGTACTAAGAGCTGTTTTAAAATCCTTGTTTGTATATACACTTATACATTCTAACACCAATGTCTTTAATAGAAGATAAAAATCTAGCGAATTAAAGTCTAATGCCTGAAACACAAAGACGCTTCAGCTTCGGCTTCGCCTGACGTTTACGAGTTCAGCCACACAGCCGAAGCTGAAGCGTCTTTGTGTTTCAGGCATAAAATTAAATTTCAATGTACAACAACAATGTGCGAGCGTGTCGAAGACCTAGACACTGAGTATGAATGCAGATAAAGCCAAATCACCTTCTGTATTGAATTGTTTGACTCATGTACACAAACGTACTATTGCATTGTTATGATACGCAATTTCATGAGCACTACATACATCTTAACGTAACATATCCTTCCCTTCGAACTTTAACACTTCACACTAGGTCAGTCATTTTGAGGGAATTACTACTTTAATGTTTTAACTATAAATTTCATGTTAAAGTTTAAAGCACACCCGGAAGCACTTGCAAAGCAGTGAAAGTACTTTTATGTAACAAATTTCATACAACATTCACAATATTTTGCACTTAGACTCTGTTGTTGTTTTTAAACTTTTCATTTCATAGTTTAAGAAATTTAATTTAACTAAAATATTACATATACACACACATGTTTAAAACCCTTAAAGTTGAATGCCAAAATATCACAATACGAAAATGTTTGTTTTTAATCTGCGAAACAGCTACTGAACAAAATACTCGTAATAATAAACAGGACATTCGTTTACTATATGCCGAGGCACACGAGGATTTCAGCGTACCATCCAGTGCGCACGAACACTTTTTTATCTGTTTTTTTGTCCTTTCGCCGTAGCAGTTGCAGTTGGTAAAAGAGGTCGGCATCATGAATGATGCCGAGTTTTTTGCTTTTCGCTCATGCGAGCTAAGTGTCCACAGGAGACATAACTCATGGAGCTCATAGATCTTATCATTATAGTCTCTCTAACGACGCGGCTAAAAGGTCAGATTGCTGTTTGCTCAGTACGGCAGCTTGGAATTTATGATTTAATACCAGGATTTGAAGAGTCTTAACATAGAGTGGACTCTTTTGGCTTTAA
The DNA here is from genome assembly GCA_947095585.1 of Nephrocerus scutellatus. NCBI lineage: Eukaryota > Metazoa > Arthropoda > Insecta > Diptera > Pipunculidae > Nephrocerus > Nephrocerus scutellatus. The sequence goes on from OX352763.1 coordinate 92,994,812, forward strand.
GCAACAATTGACCCGATATAGTAAAAGGATTGCACAAGTGCAAATTCGCGCTCTTCTATCTTAATTGAGGGATCTTCTGTTCGCAATCGCGCGCACCATGTACTTTGTTTTGCTCCTATTTATATGCAGCTCCATATTTCGTGCCGCCTGCTTGATATGGTGAAGGTACAGCTCTTGTGTTGTATGATTGCAGTATCGACTGCGTATGCGTGGCTAATTACATTTGCCATTGGCAACCGGCAAAGTCGTGTCATCTTATTTGAAATGCTACATTATCTTATGGCTACATACAGTTTTATTCTGTCTATGCTATTATCGAAGTCTTTTAGCAGATGGTCTAGTGAGTTTTTAAAACTCCGGACATTTCCCGCATCGCCTACATAAGGGAAAGTCTGATCAGTTTTTTAATTTGCCAGGGATGCAAACAAACTGGTATGGGCTAATAATGCTTTTAGCGTATGGGGCTGTCCTGTATTAAAGGACAGAGGAGAAGATTTTATACGCGGTACTCAACAACGCTATATCACGATAAAGCTGCACGTTCTGATAGATCCTTTCTTGTATATGGGGCACAGAGCGCCTCTGCTCCTCTTTTTTTCCCGGCTGCTTTCTTTCGCAGATGAACTATTCTTTTATATATATAAAGCTCTTTATATTACTGTCCACGTTTCCGTATTTCATAAGATTGCTCGGTAGGGATCATTCTTACGTTCAGTTGGTAGCTTACATTTATCATCGAATTAGCCGTTCCGATCCCTATGACTTCTGCCTAAGATTGAGTCTGCAGAACTGATGACAGTATTTTTAAGGCGTCTTTTACGCCCGGCATCATAGTCCCAGGACATACTCTCCCATCATTTAGGGCGACCCCCATCGGTTAATTAGTTGTTTTTGATTAAATCTGCTCGCAGGTGCAGTCTTTTTAGTGACGCAATCCTTGCTTGGAACACTAAACAAACAAGATAGTAGTCTGAGTTGACGTTGGCAGCTTGGCATGTTGGTTGCGCCATCAGGTTCGGATTGTGGCGGCGGTCTATTAGCACGTGGTCTATAAGGTCGCGAATAGCTCAATTAAATATTTTAACATATTTGTACTCGCAACGACCAAATATTTTTTGCGAGCATACGAAGGTGGGGTCAATAAGTCCCTAAAAATTAACACAAATTGTGTCGTCACCTTAAATTTATCATTTTTTTTGTCAACAATCATCTTTCAAAAGAACGCACACAAATTTTCAGACAGATCTGTCAAATAGTTTTGTTGTAGCAGCCATTTTATATAGACGCCTACGAGCATTTTCGTTAAATTGGAAAAAAGTAAATTTCGAGTGCTCATTAAACACAATTTTTTGCGAGAAAAACTATCACGCAAACCAAACACCTAGATACCTAGATTCCTAGATTCACCACAACACACCAGAAACCAAGGAAGTCAAAACATTGGACTTCTCCTGGTGAATAAAAGTCGAAGAAGGTTTGTCAGCAAACAAGGAATGCGCGCGGTGTTATTCGAATCGAATACCTTGAAAAGGGTAAAACGATCACCGGCGCATACTACGCAGAGCTGCTGGATCGATTCCAAGCCGATTTGAGCATTTGGCGAAGAAAAAGTTCTTTTTCACCAGGACAACGCACCGGCGCACAAGTCCGCAGTCGCAATGACCAAATTGCATGAGTTAGGCTACGAACACCTCCCTCATACAACATATTCCACAGATTTAGCCCCCTGCGAATATTTCTTGCTTCCAAACATGAAGAAATGGCTTGGAGGTAAGAGATTTGGGTCGAATGAAGAGGACATAGCTGAAAGAAACACTTATTTTGAAAGGTTCGAGAAATCGTATTATTCGGAGGGCATCAAAAAATTGGAGAAACGTTGGATGAAGTATATCGAGCTAAAAGGAGACTATGTTGGAAAATAAAATGTTTTTATGCCGAAAAGAGTGTTCCTTAATTCATTTTTCAGGGACTTATTGACCCAACCTCGTATCCCTCAGAATGAATTTCACATCACACTGAGGCAAACATATGGAGTTCCGTTCGAATGATTTAAAAAATTGAAAAGGGTAAAACGATCACCGGCGCATACTACGCAGAGCTGATGGATCGATTCCAAGCCGATTTGAGCATTTGGCGAAGAAAAAGTTCTTTTTCACCAGGACAACGCACCGGCGCACAAGTCCGCAGTCGCAATGACAAAATTGCATGAGTTAGGCTACGAAAACCTCCCTCATCCAACATATTCCACAGATTTAGCCCCCCTGCGAATATTTCTTGCTTCCAAACATGAAGAAATGGCTTGGAGGTAAGAGCTTTGGGTCGAATGAAGAGGACATAGCTGAAACAAACACTTATTTTGAAAGGTTCGAGAAATCGTATTATTCGGAGGGCATCAAAAAATTGGAGAAACGTTGGATGAAGTATATCGAGCTAAAAGGAGACTATGTTGGAAAATAAAATGTTTTTATGCCGAAAAGAGTGTTCCTTATTTCATTTTTCAGGGACTTATTGTCCCAACCTCGTATCCCTCAGAATGAATTTCACATCACACTGAGGCAAACATATGGAGTTTCCGTTCGAATGATTTAAAAAATTATTATTTTCATCAATTAGGTTGCGAGAACGTTTTTAGGCTAATGTTCTTATTGTTTTAAAGCCGATAAAGCCAATACCAGACCATTTGATCTAAAAATTAAATATGTCAAGGTTCGCCATTTCTTTCAAAAAAATCTTAATTTGAGTAACATATTAATTTTATGAACAATCGTTCAAGAATTAGAAACAATAAATCCAACGTGTATACAATTTCTCTTGGTTAATTCCATCAAAAGTTATTCAGTTGTAAAGTTGAAATTTAATATGCGTATTTTATATGGAATCCAAAAAAGGAATTCGTATGTCAAAACCAGCCAAAACTAGCAAAACTGCAGGTTTTTAAATTCCAACGGAGGAATTCGACACTGCAATTGTTGTTGTAATTCGTTATTCTCGGCTAACATAAGCCGTATTTTAATTGCCGAGGAACAACAACAATTGCACTGTCGAATTCCTTCTTTGAAATTGAGAAAACCTGCTGTTTGGCTGGTTTTGACATTCGAATTCCGAACCCGCTTGGCAAATAAAATGCAGCTGTTATTCAAAATTTTAAAATACAAGATTCTAGTTTATTGTCAATTGTGGCGTAGTGATTAGTGAAGAAACAAGAAAGTCTCCGATTACTTAGTTCACAGAGGATGGAATTCAATTCGACTTTTTCCAATTCTATTCTGACCAAAAAAGTTCAATTTTGATGGACCGTATGGGTATATCTTTTACTTTCACGATCTAAGAAAAAGGGTGCTGTTTTTAAACCACTATAACAGAGAAGGGGGCGTTATTCCTGTTATTCGAACTCATGTTATTCCGTTGTGCATCCCAGGTCATGTGGCCTTTTAACTGTCGAAACAGCTGAATTGGAGGCTAGTCTGACAATTTTTCGTTTTCCGTTGCTGTAAGGGCGGTGGAAACATTTCCTTTGTAATTTTTCCACATACATTTTTGGATCCTTTAAAAAATTGCCAACAGCATGAGCACTCCGATTGATATTGTAACACGCTTGGACAAGCCTTCCGAATTGTAAACATCTATTTTTGCTTTGTCCGACAATGTGAAACAATGTTATTACCTATTCTTAAAAAAAAGAAGGCAACACATTACTTTTTTACAAAATTAACTTTTATACAAAAAAAAAACTTCACAAACAACGATTGTACACTTTGACTGCTTCTATTCTTCTATTTCACAAAAGTACTGTTAGTTTGTTTTCTTAAAATATTGGTCAGGGGGCGCAAGTTCAGTGGGGGTGAGGTTAGTAGACGGGTGGTCAGTTGGGTGATGGTCAGTGGGATTAGTCAGCCGGGAATTTCCGCTAGTAAATTATAATAAAAATAACAATACTTTTATTTTTAGATTGTATTTTTTGGTTATAATCGTCAAATCATGTTTTTGATGTGGGGCCTATTTCACAGGTTAACCAATAGAAAAAAAATTGCTGTACAAGTGTACAATGTACATCCATTAATCTTGTGGTGTACCGCCCAACATGCACATGCACACACTATAAAGCTATCACATCATCTTACAGATGTTTACAAAAAGATTATTTAAATATGTGCACGAAAATTTAAAGGAATATGTGTTGCCCATTGGTCATAATTCCTAACTTTTAACACTTCTTAATTAAAAGTCAAACTTTAACAATCTTTAATAAATACTTTTATTTTATTACACACATAAGTAAGGTGCTAATAAACTAGTTGAAGTGATGAGTAGATTTTTGTTTGATCTGAAATTTAAGAAAATGTATTAAGTGTATGTTTTTCTATTAAGCAGATTAGACGGCTATGATGAGAGAAAGCATTTGAATCCTTAATTTCGTTCATCATTACTAATAATGACATTATTAATGACCGCGTAATGTGCCTTTGTAGGAAAGTTTATATAAACCTTGTTTGTAGTTTGAACACTCCTCTTAGATAATAAATGTCAAAAAGAAACAAAAAATAACAATATACAAGAGGTACGTAACATATTGAATGCTGTTCTGCACTAGCTCTTTGGACTTCTGCTCTCATTGCAATATGTAACACTGTTTAAGAGTATGGAGTTCTCGGGTTAACATTTATCATTTCCGTAGTACTGAAAATAAGCAAAAAACGTTAAGATTAATTTAAGAAAAAACAAGGCGGAGACACATTTTATCGCATTTCTTAAGTCGCTGCAATGACAGCATAACATGAAAAAGCGATAACATTTTCGCGTCGTTTGAGAATAATTGATAAAACAATTTTAATGTTTTAAATGCGAACCTTTTGCTACACTTGATATGAATAAAGAGAAGAAGAATTCCGAGAACAAGGCAAATGCATCCTACAACAATGTATGCAATTCCTAAGAATGGATTTTTGCCACCCAGTAAGGATGTTGTCGAAAGAATCATCTGCTTTGATCCGTCAAAGGCTGTGACAGGGTATTCTAAAATTATGAGAAGTATTTTTAATATTTTATAAATATCAGTTCTAAATGTTTAATCATCACTTACGATATGTTACTGTAAGCGTGTAATTTCCTTGCTTTAGACCATCCTGAAAATCAGGTTTTGAATGGTCAACTCGTCGGTACAGTTTTCGAAAACTTGGCAGAGCTGCAGTTCGCATCCAAACAATTAAGTCCTCATTCTTTGACGGACAATAAAACCAAATTGTTGGTATTAACGACAAAATAATGTAGGTAATAATGATTAAGACACAAATATTTTTTATTAAGGTAGTTGTTACTCACTTGAAATCCATTATTTTCGGGATTTTTTTCATCCAATTGCCAGAGGTACTTCTTCCAGGATTTAGGTTTATCAAACTCCTTTAAAGCAGAACGAAGATCTCCTTCTGGGTTACGGAATTTAATCTGCTTATCTGATGGCCATGCTATATTTGTATTTAATAGAGGAACAGATACTTTCCCGAATGACAACACTAATGTATCTAAAAATTAAACCACAATCAAGTAACGATTTCTGAAAATACTTCGCTTTTCTAATTTACCATTAAATAAAGAGTTTGCGATTGCTCCACATGGTGCAATAGGCTTCTGGTCATCTGTATATGCAAACGGAACACAATCTGTAGATGGTGTAAGCGATAACCGCCCCAAAAGTTGGTCATCATCACGTGATTTAACATATCTCCGATGGTTCTGGTAGTAGTTGCTCAAGCCGTAGTACATGTAAACATTTCCCTAAGAACAAGAAGATAGGTTCACTTTAACAATGCATACAAAGACAAAAACCTACACTAAAGTCGTTTTTTAAAGAGAAATCTATTGTACATTCGCAAGCTTCACTAGCATGAGAATTCAAAAAATCTGCACATGTTAAATTCTTTTCCCCCGACTTGACGCAAAGTGTGTAATCGATGACATGCTCAGAGACATTATCAGAGAAATATAGTAAAGCAATTCCCACAGGAATAAATGCTATGCCAATGATGAAGAATGTCGGTAGAACTGTGCCAGCCGTAAGTACTGGCTGCCAAGCTGGTAAACGTTGTTGTTTAAACGCGGAATCTGGAAAAAAATAATAATCTTTTAATTTATTTACTTGATTCACTTATGGTATTTTATTGATTTAAAGGAATACGCCAAAAAACAAAAGCGTTCAATAAATGTTTTTAAACTAATCAATAGAAATTAGTCATACACTTAACTCACCTGAAGGTCGTTTTGATTTCTGATTTAGTACCTGATTTTCTGATTGCATCGCCATGTTGATTTATGAAATATATAAATCTGCTTATTGTATTATATTATATACTCCGATGAAATTTTACATTTGTTTTAAAACCGTCCTACTCCGCAACTTTACGAAAATATCTTGCTGTTCTACAGGTGAATTTGGTAGATGGTAGGTAAAGAATATTCTATATTTTTATTTATATGCCTGTCTATAAAAAAAATTTGACATTACTTTTGTCAAATTTAAGAATAATGAAGACTTGTTCAATAATGTGATCCGAACTATTCCATCATCCTGTTCGGCTAAACTATAGTATAGAAATTAAGGGGTTAGCGGCCCTAACTTAGGGCTTTAAGACATACCTCTTCTGAAAACCCTTATTGAGCAGACCTCGAAAAACACATCTTGTTTGGGGGAGACGCGCCTTTATGAGACAGGAGCTTCCAAAATTTTAAGTTTTTTTTTAATTCATTTTTTTCAGTGGTTTGAAGGAGGTTTGGGAGTCATACGAAGGATAATAAAAATACCGTCCATTTAAAAAAATGGGGCCAATCGAACCTATTTCAAAATACTTAGAGTGAAAAAACTCATTGTTCCGTAAAAGTTTAACAGTGGCCGTGTAAGCTGAAGGTTTTTCCCACATAGCCATACTTTTTTAATGGGCGTGTCCTAATTTTCATGAAAGTTGGATCAATTTATACTCACAAATAATTAAGTTTTTTCTTACAAAAAATAGGTGATGTGATTTCGCTCGCTCAAATGTTTTTTGTTTAGAAATGAATACTGTGCGCTCAATTAATTTATATTTTTCAATTAATAAATATTTAGAAAGTAGTTTTTCTTTTTAAACGGCAATTTTGAAAATATTGTGCGCTCAATTAATTTATAGCTGTATTTTATATGAATCCGAATTGGGAATTACAACAACAATTGCACTGTCGAATTCCTTCTCTGGAATTTGAAAACCTGCTGTTTGGTTGGTTTTGACATTCGAATTTCTTTATACGGATTCCAATAAAATACAGCCTCAATAAATTTATTTTTAGAGATGAGTTTTTCCTTTTAAAAGGCGTTTTCGAAAATATTTTGCACTCAATTAATTTATATATCTCAATTAAGTTATATTTAGATATGAGTTTTTCCTTTTAAAATGCAATTTTGAAATTGGGGACACAATGTAAAATACTGTAGGCTCAATTAATTAAAAAAAGGCGTTTTTGGAACTATTGTGCGCTCAATTAATTTATATATCTCAATTAATTTATGTTTAGAAATTAGTTTTTCCAGCTTTTTGATCTAAATATTCTGATAGGTTTGATTGGAACCAAATATTTTTTTAAATGGACGGTATTTTTATTGTTCTTTATATGATAATAATTAACCTCCAAATTCTCTTTAAACCACTGAGAAAAATCCATTTAAAAAAAAACTCAAAAAATTGAAAGCTCCTACCTCATAAAGGGGTGAAGCCTTCCAAGCAAGATGGCGGTTTTCGAGGTTTGCTCCATAAGGGCTTTCAAAAGAGGGGCGTCTCAAAGGCCTAACTCTTTAATCACTATACCGTAGTTTGCTATATAACACATCTTTTTGTGTGGGAAAAACTCAACCATATGATAAACCACATAAACTAAATACAAATTGATCCACTTTCTGTTAAAATTGGGCAACGAGTACAGAGTATGTCTCTGTAGAACTAATTTTCACCTTTTATTTAATATCAAAATGTAGGATCGCCCAGTTTAAAACACGCCCACTGTTGAACTTTTACGGAAAGCCAGTTTTTTACTTTAACTCCGTCGAAGGTGGTTCGATTGGAACCATTTTTTTCTTAAATGGATGGTATTTTTATTATCCTTCATATGACACCAATTATCGCCCAAGACCCCTTCACACCACTGAGAAAAATGAATTTTTCCAACAAAAAAAATCAAAACTTTGAAAGCTTCATAAAAGGGCGCCGCCCCCAAGACCCGTTTACATTTTTAAGCAGTGGAAGTTGGGGGCGTGACATGAGGCGTGGCAGGTGGTGCAAATTCGATTAATCGCTATACTATATATTCATCTTCTGTACTTTTGAAGGTCAATTTTGGTCGCAAAAAACGAGTCGGAAAGTGAAAAGTGAGTTCCCCTCTTGTAGAACCATAAGAAAAAATGAGCAGGACGGCTGTCAAATAGAAACTTTGGTTAGCCAGACGAGAGAAGTAGTATTATTTTCAATGTTACCATAATGCTATAGATAATATTTCACTTGCAGATATAAAATAACTATAACATTCGCGTAGTGTCAACCTCTTCTGGTTAACCACAACTTGAATTTAACTATAGTCAGCCGGCTCAGTTTTTCTCGAACGGCTATATTCTAAATTCGCTTTTACGCTTGATTTACAATTGTGAAACACAAACACGCTTCAGCTTCGGCTTCGCCTCACGTTTACGAGTTCAGCCATACGATTTCAATAATGCTTCCAATCACAATTGCTATATTGCTTTCAACAAAAAAATAAAAATTACAACACAAACACATTGGATAGACCAGAAAATGGTTTAGCGTTAACCAAAAAAAATTTGTGTTTAAGAAATATTTAACCAAATTTTTATTTATAATTCCCACCACCAGTCGACTTTTAAAAATTATATATGGATAAGTTGGCAAACACATGAAACAAAAAATTTACCAAAATTTGGTTAGTTTTTTCTGTTGCTTTGATCAGCCGTTAACCACAAAAAATACCTAACTCATTTTGTTGAAAGCAATATAGCTAATGTCGCTTCGGCTTCAACGTTTCGTTTGGCAATCGTAAAGAAAATAGTAATGCTACGTAACGAAGCTACAAACGGAAGCTCTAGTTCAAAAGTGCTGAACATTTGCTTTGCCTGACAGCTCAACAGCTGTGAAAAAACGACAACAAACAAAATTATTTTGTGCGCTTAAATTAGTTATATGAGAAATGTCATTCAAAGCATATTCACAGCAAATTTAAAGCGGTTGCTCGTAACGCATTCAGGCATTATGCCTGAAACACAAACACGCTTCAGCTTCGGCTTCGCCTAACGTTTACGAGTTCAGCCATACGATTTCAATGCTTCCTATCACAATGTAGCTTCGGCTTCAACGTTTCGTTTGGCAATCGTAAAGAAAAAACGTAATGTACGTTACAAGATTCCAAACGGAAGCTCTAGATCAAAAGTGCTGAACATTTGCTTTGGCTGACAGTTCAAAGCAGAGAACTGTGTCAGAACTCTCATATTAGAAATGGCATATAGAGAAAAGTCATTCAAAGGAAATTCAAAGCGGCTGCATCGTAACGCAGCGAAGACGAAGCTGATGCGTGTTTGTGCTTCAGGCATAAAGACTTCTCGCCTAGTCACGAGTAGGTGAGTTATGAGTCGGTTTGGCGAAAGAACGAAATAACGATTTGCAGAAAGCGACATTTTTTGTACTAGATTAAAGTTACACTACGCCCAAGAAAGAAAACGCACCTCACAACAATACAACTGTATGCTATATACCTCGTACGTATACTTGGCACTTTTCATTTTCCGATTCGCTTTCTGCCACCAAAATCGGCCTTCTGAGGAAGTTGTTTGAAAATTGATTTGCCAAATTGCTTGTTATATTCACTCTTCTATAGTTGGATGCAGAGGGTCGATGATGTGTGACATAACTGCTTAAAAAATTATTCGTCAGGAGGATTCGTGATGACAACGTGTAATTGACTACTTCCAAAGAAAGCAGTATTGGAACCAGTTTTCATGATCGGTACTAATAAAAAATCTATTGAATACAAAAATGAGTTAGAACACAAAGCATACAGCTTAAATAAAAACAATTAATTTAACTATGTTAAGGTTATTATTTTTATGATAATATAGGGTGTTAGAACATACAGCATACAGCTTAAATAAAAACAATTAATTTAACTATGTTTAGGTTATTATTTTTATGATAATATAGGGTGTCCGAACAAGAGCGCCGGAGAATTTTTTTCTCGGTCTCAATAATTAAACGTAGTTGGTTTGAATACTTCTTCATATTCTTAAATCGCGTGGTCTGTAAGTGACAAATGTCAAAAAAAAAATCACCGTACAAGTCGTATTAACAAAATGGCGGCAAATTTAAATCCGGCGCTCTTTTTGGGACACCCTTTATAAAAGCAAATTAACAAAATTATTATTAATTACACTATCATTTATGTCAAAGCTTACCTTTTTTATTATCGGAAAAGTATAATAATGTTTTTTAAGTTAAACTTCTTTATGCGCAAGGGTAGAGGGTAAATGAAATCATTTTGATGCGGATGTAGATATTACCCATGTGATGATGCGGATGTAGCAGTTGGTGTATATGATTACATTAGACTTCTTTAGGCACGACTAGAGGGTAACTGAAATTATTTTGATGCGCATGTAAGACCGCATCCACATTTACGTAGCGGTTGGTTTATATGATACGAAATTAGTTAACTACCTTATCTACCTACTACCTTATCTTTGCGATTTAAGCGACATCTCTTTAATTGTAAACTTAAAAGTGGGTGATTTCACAGAACTATGACATTGCCCGATGTGGATGTATTAGTTTAATCGACAACCGCAAAATTTTTGCTGAATCGGCGCTTTTTTAATAAACCTTTGAGCTTGATAAGTTAGTTCTTTTTCTCACGACCATAGACGAAAGTGATTGTTTCATACACTATAACCTACCCTCGAAAGTAGGCATTATCTACACTAGTGTGATAAGATAGAAAATACTTCTGTTATTTACTCCAGTCTCAGCGAAATTGTTTTGGTCGTGTGAATAATAGCGTACATTACTCGCTCGCTGAAAAGTTCTTATCGTAAGGTCCACTACCCATGCTCGTTATGTAATATACTATGTCGTAGTTTTTGGGGTATATCCTCCATTCGGTCACAAAGTATTAACTTTCGTGGTCGCAAAATGATCAATTTGCGACTCATATATTTGCGTCTGAAAATTGGTATCTTCGATAAAAATCGCAAATGACTAATTTGGGGGCTTTGCGACTGTCAAATTTTAAAAAAAATATTCGTTAGTTATTGGCTGTTTTTTGTTCGAGACTTCGATTCATTGAACTTATGATTGATTTATTCAGTTTTATATATATATATATATATTCTTTTTAAATCTAATCGTTTTAATAAAATGGAAGCTGTCTGTTTCAAATATGGTCAAAAGATCAAGATTTCAAAGAATGTGAGCATTAAAGGTTTTAGAAAAAAATAGTTATGTTCTTTCGTGTAAGTGATTAACAATTTCTGAAATACTAATTCCAATATATATTTTAATGTATATTTTAATGTTATGTACATGATGCCAGTTTATATGGAGAGAAACTAGTGGAGAGATGGCATAAAATTGTTTTAGAATTTTCTTCTCAGACAAACGAGTCAGGAACTGGGGACCTGAAGTTGCGAACAAAAAAAATTGCCGAAATTAGCAGGCATCAAAAGGGAACCGTCGGTGATGCTCCAAATGTATTAACTGAAATAGAAAAACTTGTCGAAAAAATGCTGTGTTCGGTTTAAATTATTTCGCTGACAACTTTTCTGAGGTAATTAAAATAATATATAAAAACGTTGGTGCGTATGTATGTCTGACTATCACGGTTGAACCACTGAAGCTCTCCAACCTATACTCACACTATATGTTCGTGTGGATTCCGGATTGTTTTTATTTGTGTTAGACCCTCCTAGGTGACGCTGGGGTCGCTTTTTTCCGAAAATTCTTATTTATGGACCGATTTGGCTCAAATTGACACCATAAAATATCAGAAAAAAAAGAAAGTTGGCAAAATTTGGACACGATAAGTGACGCTGGGGTGGAAAATGTAGATTTCCCTGTATATGATTTTCGTATTTATAAAAAATATTCGAACACGTATACATTTTTTGCCGATATAAGTGTCGATTCTATAGTTTTCTGGGTCGGTGAGGTGGTAAGTGTGTGGGTTAGTTAGTTGGCGAGAGTTCATTTGGTGGGAGGTCAGTGGGTGGTGGTGGTCTGTGGGTATTTGGTCAGCTGGCAGCTGGTCATAGGGCAAGAGGTCAGATCGCTGGTGGTCAGTGGGATGGGGCGACCGGCAAATGCCGGTTAAATATAAATTAGTAATTAATAAAATAAATTTATATTATAGAATCCTAGGAATATTGTCGACGTAATTGAAGAAACCATAGCGGGTAGTAGTATCAATTTAGAGTCACCTCCACAATCCGAAAGCGATGTCTTGCCCCAAACAACGACAGTTCCGCCGTTCTCTAAGATGCATTTAGAGACGCAAATACAAAGTTTGCACCTCGAGGAGCAATATCTTATATCAAAATAATATATATATTAATTTTAATAATTTTAATTTTAATTATTCTTATATATTATAAATGTGAAAGTAGCTCTGTCTGTCTGGCTGTTACCTTTTCACGGCTAAACCGGACCGGTTTGACTTATTTTTTTTTCAAATGTTTGTATTAGTCCGGGAATGATAATAGGAACCTGGAAAATTGAAAAATTCTGGAACTGGAATAAACTGAAAAAAAATGCCATTTTCCATTGGATTTATTTATGAACTCGCGACCATAACGCACGTTTCGAACACGTTTATATATATATATATACGATGTTCGGGGCGGTGGTCGGCGGGTACCAGGTAACGCCGAGGTTAACGACTAGTATATGTATATAGTTACGAAAAGTAGTTAGTAGGTAGCGCATATAATAGAATTCGAATCCTAAGACAAATCACAATAAGCACTTTTATGTAGCATACTTTTAGGCTGTAAGATTATTTGAAATGTCCAATGACCGCCTGTAAGTTTGAATCATTCTTTACTGGTCAAATATGTAGTCAAACCGGTTTGTGCGGTTTGCCCGGTTTGTGTGTTGGAACATGATTGAACATGTAGTTTATTTTTAGAAGATGACTCATTACATATAAATATCGTTAGTTGTAATAAGGTAAGATATTTCCAATGGAAGTTTCTGGAAACTTTTCAATGATTTTAAAAGGCGGCGTTCGCTGCAGATGATTCATTAGTTATTTGGAATTTAACCAGTCAAGTTGTAAAAGTTCTTGCAAAGTGATAAAGCTACCACATAAGAGAATTATTGTAAAGTACAAGTATTTTAAGTGTTTTTGTGTGCATTTAAAAGTTTATACAAATTGTGGACTTGTGTTAATTTTATTGTTTGTTTTATTTGCAAATTAATAAATTTGTGTTGTGCTTTATTTGCAAAATCCTTTACGAACTCGAAAGCAAATTTTGCAAATTGTGAGACAGTAACATTTCGCAAATCTTTTAAATTGAGAAACAATAAGATTTTGCTAATTGTGAGACAGTAAAATTTGGCAAATCGTTGAACAATAAATTAGTTGGTGGTTTTGCTAATTTTAAGACAGTTAAAAAATATGTGAAATTTTACATACCGATAAACAGTAAATAATAAAATGGAAAGTGCAGTGAAATTAAATCCTATAGTTCCCAGGAGCTTAAAGAAGAGCTTGGAAGGCGAGGTCTAAACACCGCAGGAAATAAGTAAGTATATTTATCGGATTACAGCAAGCCGTTAAAGGGGAAAAGTAGCAAGCGGATGAAGTATTTTCAATTGAGACGGAGTTAGTGGACCTTGATTGATAACACGTGTCACTTCCACAAGATACCAGCCGGAACTCCACAATAGGCTTGTCGTGCGAGCTCAGTTATTTCCCGCTCTAATTCTAGAAGTCGTTCTCCTCTCTGCTGTTTCTTCATTTGGAGCTGTATTTTGCTTAGGTCCTGTGTGTGAGACTTCTTTACCGCAAGTCCAACTCTTTCAAGATTCTTACGAAACTCATCTCGGCATTTGGAATAATTTGCAATACATCAACCGCCTTGCCCCTCAACACCAGGATTAGGAATTTAGTGGTTCTTCAGCGCCCCATCCATTATGTTGTACCACAGCTCCAAACTGGACTTTGAAATTTTCAAATGCTATCTCGCCATCGAACGGCATTTGGAATCATTTGCAATACATCAGATGCCTTGCCCCTCAACACCAGGATTAGAAATTTAGTTGTTCATCAGCGCCCTATCCATTATGTTGTACCGCAGCTCCCAACTGGACTTTAAAATTTTTCAAATGCTGTCTCGCCATCGAACGCAGGGGGTTTCAAAATTCCTTTCTGGTTACTAGAAAATTCTGGAAGTAATCTGGTACTGCTTTGTTGAATGTTTTCTCTGACGAACTGGGTACGGTTGTCCAACAGGTTCTCAAACTCTTTAATTTTTCTTCCAGACCACTCACTTCTTCATGAATTCCATTTATCTCACCCTTGAGCGATGTTTGTGATTCATTCATTTTTTCTTTAAGCATTTTGACTTCTGATTTTGTTTATCGAATTTGGAATTAAGCTCTTGACTTTGCTGATAAATTTCCTTCTTTAGGTCTTGTGTTTGCTGACTTAATTCATGCTTCAGTTCCTGACTTTGGCGCTGCGATTGTTGATTCTGTTGATCCAACTGTTTCTTTAGACTTTGGCTTTGTTGGTCTAACTTGTCACTAATTTGAAAATTCAAATCTTTCTTCAGACCTTAACTTTGCTGTTCCAAATTCTCGTTTAATTTGGAACTTAATGTTAGATTCATTTGTTTGTTCTCCTGACACTGTTGCTTAATTTGAGAATTCAAATCTTTTCTCAACTCTTGATTCTGTTTTGTCAACTTATGGGCTGACGTTTGTGTCATTCTGTTACCTGAGTAGGCACGAGCGAAATCTTGCTGAAATGGCTTTCAGGTGAATGTATCCGGCGCCCCTGTCCCGTTAAAACCCTGGCAGGCCTTAGAGTACGCTCAATGTTTCGTCGCTATTAAGTTAGTGGTGTAGGTACAGGTACCCTTTGCATGACATCATGACAAATCGCTTATTTTTATGAATTTTTCAGAATTTTTGAATACTTTTGGTATTTAAAGAAAACAAGGACCGTCGTATTTTGTAAGGTGTAGGAGACTTTGGTCAGGGGGCATCCTTATTTTATAAAGAGTACTCGTATTTAACATTTTTCTAAATTTATACTTTAAGTTGGTATAATAAATGAAATGAAGTTGGTTGTAATTTTTTCTTTACTATTTCCGTATTTTTTTTCAAAATTTCGTACTACAAAAGTATTTCCTTCCACGTCTTACAAGTTGCCTCAAAAAAGATCTATTTATAATGAAATTAGTGAATTAAGGGTAATTTTTCAATCAATCATATTCATTTCTGTGTTTTCTCCTTTTAAAGTTATTACTGTATGTATATAGTTAAATATATACTGCTTTTGTGCTACGATAGTCAACTGAAACATAACGGAAAAATTGAACATGTAACGTGCAACCCAACTCAAAATTACATGTTATACCATATATGCAGCGTTGCAACAAGCTTGAACTACGTTTCAACCCCATTTAAACCTAGGTCCAGTTTATACGCTCTGGACTCGACTCAACTGCACTCGCTCAGCTAAGTAGAGTAAAAATCGCTGACACTCAATGCTGTTCCTTAATTTTTGTGTTGATACCTACGCGTAGTTGGGACTAGTATATCGTTTTCTTTTTTTTCATGTAAAATAAACAAAGTGACGCCATTCTTTGTTTGACTATTCCACTGGCTACCAACTCAACCCAACTTTAATCCTTCATCGCATATGCTGATATTTGAACTTATTCAAACTAAAACTCTCAACACTGCGTGTAGGTCCGAATCGATAGACGTAATTATAACTAAAAGCAATGCTTTTTTTATTTGGAATCTGAATTCGAATTCGAATGTCAAAACCAGCCAAAACCAGCAAACAGCAGGTTTTCTTATTGCAAAGAGGATATAGATAGTGCAATTGTTGTTGTAATTCCTTATTCCTCGGCAGCTAATAGCTGTATTTTATATGAATTCGAATTGGGAATTACAACAACAATTGCACTGTCGAATTCCTTCTTTTGAATTTGAAAACCTGCTGTTTAACTGGTTTTGGCTGGTTTTGACATTCGAATTCGGATTCGGATCCAAATAAAATACAGCTAAAATACAGCTGTAATTGAAAAAAAATCTGACATAGATTGATTTCTTTTTTGGTTTAAAGTTTTTCGTTTTCCTAATATCCAATCCAATCGACGGAACATCGGAAATGGCCTCTAGTAGATCTGTGTATTTCGGAAGATATATCTCCCTTTTTACTAACACCAACAACTGATGTCATTTTTTTTTTTTTTTTTTTTTATAATTCGAGCACGCTTCAAGGGGTTCGCACCCTTATAATGCTCGGCTATATGCTTGGCACAGCGTGGGCGTTTTGCTTGGCACGTGACACAATTTATCTTTCGATTTGTGTTCACTGAAACCACTGTGACTTTTCTTCAGAAATACTTATTACACACACATGCAGCAAAACTATCCAAACAAAAGTTTCTCCCTTTTCTTGTTTGATTTGATGAGAACCGCTGACGGCTCCGACAAAGATTTCTAAAAACGAAAAAAACGACATAAGATTGCTACGTTCTGACATCTATAGGGCACGGTTAGTAAGTGTTATTAGTTACTATGTGAAAATTATAGCTTGACTTACTTTAATTCTAAAAGCAACAGCTCTTGGTTTTACCGCCTTGCGGTGAGCACCATAACTAAAAAATGGCTTAAGTTACTTAATCCTAAAATTTTTTTGGATTTACTTTCGGCTTTATGCTTATGCGATTGTCGTCGTAAGCCAAGCTGGCTTTGCCAAAGCAATATAGCAATAGTTTAAGTCAGAGCAATGAATAATAATGCTTGAGAAATGATATGAATTTGTATTTTATAATTTTGTTCCACATTACTTCATTTTTAATGACCGCGTAATGTGCTTTTATGGGGGCGCCGTGGCTCAGTGAAGTGCACATGGCTGCTGAGTAGGAGGTTCAGGTTCGAATCCCAGCAACACCAAAAAGTATTTTTCACGGTGTCCCACGTCTCTCGAATGGGTGACAAACGTTCCGAGAGTAATACCTTGTCACGGAAAGCTTCTCAATTCGTCGTTCGGATCCGGCCTTAAATTGTAGGGGCCTTCCATTTGTGTCCAAAAGATAACATGCGCAGCACAAATGGTCGCGAGAAGTTAGGCCTTGGACCGCAATGGTCTGTCGCGCCGAATATTATTATAATGTGCTTTTATAGAATCGCTTATTAAGGAGTGAAAATTATAATGATATATTTTTCTTGGCTCGTTTCATTGATGATACTAAAATAAACTCCTCAAATCATTATAACTGCATTTTATTGTTACCGGAATAGGAATATGAATGATTTTGCAACATGCATTCGGAACAAATATTCCAGCTTTTAGTTAGGAACCTCACCACCAGATTTGATTTTAAATGTCACTTTGCCTGTCCAGTATTTAGTTGATTTTTCTTGATATCGTGGGAATTTTAATTATTTTAATTTTAAAAAGGGAAAAATGGAGAACTTATTTAATCAGAACAAAACTGTGGTAGTTTCTTTGCATCACTCTAACGCAGCATCAGATCTAATATTTTTCAATATTTATTTTTATTTTAATTTTAAAAAGGGAAAAATGGAGAACTTATTTAATCAGAACAAAACTGTGGTAGTTTCTTTGCATCACTCTAACGCAGCATCAGATCTAATATTTTTCAATATTTACGATGTAAAAAAACTTATTTAAAAAAAATATTTATAAGTAATGCTTAATAAGATCCACATTTTAACATAATATGCATATTTTTACCAAAAAAAATTCACTTTAAGAAAAATGAATGTATAAATAAACACGTCAGTTCAGCTTGCTCAACATAATTGCATCTCAGTGCATTTCCAAAGCCAACGAACCAGACAAAATTCTACGAACTCCACACAGGTATCAGCAACTGCATTGTGCAGGTAGTTTCGCCATGAAATTTTGTCATAATTTGTATTATAAGAATTTAATACTTTAAAAAGGAAACAAGTATGTAAATGTAAAAAATTTCGTTTTTCGGATACAAACTTTTATGTATACATCGACGCACGTCACACAGTCCATTTGGTAATAATCGCTAAAATATCTGTTTTTGAAGTAATTATATCATTATATTGCAAAGTATTTTCTTTTTTCCACGCATCACACGCGGCACACGTGACTCGCAACACTCGTCACACGTGGGATGTCAAAATTGGCCGCTGACAGTGAGCCGCTCACAAAATTTCAGCCCTTTAGGTCGTGCGAAAGTTTGGTTTAAAAGAACCTAAAAAAACGAGAAAATGGCGACATTTCTAACTATCACACACGTCACATGCAAAACGCGACACATGTCACAAGCGGAATATAAAAAATGCTATTTCGGACTTAAACACTCACAAAATTTCATCTCTCTAGGTCGTGTGTAAGATGGTTAAAAAAGTCGAAAGAAATTCTGATATGCCACAAAAATGTTCCTATTGTTACGCTTCGCATTAAATCTATAGACTAAAAGCGTAGCCACACAGGCATGGAAATGAAAGTCATGGCAATGAACGTAGTGGCTACACGCAACGAAGGATTTGTGTGTATGGTTGTCAATTTTTTGTTGTTTTGCTGTATAGAACGTTCATTCTTGCGCCGAAAGTCATCTTTTGTATATGGATTGTTGATTTTCGGTGTAATCAACTTACTAAAAACCTACATAACATGACTTTCATTTCCATGACTGTGTGGCCACGCTGTAAGGCGCAACATTCTATCAAAGCTTACACGTTTGCACAAAAAAAAAGTTTTGAAATTATTTTTTATTTATAGGCGTGGGGTGGGGCAAAAATACCGTAATAACGGATACCGTAGAAACGCCCATATCCCAAGAAAACATTAATTGCCATGCCCTTTTTTTTAAAAAAAAATCATGCTTCCTTGAATTTTGTAGATGTTTGTAGACTGTTATTTATGTTTTCATAATTATTGAACATTTGTGTTAAGTGGCCGGTAAAATCTTAGCTATATTAGATTGAACACAAGAATAGGAATGAAAATTATTTACAATATGTATACGTTTTTTACATTTCCTTTTTTGATTTTACATCAGAAATTAAGGGAAATAGGCTGCGGTCAAGAATTCAGCAGCTTGTGCTGCACAAAAAAATGATAGTTGGTATGCACGTTGGTATTTTTATCCGAAACGCTGCGCTGCTTTGGCTGCAGAGCTGAATTTTTGACGAACATGAATAACAAACTGAGCTGCGGCTGAATTCTTGACCGCAGCCATATTTGATTTGACGCAGCGTTAGAGAGGAACAAGCAATACTTTGACATTTGAATTAAATTTTGATAATAATCACTCCTACAATTTTGTTCTAATTAAAAAATTAAATTCTTTTAAATTCCCACTAAATAGGATCAACGACTGGTAAAGTAAAAATTAAACTCTGGTGGTGAGTTTTCTAACTAAAATCAGAAATAATTATTTATAATTTCATTCATAATCCTATACCTCTAATAATAATAATTCTTTTTTCATAGAAAACAACGCGTTGCACTTTCGGTGATAAGCGTGCAAGCGCTCACTAGGCGTTCAAAAATGGAAGCTTCACCTAATATAAGTACACTTTTAAACAAAAAACATCTTCAACAATTTTATATTGTGAATTTGATCAAAATTAAGAATTTTAGAATGGAGATTTATTTTCATTTATTCAATTTTTACGGTTCTTAAAATTTTTGATATGTGGACATAATGCAATAATTCTTAAAGTTTTATGCTTTCCTACGTTTTTTCAGGCAATTAAAGTACCGAAATTACCTAAATCTACACATAAAAATCTGGTTATACAAAATTGTGAGTGCTATTTGTTAGCACGTTGTGAAAAATACAAATCTTACATATTTGAACGCAACCACAATTTGACACTCATTTTAAATGCATAGCATCGCATCGCATCGCATTTATGAAAATTGTGGATTACGTGCCGTACAGTCGTTGTAAAAGTGCCCTAGAGGGAGGTGTAATCAAATATCACATATCAAACCATTCAATAATTTTCTCTGACTGTCGACGCCAACGTACGCGTGCATCGCACTGAAATTTTCATTAATTCTTAGAGTATTTTTTTAATAAATTGCTGTGCTTCAATATTTTTCCGAAAACGCTGAAAAAAAAGTAAAAAACAGCATAATACATATCTATATTGACATTTCAGTGAAATTTTATCTCGCTCAAAGAAAGAAGTTGCAAAGTTCCAACCTGTCAAAAAGTTTTAAACGTCTACATGCATTGTGTGAAGCGAATTAAGAATTTTTTATTAGTTCAATAGTTAATGATGACTTCTAAAAAATAATATGATATAAAAAAAATTGTTAATCAATTTGAAATTGTTTACAAAAAAACCAATTTTAAAAATGACATATTTTTCTACTGCCGCTGGTACTCGATAAAAAAGCTACAGGCGTTGTGTGCAAGTGCTCTGTTGGACAGTCAATATTTCCTCTGTTGGCCGTATATTTTTTTAACTGCGACCAAATTCAGTTTGGTATTTGGTTTTGCTGTTTCGTATTCGTAGTTGTTTTGCATCGTCGGATGAAGTATTCAAAGCATCTACATTGCTTGCTTTTTTAAAAGCTTTTATTTAACTTGCTTTTTATATTTGTGCTGGAAATGTTTTGAACAAAAAACCAAAAATTAAAAACTGAAAAAATTACTTTAGACACGAGGAACTTAAAAATTATTCACACTGGAGAAACAACGAGTAAAACTGATAAGGGAGAAAATGGTTTTAGCAGAAAGAAATTCCGAAATTGTTCGAAATGGCCGAAGATCACGGGGTCCCAGCCCAAACGGACATGGAACTGGGGTTGTTGGCGGAGGCACTCCAGACACAAGTTCCGACGATGATAACTGTGAGTAAATAATGAAATTACATTTTTGAAGTTGCATTAAATATTTAATTTTATTTCATGTACGTTGCCCACTTTTCGTATAGCAATCAAACGCAATGGAAAATCCAAAACTAAACAGAGTGAATACGAAGGTAGATATTGCGCTAGCCAATTTTCTCTTGAGAATTATTAATAACAAAATAACCAATTAATTAAAAATTAACTTTGGCAGAGAAAATTCGTGTGGGACGTGATTATCAGGCAGTATGCCCAACACTAGTTCCAGAACCAGAACGTAAACCTGAGATTTTAAATGATCGCGCACTTTTGGTGTGGTCCCCTACAAAAGAAATTCCTGACACCAAATGTAAGTTTTGTTCGCAAAAGTATTACATTCGTAAATATTTATTATACTCCTATATACCTGGAATACGAGTATAAGCTAAAAGGTGAATTGATATACCCGCAACCAACAATTTTTTTTTGTTACATAATGAGAAAAAGTGGGACTTATTTAGATTAATAATTTCTTTCTTGGAACAACGGAAAAAAGTTGTTCATAATCGTGTTGATAGGTATCGGTATTTTATTAAGTAAAAATGGGATGAGATGGGTGTTTGGAAAAATAAATAAAAAATAAAAAGAAATTAGATTATCGAAGTACCTTGAGAGTTTCTATAGTTTAAAGAACCAGTAAAAAAACTGAATATTTTCAAAGAAAATAACTTGCATTTTTGCCGTAATGTAAATGTAAAATTTCATATTGAAGTCAGTTAAAATTTTGCCACGTTAATTATTTTTACATCACATTGAAGATTGAAGTCAAAGCAAAGGAGTCGTAGGTAATTTGTTTCCTCTAATATTGAAGTTAAATAACAGCAAAAAAGCTCAAATATCAAAGGTTCTGAGTTACATAGTATGTAATGCCACATATGTTAGGTTGGATATATTTTTGGAATTTTTGTTGTATGTGGATAACAAATACAAAAAATGCAAGCTTCGGAGATTTTGATTTTTTTTTATAAATTGTAAACAATGTATCAATATAAAGTCAGCTTAATATTGGCCTAAAATAATGAATTAACTATAATTAATAATTTTTGGAAAATTTGAAAAACAATCCATAAAAAATCAAATTTTTCATGTAAAATTTTTAGGCGGAGATACACATGTGTACAAAGTTTGAAGAACATCGGGTTAACTTTGAAGCAATTTATATGGTAGCACCTAGCCCCTGTGGCCCAAACACTTGCAAATTTTTACAGAAAGTGTTGTCATCGATGATACACATGTGTATAAAAAATAAAACAGGTAATTATTTAAAAAAAATAGTTAATTTTTAAAAATTGTATATGAGGCCCCCGGCACTGGGCCGGTCACTTCCAAATCTTAATAGAAAGTGTTGTCATCGGAGATACACATGTGTGCAAAGTTTGAATTAAATAGGGCTGAAATGGATTAAAAATTGATCACAAGATTCCACCCCCTAACACAAAGATAATATAGGGAATTTTAAAATTAATTAATTTATACTAGATTCATTTTTGTTGTTTGAATCTACAACCGGGGTTCAGACTCCACAAGCATGAGTTTGTTGTGTACACAACTGAAAAAATTAATACTAACGGCTTGTATACTCTTTTCCAATTCACAAGACTCTGCCAAAGGAGCATATGCTAAATGAATTTGTTTTTCCAACCATTGATTTCGCTCCCTGTTTAACAGAATGCACAGATTTTAATAGCTAATTAAACCAACAATTTTAAATGGTGTTTTTTGTATGTGTATTTGTGATGATAGTACAAAAAAGTATTTATTCTTAATTTTGAATAATATTTTTAATACTAAATAATTTTAGTATTAATTATTTTTTCAATCGAAAAAATCGATTGCAAAGAGTGGCCAACCGGAAGCCACTTAGGTTGAGGTTTGAGATTTGATTTTACTTGCAAAAGGTTTTAAATTGTAAACATATTAGGCGTAAGCAAAAAGGAGTTCCACAATTATTTTCGTTGTAAGAAGGCATGAGGGGCAAATCGATATAACATATATTTTAATTACGTTTTTTCATTCCTTAATAACTTATTAGGTTTATTTTGCGTTTGTGTGAGTAAATTTGTTCGATTGTTTACCCGAAAAACGGTATTATCACACTAATGGAATCTCCGTAACACTGTTCAGTGTGTACATTAAAACTTGCGCAAAGAAATCTCCATTGCAACCATCCGCGCGTATATCTGGTTCCATGCAGCTATCGACTTCTATAATTAAACCGATTTAGTTAAATATGTAATTACACTACATAAATGTTCCCCCCTCCACTATCTTCATTGTGGTAACAATGTTAGATTTTCAAAAATTTATTAAGATAGTTAAAAATCTTTCTGTCTAAACTCTAAAATGTTTATTGAAAAATGTAGTTGAATTGTGGTTTCATAATAGACAGTTTATTAAAAGAATTACTTTTTTATTTTATTCGTGGATAAAGTGACAGCCGTGGCTCTGTGG
The DNA here is from genome assembly GCA_947095585.1 of Nephrocerus scutellatus. Taxonomy (NCBI): domain Eukaryota; kingdom Metazoa; phylum Arthropoda; class Insecta; order Diptera; family Pipunculidae; genus Nephrocerus; species Nephrocerus scutellatus. The sequence continues at coordinate 93,018,428 of OX352763.1, forward strand.
AAATGCACATGGTTACTGAGCTGGAGGTTCGTGGTTCGAATCTCAGTAGTAACACCAAAAGACATTTTTCACGGTGTCCCACCTCTCGCGAATGGATGACAAACGTTCCGAGTGTAATAACTTGTCACGGAAAGCTTCTCAATTCGCCGTTAGGATCCGGCCTTAAATTTGTGTCCAAAAATATACATGCGCAACACAAATGGTCGCGAAAAGCTAGGCGTTAGACCGCAATGGTCTGTTCCGCCGAATATTTTTATTATAAATTGACATAACCTTTATTGTTTGCCGGTTAAGTTAACAGATATTCCTTAAAGCTAGAATTTTACTATCATCAGTTGTTGCTGTTGCATCAGTAGCAGCTGCAGATCTGTTAAACCTATTGCTGAGTTGACGATCCTTGGTCCAGTGTGAGAAACACTGGAGTCTTTTCGGTGGGTAGAACCGATCGTCGTAGTAAGGACTATCATCAGTATGTAATTAATGTCTTTGATTGTGCTCCATAGACAGATAAGCCATCTTGAATGTATCGTGCGCCGTTTTTAATTAAATTCTCTATATTCGCGTGCCCGTGGCTGGCTGGCACACCAAATCTTGTGATACATTTTCTTATTAAAACTTTGCACACATGTGTATCTCCGATGACAACACATTCTATTAAAATTTGGGACCCTCGGGGTCCTCAGGCGCCCATACAAATTTTATAAGGAAAAAGTACCCGATTTTCTTCAATTTTATACACATTTGTATCTCCGATGGTTTTTTTTACAAAATGTACACACGCTTAAGCACAGCGTGTACGTGAAGGAATTAACGAAAGGAACAGGAATTGCCTGTGTTCACATACGTCTGTCTTTAATACCTGCGGATCCTATATACCCGAGAATTCAGAATACAACAAATCATTCCTGTTGTGCGGCCGGATTCTCTTGTATTCAAATTCAAATTTTTGTATATAAATTTTAAAGAAAAAACACTTATTTTTGAATTAAGCAAACATTCTTCATATTCTTAAATCGCGTGGTCTGTACGTGACAAATGTCAAAAAAAAATCACCGTACAACTCGTATTAACAAAATGGCGGCAAATTTAAATCCGGCGCTCTTGTTGGGACACCCTTTGAATCCGGCGCTCTTCTTGGGACTCCCTATATATATATATATATGCTCAAAATTTGACGCACCAACGAAATCGAGATTGTTGCACATATACCTTAGCCTACCCCTTGATAATTTAATAAACAAATGAAAATAATTTTATATGGAGAATTTTCTCTTCCTCATAACATCCACAATTAACCTCGAATCGAACTGAAAATATTACCTGCAAAACTAAAGCCTCTACGCATCTACGCTTTGCAATCGAAGCCGTCGTTCGTTAGTTTCTACTTTTTGCAGACAAATGTTAGCTTCGCATCATTCTCATTCTTATTTAATTTGTGCGTTATATATTTCTATACGATTTAATTTGTTTTAAATTTAACTTATACTTTTAAGAATTTTGTAGTGTGTTCAGTCGGCTTTTGCTTCAAATATTAATATTTCGAGTTAAAGTACCATCGATGCCATTATTTATGCAACAATAACATGAGACGAAATGGACTTCATTGCTGAGCATGGGAAATTAGACTTAGCACACATAGAGTTTTCGCAACCAAACGGAACTTTGATAAATTTTTTTTTGGATAATCTACAAACGTTAAAAAGTGTAATTCTCTACGATTAAATAGACAGTATAGACGTCTAATAAACTGCAGCTAACTTATTGCTTACCCGAGAAACGTTTTTGGAAAGACGAGGTTTTCCGATTGAAACCCCCTTTATGATAACAAGATCTACCTGAGTTATCGCAATTTCAATGGACCCGACAGCGAGGTAATTTATGCGTAAGCTAGAAGGATGAGCGTAAACCATTACGCCCACAATTTAATTATGCTCAATTGGTTTTGTTGCGGGAGCGGATCTCGGTCTCTTGTTGAATCAATCAAAACCTGTACACGAGCAATTCGTAAAGTACCACTTCTTGAATATTGTAAAAGTAATTAGGTGCTTAGCCATGTAGGGCGTCAGGATTGATAGTATACAATATTTCAAATAACATGACAAACAGAAATATGTTTAAAAGAGGCAAACTCATTGGGTCATATTACTGTCCTTCCTAACTTACGTTCCTGGGGTCACGAGTTTGATTTCCGAGCGAGTGTTTTCTCTAACTTCTTTATTATCGCAATCACTGTACCATTCACCGAACAATTTAAATTATTTTCTGAGATTATTCGAAACAACAGTACAGTATTCCTTTGTTTTTTTTAAGTGTGTATAAAATTATTGGCAGTCAGCCATCAGCAGAGTAGGGCGAATAACACAGAATGCTTCAAAAATGCATGTGGCCGTAACCATCTCTGACTGGTTGCAGTGCGATCAAACCTCAACGTGGTGGCCGCTGGTAATTTTCCTCCAGTACAGAAAAAGCGAAATGATCGGGCTGGTCCCTTCAAAGTAAGTTGGTGCGAGGCCAATAACCTCGCCCGTAGAAAACCATGTTACGAAACCCCAAATCAGCCTCGGACACATTGATGAACGACGACGATCACGGCATCGAAAACGACTAAACGATTTAAGAATTTTTTTATGGAACGTACGCTCACTGTATAGAGCTCGAGCTGCATAGCAGCTAGCTGATACCCTGTCCAAATATAATGCTGGGATAACAGCAATTCAGCAGATGCGGTGGACGGGGAATGTTGTCTTTCAAAAATCAGAATATGAGATATATTACAATTGTCATGCAAGACATCATGTGCTCGGGGTGGGGTTTCTAGTCAGCAAGAGAATGAAACCCACCGTTATCGGCATTAGGATAAGGATTCAGAGGATTCCCCAGATGATGAAAAAAAGAATTCTTTGAATCAGTCGAACGGGAACTTCATGCCTGTCCTCAGTATGACGTAAAAATTATTCTGGGGGATATGAATGCCAAAATAGGTGGGAAGCCAGTATTCAGGCAGTACATTGGCACCCATAGCTTAAAATAAAGACTGCATCCGCGAATCAGGTTCGAGTCAATTCGGCTGCCCTTCAAGCGATAGGACTCGCCCTAAATGCAGGGAGAGTAAGTCCTGGGCCTGAGATGCTGGGCTTAGAAGAGAAATGGATACGCTTTAAGAATACTGTCATTAGTACTGCTGACTCCATCTTAGGCAGTAGACGTAGAAATCGAAACGACTGGTTCGATGACGAATGTAAGCTAGCGACTGAACGTAAGAATGTTGCGTACCAAACAATGGAACAATCTCTTCATTTCGCGGGCACGCGAAAATGAATATTAAGAGTTCAGACCGTATGAAAAAACGGTTTACCGGCGAAAGAAAGCAGCAGGAGAAGAATCTCGTCCGTAAACTAGAACAGTACAGTGAGCGAGGACCGTACCAGGCGCGGAAGATCTACCAAAGAGTTGAATTGCGTTGCACATACTGCAAAGACAAAGAGGGTAATCTGATCGCCGATCTCAAAGGCATCTTAGAGCGATGGGAATAGCACTTTCATGAGTTGCTTAATGGCCAGCTAACTGAGGAATTGGAGGCTCCACCAATGATCGAAGACCACACTATGCTGCCACCACCAAGCATAGACGAAGTTCGCAGAGCGATAAATCGGCTCAAAAGTAATAAGGCCCCTGGATCTGATGGTATCCCAGCGGAGCTGATTAAAACAGGAGGTCCCGCAATACACCAAGCAATTTATGAACTAATAGCGCAAGTATGGGAGGAAGAAGCGATACCAGAAGTCTGGCGAAGAGGCATCCTGTGTCCCACAAGAAAGGATATATCACACCCTGCAGCAATTATCGTGATATACCGTTGTTGAGTACCGCGTATAAGATTTTCATATCTATCAAGACAGGCTAAGCCCCATACATACCAGTGTGGCTTCATCCCAGCAAATCAACAACTGATCAGATTTACACTCTTAGGCAGGTGATGGAAACACTATACACTTTATAAAGCCATGAGAGAATTCGGCATCCCAAATAAACTGACAAGACTATGTAGGTTGACCATGACCAATGTTATAAGCCAAGTAAAAATATCCGGATCACTATCAAGCCCATTCAACACTTACAAAAGGGCTCCGACAAGGGGATGGACTGGCCTGCATCTTCTTCAACCTGGCGTTGGAGAAAGTTATCCGAGACTCTGACGGAACGCCGAGAGGAACAATCCTCTATAAGTCCATTCAGATACTGGCGTACGCAGAAGATATTGACATCGTTGGTAGAAACACAAGAGCTGAACAGGAAGCTTTCACCCAGATCGAGCAGGCTGCACAAAATCTGGGGTCCCTTAATTCAAACAGTGGAGCGCTAATTTGAAGAAGTGCAATCCTTTAACTATCTCGGGTAAATTATAGCAGCCTTTTACAGCATGGAACCAGAAATACGCGCACGATTGCTTGAAGCCAACAAAGCCTACTATTGTCTGTCAAGACTCTTCAAATCCAGGAACTTAACCATAACATCCAATCTGCTGGTATATAAAACAATGGTCATACCAGTACTTACATATGGATAAGAGTCTTTGTGCTTAGCAAAAAGCATTCTGACCTCTTAGCCACATTCGAGAGAAAAGTCTTACGGAGAATTGTTGGCCCCGTATGTGAGGAAGGACGATTCCGGAGACTATAATGATGAGATCTACGAGCGTTACCGCGATGTCGACATCGTGAAAAGAATAAAGCTCGGTAGGCTCCGGTGGGCAGGACAAATAGCTCGCGTGAGCGAAGATGATCCTACTCGGAAAGTCCTTGGCGGTAGAATTTATGGAACACGACATCGAGGCCGGCCAAGCCTACGCTAGAAGAATGGCGTAGACCAGGACGCCCAGGGTCTAGGGATGCCAAATCGCCTTGAAATCGGGACGGTGGAGAAATTTTTTGCGGGAGGCCAGGACCGGACACCGGTTATAGAGCCTAATATGATGATAAAATTATTATTGTTTTTCATATTTTAATACTCTGACGTGTATTAACGATTTTATTTAAATGATGGTAGGAGATAGAAATCCAGTCTAAAAGAAAAAACTTATTGAACAAAATACTCGTATTAACTTATTTTGTGTCTGCTGGATTTTAGAGAATAAAGAAAATCCAGTCCTAGTTAATTCTTTTGGATACGTTGGATACGTTTACAGAAAAGGCATTTATTCTTTTGTTTTGTTTACACCTTCATTGAACTGCGTACGATCAGCAATTAGTACAATCAATGAAAAACTCGATAAAGTATAAATAATTCATAATTCATTTTTTGTTTTTTCAGTGGAAGAATATATATCTGTCGCCAAAGAGAAATATGGCTACAATGGCGAACAAGCTTTAGGAATGCTGTTTTGGCATAAGCATGATTTAGAACGTGCCGTAATGGATTTAGCAAATTTCACACCATTTCCCGATGAGTGGACTGTTGAAGATAAAGTGTTGTTCGAGCAAGCTTTTCAATTTCACGGGAAAAGCTTTCACCGGATCAGGCAAATGGTAAATTAATTGACTTCAAAATAAAGAAACAATTATACAATATACGAATACAATGAAATACAATTTTTGTACAGCTTCCGGATAAATCAATTGCCAGCTTAGTTAAATATTATTATTCTTGGAAGAAAACACGTCATCGTCAGAGTGTAATGGATCGCCAAGAAAAGGTTAAAGCGAGCAAAGAAGGTTCCGAAAATGGCAGTGAAAATGGTAGCAACGAAGATTCAGACAATGATGACAAGGTAATTTTTTTTTAATTGATTGCGAAAAAGAAATAAAACGTACAAATTATAAATTAAACACAATCGCACGAAATATTTGATTTTAAGTATACATTATTAAGATAATAATTAGTTTATTTTTTTTATTTATACATAAAAAATTTCAGTTTCACAATTAAGACTGTTTTAATTTAATAATTTTTTTAATTTAATAAATATTGTGTTTGTCTATGTCAATATTGAAAAATCAAACAATTGTGTTTCTTTTTGTATCCAAAATTGGGTCCGCATTTATATGTTCTTCATTCCATTTCGATTTTATTAGCATAGTTTTTACCTGGTGGTTTTTCTTAACGCATGTGGCACTACACTTGTTCGGCTTTTTTTATCAATTGCCCATCTCTTGTTGCTTCGATACTCCCTTGAATTTCTATTATGTACCTATGAAAAGACGGCCACAACAAGGAATTCTTATAAATAGAAAAACTAAGACCGCAACTAAGTACTGTTGAAGTTAGAATAATTTCAATTTCTTACTGAATTAGTTTCTGGAACAATTTCGTTGTTTACTTTGTTGGGATTGTTTAAATTAAATTTTTAACTCTAATTCAATGTTCTTTTACTTGTGCAACTAAAGGACTTCGATTAGGCATAGATATTTCAGTCTTGCTTTCAGATCTTTTTGATCTTTTGTGATCTTTATCCAATTTTCTTACTACTATTTTTTTCAAACAAAGGGTCATAATCATACTATGGACCTTGTCGTTCAATACATACAATATATAAAATATATTTTTGTTTTGTTAATTTTGTAAGATTGCCTAATTCGTATTCGTATTCCCTTTTTCAACCCCGAATAGGATCAAGCAATGGCCTCTTCTTCTGGCTTACAAGAATCAAAAATATCTAGTGGTGGTGGGGATACGTTGAACAAGAATAACAAATCAAACTTAACATCGATGTCTTCTTCGTCTTCGGCTAATAGTTCAGCAGCACAAACTGGTAGTTCTACTATCAATAACGCAGCTACTACTAATGCTACCACTAGTATTACCACTACCACTACGCCTGCTAATGTTGCTAGCACCGCTTCCTCTGCCAGTAAACGTCAGCTGCATATGCATCAACAAGCTTCCCCCACTGCAAATAATACAAACAATCAATCGAATAACTCAAACACTGACGTCAGTTTGGTGAACACTACTCCTTCAAATGTAGCTGGCAGTGTCACCCAAGCGATCGGCGGCTGTTGTTCAGGATGTGGTGTAGCGTGCAATATTCTCAATGCGACACCACATGGAAAATTATGCAACAGCTGCCACCATCATTGGAGGTACAAATTGAATAAAATACCTTTTTTTTAAATTTCTATTTTGATTTTGTTTCTACGATTTCATATCGTTAATGAATTGCAATGTTTATAATCCCTTTAAAACAACAATCAAACAACACTTGATAGATAATAATTGAAAAATTATTCGTTGTGTATTTAGACGTACGGGCAACAAGAGACCTACAACTGGTCCATATTTTGGCAAAAGATATCGAGATCGCAATGCCGACCGACAAAAACGAAAACCACCTCGTGGCATGCACATTAATCATGATGATATTGTTGCACTCGCCAGCTCAAATAATAATCAAGATGAGTTGCTTGCCAATACAGAAAGAGAAATTGTTTCATTATTGAGTCAAGTAAGATAAATGTTTTGTTTTTCTATACGTATATGTACAACAAGAGACAGAGGTGCACAAATAAAAAACTTAAATATGTATGCACAAGTGTATGTGCTGTTTTAACGACTAATAGTCTCGAAAACGAAGAAAACTTCATCACAATGAAGTTGTCCTGTAACATACGTATGAATTACAATTCATTAAAAAGTTTTATTCGTTTTCATGTAAATTAAAATAACCTTTTGTAGAGAATTATATTACATTTGAACGTTTATTCGAAATTACCCACACTAACTATCGCTCATTACAACATACAATTTTTAACTCAAGTTTTGTTTATAAGTATACTACAATTAGTTATATATATGCATATATGCAATGATAGAAGAATTAAATTTGATATGATTTTAGGTACAGCTAAACAAACAAAATATTTCTGCTTTAAAGCGTAAAAATTCTGATAGTTTGGAAGATCTTCGACCGATTGATAATACAAACCGCATTAACTCTCGATGGTCTAACGATGAGTTATTACTTGCCGTTCGTGGAGTTAGAAAATACGGCAAAGATTTTCAAGTGAGATTTCAAGAGTAATACTCGTGAGTTCGTGTGGCTATATTTTGCTCTTTTTGCAGACTATAGCTGATACAATCGGAACGAAAACGGAAGCGCATGTGCGAACATTTTATGTGAACTACAGACGACGATATAATCTGGATCAAGTGTTAAAGGAGTATGAAGCAGAAAAAGAAGCTACTGCTGCTCTTCAAAAAGAGGACCAAAAAAAGAAAGAGACATCGGTTCGTTCAGAAGAGTCGGATAAAGGAGGATTAAATGAAAGCACTACGCCTAAACTGGTTGAAACGTCTACAGTTGCTGCTACACAAAACGACAATGTTATTATGGAAGTAAGATAAAACACAAAGCACAAACACTTTTATATAACGTATGCAAACACCACTTTCAGATTGATTTGGACAATGAAACTTTAGATTTACCTCCAGCGAAAAAGCAGGCTCTATCCACAAACACGCATGGCGTGCCAAAAGCATCTGCGGTGTAAATTATCAATCAATCTTGTACAAGTACACCTGCTATCTACGAAAATCGACTTCTTTTTTTAACTGTCAATTGTAACTACATGTTAGTTTACATAATTTTACTCTTTAGCTTAGGAATTTTGATTTCAGTGTCAACGAGACCTTGTTCAGACTACATATTCTGCAAAAAATTTCATTTAAACATAAGCATTGCGAGTTTGTAACTTTTTGCTTTAGCAAGACTCGCCATTTTCATTAAATATTTTACCGCTTGGATAAAACATTTCTGTTAGTTTTAATTTAGTATTTAAATAAATCGCAGTAGATCTGCGAAAACGAAAATTATATCCGTTACAAATAAATATAATTACGTATATGCAACTCTATGCTGTAAAATTTATTAAAATAAGATTTGGTGTCGCCCAAGCATCTCACTTACATAGTCGAAGACAAAATTGTGTTAGTACATCTATCATTCTATAACTCCGATTGGCTTAACTACTTAGATAAAAATATTTCAAAATCTTTATTAACAAAATTGTTTACATATTTTGTGTGTGGCTTTTAGTTATATATGTCAAAATATGTAGTGTTCTACTTTGTGTCATTTCTAATATTCATAAAATTGGTATTTAAAATAGGTAAGCCTTTTTCAAGCGGATTCATGTTAAATTATGTCTCCCACTTATATCTTTTAATATATGTTGTACTGAAAATTAATCAAAAAATAATTATAGTTTTTTCAATTATTGATAACAAATCAAATTTTTTTGTTTTTCAAGACGAAATATAATTTATTAGTACAATTTATTTTAAATTATACGCAAGATATTCCAATTGCTGCTTCATTGATTATTTATACTATAAAATTAATATTACATATATTATTTCAATAAAAATACTTTTGTACAAATTCTTATACGATGAAAATAATTAAATTTAATAGTTAATAGAAAAACTAAATAAAAAAAGTTTAGAAATGCAAACATACAGTTTCGATTATCGTATGTAAATTTCTAATTGCAAAATTTGAAGTCATGAACTGTACAATATTAAAATTATAACAAATTGCTGAGAAGACTAAGGCAAATAAAGAAAATTCCCCCCTCGGAATTTGGTTTAATTGTATTTATATTTATTTTTCTTATTATTTAAACATAAAAATTAAAAACTGTTGTCGCGTTCCAACGACGATGCTAGAAAATTTCCGCAGTAAGTACCTATGTTATGAAGTATTTGAGTAAATAACAAAAGATGGTAGAGATAGAGTAAACAAATTTCGTTTTCTTTTATAGATACATACTTTTTTTAATTTGACTTAATCACCATCAGTTTTACTCTACATATGGGGCCCGGTCAGTGTCTCCGCAAAACATTTGACCACCGATTTCAAGGCGATGCCATCAAACCACAATGGCCTCCCCAAACTCTGCATCATTCCAGCGAAGGCTTGGCCTGCCTTGCTGCTAACTGCCATAAGTCCTACCGCTAAGGATTCTCTTCGCTCATGAGAGCTAGGTGTCTTGCCCACCAAAGCATTTGAGCTTCTCTTCACGTTGTCGACATCGTGGTAACGTTCTTAGATCTCATCATTATACAGGGCTCCGTAAGAATTTTCTCTCCATCGCGACTAAGAGGTCAAAGTGCTTTTTTCTAAGAACCTCTAGGATTCATAGTACTGGTATGACCATTGTCTTTACATCTTATGGGTAAATTCCTGAATTTGAATAGTCTTGACAGACTAAATTATATATTTCTGGTTCAATGTTCTAATCGCTTAATACAATTGACCCGAGATAGTTCAAGGATTCCCATACTTAAAATTTGCGCTCCACTATGTTAGTAGAAGATGTTTTGCTCTCATTTATGTGCAGCTGCAGAATTTATGCCGCCCGCTCGGAGTTATGTCAGTTTATTTGGGATCCCGAATTCTCTTGGATTTATAAAGTTCTACTCTGACTGTGCTTTCATCGGCGGCTTTTTAGTGAGTTTTGGAGCTCTAGAAATTACTCCATTGGATGCCTAAGCGTGTAAATTTCGCTAAAGCTAACAAAAATATCAAAAGTAATGTTGATACTAGGGAGGCAGCCTGCTTAATCTCTTATTAGGAGAAAATTCTCCCGGATTTTGTTCTACGAAAGAGACATTCCTAATATAATTATTTCGAAAAAGTGATCCATTCACGGGAATTTGGTTATTGTAATAGAATAATAATAATAATAGTAATAATAATATTCGGCGCGACAGACCATTGCGGTCCAAGGCCTAGCTTCTCGAGACCATTTGTGTTGCGCAATTATATTTTTGGACACAAATGGAAGGGACCTACAATTTAAGGCCGGCTCCGAACGGCGAATTGAGAAGCTTTCCGTGACAAGTTATTGCTCTCGGAACGTTTGTCCCCCATTCGCGAGATGTCGGACACCCCGAAAAATACTTGTGGTGTTACTGAGATTCTAACCACGAACTTCCAATGAGCCACGGCGCACACCATTGTGATAGAATACTCCTGAGAATTTCCAGCTTTCCCACGAAACCTTCCGCTCACATCTGCGTTTTAAGCAGTTAAATGTGATTTGTGATTTAATTGATGAATGGGTTCCATTACATGTTGCCAATATGGTAAGTAAGGATATATTCGCAGCCTTGTGTATATGCAGCAGATGACCCGAAGTTCTTTTTAGACAACGGAACCTGGATTTTAACAAGCCAAAACATCTTTCTCTGGGCTCAGTGGCTCTAGTGGTTAGTGCGTTGGACTTCTGAGCAGGAGGTTCGAGGTTCGAATCCCAGACACCAAAAAGTATTTTTCACGGTCTCATAAATGTCTGACGAACGTCGGAAAGTAATAACTTGTCACGGAATGCTTCTTATTTCGCCTTTCGGATGCGGCCAATCCGAATAGTAGATCCCTTCCATTTGTGTCAAATTTAAACACGAATGGTCACAAGACGCTACGCCTTGCAGCGCAACCGTCTTTCGCGCCAAATATTATTTTTACGACATCTTTCTACATCACTCCAGGCTTTGCAGTGGGTTTTTATTAAATAGTTCTTCAGCATCTGTTGCTGGCCTACGGTAGGAACCATCATTTTTTTTTTATAATTCGCGCACGCGTAATGGGGTTTGCACCCATATAATGCTCGGCTATATACTTGGTGAGCTTGGTTGTTAAGGAAAAGGAGGAGAAAAGCGGAGATATCTTAAGGGTAAACTGATGAGCATTGAAAGCGCCACGAGTATTGCGGTTGAATTGAGCATCGCTGGTGGAAGAAACGATAAAACAGTGACAAGCAGGAAACGTTCCTGTAGTGTTCAAGCGAATCTATTGATTTCGCAATATTTTCGTCGCCGATAAGCTTTATCGCACGGTTTTGTATTCTATCTAGCTGATGTAAGGTAGTTTTAGACGCACCAGACCAGATACGACAATTATACTCAATTTTAGGGAGAATAAAAGCCTTGTAGATAGAGTAGCCAGATCAGAAGGAGTGAAATATTTCTTACACCGGACTAGAAAACCTAAACATTTCGCAGCATTTTTGGCGACAGTGAATATTGGTGATTCCAACGAAGCTTGTCGTAATCGCACATACAGAGAATTGCGAGTTTTTCAGTTTCGACGATGCAAGTGCCATTCATGGATAATGGCATTGGATTTAAGATTCGCTCGAATGACAAGAGACAGCATTGGGTTTTGGAAGCGTTAGATTCTACTCGTTTGTTTCTCCCCATTTTAATATGCTGTCCAGGTCAGAATTTAACGTGATTAACATACGTAGCTGGTTGATTTCCAAGAATTTCGTTGGTTTCAAGATATTTAGTGAGCTGAAAATTGATCAGCGTTTCCATGATCTTAGAAGGAATGGATGTAAGTGCTATGGGCCGGTACGAAAGAAGAGACGGTGCTTCTGGCAGGAGGGGGTGAGCTTTGTTTCTTGTATGGCGGCAATTAAGATCCCATGGTGCTCCATATAGTTGGTGATTTCTATTACTTTCCCTCGTAGGACGTTGCAGTTCAGATGCATCAAAGCGAAAAGTGTGTGGTGTTCATGTGTGGCTTGTTGATAGTTTGCTGGTGGGGGTGAGTCCATTGATGTTGGTGGAGTGTTTAGGAGCAAGTTGACATTGTCTATCGGATTATGACTGGTTGTGGGAGAGGCTGTGGATGGAGTGTGAAGTTGTGGGGCAGTCTGTAGTGTTTGATTTGAGCAGCATGGGGCTAAGAAGTTGGCGGTCCATTGACGACAGTTATTAAGTCCAGAGCAGGCTCTAATATGGCAGCAGTGATCACAGTCATTGCATTTGACGGAAGAGGCATTGCCGTGTATGCGGCTTTGGCACACTGAGCAGTGCCAAGTGGTAGCGTGATTGGTTGGCCGAACTCGTGTCCTGTAGTATTCCGCAGTGAAACTCTGATTCCAGTCTCTGATGTTGGCTAGACCTGAGCATCGTCGGAAATGGCACCAGTGTCCGCAGTTGTTGTACTTAACTGAGGAAATGTTGCTATTGATCCTTGTGTTGCATACGGAGGTATATCCGAGGGCCTGGATTCGGCTCGATGCCGGCAAGTAGGAGTAGTATGCGGAGCAAGAATGCCGGCGTAATTTGCTCCACAATGGAAAAAACGTATGGGGTGTACTAATTGTAGTTGATTGTTGGCATTCTTTGGCCAGGAGATCCTGGGTCGATCCTAGGACGAAGACCCAAATGTCGTGAGGACCGTTCATATTTTGTCATATTTAGTCAGTGTCAGTGGTGCAGTGGTTAGTATCGTTTCGTTCTGAAGACGCCGGGTTCGATTCCCGGCGCATAAAAAAAATCACACAGCATCATCTAGATTACAAATCCACAGGATACGATGCTGTACATGTGATATAAAGTTGCCGTATACTGCTGTATTCACATATTCGGATTAAGAAGTAATCAAGATGTAGAGCCATAAATGTTGAAGTTATATAAGCACACACCTCTGGTTTGTGGGTGTTTGCGTGGGAACTTTAAAAAAGCTCCACAATTCATTTCTTTTCCAATGTGTTTAAGCCCACACTGTTCTCAGGCATTGTTAGTATTCAAATCTCTTAGAACTAACTAAAAAAATAGTTCTCGTCTGTAGATAAAAGTAAGCATATTATAGGTACATATAGATAATTATAATAATTTATGAAATAGTTACCGCTTGAGTATTGATTGAGTTAAATTGTATCTATTAATATGAGCATACTAGCTGACCCACTTTCAATAAATTTGCTTGTGATCGTTTTGTGAGCTTGGGGGTATTTTGATGGTATTTTGGGGGTCTTTTGGGTTTATTTTGGGGATCTTTTGGAGGTCCTTTGAGGTTCTTTTGGGGTCTTTTGAGGGACTTTTGGGGATCTCTTAGGGGTCTTTTGGGTTTATTTTGGGGAGTCATTTGAGGGACAAAAAAAGGATTACGAAAAACCATCGTTCAAACTGTCGCGAGTTCATACAAAAATCCTATGGAAAACCACTTTCAGTTTATTCCGAATTGTACAACTTTCTGGGCCACTTTTTTATTTTTTTTCTTCGCATAAACCTTATTCGGACTATGTCGAACATTATAAAATAAAAAAACAACCCATAAATATACAATTTTTCATGTAAATTCTCTAATAGGAGATGGGTATGTGTTAAAATTTTAAGAAAATCGAGCTAATTTTTAAAAAATGTATATGGGCACCGCTCGGACCTCAGGGCCTAACTCCAAAAACTTTACAAAAAATTTTGTCCATCGGATGTATATAAAATTTAAAAAAAATCGGGTTAAGTTTTTTAAAAAATTTGTTGGGGCCCCATGACCCTCCAAACCCTGTCTCCAAAATTTTTGCAAAATGTGTTGCCCATCGGAGATACACACGTATATAAATTTTAAAAAAAATCGGGTTAATTTTTTTAAAAATTTTTTTGGGGCCCGGGGTCTCCAAATTTTTTACAAAAAGTGTTTTCCATCGGAGATACATACGTATAAAAAATTTAAAGAAAATCGGGTTATTTTTTTTTAATTTTGGGGCCCCACGACCCCGGGTCCAAATTCTCCAAATTTTGTACAAAAAGTTTTGTCTATCGGAGAGACACATTAAATTTGAAGAAAATCGGGTTATTTTTTAAAAAAATTTATGGGGCCTCACGAACCCGGGCCCGGGGTCTCCAAATTTTCTACAAAAAGTATTGTATATCAGAGATACACAAGTGTATAAAATTTGAAGAAAATCGAGTAAAATTTTGTAAAATATTTGTAGGGGAGCCCACCGACCCCGTGGCCCGAGGGTCCTCAAATTTTAATAGAAAGTGTTGTCATCGGAGATATGCCTGTGTGCATAAAAAAAAATAAAATAGGCCTTTGGGAAGTGGGTCAAAAATTGATCGCAAGATTCCATGACACACAAATCCACAAAACGAGATTTTTTATATATTAGAAGATTTATCCTTTTTGCTTATATTGACGGTTACAATATCTATACAATCGATTAATTCCACTAAGCCAGGTACACCATATTTATGTTGAAATTTCGATTTCTAACGTTGGCTTAGGCTAAAGTTCCAGGAAAACAATATTTTGGGATGCTAGTATTGATGCAATTATCTCGCTTATTCTTGTTATGCTGGCGAAATTTTGCTTTGGCTCATAATGACGAAAGCATCACAGCCACCACGTCGCTGGTGACTTCTACTCGCATAAAAATTTAGAGCGGCCAACACTTCAATGCAGTGGAATCTTTAAAACATAAAAAGCTTGGTATCGTCTATTAGCTGCATTACCAATTCTTTTGGCAGACGATAATTGTCAATATATTTATAAATGCGTTTCAGACACTGCGACCTGAAAGATCTATTGGATCTTAAGGTGTCTTTACTCTAAGAGACGTACCAATTCCCTTTAAAACGATAGTACATCCTTAGTAGCAGAATTTCTCAACTCCGCTGTCGAGCATATTTCCTTAACCAAAGTAATACTGGGAACACAGATAATGTGCTCGGATGACTCTTCATCTGCCGAGCAGAACCTACATTCTGTCTCTGAGCCCACACCAATTTTGTTAAGGTGATATTACAAGCCACAATGACCTGTTAGAAAACTCACCATCTTCCATCTATTTAAATTAAAGATTTCCTTGTACGAAAAGTGCCTGATTAACTGTTTGGATTGCCTAAGCCCCAGGACGCCTTCCCAGGGGGGCAGACGAAGTTTGTGTTCCCAACAATTTGACAATACTGTGGCGGCAGCCCAGTTGACACCACAGTAGGGTTCAGGTGTTATGAACGCAAATTCCGAGCCAGCTCTCGTTAGTTCATCTGCAGATTCGTTGCCTGCAATTCCCTGATGTCCAGGAACCCAACCGAGCTTGACTTTGTTGTGTCTAGTAAGAGATTACAGTTTTTGATTGATATTGAGTCCATTAAATTGGACGAGAGCGCTTTAAGTGCTGCCTGGCTATCTATATATTCTACTGCCTTTAATTCCTTTATTACGGTTAATCCCGGCGCAGATCTTAAACAAAGAAATAAACAAACAAACAAACAAACAAATAAACTAAATCGACTAAATAAAGTCGACCACTTCCTCAATGGCATTTGCGGAAAACTAGCCGTGGATAAACGAGATAGCAAGTTATTTTTTGAAAGAGATAAGATAAAGCCCGATTTCCAAAACGCATGGAAGATGGCTTTGATCGGAAAAGGGCTACTACTCGTATTACTATTATAACCGCTAGTTTTCAGCCAATTTACAATAAAAAAAAGGTAGTGCCATACTACAAACATGCGGTTCTGCATGAAGATATCCTAATTTGCAACCAGGTGGTTTCTTTTTCGTATCAGTATCAAGTTTTTTAGTTTCCAAGGTTTAAGAAGAAATCTTTCCTGTAGACGTATATTTGTACTAGCAACTAGCATCTATATATATATTGGGGAAATAGATACTAATGCTCTACTATAGACCTGAGCATTGTTGGGCAAGATATTTGTGGGGACTTACAGCCCTACAGTTTTGACACTATTGTTTTGTATACTATTCCCCAAGGATTTATATTCGAATTACAAAGAAGTTTAGTGCACCTTGCATTGCTTTTATTTTAAACTCCTGCCTCGCTAGTCACGTATCAAGTCGTTCTTGAAAGTTCCGCTGTTCTGTTTTGAATGGTGTTGACGGTATTAATAATTTCCTGGAGGATATCCTTGTTGAAGAGAGCGTCGATTTTCGATTTCGATAAAGTCGCTATCAATAACCACGGGTGATCTTCCATGAGCATTGGCGTGCGTAAAGGCCCCGGCCCATAGAATTCGTTGCGTCCGTTGTGGCGAAGTAAGCACCTGGCAGATCGATGAAATACACGCGTTCTTATGGGAAGTGTCCCTAAGGCAAAGCATTTGACGGAAACGACCATCTTTCAACTTTTCTCTCCGGCAAATGCTTTGACAGTTCTCTCGCACACCAGTTGGATGTTTATTTTGCATTTGTTGTTGTTTGCCTGTACGACGATAACGTGTTCATTGGGTCACCTATTTGCGACACATACGGCAACGTCAACGTCAACGAATACTTCGACGCAACAGACGCAACGGATTCTATGGGATTCTATGGGATTCTATGGGATATCCTTAAGACCTATAGAAGTTGAATTATTGGATGAATGTTTTTTGTTGCTTTTTAAATTCTCTATATTAACTTCACTTGCCCGTGGCACGGATGTCGGTTGTCGGTCGTCTGCGTGGAATCTTGCGATCAATTTTTAATCCACTTCCCAAAGCCCGATTTTATTGAAATTTTGCACACATGTGTATTTCCGGAAACAACACTTCATTTGAGGCCCTTCGGGCCACGGGGTCGGTGGGCTCCCATACAAACATTTTACAAAATTTTACTCGATTTTCTTCAAATTTTATACACATGTGTATCTCTGACGGACAAATTTTAGAGACCCCGGGCCCCGGGTTCGAGGGGGCCCATAAATTATTTTTAATAAAATTAACCCGATTTTCTTCAAATTTTACATACGCGTGTATATCCAATAGGCAACACTTTTTGTAAAAATTTTGGAGACCCCGGGCCCCGGGTTCGTGGGGCCCCATAAATTTTTTTTAAAAAAATTAACCCGATTTTTTTCAAATTGTATATACGCGTGTATCTCCGATAGCCAACACTTTTTGTAAAAAATTTGTAGACCCCGGGCCACAGGGTCATTGGGCCCCAAAAATTTTTTAAAAAAAATTAACTCGATTTTCTTCAAATTTTATATACGTATGTATCTCCGATGAAAAACACTTTTTGTAAAAATTTTGGAGACCCCGGGCCACAGGGTCATTGGGCCCCAAAAAATTTTTAAAAAAAATTAACCGATTTTTTTAAATTTTATATATACGTGTGTATCTCCGATGGACAACATTTTTTGTAAAGTTTTTGGAGTGAATGGGCCCTGAGGCCCGAAGGGTGCCCATATAAATTTTTTAAAAATTAGCTCGCTTTTCTTCCAATTTTAAACACATGTGTATCACTGATGGACAAAACTTTTTGTAAATTTGTTGGAGTGATAGGTCCCTGATACCAGTGTAGGTCCATGTAAATTTTTTAAAAATTAGCCAGATTTTCTTCAAATTTTAACACATACCCATCTTCTATTAGAGAATTTACATGAAAAATTTTAATTTTTATGGGTTGTTTTTTTATTTGTTGGGTACACCGGATCGGAATACCAATCACGCATGTACGAGGAACCAGTTTGAAAAGTACCTCGGTTGGATTAATGGAGCATGACAGTGGGGCATGTTCGCTGAAAGGCCCAAACTAGTATGTGTATAGATTTAAGGGATGTAAAATTGGCTTAACATCGGAACCGGTGGTTATGTGAAGACGAGGCAATTGGCGACTTCACTGTGGGTAAAATTTTTTAAGAATAAAATAACTGTTCAGATTAGTTTAATTTTTTTATTAATTTATTTGTTTTGGTTTTGTTGTAATTTAAACTCTTGTTTTACAACACATAAGGAGTATCTTTTATAATGCTCTGCATAACGCGCATGACTCGAAATAAATTATCAATACATTTTAAATACTATTTAGATATATATTATATTGTTAAGTATTATCATTATGAATACTCATAATTCTGATAAGTTTATTATTTTATAAAATTAAATTTCTGTACAGAACGACATTTACGAAATTACTGGTGTGTATTTACTTTCTGTTATTTTTTTGTGCCTTTTCAAACACAAATAACTTTATATTTTTTTAATTTTTCACGACATTTCTAAATCTTTTTAAAATTTATTTGTATATATTAAAAAGATATTTACATTAAACAAAGGCTAACTGTAAATTATACTTATCTTCTATTTTATGGATTTATATAACAAGTAAAAATTAATATTAGTTGTTAAACAAATACAAAGTTTTCCAGTGCGCAGTGATTAAAGCAGTCATAAAACTTCTTCAGAATAATAACTTCTTCACGTACACAAATAATTAATTAATGTGTTTGGCGCGACAAAAGAGTGCCCCTTGTATCTCCCCTTTTTGGTATTTTAATTTTCCCCTTCAACCTGTGTATTAATGATTTCTTTCATCACCATATAAGTAAATAAAGTAAATTTATTTTTAAATAAAAACATAAAACAGGTAAGAAAATAATATAAGCTAAGTCAATTAAAAAAAAATTAAATATTCAAATTGCTTAAATGAATAAAAACAAAATTTCAAAAAATAACGCAACAGCTTTAAGTAAAAATAATAAATAAATATGAAATTGTTATTAATAAATTTAACAAAAAAACCACAATAAGACGTACAAGATATATACGTTCATTAAAGTCATGTAAACATTATAAATACACGTATAAAAAATTTATGGCTTAAAAGAAATCATCAAAGGTTTTCGATTATGTTTGGTATTGTAGCATTGGTGCCGATAAATTTGGGTGGTGCGAACTGTTCATTCGTAGGGCGGATAAGCTCTTGTTGTACCATTCATCTTCCGCAGACATTCCTTCAAAAATAAATACGAATGTTAGATATATATTATTAAAATCATTAATAGGTGTTTGTGGTCAATCAGAAAAAACCATCCATCGAAGGAAAAAGAATTCATTAGGAACCGGAAAGAAACCATTTATGTAGCGGTGGTGGGTGGTTTTAGATATACTTTACGAAGAAAACTTATGTTTCCGAGTTTGTTGAGGATGGTAATTGAATTGTTATGCGACAATATTTTCAATTTCCCTGGAAATTACATTTCACAGATTAATGCCCAAATACTTACTAAGTAAATCAAACATAAAATGAAGAAGGTGAATATGCGCATAATAATCTCTGTTACCTTCCTTTAAAATGGTAAGATCGATATGGTCGGGCTAGTCTTTTTTAAGTAAGGTTAACACGTCGGTTGCTTGGTTGGTTGGTTGGTTGGATCATATTAACATTCCGCTATGGAACCTGGAGAAAAGGCAAAGCAAAGGGACTCTAGAAGGCAGGACTTTTGCTCATGTAAGCGAAAAGCAACCTGCTCAGAATTACCTTTAGTATGGACAACTATTGCGAGAAAGAAAAATTTAAGGAAAGGAGTAGACTAACATGCTTTAAATGAATAATTATTTAAAGGATTCCTTGTTGGATGACATTTGCTAAAAATCGGGATTGGCGGACATTTTTACAGGAATATATACCGGAAGCAAGGACCAAAAGAAGATATGGACACATGATTTTGTTATATTTAGGCCTTGTGCACAAAAAAAAACGGGTAAATTTTGTAAAATATATGTATGGGAGCTCCCGGACCCCGCGGCCCGAAGGGCCTCAAATTAATAGAAAGTGTTGTCTTGGGAGATATACATGTGTGCAAAATTTCAATAAAATCGGGCTGTAGGAAGTCGGTTAAAAATTGATCACAAGATTTGGCCAGCCAGCCAGCCAGCCAGCCAGTCAGCCATGGGCAAGTGAAGTTAATATAGAGAATTTAAAAAGATAAAATACAAACATGAAATAGTAAAAGGCGCGCATGGTGGCGTAGATATACGAACGACCGATACGCTCTCTCTTTTGCGTGTGTTGGTACTCGTAACTTATCCTTCTAGAGTTTGTCAATATATGAGCCTATTTTTCCTATAGGGTTTTATGGGTTTTATTAACGTTCGCATTCGGTTGCGCAATCTTATGGCTCAACGGCTTTGTTAACAAGCATCATTTTCGCATCAGCAATACGAAGCCATTCACGGAATGCCATTACACCCAAAAATATTGACTGTTGGTGTGTGTTTCATGCTGGAGAGGTTTCAACAAGACGGTGTAAATTGCAACACAGTTGGCCAAACAATCGAGTTATTGAAGTCGAAGTTCGGTGATGCTGTTATCTCAAGACCAGTAATTTGGCAGCCTCGTTCCTATGAGTTGACGCCTCTGCAATGTTTTTTGTGAAGCTATGTCAAGTCCACCACCTAACAAACCAAAGACTTTAGACGACCTCAGGGTAAACAATTGCCGGCATATCGCCTGATTTATGCAAAAAAGTAATGAATTTTCACTCGTCACGGGGCTTGTGTGAATGACATTTGAGGAGAAGGACAAGCTATTTTCTTAAAAAAACACAAAATTCAGCGCTCTTAATGAAACGTATTATGAGAAGAAGTTCGCAAACTCAATTGGTCTGGTTGTGAAGCTGCGACATTTGATTTTCTACTCAATTATCAGAATTTTAATAGTTTTTAATCGATTAGAGCAATTATCATATATATGTGTGTTAGAAATTATTTGGATTTTGATTTTGCATCGAAAAAGTAAATGTGTTGATGATCTGATTGATTGCATAAGGTAAGGTTTTCGTCGGGGCGTAAACAAGGTCCCGGAGGATTAAAAATATTTTGAATTAATTTTGAAATACAGGTCCTTTTAATTGACTTTTTTTTTATATAAAATGCATACGTAACGCAATCGTCCGTATTGCTCATCGCATAAGGAGGAATGAATACGAACTTTTTAGCAAAAAAATTAATGAATTTTCTTATTTTGTTGTTTACAGTATGAATTTAACAAAGTCATAAGATCTGCATTTACCGCTTAATATGTTTTCTCATCTGTATTCCTATATTTGCAGACCTTCCATATGAAATAGAAGTTTCTCCTTTCTATGCCGGAAATATACAAGTTATGGAAGAAAATCCAAAATCGTATTCTTAAGACGTTTACT
The DNA here is from genome assembly GCA_947095585.1 of Nephrocerus scutellatus. Lineage (NCBI taxonomy): Eukaryota > Metazoa > Arthropoda > Insecta > Diptera > Pipunculidae > Nephrocerus > Nephrocerus scutellatus. The sequence goes on from OX352763.1 coordinate 93,040,087, forward strand.
TATTTAACTATTTCCGGGCATGTCTCCTGACTCATCTAATTTGGAATGAAAATTTAATTTGCGAAAAAAAAATAGTTGATTCGATTCAACAAATTGATAAGCTTACTCTTAACGAGAGTTTGGTTGGGTCGCTGGATGAACTTAAAGTTACAACTTTATAATAACGCATTAACTAAACTATATATTTGTTAGCATACATACCCATTGAGTCTTGACGTACGCCCACAGAACTCATGTTTGTGCCGTGCGTCATTGAAAACGGTTGGGACATGCCAGGATATGATGAAGCACCCATTTGGAATAAGTCCTACAAAGTTGAAAGTGTTCCGTAAAAATGTTTTAAGGCATTGCACGAAATGTTAAGTTACCTGAGGATATCGATTTATGGAATTGTGATGGGGATACGGTTGATAGCCCCGTGAAACACTATATCCCTGAATGTTTCTCATCATTCCATTACATGAGGGGATCACAGACGGCGCTAATGCCTTTTGTAATTGTTTTTCTTGTTTTCGATATTTTGCACGACGATTTTGAAACCAAACCTAGAAAACAAAATGGGAATTAATACGATTATACTCTTATAATATAATATGTTAAAAATATAAAATTTTAAAGTAAAAAGAAAAGCAGCTACAGCGAACGACCCTGCGAGTGCATGAATCAGCGTCTTCCACCTTACAGATGTAATGTATGCATCGGATTTCGCATTCCATATCTCCGTTGTTGCTGGCGAGCGCATATATCCATGTTAACTGTTTAGCGGGCGTTGATAAATCTCCAGTTACGTGAACACTAACAACCGACGGTAATTCAATGTAAACGATTTCATGCAAAAAAGGATATAATGAGATGTGTATTGGGTGCACTGAGTGTGGGAATATAAGATTTCCACAACTTGCAAGCCAAAGTACACGTGCATCTCAAACGCGTGCACAGCGTAAATCGCGCTGAAAGGCTTGCCGTTCTAAGTAATAGAGAACATCTCAACTTTAAATGAGAGAATGAAGTGCTGAAGATTATAAAAGACCATCTAGACATAATGCATGCATGCGTGGAACTAGGTCTAATGTGCAATGGGAGAATGCAGAAAATATGAACAGAGTCAGATTCATTACAATCCAAATTTGAATTATTATCAACATTATTATTGAACAAAATGTGTCGGTATGATGACAAGTACGATATATAATCACAGAAAGACTGGTCTATATCCGCAGAAATCAAACAAAATAAGATAAAAAAACAACCCATAAAAATGTTCATATAAATTCTCTAAAAGGAGCTACATATGTGTGCAAAGTTTGAACCGGGTTGATTTGGAAAAAATTAATATTAGAGCCCCTCTCACTTCAAAATTTTTTCAAACGGTTCTCACCGGAGATACACATGTGTAAAAAAAAATTGTATGGGAAAAAATTCAAATCAAAAACCCAAAAATTTGTATAAAAAGTTCGGTCTATCGGAGATACACATATGTTTAAAATTTAAAGAAAATCGGGCCCCCGGGCCTCAAGGCCCATTCGCTACAAAAATTTTGAAAAAACTTTTGTCCATCGGGATAAACATATGTTTAAAATTTGGAAAAAATTGGGCTAATTTTTAAAAAATGTATACGGGCTCCCCTCGGGCCACAGGGCCCATTCGCTCAAAAAATGTCCAAAAAGTTTTGTCCATCGGAGAGATAAAATTTGAAGAAAGTTGGGTTATTTTTTTTAAAAAAATTGTAAGGTGCCACACGACCCCGGGGCCCGGGGTCTCTAAAATATTTACAAAAATGTTTGTCCATCGGAAGTACAGCCGTGTGTAAGATTTAAAGAAAGTCGGGTTAATTTTTTAAAAAAAATTGTATGGGGTCCACGACCCTGGGGCCCGGGGTCTCCAAAATTTTTACAAAAAGTGTTGTCCATCGGAGATAACAGCGTTTATAAAATTTGAAAAAATTCGGATTAATTTTTTTAAAAAATTTGTTGGGGCCACGACCGCGGGGCCCGGGGTCTCCAAAATGTTGTCCATTGGAGATACACATGTGTATAAAATTTGAAGAAAATCGAGTTAATTTTTTTAAAAAATGTGTATGGGGCCCCACGACGAAATGAAATTTAAAGAAAATCGGGTTTATTTTTTTTTTAAATTTGTTGGAGCCCCATGACCCTGTGACCCTGCGTCTCCAAAATTTTCTAAAAAGAGTGGTCCATCGGAGATACATATGTGTTTAAAATTTAAAGAAAATCTGTTTATTTTTTAAAAATTTTATATGGACCCCAATTTTTAATAAAAAGTTTTTACTCCGGAAATACACATGTGTTTCAATAAAATCGGACTTTGGAAAGTGGGTTTAAAATTGATCGCAAGATTCCACAAAAAACAGACCTACCAACCGACAGACAAACGTGCCACGGGCAAGCGAATTTAAAAATTGAAATTTTTCTTGTAAATTCTCTGATCGGAGATTCCATTTTGTGGTGAAGTTCCCCATTTGGTGGTGAAAACATAGCAGTCACAGCACAGCGCACGGTTGGTGCGATGTACACACAACGACGTACCACTAAAGGTCTTTCTTTTGAGTTGAGTTAAGCTCTAAAGCAGTGTGAGTGCGTAACCAGTTCTCACACAACTGAGTGTACAACACATTTCAATTGTGGAACCATTCAGTTTTGTATAAAAATATTTGTTCTACTTCCTCTTCATATCCCTATACTAAATAAAATATAAAATCAGGCTTTGAGAAGTGGGTTAAAAATTGATTAGAAAATCTGACCAGCCAGCCACGGGCACGCGAAGTTAATATAGAGAATTTAAAAACGCAAGATGCAAATGAGATATGTTAGAAATTTTGGCAGACAATTTTATTTGTTACCTTAGTTCTATCCCTGAATGTTGAATGGCCTTAAATAAAAGCTGAACTATTATACCTGCCCAAAGATCTTACGATAAACATGACATTGACGTGTTTTCAATTTAAAACTGAAAACACTTATGAAACTTAGCATAATTTATGTTTTTTGCACTTGACTGTTTTCTTTCAAGTAAGCCTTTCACTTGTTAACAATGGTTTAGGATGCATTAGATTGTAACGTTTCTACTCGGGTGACGCTCGCCGGCTTACCCAGGGTTCTTCTCCTCTAAGTCGGTGTTACAAATTGTTTTTGTTTTCCTTATAAATAGGAATTCGGTTTTTTGTTGGCATTTGGGTGTTTGTCTTTATTATTTGTTTTCTTTTCTTTTCTTCTCTTCTTGAGATTTTAATATTAAATTACATGCTTTCAAGTGCTTAAACTAAGAATAACTACTTATTTATACCTAACTATATATATATTCCTAAACCTACGTATAGAGGTATTTTCCTATATAGGAGATTGGCGCATCCAATACCCTATACCACAGTCGCACTTCGCAGTCGACTGAAAAGAATGGGCTATAGTGGGGAAACACAAACTGACGTCACCTATTCCCCGCTATATGCGATTGACCAGTGGGCTCTAACTGAGGAAGAGGCGATTGAATCTACTTACTTCCTGATCCGTCTGTAAGGGTTCAGTAGATTACTGTTCCCGTCAAAAGTTTGTTCGTGTAGAACAGTGAGAGACTCTTAACCACTTCCAGTATATATACTGAGTTAGGTTTTTTTTGGAGTATAGATCTCTGATTGTACCGCGTTTTCGGTCCCTAAGTCTTTAATAAAAAGTAAAGGCTTGTTGAGAATTATATTTAACTTCCAAACCAAAAAGGAAATTTCTAATAATTTATTGACTGATTATTGTTGAATTACTAATGCTAATATTATATGAATATACCTTTTCCTACATTGTTTATAACAAATACAAGCCCCTTCTTTTGTTATAAAGACATAGGGCCGAATGAATATTTTATTATATGTATATGATATTAAATTTGAAAAAACAACCCATAAAAATACAATTTTTCATGTAAATTCTCTAATAGGAGATGGGTATGTGTTAAAATTTTAAGAAAATAAAGCTAATTTTTAAAAATTTTATATGGGCACCCATCACCAAACTCGGTCCTCAGGACCTCACTGTAAAAATTTTACAAAAAATGTTGTCCATCGGAGATACATATATATAAGTTTTTTAAAAAAATTGTTGTGGCCCCATGACCCTCCAAACCCTGTCTCCAAAAGTGTTGCCCATCGGAGATACACATGTATATAAAATTTAAAAAAAATCGGGCTAATCTTTTTACAAAAAATTTTGGGGCCCAATGACCCTGGGGCCCGGGGTCTCCAAATTTTTTACAAAAAGTGTTTTTCATCGGAGATACATACGTAAATAAAATTTAAAGAAAATCGGGTTAATTTTTTTTTAAATTTTGGGGCTCCACGACCCCGGGACTTAGGGTCTCCAAATTTTTTACAAAAAGTTTTGTCTATCGGAGAGACACATGTGTATTAAATTTAAAGAAAATCGGGATATTTTTTTAAAAAATTTATGGGGCCTCACGAACCCGGGCTCGGGGTCTCCAAATTTTTTACAAAAAGTGTTGTCTATCGGAGATACACATGTGTATTAAATTTGACGAAAATCGGGTTAATTTTTTTTTAAAAAGAGTTATGGGGCGCCACGAACCCGGGCCCGGGGTCTCCAAATTTTTTACAAAAAGTGTTGTCTATCGGAGATACACATGTGTATTAAATTTGACGAAAATCGGGTTAATTTTTTTAAAAAAAGTTATGGGGCCCCACGAACCTGGGCCCGGGGTCTCCAAAATTTTTACAAAAAGTGTTGTATATCAGAGATACACAACTTGTGGTGGGGGGTTTTTGTGTGGGTGTGTGTCTTTCACGTTAGCTGTGAGGGTTTTCTTGTTATCCCCTTCCAAGATAACTATGACGGGAGAGATTCTCTTCTTTACTCGGTAGGGTCCGATGTACCGTGGGGCCAATTTGGCAGCAAATTGCTGAGCGGCCTAGGAGAGTGGTCGATGATGATAATATACCATTTCTCCAACTGCAGGTGTCCACGGGCGGCGTCGGAGGTCGTAGTACCTCTTCTGGGTTCCAAATGCTTTTGCGAGATTCAGCCGGACTAAGGCGAGTATCTCGTGTAATCTGGTCACGCGTTCCGCGGTGTCAGGCTCGGAATTTAACGGTATGTCCGGTGTGGACGGTAGGCGTAATTCCCGGCCAAAATTTAGATATGCCGCTGAGTAGCCTGTTACTTCGTTTCGGCTAGTGTTTATAGCTAACATTAGCTCTGGTAGATGCTCATCCTATCTGCGATGGTCCGTCTTCACATATTGTGCGATCTTGGTCTTGATTACGCGGTTCATCCTTTCCGTTGGGTTGGCTTGCGGCGTATATGGCGGCGTAAACCTCTGCTTTATTTGTAGTTGCGCGAGCAGGTTTTGGAACTATTTACTTCTGTATTGCGTACCGTTGTCAGTGATTAACAATTTTGGGAAGCCATACCGGCTAAGTATTCGTTCCCTGAATCCTTTTATCAACGCGGGGGTTGTGGCATCGAGCAACGCCATGACTTTTGCCCGTTTAGAAAACTTGTCGTAGAACTCGAGTATCATCGTGTTTCCCTTCGTCGACCGTGGCAGTGGTCCTACAAAATTGGAGCATGCAATTTCCCAAGGGTGGTTAGCGGCAGTCATATACATTTTTCCAGCGGGTTTGCAAGTTGGTACCTTGTATTCTATGCACGTAGGGCATCTCCGGACAAATCGCGCAACGTCGCGAAATAATCCCGGCCAATAGTAAGTACCCGCAACCCGGGCAATAGTTTTTGCTATTCCCATGTGGCCTGCGGTCACATCTGTGTGATTTTCTTCCAAGACTTGTGGACGCAATGGTTTGGGGACGCAAATCTTCCATGCAGATTGAGCGGTTTCTGTGTAACAGGTTGGGTTATAGATGTGTCTGTATAGGGTTTTGTCGAGGACCTGGTATTCGGGGTTGTCTTCTGGTTTCGTGGAGACTGCCTGGATCTTGGAGTCGTACCACGAACAGGTTTCAGTAATAGGTAATAATATCTTGATTTGGGGTTCCTGGGTGGGGTGTCTAGATAAGACATTTGCCACTGTATTTGATGATCCCTTTCGATAGCGAATCTCGAAGTCGTGTTGTTGCAATTCTATGGCCCAGCGCGCCAGTCGTCCAGATGGGTTATCGATGCTATGTAGCCATCTCAGCGACTGATGATCGGTGATACCATTCTAGGTATGGTCTCATTTTCCGTATACCCCACACTACCGCCAAACACTCCCTTTTGGTGACTGAGTAATTTTGTTCAGCGTCTGTAAGCGTTCGACTAGCGTATGCGATCACTCGCTCCTGGTTGTATATTGTCTGCCAGAGTACTGCTCCAAGTCCATCGGCGCTAGCGTCTGTTTGCAGGACGAACTGTCTGGAAAAATCTGGGCAGGCAAGAACTGGTGCCTCGGTTAGTTTCGTTTTCAGTGTTTCGAATGCTTCCTTTTGGGCTTCTCCCCATGACCACTTGTGCTTCTTTTTTAATAATTTGGTTAAAGGTGCCGTGATGTTCGAAAAATTTGCGACGAAGCGTCGATACCATGATGCGATTCCAATAATACGACTAAGTTCTTTTATGTTTCGCGGGGGTAACTGCTTCAATCTTGTCGGGATCCGTGGTAATACCACTCTGATTGACCATGTGTCCAAGATAGCGCATTTCTGCTTTGCCGAATTCACATTTCTCAGCATTGATCTTAAGTCCGGCCGATTTCAAGCGTTTAAATACTTCAGTCAGGGCATTCATGTGTTTAGCGAAGGTGCTTCCGATGACAATGATATCATCCAAGTAGCCGAACGCGTATGGTTCCAGTTCCGGACTGATAATTCTGTCGAGCAGTCGTTGAAAAGTAGCAGGGGCTGAGTGTAACCCAAACGGCATAACTTTCCACTGGTAGAGTCCTCTGCCAGGAACGGTGAACGCGGTATATGGTCGACTTGTTGCCTTCAGCGGTATCTGCCAGTATCCTTGCTTAAGGTCGATCGTAGAAATGTATTTGGCATCTTTGAGCTTGTCGAGTATGTGGGTAATCTGTGGTAATGGATATGCATCTTTGATTGAGATATCATTCAGTTGTCGATAGGCAACACATAGCCTCCAGGTACCTCGCTTCTTCTTCCTGACCAACACGATGGGTGTGCTATATGGACTGATGGATGATTCGATTTTCCCTTCTGCCAATAATTGGTCGATCTCTTCGTTAATAATTGCTTGCATCGCGGGGTTTCTTTGCATGTATCGCTGTTTGAACGGCCGCTGGTGTTTGAATCGAATCTCGTGCTCAGTAACACTGGTTGGTCCTTTAACGTTTTCAAACTGTGGTAATTCAACTGCCATGAACTTGTCCAACTGCTGCCTTTCGGTCAGAAGACTTTGGATCACTGGTTGACTCGGTTGGGTTCGTGCTATTATTGTATTCTTTCCTTGGTTAATGGTGAAACCAAATTTCGATAGGAAATCAGTTCCTATTAGGAATTTGTCCATCAGTTCTGGTATGAAGGCAAATTCTTGGATGTACGTATGGCCTTTCCATTCCAATTGTATCATATATGCCTGATGAGCGGTGACTGTAGATTTGTTGGCAAATGCGAAAATCATAGTTATCGGTCTAACTGGTACTTGGTTGGTTATACAGACTTGCTGTATCGTTTTTCCGATGCATGATTTCCCTGCCCCAGTATCGATGACGGCATTATATTGCTTATTGTAACATACAATTGGTAATGTGTATGAGGCGTGACTGAGGACAGTCGGGTCTAGGACGTCTAATGCCTCATAGGATTGGACGGCCCGTCGGCGTTTCCCGGTCTACATTGACCGTTGAGGTGCTGTATACCATCTATGCCGCTGTATGAACAGAACAGTTGCCGTTTCGAACATGCCCTGGTTGACCGCACTTCCAACAATGGGTTTTCCGTTTATATGCGCTGGTGGGTGGTATACTACTGATGGGTATCTGGTCGTTGATCTGGTTGGTATGCTGTGGACGTGTTACATCGTTGGCCACGATAGGGTATGTGACATTGCTGGCATGATGCGGATATGTTACATCGTTGGCCACGAAAGGTTATGTGACATTGCTGGCATGATGCGGATATGTTACATCGTTGCTTTGTCTTGTTGGTGCGAAGATTTGTCGACGAAGCGGTGGTGCAGTAGGACGTAGTGGTACCTGCCGATTCGGCATCTGCATAGGCCGTGGCGAATGTTGTTCAGTTCCCTTTTAATAATTCGGGTAGCGTGCGTACAATTCGGTCAAGAGGCAACTGGTAACAATCAGCCAGTTCTTCCACGCGTCCAAATTCTAATGGGTTGTTTGTACCTCAATCGTACCTTACATTCCATTTATTCTAACTTTATCCATGACCTCAGAGTCAGATGGACGATAGGCTAGCGGCTGCGAAGTAATTGCATCTACTGCTGGATGAATGATTATGGGAATTTCGACCATTTTTCTGTTTGTTTCTGCTATTTCCCCAGTCCGCAGGTCTTCACACGAATTGAACTTTTTTAATTCAGCTGTTCATTTCTTTCGTAGTTCATCTACGTTTCCTGTCTGGTCTAGGCCACGACGTTCCAGTTCGCTGATCAACTCTTCTTTTCGCAAAGAGTACACCCCAGACGCACTCAGTCCAGTGTCTGTGGTTGCCACTGCCAAAAAGGAGGTTTGTTGCTCGGGTCTGAATTTGGACACACCCCGGTTGGTGCCCAGACTATGTCAGTGGGGACGCTTTCACCAATATCAGCAACCTTTTTCCCTTTGGTAGGTGGCCCGGTAAATGTCTCTTTCTTAAATAAAATTTTTCTTTGCTGCTACTATTCTAATCGTTCGCTTAAACTAGTGTTGGTTCTAATTAATTTTCTGGTGATACGACCGTTCGTGTCGTCTGCTTATATTTACGTTGGTTTTAATTTTCTGATGATGCGACTATTCTGGTTGTCGACTTATTTAAAACGTGCTCTAAATTTGTTTCTATTGGTGCGACCATTCGTGTCGTTTACTAATATTTAGACTAGGCTTTACGCAATTACGGCGACCATTCTTGTCGTTTTGCTTATATTACTTATATATGATATTTTTTCTTTTTGGTTTTGCGGGGGGGGGGACTATTTTAATATAGTCCCTGCTCGGGCGCCAAATTTGTAACGTTTCAACTCGGGTGACGCTCGCCGGCTATATGAGTGTTACAAATTGTTTTTGTTTTCCTTATAAATAAGAATTCGGTTTTTTGTTAGTATTTTGGTTTTTGTCTTTATTATTTGTTTTCTTTTCTTCTCTTCTTGAGATTTTAATATTAAATTACATGCTTTCAAGTGCTTAAACTAAGAATAACTACTTATTTATACCTAACTATATATATATTCCTAAACCTACGTATAGAGGTATTTGCCTATATAGGAGATTGGCGCATCCAATACCCTATACCACAGTCGGCCTTCGCAATCGACTGAAACGAATTGGATGTAGTGGGGAAACACAGACTGACGTCACCTGTTCCCCGCTATATGCGATCGACCAGTGGGCTCTAACTGAGGAAGAGGCGATTGAATCTACTTATTTCCTGTGCCGGTCAACAAAGAGTGGCGCAAGTAAGGAAAATCGATTGAATCTACTTATCCCTTGCAATCCCACGAGAAATTTCGGCAGAACAGACCATCAGTGACGAAAAAGCGATTGAATCTACTTATTTCGCACTGCGGGTACTGTTTGTCGACTTCCAGCCAGGGTGTAATATGTTAGGAAGAGAAAGCGATTGAATCTACTTATCTCTGGCTAAAACAAAACCTTCTCTATAGAAAGCCCAACTGTTCCGATCGTACACAGATGCATGCTTAGATTGAGACCAAACGTATTTGTATTTAGTAATCAACTAAAGAGCAAAATCCATATAAAATATTTCTGTTTCCCACTACCACATCCTCCGTTTCTCGCTCTTTGCGACTTCTTATTTTTTGTACACCGTATTCACATCCCACAAACACACATGCGTTTGGTCTTGGTTTACAGCATTAGTATGCGTAGAGTTGGGCTTTCTATAGAGAAGGTTTTGGGCTAAAATATTACAGGAGCTGCGTTGTATGTATGGGTTCAGTAGATTACTGTTCCCGTCAAAAGTTTGTTCGTGTAGAACAGTGAGAGACTCTTAACCACTTCCAGTATATATACTGAGTTAGGTTTTTTTGGAGTATAGATCTCTGATTGTACCGCGTTTTCGGTCCCTATATCTTTAATAAAAAGTAAAGGCTTGTTGAGAATTATATTTAACTTCCAAACCAAAAAGGAAATTTGTAATAATTTATTGGCTGATTATTGTTGAATTACTTATGCTAATATTATATGAATATGTATACCTTTTCCTCCATTGTTTATAACAAATACAAGCCTTTTCTTTTGTTATAAAGACATAGGGCCGAATGAATATTTTAATTTAATTTAATTTGTATGATATTAAAATTAAAAAATATCCGAGTCAATGCCGGGGTATGAACTCGGTACCTAGAGACTTCATAGCTCCATGCTGGCGCTATTGACTCACTTGAGGAACACAAGAATATATCTTAATATCAACGCCTAGTAGCATGCCTGTCGAATGAGAAATATTCTGCCGCTTGCTTACTACGTTGACATTCCTATATGGTTACTCAAGCAATTTATTCTAAAAGTGTATACGTATGTATGTACGTGTATATATATTTTGATTGGTGCCATGCAACTCATGTGAGCTGTGCGCACATATTACTTATATATATATTTTTGAATGCAATTTTATTGGCCGTATGGTTGTGGCGTAGTTGATGGTAGGCAACTTCGTTACAAGATATCGTAAGTATCGTATATAATGAAATAAGTTTGTTTGCCCTTTCAATTGAATACGATAATCTTGAAATCTACTGGAACGATTTTGATCGGGCTTCTACCATTTTATAGGGTTTGTTGCCTAGTTGCTACAGTTTTTTGGTCAGTGGTGTTGGTCTGTGTGGGAAGGGCGGTTAGTGGGTGTGGGGTCAGTGGATGTGGAATCAGTTTATGGATAACTAGGTGAGTGGTCACAGTTGGATAGTGGTGCGTGTGGTGGAGGCCGACGGGCAAGACCAGGTATTTCAGCTGGTATAAAATGAAATTTTATCAACCAGTTCATAAAGTTTGATTTTTTTTTAAATTCTCTATATTAACTTCGCGTGCCCGTGGCTGGCTGGCTGGCTGGCTGGCTGGTGGGCAGAATCTTGTCATCAATTTGTAACACACTTCCTAAAGCCCGATTATATTGAAATTTTGAACACATGTATATTTCCGGTGACAATACTTTCTATTAAAATTATAATTAAAATTTGAGAGTGATCGGCCCGCGGAGTTGGGGGGCTCCCATACAAATTTTTTCCCCGGCATCAGATCATTTCATACTATTATGACTATGCTCTGTGTGCGTTGTGCGCTGTGAGCAGCGCAGCTTGCTTTACGATTGGTGTTGTTTTGTTGATGGGTTGCAGTGCTTCGTGTGTGTTTTTATATTTCAGAGTTTATAGTGGAATTCAGTATACTTTTGGTTATTAGAGAATTCAAATGAAAAATTTTAATTTTTATGGGTTGTATTTTTTATAATATACACCCGTTAAAGCGATTTACAACCTTATAATGCTTAGCACAGCGTTGGCGTTAGGAAAATAGGGAGAGGAATAGATGAGATGTCTATGCACGCGTGTCTGTAGATCATACAAATGCGGAAACACTGAGTCAGGCAATTAATTCCACATCACTTTTGTGCGGCTAAAAAAGGAATCTCTGAATTGGTTAGCTCGTCCGAAGATAGGCTTAATGGTGCACCCGTGGGCTCGAGTTGAGGCACGGATAGGTTCGAGAATGGGCGGGATGCCTCTGGATATTTCTTTTGAACACCGCTTGTGAAAAAAGCGATAAAAAGAGACAAGCAGGAAACATTCCTACGATGTTCAAGCGATTCGATTGTTTTCGCGATATTTACGTCACCAATAACGTGCGGTTCTGAATTTTGTCTTGTAGTCTTGGGGGCAACTGCCCAGACAATACAATTGTATTCAAGTTTAGGGCGAATATACGCCTTGTAAAAAGTAGCCAGATCTAAAGGAGTGAAGTACATCTTGCACCATATTAGGAAACCTAAACATCTCGCAGCATTCTTGGCGATGACAAATATGCGATCATTCCAACGAAACCTGTTGTTGACGCACATACCTAGAATTGAAACTGTTCAGTTTCTTTAATGCAAGATCCATTCTTGGATAAAGGTTGGGGGTTTAAATTACGCTTGGACGACAAAAGACAGCATTGGGTTTTAGAAGCGTTAAATTCAACTATATTATGTAGGCCCCACCTTGTTATGCATGCTTAACATACGTTGTTGTTTAAGTTCCACTTGCGATGTAGAGGGGCGTGCAGAGAGCGTGAAAAGCAAAGAGTTCTGTCGTCGGCGAAAGAATGGATTGGGTTAGAAGTAGGGAATATGAGATCATTAATAAAAAAAAGAGTGTCCGAGACAAAACAGAGCTTTGTGGAACACCGGCGTTTATGCGGTGAACATTGGATTTGAAACCGTCCAATACGACCAGGATTGAACGGTCAGAAAGGTAGTTACTCGTCCAATCAAGCAGGGCCTTACCAATTCCATAGGCATTTCGACAAAAGAGCTTGATGCCAACCTCTGTCAAATGCCTTGAATATCGAGTGCAACAACTTTGCTTTCACCAATTTTGTGAATAGACTGGTTCCAGTTTTCAGTGAGATAAACCATCAGATCACCTGTAGAATGTTGCCTACGAACACCGTACTGCTGGTCGGTAAGGATTTCACGTGATTCAAGGTATTGCATAAGCTTACGATTGATCAGCGTTTCCAGGTACTTACAAAATATGGATGTTAACGCAATTGGTCGGTTTGAGGAAAGAGATGATGGTTCGCCTTTTTTACGAACAGGCTGGATAAAGGCTGTTTTCCAATTCATTGGAACGACTCCAGAAGAATAAGAGAAAGCCTGAGCATTGCCACTGCCAACCTTGAAGAACACCTCTTCAAAACTATAGAGGGAATACCATCAGGCCCAGCAGAATTATGAATGTTGAGATCATTTAATACTCTAGCCACTTGACGAGTACGAAAGTAAATCTGTCCAATAGAGGATTCGACTCTTGCAAGTACCGGCGGCGACAACGCGCTATCGGGTAGCGATGCGAAATGTGAAGCAAGCAGATTGGCCTTGTCTATAGAGCTGACGGTTGGAATGTCATTGTGAATAAGCGTTGGAATTGAAAACGAGGCAGTATTTTTAATTCGTTTCTCGAATGACCAAACATTTTTACTTCCTTTCGGACATTGAAGTATTTTTTGTCTCATCTTCTGGTCATAGTCGAATTTGACTCGTCTAAGGTAGGCATTGCAATCATTTCTAACTCGTATAAATTTGGTTCGGTTTTCCATAGTGGGGTTCTTTTTATACTTCCCGGTTCCTAGTAGCCTCTTTGCAGCTTAAATCATACCAAAAATTTTCTTTCGGTTTGATACACGTAGTCCTGGAAGGGATAAATTGTCTCAACCCTCCTGTATTATGTTTGGGATCGTATCAGGTATGGCATCCACACCAATATTGGCATTAAGTGGCCAGCTAAAATTCCTAAAGATTGAGTGTATTTGTTAGGATGAGAGGTAAGAAACAACTTAAGGGTATTTGCTTTATGACCTACAATATCTGAATTAATTTTGTTTTAATTCGCGCACGCTATATATATATGTTTGGCACAGCGTAGGCGTTAAGGAAAACGGGGAGAAAAGAGGAGATGTCTATGAGCTTGTGTTTTGAATGCCTGTGGATCATATTTATGTGGAAAAACAGAGCTTGGCAGAGCATTCCACATACGTGTTGTACAGCTGGAGAAAGAATTCCTGAACTTAACTGTACGTCCGAAGATGGGCTTGAGGGTAAACAGATAAGCACCACGAGTATTGGAGTTGGATTCAAGGAGAGGTCGAGGAGGTTATATCTTTTGAGCACAGTTGGTGGAAGAAGCGATAAAACAGTGACAAGCAGGAGACGTTCCTGCGGTGTTCAAGCAAATCTATTGATTTCGTCTCCGATAAGTTTAATTGCACGGTTTTGTATTCTATCTAGCTGGTGCCAGGTAGTTTTAGGCGCACCAGACTAGATATGACAATTGTACTCAAGTTTAGGGCGAATAAAAGCCTTGTAGATAGTAGCCTGATCAGAGGGACGGAAATATTTCGTGCACCGGGCTAGAAAATCTAAACATTTTGCAGCATTTTGAGCGACGTTGAATATATGATCATTCCAACGAAGCTTGTCGTTAACGCACATACCGATAATTGCAAGTTTCCCAGTTTTCTCGATGCAAGTGCCATTCATGGATAATGGGATTGGATTTAAAATTCGCTTGGATGACAGGAGACAACATTGGGTTTTAACTTTAGTTTGGTTAAAAAACCGAAGTACATTTTAAAATTACTCAGAAAAAATTGAGTCACACCAAAAACAGGCCTTCATATATGTCTGTATACTGTATCTTCCTGGTACCTTCCATAAAAATTCACCAAAATTCATTCTTCTATTTTTTCTTTTGATATTGAACCGATGGCTTAGAATATTTTAGTTTCCAGCGTACAGCTTTTCCTGTTTTTTATAATAGACTAGCTGTTCCCGGGCGCTTTGCTACCCGCACACATGAACCCCCGGGGTGACGGGAGTACTATAGCCTATAACCTTCCCTCACCTGCCAATAATTTACGTTGACATTTTTTAAAAAATACGTTTGTAAATCTCATGTTAAAATATTACCTTTCTCCCCTTCCATCTATACCTATAACTTTCTCCTACCTGCCAATAATATATCTTAAAAATTTTATAAATTCGGTTAAAAAATGTGGCTGATATTAACATTTTACATTCCCTGTGTAACTACTAATCAAACAAATGCAGTTTTCGTGACTCATGTGTATAAAAAAAGAAAAGAAAAAGAAAGAAAAGAAAATCGGGGTAATTTTTTTAAACACCTGTATGCAATTTGTGAAATGGTGACCCCTTGACCCAGGAGTCTGACCACTTTCAAAATATGCCTATTAAGTGCCTATTATGGTAGAAAACCCATATGCAAAGTAAGAACGCGATCAGTTGAAGGGTTTGGCAGTCCATACCGGACATACATACATACATACAAAGTTTCACTTTTATATATATAGACTAGCTGTTCCCAGGCGCTTTGCTACCCGCACACATGAACCCCCTGGATGCCGGGAGCACTATAGCCTATAACCTTCCCTCACCAGCCAATAATTTACGTTGACATTTTTTTAAAAATACGTTTGTAAATGTCATGTTAAAATTTTACTTTCTCCCCTTCCATCTATACCTATAACTTTCCCCTACCTGCCAATAATATATCTAGCGGAAATACCCGGCGTTTCCCGGCTGCCCCATCCCACTGACCCCCACCAAGTTAACACCCGCCCACTGACACTACACCCACTGACCCCCCGCCCACTGAGTTTGAACGCGATTGGTTCATAAAAACATGCAATTTGTAGAAACTATAAAAAAATTCTTAGGAGACTCTTTGACTCGAAGTCTGACCACTTTCAAAATATGTCTATTATGTGTTCATTATGGTATAAAACCCCTATGCAAAGTTTGAACGCGATCGATTCATAAAAACATACATGTAAAAACAATAAAAAAAATGTCATGATAATATGCAAAAGAATATTTTCCCACAAAATAAAATCTTTTTCCAATTTTTTGTGACGCGACCTTGAAATAATACTCTCAAGTCTCAACGCGACCATCAATGTTTCATTTTGAAATAATGCCTTTGAAAGATTCAACACATATTTTTGATCAATTCGATGCGTCAGACATTTTATGGGACGACTTGAAGTATTCTCTTACATCCCCAAAAAAAACTTACTTATTTTAATTGAATATTTTAATACATATACAGCAAAAATATATGTACACCGTGAGGTAAGGCTTTAATATTTATTCTTTAAACGTTGTACTCCCCAAAATCTAAAGAGCTAGAGGTAAATTTTTCTCGAACGAGGCTTGCTTTAAATTTCTCCAAAATATAGATCTAAACGCACATCTTTACAGTACTAATGATTTTCATCTCTTGAATTTTCAGATCTTAGCATTTTCCTATTAACTTTTAAAAGACTCGGATTATGTCGCTATGTTGATGCTGCTGTACGTATCTACGTCTAACGAACGGGGACGGACAAGTCCCTTTTAGTTTCATACGTATTAAAATATACTCTTACACATTCTTGCGTGAGTCCTCACTCACATTTCCCAGCAAAGAGATCCGCAAAAAAATACAAGATTGAAATTGAAAATAAGATGAAGAAGCTGAAAAGAGAATGATGACGATGACGACGACGATGATGAAGATGAAAACCCAAAAAAAAAAAAATACAAGATGAAGGTAGATTTTTTAGAAATTTCTCAGATAAAATGATGACTACGGCGACGGCAGTCCAGGAAAATATAAAAGGATAAGTAGACAAGATAGTAGAAAATGGGGTTTGAAAAAATTTCCGACATTCTTAATACAACGGGTTCTGCCCAAACAGCAAGCGAATGAACGAGGGTGGCCTACAGGGGATGTGATTTTGCTTCTTTATTTATATTGTCGTTATTATCCTTGTCTATAGTTGGACGATGTGTATGTCCTTATCCTATGAATGAGTAAAATACAAGCATTGCACAGGGGTGGTTGATGGTTCTGTATGGTTGGCTGCGCGGCTGACTGTGATCATAATATTAACTATGGAATAATATGACTATATCAAGGCTGCTATGATGTTGTTGAAGATGCTGTAAAGCTGATGTAATGCTGTGTGCCTGCTCGCAGCAATGGCGGTTGTGATGTCTTACTCCAAGGAGGGCTGATTTTCGAAGGGATGGGTTTCCCAGGAATGTATGTGCATCGAGGGAATGTGGGCGGAGTAACTCAATTATGGATCCATTTAATGGCACATCACATACACAATTTTACTTTACAAGCAAACGAATATTGTACAAAAAATTCTGTACAAATTATTGAATAAAAATACTAATGTAAAGAAATTTCGTAAACATTTAAAGTAAATACCTAATTTTCTGTGACTTTTCTTGTTATCAATTTAATAAATCCCATAAAAAGAAAGTCATTACGTTAAAAAAACTAAACTAAACAATTTTAAAAAATATAATTAGTATGTTTGTCTTTTCGTGGTCCTGTAAACTAGACCTTAAGACTTTACTGACGTGCGCCTTTCTCAAAATCGTTTGGGAGTCGATATAATAGGGCGTTGCGTAGAGTGTTTGCATATCACTGTAGCGTAGAGCAACATTAATTATTTCTTAGCCAACTGCCCAGCAAAAAGAAAAATTTTAGTCCGGAACTGGTATGGCCTGGTACGGACTGGTGTAACACAAGACATTTAGGAGCGCACAGCTACAAACTGTCTTTTCATTAATGGCAAATTGTTTAACACAACAAAAAATGTAATAAAAAAAAGATATTCAGATTTCATTAAGTATTGAAAAAAAACATTTAAGCTTGGTTATTAGGTAAATTTTTTTTCTAGCTTCCATAAGATAACCTATGGACATATATACAGCACATACCTACTTAAAGTAGAAATTACCTTAGCACTAAAATCACCTCTTCTAACTTGTTAAAACGTCTTCTCTATCTGATCTTATCTTATTGGTGCGTCAAGTACTATACCTAGTTATTTACAAGATACTATTTCAATTTACTTAACCTCTATCATAAGGGATATGATATTATCCTCTGCGATGTCTTGTAACGAGAGATTTTGTCTCTCTCGTGAAGTATAAAAACCATCTTAATAAGGGAACCTCTATCACAGACAACACAGAATATTATCGTCTGCGATATCATGTCTTGTAACGAGAGATTTTGTCTCTCTCGTGAAGTATAAAAACACTGTCCTACAATCAACCAGGACACACTATAGTTATAATGTACCTAAATACCCTTGATACAACAGACCTCTTGAGGTCGCAGTTTCAGCAAATTTTGGATCACTGATATATGCACAGAGAGAGTCTAAAAATGGTTGAAGGTGCATTATCAATTATTTTCCCGTTCCACCTTACTTATGAGTCATACAATACAGTCATACAAGTGTTTATTACATCATCATATTTGGCTCTACAACCGGGGTCCGGTCCTGGCCTGCCGCAAAAAATCTCTCCACCGGTCCCAATTTCGAGCCGATGGCATCCAGTTTGGCATCCCCAAACTCTGGGCGTCTTAGTCTACGCCATTCTTCCAGCTTAGGCTTGGCTGGCCTCGCTGTCGTGTTCCATAAATCCTACCGCAAAGGACTTTCCGAGCAGGATCCTCTTCGCTCATGCGAGCTAGGTGTCCTGCCCACCGGAGCCTACCGAGCTTAATTTTCTCCACGATGTCGACATCGCGGTAACGCTCGTAGATCTCATCATTATAGAGTCTCCGGAATCGTCCTTCCTCACATACGGGGCCAACAATTCTCCGTAAGAATTTGCTCTCGAACGCGGCTAAGAGGTTAGAATGCCTTTTGCTAAGCACCCAAGTCTCGGATCCATATGTAAGTACTGGTATGATCATTGTCTTATATATCAGCAGCTTGGATGTTATGGATAAGTTCCTGGATTTGAAGAGTCTTGACAGAATATTGTAGGCTTTGTTGGCTTTAAGCAACCGTGCGCGTATTTCTGGTTCCATGCTGTTATCGGCTGCTATAGTTGACCAGAGATAGTTAAAGGATTGCACTACTTCAAATTCGCGCTCCACTATTTGAATTGAGGGACCAATGTTGGATCATCTACTCGCAAACGTAGCCACCATGTACTTTGTTTTGCTCTCATTTATGTGCAGCCCCAGATTTCGTACCGCCTGCTCTATCGTGATGAAAGCTTCCTGTACAGCTCTTAGGTTTCTACCAACGATGTCAATATCGTCTGCGTCAGCCAGTATCTGAATGGACTTATAGAGGATTGTTCCTCTCGCCGTTACATCAGAGTCTCGAATCACTTTCTCCAACGCCAGGTTGAAGAGGACGCCAGCCAGTCCATCCCCTTGTCGGATCCCGTTACAGATGTTAAATGGGCTTGATAGTGATCCGGACAAGTGTTTATTTAGTTGTTAAAAAAAACTTATAAAAAGTTAAATAATAGTTTATATAGATTTATTTCAAATTTAAACGAGTAGATGTAAAAAACACTTCGGGTACAACTTTTTATACGTGTGAAAGGGGGTAAAAAAAATTAATATTATTATTCAAAAACTATTCTCACCGGAGATACACATGTGTAAAAAAAATTTGTATGGGAAAAAAATTAAAATCAAAAACTCAAAAATTTTTACAAAAAGTTCGGTCTATCGGAGATACACATATGTTTAAAATTTAAAGTAAATCGAGCTAAGTTTTTTAAAAAAATGTATGGCCCCACCCCCTTTGGTCTATTGGGATAAACACATAACACACACACAATAAAATTTGAAGAAAATCGGGCTAATTTTTAAAAAATTTACACGGGCACCCCTCGGGCCTCAGGGCCCATTCGCCAATTCGTCCAAAAAGTTTTGTCTATCGGAGATACACATGAGTATATTTTACCAAAATCTGGTTAATTTTTATTTTAAATTTGTATGAGGCCCCACGAACGCAGGGCCCGACGTCTGTAAAATTTCTACAAAAAGTTTTGTCCATCGGAGATAACAGCGTGTATACAATTTGAAAAAATTCGGGTTAATTTTTTTAAAAAATTTGTTGGTGCCTTATGACCCTAGGGTCTCCAAAATTTTTACAACAAGTGTTGTCCATGGAGATACACACGTATATAAAACTTGAAGAAAATCGGGTTAATTTTTTTTTAAAAAAAATGGGACCCCACGACCCCGGAGCCCGGGGTATCCAAATTTTTTACAAAAAGTGTTGTCCATCGGAGATACACATGTGTATACAATTTGAAGAAAATCGGGTAAACTTTTTTAAAAAAAAATTATGGGGTCCCACGACCGGGGCCCGGGGGTCTCCAAAATGTTTACAAAAAGTGTTGTCTATGGAGATACACATGTGTACAACATTTGAAGAAACTCGGGTTAATTTTTTAAAAAAAATTTATGGGGCCCCCCGACCGGGGCCCGGGGGTCTCCAAAATTTTTACAAAAAGTGGTTTCCATCGGAGATACACATTTTTATAAAATTTTAAGAAAATAGGGTAAATTTTGTAAAATATTTGTATGGGACCCCGAGGTCCGAACGGCCTCAAATTTTAATAGAAAGTATTGTCAGCGGAAATATATGTGTGTGCAAAGTTTCAATAAAATTGGGCTTTGGGAAGTGGGTTAAAAATTGATCAGAAAATCTCACCAGCCAGCCAGCCACGGGCACGCGAAGTTCAAATTTTAAATTTTACTTGTAAATTCTCTGATCGGAGATTCGATTTTGTGGTGAATTCCTCATTTGGTATAAAAACATAACAGCCACAGGGCACGGTTGGTGCGACGTACACACAACGACGTGCGAAGTACCACGAAGTAGCCGTAAAGCAGTTGAGTGCGAAACCAGTTCTTCATATACTCGTAATATTGTACAAAACATAAATTCTCTATAATCTCTGCTCTCTGCTCTCTTATGCAACGCAACAACAAAACAACCCCAATCGTAAATTTGCAGCGCTGCCTATATTGCATCACTCATCAGAGCACACAGAACACAGTCATTATAGTATGAAATAATATGATGTCGCTATATAGGAAAAAAAAATTCATATGGGAGCCCCCCGATCCCGCTGCCCGAAATTTCTCTGAAATTTTTACAAAAAGTGTTTTCGGAGATACACATTTGTATAAACCAAACACGAGATTTGATAAAATGTTTGGATAATTTTCAAATGTTGTGGAAGGGTGTAATTTTTCGTGATAAAATGGCAAATTTGGCGAATTAAAACGTCAAACAAACTGCAGATAACTTGGCGCCTAGCCGAGAAAACCTATTCCAAAAATTGGGCGTTCCAATCAAAAATCCCTTTACGCAAATTCAAATTCAAATTCAAATTCAAATTCAAATTTTGCAGCATTTTCTTTTTTAAATTCGCGCACGCTTCAAGGGGTTCGCACCCTTATAATGCTCGGCTATATGCTTGGCAGAGCGTGGGCATTAAGGAATAGGAGGAGAAAAGAGGAGATGTCTATGAGCTTGTGTTTTGAATGTCTGTGGATCACAGTGATGTGGGAAGACAGAGCTTGGCAGAGCATTCCACATACGTGTTGTACGGCTGAAGAACGAATCCCTGAATTTAACTGTACGTCCGAAGATGGGTTTGAGGGTAAACTGATGAGCATTTAGAGCACCACGAGTATCGCGGTTGAATTCAAGGAGTGGTGGCATGCAGCTGGCTATTTCTCTTGAGCACCGCTAGTAGACGAAGCGATAAAACAGTGACAACCAAGAAACGTTCCTGCGGTGTTCAAGCGAATCTATTGATTTCGCTATATTTTCGTCACCGATAAGCTTTATCGCGCGGTTTTGTATTCTATCTAGCTGATGCAAAGTAGTCTTAGGCGCACCAGACAATATATGGCAAGTGTACTCAAGTTTAGGGCGAATAAAAGCATTGTATATAGTAGCCAGATCAGAGGGAGTGAAATATTTCTTGCACCGGGCTAGAAAACCTACACATTTCGCAGCATTTTTAGCGACGGTAAATATGTGGTCATTCCAACGAAGCTTGTCGTTAACGCACATACCGAGAATTGCGAGATTTCCGGTTTCCTCGATGCAAGTTCCATTCATGGATATTGGCATGGGATTTAGGATTCGCTTGGACGACAGGAGAAGGAGGGTTTTGGAAGCGGTAAATTCTACTCGATTGTATTATGCTGTCAAGGTCAGAATTTAACGTGCTTAACATGCGTAGTTGTTTGAGTTCCACATGAGAAGTGGAGGGACGTTCCTCAAACTTATATGAGAAGCTGAGAGTGCTGTCGTCGGCGAAGGAGTGAATTGGATTAGAAGTCGCAGATAAGAGATCATTAATAAAAATGAGAAAGAGAGTCGGGGACAAAACAGAGCCCTGGGGAACGCCAGCATTTAAGTAATGTACTTTAGACTTGAAACCGTCCAAAACAACTTGAATCGAGCGGTCCAAAAGATAGCTTCTAATCCAATGTAGCAGTTTTTCATCGACTCCATAAGCACGCATTTTGGACAAAAGAGATTGATGCCAAACTCTGTCAAATGCCTTATCGAGTGCAACAGCTTTGCTTTCTCCAAATTGATGCAAAGACCGGTTCCACTGTTCGATGAGATATACCATCAAATCACCAGTAGAACGTTGCCCACGAAATCCATACTGCCGGTCACTAAGGATTTCGTTGGTTACAAGATATTTCTTAAGCTGATAATTGAACAGCGTTTCCATGACCTTGGAAAGAATGGATGTAAGTGCTATGGGTCGGTACGAAGAAGGAGACGACGGCTCGCCTTTTTTGGGTATGGGCTGGTCAAATGCTGTTTTCCAACTTCTCGGGAAGAGTCCAGAAGAATAGGATACATGGAAAAGCTTACGCAATGGTAATGCCAGCTTGGAAAACACCTCTTCAGAACTAATGGGGAAATACCATCTGGCCCAGCGTATTTGTGAGTGTTGAGATCGTTTAAAACTCTAGCAACTGCACGAATGAATATCTGTCCCATAGAGTGTTTAATACTCTGAGGTGCAGGAGGCAGCAATGCACAATCTGGAAGCGTGGAGCTAGCTGTGAAATGCGTAGCAAACAGATAGGCCTTGTCTATAGAGCTGACAACTGGAATGTCATTATAAATGAGCGTTGGAATCGACAACGAGGCTGTATTTTTGATTCTTTTCACGAAAAACCAGAAATTATTACTACCTTTGGGACATTGTAGTATTTTTTGCCTTAATTTTTGGTCGTAGGCGAATTTGACTCGCCTTTTGGTATAACATTGTGTACTTTAAATTGTTTTTAAAATATAGTAATTATGGTATATGATGTTAAAGTATACAAAAACTGTCATTTCTTGTGTCGTTTTTCATGTGGAAACTTTAAACAACATTTTTGACGAACTTGTTCAACCAACACGTAGACAGTTCATCTCTGTTTGAAAAGTCACACCAATTTATTTATAAAATGGTTAACAATTTTACTGCAGTTTCAGTTTCTCTGCTGCCTACTATTCAAATTTGTATTTAAAGGCTGGAGTATACCAAAGAGAAGTGGGTGTAATTTTCAGAAATGGCGGTACGGTATGGGTTGAAGAATGTTTGGAATGCACCCGTGAAATTCATGGAAACCAGCTTGTGGTAATAGCAATAAAAGAGTGACAACCAGAATTAAAGGGAATCTAATAACTTATCGCGGGACACTGTATTTTGTCAAGAAGTGATCTTAGGAGCACCTCTATAGTATACAGCTATTCCCATAACCAACTTGCATCTACTTGACAGAAGAATTCACGCATCTAAATTATTAATTGCATTACAAATAAATTAATTAACTAAAAAATTATGTTAATTCTAAGAACGGATCGTTGGTCGTTCCATAAAAACAAGTGTGGCCGCAGCCCATTATATAAAAAAAACGGGCCCCTAGTTTGATTTCAACCAATACATTTGTTAATTTTTATTTAAAAGTTTGAAAATCACTAAAAAAGTGTAGGTGTGGGCACAACACGACTTTCTTTTACGGACGGGGCCGGAATATTCAGTAAATATACAATATTAAATTTTTTTTATATTTTATTTGGTTTTTTGCTTAAATTTATTTTGCACCTAACAGATTTCTCATAACTGCTATACTTTTTTAATTATTTGCAAAAACTCGAAAAAACTGTCTAAGTAAACTGTCACTTCCGGTTGTCAGATTTCCGTCAAAATCATCTGACCCCTCACAATTTATGTAAAAAGCTTAAATATGAATTTTCATCATTATAAGTTCAACCGTCTGGGCTGTAGGCTGGACACAGACAGACATATAGACAGGCTATGTCTTTTTTTCGCTTCTTCTGACTCAGGAGATACGGTAATGGGTAAATCTGCAAAAATCCCGAGTTCAAAAATTTTCATGATTACTATACTTCCTTTTACTATGTAAAAGAAAATAAAAGGTTAACAATCAATTAAAGAAATGTTTAAGAATGGCTGAAAGAAAATTTTGAGAATCGAAAAAAAATCTTGCATCAAAGAAACTGAAAAACTCTCAATTCTCAGTATGTGCGTTAACAACAAGCTTCGTTGGAACGGCCACATATTTGCCATCGCCAAGAATGCTGCGAGATGTTTAGGTTTCCTAATACGGTGCAAGATGTACTTCACTCCTTCAGATCTGGCTACTTTTTACAAGGCGTATATTCGCCCTAAACTTGAATACAACTGTTTGGGCAGGTGCCCCACAGCATCTACTAGACAGAATTCAGAACCGCACGTTATAACTCAATGGTTACGTAAGTATCCCGAAATAAAACGAATCGCTTGAACATCGTAGGAATTTTTCCTGCTTGTCTCTTTTTATCGCTTTTTCCACAAGCGGTGTTCAAAAGAAATATCCAGATTTATCCCGCCCATTCTCGCACCCATCCGTAATACCCGTGCCTCAGCTCGAGCCCACGTCCACCATTAAGCCTATCTTCGGACGTACAAACAAATTCAGAGATTCCTTCTTTAGCCGCACAATAGGTTTGTGGAATGAATTGCCTGATTCTGATTCATTTGAATTTGTCGTTAAGTGTCTATTTACTAATATTATAAAGAGAGAGTGTTAAGTTTGCTTGTTTGTTTGTAAAACTGATTTCAAAAATTCGGATAGAAGAAGAGGGAAGTAGTTGTGGTTGATGGAGTTGAAAGATTACACCTGACCACTCATAAACTAGAATATTGTGGTCATAGACCCACATGGTTGACCTACATTACTTCAACCGCGCAAATTCGCATCTGAACACAGCAACTATTCATTACATGTACAGCATGTTATCTTGTATTCACTTAGAATCTAGACAATCGGTGGTGAGGTTAATTTGTGTGTTTTTAAACACACTGGGAATAGAACCCGACCCGACCCGCAAACGACAGCGTATCTATAATAACAGTCAAATAGAAGTTGACATTTATAGCCAACAATGTGGGGATATGTGGACTTAGGTGTTATTTTTTAACTCACCGACTACAATAAAAAATTTCATCTCCTCTCATATCACTAATATTTCAACGCAACACTTAATTTTTAATTGAACATAATTTAAGCCAAATGCGAATTACTACAAGCATGAAAAAAATTCCAAAATTTATCCAAAATTGGACCAGAATGCACTTCGCCAAGAACACCATGGCGTTTCAATGTTATGCAAAATTAATTTTTTGTAAAAATTTTCAAATTTTTAAGTTCTACAGACCCTGTCTGTCGGTGGCTGGTGGAATCTTGTGATAAATTTTTAACCCACTTCCTACAGCCCTATTTTATTTAAACTTTGAACACATATGTGTATATCCAATGACAAAACTTTCTACTTAAATTTGGAGCCACAGTCGGACGCTCCGATATACGTTTTTTTTAAACTATTTTTATACTATTTTATTCAAATTTTGTACACATGTAGGTATGTGTATCTCCAATTAGAAAATTTACATGAACAATTTTAATTTTGTAATAATAATAATAATATAATAAATAATAAAATTTCTACCTAAAAATGGTAAATTGGCTGGTATCTCTTTTATGCCCAGCATACTTGACAATGTACCCCACCATAAAGTTTACAAATTCTTTACATCTGATTAATTTTCAATACATTTTTATAAGTACGAGTATTTCAATTCTTGTCATCAGATGTCCACCACGTCATTAAGAGCTGTGAAAACCATATTTTCCTACAAATGTTCAAATAACACGCTGACTACATTCATCCCTTGTTATTTGGCAGGCTCGCCTTTTCAAAATTACAACAAATCCTTTGTACTTTTCGCATTTAGTCTAAATGTAGGTACATCCACCCCATACATCTGTTTTGAAAATATCCTGCAATTAAGTGTTATAGATTTATAGAAAGTCGAGGGGTCTCTGCCTCTTGAAACACTACACCGAAATGCACCATCAATTCGTGATAAAACTATAAATTAATTATTACTGCGGGCAACTTGAAAGCGAAGGAAAATCAAAACACTGTTACCCTTGTAAATAGGGTGGTTGTATTGGCTTGTGCTAACGGTGATAATGAATTCGGCCTTCTTATCTATTGTGCCGTGTGGTATGTCTAGTATTTTTGTTCCACATGCACTTAAAGTCGACACCCATGTGTGATGTATTGGTTCAGAATAATCTCTCTTAATCGCAAATACAGGTTATTTAATAAATACATGTATAAAATGGCGTATATAAATTTTATAATGTGACTTACTTGTATTCGAGCCTCATTTAGTTTCGTTGTGCGTGCTAATTCCTCTCTACAATAGATATCCGGATAATGCGATTTGGCAAAAGCCGCCTCTAATTCAGCTAATTGTTCCTAAAAACATAAGAGAAGAATGTGAGCTGGTTGAAACATTTAATTTGCATGACTATACTAGTACATAAAACATAAAACTGGACAGTTTTTAAAATAAATTATATATCCAGTGGTATTTATTTAGAAAAATTGTGCATGTTTTACAAGTGAGTACTATACATATGTATGTATAAGCTACAAATATGTATGAATGCATTCACAGGTTCAAACTTTAATTTAATTTTATGATTTGTGTGGGCAAGAATGTCTGCAGATTGTAACTGACCTGTGTAAATGTCGTCCTGTGCCTTCGTCGCGCCGGTGTCGGACAGGATGCTGTGGTTGGGGTATGTCCTGTATGGTGACTCAAAGAAGAAATTCCACTTCCGGGTGATGTGACTCCACCGGAAACGGTCGAAAGCCCACTGTTTGGTTCAGGTTTAAGTTTTTTGAATGCACCCTCTGCTGTGAACAAATTGATTTTATCTTTATTATATGGTGCATGCATATTTGTATATAAAATAAATTATGAAGATATATTTTAAAAAAACTCCACCATTTTATTATATTTTTAAATTAAACTATAGTGCAATTCAGTTCAGTGGAAAACTTTTGCTGTATTCGTAGACCGAAGACCACCGACGGCACTATCTCGCTTATCGACTCTTGAAGTGTCGCCTTGCATAAAACAGTAAAATGCTAAGTATAATCAGTTATTTCAAGTATGAATTTCTCAAAGATGGTGTTGTTAACCCACAAGCCCATGTTCTAACACTATTGTTATTCAATATATTTATCTATGATTTACGGGAATAAAGTGTTTCATAAATAAATTGCATTCGGCGCATTCACCAAATAAAACTGTCTCAAACAGAAACTGGATTAAAATTTTTCAAAATTTTCTCACCACCCTGATCATATAGATTACAAATATACATGATACGATGCTGTACATATGGTATACAGTTGCGGTATACTGCTATATTCACATGAACAGTTGAGTTGATGTATGAAGTAATCAAGATGTAGTTTTAGAGATACAAACGTATGCACAGGAACATTCTGAGGATGAACCTAAAAATTGTTTTGCGTTTTTACTAATTTTATTTGATCCCATGTACATTTAACTGTCGGAGAGAGAAGCAAACCTAACTATACATAGCTTAGATTCTTTACTTATATTGTTAAGATCAAAACAAAAATGTAATTTGGGTTACTGGTAGAAGACTTCAACGCTTACCCGGGTAGAGGCGCACCTGTGCTTCTTAAAAAACAAGCTAAGTATTCGTAGTGTAATCAGTATCTTGTTTTTTTTTTTTCAAATTCTCTATATTAACTTCGCGTGTCCGTGGCTGGCGGACTGGTTGGCTGGCTGGCTGGCTGGCTGGCTGGATGCGTTTGTCCCTCAGGGCTGTGTTTTGTCTCCGACACTCTTTCTTATTTTCATTAACGAAAATTCCTTCGCTGACAACAGTACTCTAAGCTTCTCTTATATGTTCGCAGGTTTACGTCTTGGATTTGGCACAGGACCTTTTGTTAAGCTCGTTGAATTCTGACCTTGGCAGCATAGCCAAGTGGGGAGAACACAATTGAGCCGAATTGAACGCCTTTAAAACCCAATGCTGTCTTCGTCGTTGAAGTGAAATAGTAAACTCCAGCCTTTCTCCGTGAATGGCACATTGCATCGAGGAAACTGGAAAAACTAGCAATTCTTGATATGTGCGTCAACGACAAGCTTCGTTGGAATGACCACATATTCAACGTCGCGAAAAATGCATGATAACACGGTGCAAGAATTATTTCACTCCCTCTGATCTGGCTTCTATCTACAACGCATTTACGCCATAACGCCCCAAACTTGAGTATAACTCTCATATTTGGTCAGGTGTATCTAAGACTACCTAACACCTGCTTGACAGAATACAGAACAGTGCGAAAAAAATTATCGGTGACGCAAGCATAGCGAAATTAATAGATTCGCTTGAACATCGCAGGAACGTCTCCTGTTTGTCACTGTTTTATCGCTTCTTCCACCAGCGGTGCTCAAGAGAAATAGCCAGTTCCATGCCATCTCTCCTTGAATTCAACCGTAATACTCGTGGCGCTCTAAATACTCCTCAGTTTATCTTCGGACGTCTGTTAAGTTTAAAGGCTCGTTCTTTAGTCGTACAACACGAATGTGGAATGCTTTACCAAACTCTGTATTCCCGCATCAATATGATCCACAGGCATTTAAAATGAATGGACATCGACATCTCCTCTTTCCTTCCTTTATACCTTAGTGTGCCTAGCATCATAAGGGTTTATACCCCTTGAGCCTATGCCAATGAAAAAAAATCCTTACTGTTACAAATCTTAAAAACGTAAACAAAAAGAACGATTTCACTTTCAATATGGAGGGTACGATAGGGTTTATACACCTTGAGCCTATGCTAATGAAAAAAATCCTTACTGTTACAAATCTTAAAAACGTAAACAAAAAGAACGATTTTACTTTCAATATGGAGGATACGATAGGGTGATAATTCCAAAACTCAAGCCTTTTTCAACAAGTGTAAAGTTTACCAATGCAATTCTTTCACAATATTATGTGTTTAAAATATAATTAAATAATTGAATGAGTGATTTATATCACCAAATATAATTACAAATTATAATCTATTATCTAATGACTATTTTACTAAACAAATATATAAAATGTTCACATTACTCGTACAAATGCATCTATACAAACGGTATCATATATTGCTTCTCTTCTCTTGCGAATGTCTGCCAAACATCCGAGAGTAATAACTTGTCACGGAAAGCTTCTCAATTCGCCGTTCGGATGCCTTGGACCGCAACGTTCGGTCGCGCCGAATATTATGGTTATTATTAAACTAACCCAAACAAAAAAGGGGTTCGTAGTACGAATCCCAGAAAAACCAAAGTGTTTTTCACGGTCCCACCTCTTGCGAATGTCTGACAAACACCCGAGAGTAATAAATTGTCACGGAAAGCTTCTCAATTCGCCGTTCGGATACGGCATTAAATTGTAGGTCCCTTCCATGTGTGCCCAAAAATAAACATGCACAACACAAATGGTCGCGAGAAGCTAGGCCTTGGACCGCAACGTTCTGTCGCGCCGAATATTATTGTTATTATTAAACTAACCCAAACAACAAATATTTTTTTTCTTTAACTTAAGTTCCTGGTTTATCAAAAAGTATTTGGAGTATATAAGTCTTTTTTTGTACGTAGGCGATAAATTAAAAAACTACTGGTCTGATTTTGATAAAAATTTATAAATATGTTCTATGGATCATTAGAAGTGTTTCTGTATAGTCTGCTTTTGTCCGGAAGATGGGGCAAAAAACCTATTTTTTTTTTCATATTATTAGTGTCGATTCCATATAGTTTTCGGGGTCGCTGAAATGAATAGTTTTGGCAAGATATTCCTATGGGGATGGTTTCGGTGGCTAGTGGCCGATTGGTTGATGGGTTGTTCGATGACGGAGTGTTTTTTTTTGTGAGGGGATGGGGTGTTTAGGGGTTTCGTTTGATTGGAGTTATTGATGATGATCGGTGTGGTGGGACGTCGAAGTGGTCGGGATTTTTTCATTGTTGGTGGTCGGTGGGGAGTGGATCAATGGGTAAGAAATTGGTGGTGGAGTTATGTATGGGGGCTATGGGTTTTAATGGTGGCGATGGAAGTGATGATTGGCGATTAGGAAGAAGGCGGGGAGAGTAAGTGAATTATTGTCTAAATAAAAAAAATTCTCGAATAGCAATTTTCAAGATAATCGCTTTTGAAAATAAAAATTAAAAAAAAATGTTTTTACTTTGACGACCGGGTCGGTAATGGTTTAAAAAATTTAAAAAAATGTATATTGTTTGATCTTTAAGATTCATTTTTTTTCAAAAAGGACCAACAAAAGCCTTGTAGCTAGAAGCTTTCAGGTGTGACAAATGATTCTTTTTCGTAATTAACCAAGAAATCACCATATCTAAACTGATACACTCTGTGTGCACGCAGCCCTTTATACGAAGAAACGGGGCCTTAGTTTGTATTAATTAATTGAATACCCTTCAAATCCCAGGAAGCGTGGGCTATTTAAAAAAACCCACCATACAACACCGTACTTCGTCGACCCACCACTGTCTTAGCTTTGTATGGTGTGACGCAGCCGCAGCCAGCATATGCTGTGAAATCTTCACATACTCATATTTTTGACAGTAAATATTGATGGTACAGCTGACACACCATTCTCGTTTTCGTCTACTTCACATATTTCCCCTCAAGGAGAAATATCAAAAAAGATGAGACATTTTCGTTAAAAGCTGCACATAAAAATCACACACTTCACGCTAGCTGCAAGAACTCGCAGAAACTACACATCCGCTGCAAAATCCGCTTACACCATACAGGCTTATTACTTATTTTAATGTCTTGCAATAAAAATATTTTTCACTTTTATTTAAAAGTGTTGCTCCCATTACGGTTTATATCTCTGGTAAAACTGTGAACTACTGAATTAGTATATGCTGATGATATTTTAACACAGTTTTAGAACCACTTTGTCCCTGAGTGACATGGCCAATTAGTAACTATATAGAAGATTGTTCTTCGCTCTAAGTTAACTGATATACATTGCCGTTATAGAAACGGCGACAAGCAATGCGATTTCTGAAAAAATATTTTACGGTTTTAGTTGAAGCAAATCCTTATTCCTTATATCTCTCCCGCCTCCAAAAGATTTTTTAAGACCAAAACGTTTGTGTAGTACGTGCTGACATCAAAAAGTAATTTGCTCGGAGTACTTGCAAGTAGAATAGTAGTGAAGTACAAGTACAAGTACAAGTATATTGTAATAAGTGTTTTTGTGTGCTTAATTTGTGAACTTTAGTTATTTTTACTGTTTGTGTAATAAAGTTTTCATTTGTAAATTAATAAACTAGTGTTGTGTGTTATTTGCAAAATCGTTTACGAACTCGAAAGCCTAAATTTCGTAACAATTGATGTTAGAATTAAAATTTTGCAAATCGTTGGACAATAAATAAATTAATTGGTGATTTTCCAAGCCTTAAGACAGTAAATAAAATTTACAAATCGATAAACAGTAATAGTTAATAAAATGGAAAGCGCAGTAAACATTAAGTCCTAATGGTCCGGAGCTTAAAGAAGAGCTTGGAAGGCGAGGCGTAAGCACTGCGGAAAATAAACAAGAGCTATTTCTCCGATTGCAACAAGTCGTTTAAGGGGAAAAGCAGCGACGAAGTTAGTGGAGCGAAAACCCTCTACTACGAAAAATAAAGAAGTGTCAAACATAGAAGCAATGGTTAATGCCCTAATATAAAAAATTAACAGTTAATTTGACCAGCATAGTGAACAGAATCAAGAGTTAAGAAAAGATTTGAATTCTCAAATGAAGCAGCCAAATGAGCAAATGAACAGCAAGTTGGACCGGCAAAGTGAACAATCGCAGCAACAGAGTCAGCAGAATAAACAGATGAGTCTATAAAACATAATCAACAGTAGAGCCAAGAACTAAGCAATCGTCCTCAATTCGTCAGAGAAAACACTCAACAAAGCAGACGCAGTGTCATTCCAGAATATTCTATTAACCAGAAAGGAATTTTAAAGCCACCTGTGTTCGATGGCGATACCACTTTTGAAAATTTTAAAGTCCAGTTTGGTGCTGCTGTACAATGGATGGGGTGCGGAAGAACCGCTTAATTCGTTGATCCTAGCGTTGAGGGGCAAGGCAGCAGACGTATTGCAAACGATTCCAAATGCCCAGATGAGTTCCGGAAGAATCTTGAAAGAGCTCGACTGGCGCTATGGACAGTCTCACACCCAGGATGCAGAAACAATAGCGAGAAATAACAAAGCTCGCAAGACAATCATATTGTGCAGTTCCGGCTGGTATTTTGGACGGACTGGCAGTGGATGCTATCCGAGACGACGAATTAAAGTTTCATTTGAGGATAACATCGAGAGGAAAAACAATGAATAACCAAGTATTGGCGTCGGTTTTGGAGTATGAAGCAGCTAAAGCCCGTGTGTCTTCGGATTTTGTTGGGCTACGGAAGTTGGAAACGGAGGACGTCGCAATTAGGGGTTAACGTTTCCTTACAGTCGAGTTTGGAGGATTAAAGTTTATTGTTGCCCGTGTGGAAGATGAATGCATGTTGGGTCTGAACTTTATGATGGCGCATCAGATGTCACTTGATTTGAGAAAGCAAGTACTGAGATGACCTAATGTGGAAATACTGCTCAGAATTACTGGCAATGGCGGATCATTCAGGAAGTTTTGTGTCCCCGAGTACTAAAACAGTAGAAGACCGGAAAACCCGAAATGCTCAGTTGTTTCACGAATCACGATCCAGCAGATGAAAGATCATTTGACAAGAGAGCAGCTTAAGGAAGAAGAAGAGCAGGACGATTCAATTGCTCCAGTACTTCGATAGATGGAGCAAGGAGAAAGACCGCAGTGGCACAAAATTGCAACGGTAAGTCCTACAGTAAAAAGTTACTAGGCTCAATGGCAGTTATTGAGATTCAAAAATGGACTACTGGTAAGACAATGGGAATCTGCCGATGGTCGGTGTACCAAATCAAAGGTAGTGTTACCAACGAAATTGGTGAACAAGGTTATTCACAAAACACACACTGGAACACATTTGGGAATTAAGAGGACACTCGATAAAGTAAGAAATTAATTTTTTTTTGTCAATTTCTGCAGAGATGTTGAAAACTGGTGCCGAAAGTGTGCGAAATGTGCTGCAAGAAGAGAACTGCAACAAACAGCTGGAGGAAAAACGCATCGATACAAAGTTGTAGCCCCAATAGTTGGACAAGATGCAAAGTATTCCGATCAAATAACAATGTTGATTAATGTCCATAGAACAGTAAAGAACAACGTCGTGAATGGTAATGAAGAAATGAAAACACGGAATCGTTTGGCTTTACAATCCCAAGACAAGATAAGGGAAATTACAGAAACCACAGCAAAGTTCGGAAGATCCATACAAAAGGAAGTTGTCCGCATCAACAGATTGACTAGGTACAACATAAGAGGTAGTGCTGAATCTGTTCGGGACGAATAGAATTAAGGTGAGGGTAATGTTAACGAAAAGTAGTTAGTAGTTTATTTTTAGAAGATGACTTATTACATATGAGTATGGTGAGTTGTAAATAAGGGAAGTTGCCACAATGTTCTGCTATTTTCTCGATATTTCTGTCTATTATATTGGAAGTTTTTGGCTTTTCAATGAGTATAAATAGAGGCGTTTGGCCGAAGTAGTTCAGTTCTTATTTTGAATTCAACCAGTGCAGTTGAAGAGTACTTGCAAGTAGAATAGTAGTGAAGTACAAGTATTGTTGTAATAAGTAATTTTGTGTGCTTAATTTGTGAACTTTAATTATTTTTACTATTTGTGTAATAAAGTTTTCATTTGTAAATTAATAAACTTGTGTTGTGTTTTATTTGCAAAATCCTTTACGAACTCGAAAGCTTAAGTTTCGCAAGTTTCGCAACAATTTTGTTACGATGTTCAGGCTTTTCTAGAGTTCGTAAAGTATTTTGCAAATAAAAACACAATATTAGTTCGTTAATTGACATATTACAACTTTAATTAATAAATAACAAAAATAGCCAAAGTTCACAAATTTGCACTGGGGATTACTTATTTACTTATAACACTTGTATTTCACTACTATTCACTAAGGTGTTAGCTCTATCTACTCGCTTTTTAAGTAGTTTGGTTTAAATACAAATAATAACTTAACTCACCGCGTCGCCGTTCGCCGTTCGGATCCGGCATTAATTTGTTTGTGTGCTGAAATATACATGCTCAATACAAATGGTTGCGAGAATCTAGGCCTTGGACCACAATGGTCTCTCGCGCCGACTATTATTATTATTATGTTGTATATTATTATGTAAATGTTTTTAGAAAATGGTACTACTAGTGTTTTCCCATGCAAATCTCTATGTCAGTCAAAAAGTTTAACATTTTTGAAGGTTAGTTTCTCAAAAGTTCGCATCGCAACATTGTTTTTTATTTACTTTACTTGAAAAATTGAATTCAGTGAAAAAATCGCGTAAAAATTTTCGTGTGATGATTTTTTACGATTTTGGAAAGGGGCTAACTCAGCAACAGTGCTTCGAATCACTTCATTGGACTTTTGGCGACGAAGCACCATTCTTGGCTAGTGTGGCTAGTGTTTATAATTGGTACAATGAATTCAAACGCGAACGACGTTCAGTTACAGACGAGCCTCGTGAAGGTCGTCCAAAAACAGCTGTTGTGCCAGAAAACATCGATGCTGTGAGAAAGCTGATTGAAGACGATCGTCATGTTACTTATCGGGAAATCGAGACATGCCTAGGCATTAGTTATACTAGCGTATATACGATCTTACATGAACATTTAAAGCTGCGGAAGCCATGTGCACGTTGGATTCCACATTTTTTGACAGACGCACAAAAAAGGTTCGTGTCGATTGGTGCCGCCAAATGCTTGAAAAATTCGTTGAGATACTTCCAAAAACGTATACAAGATCGTGACAGGTGACGAGTCATGGATATTTGCGTATGAGCCGGAAAGAAAAGGGCAATCGACTGTTTGGGTCTTCCAATTCGAAGAAAAACCAACAAAAGTTGTGCGAACTCGGAGCGTTAGGAAGAAAATGGTAGTGTGTTTCTTCACGAAACCCGGTCATGTGGCTACTGTGGCTCTTGAAAATAAAAAAATCAGTCAATTCAGCTTGGTATAGGATCATTTGTTTGCCCGAGGTTTTCAACAAATTGAGAGAAAACAACCCAAAACGGCGAATCATTTTTCATCACGATAATGCGAGCTCACACACATCACATTAAACAAGCGACTAGCCAAGAATGGTGCTTCGTCGCCAAAAGTCCAATGAAGTGATTCGAAGCACTGTTGCTGAGTTAGCCCCTTTCCAAAATCGTAAAAAATCATCACACGAAAATTTTTACGCGATTTTTTCACTGAATTCAATTTTTTAAGTAAAGTAAATAAAAAACAATGTTGCGATGCGAACTTTTGAGAAACTAACCTTCAAAAATGTTAAACTTTTTGACTGACATAGAGATTTGCATCGGAAAACACTAGTATTACCATCTTAAAGGCATATTTTGAAAAGAATAAAGCCATTTTTGATGAAAAATTTTAATTTTTTATTACTTTTTATAAACTTTTACAGTACCACTCGTAAATCGATGAGAAACATGAGACTAGAGGAGCACTTTCCTTTCATTTCTGCAGCTTCGCCTGCTGCTTTTCTTTATTTATTTGTAACGATATAGAGTTAAGTTCAGAAATTCGTTCTTCAGCCGTACAACACGCGTGTGGAATGATCTGCCAAGCTCTTGCTTTCCACATCACTAAGATCCACAAGTATTCAAAGCAAAAGCTCATAGACATCTCATTTCCACTTAACTATTTCAGACACCATTTTTTGAGTTTACAACTGATCTGGAAGCTGTATCCAAGGTAAACGGGCACTGTTGACCTTCTAATACTCCACTGACAACCAAGCTTTTGCTGTGCTTTTCAAGTTTGGCAATGTTCACCGTGAGCCTGAGGCATGAGGTTGACTAACTTTCGCACCGCAAACTGGTGCAACTTATTTTTCCTCCACCCAAACCATGCACCGCATCTCCAAACTTAAATTTTCAAATGAGATTCTCGCCATCGAACGAAAGAGTCTTCAAAATATCTTTCTGGATACTACAGGATTTTGGAATGACTCTGGTACTGGTTTGTTGTTCATTTCCTCTGGAGAATTGGGTAGGTTTGCTTGAGTTAAATCTATGTTTTGGTTTTGTTGATCGAATTTGGAATTCAGCTGTTGATTTTGTTTATTAAACTCCTTCCCTAGATCTTGGCTTTGCCGATTAAATTCCTGCTTCAGTTCCTGGCTTTGTTTCTGCGATTATTGAATTTGCTGTTCAAATAAAATGAGGTCGGAGTTCGCGTTACAGTCAATGGAGATCGTTACCGCACCATGATTAATGATTTTTTATTTAAAAATACAATTGACATTGATCCATACAAGATGTGGTTTCATGGCGCTTCGTATCATACAGCGATGGCAATCATCGACTCAAAATTTGGCAATAAGTTGATTTGGAGAAATGAACCTGCCAATTGTCTTCCAAGGTCGTGCGATTTGACACGTCTCAATAATTTCCTGTTGGTCCACATGAAGTCACAGTTTTACGCTGATAAGCCAGCAACGTTTGACACTTTGGAGGCCAACATTGTTTGTGTTATTTGTGACATACTGGCAACAGTGCTCGAAAAAGTGGCCCAAAATTTTACGTCCAGAATGCGCTTCGTCAAGAAGAGCTTCTGTAGCCATATTCCAGAAATTAATTTCAATTGTTAATGCCATATATAGATCTTTTAAATAAATAACACAATTTGATTAAAATTTATTGATTTTTTGTGTTATTTTTTACAAATTCAAATTCTATTAGAATTTAAAAACACGATTACTATAATAAGTAGCAGAATTAATTATTCAATTATTTCCACTTTTACTTGATTACCAATAATATTTACAAATATTATGGGATAAATAGATTCCACAGCTCGTCATTGGTTGTCATATTTTTGTAGATAACATCACTTCATTAAAGAAATTCAAAGCAGAGGTAACGTTTCATGTCCTCTTAAAAATGCAATTGTTTACAAGTTTTTGTTTTTGAAGGTTCAATATTGGCAAATCGCAAGCTGAAGAAAATAATAAAAATAAAGAAACCATTATTTCTTAAAGGAAGTCTGGAGCTTTGTTTAAGAATGTAGCTCTGACATAACAAAATGTGTTTTGAATTTTTTCGCTAAGGTTAGAAGTCAAAGCATTCCTATGTTATAGAAATAGCAATAAAATTAGGTGTAACTAATTTTATTGCGTTAGATGGATGGTTAAACAAATGGCGCATAAGGAATAATGTTGCTTTTAAGTTCACATCTGGTGAGGCTTCAGATGTAAATCAGGTGTATATCAAGCAGTTCAAGTAGATCACTCAAATCCGAGTATTCGAATATCCGAATAATTTGGGTATATTTTAAATATTCGTTATTCGCATATTTATACGCGAATATACACAAATCGAAAGGACACACAAATTTAATGACGTATCAGAACGGCAAATTGAGAAGCTTTCCTCAGAAACCTTATACTTATCCATTGAACCACGGCGCCCACAAGTGAACTCAGTGAACACAAAGGTATCGAAAATGTAACTTTTTGTGACTTTGCTGCACAAAGAACTCATTCACTGTTTATTTGTATTTGACAGCTTATCGCATCCGCGGTTGTAGTTTGATTCACAAATGGATAATGATTGCAAAAAAACAGCCCATAAAAATTAAATTTTTTTTGTAAATTCTCTAATCGGAGATACACATGTAGGCAGTTTGAATTAAATTGGGTTATTTTTTAAAAGAATTATATGAAAGTCCTTCGGCCCTGGGACCCGATCACTTCCAAATTTTTACAGAAAGTGTTGTCCATCGGAGATACACATACGTATAAAATTTGAAGAAAATCGGGTACTTTTTTATAAAATTTGTATAGGAGACCCTTGACTCCGGAACCCGATCACTACCAAATTTTTACAAAATATGTTTTCCATCGGAAAAACACATGCGCATAAAATTTGAAGAAAATCGGGTAAACATTGTAAAATATTTGTATGGGAGCCACCAACCTCGAGGACCGAGGGGTCATGTGGACGAGGACAGATGTCTGCGGAGTTTGAATAAAAATCGGGCTTCAGGAAGTTGGTTAAATATTGATCACAAGATTTGGCCAGCCAGCCACAAAAACACGGGCACGTGCAGGTAATATAAAAAATTTTAAAAATTATGCGGGAGCCCCTCGGCCCTGGGACCCGATCACTTCCAAATTATTACAGAAAGTCTTGTCCATCGGAGATACAAATGCGTATAAAATTTGAAGAAAATCGGGTATATTTTAAAAAAAAACTTCTATGGGATCCCCCCGACCCCGGGGCCAGATCACTGCTAAGCTTTTAATATAGGTTTTAATAGGATATCGTTTAAATTTTAAATGTAAATTTTTCAAGGCATAACCTGGCAAAAAACTCTGAGGTTTGGACTTATTTTAAAGTTAGAGGATGTAAAGGGTTAACTACCACTGCTCTAAATATTCATCTAAAAACACATGACATTACAAAATCGATTGTTGAACAAGAAATTCAAAATTGAGGATTGCAACATTTTAGATTTCATCGAAAAAAAATCCTCGCTGGGTGAAATACTATCTCGATGTGCCGCTAAAGACGGCAACTCCATTCATGCAATAAGATATTCAGAAGCAGTTAAAGGCTATGACTGTGGATGAATGGACCGCCATCTGCGCTATACGTTTTTTAAATGTAACCCTACAAACTTATGATAGCAGAAAAAAATTACATGAGAGTTTTGTGTTAGGTTTAGTGGAAATTAAAGAAAAGCGGATGCTACAACCACTGAAATGCACGGCAATCAAAACTCTTAGAATTTAACATCGATATGGAAACAGATATTGAGACATCGACTCATGATGGCGCGGCTGTCATCTTTAGATACGGCAATAATATAAGTGCAATTTCGCAATTGTGCCATTATCACGCATTGCACCCAGGAGTAATGGATTCTTTATACATATAGCAATAGGAAGAAAATATGTGGTAATACTTTTGTTGAAAAACATCTGAAATCTGATAACGACATTTCAATTAGCAAATCGGAATATAAAAAATCGACGATAATTTCCCTAACGGCGATATAATACCACTGACATCGAGTCAATTTATCTTGATACAATTTTTTCATTCGAGAATAATAATGATAATTTTCTTTGGTCAACGGAAAATTTCTGTCTACCGGAGCTCAATGTAGATATTTTTTCTAGTATAAGTAAATAAGGTACGGGAAATAGTAAACAATTTTCGAAAGTCTACAGCCAAAAATATTTAATTATAAAAATATGTGATCGAGCAGGAAAATAAAAAACTTGGCCTTCTTATCGACGTAAAAACAAGATGGAATTCGATGGAAGATGTTTACGCCTTAAAGATTGCGTTAATCACGCACTAGATGATCTAGGTTATGAAACTGTGGGGAAACCTTTTTTTTAAAAATTGTTTGATGTACTCGTATTGGCTCCGCTTGAAATTGCGGTCAGAGAACTTAGCAAAGAAAATTCCACACTTCTCACAGCCGAGGGCTTCTATAAATTGTTATTTAATTATCTAACGGAAATCAACAGTGATTTAAGTAAAATCTTAAATTAAGGAACTAATGGATCAGAGGATAGACAAAAGCTTAACTAGCTTATTGATATATCTTGAAACTGGAGCACTACCACGATCGAGCAATTATTTTTACTACGCAACGAAAACTGCTACGAAAACTTTAGCGGAATACCTCGCTAAAAGGCTTCTCGGATCTCTCAACCATCAAAGATGTAACAGATCCTAGGGATGAAAATAGTGACAACGAGTTGCAGGTTTCTTGTGATTTAAATTACATATTCGATATTCGGATAACTCGAAATGCGAATAACTGAATGCTCTATGTTTAAGGTAAAGCTGCAATCTCTGTTGCGTAAATACAAGCCGGAGGACATTTACAACGCAAATGAAAGCGGACTTTTCTTTCGCGCATTACCTGAGAAAACTTTATCACTCTTAAATCCGAAAAAATCATTGGCGGTAAATTCTCTAAGGAAAGACTCACAGTTTTGTTTTGTGCAACAATTGTTAAAGAGAAAGAGGTGCTTTAGGTTATTGGTAAAGCAGCCCGCCCCGAGCATTCAAACAGCTTCCTATCAAAGAACTACCTGTGGATTGGAAATCTAACCAAAAAGGATGATTCGAGAAATCATGACTGAAAGACTGCAGCAATTGAACAGGAAAATGAGATCTCAGAAACGAAAAATTCTCTTATTCTTGGATAATGCAGGATCTAATCCAAGCGAATTAAACTTAACAAATTTAAACATTATTTTTTCGCCTCCATATTCAACTGCAGTTTGCCACCCCCTTAATCAAGACATATTCCAAAATTTTAAGCTTCATTATAGAGGCTCATTATTTAAACACTTACTATAAAAAGTATACACAGCGGGTGCAGTATTAGAACTGGCAAAATCTATTAATATTTTTGAAGCTTTGTACTTCATCAAAGCATCATGGGATAAAGTCGAAGCAACAACCATCAAAAACTGATTTCGTAAAGCTGGTTTCTCTGAAATTAATCATAGTCTTTCCGATTTTGATGCCGGCAACCTATGAAAAATTCCAAAAAGGATTTGATAAATGGTTTTGACGAATTTCTAAAAATTGATGAAAGTGTCTTCACCAAAGATGACAGTATTAGAATACAATTTGAAAAACAAAGTGCTACTCCGAAGATGAGTGAGTCTAAAGAAGAAGCTAATGAAGGAATTAATGACCCCCTAACTTCGTATGATGAGGAGTTGAAACACGTTGCTCGTATTAAGCATTTTGCCATAGATGACCTTACACCATTTCACCACATGAAGATTGTAGAGACTCATTTTGAAACTCAACATTTTAAGTTAAACCAATCCATGTTTAAGCATACTATACTATAACTAAATTTGTTTAACCATATTGGTTTTCCATTAATTTTAATGACATGTAAATATGTGTACAATGTACGTAAATATATGTATGTAATATGTATATGTTTCATTATAATCATAATCATAATTTTGTACAAATTAAATAAACGAGAATTTCTATCCATTTGGGTGACTCCAACAATACATTTCAAATAAAAATACCCATAAGCGGACATCTCTCAAAACTGACCAAAAACACTGCGACACACCGTCGACTAGACTTTATTCCTTTCATGACTAAGATGGATGGTACGGTTTAAGCTGCAAAGAGACCTCCATGGTTAGAAATGTAGATACATTCGCTTTTATAAAGCAAATCCTACTGAAGAAAAACCGAACAAAATTAAGACGAGCCAGAAATGCAATGTTCACCTTCAGCGGGTCAAACTCGAATAAACCTGAAAATTGTGGCATTATAAGGGAACAAGAGAAAGGGAGCACGCTTGTGCAAATTATAAAATAAATAAAATAAAATAAATATAAATTAGGCGTCACCAAGAAGGCTATAATGCAGATAATGCAGATCAGGCATTAAAAGAATTTGGTATACCAAAAATTAACTAAAACATGTTGTATGTTCTGAAAATTACGTGCTAAAACAAGGAGAAACGTTTAAGCAATGGCTTAACATTCCAATAGCTGGAATGTGGCTGAAGTTTTATTCTAAAGAGAGAAGAACAAAAATAGAATATGGTGGCGAATGGGGTTTGATGGTCGTAACTCTGCGGCAGGAGCTTTATAAAACTGGCTGCTTTTAGGTTCATTTAAACATTGTGCTTCACTTAAAGAACGAAGGTTTATTATTAATTCAAAACGGATCTATCAGAGTTATTTTAAAACGAATAAGAACATTAAAAACCGCCAAGCCACCGCAAGATCGGTCATCCATTGCTGCGTTCTATTTACAATCTTCGTACAGCTCATATTTATAATATGGGTAATATAATGAGAAAAGAAGACGTGCTTACTGTGAAAGGATTACGACGATTATGTTTCTCACATTTATTTAAAACAATGGTAAACGATCCCTAGCCTACAGATTAAAAAGGATGTGATAAGGAATGGATATAGATATACCATAAATACTACACCATAGCATTTAACAGCGTGGAAAACAATACCACTTAGTTATGTTTTAACAAACATCTACCACCGGTTCTGATAAAAAAATACTCGCAAAATCTTCATTTAAAAAAACATAATTCAGTGGCTACTGAATCAACTAATTGTCTTAATTGGTATTAGCAATTTATTGTGTCAGCTTCAGAAAACTAATTATATTCACTTCCATTTATTTTGATTTATCTTCATGGTTAACAAAGGAAGAAAAATTATTTAAAGTAAAAATAACTGTAAAATGTATCAAATTGGCATAATTAGGTATCCATATATCTACCGTGAAAACTAAAAAAGATTTCGCCGTTCTATTCGACACACATAAATACACTCGTTTATGTACGCATCTAAAAACAAATCTATATAATCCCAAGTAAACTTCCCTTATGATCTAACGTTTGCACGTTAACTTCATGTAAATTAACATTCATAGGATGTTTAACGCCTTTCGACTGCTGACCCTAAAATTATGAATACTTTGGTCGCGATTAAGCTGTAACCAAAAAGATATCTCGGATGGTGGACGTTATACCTGCTCGCATCACATGAAAGATGAAATGCTGTCGCATAAGACCCAACATGAATATGCATGCTGGAATAATTTATGTAAATTTTCTGTTAATCGGGACAAACTTCATCAAGGTATAATTCTATCTTTCCTACAGGAGCCTGTTTCGTTCACTTTTGGAGACGATGGGACAAGGTCGCCAGGTTCTGCCTCCGTGCTATCTAAACGAACTAATTGTTTAAATTAAATTGCGATGGTT
This sequence comes from Nephrocerus scutellatus, assembly GCA_947095585.1. Lineage (NCBI taxonomy): Eukaryota > Metazoa > Arthropoda > Insecta > Diptera > Pipunculidae > Nephrocerus > Nephrocerus scutellatus. The sequence continues at coordinate 93,083,176 of OX352763.1, forward strand.
AACAGATTTTAAATGCAAATTATTGCTCAACTGAATTTTGGCATGAGCAATTATTGAGACAATGTTTTAGTTTTCAGTCTGTCTATGCCCCGCGTCTTATAGAATGCCTAAAAATAACAAACAATCATCAAACTACGATGGAGATGCGTTACGGTTGTATTTCTTCTGCTATACCTGGACAATTTAATGGCGATAATCTCTGGCGCGTGTTCTTGCATTTTCACCTAACTCCGCTTGTGTGTCAACAAAGAAATTGTTGAAACTGCTAATCCGTCTTTGGTCCATTATAAGTTACGACCAAAAGAGGACTAAAATGACCATTCCAATGGGTCACACGTATTATACTAGCTTTATGAATAGTGTGATATGTGACAACTTATTGATCATTTATTAAAGGGTTTCGAACACTGAGCGTGCGGAAAAGCATTGTCAATAAGTACTTAGAAAAAAGGATTAGTTTGACCTTTTCTGCAGTAGTTAGGTAGGGGTTAGGGCTATTCGCATACAATGTACATTCATGGAAGGCGATCGTGTGTATAAATGGAATAAAGCAAATAAAAAAAACAATAATTACCGGATATGGAATGCTCGGAGAGTCGCGTCGGAGGTGTATGAGCCGGTGTGTGATGATGAGACGACGAATCTATTCCAGGTGTCGTCAGGCCGGTGTATAATGCACTGAAATCTTCGGGTGTACTGCTGCATTTTCGCTGATGGTTGATCGACGATTTATCAAGAGAGGCAATAGATGAGCGGGTGTCCTGATGCACTGATGTAGCTAAGCCCAGTAAACGATTTTCATGTGACGATGCAATGCCCATAAGTCGATTGTCTTGGAAGGACATAAATTTAGAATCTTGTCCACCGCCGTGCTGCAAATTACCATGCGATATTGCATGATCTTCCAGTAATCCCTGTTGCAGTCCCAACAGGCCTCCTACCAAGTTCGGCCTTAGTTCATCCATTAGTTTGCCTTGTCCACAAGAACTGGCGGAAAAATTTAGTTGCCTGCTGAAGATGGCTGGAAATATATTGAACTGTTGGGAATCGACACTCGATTGAGGACTTAAGCCGAGATTCGTCGGACCTCCGCCGCCACTCGTCGAGTTAGCAGGATGCGTGTTACTGCTACCACCGTCGTTATTGGCACCACCTGACGTTGGACCGTTGCCAACAACAAGCGACGATGCCGATCCCGGACCACTTCCGCTGCTTCCACCAACACTGCTACCGCTATTTGTACTATTACTGTGACCAGCTGCAACTGGGTGCAGTTGTTGTTGTTGTTGCGGCGGCGGCGGCGGCTGCGGTTGTTGTTGTGTTTGTTGTGGTGGCGGCTGATGTTGCTGGGGATGTTGGAGATGTAAATGATGATGGCTGTTAGCACTGCCGACGACGCCACCACCGTTTCCAGGGCCGCCGGCACAACTGTGTTGTTTGAAATCCAATTTGTGGCCGTAAAATCTTGAGTCAATATACGTTTTGAACAGTTCAATTGTACCGGCTGCTGACACTTACTTAGATAAAGTTAAAAAGCTAACTGCCGTCGATGCACGCACAGATTTTTGTACTTTGCCTTAAACGATGGCTCAGTAAAGTTTGTAGTTTTTTTTATTGATATCTCACGCTTTTGCCCACCTCATAAGTAAGACACGAAATCAAAATAAATTCAAAAAAACTGTGTTCAATCCGTCGTAATCTTAAATATCTTTTGGAATATTTACCTAACGCTATTGTAACGTCAAGAGGCACAATTTAATTGCAAGGAAGTGGCCTAAAAATAACTTTTATGTATTGATAGTTTAATGGAAGTTTTTTTGCTTATGTTATTAAAACAGTTCGTCTGCGGTAATAGTGCGAACTCTAAATTTCACAACAAAAATTTACATAGCCTTTACCCGCACCACAAACAAATCGGTGTCAGTCGTCGGCGCAAATACTTTTGGTCGATTATACAATTAACTTAACACAATTAGTTGTGATATATTTTAAAAACTCCCTAGACGCTTGTTGTCGAACATTTAGCGGCGGTACACAGACAGACGGGACAGATAAGCAGTTTATAATCGTAAGCTCGCGTTGTGTTCTTGATATGAGGTTTAACCTTCATTGCTAATCGCGCGAAAGTTTCTTACAAAGAACGCTATCAAAATCGCGTAATCACAAATGCAAAGGACAATAAACGCCGTAGAAATATGCACGTATACGGTCAACGCAAACTTTTACCAATTTCTAATGTTTACAAATATTGAATGTTCGATAATCTTTTTCTTATAGCAATAATGCAATTTCAAATCCTTAAATCTATCACAATCTCTTCCGTGTTATTATTCTATGCATTGTTTTAGCGTCGCTCTCTACCTGGAGTTCCCGATGCATGCTATTGAGATAGATGGATGATGGTCGGTTGAACTAAATCCAAAAGCGGACCAGTGGAAAAAAAATTTGCAACCCCGAGTCGTACGTATTCGCGGCCGATCAAACTTAAAATGATATACTACTTCATTCAGCATACAAAATTATAACGAAATTAAGGATCATGTGCTGTTCGCATTTTCTGGTGTTGGACAGCCGCTGCTATGAAATGAATGCTGATAGACAGGGGTGGTAATAGTATGTGGTTGCTGTAGTAGTAGTGGTGTCAGAGATGGGTGGTGGTTTCTAGAAGACCGCGAATCGTTGGCATACTAATAAAATGTAGATTGCAAGCAGAATGAAGTTCTCGTTTATGAATACATAGGTTTGGCGAAGAATCGTTACTATTGTGTGTAAGCAGGCGACTGATGTGACTGAATACGAGCGGACAATAATAAACACGATAAGGACGAAAACAACATTTCATCGCTAATGTGTTCGTGCAGGTCATAAATACAGTTGTCTCGTTTGTGCTACAGGGATGCAGGCAACTTCTGATTTTGTTTTTTGTTGGTTGATCAAATAAGGGATGATATAGGTGATTGATGTGTAGCTACGTATTCAGTTGCATTGGCAAAAATATCATCCCTAGTTTTAGCTTCAGCTCAACATCCCGAAAAAGTAAAATCTTCTTTCAATCGACGGCACCGACTATAGTAGTCATCGCCAGTTTGTACCAATCTATTGTTGATTCCATTCTAAATGCACTGCAATTGAACAACGCACGATAAAAACTGAATTTAACGGCTACCAAGAAAACCAAGAAAGAAAAAAGCCACAATTTAGTTTCACTTTTAGATAAAAGTAATTGTGGCCTTACTTGACACGTTTTTGTGCTTAAAGTTTGAAGTACGAATAAGAAGACTTTTTTCTTGTAAAATCCTGTAAAAGTGCACAAAAGGTTTCTTATGTAATGAATTTCGTTTAAATGTGAACGGTTAAAATTAAAAAATGCGAACGTATTATATTTAAAAAATGTTATTATATTTTTAATTTATAAAGTTATTTATAATGATTGTGATCTGGTGTTGGTTTGCATGCAAAATAAATATTACATTCAGCATTTTTGTTAATTCACACAGATTGATAGCTACTGGAGTGGGCGAGTTAAAAATACTGACAATACGGATGCCATAAACAGCGTTAAGTAAAGCGGTGTCGGAGGTGCAGTGATAAGCACAGTTGGCTTCCACTCGGAGGACAACGTGTTCGATTCCCGGCGCGTCTCAAAAAAACCCACGAGTTTTGCTCACCGAACTGATCGTCTAGATTTTAAATACACTTGAGATGCTGAACAGTTATATACAGTTGCATATACATATTTTCTTCGAATAACCTGTTAAGCAGGGCGGGATCTATGGGGCTGCGGTGCACCCGCGATCCGAATAAAAGGGATCCCCAAGAGGCTTTCGACAAAACACATTTAAATAAAAAAAACAACCCATAAAAAAATTGTTCATGTAAATTCTCTAATAAACAAAAGTATACTGAATTCCACTATAAATGCTGAAATATAAAAACACATACGAAGCACTGCAACCCAACAACAAAACAACCCCAATCGTAAAGCAAGCAGCGCTGCCCACAGCGCACAACGCACACAGAACACAGTCATTATAGTATGAAATAATCTGATGCCGGGAAAAAAAATTTGTATATGAGCCCCCCAACCCCGCGGCACGATCACTCTCAAATTAATAGAAAGGACTGTCAACGGAAATATACATGTGTGCAAAATTTCAATACAATCGGGGTTTGGGAAATGGATTAAAATTGATCACAAGATCTGACCAGCCAGCCAGCCAGTCCGCCAGCCACGGGCACGCGAAGTTAATATAGAGAATTTAAATAGTTTAATTTTAATATAATTGCACACAAAACGCCTTTCCAAATAACTGAAATAAAACATGTTTCACTAGTAAAAATTGTATGGGTTAAACTTTAAAATAAAACTTTACATGTAAGACATATTATTACCTTTACATAACCTTTCCACGCTACATTCCATCTCAAAGCAAATTGATTTTCTTCACTGTAATTTATAGCGTCAGAAACAAAGTCTATTTCAATTGATTTCTGTTCATTTAATTAAAAATATTTGCTGCATGTTATGTCCTTCATCGTCTACATTTTTCTTGTGCTCTCCTCAATGGCTAGTTTAATATATACTATACAGGCATAGATAATATAATATTCAGATGTCTCATACCCATGCATTCATTTGAGGCAAATCAAATTACTTCGAGCAGGCACATTTGCCTGCTTGAAATTATTTGTCATTGATAATTTCAATAAATATGTGTTTCATTACAATACACTTTTGTACTTGAGTTTAAATGTTAAATGGAACTCAAATTTTAGGAGTCGAAGTGAAGTATACTAGACATAAGAAAGTATAAGTGCGCGTAAGAAACCAATACTACCAACACCCAGCACCAAAAACTTCTCTATAGAGAAGGTTTTGCCAAGCACAGCATAGCGAAACCTAATGCCTGAAACACAAACACGCTTCAGCTTCGTCTTCGTTGCGTTACGATGCAGCCGCTTTGAATTTGCTCTGAATGACTTTTCTCCATATGACATTTCCCAAATGAGAGTTCTGCCACAGTTCTCTGCTTTGAACTGCCAGGCAAAGCAAATGTTCAGCACTTTTGAACTAGAGCTTGTTACGTACGTTACGTTTTTCTTTACGAATGCCAAACGAAACGTTGAAGCCTAAGCGACATTGTGATAGGAAGCATTGAAATCGTATGGCTGAACTCGTAATGCCTGAAACACAAACACGCTTCAGCTTCGGCTTCATTGCGTTACGAGCAACCGCTTTGAATTTGCTTTGGATTTGCTTTGAATGACATTTCTCATATAACTAATTTTCCCGCGCAAAATAATGGCAAAGCTAATGTTCAGCACTTTTGAACTAGAGCTTCCGCTTGTAGCTTCGTTACGTAGCATTACGATTTTCTTTACGATTGCCAAACGAAACGTTGAAGCCGAAGCGACATTGTGATAGGAAGCATTTGCTGCGTTGCTTGGCTAATCCAGCTTGGCTTTACAAAAGCAACAGCTTTTGGCTTTAAATGTTCGATGCATTTTAATTGTTATGTGTGTTAAACAAAACACCGCCTTACGGTGAGCGCTAGAGATGATATCTGTTTTTCTGTTCCAAATTTTAATGTTCCGAAATGTAATCCATTGTTCAATACGATATGGATTGAAATTTTAATAGCAAACCATTCAATGTTTATTTGTTCCCTTTATCGTAGTCCTAATTTGGCACCTGATGACACTATTATTGAATTTGATAATTTATCGGAAACAATTGACAAGATTTACGAATCCTCACCTCACCTCACTTCAGAATTAGTAGTCTTGGGAGATTTTAATGTCCATAATGATTCTTGGTTGACATATTCGAATGGTAGAGATCGATCAGGTGAATCCGCAGAACTATTTTCAGATACCAATCTTCTAACACAACTCGTCGATAAGCCAACTAGGTATCCCGATACATCTGGTCAATCACCTCACCTATTAGATTTATTTCTAACTTCTATGCCAGATAAATATTCAATTGATTTATCTGCTCCATTAGGTCTTTCCGACCACGCTCTGGTATTAGCCACATTTTCAACAACCCCAACCAATGTAGAGTCAACAAGTAAAAGGCTACTCTGGCACTTCAAAAATGCTAACTGGGAACTCCTGAATCAATTTTTTAGCTCATTTTATTGGTCAACCTGCTTTACCAACAATAATGCTGATGAAGCATCTCAATTCTCAACTGATCACGTCAACCATTCTGCTAGGAATGAAAAATTTCATTCCTTCCTCCTTTAAGAAAAGCAATGTTCGTAAGAATAAGTGGTTTAATGATAACTGCAGGTCAGCAGTCGCGAGTAAAAAATCAGCCCATTTGGACTACGTTAATTGCCCATCCGTAGAAAACCTTTTAAAGTTTAGAATAGCCAGAAATAGAGTTAACGCTATTATTAACAGGTCCAAAATAATAAATGACCAAAAGATTCGAGATAGCATGCGGAAAATTTTAGATTCTGATTCAAACATTAAAAGCTTTTGGTCATTTGCAGCAATGGGTAAAAGAAACTTTGGAGAAAAGACTTCCTCTGTTCCTACTTTATTCTATAATGGTATTCTTTATAAAACTGATATTCAGAAAGCCAATCTCTTAGTTTCGCATTTTGCTAGTACATCAACCCTTCCATTTTCTAACCAAAGTTTGGTGGACTTCCTTCCGAATGTAGGCCTAGGTATGTCTTCAATTTATTTCCGTCGTCGGGTTGTTTCCAAAATTCTTAAAGAACTTGACCCCAATAAAGCAACTGGACCCGACGGTATTCCACAATTATTCCACAAATTATTATTGAAAAGATGTCATCATACTTTGGCTAAACCGCTTAGCAAATTGTTTCATCTCTCAATGAAGACAGGTGTATTTCCGTCAATTTGGAAAATAGCTAATATTCAACCCGTCCCGAAAAAAGGTGATAAGTCTGCACCTACTAACTACCGCCCTATTGCTCTGTTGTCAGTTTTATCAAAAGTAATGGAATCTATCATTAATTTCAAACTAATGAGCTATCTGGATTCGAATGCTCTTTTATCTGGATACAGTATGGATTTCGAAAAAATCGATCTTCAGGTGAACTAATGACGTGCATGACTTATTGTTGGGAGCGAAGTCTTGAAAATCTAGGCGAATCAAGCGTTGTGTCCTTGGATATTTTTAAGGCTTTTGATAGAGTTTGGCATGATTGTCTTATTAATAAGATTCGTGCGCTCAACTTACACCCCTCTCTCATTACATGGATTGAGGATTATTTATGGAACCGCAAAATAAAAGTGGTATTGAATGGTTTTTCCTCATCTTCGCATGAGATCAATGCTGGCGTTCCTCAAGGGTCATCCTTATCGCCTACATTATTCTTAAAATATATCAATGACTTGTTGTCTTCTACAACATGTGATATCCACTCATTTGCTGATGATACAACACTATCGGTTTCAATGGAGTTTGTTCGTCAAAAAGAATGCAATTGGTTGGATTGGATTGGTTCGCGTGAATTAATGAATTCGACAATTCTGTCGAACATTCAAGTTATTCTTGATTGGGGAAGATCTAATAGGGTGAAATTTAACCCAAATAAATTCCAGGCTTGTATTTTTTCTCAAAAGGCAATTCAACATTACGTAGCACCAGTAATTAATGGTGCCACTATTGCGAGATCAGTTTCACTTAAGATGTTAGCTTTGAAAGTTTCTAGTGAACTTTCCTGGATGGAACATATTTATGAAATCTCAAAAAGAGCGAGGCAATACTTGGGCTTTATAAGACGTTGTAACTTTTACTTCAGCCCCTCTGAAGTATTTAGATTATATAAATCTTATGTTAGACCAATTTTAGAATTTAATTCATTTGTTTGGGGTGGGGCTCCAAGATCTCATTTGGTTCATCTTGATGGAATTCAAAATAGAGTTATCCGTTTGATAAATGATGTAACCATTACTTCATCTCTTGATTCTTTGGAGCATAGACGTAATGTTGGAGCTTTATCTGTTTTCTACAAATTTTACAACGGTAGATGTTCTTCAGAAACCCGTTCTCTATTCCCAGGTCCTTTTGTCAGCAACGTTAACACTCGTTTGAGGTCTAATCAACATAGATTTGCCTTAAAACCATTCTCATGTAGAACCCAATACTTCAAATCGTCCTTTTATCCGAGAGTGACTTCGATGTGGAATCAATTGGTCGACTCCGTATTTCCCGAATCTTATAATTTACAGGCCTTCAAAATAGCTGTCAACAACTTCCTGAAGGACGACCGTAGGTTTCATTAGAGGATACAATTATTTTATATAATAAAATTATTATTGATTGTATTTTTTGTATTATTTATAATATTTGTTGTTTATTTTGTAATATTTTCTTGGTCAAGGTTTTTTGTAGTTTTCCCTGACCATGATTCATTGATAAAAGTATTTGGACTCGCGTTGTTTTAGTTTCGTGTTCGTTTTTTCGTATTGCTTTTTTCAATGAATCAGATATATTTCTGAGAAAATAATCTGAAACCGGCTACAAACGTGAGGAATGTGTTATATTGTAATTCACATTCCTTCGAATTTTTAATTTTTAATTTTAATAAAGGGCATAGCCCAACTTTTTGCCGTGACGAAAGTCATTCAGGGACTTATCCCTTGGCATTGAGTCCTTTAAAAAAAATCCTAAAAACTTTTTGGATTTATTTTCGGTTTTATGCTTATGCGATTTTGTTGTAAGCCAAGCTGGATTAGCCAAAGCAACGCAGCAATTGAAATCGTATGGCTGAACTCGTAAACGTCAGGCGAAGACGAAGCTGAAGCGTGTTTGTGTTTCAGGCATAAACGTCAGGCGAAGCCGAAGCTGAAGCGTGTTTGTGTTTCAGGCATTTGTGTTTCAGGCATAATGCTCTGTGTCGCACAATGTTAGACTGAACACCGACCAATGCACGCAGCAGAGGTAAAACACAGACGCAAGCCTCTATCACCTATGCGACATATCTAAAGCAATCACAGTTTTTCTCTGGCTCTGTGCGTTTTGACATTTCTTGAACAGCTGTTTTTCGATCAAGTGAGTTGGTTATTTCTTAAGTCGATCAAGTGAGTTGGTTGTATTTCTTCGCAAACATTTGCGAACAGACCTAACTCATAGATACGTAGCAACTACGCTTAATGTGCGGTGACTCGAATAGGCAGAGTTTTCATCTGCGTCACCGTGCTATGATGTGCTGGCCTGTGCTGTGCCATGTTTAACAAATTGTCACATTACGGCAAACGTGATATACGTACATTTATATTTCAGACACTTGACAATGCTTCTCAAAAAAACATTGTGAGTTACGTAATATGCCATTCCCTTTGTTAATCGTGTACGATGTATCTATGTATTTATATTTATTTATTTAAGATAGTAAAGCGAGCTTTGCAATTCAGACTGAATTAGCTTAAAAGGATTTTAGTTTAATTTTTTTTTTTTGAGAAATTTTTTTTTTTAAAAAAATTTTTTTTTTTAAAAAAACTTTTTTTTAGAAAAACGGATCACAAATTACGCCATCGCTAACCTAACCAATTGTTTTAAAACAAGTCGCATCAGATTCTGACTGGTTGAAGCCGATATATACGAGTAGACTGCCGAAAAACTGACAAACAAACGCACGCACACTGAACATTTTTCCTGTCCTCTGATTAGCCATTCGGGCTATCAATTAAAATTTAAAAAACAAAAATTTATTCAGGGATTCTGAACACCTTAACATTTACACACATCGTTTTGAAATCGCATACACATTAAAATCTATATGTATGTATATATACGTACACTAACTTGCTTAAACTTTGCTCAGATTACATATCTATATAGAAAAAAAATTAAAGGTAGAAAAACCAATCATATACACACATACGTCATCTGATATGAACGTCCATTCTGAACTTGTGCACTGCGACCTTAAGGTCTTAGTCCAAAATAAGATTTTTTATATTTTTTTGACGCGTGTCGCGTTGCACGTGTGGCGCGTGTGATGTGTTGAAATCGCTCCTTTTTTGAGGTCCACCTTTCGCACGACCTAGAGGGCTGAAATTTTGCGAGCGGCTCAATGTCAGGGGCCAATTTTGATATCCTGCGTTTGACGCGTTTGAAGCGTGGCAAAAAGAAAATACTTTGAAATAACCTCAAAAACAGATATTTGTAAGATTTTTAGCAAATAATAAAGGACTTCATGGAGTGTTTCGATTTTTTTACATTTACTTGTTTTTGTTGCAATTCTGAACAAATTTTCAGCACATCTCGGTTATATAATTACCCTACATGTAAAATACACGTAAAACAAAGAATGCATTAAACAAAAAATTCTTGATAAAAAACGTCACGTGACACTTCTTTTTATTTTGGCGTTCAATCAATATTAGCTGTATTTTATTTGGAATCCGAGTAAGGAATTCGAATGTCAAAACCAGCCAAAACCAGCCAAACAGCAGGTTTTCAAATTCCAAAGAAGGAATTCGACAGTGCAATTGCTGTTGTAATTCCCAATTTGGATTCAAATAAAATACAGTTATTATTTTCTTTATGGACAATACCATATGCTATATTGCTTTCAACAAAAAAATAAAAATTACAACAACAAACACATTGGATAGACCAGAAAAGGTTTAGCGTTAACCAAAAAACATTTTTTGGTTAAGAAATATTTAACCAAATTTTTAGTTATAATTCCCACCACCAGAGTCGACTTTTAAAAATTATATATGGATAAGTTGGCAAACACATGAAACAAAAAATTGACCAATTAATTTGGTTAGTTTTTGCTGTTGCTTTGATCAGCCGTTAGCCACAAAAAATACCTAACTCATTTATTTGAAAGCAATATAGCAATACTCAATCTCCATAACATCTTCTGTACTACAGTTTGAAGGTCTCTGTAACGGACGACATTCATCTTCATATTTTCGTACGGAACTGTATTTCATATTTGAAGTGTCAGTTTAGTTATTTAAACAACATTACCTATCTTACTCTTTTCCACGCCGCCAAATATTCGATTTTTCTCATTAGCAATGAAATTTTGTTAGCCAATGAAATGGCTCCGCATGTTCATATTTTAAATTACCATAGTAACACTTATGCGCAAAAGCCATTTTACTTTTTACAATTTCTGTATAAGTAATATACAGGAGAGTAAGAGAGAGATAGAAAAAAAAGACAAATTGAAGTAAACCTAAAAACAATACATACTCTGAGTGGGTGGAATATATCATGTTGTGTAATATTTTTTGTTTCATTTGTGTTTAGTGAGTTATTTTTATCTTAAGCCATTTTTGAGACCATTCGTTTCTGTACTTTTACTGAGTTGGTACTAGACGAAAAAAATACATATTCACATTAAAAATAAATACAAAACCAAATTTAAATGAAAATTTTTGGCAAATGATACCTGATGTACACAACTCGACATGTACATTCATGTTTCTTTTCGTAAAAACGAAATGGCAAAAAATTAAAAATAAAAAACAGTCAATTTGAAAATGGGTTTTAATTTTTTGAACTATACGTTCGTGCAGTAACTATATATATAAAAATTGTTTCTTTACTATAGTTGTTTACATTAGCCTTGGTACTCAACTATAAACCTAATCTGTACCATCGGAATACTGAAGGATCCTAATATCAAAAAGCGAGTCTTAGATATACATTTTTGTGTTGAAGAGGAAGGAACCTTCATGTATAGTACATGAACTCACATCAATCATTGATGTGCACTTCGATGTTAGTTTCTCATTTATAAGTTCCATTTCGGATTCCTTTAATCTTTAAGTTTTTTGCACTTTGAGAGGATAGATAGAGTATAAAGGATATTAGATTAATGTATTTTTGGTCGCTTTAAAAATATGTGTCTGATGATAACCGAAATAGCGAACACTATTAAACTGCTTAATAGTACCTACAGCAAACCACGTCAGACTAGCTGTTTAGATATATCATATATCAACTAGATTGGTTTTATAGAAGTTTAGGAAATTAATTTTCTCTCTCTAACGCTGGATCATATAGTAATTATAAAGGGATATATATAATGAAATTGTCAGGCACGCGTCTATCAACCCACCGAGTTTACATATATCATACGAGTAGTATATAACACATTTGACTCAATATAGATACGTGTATCATATCTAAGGGTATTAAATTCGGTTTGTTCCAAACAATTTTTAATTGTCCGTCATTATAAGGGATACTTTCATGTCTAGGCATAAATTTTAATATATACATATTCCATATTCAATTTTATAACTGTTAATGTTTGTCTTTCAATAAGTTAAAGTTGCTTATGTTTTTTTTTGTAATTTTTCAGCACAGCCAAAAGAAGTTTCAACATAGAGTTTTAAAAAAAGTGTACATTCACGAAAAGCGACCAAAACATAAATAATTTAACTGCTTTTTTACCTGTCAAAAGTTTTTGGTAAAAATCTTCGTTAAGTTATTTAAAAAGCAGATTTATTGATTTAAGCTATCAAAGGCTGTTTGAGTAAATGATGTCGACTTAAGCATCGGTTTGCAAGCTAATAAACCCGATTTTGGCTTATGTCGACATAAGCTACTTTAACTTATTGCCACAGATATATTTAGTTAAACACCTGTACTTAAGTTTGATTCCATTGCATTAATAATACAATAGAAAAAATGTTAGATTCAAGCAAATATTGAAATTACCGTCGCTTATATAAAATTTTAAAAAAATTCCGACGGCATTTTTTAATTCGAATAGAAATCTAATATAAACGTTAATCATTTCTACTGTTACGCTAAAAAGGCAGCGAGAAACCCCCGAACCGCTAGTCAAACACATTTTCCAATAAGGTATAACTACCATATGTAGAAGTATGTATGCCTGCCTGTTCCGCTTGAGAGCATTTCATCACATCCTTCTAAAATGTTGAACATGTGTTTTGTATTCAAAGAAAACACGAATTCTTACTTATTAGGCTGAGAAACTGATATGTCTTCATTATAAAACTGTATTGTCTGATCAGATGTTTCCAAGAATATATTGCATCTACTAGAAAGAATACAATCTACCAACCCATCTGCAACAATCGTGCCTGTTTTCTCGAGCCCATCTTCGGACGTTTGACCAATACATAAGATTTTTTTCCAGACTTACAATAATTATATGAAATAAATTGCTGGGCTATGTGTTTCCCCAGCTGCGTGTTCCGTTGACTTCAAGAAAGAAGCAAAGACTATCAAGAGGAACGAAGTAGAACTGTACACTGAGTTATATTGTTACGATAAGTAGTTCGTAGCGCATATAATAGAATTAGAATCCTAAGATAAATCGCAATGTAAATACTGCATACTAAAAATAAGCACTTTTATGTAGCATACTTTTAGGCTGTAAGACTATTAGATTATTTGAAATTTGAAATATAACCTCCTGCAAGTTTGAATCATTACGTACTGGCCAAAAATGTTGTCAAACCGGTTTGTGCTGTTTGCCCGGTTTTTGTAAAAGAACATGATTGAACATGTAGTCTATTTTTAGAAGATGACTCATTGCATATAAGTATCGTTAGTTGTAAATAAGGGAATAAAGCAACAATATTGGAAGTTTCTGGAAGCTTTTGAATGAGCATAAAAGGTGGTGTTCACTGCAGAGATTATTTAGATATAGATAAAAAAATATAGAGGCATAAAAAGGGCTCTGTAATGTAATGTTGGCCTTCTCGTAGGAGACGTCTTGATTATTAAAGATTTCGTCGAATCTCGCATCTATGAATCCTCTGATGAGTATGTACCGGTGACTTGGCTCGATTGCTTCTCAGTCCTTGCATCTCAGGAATTGGATGAGTTTCCAATCCGTGGACGAATTTCATCACCATTTGGAACAAGTGGTCGGTTATTGGCAGCAGACCTGCTGCTTCGTAAAGTCTTGCAGTTGACACAAACTTATAGCTGTTTGGCACCCTCCAGAGTCCTGTACAGATCCTTAGTACCTTCCTCTCAAATAGGGAGATCTTCTTCATCGTTGTTGGTGAGACGGTGAACCATATGGGATAGCCATAGGTTATCTCTGGCCTGATGAGCCTGCTAATAAGTTTGTACAGAAGCCCGTTTGTCCAGACGCTATCGAAAGCGTTTTCGATGTCTAACAAACAGGCTGCTGTACTACTTTTGACATTCAGTCCTCGAATGGCGTTACAACGAAGCTTCATCAGAGGGTGCAGCGTAGAGTGCTTTTCTCGAAAGCCGAACTGAAAGGAAGGAATTAGATTTCTTTCCGAGCAATACGCATTGATCTTTTTACGCATGGTTATCATAAAAATTAATTTCAAAAGTAAGAACTTTATTACATTTACAATATTTAAATTGATGTTTATCTTTATTAAAAAAATTAAGGGAAAAACAACTTAAAGAGTTAGTAGTGAGAGCAAAAAAGTTTAGAATACAATACTAAGTTACGTAACAAAAAGCAACAAATTTTCGATTTCGGAATGATTCAAATCAAGAAGCCACAGTCTTATTTTTTTCAAGAAAACAGATAATTTTCTGACGATTCGTATGCTTGCAGGGAGCCTGTTGAATAATCGGCAAGAAACGATGGTGTAGAATCGGCTAAAATGCGTTGAATGAAAAGAAGGAACATCTACTATAAAGCCTGAGTTGCTGCGTAGATTCAAACCTACATTTGGAGTCCTATAAAAACCACTTCTTCTAAAGAACACGTTCAATGCTTTAAAGTAATATACGTGCCTTACTGGTAGTATTCCTAGAATCTGAAAAACTCCAATATGCACCTCCCCAACAGATTATTCCATATTGCAATTTAGAGTGGAAAAGGCCATAATAAATTGCCTTTAAGGTATTAATATTTAAATAATTTCGAAGACGGTAAAAGTATCGAATTACTGAAAGTAAGTATCTTTTTAAGATTTCAATATGTTCAGACAAATTGAGGTTTTTGTCAAACGTTACACCTAGGTATTTAAAAGTGTTTACGTTTTCTACTACGAAACATTTTGCATCGCATATCTGTTCATTTGCGAAAGTGGCATTAGAACCGTGTATAATGCAATCACTATTAAATAATTTGTGACGCAAACAATTAGAAGAGTGAAAAACGATATCACAAGCAGGTAAATCCTGTGAAGTAAGGCGGAAATACATTAGTTTGGTTTTGCTGCTGACAACTAATTGGTTTTTAGCAAACCATTCTCTTAGCAAATGTATGTCGTGGTTTAAATCGGCAACCAGATTGAAAGAGTTTGCAGAATTATATACAATGCCAAGATCATCTGCAAAGGCAGTGATTTTACCCATTAAGGGGTATCAATTGTTAAGGCAATTGTTGAATATGATGGTTAACATCAAAATTGCCATACCCGGCAGCTTTTTAAGCAGAAAATTTGAAATCCCGTCAGTGCCTGATGATTTTTTAGGGTTTCCACTCATAATTAAATCACTGATAACATCTGTCCCAGTAAACATACCCACGTCTACGGGTGCGTTTGCGGGATTGTCTTCGCTGAACTGCACTTCAAAATTTCTTTGGGAAGTGGTGTCTTCCACAAGACTTTCAACCTGCTCTAAGAATTCTGGAAGATGAGTTGGTGGTCGGTCTGTAAAGCTCCTTTCGAAATGACAGGCAAAGGTTTCGGCTTTTTTTACAGGACTGGATGCTACTTGCTCTCCAAATGTGATACTTTCTGGAATAAAAATACGTTTTCCGATCACAGAATTCAGCATCCGGGCCAGGTTTGATGTTCTGAAGTCATTTGGTCAGTTCATCTTCCTGGTAACTTCGCACAGCTTGACGAAGCATGATTGCTGTACAACGCAGTTGCGAAAATACAGACTGATATTCGTCATTAACAGTGTTGAGAGTCCTGTTGAAGATCCTCTGAAGGCGTTTCCTTAGCCTTTGCTTGTGAGCATATATTGGTTGAATATTATCAGGTAGATGTTGAAAGCGATCCCTGCTAGAGCGAACAGTTTTCTGCCGATCTATGGCTGTGTTCACTGAAGTTTCGAAATTTTTGATAGCATCATCAATTTCATTACCCTCCAGATTTCTAAATGCCGCTGGAATTTGAAGTCCAGCTTCGACTTCGGATCTAAACCGGTTCCAGTTTATTTTCGTAAAGTTGATGTGTAGTTCATGTGTTGGGGTAACTTGAACAATTCGCTGATTCAACCTCACTCGAAGCTCTATGGCCAAATGATCCGAATCACTATCATGTGAAAAACAGGAATAATTCCTTAATTCTGGCAGAATGTTGACGAAATTTGTCGTTGCCAACAAGAAATCCAGCGTGGATGGTGTCCGAGGATATGTCTTCCGGGGCTGGTAAACAACAGCCATGGTATGCTGCTGTGGATTTGAATCCATCCAATCTGCAATGGCCTTTCCTAGATTGTTGCATACTTCATCTTGCCATCGGGTGTGCCTAGCGTTAAAATCCCCTCCAACAACACAGTATGTGTACCCAGAGGAGATGCCGCAGACAGTTTGCAGATCCCGTTGAATGTTTCCCCTCGTTGCATTACAGTGATGGGACACTGATATTACCAACAAGGTCTCAACCTCGTTGACTTTGATGCTGACAGCTGTTGCTTCCATGCTACGCAAACCACTGGTTTGCACCTTTTCGCCTGCCATAGTGTTCCTGATAAGGACCGCCGTCCCAGAGCAATCACTGCTTTTGTCGACCCTGTGGATGTTGTATCCGTCTAGACTGAATGGGGTTCTCCCTGTGAGATTAGTTTCATGTAAGAGAAGAATGTCAGGTTTATTAGTTTTAAGAAATAATTTTAGTGTGATACGCCTAGCTAACGAATAAATAGAGTTCACATTATATGAGAATATACTTATCCTGCTTATTGTGAACATAATTCACAAATAAGGCGACCCAAAACGGTTGTTTTGGACCTGTCATCAAGACTGCTATAATTAGCAGGCACGACTTCTCTTGCTTTCTGCAAAATTGTGAAAAGCTCTTCTGCTCCAAATAGCCTTTCCGTATCGTCGAAAATGTTAGATTTTCCAGTAGATGGTGCCGGTTTTGGAGCTGGCTTAGTTACTGGTTTTTTGCTTGCTTGGATGGTTGTGGTGTTTTGTTGATTGTTGCTGGCTTGCTAGCAGTCCACATAGCACCTATACTAGCAAAGCTAACTCCTTTCGCTATAGCTTATGCAGCAGATTTCTGGGCGAACTTATGTTGCTCTATCTTCTTTTGGACGGTTTTTACTTTTTCCGCCATTTATTCTTAATATTTAGGACATCCTCGATAGTTTGCAGGATGTCCAGCTTTTTGGCAATTTGTGCAGAAGACGTTGTCGTCTTTCTTGTTGTGTACATTTCTTGGGCATTGGCCAAGTAGGTGTTCGTCCTTGCACTTAACGCATCTGTATTTCATGCCGCAATTGCTTGCTTCATGTCCAAACTTTTGGCCGTTTCTGCACTGCGTAATGCCTGCCGGTTTAAGTTTTTCCCAATGCACCAACTGGTTCATCAGGAGGGTTTTTGAGCAAACTGCTGCCTTATCGCAGTTCTTCTCAAGTTCGACAATGAAATTGTTAAATTTCCTGTCGGTCCTCTGAGATTTGAAGGGTTTGACCTCCAGTACAGGGATACCCTCTGCCGTTAATGCATCCTTGACATCATCAGTATCGAAGGAGCGGTGTATGCCTTTTAGGACCAACATTTCTTTTCGGTCCTCCTTAGCAGTGTAAGTGTTGAATTCAGTCTTTCCCGATTGTAGGAAAGACCGAATTTTCTGGTGCCCATCTTTGTTTATGGCCGAAGCGACCGACTTACTGCTGTTGATGTTGCGAATTCTGCAACTAATGTTGGCACTCTTCGCGAACTTAGATAGTTCAGCAACGTTGAGTCTAAAGCAGACTATTGGCGGCATAGCAAATGGTTTCGATGTTGGTCCCGTAATTTGGGCTTTTTTGCTTGCTGAAGGTGGTGCCTTTTTAATTATATTTTGTGCCTCTTTTACCTTGGCTGTTTTCTCTACAGCAGTGACTTTCGGCGGATTTCTCACTTCAACAGCAACCACTTCAGGAGAAGATGATGTTGGTTGCGATGATGGTCTGGAATTTCCAGACAACCTCTAAGTTTTACATTTTTTGCTGTATTTCCTTTTCCATAATTGCTAATTTTTCTTCAATGTTATTATATTCTAGTCTATAATACGCACAATTTTTTGTTTGGGTCTCGCAATAACGACAACTGGGTTTGTGTTCTTCTGCATCTGTATAAATTAAATTCGAGGAGTTTCGTATTTCTCAAATTCTAGGGTTAAATCTGCGTTACTGGAACCAGGCTATGATGCTCACTTTTTATATAAATTGGGTCAGGCATGTTAAAATAATCATCTTTAGTTTCGATATTACTAGAATAACCTAAATTTAAAGATGGGGTAGTACCTGGTTTAAGACGATTTTGAAGCTTGACTTCGCCAACGAAATAATCCTCGCATACCTTTAAACATTTATTTAAATTATTCCAATCCAATCATTATAAATCGGAGAACTACTAGACGGAAAAGAAAAAAAATTCTTGTTTGGGAATCTATCTCCGCTTTGTTGCTCTACAAACTGAAACTGCACAAACTACCCCAGATGGCAGATACGTAGATTTTGATAAATTCAATATTTACCTACAAATAAGCAAATATAAATATAAATGTATTCAAATTAGCACACTAGTAAATGTAATCAGCAAATGATGATATTACAATAATGAATACAAAAAACAATTTTAAATTGTGTAGTAAAGTTGAGCGTTTATGACCAAACAGGGGTTATGTTAAGTTAAATAAAAGTTTTTATTTATATTTCACTTTAACTACTTTCAAATTTATAAATATATTAAAATTGTATTCTTCTGCTAGTTTTTTTTTGTTTAATCGTTAACTGCACCACTCTGTAGTAATTTAGCGCTTATTTATAAACCGTCACTGTAGTTTTTAAATGCTGAATGAATGATTTCGTTTTCTACCTTTCTATTAATAGCAAATATTTAGTGATCGCGATCTATCGAAATAGAATGAATGCCAGGTCATCCAAGTAGTCTTTCAAAGGGATTTCCTAGTTTTCAGTACATCACTAAAAAAGTCATTCCGGCCGTCTTGTCTTGTTGTTTATCTGTAATTAGTTTTTCAAAAATAGCCGGTAATTTGTTAATAAAAAAGTAAATGTAAAAAAAATATTTTTTCAGGTACAAACCTTTATACATTGACACATGCCACACAGTCCTTTATTTATATCTGTTTTTGAGATCGATTCGCGACACGCTTGACACGCAGGATTGGCCTCTGAAATTGAGCTAGGCCATGTAAAAGGTGGTGAAAAAGGACTTAAAAGGAGTCTCAAATACAGACAAAAAGGGGTCAAGTCAAGTTAAATAAAACATTTTAAAATTAATAAGTACCTATAAAAACAGATTATTATTCTTTGAAGCATGAATTAATTATTAAATTGTTGAGAAGCCCTGAAAATTTAATACCGCACATCTCTCACAAAATTTGAAGAAAATTGAAGAGCATCGTGTAAAGTTTTTAAAACATTTGTATGGGAGCCCAATTACATCCAAATTTTAATAAAAGTATTGTCACCGGATATAGACATGTGCACATGTGTAAATTTGATGAAAATCGGGCTTTAGGATGTGGGTTAAAAATTGATCGCAAAATTGATGGCCAGCCATCCAGCCAGCCACCGACCGACAACCGAGCACGCGAAATTAATATAGAGAATTTAAAAAAAAAAACAACAACCCATAAAAATTAAAATTGTTATTGTAAATGCTCTAATCAGAATTACACATGTGTATTTGAAGAAAATCGAGTTACTTTTTAAAAAAATTGAATTGGAATCAACCAGTCCCCGGGTCACGACCTCTACCAAATATTTACAAAAAGTGTTGTCCATCACATATCACAAACATGTGTATAAAATTTGAAGAAAATCGGATAAATTTAAAAAAAAATTGTATGGGATCCTCCCAAACCCGGTGCTGGATCACTTCTAAATTTTAATAGAAAGTATTGTCACCGGAAATACACATGTGTACAATTTCAGGAAAATCGGGCTTTAGGAAGTGCGTTAAAAATGTATCCCAGTCACATTTAGCCACAGACAACCGTGCACACGAAATTAATATAGAGAATTTAAAAATTGAAATTTATCTTGTAAATTTTCTAATCGGAGGTTCGATTTTGTGGGAAAATTCCCCATTTGGTGGTGAAAACATAGCAGCCACAGCGCACGGCTGATGTGACGTGCACACAACGACGTTCAAAGTACTTCTAAAATGATTTCTTTTGAGTTGAGTTAAGCTGTAAAGCAGTCTTAGTGCGTAACCAGTTCTTCATATAATATGATACAAAACACAAGTTAAGAATGCACTCACACAACTGAGTGTACAACCCATTTCAATTGCGAAGCCCATTCATTTTTGTATAAAAATTTTTGTTCTACTTCGTTCCTCTTGATATCTCTATACTCTTTTCTTCAAGGCACACGAGCATATAGACATCTCCTCCTTTTGTATCCTTAGTTCCCTACCGCCTACGCTGATGTGCTTAGCATTATAAGGCCTACCCCAAACATTCAGTATAGCGTAGTTTTTATAGCTTCTTTTGCTGTGTGCACATTCTTACAAGTTTAAATGTGCTTGATTTTTACGCGTGCGTTACGCTCTATGGCTTAGCGAGGCCTAACGGTGCATGTCTCATAACCGTGTGTACATTATAAAGCTTCATGTATCGACATCGATCATGAATCGTTCCAGGCCTAGTATCGTCCAAGCTCATTACTTAAGCAAAAAATAAAATATTGTTACGAAATTCAGGCTTTCGAGTTCGTAAAGGAGTTTACAAATAAAACACAGCACAAGTTAATTAATTCACAAATAACAACTTTAATGAACAACAATAAAATTAACACAAGTTCACAATTTATATTGGTGATTACTTTTAGATGCACACAAAAACACTAATGATACTAGTACATCACAATAATTCTCTTAGGTTATAGCTTTATCACTTTACAAGAACTTTTACAACTGCACATGTTAAGTTCCAAAAAACTAATAATCTTACTTCGGCCTAACGCCTCTATTTATACTCAATCATAAGCTTCCAGAAACTTCCAATATTGCAGACAGAAATATCCAGAAAATTGTCGCCTTATTCCCTTATTTACAACTAACGATACTTATATGTAATGAGTCATCTTCTAAAAATAGACTACATGTTCAATCATGTCCTTTAAAAAAAAAACCAGGCAAACCGCACAAACCGGTGTGACTACTTGTTTGGATCGTTACAATAAAATTTCTATTTGCGGGACTTTTAGTTCAATTTAATGTTTATTGGAAAGATTTTTTTACAAGTTTCGTATTTAAAATGAGTAGGTAGACGATGCGTTATGTCGGCCTGGGCGATGTGGCGATGGAATCTGAATTCTATTGTGCTCGGCGGCGTGATCTTTGACGTGAGTGACGACGAGAGCCGTGATGTATCCTTGACGAAGTGACGTGACTCTTGACGTGAATGATGACGGGCCTTGACTTGAGTGACGACGAGAGCCTCGACGTATCCTTGACGAAGTGACGTGAGTGACGTAAGTGACGTAAGTGACGTAAGTGATGACGAGCCTTTGCGTGAGTGACGTGAGTAAGGTAAGAGTACTGCCTTGACGGAGTGACGTGACTGACGTAAGTGATGACGAGCCTTGACGTGAGTGACGTAAGTAATGCAAGAGCTTTGACGAAGTGACGTGAGTAGCGACGAGTCTTGACGTGAGTGACGTGAGTAATGCGAAAACTTTGACGAACTGACGTGAGTAATGCTTTGACGAAGTGACGTGAGTAATGCGAGAGCTTTGACGAACTGACGGTGAGTAATGCTTTGACGAAGTGACGGGGAGGGGGGGAGACGTCGGCAGCGATATGCTGGAGGTACCAGCGTAACAACCTGTAGGGAACCCACACAGCGAAGTTACGTCGTACGAATGACGGAAACAGAGAGAGACGTCGGCAGCGATATGCTGGAGGTACCAGCGTAAAAACCTGTAGGGAACCCACACAGTGAAGTTACGTCGTACGAATGACGGTAGCAGAGAGAGACGTCGGCAGCGATAGTCAGTGTAAGTCAATGAAATAATTTTATTAATAATGACTTACCACCACGTGACCCGAACAGCACAAAAGAAGACTAAGAGAGCGACTGACCGCATGCTCGCCCTTTTATACCTTTTTGCGTGGCAAAAATTCTAAATAGCGTGCTGCGCTGTGATTGGTCAATCCGGTGGCGTGATGTTGTTTTGGCTGTTTTTTTTCATACGCGTTTGGTGGCTGCACTGCGTTGGTACAGGGTGTACCAGGGAATAAATAAAAACAAGTTTGTATTTATTTCATTTTTATTTAAATGTCTTGTATTTATTTAATTTATATTTAAATGTTTTGTATTTGTCTTTAATGTTGTGGGAGAATTCGGTTGCCCGAATTGACCCTCACAATCTTTATCATGAGCCTGAATTGGAAGTTGCTCCAGAGGACTTGGCCAAACTACGAAAAACCACAGAAAATCTTTTGAAAAGAGATTTTTTCTTTTCTGGCAAACTTAATTAGAATCCAACTCTTCCGCTTAACGTTGGTGTTATTTTTGGAAGCTGAATTTTGATAAGCCTATCGGCTCGATAAATGAGCGTGCCTTTCTCGTTTGTTAGGCCTGGCACTACAAACAAATCCGGTACGATTCACTGTCAAGTTGTTGGCCTTCAAGAAAGACATCAACTAGAATAGAATTTTGAAGGCTTACTTACATTATTATTTGTAATATTTTCTTGGTGCATAATCCATTGATTAAAGCATTTGGACTCGCCTCGTTTTAATTTCGTCGTCGTTTTCCGCATTGGTATTAAAATTAATCAGGGAGAATTCTGAAGAAATTAATTGAAACCGGCTACAAACGTTCAGTAATGTGAGTAATGTGATATATTATAAATTACATTCCTTCGATTTTTTAATTTTAATAAAATTTGCTCACCTTATTGCCGGGGAGTCATTCAGAGAGTTCTCCATTGGCAATAACAAACAAAAGCAAAAGCAAATATACAACCAATGAAAGATTATAAACTTAATTAATATCGAAGGGCCCACAAACTATAAACTTTATTGTGAAGACCCTATTAAATAGAACCCTTGTCACACTGAGGTTAATTCCGGCGCGTCGCTACTGAACGTACTGGTGAATTGCTGTTGTTTACGTAACAATTCGATGACCTTGTGCGTTTAGTTCTGTCTCTGTAGGGGCGAACAGTGTGTGATTGCTGTGACTCGCTCAACTCTTGCTGTTGTAAAGCCATAACACTAGCAACGGTTGGTTTGAGTGATGTCATTGTTCCATTGCATCGCATCGTTTGTTTCGATTATGTCGGTATGTCCTATTCGTCTGATGTACGAATTTAGGGTCGATGTGTGCAACAATTGTGGGCTTAGATCAAATCTTTCGGCAACGTGCGTCCATTTAGCAGGCCACAAACCTGCTATTCTGCACTAACAGAAACCCAAGTTAATGCAGACTCCGACGTTTCGGATTTTAGTTGGCCTGGTTACAACATGGTGCCAGTATTTTTTCCCCACCGCGGTTCCCATTTATGTACGTAGTGATGTAGCTTATCAAACCCAAGCACAGTTCAACCATTGTTCCAACACGGAATTTAATTTCATTTGGCTCAAAGTCAAAGTGCGTAAGCATAACAACTGCTTTATATAGAAGACCTAATTTAGACATTGTCTTAACTCGTAGTGAGTTAGATGAACTGTCTGACTCTGTTACTAGAATTTTATCACTTGATCCACATTCTGAAATCGTCATTGCGGGCGGTTTTAATGTACACAATTCTTAACCACACCACAAGGAAGGGATGTTGAGTTATTTCCCGAGTTAAGCCATCTAACTCAGCTTGTGAATGAGCCCACTCAAATTCCAGAAATTGTAAGTCATAATGCTAATATCCTTGCCTTGTTTCTTACCTCTTATCCTAACAAATACACGGTCAGTGTACTATCACCTCTAGGCTCTCTAGTGAAAAATTGGTGTTATTGGGATTCGAAATTTGAACATCCTGCTCAGTAGCCATGCGCTTTTCCACTGAGCCACGGCGCGGCGGTGTATATAGTATCAGTTAATTTCACGTTGTCAAACCACGCAACTCCTAAAGAAAATTATGACTACACGAGCCGATGGAGATGGCCTCAACATCACTTAATGCCAATAGTGGTGTGGATGCCATTTCTGATCCGACCACAAATATAATCTAGGAGGGTATGGGACAATTTATCCCATTGGTACTTGGTAGAACTTAAGCTGCAAAGAGGCTTCTAGGAACCGGGAACCCCACTGTGGAAAACCGAACCAAATTTAGACGAGTCAGAAATGATTGCCATGCCTACCTTAGACTAGTCAAATTCTGAGACAAAAAATACTTTAATATCCCAAAGGTAGTAAGAATTTTTGGTCATTCGTGAAACGCATTAAAAATACTGCCCCGTCTTCAATTCCAACGCTCATTCACAATGACATTCCAACTGTCAGTTCTATAGACAACGCCAATCTGCGTGCTTCACATTTCGTAGCTAGCTCAACGCTACCAGATTACGCGTTGTCGCCACCTGTACTTTCAAGAGTCGAATTCTCTATGGGACAAATTTACTTTGGTACTCGTCAAGTGGCTAGAGTATTAAATTATCTCAAAATTCAAAAATCTGCTGATGGTATTCCCGCTATAGTTTTGAAGACGTGTTCTTCAACGTTGGCATTACCACTGCGCAGGCTTTTCCATTTCTCTTATTCTTCTGGAGTCGTCCCAAGGAATTGGAAAACAGCCTTTTTCCAGCCTATTCCTAAAAAAGGCGAACCGTCATCTCTTTCCTCTTACCGACCCATTGCGTTAACGTCTATACTTTCAAAGTTCATAAAAACGCTTATCAATCGTAAGTTTATGCAATACCTAAAATCACGTGAAATACTTAGCGACCAGCAGAACGGTTTTCGTAGGCTAAGTTCTACAGGTGACATGATGGCTTATCTCGTGGAGTCTTGAGAGGGGATTCAGGTGGTCTTGAAAGTGTTTTGAGGTGGTCTTGAGGGAATCTTAAAGGGTGTTTGAGAGGATCTTGAGGGAGTAGTAACGTGTTCTTAACGGAGTCTTGAAGTGATCTTGAGAGAGTATTAAGGTAGTCTTAAGAGGGTCCCGCGGGGGTTTTGTTAGGATCTTTAGTTGGGTATTGACGAGGTCCTTAGGTGGTCTTGAAGGAATCTTGAGGGGATTTTGAGAGGGTCGTGAGTAGAGTTCTTTTAATCTTGTCATAAAACTCAAATGCTTAGCACGGTTCTTTCAAATTATGTGATTTTTTAAGCCACAAATATTCCAGATTTCCATTAAAACCATTCCAGCAAATTTCATTAATTTTAAAACAGATTTAGTTGCTCCAGATCTACCACCTACTTTATTTTCTACCTTTTAGGGGGCTTCAATATCCTTCAATAAAAGCATTTTTTTAAAAAAAAAAGTTTTTTATATAATTTTATTTATAAGCAATATTACTTATAATGAGATACCAGATAACGCTGTAAATTGTACTAAATCTATTTTCGTAACAGTATGTTATGCTCGTTAAATTCTGACCGTAACAGCAAAGCAAAGTGAGGAGAATAGAGTCGAATTCAACGTTCCAAGACCCAAAGATGTCTTCTGTCGTCTAAGCGTAATTTAAACCCCCAACCTTTATTCATGAATGAATCCTGCATCAAAGAAATTGAAAAACTTGCAATGTGCGTCAACAACAAGCTTCGTTGGAATGACCACATATTCGCCATCGCTAAGAATGCTGCGAAATTTTGAGGTTTACTAAAACGGTGCAATATGTATTTCGCTATCTGGCTCCTATTTACAAGGCATATATTCCCATAAACTTTATTACAACTGTATTGTCTGGGCAGGTCCTCCCAAGACCACATTGCATCTACTCGACTGAATTCAGAACCGCGTGATAAAACTTATATACATCTAAGCTTTTCCCCTCCTTAATTTCCGAACGCCCACGCTGCATTGGTGCAAACCCCTTGGGCTTGTGCACATTATAAAAAAAAAATAAAGAGTTATATCCCAAAACAAAAGCTTCTAAAAGTATATAAAGATAGTAAAGCGAGCTTCTCAGCTCGCCATATGGATAATTGTAATTCAGCCTAAAGACTGAATTATGTTAAAACGAAACGAACGAACGAAAAAACATTTTTTTTTCTTCTAACCCCTATGAATAAAAAAACTCAAAATTACACCATCGTAAGCTGAGCGCTTGATAATTGTTTTAAAACAAGTCCCATAAAAATTCTGACCCTGTAAATGTGGAGTGGATTCAAAGTGACCAACTGACAAACGCACACTGAAAAAAATGAATGGCTTCTGAATTCTGAATGTCTCGTATATATATTGTATTTTATAAAAATAGTTAAAATTAATGATGAGATAACGTTTGATAAATAAACTGAGTAAATACTACAAACGGTAATAGCTTGTTAAACATGACTTTTGTGTTAACATGCAGCAGAAGTATTTAAAAAAAAAATACACACGCTACACGCGACGCGCAACACTTGACACGCGTCACGTCATCGCAAGCCAAGCTTTAAAACAAGCAATTTTACAAAAATTACACGCGCCACACGTGACTGCCAATAACTTCAAAACAAAACAATTTCTTTCATGTTAGTTCTTGTTGTTACATCGAGCACAGCTACCTGCTTAGTCTTCCATTGTCTTTCGTCAGAGTCAGACGTCGTTCGAGATTTATTGCGAAAAAACAGATTTTTGCCTTCGTGAGTAATTTTTTTTTTCTTTTCGTTTTCTTTTTTCACAGCGGTTTTTGTGTTTAAGTCAAATTTTTTTTAGGATAGAGAGCGAATGCATATTCGTGATCATCACAGCTGGTAGCTTTTTGTTGTGTTTATATCCTACTACCGAAAAAAAATCATTGAGTGCCGACAGGACGATCGGGGTAAGTTTACTTTTTTTCGGGGTAAGTTGACTCATTTTTTTATGTGAAAATGAGAACATATGCTAGAAAAACCGCAAGAGGCGCAACCGAACAAACTGTTTTGGAGCGTGCGTGCCAGCTTATACTTGGAAAAGGAAAGAGTATACAATCTGTTGCTCATGACCATGGGATTCCTTACAAAACCATGCAAAGATATGTTAAAAAATGTAAGCAGAAAAAGTTGGAACATCCTTCCACCACTATTGCTGAGCTGTCTCTTGAACTCTTGAAACTCTTTATTTAACTTGTTATTCTATTTTTTTTAGTTTTAGTATCAAAAAGGTGAAAATAAGAATATAGTCAACTGACTCCATACCCTTAGCCAACTTACCCTGGTTCTGGGGTTACTTGACTCATTTGAGGTCGTTGTGTAAAATTAAGAAAATATTTTTTTTATAAAGCGAAAAAGATGTTTTATAAAAAAGCATTTGATTCGTTTTGATATCTTTCTTAGATTTTTTTAAAATAAAAGATAAGCAAATTTTGAGTCTACTATCCCCGGTCTCCCCTACGCTAGAAAAAATTGTCTTGTCCTCTGATTATTAGCTTCGCCGTTCGGGCTCGCAATAAGATGTAATGATTATTGCAATATTGTTAATGTAAAAAAACTTCGCTTATAGGGTAAAATCTTTTTTTAAATCGTCTATATTAACTTCGCGTGCCCGTGACCAATTTTCTTCAAGTTTCTTACGAATGTGTAAATTCGATGGACAACACTTTTTGTAGAAATTTGGAAGTGATCGGGCCCTGGGGTCGGCATACGAATTTTATAAAGAAAAGTACCCACTTTTCTTCAAATTGTGTACGCACGTGTTTCTCCGATTGACAATACTTTTTGTACAAATTTGGCAATGATCGGCCCCGGGGGGAACCATGCAAACACATATGTATCTTCGATTATAGAATTTACAAGAAAAATTTTAATTTTTATGGGCTTTTTGTAGTTTTTATGCGTGCAAAACATGGTTAAAAAACAACCATTAAAAATTAAAATGTTTTATGTAATTTCTCTAATCAGATACACATGTGTGCAAAGTTAGATTCGGGTTAATTTAAAAAAAATTTATATGGGAGCCCTGATACTTCCAAATTTCACAAAAAGTGTTGTCACCGGAAATACGTCTTTTTTTTATAATTTGCGCACGCAAAACGGGATTCGCACCCTTATTATGTTCGGCTATATGCTTGGCACAGCGTGGGCGTTAAGGAAAAGGAGAAGAAGAGAGGAGATGTCTATGAGCATGTGTCTTGAATGCCTGTGGATCGTAGTGATGTGGCAAGACAGAGCTTGGCAGAGCATTCCACATACGTGTTGTACGGCTGAAGAACGAATCCCTGAACTTAACTGTACGTCCAATGATGGGCTTAAGGGTAAACTGATGTGCATTTAGAGCGCCACGAGTATTGCGGCTGAATTCAAGGAGAGGTGGCATGCAACTGGCTATTTCTCTTGAGCAGCGCTGGTGGAAGAAGCGATAAAACAGTGGCAAGCAGGAGACGTTCCTGCGGTGTTCAAGCGAATCTATTGAATTCGCAATGTTATTGTTACCAATAATTTTTATCGCACGGTTTAGTATTCTATCTAGTTGATGCAATGTGGTTTTAGGTGCACCAGACCAAATATGACAATTGTATAATAATAAAATAAAAGCCTTGTAGATAGTAGCCAGATCAGAGGGAGTGAAATATTTCTTGCACCGGGTTAGAGAACCTAAACATTTCGCAGCATTTTTGGCGACGGTAAATATGTGGTCATTCCAACGAAGCTTGTCGTTAACGCACATACCGAGAATTGCGAGATTTTCAGTTTCCTCGATGCAAGTGCCATTCATGGTTAATGGCATGGGATTAGGGTTTCGCTTAGACGACAGGAGACAGCAGTGGGTTTGGGAAGCGTTAAATTCTACTCGATTGTTTTCTCCCCATTTTATTATGCTTTCTAGGTCAGAATTTAACGTGCTTAACATACAAAGTTGTTTGAGTTCCACATGAGAAGTGGAGGGACGTTCTTCAAACATATATGAGAAGCTGAGAGTGCTGTCGTCAGCGAAAGAGTGAATTGGATAATAAGTCACAGATAAGAGATCGTTAATAAAAATGAGAAAGAGTGTCGGGGACAGAACAGAGCTTTGGGGAACGCCAGCATTTATGTGGTAAAATTCAGACTTGTAACCGTCCAAAACAACTTGAATTGAGCGGTCCAGAAGATAGCTTCTAATCCAATGAAGCAGTTTATCAATGACGCATAAGCACGCATTTTTGACAAAAGAGCTTGATGCCAAACTCTGTCGAATGCTTTGGAAATATCGAGTGCAACAGCTTTGCTTTCACCAAATTGATGCAAAGACCGGTTCCACTGTTCGGTGAGATATACCATCAAATCACCAGTGGAACGTTGCCCACGAAATCCAAATGCCCGTCACTAAGGATTTCATTGGTTTCAAGATATTTCATGAGCTGAAAATTGATCAGCGTTTCCATGACCTTGGAAAGAATGGATGTAAGTGCTATGGGTCGGTACGAAGAAGGAGACGACGGCTCACCTTTTTTGGGTATGGGCTGGACAAAGGCTGTTTTCCAACTTCTTGGGAAGACTCTAGAAGAATAGGATAGATGGAAAAGCTTACGCAATGGTAATGCCAGCTTGGAAGAACACCTCTTCAGAACTAATGGGGAAATACCATCTGGCCCAGCGGATTTGTGAATGTTGAGATCGTTTAAAACTCTAGCAACTGCACGAGTACGAATGAAGATCTGTCCCATAGAGTGTTCAATATTCGGGGGTGCAGGCGGCATCAATGCACAATCTGGAAGCGTGGAGCTAGCTGCAAAATGTGCAGCAAACAGATTGGCTTTGTCTTTAGAGTTGACAACTGGAGTGTCATTATAAATGAGCGTTGGAATGGCCGACGAGGCTGTATTTTTGATTTTTTTCGCGAATGACCAAACATTTTTACTACCTTTGGGACATTGTAGTATTTTTTGCCTCAATTTTTGGTCGTATGCGAATTTGACTCGCCGAAGATGGGCATTGCAATCATTTCTGGCTCGTTTAAAATTTGTTCGGTTTTCCTCTGTAGGGTTTGCTTTGTAAAACCGAAAGCATACCTCTCTAGTCCTAGAAGCCTCTTTACAGCTCGAGTCGTACCATCCATCATCCTTTGGTTTGATAGACTTATCCCTGAAAGGGATAAACATTCTCATACCAATAAGAATGATGTTTGTGATTGCATCAGCGGCGGCATCCACATTGCTATCGCGAAACATTAGCGACCAGTTAAAACTCCCAAAGTCTTAATATATAAAAAAAACAACCCATAAAAATTAAAATTTTTCATGTAAATTCTCTAATCGCAGAAATTGATATGGGAGCCCCTCGATCCTGGGCCATTTTTTTTTATTGTAGGAGAAAATCATCGAAACAGACATTTGGCATCAGATGTTAAAATTGAAAATGCTCAGATCATTTTATTATGAGCACTTAGAGCACGCTCATACTCTGAGCAAATAAGAAACACGAACATTTATCTTGAGAACTCTTTGACTGCTCTGAACTAATTTATGAAAACGCCAAATGACAGAATATTGTGAAAACTTGTTGTTCTATCTGTAAGTTGTTATCGACAACAAAAAAAACGACATCAATAAAAATACAATTCAGTATATAATAAAAATGTAAGTTGAAGTAAGCATAAAACATGTATGTCTCGTTTCATTTGCTGGGTTCATTTGTGCGTGCGCTAAGATTTCTCTCTCTCTCTCCACCACCACCAAAACCATGCAGCGCAGCCGACTGCGCAGCACACACCGCACACAGTCCATAAAGGGCGACGAATATCTGATGCCAGTATAGATATTTAAAAAATGTATAAGGGCCTTGCGGCCGAACCCGGGACCCGATCACTACCAAATTTTCGTAAAAGTATTGTTTATTGGGTATACACATGTGTTTAAAATTTGAAGAAAATCGGGTAAATTTTTTAAAATTTTTGTTTGGGAGCCCCCCGACCCCGCAGCCCGAGGGGCCTCAAAATTTAATAGAAAGTGTTGTCTCCGGAAATACACATGTGTGCAAAAATCGGGCCATGGGAAGTGGGTTAAAAATTGATCGCAAGAATCCACGACAGACGACCGACGACCCACGGGCAAGTGAAGTTAATATAGAGAATTTAAAAATGAAACTTTGTGTATATGTCTCTATGTCTGTTCGCAACAGATAGACAGACACACACATGCTGAAGACACATGCTGAAGCAATATATATACATATATATTAATATAGAAAATTAATATGGAGAATTTTAAAAGGACCTCAAAGAACTTGGAAAAAACCTTATTTCAAAGGCGGCACGCGGCGGACGCGTCAAATGTCACATCTCTAGGGCATGTGAAAGTTGGTTAAAAATTACCTCAAAAATACCTCTATGTTAAGACCCCTTGAAGCGGCCTAAAAAAAATATTTTTATGTATACAGAAAGCAAATCAAAGACAGTTGAAAAGCTGGTATTTTTACAAACCCTTTCAACTGAAACTGAAATATTGCTATCCGTCGATTATCGATGGTTTCGATGAAGAAAGCAAGCAGCACAAATTTCTGAAAGGAGACTTTTCGATTTCGATCAGCCGACGACCAACGTTAGTAAGAGTAAAACCGTTACATGACGCTTTTCAGTATATCACTAGTTCAGACATTTCATAAACGAATGAAAACAGAGAAAATTTCTGGTTGATATGTCTTCTTTAAACTTAACTGTACTATCTAAGTTATACATGTCATCAATAATATTTCGAAATTAATAAAAAAACCGATTCCGAAATTCAATTTAAAATTGTTATTTTATTTTAGATACGTATTCCCACGTAAATCGCAAAACGGAAGATCAAACGACAAAGATTCTCATATTATTGCTTTAATTCTAATATTATATTCAAGAAAAAAATGTTTGTTTGTAATTTTTTTCACCGTAATTTGTAAAGTTACGGTCGAAGCGGCTTAGGGGATGCTCCCAAGGTTGACTCCTTTCGTCGCTTTTGTGGTGTCTTGGTGTCGATTCTTTCCTTGAGGAAGTTGGTCAGTTAGACATACACTTACAAGCTTGTGCGGAAAATGTATGCATCTTCTCTCATAAAACATATCTCTCAAGGCTGCCTGTATAAATCATAAATCTTCAGGTTGTTCTGGATCGGTTGAATAAATGTTGTGGTAGAAATGGACTATCTGTAAATCTGAGCTAAACCACTGCGGTTTTATTTATACGAAAGCGTAAATTTGATAGCCTTATTCCTTCCGAACTTAAAGGCTTTACTCTGCCAATGTCTAAGGAAATCAAATATTTGGAGGTAGATGACGTGCAAGATGACGTGGAAGCTGCAATCGGAGTCGAGAATATCAAAAACAAACGCATTTGGTAAATTATGACGACTGAGTCAGAAAATGGTACACTGGTTTTACTTTCCTATAATCAGAACAATTCTCACATAAGCGGCAATTGTTTGGTGGCCAACAACTTGTTTTAAAATGGCTAAGAGGTAATTAAAAACACTTCAAAAGTACGTCTGCTTGAGAATAACGGGAATAACGGAAAAATTTAACTGAGATCCTTAGGGAACTAGAGCAGGATCGTTCTTAGATAAGAATTCCAAAAATGGCATTCACACTTGGAAATAACCAACCGTTTTTCAAACAGAAATATTTGCAGAGATATATTTGTTGATGTTACTAACTGGACGGTCTCAAAAAGGATACAAGGACGTAACTTTGCAATATGTAGTGACAGTCAAGCTGCTCTACTAGCACCTTGTGCCAACACTGCAATGTAATATAAGACTTAACTCTATTTCATGATGTAATTCCGTCACTCTTATCTGGGTTCCAGACCATACAGGAATAAAAGGCAATAAATCTGCTGGTGCAGTTGCTAGAAGTGGCTCGTCGGCTGTTCCTACTGGTCCGGAACCAAAATCAATGTAAAGCTTACAGGGCTTAACACAAAACCCGACTTCTTCCTATGTAGCTGGCCTGCTTTTTCTACACTAAGGATGAACTTTTTTTAATATAATATAACGATGATCAAAAAACTTCTATCGTTGAAACTAGATCATGTCGTTTGCTATCTAAAGATAACGAAGAGATTTGACTGGTGAACTTCACTGGAAACGAATACAATGGACCGACGGTAAAACTCCCAAAGTCTTAATATATAAAAAAAACAACCCATAAAAATTAAAATTTTTCATGTAAATTCTCTAATCGCAGAAATTGATATGGGAGCCCCTCGATCCTGGGCCATTTTTTTTTATTGTAGGAGAAAATCATCGAAACAGACATTTGGCATCAGATGTTAAAATTGAAAATGCTCAGATCATTTTATTATGAGCACTTAGAGCACGCTCATACTCTGAGCAAATAAGAAACACGAACATTTATCTTGAGAACTCTTTGACTGCTCTGAACTAATTTATGAAAACGCCAAATGACAGAATATTGTGAAAACTTGTTGTTCTATCTGTAAGTTGATATCGACAACAAAAAAAACGACATCAATAAAAATACAATTCAGTATATAATAAAAATGTAAGTTGAAGTAAGCATAAAACATGTATGTCTCGTTTCATTTGCTGGGTTCATTTGTGCGTGCGCTAAGATTTCTCTCTCTCTCTCCACCACCACCAAAACCATGCAGCGCAGCCGACTGCGCAGCACACACCGCACACAGTCCATAAAGGGCGACGAATATCTGATGCCAGTATAGATATTTAAAAAATGTATAAGGGCCTTGCGGCCGAACCCGGGACCCGATCACTACCAAATTTTCGTAAAAGTATTGTTTATTGAAGAAAATTTGAAGAAAATCGGGTAAATTTTTTAAAATTTTTGTTTGGGAGCCCCCCGACCCCGCAGCCCGAGGGGCCTCAAAATTTAATAGAAAGTGTTGTCTCCGGAAATACACATGTGTGCAAAAATCGGGCCATGGGAAGTGGGTTAAAAATTGATCGCAAGAATCCACGACAGACGACCGACGACCCACGGGCAAGTGAAGTTAATATAGAAAATTTAAAAATGAAACTTTGTGTGTATGTCTCTATGTCTGTTCGCAACAGACAGACAGACACACACATGCTGAAGACACATGCTGAAGCAATATATATACATATATATTAATATAGAAAATTAATATGGAGAATTTTAAAAGGACCTCAAAGAACTTGGAAAAAACCTTATTTCAAAGGCGGCACGCGGCGGACGCGTCAAATGTCACATCTCTAGGGCATGTGAAAGTTGGTTAAAAATTACCTCAAAAATACCTCTATGTTAAGACCCCTTGAAGCGGCCTAAAAAAAATATTTTTATGTATACAGAAAGCAAATCAAAGACAGTTGAAAAGCTGGTATTTTTACAAACCCTTTCAACTGAAACTGAAATATTGCTATCCGTCGATTATCGATGGTTTCGATGAAGAAAGCAAGCAGCACAAATTTCTGAAAGGAGACTTTTCGATTTCGATCAGCCGACGACCAACGTTAGTAAGAGTAAAACCGTTACATGACGCTTTTCAGTATATCACTAGTTCAGACATTTCATAAACGAATGAAAACAGAGAAAATTTCTGGTTGATATGTCTTCTTTAAACTTAACTGTACTATCTAAGTTATACATGTCATCAATAATATTTCGAAATTAATAAAAAAACCGATTCCGAAATTCAATTTAAAATTGTTATTTTATTTTAGATACGTATTCCCACGTAAATCGCAAAACGGAAGATCAAACGACAAAGATTCTCATATTATTGCTTTAATTCTAATATTATATTCAAGAAAAAAATGTTTGTTTGTAATTTTTTTCACCGTAATTTGTAAAGTTACGGTCGAAGCGGCTTAGGGGATGCTCCCAAGGTTGACTCCTTTCGTCGCTTTTGTGGTGTCTTGGTGTCGATTCTTTCCTTGAGGAAGTTGGTCAGTTAGACATACACTTACAAGCTTGTGCGGAAAATGTATGCATCTTCTCTCATAAAACATATCTCTCAAGGCTGCCTGTATAAATCATAAATCTTCAGGTTGTTCTGGATCGGTTGAATAAATGTTGTGGTAGAAATGGACTATCTGTAAATCTGAGCTAAACCACTGCGGTTTTATTTATACGAAAGCGTAAATTTGATAGCCTTATTCCTTCCGAACTTAAAGGCTTTACTCTGCCAATGTCTAAGGAAATCAAATATTTGGAGGTAGATGACGTGCAAGATGACGTGGAAGCTGCAATCGGAGTGGAGAATATCAAAAACAAAC
This sequence comes from Nephrocerus scutellatus, assembly GCA_947095585.1. Classification (NCBI taxonomy): domain Eukaryota; kingdom Metazoa; phylum Arthropoda; class Insecta; order Diptera; family Pipunculidae; genus Nephrocerus; species Nephrocerus scutellatus. The sequence goes on from OX352763.1 coordinate 93,118,542, forward strand.
GCATTTGGTAAATTATGACGGCTGAGTCAGAAAATGGTACACTGGTTTTACTTTCCTATAATCAGAACAATTCTCACATAAGCGGCAATTGTTTGGTGGCCAACAACTTGTTTTAAAATGGCTAAGAGGTAATTAAAAACACTTCAAAAGTACGTCTGCTTGAGAATAACGGGAATAACGGAAAAATTTAACTGAGATCCTTAGGGAACTAGAGCAGGATCGTTCTTAGATAAGAATTCCAAAAATGGCATTCACACTTGGAAATAACCAACCGTTTTTCAAACAGAAATATTTGCAGAGATATATTTGTTGATGTTACTAACTGGACGGTCTCAAAAAGGATACAAGGACGTAACTTTGCAATATGTAGTGACAGTCAAGCTGCTCTACTAGCACCTTGTGCCAACACTGCAATGTAATATAAGACTTAACTCTATTTCATGATGTAATTCCGTCACTCTTATCTGGGTTCCAGACCATACAGGAATAAAAGGCAATAAATCTGCTGGTGCAGTTGCTAGAAGTGGCTCGTCGGCTGTTCCTACTGGTCCGGAACCAAAATCAATGTAAAGCTTACAGGGCTTAACACAAAACCCGACTTCTTCCTATGTAGCTGGCCTGCTTTTTCTACACTAAGGATGAACTTTTTTTAATATAATATAACGATGATCAAAAAACTTCTATCGTTGAAACTAGATCATGTCGTTTGCTATCTAAAGATAACGAAGAGATTTGACTGGTGAACTTCACTGGAAACGAATACAATGGACCGACGGTCTGAGTATTACTCTGGTGTGGTTCTTATCACACCTACCCACCACAACTAGCTATATATGTGTGTATATATATTATGAATTGCACAAGTTCAAATAAGCGACCCCACTATTTAGTCTTCTGCACGCAGACGTGGTCACCATGTACCAACTATGTTTCGCTCTCATTTATTTGCAGCCCCAGATTTCGTGCCGCCAGCTCGAATTGTATAAAAGCTTTTTTTGAATTCCTTGTTCGGGTCGAAACCCGTCCGTTGTAGATGTGGAATGGGTTTTATAGTGATCCGGATAACTAAGTTACTTAAGTACCTGATTTTCAACATTAGTCATGGTCAATATAGTAGTGTCTGTTATGCAGAATTCTCTCATGGCTTTATACGTTTACAATAACAGGAATACATATAATACGAGAATATTCAATACCTTAATATAGACAAGAATGTCCAAAGGAATGATGTAACTTGTCCGCCCAACAAATTTTACTTTAAATTACAAACCAAATAGCAAACATGTATACATACAAGTATTCTTATTTATGTATCTATGTGCTGAAAAAATTGGCCCAACCGCACAGTACTTAATTCAGTAAAAAAAACTCTATGCTGCGGCATTCGAAGATCACATTAAAACAACCGTTTACGTTTTGCTATTGAATATGCCCAGAAAAAGTATGGCGTCGTTCTATTTGCGTTTCATTCAATTTCTTCTCACATCTCCATCAACAGCACTGAACCTTTGTACTTCATTTAGTGCAGCAGGAAAAAAGTCACACTTATGTGGCTTTTTAACTTTTCATTATTTACCGCTAAAAGCTTCTTTTAAATGTTTCAAAATGGATTTTCAAAGGACTTTCAGGACATTTTCCCTTCAACTTCTATCTTTGGATCTTTTACTCGTAGAAGATGTATATATGAGAGTATATACCTACTCGTGTGAGGGTTCGGTTCATGCAAAAATAATATATATGTTTGTATGAATATACACATAGAAAATTTTAAAGTATGTACGATGATGGTGAATATGGTTAATGGTTTGAGGTTAGGATTTTTTACTTCAAACACAGGAACCGTACCTATACATATATATGTATATATTCTTAACTGTAGCTATAGAAAATCTTAAATCTGTTTAGACCGAATAGAAAGTATAAAAAACTTCTTGGTTTTTTTTCGCTTAGTCAGCTATGTTTATCTTTAAAAAATTTCATTCCACATTTCGTATATATAGGGTTCTTGATACAAACAAACTACATTTGCGGAAATGTAGACTTACATCATAGCCACATATTCCAACTTTATTGCGATTTAAAGCCTGACAAACTTAGAACGTACAATAGTTCTGTTTGGAGTCCCCGCACACTAGAGACTTTTTTATCGGCCGATAGTTTGGTCGTGTTGGGCTGCTAGTGTGCACACTGTGCCTATTAAACAGTCGGGTTGGTGGTGAGTGCGCAGACTAAGAAGACAACAGTCGGTCGACTAATCTCAAACGGTTTGCTATTTATGTCGTTTTGTTTTAGAATAAATTAAATTGTTTACAAGTCGTCGTGCAATATTGTGTAGCTAGATGTTGATTGAGTAGTCTGAACAGGTCTGCGTAGCCTTATTTGCTTAAAAATGTTGAGGATACCAATTTTAGCATCAAATTTTTCGTCAGCGGTTAAGCTGTAGAGTGAAGGGTCAAGAGATAAGGCAAAGTTTGTGTCTTCATCCGTATTAGCCCCTTTCAATGCTTCTATTAATGCTTCATCCAAATTAGTTTGCTTCGGTACCATAGTCCTCTTATTCCGCTGACGAATAGGTGTGAAAGTAGAAGGACCAGCTTCGTCATCTTCTTCATCATTTTCTTGAGAATCATCCTCTTTCAGGTTACGTTCCGTTTGTCGATTTTCCATGCATCGTAACGTAGCGAAGACGAAGCTGAAGCGTGTTTGTGTTTCAGGCATTACTGAATTATTGAGTCGGCCGACTAAAAAAACTAAAAAAAAAGTGTGCGCGCGTGGAAGAGCGCCATACTGATTAAGCAGTTGGCGATAGTTTGCCGATACTTTAGTTTGACAAAGTTGAAACGCAATCGTGTCGCACATTAAACTTATTTATCGGCCGATACCAAATCGTTGTACTCTGCGCACTTGCATACATGTTCATACTGATTAAGAGCGCGACTAAACTATCGGCCGACAGAACGTCTCTAGTGTGCGGGGACTCTTAGTGTGAGGCAGGTGCCGGAGAAAACGTAAAATGCTGTGAAATCTTCACATTTTAACAGCAAAACGCTTTTCTATAAAATTTGGCATAAATATTATTTCAGTATGAGTTTTTTCTAGAAACAGGTTAATAAAAAATTATGAGAAGGGGGGAGTCTTGTGTATTTTTGAGTTTTTTCTAGAAACAGGTTATGGCAAGCGATTTGCCATACTATTTTACAACGAATAAATGCTAAAAGCAAATCACTACAATCTGTGGAGTGCCAACATTTCGCACTCCACAGATTGCAGTGATTTCCTACTGAAGTAATTTGTAAATTTTATCAATATTTTCAGAGAAAAATATGAAAAAGTTGATATAGAGGCAACTTATATATCAGGTTTTGTATCTCTGAGGGCTGACAACTATTGCTGTTTCACTTAATACAGCAAGTTTAGGCTCGAATGTTTTTGCAATAAGATAAAAAAAAGAAATATCCTTCTAATCAGACAAAATGCTTGCCCGTACTCTCGTACCTAATATTGGGTTATTAGATTGTGGAAATAGCAAACCGTTTGGTGTGGGACATAATTGAAAGAATCTGGGATAGCGGATGTAAATGGTTTATAGATCCGAACGAATAATATCTTACGCAATTTGGACAAATTTCTTTGCTACAATAAACATGTGAATATTGTTGTGGAAATGCAAGTGCGGCTTTATGATGCTCAAATGCATATCTTTTCACGATACCTGAGAAGTATATTATTTGCTACAAGGTATCTGTACGACAAATTTTTAAAGAGCTTAGTAGTATGTACATATACGTGCACGTGCAAAAGGAAAACATTCTGATTATAGTCTGATTTTTTCAGATTAGTTAGTTATGTCTATAACAAAAGAGCAGCAGAAGACACGGCCGTGGGTTTTGAGCGTGACAACGTCTGTCCGGGACGAAAGAAAAGAAAACAGCACGCGAAAAATTAATTTTAATCGACCATTTAAATTTTATCTTTGTTAGAGCCCTTTAACAACAAATTCAAATGCACTCGATATACATGCAAATAAATACAAGATGCATTTTGACGGATACGTATAATTTTTTTACGCAATGCAAAAGCATCATACGGTTTTACGAGACGCAGGCTTTAATTTTGTTAAAAAAAATAAATTATAATGGTTAGAATCTTCCATGTAAATTCTTTAACCTGAGGCCATATCACTTCCATATTTGTATAGAAAGTGTTGTCATCATATTGTCATTATATACAAAAGTGTATATGTGGAAAAGTACTGTATGGTACTGAACGTATATTTCAGAGTCATTATTCTATAAACAATCAGAAATGAACCGTATATTAAAGATTACTGTTTGATTTTGTATTAGTATGCAGTTAGTACAATGCATAGTTAATTTAATAAGAAGTGAATGGCGAACCGTCTGTTATATAAAGATAGAAGACGAACAGAATGTTAAAAAAAGCCGAAAGGGAACAAGCAGACAATGAACCAACAGAAACTGTCACTCATAACCTTCTCTACAGAAAGCCCAACTGTTTTGCTTTTTAAGAATACATGCTTAAAAGAGAACAAGAGAGCTAAATCCATATAAAAATTTCCTGTTTCTCACTACAAAAACTTACGTTTCTCGCTCTATTTCCTTCACTGAGAAATTTTGTAATTTATAAATTATTAAAGAAAAGCTGAAAGAAAGCAAGCACAGAACCAACACGAACCTTTTTCGTGTAACCGTATGGGTTGCAAGTTGCAACTGCAAGGCTAATAGAACGAGTAAGCAGAGCACCGAAGGGGACTTTCGAGTTCGAGTTGCAATGTTGATAGAACGAGCAGAGCACATCACTGATAGAAAATGAACAGAGACTATACTATCACTACGGCTGCGGTAAAGAATTAAGTAGCTTCGCAGCTTGTGCTGCACAAAAAAATGGCAGGCAGTCGGTATGCACGAAATTGCGGCTACATTTTAAACCGACTTACAGTCTGCTTGTAGGGCGACAATTTGACATTTACATTTTGCAATTTTTATACAATTTAAAGTGGCTGCGTAAACTGCGCAGTCGATTTTCCTTTACTGCATTGGCTGAAAAGTGAATTTTTAGCCAACATGCAGCATAAACTGCGCAGCGGCTGAATTCTCGGCCTACTACTGCATATGTTTGTTTCGTTCTGCTCAAACTATGAACTTGATTGTATGTTATTGAAATCAAATCCATCATCATCAACCACATCAAATACAACAGAATAAATAATTTATAAGCGGATTAAAATGTTCATAACAATTTCTTGTGAGGTGGGTACATATTAAATATATCATATCACTGCACAAACATAGTAATGCAGTTGCGTCGATAGTAGTAGGAGAAGTAAGAGCTGTTAAAAAAATATGTGCGTGTAATCTTTACGCGCAGTTGGTTACGATTAAATTAAAAGGCACGAGTCGCTTGAGAAATTGCTTAGTTCCCGAAGTTCAAGACCATAATGATCATATTCCAGAATTTCCATAGGTCTTATAATCGCATCTTAGTCCTACATTCCGAATTTCATGCGAATCGCTTGAGAAGTTGCTTTGTTCCAGAAATTCCAGACAATAATGATTATATTCCAGAATTTCCATAGGAAGAAATCTTATAGTCACATCTTGTCCTACATTCCGAATTTCATGCGAATCGCTTGAAAAATTGCTTTACTCCAGATATTCCAGACAATAATGATTATATTCCAGAATTTCCATAGGAAGAAATCTTATAGTCACATCTTGTCCTACATTCCGAATTTCATGCGAATCGCTTGAAAAATTGCTTTACTCCAGATATTCCAGACAATAATGATTATTTTCCAGAATTTCCATGGGAAGAAGTCTTATAATCGCATCTTAGTCCTACATTCCGAATTTCATGCGAATCGGTCGAGAAATTGCTTTGTTCCAGAAATTCCAGACAATAATGATCATATTCCAGAATTTCCATAGCAAGAAGTCTTATAGTCGCATCTTAGTCCTACATTCCGAATTTCATGCAAATCGCTTGAGAAATTGCTTTGTTCCAGAAATTCCAGACCAAAATGATCATATTCCAGAAGTTCCATAGAAAGAAATCTTATAGTCACATCTTAGTCTTACATTCCAAATTTCATGCGAATCGCTTGAAAAATTGCTTTATTCCAGAAATTCCAGACAATAATGATCATATTCCAGAAGTTCCATAGGAAGAAAACTTATAGTCACATCTTAGTGACAAATCCCCAATTTCGTGCGAATCGCTTGAAAAATTGATTTGCTCCAGAAATTCCAGACCATAATAATCATATTCTAGAATTTCCATAGGAAGAAATCTTGTAGTGACATCTTAGTCCTACATTTCGAATTTCATGCGAATCGCTTGAGAAATTGCTTTATTCCAGAAATTCCAGACAATAATGATCATATTCCAGAATTTCCATAGGAAGAAATCTTATAGTCACATCTGAGTCCTACATTCCGAATTTCATGCGAATCGCTGGAGAAGTTGCTTTGTTCCAGAAATTCCAGACAATAATGATTATATTCCAGAATTTCCATAGGAAGAAATCTTATAGTCACATCTTAGTCCTACATTCCGAATTTCATGCGAATCGCTGGAGAAGTTGCTTTGTTCCAGAAATTCCAGACAATAATGATTATATTCCAGAATTTCCATGGGAAGAAATCTTATAGTCACATCTTAGTCCTACATTCCGAATTTCATGTGAATCGCTTGAGAAATTGCTTTGTTCCAGAAATTCCAGACAATAATGATCATATTCAAGAATTTCCAAAGGAATAAGTCTTATAGTTGCATATTTCCCCTACATACCAAATTTCATGTAAATCGCTTGAGAAATTGATTTGTTCCAGAAAGTCCAGACAATAATGATCATATTCCTTAATTTCCATAGCAAGAAGTCTTATAGTCGCATCTTAGTCCTACATTCCCAATTTCATGCGAATCGCTTGGGAAATGGCTTAGTTCCGAAAGTACTGTCATTTAAAAGTGTGATATTTAACAGTGATCACAACAGTGGGACATTTAACAGTGTCTCACTTAACAGTATGACGCTGTTGATCACAACAGTGGGACATTCTGTTGATCACAACAGTGGACATTTAACATTTGACTTTTTGAAAATGTACCCCATTAAACCTTGTAGTGAGACGTTGTCATTTCAAAAACTCCTAGATACATCCGGAGTATCTAGAACTGACAATGTCATTCTTGATCTTATTAGAAACCACTACGCTTGTTCTATTCCAAGTGACTTAATATTTGGGAGCACATAAGCTTATCTAAAATATACTTTTTAAATACATTAGAGAATGCATTGAATGCATTGAGCTACTTATCAGGCGCATGCTACGTACAGCATATACCCCATGTAGCTAAAAGGAGAAAAGAGCTAAAAGGAGAAAGGAGCTAAAGGAGAACAGAACAGAAATCATTCGGCATGCCTCATTGCTCAAGATAGAACTTAGTGAACACTCACATATTTTAATTAACTGACTCCAAAATATTTTTTTTTCTTTTCGCACACGCTCAAGGTGTTAAAACCCTTATGATGCTAGGCACAGCGTGGGCACTAAGGTGTTAGGAAAAGGAAGAGGAGATGTCGATGTGCATGCATTTTAAGTGGCTGTGGATCATATTGATGCGGGAATACAGAGCTTAGTAAAGCATTCCACATCGTGTTGTACAACTAAAGAAAGAGTCTCTAAACTTAACAGTACGTCCGAAGGTGGGCTTGATGAGCATTTAGAGCACCACGAGTATTGCGGTGCGGTGGTCCTAGGTGCACCTAAATGCTAAAAGCAAATCACTACAATCTGTGGAGTGCCAACATTTCGCACTCCACAGATTGCAGTGATTTCCTACTGAAGTAATTTGTAAATTTTATCAATATTTTCAGAGAAAAATATGAAAAAGTTGATATAGAGGCAACTTATATATCAGGTTTTGTATCTCTGAGGGCTGACAACTATTGCTGTTTCACTTAATACAGCAAGTTTAGACATTTCGCACTCCACAGATTGCAGTGATTTCCTACTGAAGTAATTTGTAAATTTTATCAATATTTTCAGAGAAAAATATGAAAAAGTTGATATAGAGGCAACTTATATATCAGGTTTTGTATCTCTGAGGGCTGACAACTATTGCTGTTTCACTTAATACAGCAAGTTTAGGCTCGAATGTTTTTGCAATAAGATAAAAAAAAGAAATATCCTTCTAATCAGACAAAATGCTTGCCCGTACTCTCGTACCTAATATTGGGTTATTAGATTGTGGAAATAGCAAACCGTTTGGTGTGGGACATAATTGAAAGAATCTGGGATAGCGGATGTAAATGGTTTATAGATCCGAACGAATAATATCTTACGCAATTTGGACAAATTTCTTTGCTACAATAAACATGTGAATATTGTTGTGGAAATGCAAGTGCGGCTTTATGATGCTCAAATGCATATCTTTTCACGATACCTGAGAAGTATATTATTTGCTACAAGGTATCTGTACGACAAATTTTTAAAGAGCTTAGTAGTATGTACATATACGTGCACGTGCAAAAGGAAAACATTCTGATTATAGTCTGATTTTTTCAGATTAGTTAGTTATGTCTATAACAAAAGAGCAGCAGAAGACACGGCCGTGGGTTTTGAGCGTGACAACGTCTGTCCGGGACGAAAGAAAAGAAAACAGCACGCGAAAAATTAATTTTAATCGACCATTTAAATTTTATCTTTGTTAGAGCCCTTTAACAACAAATTCAAATGCACTCGATATACATGCAAATAAATACAAGATGCATTTTGACGGATACGTATAATTTTTTTACGCAATGCAAAAGCATCATACGGTTTTACGAGACGCAGGCTTTAATTTTGTTAAAAAAAATAAATTATAATGGTTAGAATCTTCCATGTAAATTCTTTAACCTGAGGCCATATCACTTCCATATTTGTATAGAAAGTGTTGTCATCATATTGTCATTATATACAAAAGTGTATATGTGGAAAAGTACTGTATGGTACTGAACGTATATTTCAGAGTCATTATTCTATAAACAATCAGAAATGAACCGTATATTAAAGATTACTGTTTGATTTTGTATTAGTATGCAGTTAGTACAATGCATAGTTAATTTAATAAGAAGTGAATGGCGAACCGTCTGTTATATAAAGATAGAAGACGAACAGAATGTTAAAAAAAGCCGAAAGGGAACAAGCAGACAATGAACCAACAGAAACTGTCACTCATAACCTTCTCTACAGAAAGCCCAACTGTTTTGCTTTTTAAGAATACATGCTTAAAAGAGAACAAGAGAGCTAAATCCATATAAAAATTTCCTGTTTCTCACTACAAAAACTTACGTTTCTCGCTCTATTTCCTTCACTGAGAAATTTTGTAATTTATAAATTATTAAAGAAAAGCTGAAAGAAAGCAAGCACAGAACCAACACGAACCTTTTTCGTGTAACCGTATGGGTTGCAAGTTGCAACTGCAAGGCTAATAGAACGAGTAAGCAGAGCACCGAAGGGGACTTTCGAGTTCGAGTTGCAATGTTGATAGAACGAGCAGAGCACATCACTGATAGAAAATGAACAGAGACTATACTATCACTACGGCTGCGGTAAAGAATTAAGTAGCTTCGCAGCTTGTGCTGCACAAAAAAATGGCAGGCAGTCGGTATGCACGAAATTGCGGCTACATTTTAAACCGACTTACAGTCTGCTTGTAGGGCGACAATTTGACATTTACATTTTGCAATTTTTATACAATTTAAAGTGGCTGCGTAAACTGCGCAGTCGATTTTCCTTTACTGCATTGGCTGAAAAGTGAATTTTTAGCCAACATGCAGCATAAACTGCGCAGCGGCTGAATTCTCGGCCTACTACTGCATATGTTTGTTTCGTTCTGCTCAAACTATGAACTTGATTGTATGTTATTGAAATCAAATCCATCATCATCAACCACATCAAATACAACAGAATAAATAATTTATAAGCGGATTAAAATGTTCATAACAATTTCTTGTGAGGTGGGTACATATTAAATATATCATATCACTGCACAAACATAGTAATGCAGTTGCGTCGATAGTAGTAGGAGAAGTAAGAGCTGTTAAAAAAATATGTGCGTGTAATCTTTACGCGCAGTTGGTTACGATTAAATTAAAAGGCACGAGTCGCTTGAGAAATTGCTTAGTTCCCGAAGTTCAAGACCATAATGATCATATTCCAGAATTTCCATAGGTCTTATAATCGCATCTTAGTCCTACATTCCGAATTTCATGCGAATCGCTTGAGAAGTTGCTTTGTTCCAGAAATTCCAGACAATAATGATTATATTCCAGAATTTCCATAGGAAGAAATCTTATAGTCACATCTTGTCCTACATTCCGAATTTCATGCGAATCGCTTGAAAAATTGCTTTACTCCAGATATTCCAGACAATAATGATTATATTCCAGAATTTCCATAGGAAGAAATCTTATAGTCACATCTTGTCCTACATTCCGAATTTCATGCGAATCGCTTGAAAAATTGCTTTACTCCAGATATTCCAGACAATAATGATTATTTTCCAGAATTTCCATGGGAAGAAGTCTTATAATCGCATCTTAGTCCTACATTCCGAATTTCATGCGAATCGGTCGAGAAATTGCTTTGTTCCAGAAATTCCAGACAATAATGATCATATTCCAGAATTTCCATAGCAAGAAGTCTTATAGTCGCATCTTAGTCCTACATTCCGAATTTCATGCAAATCGCTTGAGAAATTGCTTTGTTCCAGAAATTCCAGACCAAAATGATCATATTCCAGAAGTTCCATAGAAAGAAATCTTATAGTCACATCTTAGTCTTACATTCCAAATTTCATGCGAATCGCTTGAAAAATTGCTTTATTCCAGAAATTCCAGACAATAATGATCATATTCCAGAAGTTCCATAGGAAGAAAACTTATAGTCACATCTTAGTGACAAATCCCCAATTTCGTGCGAATCGCTTGAAAAATTGATTTGCTCCAGAAATTCCAGACCATAATAATCATATTCTAGAATTTCCATAGGAAGAAATCTTGTAGTGACATCTTAGTCCTACATTTCGAATTTCATGCGAATCGCTTGAGAAATTGCTTTATTCCAGAAATTCCAGACAATAATGATCATATTCCAGAATTTCCATAGGAAGAAATCTTATAGTCACATCTGAGTCCTACATTCCGAATTTCATGCGAATCGCTGGAGAAGTTGCTTTGTTCCAGAAATTCCAGACAATAATGATTATATTCCAGAATTTCCATAGGAAGAAATCTTATAGTCACATCTTAGTCCTACATTCCGAATTTCATGCGAATCGCTGGAGAAGTTGCTTTGTTCCAGAAATTCCAGACAATAATGATTATATTCCAGAATTTCCATGGGAAGAAATCTTATAGTCACATCTTAGTCCTACATTCCGAATTTCATGTGAATCGCTTGAGAAATTGCTTTGTTCCAGAAATTCCAGACAATAATGATCATATTCAAGAATTTCCAAAGGAATAAGTCTTATAGTTGCATATTTCCCCTACATACCAAATTTCATGTAAATCGCTTGAGAAATTGATTTGTTCCAGAAAGTCCAGACAATAATGATCATATTCCTTAATTTCCATAGCAAGAAGTCTTATAGTCGCATCTTAGTCCTACATTCCCAATTTCATGCGAATCGCTTGGGAAATGGCTTAGTTCCGAAAGTACTGTCATTTAAAAGTGTGATATTTAACAGTGATCACAACAGTGGGACATTTAACAGTGTCTCACTTAACAGTATGACGCTGTTGATCACAACAGTGGGACATTCTGTTGATCACAACAGTGGACATTTAACATTTGACTTTTTGAAAATGTACCCCATTAAACCTTGTAGTGAGACGTTGTCATTTCAAAAACTCCTAGATACATCCGGAGTATCTAGAACTGACAATGTCATTCTTGATCTTATTAGAAACCACTACGCTTGTTCTATTCCAAGTGACTTAATATTTGGGAGCACATAAGCTTATCTAAAATATACTTTTTAAATACATTAGAGAATGCATTGAATGCATTGAGCTACTTATCAGGCGCATGCTACGTACAGCATATACCCCATGTAGCTAAAAGGAGAAAAGAGCTAAAAGGAGAAAGGAGCTAAAGGAGAACAGAACAGAAATCATTCGGCATGCCTCATTGCTCAAGATAGAACTTAGTGAACACTCACATATTTTAATTAACTGACTCCAAAATATTTTTTTTTCTTTTCGCACACGCTCAAGGTGTTAAAACCCTTATGATGCTAGGCACAGCGTGGGCACTAAGGTGTTAGGAAAAGGAAGAGGAGATGTCGATGTGCATGCATTTTAAGTGGCTGTGGATCATATTGATGCGGGAATACAGAGCTTAGTAAAGCATTCCACATCGTGTTGTACAACTAAAGAAAGAGTCTCTAAACTTAACAGTACGTCCGAAGGTGGGCTTGATGAGCATTTAGAGCACCACGAGTATTGCGGTGCGGTGGTCCTAGGTGCACCTAAATGCTAAAAGCAAATCACTACAATCTGTGGAGTGCCAACATTTCGCACTCCACAGATTGCAGTGATTTCCTACTGAAGTAATTTGTAAATTTTATCAATATTTTCAGAGAAAAATATGAAAAAGTTGATATAGAGGCAACTTATATATCAGGTTTTGTATCTCTGAGGGCTGACAACTATTGCTGTTTCACTTAATACAGCAAGTTTAGGCTCGAATGTTTTTGCAATAAGATAAAAAAAAGAAATATCCTTCTAATCAGACAAAATGCTTGCCCGTACTCTCGTACCTAATATTGGGTTATTAGATTGTGGAAATAGCAAACCGTTTGGTGTGGGACATAATTGAAAGAATCTGGGATAGCGGATGTAAATGGTTTATAGATCCGAACGAATAATATCTTACGCAATTTGGACAAATTTCTTTGCTACAATAAACATGTGAATATTGTTGTGGAAATGCAAGTGCGGCTTTATGATGCTCAAATGCATATCTTTTCACGATACCTGAGAAGTATATTATTTGCTACAAGGTATCTGTACGACAAATTTTTAAAGAGCTTAGTAGTATGTACATATACGTGCACGTGCAAAAGGAAAACATTCTGATTATAGTCTGATTTTTTCAGATTAGTTAGTTATGTCTATAACAAAAGAGCAGCAGAAGACACGGCCGTGGGTTTTGAGCGTGACAACGTCTGTCCGGGACGAAAGAAAAGAAAACAGCACGCGAAAAATTAATTTTAATCGACCATTTAAATTTTATCTTTGTTAGAGCCCTTTAACAACAAATTCAAATGCACTCGATATACATGCAAATAAATACAAGATGCATTTTGACGGATACGTATAATTTTTTTACGCAATGCAAAAGCATCATACGGTTTTACGAGACGCAGGCTTTAATTTTGTTAAAAAAAATAAATTATAATGGTTAGAATCTTCCATGTAAATTCTTTAACCTGAGGCCATATCACTTCCATATTTGTATAGAAAGTGTTGTCATCATATTGTCATTATATACAAAAGTGTATATGTGGAAAAGTACTGTATGGTACTGAACGTATATTTCAGAGTCATTATTCTATAAACAATCAGAAATGAACCGTATATTAAAGATTACTGTTTGATTTTGTATTAGTATGCAGTTAGTACAATGCATAGTTAATTTAATAAGAAGTGAATGGCGAACCGTCTGTTATATAAAGATAGAAGACGAACAGAATGTTAAAAAAAGCCGAAAGGGAACAAGCAGACAATGAACCAACAGAAACTGTCACTCATAACCTTCTCTACAGAAAGCCCAACTGTTTTGCTTTTTAAGAATACATGCTTAAAAGAGAACAAGAGAGCTAAATCCATATAAAAATTTCCTGTTTCTCACTACAAAAACTTACGTTTCTCGCTCTATTTCCTTCACTGAGAAATTTTGTAATTTATAAATTATTAAAGAAAAGCTGAAAGAAAGCAAGCACAGAACCAACACGAACCTTTTTCGTGTAACCGTATGGGTTGCAAGTTGCAACTGCAAGGCTAATAGAACGAGTAAGCAGAGCACCGAAGGGGACTTTCGAGTTCGAGTTGCAATGTTGATAGAACGAGCAGAGCACATCACTGATAGAAAATGAACAGAGACTATACTATCACTACGGCTGCGGTAAAGAATTAAGTAGCTTCGCAGCTTGTGCTGCACAAAAAAATGGCAGGCAGTCGGTATGCACGAAATTGCGGCTACATTTTAAACCGACTTACAGTCTGCTTGTAGGGCGACAATTTGACATTTACATTTTGCAATTTTTATACAATTTAAAGTGGCTGCGTAAACTGCGCAGTCGATTTTCCTTTACTGCATTGGCTGAAAAGTGAATTTTTAGCCAACATGCAGCATAAACTGCGCAGCGGCTGAATTCTCGGCCTACTACTGCATATGTTTGTTTCGTTCTGCTCAAACTATGAACTTGATTGTATGTTATTGAAATCAAATCCATCATCATCAACCACATCAAATACAACAGAATAAATAATTTATAAGCGGATTAAAATGTTCATAACAATTTCTTGTGAGGTGGGTACATATTAAATATATCATATCACTGCACAAACATAGTAATGCAGTTGCGTCGATAGTAGTAGGAGAAGTAAGAGCTGTTAAAAAAATATGTGCGTGTAATCTTTACGCGCAGTTGGTTACGATTAAATTAAAAGGCACGAGTCGCTTGAGAAATTGCTTAGTTCCCGAAGTTCAAGACCATAATGATCATATTCCAGAATTTCCATAGGTCTTATAATCGCATCTTAGTCCTACATTCCGAATTTCATGCGAATCGCTTGAGAAGTTGCTTTGTTCCAGAAATTCCAGACAATAATGATTATATTCCAGAATTTCCATAGGAAGAAATCTTATAGTCACATCTTGTCCTACATTCCGAATTTCATGCGAATCGCTTGAAAAATTGCTTTACTCCAGATATTCCAGACAATAATGATTATATTCCAGAATTTCCATAGGAAGAAATCTTATAGTCACATCTTAGTCCTACATGCCGAATTTCATGCGAATCGCTTGAGAAATTGCTTTGTTCCAGAAATTTCAGACAATAATGATTATTTTCCAGAATTTCCATGGGAAGAAGTCTTATAATCGCATCTTAGTCCTACATTCCGAATTTCATGCGAATCGGTCGAGAAATTGCTTTGTTCCAGAAATTCCAGACAATAATGATCATATTCCAGAATTTCCATAGCAAGAAGTCTTATAGTCGCATCTTAGTCCTACATTCCGAATTTCATGCAAATCGCTTGAGAAATTGCTTTGTTCCAGAAATTCCAGACCAAAATGATCATATTCCAGAAGTTCCATAGAAAGAAATCTTATAGTCACATCTTAGTCTTACATTCCAAATTTCATGCGAATCGCTTGAAAAATTGCTTTATTCCAGAAATATTCCAGAATTTCCATAGGAAGAAATCTTATAGTCACATCTGAGTCCTACATTCCGAATTTCATGCGAATCGCTGGAGAAGTTGCTTTGTTCCAGAAATTCCAGACAATAATGATTATATTCCAGAATTTCCATAGGAAGAAATCTTATAGTCACATCTTAGTCCTACATTCCGAATTTCATGCGAATCGCTGGAGAAGTTGCTTTGTTCCAGAAATTCCAGACAATAATGATTATATTCCAGAATTTCCATGGGAAGAAATCTTATAGTCACATCTTAGTCCTACATTCCGAATTTCATGTGAATCGCTTGAGAAATTGCTTTGTTCCAGAAATTCCAGACAATAATGATCATATTCAAGAATTTCCAAAGGAATAAGTCTTATAGTTGCATATTTCCCCTACATACCAAATTTCATGTAAATCGCTTGAGAAATTGATTTGTTCCAGAAAGTCCAGACAATAATGATCATATTCCTTAATTTCCATAGCAAGAAGTCTTATAGTCGCATCTTAGTCCTACATTCCCAATTTCATGCGAATCGCTTGGGAAATGGCTTAGTTCCGAAAGTACTGTCATTTAAAAGTGTGATATTTAACAGTGATCACAACAGTGGGACATTTAACAGTGTCTCACTTAACAGTATGACGCTGTTGATCACAACAGTGGGACATTCTGTTGATCACAACAGTGGACATTTAACATTTGACTTTTTGAAAATGTACCCCATTAAACCTTGTAGTGAGACGTTGTCATTTCAAAAACTCCTAGATACATCCGGAGTATCTAGAACTGACAATGTCATTCTTGATCTTATTAGAAACCACTACGCTTGTTCTATTCCAAGTGACTTAATATTTGGGAGCACATAAGCTTATCTAAAATATACTTTTTAAATACATTAGAGAATGCATTGAATGCATTGAGCTACTTATCAGGCGCATGCTACGTACAGCATATACCCCATGTAGCTAAAAGGAGAAAAGAGCTAAAAGGAGAAAGGAGCTAAAGGAGAACAGAACAGAAATCATTCGGCATGCCTCATTGCTCAAGATAGAACTTAGTGAACACTCACATATTTTAATTAACTGACTCCAAAATATTTTTTTTTCTTTTCGCACACGCTCAAGGTGTTAAAACCCTTATGATGCTAGGCACAGCGTGGGCACTAAGGTGTTAGGAAAAGGAAGAGGAGATGTCGATGTGCATGCATTTTAAGTGGCTGTGGATCATATTGATGCGGGAATACAGAGCTTAGTAAAGCATTCCACATCGTGTTGTACAACTAAAGAAAGAGTCTCTAAACTTAACAGTACGTCCGAAGGTGGGCTTGATGAGCATTTAGAGCACCACGAGTATTGCGGTGCGGTGGTCCTAGGTGCACCTGACCAGACATGACAGTTATACTCAGATAGTAGCCAGATCAGAGGGAGTGAAATATTTCTTGCATCGTGTTAGAAAGCCAAGGCACTTAGCAGCATTTTTTGCGACGTTAGATATGTGGTTATTCCTACGAAGCTATTCCTTGACGCACATACCAACAATTGCAAGTTTTTCGGTTTCCTCGATGCAAGGATGGATGGAGGTTACTATTTCGCTTCAACGACAGAAGACACCGCTGTTGTTCTAGTTCCAGATCCAAAGAGAATGGACGTGAACCTGGGAACACATAAGGGAAGCTAAAAGTACTTTCGTCAGCGAAGGAATGTATTGGATTAGAAGTTACAGACAGAAGATCGTTAATAAAAAATAAGGAAGAGTGTCGGAGACAAAACACAGCCCTAAGGGACACCCGCATTTATGCGGTTCATATCAGACTTAAAACCATCCGACACAACTTGGATTGAACGGTTTGAAAGATAGCTTCTAATCCATTAAAGCAGGGTTACACCGATTCCAAAAGCACGCATTTAAGACAGAAGAGCTTGATGCCAAACTCTGTCAAATGCCTTTCAAATATCAATTTTCACCATATTAGCGGTCGTTGAGTAGTGTTTGTGATTCAATATATTTCATAAGCTGACAGTTAATCAGCGTTTCCATGACATTTAATAGAAGGGACATAAATGCTATTGGTCGGTACGACGTTTTGCCTTTTTTTGGTATAGACTGGACAAATGCGGTTTTCTAATGGAAAGAGTCCAAAAGAATTGGATAAGTAGAAAAGATTGCGCAATGGTAATGCCAGCGATGAAGAACACCTATTCAGAAGTATTGGGGGAATACCATCTGGTTCAACGGATTTGTGTATGCTGAGGTCACTTAGAACTCTAGCAACTTCGAATGTAAATCTGTCCCATAAGGTGTTCGGAACTCGGAAGTATAGGTGAAAGCAGAGCACAGTCTGAATGCGTGGAGCTAGCTGCAAAATATGCCGCAAGTAGTGGCCTTGTCCTTAGAGCTGACAGTTGGAATGTGAAATGTGAATGAATGATTGTTAGAATTGATGACAGTATTTTTGATTCTTTTCACGAAATACCAATTTATTTTTATTTTTACTACGTTGGGACATTGTAGTATTTTTGCCTCAATCTTTGATCATAGGCGAATTTGGCTCGCCGCATTTTTACATTGCTATCATTTCTAGCACGTTGTAGTTTTGTCGGTTTTCTTCTGTGGGGTTTGCTTTATAAATACATCCGAAAGCTTATCTCCTTGATCCTAGAAGCCTCTTGCAGCTAAAATCATACCATCCATCATCATTCAGTTTGACAGACTTAATGAATGCAGTCTTTCATACCAATGTGAATGATGTTTGTAATCGCATCAGCGGCGGCATCCACGACACTATTTAGGAAGAATAGCGACCAGTTAAATTTGTTGGGTATTATGAAAACTCATACCGTTAATAGTATAGTGTATCTTTTTCACATTCCTATGGACAGAATTTCGATTAGACTTATATATTCATGTAGACACTGTAGGCATATTCGATTGTTTTTCTATCGTTTTGTATAAAATATCTCTTTCTGGGGGTCGATCACCACTCCACGCTCAGCGCGATTCTGGTTTTATGATAAAGTGAAAAGATACGTCAAAACTTTTCCATATAAAATTTTTTTTATGAGAATAAGAAGTTTTATCATCATCATATTTGGCTTCCCCTAGAAAACAAACCTATTTTTAGTTAACCATTTGATATCAATTTCATAAATTTAAATAAATTTATATAGGTTTTTCGCCAATCAAATAAGGGTTATCAACACAGGGGTTTGCGTACCCTTTAATACTTAATTATGTCAACGATTTTTTCAAATGAAGTGCGATATGAAGATCCAGTGGGATAAATATTGGGCTCAAATTATCATGAGTATATCTGTCTATCACATATGCCAGCAAGTTTTTGGTGTTAGTTTTCAAAAACGAAACTAATAAGCGATTAATAGGAGGGTTGTTTTAAAAGTTTAACGGAAGAGAAAGAAGAAACCGTAAATGTTACCAAATATTGTGTTGATAGTTTTTAGAAAAATTCGTCATCTTCATCGGGCCGGCTGAACCAGTTTTTAAAAAAAAAACCTTGTCCATCGTTTCAAAGTAAACACGTAATAATTTTAGTGCAGAATCTTAAAATTCTGTGGAGATTATGAAGCTTATTATAAATCCGCTTCGACTTCCTCCATTAAAGCGATTTGTGGTTATTCTGAAAATATATTTCAAGAATCGACACTTTAAGAATTTTAATTGGGTAATGCGAATAACAAGGACATGGAATAGAAAAATAAGTATTATTTGCACCTAAGCACCACAAAGAATTACAATAAGTGGGTGTGCAAAATTTAGATTTTCATATAGAAATATCAATGAGCTCAAACCAGAGCAGATTTTGTTATATCTACTGCAGGTATCTAATCTAAATATCTGTATCTAAAAATCCACTATGTATATCGTTTTTTTACTATTTCAGCCGTGCTACCCTGACATTTATACAACAACCCATGCGACACCGAGCATCACTAGAGCGTGCGTTGATGACATTTGTTGAAATGAATCAAGTGGTACGCCCTCCTGCTGCTTAGAATTCAGCTCCAGGGTGCACATATGTCAACTTTTCAACAGCGAATTCACAAAGTGCGTTTCAAGTAAAAAGTTTCGTTATCCTCGCATTGAAATCGAAATTGGAAACTTTTCAAAGACCTCTTGTTGAAATCGTATAATTTGAATATAATTTGCAATTGAAAAGGACGTCATATGTAGTTACTTATATAATCGTGTGCACAGACAGAATCTAGAAACAGTCGGGCCGATGTACATCACTGTTATCTACTCTTCTTATTAACTTATTGTATTGTACTTAAGCAGTTTTAAGTTATTTAAAAAAAAATCTTAAACTGATGCCTGATTAAAACAAAAGTTCGAATTATAGATTTAATAAGCCTTAATCCTGAACCTACCACAAAAAGTGAAAACTGCTTTCTTTCAAAGTTAAAGTGTTGAATCAAAATTTGTATGTCAAAACAACACACGCATACGAGTACATTACAAAACGCGTGCACGTGTACATTGTAAGTATAATTAATTGTGGAACAAAGCAACTTTTTCGTAACAAGTATGACAACAGTTGTGGCTAAGAAACAATTTTATTCATCCAGTGTTCAATGAGTACAATAAACTCAATGATAAAGAATCCGACAAACTCAAAAGTCTTTCAAAATCAGATCAGGATCATGGGATGAAGACATTACATACAAATGGCATGCTGTGACCTTCCAGCATTGCATCGATGCACAGTGGACGATTTCAAATCGATCAGAATTCAGCATCACCGCAATATGTGAGGGTAGTAATTATTGTCCAAATAATTGTATACACGTCTGCTGATGAGGGAGGGTGGTGCATTAATCGAGAGTACAATTGAAAAAAGGCTAAACTATACAGTGCGACAGTGCTTGTCGCGATAGACGACTCTCGACTTTGGTACGCATTCATTCCAAATGACTGACAACACCTTGGGGTGTCAGGACACATTCGAAATTATATATGTAAGTACTTTTCGTAACGTTGTAATTTGAGGAAGGCCGTCAAGGGAACAACAACTAAGGCTTGACTGCAGTACTATAGTACAACTGGCTTTTTGTAGGAAATCTATTTGTTGTCGAGTGTCAGATGGGGTATGTCCGTCCGTATGTCCTAATAGGACCACGGTGTTTCTAAATGATCCATCTGTAGGACCAATTCGTATATCACATTTTAAAGTCGTTCGCTCAGGATGAATTTTATGGATGACTGTACATGAGAAAAGATAAAAAGATAGTAAAGCGGAGCTACTCAACCCGCCATATGTATAGTTGTAATTCAGTCTAAGATTAAATTAGCTTAAAAGGATTTTAGTTTCATAAAAAACAACTTATTAATCATACTTTTACTTTTAAAAATTTCCAAATTGCACCATCGCAAGCCGAGCGCTAAAAAATAGTTTTAAAACAAGTCCCATCGGTAACCGGCCGATTCCACTAGACACGATTCCACTGGATACAATTCTGGAATAGGCCTAGAATCGTCCCATCATATTCTGACTGGTAGAAGTCGACATATACGAGTGGACAAACTGACAAAATGACCAAAACACGCACCCAAAAAAAATTATTTTGCTAATAAAGCTTCGCCCTTTGGGCTCGCAATAACAATAATATTTGGGGCGACAGATTTTTGTGATCCAAGGCTCTGTTATATTTTTTCACACAAATGGATATACAACTTAAATCCGTATCCGAAATGCAAATTTTTAAACTTTGCGTGACAGTTTTTACTATCGGACGTATCGGACCGTAAAAACGCTTTTCGGTGTTCATTTGGATTCCAACTTCGAACATCCCGCTCAGAAGTCAAGCGCACTTCCCACTAGACCCATGGGGCTCACAAGAATATCACGATAATCGGTACAACTTATGACTCCACAGGAACTCATCCTAGAAATTGCAAGTTGCACAAGTACTAGTTACATGTCAATTCTTCTACAACGAAAATATTTATTTCAAAGTTTGAAAATTTCAATGTTTGAGAATTTCATTGTTTGAGAATTTTAAAGTTCAAGAATCACAAATATGCGTGCGGGCATGAGTAGATAAGTGAGCAAGTGCAATGCGTAATTAGTATACTGATATCATTATAATGTAAATGTTTTGCAAATATCAGGAATTCCTTTTTTGTAACAACATTTATCTAAAATTCTAGCCACTTTCTCATATAAAATTTTAAGCTTAAATTTTGATTGCAAAACGAGTGTGTGAATACATTATAAAAAATAAAAAAACACCATAGAGATCACAGCTGTGGATTAACCTTCTCTAGTGGAGAAGAATCGCATTCTAAAAACTTTGTAGATTTCCGGAGTATAATAATTTACCCCATAAAGAGTTACAAAATTACGAAGCCTTTGAATTACTCAAAAATATTCTCTTAACAAAGCTGGGAAATCTCCATTCGCTTGAATATTTGTTCTATATTAAACTCTTCAACCAAATGAAAACAAGGTTCGCCCTCGTCTTCACCCCAACCTTACTTTAAGAAGACCAGACTCTTAACCGCAATTTAGAGATCCAGAGGAGGCAAAATGCATATTTATTTAAATTCCACTTATAGCAACTTTGCACGTTGCCGTTTTTTGTGTGTGTACGAAGACTTTTTTGTTTTTACTTAAAATTTTGCTTTTTTTCTTAAATAATTAATTTAGTTTTAATAAAAATTTATTTGTACTTTTAAGTGGTCATTATTGTCATTTTTATATATTTGTTACTACAAGTGTTGGCACATTTCCTATAATATTTGCTGTTTCCAAGAAAAATTAGGGCATACAATTAAGTGTCGCTTTTTTGGAAGGACGCAATACAACGTGCTTGCTTGCTTGCTTGCTAATTTAGTTAACCTTTATAGTAACAAATTAACCTGAAGTGTTTAGTGTTTATTTCAATTAAATTTTATTCTCTTAAACAGCGTCAATAAAAAAATGATTTGTTTACTTTACTAAAAAATAAAGTAATCAGAAAATAATGTATATTTAAAAACAGTGGCTAAGGCTAATTGTGGTTAGATTTATTTTTGTGCATTTTCAAACATCAAATTAGTCAACAGCTTCTCTCAAAAACAAAACAAAACAACAAAATTCTAAATACTTAAATGGTTAAAAAAATTAAATAAGACTATGATAATTTTTACTTCATTTTCATTATTTACCTTTTTTATTCCACTTCGGGGAAAATAGCTTCTACAAACGCACGTCAAAAAACTCAGTTTGCGCCAAAAGTTTTTAGAGACACCACTCAGTTCCTTGGGGTCTTGTTTCCCCTTCGACGACCTTCCTCCACGTCATGTTTGGGCGGCCAACTCAGTGAATGTGTATTGTGTTCCAGTCGAGCGCCTATTTCGTGATGCCGGCCGGTGATATCCTCAAAGTGTGTCCAACACCGCTCCACCCCCGCCGTCTGATGGTGAGTACGATTTTCTTTTGCTACACACAAGTCACAAATCCTTGTTAGTGATTCTTTCAGGCCATATTATTCTCAATATACATATGTATGTACGTCGTAGACACAAGCACTTAAAGGCAAGGCAGGATTGCGATTGACTTAGTTTCTTGCTACTTTCTACGTTTTTTATATGCATATATGATCATTGAAAAAACATTTGCCTCAAAGATTGTTAACTTAAGATTTCAAGATGTTTGTTAAGAACTGGAGACATTGTTGTACGTGTGCGATAATCTCGTGTTTCTCTTTATGTGAATCTACACGGAAATACCGTTATTTTGATACAAATATCCTTACAAAATATTAAATCTTAAAACAATTTGATGTTAAATATGAAATATCCATTTGGTCATTGCTTAAATTATCCTTTATAAAAATAAAAAAATAACCAACAACAATGAAAAACTTTCATGTAAATTCTACATAACCAAAATTATACTGAATTCCACTTGAAATGCTGAAAAATAAAAAGACATGCGAACAACTGTAATTTTACATGTAACACCCAATGCTCGTCCAGTTGTTTTAAAATTGAGTCAGTGTGTTTATGTATCTAGGTGACTTAATTGATTATAATCTAAACTGGAAAGAC
Source organism: Nephrocerus scutellatus (assembly GCA_947095585.1). Lineage (NCBI taxonomy): Eukaryota > Metazoa > Arthropoda > Insecta > Diptera > Pipunculidae > Nephrocerus > Nephrocerus scutellatus. The sequence continues at coordinate 93,142,081 of OX352763.1, forward strand.
CATATCCCTTCGGTTAAATTGCATTTTTTGTCGGTGACTCGTAAAATGTATCTCATAAAGCCTTTTTCTCTAAAAAAGTACTAACCTTAATCTCTTACGGCCTCGCTCACTCAAAGTTGCAATATGGTATAACAAGCTGGGGTTGTTCGTATTAAAATACTTTTGGACCTCTGTTTATAGCGCAGAAGCATTTGATACGAATTATCAGCAATAAAAATCGCTCTGCCGAAAGTCCTTATTCAAGCAACTGCAAATTCTACCAATGAGACATCTGTATGTATTTAAAGTATTGAACGAGTTTTTTAAAGTAATTGGTAACATTCCGAGTAGGAACTCGTAAATTTACAGTCTGCGCATAACAATATGTATCTCGTCAGTCTACCAATCGCACATAAAACTTAATATTCGTATTTTTTTACAATTACAGCTCCCAAATTTTTTTAAAATTTATCACTATATATTAGAAAGACTCATCGCTATTTTTCATCTATATATATAAAAATAGAGAATTTATTTGTATATTTGTATATTTGTATATTTGTATATTTGTATATTTGTATATTTGTATATTTGTATATTTGTATATTTGTATATTTGTATATTTGTATATTTGTATATTTGTATATTTGTATATTTGTATATTTGTATATTTGTATATTTGTATATTTGTATATTTGTATATTTGTATATTTGTATATTTGTATATTTGTATATTTGTATATTTGTATATTTGTATATTTGTATATTTGTATATTTGTATATTTGTATATTTGTATATTTGTATATTTGTATATTTGTATATTTGTATATTTGTATATTTGTATATTTGTATATTTGTATATTTGTATATTTGTATATTTGTATATTTGTATATTTGTATATTTGTATATTTGTATATTTGTATATTTGTATATTTGTATATTTGTATATTTGTATATTTGTATATTTATATATTTGTATATTTGTATATTTGTATATTTGTATATTTGTATATTTGTATATTTGTATATTTGTATATTTGTATATTTGTATATTTGTATATTTGTATATTTGTATATTTGTATATTTGTATATTTGTATATTTGTATATTTGTATATTTGTATATTTGTATATTTGTATATTTGTATATTTATATATTTGTATATTTGTATATTTGTATATTTGTATATTTGTATATTTGTATATTTGTATATTTGTATATTTGTATATTTGTATATTTATATATTTGTATATTTGTATATTTGTATATTTGTATATTTGTATATTTGTATATTTGTATATTTGTATATTTGTATATTTGTATATTTGTATATTTGTATATTTGTATATTTGTATATTTGTATATTTGTATATTTGTATATTTGTATATTTGTATATTTGTATATTTGTATATTTGTATATTTGTATATTTGTATATTTGTATATTTATATATTTGTATATTTGTATATTTGTATATTTGTATATTTGTATATTTGTATATTTGTATATTTGTATATTTGTATATTTGTATATTTGTATATTTGTATATTTGTATATTTGTATATTTGTATATTTGTATATTTGTATATTTGTATATTTGTATATTTGTATATTTGTATATTTGTATATTTATATATTTGTATATTTGTATATTTGTATATTTGTATATTTGTATATTTGTATATTTATATATTTGTATATTTGTATATTTGTATATTTGTATATTTGTATATTTGTATATTTGTATATTTGTATATTTGTATATTTGTATATTTGTATATTTGTATATTTGTATATTTGTATATTTGTATATTTGTATATTTGTATATTTGTATATTTGTATATTTGTATATTTGTATATTTGTATATTTGTATATTTGTATATTTGTATATTTGTATATTTGTATATTTGTATATTTGTATATTTGTATATTTGTATATTTGTATATTTGTATATTTGTATATTTGTATATTTGTATATTTGTATATTTGTATATTTGTATATTTGTATATTTGTATATTTGTATATTTGTATATTTGTATATTTGTATATTTGTATATTTGTATATTTGTATATTTGTATATTTGTATATTTGTATATTTGTATATTTGTATATTTGTATATTTGTATATTTGTATATTTGTATATTTGTATATTTGTATATTTGTATATTTGTATATTTGTATATTTGTATATTTGTATATTTGTATATTTGTATATTTGTATATTTGTATATTTGTATATTTGTATATTTGTATATTTGTATATTTGTATATTTGTATGTTTGTATATTTGTATATTTGCATATTTGTATATTTGTATATTTGTATATTTGTATATTTGTATATTTGTATATTTGTATATTTGTATATTTGTATATTTGTATATTTGTATATTTGTATATTTGTATATTTGTATATTTGTATATTTGTATATTTGTATATTTGTATATTTGTATATTTGTATATTTGTATATTTGTATATTTGTATATTTGTATATTTGTATATTTGTATATTTGTATATTTGTATATTTGTATATTTGTATATTTGTATATTTGTATATTTGTATATTTGTATATTTGTATATTTGTATATTTGTATATTTGTATATTTGTATATTTGTATATTTGTATATTTGTATATTTGTATATTTGTATATTTGTATATTTGTATATTTGTATATTTGTATATTTGTATATTTGTATATTTGTATATTTGTATATTTGTATATTTGTATATTTGTATATTTGTATATTTGTATATTTGTATATTTGTATATTTGTATATTTGTATATTTGTATATTTGTATATTTGTATATTTGTATATTTGTATATTTGTATATTTGTATATTTGTATATTTGTATATTTGTATATTTGTATATTTGTATATTTGTATATTTGTATATTTGTATATTTGTATATTTGTATATTTGTATATTTGTATATTTGTATATTTGTATATTTGTATATTTGTATATTTGTACATTTGTATATTTGTATATTTGTATATTTGTATATTTGTATATTTGTATATTTGTATATTTGTATATTTGTATATTTGTATATTTGTATATTTGTATATTTGTATATTTGTATATTTGTATATTTGTATATTTGTATATTTGTATATTTGTATATTTGTATATTTGTATATTTGTATATTTGTATATTTGTATATTTGTATATTTGTATATTTGTATATTTGTATATTTGTATATTTGTATATTTGTATATTTGTATATTTGTATATTTGTATATTTGTATATTTGCATATTTGTATATTTGCATATTTGCATATTTGTATATTTGTATATTTGTATATTTGTATATTTGTATATTTGTATATTTGTATAATTGTATATTTGTATATTTGTATATTTGTATATTTGTATATTTGTATATTTGTATATTTGTATATTTGTATATTTGTATATTTGTATATTTGTATATTTGTATATTTGTATATTTGTATATTTGTATATTTGTATATTTGTATATTTGTATATTTGTATATTTGTATATTTGTATATTTGTATATTTGTATATTTGTATATTTGTATATTTGTATATTTGTATATTTGTATATTTGTATATTTGTATATTTGTATATTTGTATATTTGTATATTTGTATATTTGTATATTTGTATATTTGTATATTTGTATATTTGTATATTTGTATATTTGTATATTTGTATATTTGTATATTTGTATATTTGTATATTTGTATATTTGTATATTTGTATATTTGTATATTTGTATATTTGTATATTTGTATATTTGTATATTTGTATATTTGTATATTTGTATATTTGTATATTTGTATATTTGTATATTTGTATATTTGTATATTTGTATATTTGTATATTTGTATATTTGTATATTTGTATATTTGTATATTTGTATATTTGTATATTTGTATATTTGTATTTGTATATTTATTATTATTAGTATCGGACCCACCGTTTTCGGTATCGCCGAGACGAATAGTGCTGGTAGTACACTCCTATGGGTGAGCTATGTATCCCCGCAGTGATGACCCATATTAGTATCGTTTCTATGGTTTTCGGGGTCACTGATTTGAATGGTGATGGTACGACAGCTCTAGGGGAATAGTGTCGATAACTGAGGGGGGTGACCGGTATTAGTGTAGATTCTATGGTTTTCGGGGTCGCTGAGTTGAATGGTGATGGTAAGAAAGCTCTATGGGGATGGGGGGATAACTGAGGGGGTGAAGGGGGGAGACCGTTATTAGTGTCGATTCTATGGTTTTCTGTGTCGTATGGTGATGGTAAGATAGCTCTATGAGGATGGAGTCGATAACTGAGGGGGGATGACCGATATTAGTCTCGTTTCTATGGTTTTCGGGGTAGCTGAGTTGAATGGTGATGGTAAGACAGTTCTAGGGGGATGGAGTCGATAACTTAGGGGGGGTTGACCAATATTAGTGTCGATTGTATAGTTTTCGGGGTCTCTGATTTGAATAGTGATTGTAAGAGAGCTCTACGCGGATGGGATCGATACGTGAGGGGGATGGCCGATATTAGTGTCCATTCAATAGTTCTCGTGGCCACTGAGATTAATAGTGTCGGAAGGACACTCCTATCGGCGAGTTGTCTCCCCAGAGGGTGGAGGGTGACCAATATTAGTGTCGATCCCATAGTCTTCGGGGTCGCTGAGACGAATAGTGGTGTTTAGAATGGTTCTCGGCGACCATTTGACGACGAATTTGGGGGTGACATTGTCGCCCCTACTTCAAATTGGAAAAGATAGATTAGTAGCCGTGTTTTATGGTTATATTAAATTGACATCGATTTTTGAAATCTGCGCAGAACTAATAAATTATATTTATTTGTTTCACAAAACTATCACATTTTTTACCGGTTGCGAAAAGGGGCCATTCCTGCTACTAAAAATGGAGACACCCACGAAATAAACAATCAAATACTTGCCATGTTAATAGGCACAGTCACTAAATATAAAAGTATAGATACCGTTGTAGATACTGATGAGGAATTTAATTATCTAACTGAGTTCCTAAACTCACTTAATTCGTCTGGATTGCCACCACATCGTCTTACAATTTGATCTCCAATTATTTTACTACGGATTCTCGACTGTGCGTAAAAGAGATGCCGGGCAATATAATTGAAGCTACTATCTTGACAGAAAAGGGACAGTGTGATTAAGAGATTGCAATTTCCAGTAAAACTTGCGTTTTCGATGACGATCAATAAGTCGGATAGTTTATTAAGTACTGCGGAGTATAGATTTGAGATCGCCATGTTTTTCCCACGGAAAACTTAATTTTGCTTGCTCTGAGAAGTAAAACTAACAACATCGTATACAACCAAGTTTTGTTTTAAATTAATTTTATGTAAGTTTATTTAATTTTATTTTATAATTTGAATACTATAGCTATAATTTAAAATATATTTTTTAAAATAAATTTTGTTAATAAAAACTGCAATTTTGCCTTATAGTTAGATATCATTCTTTTTCTACCCCTGCCTAATATAAGATTGGGATGAATAAATACCTGGGCAACGCCGGGTAATCAGCTAGTTTATTAATAAAGTTAAACACTGACTTTTCTCAATCATTAAAGCTTTTTTTAAAACCATATATTAGTACCACATTTTTTTTGCTAAAATAATTTTTTTTGCTTATTTTAAATAACTTGCAAATATTTATTCTTATTATTTCTTGTCTTTATTCTTATTTTTGTACATATGTATTGTAAGATTTCTTATCTTTTATTTCTTGTCTTTATTCTATTTTTTGTACATATGTATTGTAAGATTTTTTTTAGTACTGATTGCCATCCCACTTTCAGACCTCTATTTGGAAAAAAATCCACTTGAAGTGTCGTTTAACACTAACGGTTTAAGTTAAAGAACGAACACTATTTATTTAATTCCATTTATATAAGCGAATTGTAAACTAGTTTCTTAGATAGGAATAAATAAAAAATTTATTAAATAAAAATAAAAAAAAAATAAAAAGTAATTATAGTATGACATGATCTGATGCCGCTATATGGAAAAAAGCCCCCGACTCCGCGGCCCAATCACTCACACAAATTTTATTAGAAAGTGCTGTCATGTGAAATACACATCTGTGCAAAGTTTGAATAAAATCGGGCTTTAGAAAGTAAGTTAAAAATGTATCACAAGATCTGACTAGCAAGCCAGCCAGTATGCCACGGGCACGCGAAGTTAATATAGAGAATTTAAAAGTTAACCCTCAAACCGTTATAACCGTCTAGAGAAGTTCTGGTTTTAAATGAGCATATTTTGGTCATAATCGATGTAACCGTTATACAGGGTGTATCCGTTAAGGTGGAAAATAAAAAATCGTATTGAAGGGGGGTCTATTTTCACCCCCTGTGGTGTACATAGAGTTTTAAAACAGAGATGCGTACTTTTGACCTTACATCACTTTACATCCTGTAACTCTTTTTTTTTATTTTAACGATCTTCATATGGTATGGCTTAAATAATTTAATTTAATAATTTAATAATTTGATCTTAAAAATTTAATTTTCTTTCAAGAAAGACCTATAGTAAGCTTATAGCTCGAAGTGTTCAAGAGTTATAGGGGGTGAAGTCATCATAAGATCAAAAGTACGTTTTCATTCATTTCACGAACTTTCAATTTTAATCCTGCTCCTGTTCACCTATTGCAGAAATATTATAAGGTAAAGTTGTAGAAAATTCAATGGGCTTTAATACTGCATTTGTTAAAAAAAATTATCCGAGAGCATTTTTTGAAAATAAAATTTAAAAAAAAAACATTTCTTTTTTTGACTTTGACGACGTTTATATCGGTAATGGTTTTAAGAATTTAAAAAAAATTACATTTTTTGACCTTAAAGATTTAATTTTCTATCAAAATAGATTAACAGTGACATTGTAGCTAGAAGCGTTCAAGACTTATAGGGTGTAAAGTGATGTAAGATCAAAAGTAAGCATCTCTGTTTTAAAACTCTACGTACATCACAGGGGGTGAAAATAGACCCCCCCTACCATACGGTTTTTTTCACGAAATTAACCAAGGAATCACCCCTTTAAGTATTTGCCACCTTAACGGATACACCCTGTATATATTCTAACAAGTACTGTACGTCCACGCTGCTTGCGATGCTTTGTGTGTTTTAATATGTTTTGCGGAAGTTATTGTAAGTTGAATGCCATAAGCTACTGCTGTGAATGCTCTAAATTAGTTCGTGTAAAAGTAATTTTTCAAAATTATATAAAGTAATAATTAATTACATATTTTCATCGTAAAAATTACGTCTTAATTATCAGATTTTTAATATTAAATAATACAATATACCTAACTTTGATAATGTTTTTTTAGACCGTCAAAAATTTACTTTCTTTGATTTTTTATGTATAACTTGTTTTTATGTTAATTTTTTATGTTTATAAAAATTTTTAGTAAAGAAATAGGTAAAAAGCGTCGCGCATATCAAAATGATAATAAAAATTTAGTTAAATCTCCCGAAGTTAGGCGTCGAAAGTGCAATCTTTCAAAAGTTACTGAGGATGAAATTGAAGAAATTGATGATGAGCTTATTAACGATGACTTCAATAGTGATGATTCTGCGGCAGACCCTGATTCGGAGTCGATTCGAAGTCGATTTGATCAAAGTCGAAGATAAGATTACATGCGGTGAAACAACAGAATTACCAATTTCGCACAGCTTACGTGAAATGGAAGCATGTGATTCAAGTTCGATAATTGTCGACGCCGTCAATTGGTCTACATTGGCTAGCCCGAGTTAGTACCATTTTTGCTGTTATAGTTTCTTTCTTTCTTTTAGAGTCCCCGCACACTAGAGACTTTGTTATCGGCTGATAGTTTGGTCGTGTTGGGCTGCTAGTGCGCACACTGTGCCGATTAAACAGTCGGGTTGGTGGTGAGTGCGCAGACTAAGATAACAGTCGGTCGACTAATCTCAAACGGTTTGCTATTTATGTCGTTTTGTTTTTCCTTTCGCTCGACGTTTACGAGTTCAGCTATACGATTTCAATGCTTCCTAACACAATATAGCTTCGGCTTCAACGTTTCGTTTGGCAATAGTAAAGAAAAACGTAATGTTACGCAACATGACTCCAAACGGAAGCTCTAGTTCAAAAGTGCTGAACATTTGCTTTGCCTGACAGCTCAAAGCAAAGAACTGTGGCAAAACTCTCATTTGAAAAATGTCCTACGAGAAAAGTCATTCAAAGCAAATTCAAAGCGGCTGCATCGTAACGCAGCGAAGACGACGGTGAAGCGTGTTTGTGTTTCAGGCATTAGTGAATTATTGAGTCGGCCGACTAAAAAATCAGTAAGTGTGCGTGCGTGGAAGAGCGCCATACTGATTAAGCAGTTGGCCGATAGTTTGCCGATACTTTAGTTTGACAAAGTTTAAAGGCAATAGTGTCGCACATTAAACTTATTTATCGCGTTTAGTCGCGCTCTTAATCAGTATGAACATGTATGCAAGTGCGCAGACTACAACAATTTGGTATCGGCCGATAAATAAGTTTTATGTGCGACACGATTGCCTTTAAACTTTGTCTTAGTCTGCGCACTCACCACCAGTCCAACACGACCAAACTATCGGCCGATAAAAAAGCCTCTAGTGTGCGGGGAGTCTTACTCCGCGGGGGAGCATAGGGCTTCTAAAAACGCCCGCCAACGAACTCGATTTATCGCCTGAGGTATCAAGAGACCCTGGGATCTTGCTTCCTCTTCTATTGTCCTTGTGCTGGTTTCGTAATATCGTCCGCTGGCTTTCTCAAAGTGTGGCCAATCGAGCTCCATTTTCGTCGCCTGAGGGTGATCGCGATTGCTTCCTGCTGCGCTACTCTCCACAAGTCATGATTGTTGATAATGTCCGGCCATCTTATTCTCAGTATCCTGCACTTGTTGACGAAGACTTGGAGGCGCGTCGCAATTGACTCTGTAACTTTCTACGTTCACAGCCATACAAGAGTACTGAGAGAACGTTAGATCTGAAGACCGTTAGCTTCAGATTCCGGGAAATTTGCGAGGAGTTCCAGATATTACAGATATTTAGCATACTATAGGAGTGTCACGCCTTGTTTATACGAGAGCACACATCCGAGTCAGCACCACAATTTTTTGACATCCAGCTGCCCAAATAACAAAACTTATCGACTTCCTCATCGACAATTGTGAAAAGCAATGGTGAGAGGGTGCAACCTTGCTTGAGTCCCGAGTAGATGTTGAAAGGTGAGCCAACATGACCGTTATGAATGACGCGGCATGTTGAGTCGCGGTACAGCTCCTTAATGATGTTAATGAGTTTTTCCGGAACACCATAGCTAAACAAAATCTGCCACATCATGTTTTGGCCTACGCTATCAAAAGCGCGTTTAAAATCTATAAAAACCATATACAGAGGAGAGCGATACTCAACTGACTGATTAAACGCAGGGGTTTAAAAAGTACAAGAACGCTTTAGGCGAAATCCTGCTTGTTCATTTCTCAAAATTGGCTCTAACGCATTCCGTAAGCTCCTAGCTATTATAGAGGAGATCACTTTGTTTATGATGTTTAGCAGGATAATTCCTCTACAGATTTCGCAATTGCTCAAATCACCTTTCTTGGAGAGTTTGACTATTAAACCTTCTTTTAACGACGATGGAATGGTTTCAGATTCCCAGATACATTGATATATCGCATGCAATGTTCGCGTAGTTAACTCGAAGTTGGCTTGAAGGAGTTCTGCGTAGATGTTGTCATTGCCTCCTGCTTTACTCGTCGCTCATTTTCATTTATTATTGCTATTAGGGTGCATATGTGGGTTAATGGACGTGTCTGGCGAAGTACAATTCAAAACATTCCTAAAATGTTCTGACCAGCGTGTTAATTGTTGTTCCTCAATAAGGATCAACGAGCCGTCTATTGCCTCAACAGGGTAATTGATGTGGTATTTCTTGTTGGCGAGCTTACGAGCAAGTTGGTAGACTGTGCTGTATTGTCTACTATCAGCGGGTTGCTGTGCTTGTGTCCGATGGCGCTTAGCCATGCTCGTTTTCCTAGCTGAACAGCCAACTTGCCGGTCCAGATCCCTATACTTCCGCGCTAATGCGCTTCGCACGGCACCCGAGGCCGCGTTTAACTCTTTTTTGATGGATTGGCGTTTACGAATGATGTTCTATGTGCTATCTGATATCCATTCTTTTCTCGTTTTGTCGGTATAACCTAAAATGGTTGAGGCTGCTTCCGTATACGCATGTACTGTTTTCTCCCATTTAGACTCTAGGGTTTGGGGCTGTATCTCAGAGAAAGACTGTTGTATGCGGGATACATATTGCAGTTTCATATCTGGGTCTTTCAGTGCTGCTACAGCTGGCTTTCTTGTTGTTTGACTTCGTGTGGTTAAGTGGACCGCGAGCTTCAATTGCTCTTTGGGTTCTAACGTCCAGCAACGATGAACGCCACTTGCGGCTTATAGCGATGTGATCAATCTGGTTGTTGTATATCTGATCAGGAGAGGTCCAGGTGGCTTTATGGATGTTTTTGTGGGGAAAAATTGTGCCTCCAATTATTAGGTTGCGATCAGAACATAGATCAGCAAACCTTTCACTGTTGTCATTCATAGAACCAAGGCCGTTGTTTTCTATGACATGTTCCCAATCACTGTTGTCGCTGCCTACCTTTGCGTTAAGGTCACCATCTCACCTCACTAAGACCAAGAATGTCTAGATGGTATTTACGAAACTCTTTTGCTAATTGGATAAGCGTTGTTGTCTTGACGAGCGAATATTCCAAGTTCCAAAACGTGTCCTTTTCCGTGGGCCAAATTTCATTATTGATAGATTCGATATGTATCCGAGGCTTGTATTAGTTTCAAGAATCAATTAATTCAGTTGAGTGGTGATTGGCCAACCGCGACCTAGGTCGACATGAAGCGCCGCCGACCAAGGCCATTCCTGGATTCCTGGGTACAGCAGGGGTTAACAACTAGTAAATAAATATGTAAAAATACGTGCTCGAATCGTGAGTTCTACAAAAAACGGAATTTTTTCAGTTTTTCCTGGTTCCTATAATCATCCCTGGACTTTTACGAACATTTTTTTTTTAAATTAACCAAATCGGCCCAGCCGTTTATCCGCGAAAAGGTAACAGACAGACATAGCTACTTTCACATTATAATATTAGTATGGTAGTAAGGATTATATTATATAATTTTTTTTGCATCATCAGTTCCAAACGCATCATCAATTATACTTATGATTCTTTGTATCGCATAAGAAAAACCTCAACTCTTCACAATCAGACTTTTGATTTCGATCCCAAAACAGCACATCTTTGTATGGATGAGAAAATGTGTGCAACTAAAATGAAACACCATCTTCGGCAATATATGCCTAATAAACCTGAAAAGTGGGGAATAAAATTGTTTGTTTTATGCGATACATTTGGATATTCATATCGTTTTGAAATCTAAAACGGTGCTGGGGACAATGTAATTTTTCCAGGGGCACCGGATTTTCGTGCCACCTCAAATGTTGTGGTTCGTCTTACTCAAACTCTTCCAGAATTTAAGGTATTTATAGTCTAGGTACAATTCGTTCTAATCGAATTTCCAACTGTAAATGACCAACTGAGAAAAATGAAGAATTTAAAAGAGCTGAAATAGGTTACTCTGTTAAATATATTTGTGTAACATATGGTGTATATCCACGGTTTTATAAAAGGACAACAGAGCTTCGAGCTACGTTGGAGTAAAACCATTTTTAAAAAACTGTCCTTCAAACCAACCATTAAAAGCAGCACGTTACAATCGGAATGAAAGGAGTATGATGATATTGACGGTCCTCAAATAATTAGAGAGTATAACAGTCATATGGGAGTTGCCGACCTAATATGGACAGACTAATGGGAAGGTATCATATTCGTTTGAAGACACGCGATGCATTGACACGTTTATTCTACCATCTTTTAGATACGACAGTAATAAATGCGAATATTTTATATGCACCCAGAAGAACCTTTAAAATTACCACAATTTCGCCAAGCAATAGCTTCTGGGTTATGCAAATATTCGCCAACACGTCAGTTGGGAGACCACCAACTAGTAGTCTAGCTTAACCTTCTGAAAAAGGAAAAGACCATCAGACGATATAAAATTTGACAATGTTGGTCATATTCCTGTTGGACAAAGCTGGCAAAAACCTTTCAAAGCACTACAAAAGTTTAGACACCCGGATTTATTGCATAAAATGCAACCTAAATTTATTTTTGACACTATATAAAATTTGTTTTAAAGAGTTTCTTCAGAGTTTATAAGTCATTTATTACGTTATAAACAAATTTGTTATGAATTCTTTTTGTTTGTTTCGTTAATAAAACCACTTTTATTTTGTTAATAACAGAAAATACCATTCTTGTACTAGTACTAGTACTAGTAGTAAAAGTAAGTATAGTAATCATGAAAATTTTCGAACTCGGGATTTTTGCAGATTTACCCATTACCGTATCTCCTGAGTCAGAAAAAGCAAAAAAAAATCTCTGTCTGTGTGTCTGTGGCTATGTGTCCACTCTACAGCCCAGACGGCTGAATTGATTGAGACGAAAATTCATATTTAAGCTTTTTACATAAATTGGGAGGGCCCAGTTGATTTTGGCGGAAATCGGCCAAACGGAAGTGTTAGTCGTAGTGGTAAACTACTATGAGAAAATGCAAAAAAAAATACAAATGTTTATAAATACATGGGGGATAGAAACATTTATTTATAATCGTCTCTTTTAGGTGAGAGCTGATTCATTTGAATGCCCCACTTGATGTTATAACCTGCTAATATATTATACATTTACTAAAGATTCCCGGCTCGTCAGTAAAAGAAAGTCGTATGGTGGCCAATCATCATTTTTTTTTAAAGAAAAACGGTTAGAGGGTTTAGCATTCATTCTCCCCTATGCCAATAATCCATTTTATTATTACTTTTTGGAAAAATTCGAATATTTTTCTCTTACTAACCAGTTGATCATTACATTTTTTTATTCTTCTTCCGGAGAGGCAACACGCCTTGTGAGCTTGCTCTTATTACATTGCAACATTATGCGATACATTCCAGCGTAGTCTTTAAAGTTTACCCTCAACGTTCCATAAGAAGTTTCCCTTCAAACATTTTTTTAAAAAAAATTAAAACCTAAAAAAAAATGGTTCGAACCAGAGACCTTATTTCTTGTCAAGTGAGCAAATCACTCTATCACTACGCCTCGTTGTTCTCATCATTCAGTGAAATTTCCAATAACTCTTTCCCACCAACAACAGTTTAATAGCGAATTTCTCTAACTTATATTTAACTAACACTATGTATACTATCACTTTCATGAGTTGCTAATTGGCCAGCTTATTAAGAAAGTGGAGGCTCCACCAATGACTGACAAGCACATTGTGCTGCCGCGATTAAGTACAGACGAAGTTAGGACCGTTGCCAGAAGACTGCACAAGGCATATCCTGTGGCCCATACATAAGAAAAGAGATATTACAAAGTGCAGCAAGTATCGTGGCATAACTTTGTTGAGTACCGCGAGTAAGATATCTTTCAGACAGGATAGCCCAAAAAGCTAAATTCTATTGTATGGTCAATGACTTTAGCACATGTCTATATGGCAATAAAGCTATAGTATGGCTTCTTTCCTCGCTAATCAACAACTGATCAGATTTTAAACCTTAGCTAGGCGATGAAAAAATTACTAGAGTTTCTAAACTCACTACAACATCTGTTTATCGACTTTCAAACCACATTTGATAACACACCCATAATACACACGAGAAAATTAGGCATCCCAAATAAACTGACACGATTATGTAGGTTGACCAATTTTACAAGCCAAGTGGAGATATGGGGATCTGCATTGCGATTGATCGGGAAACTACTGACTGCTCAGAACTTGATTTGAGCCAGTAGCGCAACAATCAAGTTCGTGATATATTGCTTGCTTTACCTCCTAGTGTGTAGTATGTGTATAAATCCTTATATATGTAGGCTAAAATTGCAAGTGCGAACGGTCTACGATAAGTAATGATCGAATAATGACGACTTTTGGCTATTGTACCCGGATTAAGATTGGTATTGGTATGTGAGAACGCTCCTTGACTCAGGGAGTGAAGGATCTCAAAATGCCAGATTTCTTGAATGCTAAGGCAACGACAATGAAGGACTCAGACATGTGCAGACATCAGCAGCTGACTGCCGACAACCATCCAAGAACATTGGAAAGCTGTGAAAAATGTTTTCACATCTGCAGCGGAATGTTTTGTTGGTAGAAGCAAGGCACAGCACGTGGCTTAACGAGGATACCTGGAGGCGGATTAAGGAACGTAAGCTACTTAAAGCTCGTATTGTAGATACCCCAGCAGTAGCGAGTATCGAGCTAGAGTCCCTGTATCGAAGAAAAATGAGGGAAGTGCAGCGTAGTGGAAGACGTGACAAACGTAATTATATTAACAACCTGGCCTCAGGAGCAGAGGAAGCAGCGAGCAGGTGCCATAGCAGAACCGTTTACAGAATCACTAAAGAGCTGACAGGTGGTCACCGCTATATCCAACATCCGGTGATATAGGCCTAGATGGTGCCGTATTGGATTCAGATGAGGATCAGCTCAAGTGATGGAAGGAGCTCGCTAAAAAAGGTAGTCTTATGGAATTCGAAAACTGGAGAGGCATTTGCGTTCTTGCTGCAGTTGCCAAGGTAATAGCCAAAGTAGTACTTGAGTAAATTAAGGAACATCTGGAAGATACACTCGATGCCAAACAAGCAGGTTTCCGCACTCGATCCTCCTGTGTCGACCACATCAACACCCTGCGGATCATTGAACAGTGCGTTCCGGTTGCCACTACAACTGCTGTCCATCGGTTTTGAGAAGGCATTTGACAGTGTCAACACACAGTTTATCTGGCTCGCCTTGCACAGGAGAGGTATATGCGATAGACTTATAGCTATTATTTAAGCAACCTATGATGGCTCTAAATGTCATGTGCTGCATAGAGGGAAGCTGTCAGAGGAATTCGAGATCCTAAGTGGGGTACGACAAGGTTGCATTCTATCGCCGATACTTTTTTTGTTGGTGATTAGCGATGTGCTTCGCGCAACTTTATCTACTGGAAACGAAGGAATTCATTGGACTCTTACATCTCAACTCAAACATCTGGAATACGCTGACGACGTTTGTTTACTCTCACAAAGGACTATGGAGCTTCACCAAATGACAACAAATTTGGAAAGGGAGCCAAATGTTGCGAATTTGAAGATTCTTCTTTCTTCTTTCTTTCCTTTACTCCGCGGGGGAGCAAAGGGCTTCTACAAACGCCCGCCAACGAACTCGATTTAACGCCTGAGGTTTCAAGAGACGCCACTCGGTCCCCTGGGATCTTGCTTCCTCTTCTATTGTCCTTTTCCATGTCTTGCTAGGCCTTTTCCGTGGGCCAAAGATCAATGTTGATAAATTCGATACGTATCCGAGGCTTGTATTAGTTTCAAGAATCAATTAATTCAGTTGAGTGGTGATTGGCCAACCGCAACCTAGGTCGACATGAAACGCCGCCGACCAAGGCAAGTCCACCTTCTTATTTAGCCCCGACCAAAGCTAATACAAATCGGATTGGGTACCGAAGTCGTTCACTTGATTGGCAGAGTTTGAAGAGTAATACTGCCAAAACCTAAATCATCAACCTCGGAACTTACTCAGTAACTCAAGTTAACATTGCTGGACATTCGGTAGAGAGAGTAGAGAGTTTCCAATATCTTGCGAGTATTTTCTCGACCGAAGGTGGAACCGAACAGGACATTGTCAACCGAATCGGCAAAATCAGTGTTTGGAATGATGTCCATGATATGGCGAATCAATGCGATCAGCTTAAACACCAAGCTGCGACTGTTCCGTTCAAATGTTGAATCTGTGCTGTTGTATGGGTGCAGCATTTGGAAGGTGACCGCTACTATCACAATAAGATTACAAACGTTCGTAAATATGTGCCTTCGGAACATCTTAAGGGTTTTCTGGCCTAACCGTATCTCTAACGGACATCTTTAGCTGAGAACTGGGCAGCAACCAATAGACACAACCATCCAACGACGGAAGTGGCAGTCATACACATGGTCATACACTCCGAAAAGGCGACAGTTCCATTGCAAACTACGCAATGCAATGGAATCTGTTATCTCAGGATGGCAGAAGAACGGGTCGTCCGAGAAATACCATAGCGCAGAACAATTGAGGAGGAGTCACGACAATTGGGGAAGAGTAAGAGAGAGCTGAAGCTCATTACCAGGAACCGCACGTAGAGGCCTTAGGACCCACAAGGGGATATAGGACATAAGCTAAGTTAAGTGGATATATCCGGATAAATATCAACATCTCCGGCATCGACAAGAGATTGACCGTTTTAACCTGACGTTGGAGAATGCGATCCGAGATTCTGATGCAACACTAACAACAGATATTTACTTAAGCAAACGATATTCACATCATTAGGAGAAACCCAAGAGCTTTACAAGAAGCTTTCATCTAGATCGAGCAGACCTACTTTAGTCCGTGAGTTTAACCATGACATCCAAGTTGCTGGTGCATGAAGCAATTTATTTGATAAAATAACCGAAACGAGCACCATTATCCACTGTAATAAAACTTGCGAGACAACTCCATTTGTTCCCATTGTTGTCAGAATGTTATCTTAATTTTTTAAAAGCTATTAAATAAACTACATATGGTATAGCTAAAGCTCGATTTCTAATTAAAGCAAAAATTGCTTTAAAGCATATCTATACGAACACACACAACTCCTTGTTATTTGGTTTTCACAGATTTACGTATTAACGTATGAGAATGTCTCATTAAATAAAAATATTCCCAGGATGTCAGGAAAATTATTTTAAAATTCTCTATACTAACTTCACATCCCCGTGTGTTTGTTTGTGGGTGGCTGGCTGGCTGGGCAAATCTTGTGAGACGTTTTTGACCAACTGTATCTCCGATGACAACACTTTCTATTAAAATTTGGAGCTCATCTGTCCTCAAGACCGAGGGGCGCCCATATATATTTTTTTTTAAAATTAATCCAATTTTCTTCAACTTTTGCATGCATGTGTATCTCCGATAACAACACTTTTTAATACACATGTGTATTTCCAATGAGAACCCTTTTTTAAAAAATTGGAAGTGATCAGGGCCGAGAGACACCCGTATACAATTTTTTAAATTAGCCTGATTTTCTTCAAACTTTGCACACATGTGTATCTCCGATTAGAGAATTAAAATGAAAATGGGTAATTTTTATGGGTTGTTTTGTTGTTGTCTAAGTTGTTTACTTATTTGCTAATTAAAGAAGACATTTCATTAAATGGTATACCTATAGGGTAAATATTATGAATGGAATAATGTCTGCTGCAGGAAAAAATTACGGAAATTTGAATGTTTTTTAGTATCTTGTAATCCTACCGGAATTGAAATTGTTGAAGTTTTTGAGTTACTGGCCACGCAAGCAATAAATCGGGTAGGACTAGTCTCTATAGCATATACAATGAACCATTGGGTTTTCAAATATAAATTCAGGGTCTTGACTTACACACACCCTTTTTTAACCTAGCTATTAACTAACATAGTTTTTCCAAACTATAACAAAAATTAAATATAGTGGTTGCCTTATGACACAATGAAAACACTCCATCGCAAATCAAAGTTAATTGTTTGTTAAATTGGCATTTTGTATAAATATTTACACAATTGGAACCCTCCTGCGAAGGCTACTTCCGAAAAAAAAAACTTCAGTGTTTGGCACCCTTATAAAGTCGCGTGTCACCACTTAACAAATATAGAGTCAGTACATTGCACGGGTGGTGCTTGTGATAAAAGCAATCAAAGATACCTCAATGTAAACCGAGAGATTCCTAATTTTACCCTACAGGAATCCTTCAGTGGGTGTGACCAGATTTTTTTACTATTACGAATGCAACATTCTAGCTCAATGAATATACGTTAATAAGGTTGATTTTTGATTTATTGTTCAATTAATTGCAATCTTTATAAAAAGATTTGTATTTCCAATAAATATATGTGAACGGAATTAAAGTCTGCCTGAGTGTAACTTAAAGGCGGTTTATACATTAATGTTGAAATGATGATGTAACTTTCAGTAGAAGGTGAGCAGACTCCTGTCGCATTTAATATTTGATTTTGCAATTGTTCAAAAATATGGCAGGAGTCTATTCTCAACCAACACGTTCAAAAACATTTTCTCAGTTCTGGAAATAGAGCAAGTAAATCTAAAAAAGTATTTTCGGGTACAAGCTTGTATGTATGTGTGCGTATGTTGTTTAAAAAGAACCTCAGAGGAGTGAAAAAAAACAACCATCAAAAATTAAAATTTTTCGTGTTAATTCTCATAAAACCAAAGGTATGCTGAATTCCACTAAAATTGCTGAAAAATTAATCAGTGTATCTGAGGCTGATTTGGGGTTCCGTAATAAAGTTTTTTATGGGCCAGGTTATTGGCCTCGTGCCAACCTTACTTTGAAGGGACTAGCCTGATCATTCAGCTTTTCCTGTATTGAAGGAAAACTACCGACGGCCACCACTTGGAGGTTTGATCGCATTTCCACCAGTCAAAGATAATTATAGCCACCTGCAATTCTTGTGCATTCTGTGTAATTCCCCCTCTTCTTTATGATGGCTGACCGCCATTGCATAGTGAATGTTGTATATTTCGTAGATATTGATTGTAGCATATTGTGTTGTATGTCGCAAGTTAGGTGTTACATATAGCGTGGTTCTAACCACTGCACCACCGACATTGCCTAATTTTTAGTTTAAACGATATTTTTATGAAATTTTTTGACAAATTGTTTCCGCCAGATTTACACAAAAATTCACAACTTCTTAGCGAACGCTAAATACCCAAAAAAACACATTTTTAAACTGCAATTTAGCTCGTTGAATTCCGTGAGTGTACTGTATATGAAATTAAGCTAGAGCGGAGTTTTTTGTTCAGGAGGTTTTCTTATTAAGCTAAAGGCATTTAAAATTTTATATATAACTACTTAAGATGAAAATCATAAAACATATACCTACAAAGAATATTTTTGAGCAAGGAATGGAATAGAAGAAATATGTGTGCTTTCTCACATGATATATTAGCTATAAGCTAAACCTATCGCCAGACGCAGGTGCCCTTTTCTACGAGAGTATCTACGGGAGTTTCTACAGGAGTGATTCAGGTGAAGTGCCAATTAAAAAGCCTTGAATACCTAGTATATTACATAACGAGCGAGGAAAGTGGAGTTTATCGTTGAGCACTTTTCTGCGAGTAATGTACGCTATTTTTCACAAGACCAAAACCGGTTATAGTGTATGAAACAGTCACTTTCGTCTATGGGCGTGTGAAAACAATATATTTGCAGGATTTTTTGTTTCGAAAAGTGCGCGCTTGTGTTAAGCCGATTTTGTTTGAGTTTCGTAAGACTTCCTAACTAAGTAAACTGCACACGCTCTTCGTGTTTAAGGCCACCATAACATTGATTTATTTCTACCTATGATACAGATTTCTTTGATTAAAGAAATATGCACGTTGATCTGTTATAATATTTTCTTTGCAAAATATATTTAATAATAATAATAATAATATCCGGCGCGACCGTTGCGGTCCAAGGGCTAGCTTCTCGCGACCATTTGTGTTGTGCATGTATATTTTTGCACACAAATGGAACGGCGAATTGAGAAACTTTCCTGTGACAAGTTATTACTCTCGGATGTTTGTCAGACATTCGGGAGAGGTGGGACCGTACTTTTGTTGTTTTCTGGGATTCGAACTACGAACCCCATGCTCAGAAATCCATGCACTGAGCCACGTCGTCGCAAGTATTTAATCGTTATCTGCCATACCGCATTATTATTAATATCATAAATATCACGGGAAGATTTTAGCAAAAACAGCTTATAATCATCATCTGCTATGAAATAAAAAATGTGAGATGCGTTCATAGTATCAACGAGAACCCACCAAATTATAATAAATAATCCATCTATATATGACAAGGATGACTAGATGCATGCCTGGATTTATAAAGAAACCATCTCATGTGGGATACTCGTAAACATACACCAAATATGTATACAAGCATGGTATGTATAAATAAAAAAAAGAAATGGGATGAGTACAGCACCTACATCAGTTAGCTACCTCTATGTTCCAAGTCGGTAATTGAAATTTATATATTCATGCGAAATGAAATTGGTAATTTCAACTTTGGATATTGCACACATACACTCCTATTTTCTCTTTGAGCCGAGTGCAATCCGTGACCATGCGTTATAGCAGTGCCTTCCTAAAGCGTAGAATGAATATACTCATACAGAACAAATTATTAAGCCGGAGTGAGCCTACAGGATTATGTATCCATCCCATTTGCGACCATTCAGTTGTTCAGCCAGCTATATAGTAATTTTGCCTTTCTATACGAGTATGGTGGGAATGATGCTGGTTTATAGATGCAATTTTGGGCTCACAAGAACCGTTCGCTCGTAGTGTTTGACAACGACAGGGATGCAACCTTTATGCATTTCTCTATACATGCATTCAGTTATTCGACGAAATTCTCATTTCTCAAACGGCGATCGTCATATTCCGTAACATCTATAGCTTTGTCAAAAACATAATAATGTATTATACACATTTGCTAGAAGGCATAAGGCATATTGCATAGCCATTCATCCGTTTACCATAAAACGTATCTACAAATGAATTTCAATAACTGCATATCATGCGTTTTATGTGAATCCGCATAATTGTACGCAGTGATGGCTTCATTATCGAGTGTACGTGCGTAAATAGCAAATTTTCTTATAAATCAGTGGGCCTAAACCAGAAGTAATCGCATATTCACATATTTTAGTAAAATAATCACTTTTAAGTCGCGTCGCGGCGCGTCGGTAGTTTCTTAGCTGCTATTAAGTTTAAAATTTTAAGGAATAAATTTATATCTTGGATGGTTCGTCTTTATTGTACAGCTTTATGAATTAGATTAACTCTTTAAAACATGACTAGTGGGCCCCTGTGCAATTACTCTGAAATAAGACCTTTAAAGATATAAAAAAAAATTAAATAAAATTTAAAAAAATACTCAAAAGACTTAGTTTGAAAGTATTCTCATGTTTGGTGAGGTGCCCCAAATAATATCTTACTACTGCTACACATATTACAAAACAGCGCCTTGAAACTTATCTTTTCGTGACGATATCATTGTGTCGAACATATCAGGATTGTTTCCTGCTTGCTACTCTTTTACCCCTATATATAACTACTAAAAAAATCACTTAAAATCACTTCAACCAATTTCAACCACTTAAAAGAAATAGCCAATTGCGTACAGCATCTTCATAAATTCATCCGCATTACTAGTAGCTATATACGCGCACATTAGTTTACGCTTAATTTCATCTTCGGACGTACTGTTAAGACAAGCTTAGCCACCTTCAAAGGTGTACAACACATAAATATGTGGAATGCTTTGCCAAACTCTTTTTTTCCCACATCGGTATGTCCTGAAGTAAAATAGAAGCTTACAGAGATATCTCCTCTTGTTCTCTCACTAATACCTTAACACCCACGTTTAAGGTTACAATATCCTTTTAACGTGCTCAAATTTAAAAAAAGGATCTATAGAAAGCGATGCATTGTGGTAGCACCAGAAACACCAGCTAGCCCTTAAGTAGCTCACGGTAGTCGTGGAGCTCCCACCCGTAGACTGGGATGAAGACTCAGTAGCATATATTGGTTTTTAAATTCTCTATATTAACTTCACTTGCCCGTGGGTCGTCGGTCGTCGGTCGTCTGTCGTGGATTCTTGCGATAAATTTTTAACCCACTTCCCATGGCCCGATTTTATTGAAATTTTGCACACATGTGTGTGTGCCGGAGACAACACTTTCTATTAAATTTTGAGGCCCCTCGGGCTGCGGGGTCAGGGGGCTCCCAAACAAAAAAATTTACCCGATTTTCTTCAAATTTTAAACACATGTGTATACCCAATAAACAATACTTTTTCGAAAATTTGGTAGTGATCGGGTCCCGGGTTCGGCCGCAAGGCCCTTATACATTTTTTAAATATCTATACTGGCATCATATATTCGTCGCCCTTTATGGACTGTGTGCGGTGTGTGCTGCGCAGTCGGCTGCGCTGCATGGTTTTGGTGGTGGTGGAGAGAGAGAGAGAAATCTTAGCGCACGCACAAATGAACCCAGCAAATGAAACGAGACATACAGGTCTCGTTCGATGTTGATCCTGAAGTGGGTTAAAGTCTTTAGATTTTTGGCATATACCGTAGACTTGACATAGCCCAAAAAAAAACTCAGAACCGTCAAATTACACCAACGACGCCGCCAACAGACTGGTTCACTTTGGAAATAACACGGTCACTGAACTTCGACTACAATAATTCCATTTTGTGGCTAGCTGTGTGGAATGTTGAGCAAAAATAATAAGTTAGCATGGCATTATCTGTGACTGTGACTGCGTTGCTAGCACCCTTGAATAAGAAATATGGGGCAATGACACCTCCAGCATGAAACTTACAACAACTTGAAAAAACTTCAACTTGAAACTTGAAAATGGGGTGTCCGAGTTGAAGACACGGATACACCTGCAGTTCTTGTGAAAATAAAAATTGTTTTTTTTACTTGTTATTTTTCCGGTCGTCCGTTTTTGAATTTTTTAACGTACTTTTGAGATCTCCTCCTATTCGAATCCCATACATATATTATGTATGTAGTATAAAATAATACACTTACTGAAATATATGCCAATAATTGTGACAGGCATCTGCGGTCTAAGGTGTTTTTCTGGTTGCCGAAAAAGTTGTAACAAGTAAATGTAAAAAAACTTTGTTTTTGTGTACAACAAGACTCGCCACAAGCGTCACACGCGGGATTTCAGAAATGGGCCATCAGACTGAGCTGCCCTGAGACTTCAGCTCTATAGGTCGTATAAAAGTAGGTTAAAAGAGACCTAAAATAAGTAGAAAATCTTACTTTCACACGATGCGTCACACGCGAAATACGCGCCCTTCGAGACTAAGTTGCTCACAAATTTCCGATATTTCGGTGAAAGTTGGTTAAAAATGACAATGAAGAAGTCGATACAAACAGACAAAAAAGGGGTCAAGTTAAATAAAAGTTTTTAATAAATAGTCAACCAATCCACAAAGGAAATTAAAAACTTTTTAAATAAAATGTTATCTTATTAAAACATGTCAGCTAATAAAAAAACATTTTTAATCTAAAACGTTTAAAATGAGTATTCTGCGTAGTAGGAGCTTTGATCTGAAACAAATTGCAAACTCGCGTTGAATTATTATTATTATTTTTACGATTTGTTGTCTTTTTTGTAAATTGTCAATGTTCATCCAGTTCTGAGCTATGTTTAAAGTTTCAAGTTTCTAGCTCAATGGGAAGTTAGTTTAAAATCAGTTACAAAATTCCACCCGCTTAGCCACAAGTACACGAAAAACGTTTTAATTACAGGAATTGGATTTGGAAATCAACTCAAGTGAAATTTTAAAATTAACAAAAACAAATAGTATGACTAAAAAGGTTAAGAACTACTAACTGAATGAGTAGCAGAGCATACTACATATATGAATAATCCCAATAATCCAGGATTGCAGTGTTTATGCATTAGCATCATTGATTGATTACGAAAATTCAATCGGCAATACATATTCTGTTCCAAAATTTTCGTATCTACTCGTTGCAATGCGTCCAAACAGCATAGTGCATCTTTTATCAGAGGATCTACGTTTAACCCGAATATTAATCTGAATTTTCTCGCTGCGCTGCGTTTAAAGCTGATTTATATGCATACACAAAATGTTATACAAATGTATATTAAAAATGTATATAAATTTATGTATGGTGCATTTAAACACAGAATATCCTCTGTTGACTTTTAATGTTAAAAAGAACATCAAATACAATTCAAGCTCGTTAAATATTTTATATACACCAAAAGAATTTCGACAAAAATTCGCTCAAATTAATGAAAAATTAAAAAATAAATTAATGTTTGCCGTACCTACTTACATTCGTAAATTCATATATTTGCGTCTACATATAAACTTATGTAATTACGATTTCTTACACATTTTTAACAAATGTAAGATTTATAATGAGGTACCTATTCAAAAATCTGTTTTTATTTTTTCAAAAATTGTATAATAATGGTCAGCTTACAAAATACTTTGAACAACGATGACTCCGGTACTTACAGTTTTTAAGGTTAACTCTTCAAGGATGATTCGATGGCACATCTCACCAAAAAGTATAACAGTCCATTGTAAAGTTGTTGCCTGTGCAATTTCCAAGTGACTTGACTGAGTTTAGCATGTGTTTGTATGTTTGTTTATGGCTGGCTAGTTGGCTGGCCAAATTTTGTGATAAATTTTTAATCCACTTCCTAAAGCCCGATTTTATTCAAACTTTGCATACATGTGATCTCCGATGACAACACTATTAAAATTTAGAGTTTATCGGGCCTCAGGGTCATGGTGCTCCCATGCAATTTTTTTTAAATTAACTCGATTTTATTCAAACATACAAGACTGAAAAGAAGAAAATAAATTTTTAAATAAAAATAAATTTTTAATATACTATACGTTTTTAAAATAAACTAAAAAGTATAAAAAAACAACCCATAAAAGTAAAATTTTTCATGTAAATTCTCTTTTGTTAATTCGGAAAAAATTAATATTATAGCCCGCTTCACTTCAAAGTTTTTTCAATAACTGTTCTCACCGGAGATACACATGTGTAAAAAAATTTGAATTGGAAAAAAATTCAAATCAAAAACTCAAAAATATCGGATACACATAAGTTTAAAATTTTAAGTACATCGGTCTAATTTTTAAAATTTTAAATTCTTCAAATTTTAAACATATTTTAATCCCTATGGACAAAACTTTTTGTAAAATTTTTGTGATCCGGGGTCGGGGGGCTCCCATACAAATTCAAGTGACAATACTTTCTTTTAAAAATTGGAAGTGAATGATTGGAAAATTACCCGATTTTTTTCAAATCTTACACACATGTGTATACCCAATAAACAATACTTTTTCTAAAATTTGGTAGTGATCGGGCCCCGGGTTCGGCCGCAAGGCCCTTATACATTTTTTTAATTTCTTATAGTGGCTTCAGATACCGTCGTACTTTAAGTACTGTGTGCGGTGTGTGCTGCAATAAAAAATAAAAAAAAACAACCCATAAAATTTTTAATTTTTCATCTAAATTCTCTAATCGCAGAAATTGATATGGGACCCCTCGATTCTGGGTCATTTTTTTTATTGTAGTAGAAAATCATCGAAAGAGAAATTTGACATCAGATGTCAAATTTGAAAATGCTCAGATAATTTTATTCTGAGCATTTAGAGCATGACCATACTATGAGCAAATAAGAAACACGAGCATTTTTCTTGAGAACTCTTTGACTGCTCTGAACTAATTTATGAAAACGCGAAATGACAGAATATTGTGAAAACTTGTTGTTCTATCTGTAAGTTGATATCGACAACAAAAAACGACATCAATAAAAATACAATTCAGTAAATAAGTAAGTAAGTTGAATTAAGCATAAAACATTTATGTCTCGTTTCATTTGCTGGGTTCATTTGTGGGTGAGCTAAGATTTCTCTCTCGTGGTTTCAGTTTAACGTTGCATTTGCGAACTGTGCCCGGAGTACGGTTTGATTTTATGTACCTTTGTTTTGTAACCGATAATGTTACTTTGCTACCCGTCGGAAATCGGGTACTTCGGGCACTCACCTCGTTTACCTCGAAAACTCTGTCACTTTGAAAGCTAACCTATGGGTATGGTTTCGGATACGGTTTGTGCAATTGGAAAGAGACATTAGTAAACAAAATACATACATATTACTTAAAGATGAAATGGATGAAATGGAATGGAAATGGTTCATAATCGATTCGACGATGGAAACTTTGTGAAATGTCGGAGTAATGTATATTGATGCTTGAGAAATGATGTGAAACCGAAATTTTCTGTTTTCGTTCATTATTAAAAATAATGACATTATTAATAACCGTGTAACTACCGAGTTAAAAATATGGCGACGCAAACTCGTAGTGCTGCCATGAACAGGCAGAATAGATTTTGCAATCAAAATCCACCAAATCAAACAGCGCAGCCGACTGCGCAGCACACAACGCACAGTCGTTCAAGTGCGACGGTATTTAAAAAAATGTATAAGGGCTTTGCGGCCGAACCTGGGGCCTGATCACTACCAAATTTTAGAAAAAGTATAGTTTATTGGGTATACACATGTGTGTAAAATTTGAAAAAAACCCAGAATAGAAAGTATTGTCACCGGAAATATACATGTGTGCAAAATTTCAAAAAAAATCGGGCTATGGGAAGTGGGTTAAAAATTGATCGCAAGATTCCATGACACACAAATCCACACAGCCACAAACTCACACAGCCACAAACCCACAAACACACGGGTACGCGAAGTTAATATAGAGAATTTAAAAAAAACGACCCAGGATCGAGGGGCTTGGGTTGTTTTTTTTATTTTAAATTTGTATGAGGCCCCACGACCCATTGGAGATACACACGTGTATAAAAATCGAAGAAAGTCGGGTTAATTTTTTTAAAACATTTATATGGTGCCACACGATCCCGGGGCCCGTTCTCTTTCAAATTTTTACAAAAAGTGTTGTCCATCGGAGATAACAGCGTGTATAAAATTTGAAAAAATTCGTGTTAATTTTTATTTTTAAATTTGTTGGGGCCCTATTACCCTGGGGTCTCCAACATTTTTAAAAAAAAGTGTTGTCTATCGTAGATACACGCGGATATAAAATTTTAAGAAAATTGGGTTAATATTTTCAAAAAAAATTTATGGGCTCGGGGTCTCCGAATTTTTTTCAAAAAGTATTGTCCATCGGAGATACATATGTGCATAAAATTTAAACAAAATCGGGTTATTTTTTAAACATTTTATATGGGCACCCTTCGGCCTAAATTTTAATAGAAAGTTTTGTCTTCGGAAATACACATGTGTGCAAAATTTCAATAAAATCGGGCTTTGGCAAGTGGGTTTAAAATTGATCGCAAGATTCCACGACAAACAGACCAACCGACCGACAGACAGACGTGCCGCGGGCAAGCGCATTTAAAAATTGAAATTTTTCTTGTAAATTCTCCGATCGGAGATCTTCAAAGTTTTTTCAATAACTGTTCTCACCGGAGATACACATGTGTAAAAAAAATTGGAATTGGAAAAAAATTCAATCAATCAAAATTCAATCAAAAACTCAAAAATATCGGAGTAAATCGGTCTAATTTTAAAAAAAAAAAATGTATGGCCTCGCCCCCAGGTCTCAGGGCCCATTCGTCCCAAAAATTTTACAAAAACTTTTGTCAATAGGGATTAAAATATGTTCAAAATTTGAAGAAAATCGGGCTAATTTTTAAAAAAATTATACGGGCATCTCTCGGGCCTCATTCACTCAAAAAATGTACAAAAAGTGTATATAATTTTACCAAAATCAGACTAATTAAATTCTCTATATTAACTTCGCGTGCACGTGGCTTGCTGGCTGGCTGGCTGGTCAGATTTTCTGATCCATTTTTAACCCACTTCCCATAGCCCGATTTTATTGAAATTGTGCACACATGTATATTTCCGGTGACAATACTTTCTATTAAAATTTGAGACCCCTCGGACCTCGGGGTCGGGGTCAAATCTTACACACTTGTGTATACCCAATAAACAATACATTTTCTAAAATTTGGTAGTGATCGGGCCCCGGGTTCGGCCGCAAGGCCCTTATAATTTTTTTTTATTTCTTATAATGGCATTAGATACCGTCGTACTTTAATGACTGTGTGCGGTGGGTGCTGCAATAAAAAATAAAAAAACAACCCATAAAAATTTAAATTTTTCATCTAAATTCTCTAATCGCAGAAATTGATTCTGGGTAATTTTTTTTATTGTAGTAGAAAATCATCGAAAGAGAAATTTGACATCAGATGTCAAATTTGAAAATGCTCAGATCATTTTATTCTGAGCATTTAGAGCATGATCATACTATGAGCAAATAAGAAACACGAGCCTTTTTCTTGAGAACTCTTTGACTGCTCTGAACTAATTTATGAAAACGCGAAATGACAGAATATTGTGAAAACTTGTTGTTCTATCTGTAAGTTGATATCGACAACAAAAAACGACATCAATAAAAATACAATTCAGTAAATAAATAAGTAAGTTGAATTAAGCATAAAACATTTATGTCTCGTTTCATTTGCTGGGTTCATTTGTGGGTGAGCTAAGATTTCTCTCTCGTGGTTTCAGTTTAACGTTGCATTTGCGAACTGTGCCCGGAGTACGGTTTGATTTTATGTACCTTTGTTTTGTAACCGATAATGTTACGGGCACGCGAAGTAAATATAGAGAATTTAAAAAAAACGACCCAGGATCGAGGGGTCCCATATCAATTTCTGCGATTAGAGAATTTAGATGAAAAATTTTAATTTTTATGGGTTGTTTTTTTATTTTAAATTTGTATGAGGAGATACACACGTGTATAAAATTCGAAGAAAGTCGTGTTAATTTTTTTAAAACATTTATATGGTGCCACACGATCCCGGGGCCCGTTCCCTTCCAAATTTTTACAAAAAGTGTTGTCTATCGTAGATACACGCGGATATAAAATTTAAAGAAAATTGGGTTAATATTTTCAAAAAAATTTATGGGCTCGGGGTCTCCGAATTTTTTACAAAAAGTATTGTCCATCGGATAAAATCTTAAGAAAATCGGGTTATTTTTTAAACATTTTATATGGGCACCCCTCGGCCTAAATTTTAATAGAAAGTTTTGTCTTCGGAAATACACATGTGTGCAAAATTTCAATAAAATCGGGCTTTGGTAAGTGGGTTTAAAATTGATCGCAAGATTCCACGACAAACAGACCGACCGACAGACAGACGTGCCGCGGGCAAGCGAATTTAAAAATTTAAATTTTTCTTGTAAATTCTCCGATCGGAGATTCGATGTTGTGGTGAAATTCCCCATTTGGTGGTGAAAACATAGCAGCCACAGCGCACGGTTGGTTCGACGTACACACAACGACGTACGAAGTACCACTAAAATTCTTTCTATTGAGTTGAGTTAAGCTGTAAAAAAATTGTATTAAGAATGCACTCAGACCACTTAGTGTACGACATAGTTCAATTACGGAACCATTCAGTTTTGTATAAAAATATTTGTTCTACTTCCTCTTGATATCTCTCTACTCTCTGCTGCAACACAACAACAAAACAACCACAATCGCAAAGCAAGCAGCGCTGCTTAGAGCGCACACAGAACACAGTCATTATAGTATGACATGATCTGATGCCGCTAAATGGAAAAATTTGTATGGGAGCCCCCCGATCCCGCAGCCCGATCTCTCTGAAATTTTAATAGAAAGTATTGTTACCGGAAATATACATGTGTGCAAAATTTCAATAAAATCGGGCTTTGGGGAGTGGGAAAAATTTATCAGCCAACCAACCACTAAGTTCCATAGGAGGGGGGAAAGGACTCCACCTTGTGGGGTTCTTCTGCTGATAGATCTTCTGGCAGACGACACACCCAGTTTTGAGTTAAAAATCCGACTCGTAAGTAGAAAGCTAATCATTCAAAGCCAACAGTGAATCTGTGATCGCAGATGTGTTGACGTTATAGTGTAGGGAATATTTAATGGAACGTACTGTTTCCACAGCTTTACCCTTGCAATACGCATGTTGATCTGTGGACAGAAGTTTCTTGTCAATGCTAGTACGTATGTGGATGTCCATCAATCTTTCCAGTGCTTTAGGAGGAACGATGATAAACTGATTGGTCTGAGATCTTTTGGATTAACGTGCGAGCATTTGCCCGCTTCGGTTATGAATACCACTTTAATCTTTCTCCATAAATCCGGAATGTAGACCAGATCAACACAACTCTTTAGAATCGTCTCTAGCAATGGAAGGATAATATCCGAAGTCCTTTACAGCTCGGCAGGAATAATGCGGTCTTGTCCTGCAGAGTTAAAGGGTTTGAGGCTAAACAGCGCCCAAAGCAGTTTATTCTTGTTTATTAGATCATTGGAGATAGTTGTGTCAGTGTTTTGCCTGTTAAGGTTAACGTTACTTACAAAATGGCAGCTACCTGGAAAGTGGGTGTCTAGAAGCAGATTCAGCGATTCTTTCCGTTAACATGGGTCAGGGTACACAAAAGTAATATTTTTCTTAAATCACCGATAAAGGATGTCAGCATTGGAGGTGGACATTGGAGATAGATGTAGAACGATTTCTTCTTAGAATATACCCAAGAATCATTTCCCAAATTATCGTTGACGAATTAGGTGACACCCTGTATTCCTATATTAAGTTGCAAAACATTCAGTCGTAACTTGTATTGGTTCTAAACGCTGCTAATTTATATAAACATAGTTTATCCGTCCACTTACATCTGACCGTGTGGCCTAATGGATAAGGCGTCGGACTTCGGATCCGAAGATTGCAGGTTCGAGTCCTGTCACGGTCGAAAGTTCGATTTGTTTTTTTCTTCCGACAGTTTTTTAATAAAAATCATTCTAAGTAGTCTTCGCTATACGCCAGAAGAAATATAAAAATATATTAATTGGGAGTAGCTACACAATTACGTTTTGGGGCTTTATTTATTTTTTTTATTTAATTAAAGCAGAAAAATTTGATAAACTCTTTCTTATTAACAAAAGGGAATGATTTGTGAGACTGAAAACATTCTAAAAAGAATAATTCGCATCTTCAAATATATAATTTTAAATATCAGTGATTTGTTGCCATTGAGTCCTTTGCACACAATTTGTCCATTTGATCATTGTAGAAGGAATTGAAGTTAATTCTGTGAACCAGATTTATAAAACGATCCGACGGATTGTCCGCTGCGACATCGTTAATTTGCTTTAAGAGTCCAATAAGAAGTCCAGTGAATTCAAGATCAAAACGTTTAACCCGCTCCGAGAAAGTATCAGTTGGCGCCAGAGATGATTCAGACTTAAAAATCAAACAAAATTACATATGAAAAATCCCGGCTAACAATGAGCAATAATTTAAAAGATAGATAAAAAATGCAGTGAAAAACCAAGACATCATATGTGCAAACCAAATAGAAACATTTTAAAATAAGGAAACTCCAAAAAATAAATTTAACTATAAATGTATATAAATATACTTCTAATAAAATTAACTTAACTTTGTAATTCTTAAAGTACCTGTTTCTGACCCGAAAATTCAACATCCGAATCAGAATTATCCTCATCGTTGCTATCACAAACCATCGACTTTAGCTCTGCATCAAGAAAATGTCGTTGCGATTTCTACGAGGTTTTGTTATTAATTTTAAGGATATTAATACTTTTAGGATTTTAATGGTAAAATTATGTAATTTTAGGCAGTGAGAGAAATCAATATAGCTTTGTGTTTGTAATGTCTTTTTCAGTTAAGTTGCTGCTGGGTTTAATTTCCAAAAGCAAAACTATTACTTGTTCTTTCTGAACCTTAAAGTCGTATGTTTGACCATATATATACATATGGAGTAAACAAATAAACAAAACATAATTAGTTAGTTATGTTAGTTTTATACGTTAGTTACTACTTTTCCTCTTTGTTTAGTCAAATATAATGGTAGCATTTGTTACCTTCTGTATTAATGCAGTAAATCTACTTTAATCTATTTTTAAGGAAATACATTAATCATTCGAAATGTCTCCTTTACTTGTAAACATACCTGACATGATATTTGTTAAAATGTTTTTTTAAATTACCTGTATAAATTCGCAAAATTTTAGGCAAATATTACACAATTTAAATATGGATCGATTAAGAAGCGTGGTGTCTGTTAGCATACAATTTTTAAGACATGAATCAAGAAAATCCTGGTGGAATGACAAAACTTCGTCGACATTTTCAACCTGAAAATTTGTAGATAATAGTGGCTAAACTGCATTATATTGTGCAAGAGGGCCTTACCTTTTCCATGTTTTGAATAAAAATATGCCAATTAGGCTCAATAACTTCAATCATCATATAGTATTCTAAATTTTGAACTGCATTCATCATTCTTTGTCTTAATGTAAAAGCAGATCGATAAAGTTCTGCTGCTTGCGGAGAGAACTTCCTTGCCGTGCTATTTTCTTTCCATACTCTAAAAATACTAATTCAATATGATTTATAACCGTAAAACACCATGTTATACCCACTTGCACAATTGACGCTCAACATGCTTGCAGTAGAAAAGTTTTCGGAAAAGCATTTGATACTTTGATATTGCAATATGATTTAGTACCAATGATACTGGCCATTTAACGTCATACCTAAAAGCAAAGCATTCCAATCCAACTAAATCCAAACGGTCATGAGATTGCCAGTATTCTTATGAAGTTTACAAAAATTTGTACATATAAATAACCACATAATTAAAAACAAAATTTTCTTCTACCTTCTTCATTGTTCATAATTTTAGACATTTGAGTGACAAGATCGTAGGTCAAAAGTTCACAATGTACGTCGTCTTTGTAAGGATCATGTTTTGCCGAAGATAATCTCAATGTAAGGCCAAGAAGATTTTCCAACTTCATTGGCAAAACTTGATCAACATTCTTTGCCAGTTCTTCTTCACACGCATCCATAAATTGAGTTATAAAATCGCCTTGATGCAACAAAAGGTACCGTTTGACCGACATTAAATGGCCCATTAAATCATTCTCTTTTAGGAGAACTTCCAACAGATTTTTCGAAGCAAAACGATAAGCATCCTGAATAACCGTTATATGATTTTGATTTGTCGGCGAGAATTGCAAGTTCATTGTTTGTGGCGGTGTAACTTTTTTTCCACATTGTCGTATTACATTTAAATATTTTCCTGTGCGTAAAATAATATCAGAAACTTTATCTAAAAATCGAGGAATTCGTTCTCGTCGAATTGTATACCTAAACAAAAAAAATTACGAAACATTTATCAGATTATATCGTACATGCGATTTTGCCTACCGTTTTTCCCAATAATCGGCAGAGTAATGTTCAGGTAATTCTTCTCGACGGATCACCTCGTTGTCCTCGACCAGAAATTCATTTTGTGGATCATTTATAACTCCTTTTTGCACCCACAATTGCAAGATATCCATATACGGCACAGCTGCCAACTGAGTTAATTGTATCATAAACTTCTGAGATTCTTCGTCGCCAGTCAAAGAATTGATTTTTTCGTAAAATAGAGTTAAGGCTTGTCCACCACGAAGATCATTCTTTAATTTACGAAAATGGTAAAAAGTTGTAATTATTGTTGCAAAACATTATACGATTTTAAAAAATTGCTATAAAAGTATAAGGGAATTCTAATTTTAAGTGATGTCAGATTTATAGAAACAAAATATAGCTAATAACTAATATACATGTATATATTAAATGATTTTTAGAAAATGCTTACGAGGACAATATCAGATACAGCTCCCGCTAATATTTCCATTGTATTAAGCGTTGGCCGCACGTAAAATAGCATTTTTTGTAATGTTAAATGTCCATTATTAAGCTCAGTTTCTAATTGTGCTAATAAAAGCTAAAAATTATTAGGTTATTATTAATATGAAGCAAAAATTAGAAAAATAAACTTACATAGTAATCATGAATCAGGTCACTAAGAGAGGCACTTAAAGCTTGCAAAACTTGACCACAATTTGCAAAACTGGCTCTGTGGATAAACTTCTGAACACATGTGTAATACGACGCTAGTGGCAGAATCTCTTGAGCTATGTCTCTAAGCGAACTATGTATTTGCTCAGAAATTTTAAACTTAATGCAATAATCACTACTTATTGGAATTTTTTCGGGAGTTATATATGACCCCCGCATTCCCGTCAAACAATACAACAAATCAAATAGCAAAAGATTCTCCTGACTGCTAATTGGAATAGCAACTATATTACTTTGTTGGAAATTGAATGCGTCAATTATATGGTAGTCCCAAAGTGAATCAGTTCTATTCTTGTTTAAAGCTGGGAAAAGTGTTGGCGGAGATGGAACACTTGCAGTATTTCCGACAGAAGTATTTTGTGCAGATCTGCTAACTCCTCCCGTTGCTGCTTGTACTACCCTTTCTTTGATCTTAAAAAAATATTAAATTTTAATTAAGAAATTTTAAGTAAAATATGTTTATGATTGTATGTATATAATGTATGCTAAAAATATCAACCGTAAAACCCTATTTTATCCATAAAATGTAGAAAAAAAATACTAAACCAATGAAAAATGTCTGGTATATTCTTTCCGCGTCCTTTATGTACAAAAACACAATACATGATTACCCACAACTGAATAATTTGAAATTCCTTGATATTGTCGAGGGCAGATTACAACAAAATTCATTACCTCAGTCACGTTTTCCGGAGTCACTGCGTCAAACATTTTTTTCGATAACAAAGGCGTCGATGTTGGAATATCTTTCTTGCGTATCGCATGTATCATATTTAACTCAGAGTAATGGTTCAAAAATTTCAGCAAACAATAAAATGGATCTTTTCTATAAAAAAAATTGAAAAATGATTATGCTGGAAGTGGAGCATTTAATATAAACAAGCCTACTTCTCTAAAAATTTGTGTGCTTCAATCAAGTGGTCCTTAGCTCGGGGTTGATCCTTTGATATAATTTCTAGAATTTTTAGTAATTTTGTATTGGTGTTTTTCTCTTTAGTTTGACGAAACTCCCTCAGGACATCATCTGCGCTGAAATTAGCACTATAAACGAACAAATGTTATTTTAGAAAATTTATTTCTGTGCATATCAGCTAGCTATATTTATCCAAACGAAAACTCAAATCTTTCTTTCAACGCGCGGTGATATGATGGAGAAATTTTATTGAATTACTTCGATTCCGTAATAAGTTTTTTCAGTATAGCTCTGATATGATCCTTCTCTAAAACTTCAGTCATATTCCTTAACTTTATTTAACAGTATATTTCCTATAACAAAACTGTTGTTTTAAAAATTTATGAAAATCGACTTCATTGTTTTTATTGCAAATTATGTTGCATACCAATTGTCATTTTAGGGCATTGTTTGTCACAAGCAAAACAAAAGCATATTCACGGTAATTTCATTTTTTATTTGTAATTTTGTGAATATTTTCAAATTTTTTAACATAAAAAAAACTGAAAAAAAAATCCGAACGTTTTAAAAACTTTACATTTAACATAAATTTTTTTAGTGAACCATATTAATAAAATATTTGGCTAAACTCCATCCAGTATACGGGTTTCGAGATTTGGCCTCTCATGAAAGCCCCAACTGAGCAGATTTCGGAAATCGCCATCTTGTTTTCCGGAAATTCCCCCTTTAGGTAGGAGGGTTATCCAAAGTTTCGAGTTTTTTTTAGAAAAAATTATTTTTCTAAGTTATTTGAAGGAGCTTTAGGGATTAATTGATAACAAATGAAAGGTAATATAGGTAAGTATCAATGAAAAAAAAATGGGACCAATCGGTAAATATACAGTATAGCGTACAACGGTATTTTAAAAAACTTGCCACGCCCAAAGCCCTAACCCTTTGTATGCTATACTGTCATTTTCATATAAAAACATGTTTTTGTATGAAAAGAACTCATTCATATGATATACCACTCAATCATATGAAACTGATCATAAACCAAATACAAATTGATACACCTTCCGTTAAAATTGGGCCACGATCATAAAAATAGTATAGCTGTATAGAACTATTATTCACCTTTAATTTAATAACAATATTTACACACGCCCCCTAAAAATACGCCCACTATTTAACTTTTATGGAAAAGTCAGTTTTTTGATTCTAAGTCTGCCAAATTGGGTTTGATTGGCTTCATTTTTTTTTCGAACGAACGGTATTTTTATTGTCTTTTATATGATACCAATTAACCCCCATACTTCCTTCGCGTCACTGAGAAAAACGCACTTTTCTGAAAATAAATGCAATCTTTAGAAGCTCCTCTCTCAGAAACGGGGCGTGAGCCCCAAACCAGATGGCGATTTTCGAGAACTACTCCCTGAGAGCTTTCGGGAGAGATGTGTCTCAAAGTCCTAACCCTTTGTCCGCTATACTGTATTTTAGCCAAGTGGGCGTGTCCCAAGTATATATAGTGTTGTTTAATTTAAACGGAAGGTACATCAAAATTAATCAATTAATTTATATTTAGAGAGGAGTTTTTCCTTTCACACTGAAAAATACAGTGCACTCAATTTTATATTTAGTTTGGATATGGATTAGTTTAATTCAATTCAATTTATCTTTTTGAACATCAAACGCATTACGGGTGGAAATTCGCGCGCGGATTTATACAATATTTTGACAACCACCATAATGCTAAATAAATAAAGGCACAGTAATACACTTTCGCCTCATTACGTTAGTGAGAAAATTATCTAAAAAAAGAGCGCTGACACAATTATATTTCCTTGCTATTTATTTGAAAAAACGGACGTTATATTTTTAAGAAATCTCATCTCAAAGTTTTGGGTAAAATATTTTTTTCTAATTGTTCCCTTTTTGTTAATTAACCCGTAAAGAGCGTTGTGCGGTCCCTGGGACCGCTCTCATTTTCAATTAAAATAATTCTTGCTATACCGTTAAATTTTTTTTCTGCAATTTTTAGTACCTTCTTGACTTTCGTTGAGTAACGTTCATAGGTAATAATTTTTTTATTTTCCTTGGTTTTACTAAATTATTTCACTATCGCGGTCCGAGGGACCGCACCACGCATTTAGTGTAACAAAATATTATTGTATTTTCGTTTTTAGATTGAATACATATATTATAAAAATGTCACAAAAGCGGGTACCAACAAAAATTAGTGTTGGTGACCGAAATTTCGAAGAAACCATATTGAATGGCACTATTTTTTAGAATACTGGATATGAGTACGGGCACAAGTGAGTTGCGGTATAGTTTTTTGTAACAATTGGCGTGTTCTCTCGGAATTGATATTGAATAACGAGAAATTGCCGCGTGAGCTACGAATAATGATTAGTTGAATTCTAGGTCTTGAGGCTGATACAGAAGCTACAGAAACCGCTTCAAATAAACTCGAAAGAAATAAGCGCAGGACATGGAATGTTGTCAGAAACTATGTAAAAAAAGTATCAACTTTGGCCCACGACAGTTTTTATATTTTTAAATTTTTAATTTTTTTTTTGATGTTTTGAGAATGAATGAATATGAATTAATAAATGAATTAATATAAACGTACTTTTAAAATTATTTTATTTAAAAAAAATTTATATGATTTGAGTATTGCCTAAAAATAGCCACCTTAGACATCCTTATATAAAATACTACACATTCTTTTGGTGCAACGCTGTTTCGAAACAAATAATATTATTTTAAAATATAATTGAACAATATGTTCAAAAATCATTTATTAGTTTTAATTGCATAAAAAAAATTTAAAATAAAATTGCGGTCCGTTGGACCGCACGACGCCTTCCATGCAACTTTTTCCACGACGCACTTTACGGGTTAAAACAATTTCAAAAATTGAATTCGAATTGGGAATTACAACAACAATTGCACTGTCGAATTCCTTCTTTGGAATTTTAAAAACTGCTGTTTGGCGGTTTTGACATTCGAATTCGGATTCAGATTCCAAATAAAATACAGCTAAAATACAGCTAATATCTACTTTGGGACAATTAGCGAATTAGGTTTTAGGTATATTCTGAAGCTTTGTGATAAGGCATTTTAAATGAAAAATATCGTCTGAGTTTTCCGTCAACTGGCACTTATTTTGTTAAAATGTGTATGTAAAAAATTGGTTTACGATATTTTCTGCACCATTTTATTATTTTATTTTTCTCAACTGGTAAGAGAATAAAGTTTCCGCAATTTACTTATGTCGTGTTTTAAAAAAAAAAAAACTGCCGTAGATTGATTTTTTGGCTGTCAAGTTGTTCGTTTATTCCAAAAAACCAAAATACGGTAGATTGGATTTCCCCTCAAACAGATCTTGATATTTTGGGAGATTTACCCCTCTTCACATTAACTGCCACAACAACACATGCAACAAAACAATGTAAACAAGATTCTCGGCTTTCGTGTTCGTTTTTCGAGAAAAAATGATAATGGACATGGGCCAGAATGAGCACGTATGGGCGAATTTGCTATTACACAGAAAATGTATTGTGCGAATATAATAGAGTTCAGCTCCGTTAAGTTTTCGTTAACTTTCGCGTGCATGGACCAAAGCGGTTCAGGTCGCTCCTTACATTTGTAAATTTTACATTTGTCTTTTTGATGCGGAAAAACAAAGGCAACATTTCCTTATAATCATTTGTTGCAATTTGGCAAACATGGGCAAGCATTTCGTTGCCATTTGAAACTAGTCCATGCACCCGAAAGTCTATTAAAATCGGCCCTTTACAACTCTCGAACGTTTGCCTAATATTCGCAAAAACTAGGACCGTAAAAAGCTTTTTGCCTTTTTTCTTAAACGCAGGTTAATACCTAAATAGCATCATTTTTCCTAAAGATAATCTTTAATAATTAAAAAAAAAACTCAATGTAGGCCGTGTTCTTTTTTGATGTCGTAAGTCAAATGCTATATTGCTTTCAACAAAAAAATAAAAAAAATACAACAACAAACACATTGGATAGACCAGAAAATGGTTTTTGGTTAAGAAATATTTAATCAAATTTTTATTTATAATTCTCACCACCAGAGTCGACTTTTAAAAATTATATATGGATAAGTTGGCAAGCAACTGAAACAAAAAATTGACCAATTGATTTGGTTAGTTTTTGCTGTTGCTTTGATCAGCCGTTAACCACAAAAAATACCTAACTCATTTTGTTGAAAGCAATATAGCAAAAGTCTAGTAATTAGCTGCATTTTATATGCCGATCGAGTTCGGAATTCGAATGTCAAAACCAGCCAAAACCAGCCAAACAGGAGGTTTTCACAATTCTCAAGAAGGAATCCGACAGTGCAATTGTTTGCTATAGCTGCATTTTAACTGCCGAGCGAGTTCGGAATTCGAATGTCAAAACCAGCCAAACAGCAGTTTTTCACAATTCCAAAGAAGGAATTCGACAGTGCAATTGTTGTTGTTCCTCGGCAATTAAAATACGGCTTATATTGCTTTCAACAAAAAAATAAAAATTACAACAACAAACACATTGGATAGACCAGAAAAGGTTTAGCGTTAACC
This sequence comes from Nephrocerus scutellatus, assembly GCA_947095585.1. Classification (NCBI taxonomy): domain Eukaryota; kingdom Metazoa; phylum Arthropoda; class Insecta; order Diptera; family Pipunculidae; genus Nephrocerus; species Nephrocerus scutellatus. Next base: position 93,181,345 of record OX352763.1, read on the forward strand.
AAACAAAAATATTTAACCAATTTTTTAGTTATAATTCCCACCACCAAAGTCGACTTTTAAAAATTATATATGGATAAGTTGGCAAACACATGAAACAAAAAATTGACCAATTGATTTGGTTAGTTTTTGCTGTTGCTTTGATCAGCCGTTAACCACAAAAAATACCTAACTCATTTTGTTGAAAGCAATATAGCAGTTGTTGTTCCTCGGCAAATAAAATACGGCTATTATTATTGCAATTCCTATCTTTGTTGACATTTAACAATCTCTTAAAACGAGAAAAGAAAGTGAGGTACGACAGAGGTTGTGTTTATTGTTATCGATCGAAATACTCTGCATAGTGAATAATCAGAATCACTAGTAAATTTTAACAAAAAACATTCTAAATGTGTTTTGAACTTGTAATCGAAATTTCGAAATTGAAAAAAAGTCCGGAATACGGGATTTATTAAAGTTAAAATTTTGGGCGTTGTTGTTTCAGAAAAAAAAACAATGTTTTCATACTTATACACCCATCGAGTTAATTTGCAGCTTTTTCAAGAATCCGCTTGTCGGGATCTCTTGAATTTAATAGAAAAGTGCGAAGGACTTAAAGTAGTTGTTTTGGATGATGACCTTCTTGGACCAGTTGGCCTTATTACTAGCCCGACGTTGTTTTCTGATAGGAACATAAAGTTACTTAGATTGAGTGGCGAAATGGAATTTCCAAAAGAGTTTAAAAATGTTATTTACATTACAAGACCAAAAATCAGGCTTATGGACATAATTGCCGGTCATATTCATAGAAAAGATTCTGAGAGATTTTATCACCTCTTTTTTATTCCACGAAAGTCTTGTCTTTGCCTTAAGCATCTTGAAAACAGAGGTGTTTTTGGGAACTTTGTTAGCATTGAAGAAATTCCATGGAATTTCTTTCCGGTCGAGAGCGACGTTTTATCAATGGAACAGCAAAATGCTTTTAAAGAGATTGCAATTGATGGTGATACTACAGTTCTGTATCAAGCGGCTTCAGGAATAGTTCAGCTACAAAAACTCTATGGTCGAATTCCAAAAATTTATGGAAAAGGAAACTTTGCACAGAAAGTTTGGGAACATGCAAAACAAATGGGTACAGAGGATAAAACAATGTTTAATTCAGATAAAGGGGTCATCGATCAAATGATAATTTTAGATCGATCAATTGATCTAATGAGTGCGTTAGCTACTCAGCTAACTTATGAAGGCCTAATAGATGAAATTTATGGCATCCGCCAAAATAAAGCCTCCTTTCCTGCGGAATTATTTTCGAACAGAAATGTTGACGAAGCGTCACAATCAAATTTAGTAACTGAGAAAAAAGTTGTGTCACTTAATTCAAGCGAAAAGCTGTACAGTGAACTTAGAAATAAAAATTTTAACGAAGTTGGAAAAATTCTTGCAAAAAATGCAAAGTCCATAAGTTCTCAAATGGGAGCTTCTTCTCAGGACAAGTCCGTACAGGACATGAAAAAATTAGTTGATAAACTTCCAGAGCTTTTAGCACAAAAACAGTCCGTTGCGATTCACACTGCAATTGCTGAAGCGATTAGGAAACATTTAGACACGTACGAGTTTACAGACGATTTGGCAGCAGAACAGGAGTTTATGATATGCGAAGACATTGATAAACCGAGTTCCTACATTGAGGATTTAATTGCCAAAAAACACGATTACCGAAATATTCTTCGTCTTATATGCATTCAGTGCGTAGCTTCATCTGGCTTTAAAGAAAAGGTTAACTTCTCAATAAAAATTTTGTTGACATAGTTGCTAGATAATATTTTCTTTTTAGGTATTAAATTATTACAAGAGAGAACTAGTTCACGTCTATGGCCTTGAAGCTCTTTTAACAATAAGTAATTTAGAAAAGGCTGGTCTGATAAGGACGCAGACTGAAGTACGTCCATACGCTGTGCTGCGAAAGGTGATACAAATTAAAGAATGATTTTAAAGCTAACTTGAAACTAATAAATTATTTTGCAGACACTTAACTTAACTGTTGAAGACGTTATCGAAGTAGATCCCAAGGATATTAGTTATGTGCACAGTTTCTACGCACCACTTACCGTTCGTATTATCGAGCAAAGCCTTAAGCCTCTTGGTTGGCAATCGTTAAAAAGTCAAATAAATGTTCTATCGGCACAGCCATCGTTTGAAGATTTCCAAGCTCAGTTGATTGGTATTGGTGGACGCCAATCATACACACCTAGTGAATGCTCATCCCTAAATATACCAAGAGTTATTTTGGTTTTTTTCGTTGGTGGATGCACATTTGCCGAGGTTTCTGCTTTACGGTTTTTATCACAGCAAGAAGATAATAATGTAGAGTTTTTAATTGCAACAACAAAACTGATTAATAAAAATTCGTTTTTAGAAACTTTTCTTTAATCTGCTGCATTTATATTAAAAAACGTTTTTATTAGCTCGCTTTGTTGTATGTCTGTCTGTTCGGGTGGAATTTGGTAATTAATTTTGAACTAACTTCCAGGTGAGCTAAGGACTTGAAACTTTTATACATAGTTCAGAACTGGATGAACATTGACAATGCAAACAAAAATACGCACAAGACTAATTAGAAGAACAAAAATAACTTTTTAATTTAAAAAGTTTTTAAAACGACCTAAAAAGTATAAAACAATTTTCCTGGTCCCATACAAATGGTCCTGACAATTTTGAATTTTTAATAGATATGAAAATGTAATACGTAAGATTAAAAATAAAACGAACGATTCCAGCTTGTCACTTTTACCAGCGGTGCTCAAGAGAAATAGCCACTTGCATGACACCTGTCCTTGAATTCAATCGCAATACTCGTGGCGCTCTAAATGCTCATCAGTTTACCCTCAAGCTCATCTACGGACGTACAGTTAAATTCAGAGATTTGTTCTTCAGCCGTACAACACGTATGTGGAATGCTCTGCAAAGATCTGTCTTTCCACATCACTATGATCCACAGGCGTTCAAATCACAAGCTCAGAGACATATCTTTTCTCCTCCTTTTCCTTACCCGCAACGCTGTGCCAAGCAATTAGCCGAGCTTTATAAGGTTCTGAACCCCTTTACGCGTGCACATACTATAAAAAAATGTGACCGTTCTTAAAACGTTTTTATTAGCTTATATAAAGAGGTAAATTTGTTTGCACTTTCAATTGAATAATCTTCAAAACTACTGGACCGATTTTGATCAGGTTTTCACAATTTTACAGGATTCCAACCTAGGTTACAGGCTGCAGTTTTGTCGTCAGTGGTGGGTAGGTCATTCTGGTGGAGGGCATCCGGGAAACGCCTGTGGTTATAGGCTACAGTTTTTTGGTGTGGTGGCAGTGTAGGGATCACTGGGTGGGAAGTCAGTTGGTAGGTAGTAAGTGAGGTGGGGTGGGGACAGCCGGATATTTTAGCTAGTCTTAATATATAAAAAGGAAATTTCGTCTGTATGTCTGTTCGTGCATAACTCAAAAACAGCTCATCCGATATAGCTGAAACTTTGTGATATGGTGGAGACGTTTGAGCTGGATGTAGTTAGTGTGGTAATGGTGTTGAGTGGATTGACGTGGTGGTTGGCTTGACTCGAAGACCGTGAATTTTTTACATAAACTAAGGACAACTCACTGAATGAATTGCGCCACGGCAATACAGTGGGCTATACCCTTTATTAAAATAAAAATAATAATAATTGTGCTGTTATAAGAGGTGTGGAGGGAGGGGGTATCTCAAGGTGGGTCTTGGTGTTCGGTAATGGGGAGGTGGGGTATTTAAGCTAGTTATTGATAAAATGTTTAAATTTTTTCAATTTTTGATTAAATTATTTTCCAAATGTCATCAATAAATACAACTTCCACTTTGTGTCGAAGCCTTCTTATCAGGCTCTCAATTTAAGACAGTTTGTTTTTTTATTTACACCCTTATAATGCTAAGCGCAGCGTTGGCGGCTCCGGAAAGAATCTCTCTATTGGCCAGTACGTCCAAGATGTGCTCAATGATGGACCTCTGGGCTCGAGATGAATAAGTTGCCTGGTCCGAGTTAGAAAAGTACTTTCTGCACCTTGTTGTTAGCAATGTGAAAATGTGATCGTTCAAACGATGCTCATACGAGAATTGCGGGGGTTTCAATGCAAATGTCATTCATATGTTTGCGATTAAAACTTCGTTTAGACGACAGAAGAGAACACTTGATTTTGGCAAGGTCAGAATTTACCCTGCTTAACATAATTTTTAGGGAGGCCAGGACCGTTCTAGAGCAAAAGCTTAGAGCCTGTTTTGGTATTGAATCAAGTTCTTCAGCGTCAAATGGCTTGACCATGTCGATAGCTAATTGCTGATTTATCAGTACATTTTGACGTATTTATAACAAGCTAAATTTCTATTTCCTTCAAAACTTTACTAAATTATCACGACGTCAACATCGCGGTAACGCTCATAGAGCTCGTCAATGTAGAATCGTCCTTTCTTAATATGGGACAAACTAAGTGGGTCTTGCTAAGCACTCCAGTCTGTGATCCATATGAAATCACTGGTATCACCATTGTCTTATGCACCTTGTATGTTATGGTTAAATTCATTAATATGGAATTCTGTCATTTTACTTTTTCCAAATTTGGAACAAATTTCTAGTACTAATGATTTATGTTTAATATATTATGGAAGACAGTGGTTGACTGAACTTTTTCCATGTATGGAACACAAACAAATTCCAGCAATTATTTTCCATTTTCTTGATTTGCGTTGAAAACTTAAAAACAGAACTGTACGCTGTGAGTTTTAAAATTAAACTTCGGTTTCGGCGTTAAAACGCGCACTACACATCTGATAAACTTGTTAAAATCAGATTTTACTCATAAGGTGTAAGCGCAAAAATTTATTTTTTTTGGGTCTGGTTGTATAGTAGGTAGCTCAACCCGCTGACATTCAATACATAAAATTATTTCAAGGATTATTTCTGAGATACCGAGTGTGAGACATGCGTGTAAAGAGCGTATGAATATTTTTTTTCAACTTATTTGAGGTCCTTTTTGACTAACATTCACATGTCCAAGAGATCTCAAATTGTGTGCTCAGCTTTGACTCGGGTATCATTTCTAAGCGCCCGCGTAAGACGGGTATAAAATTTGGGGTTTCCAACTTTTTCAGTTCTAGTTTACCCATCTGTCAGACGTATAAACAGAAACTTTTTTGCATTTACTTATTTTGAGTAATTTTAATGATTCTAGGCTGGTTCATCGCATAGCAATTCATCGCAAGCAAAAGATTGTTAAATAACAGTAACGCACGGCGTTTTTTGAGTTAAAGGACAGCCGGACAGTTTCTTGTACACTGTTTCAACGATTTCAATGTCAGTGCTATTGTATGATAAGAAATATGAAAATTTGATTTACTTTTTTAAATTCTCTATATTAACTTCACTTGCCCGTGTGTTTGTGGATTTGTGTGTCATGGAATCTTGCGATAAATTTTTGACCCACTTCCCAAAGTCCTATTTTATTGAAATTTTGCACACATGCATATCTCCGATGACAACACTTTCTATTAAACTTTGAGGACCCTCGGGCCACGGGGTCGGTGGGCTCCCCTACAAATATTTTACAAAATTTTACTCGATTTTCTTAAAATTGTATACACTTGTGTATCTCTGATATACAACACTTTTTGTAAAAATTTTGGAGACCCCGGGCCCGGGTTCGTGGGGCCCCATAACTTTTTTTAAAAAAATTATCCCGATTTTCTTCAAATTTAATACACATGTGTATCTCCGATAGACAACACTTTTTGTAAAAAATTTGGAGACCCCGGGCCCGGGTTCGTGGGGCCCCATAAATTTTTTTAAAAAAATTAACCCGATTTTCGTCAAATTTAATACACACGTGTATCTACGATTGACAACACTTTTTGTAAAAAAATTGGAGACCCTGGGTCCCGGGGCCCCAAAATTTAAAAAAAAATTAATCCGATTTTCTTTAAATTTTATATACGTATGCATCTCCGATGAAAAACACTTTTTGTAAAAAAATTGGAGACCCCGGGCCCCAGGGTTATTGGGCCCCAAAAACTTTTTTTAAAAAAACCAACCCGATTTTTTTAAAATTTTATATACGTGTGTATCTCCGATGGGCAACACTTTTTGCAAAAATTTTGGAGACAGGGTTTGGAGGGTCATGGGGCCCCAACAAATTTTTTAAAAAACTTAACCCGATTTTTTTAAAATTTTATATACGTGTTATCTCCGATGGACAAAATTTTTTGTAAAGTTTTTGGAGTGAGGCCCTGAGGTCCGATGGGTGCCCATATAAATTTTTTTAAAATTAGCGCGATTTTCTTCAAATTTTAACACATACCCATCTCCTATTAGAGAATTTACATGAAAAATTGTATTTTGTTTTTGTTTTTCTTAAAATGTAATTGCATTTTATTTATTTATATTATTGATTTATGTATATATATGTCTCACTTAAGTCTCGCAGTTGTTTTAACGAACAAAAAGTCCAAAACAAAATATATCTGTGCCTTAGATTCTGTGGAATTTGTTTTGAACGAACAACTAATATTTGTAGGTAATCGTGTATTTCTTTTCCTTTTTTCTGATGTCATCTGCTTTTTAATTAGTTAGGCTGTATTTTTCTTGTATGTTATGTTTACTGTACTTTATTTAAAGATATAATCATTATTACGATTGCTATGAAAACAATATTCATTAAATTCTAATTATACACTCAACCAATAAGAACATTAAGAGTTTATTTTTGCATGAAAGTGTTTTAAATAATTAATATATATAACTGCATATCTGTTTGAAAAAAGGTGTTCTAATATTCGGTTTTAGTTTTATTTTTTATTAGTGTTTATTTTATTATTACCTTAGTTTACTTTTTTATTTAAATATTAATTAAATTGAAGTTAAATATATAGTATTTACTTAATTTTTGCAATTTAATTTTGTTTCTTTTCCGTGTCATATAAAATATAATTATATATTAAATTTTCTGCTGTATTTCCCATAATTATTATAAATTTAATTGGTTAAAAGTTAAATAATTTGTGTAAATCTCAATGCTTTGTGTTAATTAATTCATTTAACTAACTTCATCTAAATATTCTTCATTTGTATTCGTAATCCCTTCTATACCAATAACATTCTTTAATTTTAAATAATCACACAATATTTCTAATCTTTTTGCTGAGAACATTGCTTAACATCAAGAAAATAAGCAATCTGTTTCAATTAAATAATTTATTTTGATTTACGAGTGTAAAACTTAGTCAAATACAATAAGATTGTTTTAACAACCAAACAAAATTATTAATTATATAATATCAAATAAGGTTGACTACGGAAATTGTATTTCCCTTCTTGTTTTTTTTTAGTTTTTTGAATTTAAGAGGTAACATTAATCGAATAACAATATGTTTCGATAAGTATTATGTCATTTAATAATGATGAAACAAAGTCAGAAACATTAGTGGAGTGAGTTTCTAATAATAAAAATTGAAGTAATATTTATAATTTGAAAATAAATAAATAAAATTACCGACTGCTGCGAAATAGAAACTTATTGAAATTTTTATAAAATCCATGTAAGATTTGTTTGAATATATCCATTGATTGGGAATTTGAAAAAAAAACCAACTCAGTACCTTTAATTAACTTTGCACCTAAGTGGTTATGTCAAAATGGCACAGCATTAATGATAATTAATTTTTTAATATAGGGGGTTCCTTAATTTCAATTGGAATGCTTGGTTAATGTAATTAAACAATAAAAAACAGATATTTTCAAAATACCTTTTTGTTTGTTTATATGCCAAACTAACTCATGATACGATCTTCAGCATCAGAATTCTAAAACTTCATGGTTATGACAGTGGTGGTTATTGGGTGACATCGCATTGTAGTTTATTGAATTGTATTGCAGTGCACCAAAACCGACATAACTTTCTATTGAAAACAAAGCAGTCGGTATTTAATGTTGACACCTAATGATATAACAACCATTAAATAGAATAGATTAAAGGATTTTCAATTCCAATTTATTTCACCAGCTGGTTTGAAAAGAAAAAACAGAAATAAATAAATATAAATGTACGCGATTTTTTTTTATGAAACATAGAATGACTTTGTTGTTCTAAAGTTTCCTTTGTTATGCGAATTCTGGTTTTTGTTATAAATGTAATTGTATGTAATCGATGATGGGAATAGTTCTGATGTTAATTTTTGTGATTTTGTTCGATCGGTTTTTTTGTTTTATATTTAAAATGTCTTTTTTGTTGATAAAAAATTAAGTTTTTCCCACATACATGATGTTTTCGTGTATTATCATTACCTTTTGTACAGTGGTCTAGAGTTCCAAAACTCACTACACCATCTACCTTTTGTACAGTGGAACTTTTTTTTGCGACCACAACAATTTGCAACTATCTAGAAGGCAGAGCTTTGGGAGGATAAATCGTATCGAAAGCCATAGTCATTTAAAAAAGCTTTTAATCGTAGTACGTACTTGTGTAAAAAAATTAAACTGATAAGAAAATTCAATTTCTTCAATTCAAATTAAATTCAAAGGAGAGGAAAGAAAAATCAAAGCAGGATCAGAAGTTTTGTTTCTTGTTTTATTAGATCTGTTACATGTATATTATTATGTATAATAGATACACATTAGTTATTAATAAATTTTAAAAATCTTTTCCATGTAACTTTAAAAGGTGCAAATGGTTATTATAATCGCTACTTTTGTCTTTTAGTATTTATTTTACGTTTGATAGGGATTTTACTAGGTTTCTGCGACTGATTTCTCAATTGTTAAACGGTTTTGTTTCGGAAAAACGTACTATTCTCTTTATTAATAAAGGTGTTAAGGTTGCACTATTCAAATTGGTGTATTGCTAAAATAATTTGTCTGTTCTCATTTCAACATATTTTGTGGGTTTAATAATAGTTGTTTATATCTAACTTATTCATGTATGTATTTATTAGTTCTATCAAGATTGTTAATATAATTATATTAAGGGTTTCTTTCATTTACATTGAAGACAGAGACATTTTGATTCGATTCTCTTCAATGTCGTCTTTAAATTGGTTTTTAACTTCATCACTAGAAATGCGATAATTATTCGTATTGTTATAATTTCCTTTAAAATTCTTTAAGTGCTATAGGGATCCAGCTGGAAAACTTGTAGAACTATTACTATGAGCTAAGCTGATCATGGATCCTGATAAGCTACCCTCTTCATCTGGATAGGTTTCCCGTGATACCTCATTTATTGACAAAGCACTGAAAGTATAAGCATTAACATTTTATCGTTAATTTGCATATAGAGTTCTAACCTGAAACCCAAAGCGGCTGATTCTTCATCGAAAGCTTCCAGTTCCTTAGCATGCTTCTCATGCTTCATGCGTAACCTTTCTGCTCTTTCTTGATTGAATTGCTGCAACTCCGCCTCCATCTTTTGATAGAACATATATGAATCATTAAGTAAAGACTTTCGTCCTTAAGGTCTAAGTGCCAAAAATTCAGATATCAAATTTTTGCGCGAAATCTGTTATGTATATATGTATATAATATATAAACGATGCATCCACCCTTTATCATTATTTATTTAATAATGAAACAAATTTGACTAAAGCCAATTGTTGAGCAAACCGGTTAGTTTTGATAATAACTTAAATGCATAGTTTTGACACTGAGTTCCTTTTAAATTGAGTATTTTTTTGTTTCCGATTTCATAAATTCACTAACCTTACTCTCCAGCAAACCCCTTCGTACACTGACCCGATTTTCCAGCTCTTTTCGCTCTCTATCACGTTGTTCCTGTGCTTGCTTCTTATTTTTATTTTGATAAGCAGTGAGTACTTCTAATTCATATTCCAAGAGTTCATTAGTTCGTTGGCACTCAATGACTTGACTTTCATCTAACCTATAACTTTGACTCTGGAACATATCAGCTATACTTTGTTCATACTTTTATGAAAAAACGAAGAAAAAACCAACATGATAAAAGTCCGAAAAACCATTTATCGAAAAACTAGACTTGCCTGATCACCTAACAATGTTAGTTTACGATGCTTCTCCTCTTTTAACTGTTTTATCACTTCCTTCTGATTTTCCTTAGGCGTAGTTTGAAGAATTTGAGCCTTATATCTTTTATATTGTTTTGTTTGAGTTTTACATGTTTCACGGAATTGCTTTCGAATCTGCAGCTCTTTTTGCTAAATGGAGGAGTCCGAAAAATATTACTGTAGTAGTGTAGCTTTTATTCATAATGACCTAATGACTTACTTTCAAACTTTTTGGATGTTGCCGTATTTCAAGGGCATGCTTTCTAACTAATTCTTTTTTAACCCTTTCCATATAATCCTTTTGGTTTTGCAATTCGGTATCATGTTGCTTAGTTATCTAGAAGAGCGAATTGAATGTGGATTTAGCGAAATTAATTGTGATGCCGAAGCCGAAGTGATATCCACATACTTGATCTTCTCTTAAATTATGTACACTTTTCTGCTGCCTATATTCTAGTTCTTGAGTTTTTTCGTGGTGCTTTAAGAGCATTGCATGAGCTTGCTCCAATTGCTGTTGTTTTTTGCTTAATTCCTGGAATAACACATGGCGTAAGGTTCAACAGCTTAACTTATTAAATAAAAGCTTGCTTACGTCTCGCAGAAGTTGATGCTCCAATTCATGCAAGATAGTCATGCGCCTTCGCTTAAACTTTCTCATTTCCAACTCAATGTACTGCTTCTGAACCCTTAGCAATCGTTGTTCTTCTTGAGCTTCAGCTTGCTTCAAATTGTCCTTTTGAGACTGCAGTGTCAAATCCCTTTGTCGCTTTGGAGTTGATTCATCCATTGACAGTTCTCGTTTCCATCTATCTTTATTTGCTTTGTACTCTTTCTTTCGATTCATATCGAACGCCTTACGATCGCCTTCCTGCTTCAATGAAATTTCCTTGTGTAACTTTTTTTCTGCAGCCGATGTTTGCTTAATACGCCGATCCAAATCTTGTTGATGTTTGCCCTTAAAATCACAATAAAAAGCAAGAAGTGTGAAATCAAATGGTACAGAAATTAAACAATTGTATCCGGTCTACTATTACCTCTAACCTTTCCAGTTCCCTAGTGAAATTATGAAGGAGCATGTCATATTCTTTATCTAAAGCCGCTTTATGAGCTTCCATTTCTACTTTACACTTTTCCTCTAATTTAAGCAAGGCCGACTGATGTTCCCGACGCATTCGCTTGTAACCAGACATTTGCTCATGCATCTCCTCCTTGAACGAAATAAAATACAATCACGATAATTATTTGGTCAAAGCCACTAATTTACAAACACTATTAAAGTCGCTACATAAAAACAAGTTTTTAAATTATTATTTTTGAATACGTATAATGTAGTACATATTTGATCTGATCCCGTGCATTTCGCACATATGTATGTATGCCTGGAGTGAAAAGTTATGATATTTTTAATTTTTTTCGCCTTTATTGAAAGGATTGAGCATTTGAAACAAACAAAACCAATATGGTAAAAGCGGATGAGGTTACGAAATATTAAGCAATTCAGGCAAATCAAGAAGAATCATAAACCAATTTTTGAATAAAAAAATAACGGCTTAACACGAATTTTTCAAAAATTTCAAATTTATTTTAAATCCTTGGTTTTTTGCTTAACTTGGGAAAATGAATTTACCGGTGAAATAAATGAAAAGAACGTGAATTCAATTGAAAAAAATAAAAGTACAGCAACTTCACACTCTAAAAACCAACGAATTTTTAAAAATAAAATACCAAATTGAAAATGTGGTTTAAAACAAGTATAAATGATTTAAGATTTATTTAGCTATTGCCTTGCCAATCAGATTACAATACATTTCACTGGGATGTCGAAATTTATTGATTTGGTTAAATAGAATGCGGTAAAAAATTCATAATACTTTCAACTTAACCCATTATTTTAAAGAAAACACATTTAAACATTAATAATAGATCCTATTACAAAAAGGCTAATGTACTTTTTACTTGATTTAAATTGACTTTACTAAGGAACATTTCACTGCCTAGTTATAAAGGTTTAACAATTTTACATTATTAGAAGAAATTTAAATACATTTCTTGTATCTGTTAGGCAGTTTACTATAAAATTTTGTTCATTTTGAATATATGATGCATATGAATATGTGGCTTTAGTTCTGTTAACTTTATTATTAAGTGTGGTCCAGTCAATCCATATGCAGATTTGACAGAGTTTCCGTAAGAATAAGCCTAGTGTTATTCTTATAGACTTATACACTCAAATTCAGAAATAAGAATAAGCATTTTCCTATAAGAGAGCTATAATCTTCCAATACGCAAATGCATTTAGCAAAACAGTTCTTAGAATTGAATCAGTCCCGCGCCTTTTTTCAGACTAATGAAGATGTAATAAAGATGTAGAACGCGGGCACGCGAAGACGAATATAAAGAGTTCAGAAGACATGTAAAAACAGTTCACCGACGAAAGAAAGCAGCCTGCGAGAAGAATCCCGTCTGTGAACTAGAACAGTATAGAGAGCGAGGACCGCACCAGGCGCGGAAGTTCTACCAAACAGACCGCGGTATGTCGCAATATACACCGCGTTGAACATACTGCAAAGACAAAGAGGGTAATCTGATCGCCGATCTCAAAGGCATCTTAGAGCGATGGGAAGAGCACTTTCATGAGTTGCTTAATGGCCAGCTGAGTGAGGAATTGGAGGCTCCACCAATGATCGAAGACCCCACTATGTTGCCGCCAACAAGCATAGACGAAGTTAGCAGAGCGATAAATCGGCTTAAAAATAATAAGGCCCCGGGATCTGATGGTATCCTATCTCCTCTATCCTTCAAGACAGGATAGCCCCATACGCTAAATGGATCATTGGTCCATACCAGTGTGGCTTCATCCCAGGCAAGTCAACAACTGATCAGATTTACACCCTTAGGCAGGTGATGGAAAAATGTCTAGAGTTCCAAAACTCACTACACCATCTTTGTATAGACTTTAAAGCAGCCTATGATAGCATAGCCAGAGTAGAACTTTATAAAGCCATGAGAGACTTCGGCATCCTAAATAAACTAACACGACTATGTAGGTTGACCATGACCAATGTTATAAGCCAAGTAAAAATATCCGGATCACTATCAAGCCCATTCAACATCTATTACGGGCTCCGACCAGGGGATGGACTGGCCTGCGTCCTCTTCAACCTGGCGTTGGTAAAGTGATCCGAGACTCTGCCGTAACGGCGAGAGGAACAATCCTCTATAAGTCCATTCAGGTACTGGCTTACGCAGACGATTTTGACATCGTTGGTAGAAACCGAAGAGCTGTACTGGAAGCTTTCATCCAGATCGAGCAGGCGGCACGAAATCTGGGGCTGCACATAAATGAGAGCAAAACAAAGTACATGGTGGCCACGTCTGCGAGTAGAATAAACATTGCTCCCTCAATTCAAATAGTGGAGCGCGAATTTGAAGCAGTGCAATCCTTTAACTATCTCAGGTCAACTGTAGCAGCCGATAACGGCATGGCACCAGAACTACGCGCACGGTTGCTTAAAGCCAACAAAGCCTACTATAGTCTGTCAAGACTCTTCTAATCCAGGAATTTAACCATAACATCCAAGCTACTGGTATATAAGACAATGGTCATACCAGTACTTACATATGGATCCGAGACTTGGGTACTTAGCAAAAAGCATTCTGACCTCTTAGCCGCGTTCGAGAGAAAAGTCTTACGGAGAATTGTTGGCCCATATGTGAGCAAGGCCGGCCAATCCTACGTTAGAAGGATGACGTAGACCAGGACGCCCAGAGTTTAGGTATGCCAAACTGGATGACATCGGCTCGAAATCGGGACCAGTGGAGAGACTTTTTGCGGGAGGCCCCGGTTGTTGAGCCAAATATGATGACGATGAAGGATGTAAATGGCTTTTTTTTCTAAATTTTACCAACTATCTATGTGATTGGTAAGTATATAGTTATGAAGTTCTATAAATATGAAGAAAAACAATACAGCAATTTTCAAACCACAATCTTACGTTTTTAGCTTAGTATCTTTAGTCGTCACCGAAAAGAAAGCATTTTTCATATAAAACACAGAGAAAAAAAATAAACATTTTTAAAAAACAAAAATTAACCCATTATTGACGTACATAACATAAATATCACTGATTAACTATTGTGTAATTTATTTACTATTTCAGTATTTTCATTTACTAGACTCCACTTTATCATCAAACAACTCGACAACACAATTCGATATTAGATTTAGTCTTGAGTCTCAAAATACAACAGTAAAAAGTATTTTTATGTTTTTGCTAGGATATCGTACAGTTAATACTGTCTCCACATAGGGCTGAACATATGTAAAATTCCTGTCGTTGAAAACGAAAAAACAAAGAAAAAAATGGTCTGTAAAATGTACAATGTACAATGTCTCCTATTTAAAAATTCAAGATATGCAAAAAGAATTTTTAATATCACAAGGATTACTTTTAGTTTGTTACTTAGTCATAAGAACTTTCTAAAATTTATTCGTTTATAGAACCAAAACTACTAACTTACCTGCATATGCTCTTTTTGTTGTTTCGTTACAATACTTGTGGTTCGAATTGTAGCAAAGTTGTTGGGCCCATGTTCATTAACAGCATTAGAAAGAGCTTGTTGCGACGATGCAGCATACACAGCAGCAGCAGCAGCAGGCGAAGACAAATATCGCGGTGTTTGCATTATCATTCTATCGCCACCTTGAATTCCACTACTAACGTTGCCAGCAGCTGGAGATCCACTGTTAGATATACCCATGCTTGGAGTATTGTTACATGGCATTTGCACAACCGGAGCGGGTACAACCGATGTTGAATTTGTTGGTGTCACATTATTATTCATATGCATCATGTTTGGCAATGGTGGTAGATTACGGTGTCGCGAGGAGTTTCTGGATACAGCGCCTGCTCCAGCAGCTGCCGACTGGTGATAATTTGATGGGGGAGGTACTGCATGATTTACCGCAGGTATTGAGTTAGATGAAGAGCTCTAGGAAAGAAATATGAAATTTTCAAAACATTAATAAATATTCTCATATCATTAAAAGATTGGGTTTGCTATACTACTTGACTACTGGCCGCCGATGCACCAACAGAGTGAATTGAATGCTCCGATGTAATACTATTACTTTTACTGCTGTCGCCGCCCGCATGTTCGTCTTGTGTATCATCTGTATCGCCTTTTGCACTTTCAGTCTCACATGTGTCAACCATTAGAATTTTTTTCATTTTGCGATAATTTAAGTTATCCAGTTCACGTACCGCCGCTTTTGTTCTAGCAATTAACTCAAGCAAAACCGTCTCAGAACGTTGACGAGTCACATATGCATGTGTAAGCAATTTTGTTGAAGATGGCCTCTCAGTTGGAGACTTTTTTAAACACAATTCTACAAAATTACAAAATGTATCTGACCAGTCATTACCCTGAAAATGTAAAAAGTATATAACAAAGTTAATTTTTCATAACTTTAAAGGAAGAATAACCACAAAAAAAAACTTTTTATTAAGCTTTCGATTTGCCTATCAAATACACATACTATACAAAAAAAAACTGTTGTGATGATCTATTTATCAACCAAAAAAATATATATGTAATGTAAAAAAACTTCCTTTTTCGGGTATACACTACCACAGTCCTTTATTATTTGTTAATAATCGCCAAAATACCAGTTTTTGACGTCGGGGCGCTGTTTCCAAGTATTTTCATTTTTTCTTTGCTTCACACGGCGCGTTTGACGCAAACGCGGGATATCATAATTGGATTTTGTGATATTGAGCCGCTCACTAAATTTCAGCTCTCTAGATGGTGTGGAATGTGGTTAAGAAGGACCTCAGTCGAAAAATAAATGTTCAACCCATCACACGCGCCACACGCGACACCCGTCATACGCGGAATATAAAAAATGCTTTTTTGGACTTAGACACTCACAAAATTTCATCTCTCTAGGTCGTGTGGAAGGTGGTTAAAAAGGACCTCAAAGAAGTCGAAAACAATGCTGCGAAATGTTTAGGTTTCATATTCATATTCTTTAGCCGGACAATAGTTATGTGGAATGAATTACCCGACTCTGTGTTTCCGCATTTTTATGATCTACAATCATTCAAGACACATGTGCATAGACATTTCACCTTTTCCTTAATTTCCGACCACGCCCACTCTGTGCTAAGCATTATAAGGGTGCAAAAACCTTGAGCGTATGTACATTATAAAAAAAACGAGTCACACGCGACACGCGTCGTACGCCGAATATAAAAAATGCTATTTTGGACTTAGACACACACAGAATATCAGCTCTCTAGGTCGGCAAATTAAATAAGTTTTTTAAAAGTGACATTTGTTGATACCAGGCATATCATTGACGCTACAGACCCCAAAAAGTATCAAATTGTCCGCGGAAGCGTACTCAATAAATTTTTTTTTACTTATAGCTTCCTGTGAGGATAAGAGCAATAAAATTACTTTTGGGTTCAGTTTGTAAGGCAGTTTCCTGAACCCGTTGACATAACTCCAAAGTCTTTTTATATTAGATTAAAAATCATTTTAACGAAAGAATATTTGAAAGCAGACTTTTCGTTCTTCTGTTATGCTGAAAAAAATCCCTATTGATTTGTTTTTGGTTTTTTTTAGAGGCTAAATTATCTGAACCGTCGAGGAAACATGTTTTTGAGGCACACTTTTTTTCGGAGTAATTTTAATACT
Organism: Nephrocerus scutellatus; assembly: GCA_947095585.1. Lineage (NCBI taxonomy): Eukaryota > Metazoa > Arthropoda > Insecta > Diptera > Pipunculidae > Nephrocerus > Nephrocerus scutellatus. The sequence goes on from OX352763.1 coordinate 93,198,106, forward strand.
TCAGTTTTTAACAGAAGTAATATACAGCAAAACAAATTCGTAATAAAGATTGCAAACTTCCAAAAAACAAAAAAAGGAATTTGGACTTCTTACCGGTAATGTTGGTGACTCATTTTGCGCGATGTGATACAAAGCTGACATGGCATTCATATTGAAATATGGAGGTTTCCTTTCAGCCAATTCAATACAGGTTATACCCAGTGACCAAACATCAACTTTTCCATCGTACTGCCCTTCATCCATTGCGAGAATTACTTCCGGTGCCATCCAATATGGCGTGCCAACAAAACTATTTGCTGGACATTTAATTGCAGCGCTACCAAAATCGGCCAATTTTACTACACCATTATCGGTTAGCAGAATATTTCCTGCTTTTATATCACGATGTATCCGGCCAAGACTGTGCAAATAGCTTAGACCACCAAGCACTCCATCACATATCGCGGAGATTTCATCCTCGTGTAGTGGCTTCTTATGAACTTCTATGATATCAGAAGCTGAGCCAACACAGTATTCCATAACCAGCCACGCTGTTGATTCTCGCAAGTAACATCCTTTATACTCAATTGTGTTCGGATGATTTAATTGACGAAGAAATCTAGCAATAAATTTTAAGAAAAGGAAAGTAAAATTTAAAAGTCTCAGATTAGAATTAGATAAAAACAAAATAAGTATAGAAATCTTATTTTTCCCTTACCTTATTTCTTTTAATATATCCTGCCATTTTTCTAAGCTCTGTTTTCCCGTATATGACATCTTTTTAATGGCCACAATTTCTTTGGTAAGATTGCATCGGGCATAGTAAACTGCTCCGAACGACCCATGGCCGATCTCGCGCAAATCCTCAAATATCTTTTCTGGATCATGCTTATTAAAGAGATCAGCAATTTCGGGATCCTTGAGGCTACCAGGTCGTGCAGAAGGCATGGCTCATTATTTAGTGGTATGTGCCTCTTATGTATGTCTACCTGCAAAATATAATGTATACTATCCCATTAAATGTGATATGTTGTGATATTAAATGAGTTGAACTTTATCTTTTCTTTATCTTTGTACTGTTTAAATATCTTAAGTGTTAAAATCATTTTTAAAAAGTGTATTAATACTTTTTTGTTAAATGAGTAGAATGGCATTTTAAAGCAACTTAATTCAATTGTTTTCATAGTCTGCTTCTTTAACTATCCAATTCATATAACAAATGTAATAGTAATGCTCAAATGTTTCCATTGTCTTTCAGGGTATAAGGCAGAAGCGAAATGAACAATTTAGATGGGAACGCATTGAAAATCTATCTGAAGCATTGTAATGTAGCGAGTGAAGAAGAACCATGAGTTTAGTGTTGTTTTTTTTATATTGGCGAAATAATTAAAACTTATAAGCATATATATTCGGCTAGGTAAAGAAAGCATTAATTGACAATGGTTTTATATGCCTTTAATACCGAATGGCATTTTCTGCAATGCAATACTTACAATTTAGTTCTGAAATAATCTTTTATATTCTTTTTTAAATTTAACTTAGTAGATGCATATAAACGATCCAATTATACTGGTTACATTTTCATGCGATAAGAAGACCAATGCGAAAGCCATCTATCTATTAACCATCAATAGACCATCATGTTTTTTTTGTTATCATCTACCTTTTTGGGTGGGGATTTTTTTTTTTAAGAATTATTCTCTTCATTTCGATAAAATTCAATTTATTTTGTTTTTTTATGTTTTATTATTATTTTTATCGCAATTTAATTAAAAGTGCAATCTTTAGTTGGCAATTTTTTCTTTACTAAGGTTTTGATCATGTACATGCAGATGGACAAAACGATGGAAATAAATGTTTTTACACAGTCATTATAATTAAATCAAGAAAGTAAGAATTTTCAAGAATTTTACACTTTAACGCTGCGCTCGCTCATTTCTACAATTTGTAACCAGAACCATTAATTTAACTTACATTCCTTCGGACAACTCAAAGCATCCCAAAACACCATTAGAAAGAATTGGTTTTTTTGTACAAAATCCAATCAATTTATTCAGTCGGGAACAATTGGATTAAATTGAAATTTTATTTTTTGTTCACTTTTTTTGATTAGAGCCTTCGTCTTGTCTTCTGTCTTTTTTACCGATAAAAAATTCATTCTTTTTTCACCACACAAAAAACGAAGACATTTTTTTCTCTAACTAATTTTTTCGTCGAGTGCAATATCTTTATGGAAAATAAATCCACTTCACATTTAACACGATCCGAAATAAAATCGAACACAAAATTTTAATTGTTGAATTCTATTAGATAAATAGGCATGGTTCAATTCAAGATAATAATTATAAATTAAAGAAAAAACTACTTTTTACTGAAATTCCTTGATTTATCGTCCACTTTGACTTTATGCACCTAGTGGTGAAAATAGCAAAACAAAATGGCTAGATTAGTAACAAAAACTCGCAGAATAATTAGAGTTACCATTTATAAAATAATTTTTTAATGGATTTAAGTTCTTTATAGATTAATAATCAATGATATGTTTTTTTTGCAATTGTTCATATTTATATATATATTTGATTGCTAAATGTTAGAATAGCTGCATATTATTTGACGAGCGAGTTCGGAATTCGAATGTCAAAACCAGCCAAAACCAGCCAAACAGCAGGTTTTCACAATTCAAAAGAAGGAATTCGACAGTGCAATTGTTGTTGTTCCTCGGCAATTAAATACGGCTAATATTGTAAAGGTTCTACGAGTATATTAAGCGAACTAATAATGTCGTTTTTTTTCGTAAAACTCTGCCCCAGAGTTGTTTTTTTTTTGCTATCAAGTTCTTCGTTTCCCCTTTAAAACGACTTTACCATAAAGCGAAAACAATTCTAAATATTTTGGGAGATTTACCACTCTTTATACTAACACAACAACAACACATGCAACAAAAAAATGTAAGCAAAAGATTTTTGCCTTTCGTGTTCGATTTCTCTTTTGAAAAGATCTGCGCTCGAGCGCGCTCTGGGGCGGGGTTTTTAGGAAAAAAATTAACATAAAAATACATATAGAGTAATATTCGACTTTTACTAAATGGGTAGTATTGATGAGATTTTTACATCTACAATTGCTATATTGCTTTCAACAAAATGAGTTAGGTATTTTTTGTAGTTAACGGTAGATCAAAGCAACAGCAAAAATAACCAAAATTTGGTCAATTTCTTATTTCATGTGCTTGCCAACTTATCCATATATAATTTTTAAAAGTCGACTCTGGTGGTGGGAATTATAAATAAAAATTTGTTTAAATATTTCTTAACCACAAATTTTTTTTGGTTAACGCTAAACCATTTTCTGGTCTATCCAATGTGTTTGTTGTTGTAATTTTTATTTTTTTGTTGAAAGCAATATAGCAAATGGTTAAAGTGTTTAAATGTCATCCTCAAAATAATAAAAATGTGGGTATAAAAAAAAACTGAGCCTTGAATTTATAAGGCGTATTTCTTTTGATCATATACATCTACAACGAAAAACAATGTACACAATTATTTTGTGGAATTCTAAACTTCTGCAGATAATTGAGAGTTCAATATATAATTCTCTTTCGCATTTCAGTCTTCGACAACCATGGCGTGATGCGGTGTTATATCTAGAACAGAAACCTTTAGAGCGTGACTACACAGGCATGGGAATGAAAGTCATGCCAATGAACGTTGTGGCTACACATAAAGAAGCATTTGTGTGGGCTTTTGAGTATGTTTGTCAAATTGTTGTAGTTTTGCCGTATTGAACGTTCATTCTTACGCCGAAAGTCATCTTTTGTAGTTGACTTTCGGTGGATTTTCGGTGGAATCAAGCTTTCTCTTTCCAATTCACTAAAAAACTACCTGTTTCGCTGGACATGAATTTCATCCCCTCGATCGTGTAACCACGCTCTTGGAAATTGCTTTGTAATTAATTTGAATATGTGAATATGATTATTCCGTGTTTTATTATACGCAAATTCAGTTTTTTGGCAAAAGAAATATGCTACTATAGTTGTTACTACAACTATAACTCCAAGGCGGTAAATGAAAAAGAAACTTTTAACCACTTTCTTTGCAGAAGTCGGTCTCTAGCAGGATTCAGACTCCCTGCAGTTAGGTATTATATGAAGTCTTGAGAAAACAAACTATGTTAAAAATATGTTTTACTTATTATGTTCCGAATACTTTGTTTTTTAAATTCTCTATATTAACTTAGCGTGCCCGTGTGTTTGTGGGTGGATTTGTGTGTCATGGAATCTTGCGATCAATTTTTAACCCACTTCCCACAGCCCGATTTTATTGAAATTTTGCACACATGTATATTTCCGGTGACATTACTTTCTATTAATTTCAGGCCCCTCGGACCTCGGGGTCGAGGGGCTCACATGCAAATATTTTAAAAAATTTACCCGATTTTCTTAAAATTTTATACAAATGTGTATCTCCGATGGAAAACACCTTTTGTAAAAAATTTGGAGACCCTGGGTCCCGGGGTCGTGGGGCCACAAAATTGAAAAAAAAATTAACCCGATTTTCTTTAAATTTTATATACGTATGTATCTCCGATGAAAAACACTTTTTGTAAAAAATTTGGAGACCCCGGACCCCAGGGTCCGCTATCTTGTTTGGGGGAGACGCTTCCTTTATGAGGTAGGAGCTTTCAAAGTTTTGATTTTTTTTTGAAAAATCAATTTTTTTAGTGGTTCAAAGGAGGTTTGGGAGTTAATTGGTATCATAAGAAGAATAATAAAAATACCGTTCATATAAAAAAATGGGGACAATCAAACCTATCTCAGAATATTTAGAGTAAAAGTTCAACAGTGAGCGTGTTTGAATGTGGGCGGGCCTCATGTTGATGTCAAATGAAAGCTGAAAGTTTTTCCCACACAGCCATACTATTTTTATGGGCGTGTCCCAATCATCTTGGAATGTCGATTAATTTATACTCATTACCAATGATTTCATAAAAAATAGCTGATGATGTGATTTCCCTCGCTCAATTGTTTTATTTTATATATTATATGAAATACCACATGAACCAAATACAACGTGATCAATCTTCCATTAAAATTAGGCCACGCCCATAAAAATAGTACAACTGTGTAGAAATAATTTTCACCTTTCATATGATACCAATATTTAGGCCCACCCACTCTAAAACGCACCCCCTTTGCCGAGGTGAATTTTTCAAGAGAAATCATCTATATATTCACTCAATTATATGAACAACTACATGCACCATATACACCTTGATCAAACTTCCGTTCAAATTAGGCCACACCCATATAAATAGTACAGCTGCGTAGAACTAATTTGCACCTTTTATTTGATACCAATATTTGAGACCTCCCACTTTTAAACATGCCCCTTACTGAACTTTCATAGGAAAGTCAGTTTTGTCTCTAACTCTGTCGAGCAGGGTTGGACTGAACCCAATTTTTTATTAGATGAAAGGTATTTTTATTACCTTTTATGTAATAAAAATTAATCCCCTAACATCCATTAAACCACTGAGAAAAATGAAAATTTTTGGAAGCACCTCCCACCTAAAGGGGACGCCGCCCCTAAGTCCCGTTAACATTTTAAGACTGTGGGAAGTAGGGGAGTGGCAGGGGACGTGGCAGATGGTCAAAATTAATTAAATCGCAATGCCGTATATTCGCCCTTTTTTAAATAAACAATTTAGAAAAAGCAAAAATAATTTTGAACGAAAAAGTAAAAAGTACTAACCTACCATTAAAAAACTGAAAGTTTGCAAGTTACTGATGTTTTTCTGGTAATTAGCATTTGGAACATATGATGAGGGATGTGTTGGAGTTTTGTGTTTCATTCCATTACATTTATCAAGATCCAGTTTTCATCAGTTCGTTTTTCAACATCGGACGAGTCGGTGATTCTGACTTTTTGTAGTTGTAGTAGTTTTCTAAAAATGGCGAAAGTGTTTGGTGCTAGTGCTACTGCGATTGGGTTACTAACAATTTTATTATTGAATTTAAATATTTGCTTTTCAACAGAACTTGAAGAAAGTAAGATATACTTTTAACGTAGAAAGTTTTCAAATTTTAAATTCATATACCATTTTATAAACTGTTTATCGCAAATGTGGTTAAGCTACACGAATAAAATTGTGTAGCAAATTAAGAAGTTTTTGTGGTGAAGTTTTCATTCATTGATAAATCTTCGACGTCTTCGATTAATTACTCTTGTGCTTGTTCCAATTAAACATATTCATTTGGAATTCATTTAATTTTTAGTTTTCCTTAAGTATGTATTTTTAACAACCGTGAAAAAACAGTTAAGAAATTTTATTTCTTATATATCAACAAGAAATGTAGATGCAGCAATAAAAAAAAGCCACATCCCACACGTCATATTCTCCGCATCACAATACATGACAACGTTAAATGTAAATCCACCTGAAGAGTTAAAAATTGTCAAAAATACTTTCTGTTTTGGATATAATCAAAAATACTGTGCTGCGCAACCGAAATGCTTTAAATGTTTTGAGACCGCTTTTTGCTCTCGCTGATAACTAGATAATGCACTCGGCTATTTTTAAAATTTCTAGAAGTACTACTTGCTTTTTCATAGGCAGATGTAGGTATAATACGTATATTTTTTAATATTCAACACTACGACTATATAGGAATACTTAGTTATAGTTTGTACATTATACTCGTATGCTAAGCTAATCACTATAATATATAGCGATTATGTTGTATATATATTGAGTCGTTTGCATTATTCATGACTGTATGGAAGAAGAAAAGCTTTAAAATATAATCGTGAACTACCTATATACCAAAACACAATATGAAAAAGAAGAATCAACTATGAATGACTGATGGACAACAAAACTTTATAAACAACTTGAAAAGTAAGTAATGTTCGATTAGTAAAGCGCTGCAAATCAGCGCAGAATAGTTCCAAAGCCATTTTAATTGGATAACAGTCTTACAGTGCCAACACTTTAAATACGTCACTGCTGACAGTGTTTAATTCTACAAGTACATCGTTAGTTTTCAATTTTAAAGTAAAATATATTTCACATCATATAATGTGCACAACGTGGAGATAATAATTGTATTGTCGGTCGTAAGTACGGAGGTCGTTTGTCTGGCATTCTGCATTTCTTGTAATGGCTCAGGTGACTCAAATTTGCCATCTAAAACTTTTAATAAAAAAATGTGGGCTGGGGAAACTGAATCAGTTTGAGCTGAGCACCCTTACTGCTCTACAATATCGGGAAAACTATGGCTACGCAGATGTATATTTAATAAATAATTTTAAATGCAAAATATAAAACAAATTTTGATAAAGAAATGTATAAGATAATCTTTATAGGATCAACAAATATTTAAAGGTGTCCATGAGATTTATCATCATCATTCACAAAATTTTCTTATTGTAATTTAGAATACAATCCGCAAAAGTCCATACCAATTGTGTATGGTATATTACATGGCATGGTTGCAATAAATCGTACCAATTGTATGTTGCACCAGACACTTATGTTAGAATTGGGGCTCGGGATGAATGTTATAATCATAATAGGTCTGTTCCCGTACTCAAAAGTAGTTATAATTATTGCTAATTGTTACGATTTTTTACTCAAAAGCGTTCCAGTACTCGAAAAAATTGTAAAAGTAACCCTGCTCTCACAATGAAGAATTTAACCTTTTGCTCGTCACGTGTTGTTGTTGTAGTTAGTGAAAAAGTAAGTGCCAAAATATACAGATCTGTTAGAGGGGAATTTCGATCTACCGTAGATTGGCTCTCACAATGAAAAACGTAAGACTTAAGAATTACAGAAATGTATGGATTTTGGTTTTGACAAAAATCTTAGTTCTTAGGTTTAAAAACTTTTGAAGAAATACAGATTGAAGTTCGAAACATTTTGAAACGAATGTGAAATATGTTTTGTTGGTATGTCTACAATATAATATTGAAATTTGTCGCAATATGAAACTTTGCTGTCACAACCTAAAACTTTATGTATTCATTGTGCGAGCTCTTCTAAGGTTTATGTTTTAAGTCTTAAGTTTTTCATTGTGAGAGCAGGGTAACTTATATGGCGTTTGTTTTTTTTTCTATACCTTAACCTAATTTTTTGCGCTAACCCTGCATTCACAATGAAGAATTTAACACTTAAATTTTTCTCGGCAAATCGAACGCGAAAGGCGTGTTGTTGTTGTAGTTAGTGAAAAGAGTGGTAAATCTCCCTAAATATACAGATCTGTTAGAGGGGAATTTCGAATTGCCGTAGATTCGTTTTTTTTTTTAGAGAGAACGAACAAATTGACAGCCAAAAAATCAATCTGCGCCAGATTTTTAATGAAAAAAAGCGTTTTTTGAAACCGCCGGGTGTCCTCCGAGTGGGAGCCAATTGCTATATTGCTTTCAACAAAATGAGTTAGGTATTTTTTGTGATTAACGGCTGATTAAAGCAACAGCAAAAACTAACCAAATTTTGTTTCATGTGTTTGCCAACTTATCCATATATAATTTTTAAAAGTCGACTCTGGTGGTTAGAATTATAAATAAAAAATCTTAGAAGAGCTCGCACAATTAAAAAAATTGTTTGGTTAACGCTAACCATTTTCTGGTCTAACCAATGTGTTTGTTGTTGTAATTTTTATTTTTTTGTTGAAAGCAATATAGCAAATGGTTCTAACCACTGCACCACCGACACTGACCAATTTGTTAACAAATTGTTTCTCTTGCAAAACAGATTCACGGATCCTTCTCTAACGGGGACCTGTAGTGATCATATTTTATTTCATTTTTTGATATATAAAAATGAGATTTTAAAATTTTATGATATAATAATTAAGAAATGAAATAACAATTAAAGAATATAAGAAAAATTTATTATGTACAATATATATAATGATTAAACAAAATTAAGGTTTTAATATACAAAAAAAAAAAGAAAAGAAAAACAGTGTGCCCACAGTGTGTAGCAACAGCTTCACGGTGGAGGCATGTGATAACTGGAAGATAGGATAAGTTATGGATAGTTGGAGGATGTCATAATTCAGTTGTTGGTTAGGTTGGTTATAGTGATTCTACAGATGAGCAGCTCTAATTATGAAAGATTGCTCCATGGAGTTATGTGAGTGTCAGGGAAGAATGAGGTGTTTAGTCCTGGAAGAGAGTGCAAATCTAGAGAAGAGGTAATCGGGTGAGCGCCCTTTCAATGATTTTAAAAAGGAAGTTTAAGGTCCTATAGTTAATGAAATTTGGAACCATATGATCGTTTATTGCTCCGATAAGTTTCTTTTTTTGGACCCGTTAGGTGGCGCTGGAGTTAAGATATTTACGAAAGTGTGTGTTTATTGTTTGTTTCGTTTCATATTCACACCATATTTTCGTTTGGTGCTTCGACGAAAAATGATGAAATAGTAAAACGTAAAGTGGTACAAAAAAAGATTCCATATTTTTTGAGGGGTTCTCACCTAGTTAAAGCATAGTTTAACGATAAATGTTATATAAGTTAGTGCCAGAATATATATTCGGCTCTGTATATAAAATAAAGGCTTTATATCTGACTCTAAGCTTGACAGGGAGCAAATCTTGGCCGAGATAAGGCTTCCGAAGAACAGACATGACCAATGATTGAACTGAATGATGGAACTGATATAAGCATTCCAAGAAAGCGATTCTTCTAGTGTGAAGTCAAGGCTAACTACCTTAGGTTAATTGTAAGGGATGGTGATGCGAGTACGAGAAAAAGCAATTACCTGATTTTTCGAGTGATTTATGGCAAGTTGGTTAGTTGTAGCCCAGTTTGAGACAGGGTTTAAGTCCTCATTTATTTGGGAAACAAGAGATATCAAGTCTGTAGTTTTAGCGTACGTTGGTTAAATTGGACGTCATCAGCAAACAGATGGGCTAGACAATGGTTAAGGGAAAGTGAAAAGTGATGAATAGACTAAAGAATATGGGACATATTTGGATATTTTAATAAACGAAAACCTTGTATCTTACAACAATGGATGGAGCTCCTGTTCAACTGATTCAAAGAATTCTTCTTTTTGATCGCCTAGATTTAAATTTGCCTCACAAGCAAAGAGGGCATAGCCGCTCATTTGTTGATTTGCGTAAAGCCGATAACTTCGAGAACATGTTATCATCTTGAACCCTACTTGTAGTATATCATATTCGGATTTTTGTAAGACACCATACCACATTTACCATATCTCCTGGATTGCTATTATGACAGCTCTATACTTTGACAGGTTAACGGAAATCTGCTGTGCGTGTGCAGCTCGAGCTGTATGTAAAGAGCGAACGTTCCATGAAAAATGTCTGTGTTTTTAAAAACTTTTTTTTAACTTGACTTGACCCCTTTAGGTCGGTTTTTAACCAACTTCACACGTCCTAGAGAGCTGAAGTGCTGTGCGCAGCTAAGTGTTACGTGTGTCGAGTGTACAAGTTGGTTTTTTAAACTTCTTTGAGGTCCTCCTTGGCCAACTTTCTCACGTCCTAGAGAGCTGAAATTTAATGCAGTGCTCAGTCTCATGGGCCATTTCTTAATGTCTGCATGTGAAAGTAAAGCTTGTTTTTTTTCCTCTTCTATCAGGCCCTTCTTAACCAACTTTTCACATTTTCCTTTCAAATAAAAGGTTGTACCTGAAAAACTAAACTTCTTTAATTATAATTTTTATTATGAACTGAACAGTACGCGGAGTATAAAGAGTTTCCTAATTTTTACTCCTAAATAAATGTAAGTGTATAGCAGACTCAAAATCCACGTAATCCCAATTAATGCAGTAAAAAAATGTGCAGGCATTTTTCTCTTTTATTTATTAATAAATACATGTGAGACCATGATGCAAAGGCGAGAAGAACTATCCTCTATAAGTTCAACCAGATACTGAATTTTGCTTAATATAAATATCGTCAGTAGAAACGCAAGAGCTGTATAGTAAACTTAAATACATGAACAGAGTAAACTTTACTCTGTGTACAACACACTGGATATTTTGACACCGTATAACATTTGCTTGGTGTACGATGGATAACTCTTTTCGCTCAGTTTAAGATTCTTCTGAATAAATCAAATTCAAAAATAATAATTTATAACAATTCAGCTACTTATTCATTCTAAAATTTCAACCATTCAGGTGAATCGCCCTATAAACCTATTAGTAGGAATATTTTAATCAGGTTATAAGCAAACAGTACTTTCCGGTTATATAAATATTCGGTCCTCACGTACACAGTACCGAGGTTATCGGATTCAATTTATTCGTAAAAAGGTAAACAAATTATATTTTTGAGACATAAATAAGTTTATAGTTGTTATCTTACTTTATTTAGCAGTTAATCTAAGAAATTTTTTTTACTTTGAACTTCAATTTATTCTTTTTTCATTCTTATTTACAAATACAAGTTATTAATGCTTCTTCATAGGTATAATTTAAATGTCCACATATAATACGTATCTATTTTTGCATGTTAACACAAAAAAATTTCCCTCTGTTAATAATTACAATATGAAAACGTACATGAGTGCGGATATATGGATTGAATAGTATAGAGAGGTAAAACGTAGTAACTACAATTGCTACGTTCTGAATTTCGATACAATTAACGTTGAAACATTCCCTCGTATTGTAGGCCTCTATCATAAGCCACATTTTGCACTCATATTGATATGTATGTATGTATTTTTTGTCATTTAATTGAACGACTACATATATGGATGATTTTTGTTACAAGCTCAAAAATATTTGCGCGATATTTAAAAAAAAAACTTTTAAAGTATAGTGAAATGTGGCCAATTCAATAGAACAGATGAATAGAAATCGAAACAATTTGCAATAGCCAATAATCACTTTAGTGCATAATTACATTTACTTTTAAATAATAATGCAAGATGTAAAACAAAGAATTGCCAAGTAGAAAATACTCGATAATTTCATTTTATTCGGCATAGTTTAATTTTTATTTTGCATATGTTTTTGTTCTTGCGGCGAAATTAATTGTTTCATTAATAGCATTACATGTTGGGAGTATAGTTGTAGTAGCTTTTTAAGTAGTTTTGTTCTTTCTTTCTAAAACGCTTTTCTTTCATGAATGTATTTGAAGTCGATTTATTGCTTTTTGCTATGTGCTGCGCAACCCCAAGTTGGAAAAACTGTGCATACATTCAGAATGGAACTTGGATTTATTTACATTTGAAGGACAGTTTGTGGATTGGTATTGGTTAATGAATTAGTAAGTGGACAGAACAGAGGCCAGCACTTTAGTTCTTTTTTCATTTGTATTTGCTTAGCTAAGCGAAATTTTCATTGTATAGTTTTGAAATTCGATTCCCCATATTTTTATTACTATATATATTTATTAGATACATAGATTTCATATTTTGACCGTCATAAATTAACTTCCTATGGCAAAATTCTAATTTATTTGCTTTACAAGTATAGGAAGGAATGCGAATATATACTATTTGATTAAACAGCTTTTATTCACGCAATTGATGATTATGAATATTAATTATGTTTCCTTCAATGTATTGTCCATCATATAAATAATATATGTCGTCTAATATACTACTCAAAATTATTGTTACAACTTTTGTTGTATGTGAAACTTTTGAAATCTTAGGATATAGTTATTTTCATTAGTCATTTGTCTGTATGAAGCATTGATGAGTAAATCATACCAAATAACATTAAAGCTAGTATTGTTAATCCGTCGTAAAAGTGGACCAACCATATTTTTGGATGGGCAAAATTAAAAAATTCTGAGTAATTTTTTCAACAAACCTCGTACTTATTTTCAATTTTTATCGGTCATCATTTTACTTCCATCCGGTGTTTGCTATTAAAACAGTCAGTCGACTTATTTGGGACGATTATTCAAAAATCATTTATTCTTTTATATATTCTCTTATAATAGATATTTTGTAATTTTTCTTTTCGAAAAATCGTTTAAAATATCATAAGAGAAGAAGTGATAAAAGCAGAAACTTTAATATAAACAAAATGTCCTTTAAATATAAGTCTGTTAGTTGAATATTGTCTCTAGCCCACATTTGTGCAAAATTTTATAGAAAAATATAAAACAATAGTTGTACTGACAAAGGTTATTAGGTTGGTTGGTTATTATTATTATTAGGTTGATTTTCGAAAAGATTACAAGGGTTTTGGTACGATTTGTGGAGAATATGAAACCAATGATTTTTATTTAATTTTGATTTCAAAATCGGTAATTATAAATAAGCACATCACCAGCTTATTGCATTAATTTTGACACATAGATATTTTGCTAAAAAGTAAATATTATCTACTGATATTAACGTTAAGGATTTATTTTACTTTTAGGCGAAAGTTATGATTTTTTGTCGAAAATTCCTCACATAGGTTCCTATTCAATTTTAAAATTGAGAGAGAAACGCCAAACATTATCAATAGATCTTAAAAATCAATATCAGAGCGTTTCCCAGAATCCGACGGAGTCAAGTGAAAAAAGCCCATCAGCGTCGTCAGTGCAAAATGCAGATCAAACAAATAACACAAACGGTGATAAAGATGTTAAGCAAGAACCACCAGGCAATGCAACGCAATCTACATCGATTGTCGTTCCAATGTATGCGAGTGACAGGCCTCTCTTGGGAGCTAACGGCACCGGCCAACGAAAGGACTTTTCGGAAAAGCCATCATCCAAACCAGCAGTAGTCTCGGAGCCAATTCAGCCGGTATCAAAAAAACCAAATCAATTCCCCAAAAAGGCTCTAACGAGTGCACTTCCAACAATAACACCAATAGATGAGATTGTCGATAATATCGATGTACCTGAAAATGAGACTTTAACGTCATTAAAAAATAGACATTTCACGATAAATCAAACTTCCGTAAGTTAATACTAGTTCGTACCATCGATAAATATACGAAGTACTAATTTCTTGAAATTTCTTGTAGGATCACCACGTATTTTACAATAGCACAATTTATATTGACAAAATTCAAGCCGACATGTTTTGGGATTCTTTTAAAAATATTTCCCATAATTCTATGCTTTCTCAATCCCACCGAAGAGCAATGGTTAGTAACTATGTGAAAAAATATTACAAAACGTAAAATATTTATATATATATATATATATAAACAAATAAAACAGACTTTGGAGCTCACTTTTGACTTCCCATTCTATGGAAATCCTGTGCGGAATGTAACCGTCGCAACTGGAGGTTTTCTTTACACCGGCGAATACGTGCATTCGTGGCTTGCCGCTACGCAATACATCGCACCATTAATGGCAAACTTCGATACAAGTTTATCAAATGACTCATTTGTTAGACTAAAAGACAATGGTATGTGCTCGTTTTATTATTTTAGTCATATTTAATAACGATTAATGAGCTTTCATCAAACTTTTAAAGGTACTGCTTTTACGGTGATTTGGGAAAATGTTTCTCTTCAGGACAAACAAGAAGTTGGCAAATTCACATTCAGTACTACATTGCATAAAAATGGTGATATCGTTTTTACATATTTTAGCGTACCAATATTAATTCATTCAATACAAGATGACAAACATCCAGTGAAAGTTGGATTATCAGATGCATATATTATTGACAAAGTTATTTTCTGTAAGTAGGTCTTTAATGAGAAAATTAAACGAACAATTTTTTATTTATAAACTGTCCCCTTTTCGCAGTCGCTAGAAGAAAAACTATCTATGAATATCACCGCGTTAATTTTGGAAGTTCTGAAATACAAAATTCCACAATTATATATCTTAAGGCATTGCCTACTTGTCTGAGCTACACAGATTGCGAATCATGCGTCAATCATAACACAACATTCGATGTAAATGACATAAATATTTACAAATGTTGATATTAAATCTGTATCACAATTACATTTTACAGTGTGCCTGGTGTCCAATTCTTAATAGATGCTCTACAGGAACTGATCGAAAGAGACAAGATTGGCTACAGAAAGGTAAACCATTTTTAAAATCAACTATTTACGATTAATAATATGTTTTTAAAATTTATGTGTTGCAAATTGCATTTAATATTATTAATTTTTGAATAAAAAGGTTGTGACAGAGCACAAATAACTCAAGCTTCATCTTGCCCGGCTATAGGCCAAAAGGGAAATAATCCTACCCACGCAGCTGGCAATAGCAATGATACTTCTACAGATCATGATGACATTGACCATGATAATGGAAGTGCTGGTGGTGGTAACTGGGACCCGGCTCATACTAACGATATTAAAACTGCAACGCAATCATCTAAAAGAGAATCATCCAAAGCCAGCATGGATTCATTCAACGGTGTTGGCGAATCGAAGAGCATGGGACTAGTTGTCGGTTTCATGCTTCCGATCTGCCTAGTAATGACAATTTTAGTATGGATTTTTTATGCATATCGAAATCCTCATACCAAAAGTGGACAACTATTAATTCAGGTAAACTTTAACAAATAGCCCCTTTATTTATTTTTTAAACATTTAAATGCTCGTGAACTGTTTTTTTTAATTTTTCATGCAGACAAAACATTTACAGGTTTGTACTAAATAATCGTAATAGCTTAGTTATATTTTCAGTTGTTTTTGTCCTAATTGCTTCTACATAATAATAATATTGTTTGAAAACAAATTCAATTAACTTTTTCTATATGATTATTGCAGTTTGTTTAGTTTAAGTTTAAAGTAGTGAAGTATACTAGATATTGGGATATGAAACAATAGGTTTTTACGTACTCTAAATTAGAATGTAGAGAAGCAAAAAAAAGAAAAAAACAACCCATAAAAATTAAAATTTTTCATGTAAATTCTCTAATAGGATATACATATTATGTATTTAAAATTTGAAGAAAATCGACCTAATTTTAAAAAAATGTACATGACTACTCCGGTCTCAGGGCCGTTCACTTCAAAAATTTTACAAGCAGTTTTGTCCATCGGAGATACACATGTATTTAAAATTTGAAAAAAAATCGGGCTAATTTTTTAAAAATTTGTATGGGGCCTTACGACCCCCGGTGCTTGGGTTCTCCAAAAATTTTACAAAAAGTGTTGTCCATTGCGACAAATTTGTATCGCGACCCCGGGGCCCTGTGTCTCCAAAATTTCTACAAAAAGTTTTGCCCATCAGAGGTACACATCCATTGCGACAAATTTGTATCGCGACCCCGGGGCCCTGTGTCTCCAAAATTTCTACAAAAAGTGTGGATCTCAGCAACATAAGTGGGCTGAGAACGAATTTGTTCGCTGTATTCACCCATGTAAATTCTGGCACTAAGCGACACTCAGGTATTTATGAATTCTGATACTTCAGATTTAAATCTGCCTGGGTATTGCTTAGTGCCATTATTTTTCCCAAGACGCGGGCTCGCAATTTATGTCCGTAGTGATGTTGCGTTCAAACTTTTGCCTCAATTAAGCCAATGTTCCAATGCGGAATTTAATTTCATATGGCTGAGAGTAATGGTACAGGGGCGCAACATCCACTACTGCTTTCTTTATAGACAGACAACTCCCGTAGGAATGGATGTTGAGTTGTTCTCTGACTTAAATCACCTTACTCAGCTTGTAAATGAGCCTACACGAATACCTGACATTGCAAATCATTCCGCAAACACGCTTGACTTGTCCCTTACCTCTCATCCTGATAATTACTCCGTCAATGTATTATCGCCTCTAGGCTCGTCTGTGTTGTATCAGCTAATTTCTCGTTAACAAACCACGCAGTTAGAGAAAAAACTCCCAAAAAAACAGTATGGCAATACGAGAAAGCAAATTGGGACGGCCTTAACAACTTCTTTGGGAGTTATAACTGGTCGCTATTGTTTCGCGATAACAACGTGGATGCCGCCGCTGATGCAATCACAAACATCATTCTTATTGATATGAGAAAGTTTATCCCCTTCAGGGATAAGTCTATCAAACCAAAGGATGATGGATGGTACGACTCGAGCTGTAAAGAGGCTTCTAGTATTAGAGAGGTTTGCTTTCGGTTTTACAAAGCAAACCCTACAGAGGAAAACCGAAAAAACGAGCCAGAAATGATTGCAATGCTCATCTTCGGCGAGTCAAATTCGCCTACGACCGAAAATTGAGGCAAAAAATACTACAATGTCCCAAAGGTAGTAAACATTTTTGGTCATTCGCGAAAAGAATCAAAAATACAGCCTCGTCGGCCATTCCAACGCTCATTTATAATGACACTCCAGTTGTCAACTCTAAAGACAAAGCCAATCGGTTTGCTGCACATTTTGCAGCTAGCTCCACGCTTCCAGATTGTGCATTGATGCCGCCTGCACCCCCGAGTATTGAACACTCTATGGGACAGATCTTCATTCGTACTCGTGCAGTTGCTAGAGTTTTAAACGATCTCAACATTCACAAAACCGCTGGGCCAGATGGTATTTCCCCATAACTTCTGAAGAGGTGTTCTACCAAGCTGGCATTACCATTGCGTAAGCTTTTCCATCTATCCTATTCTTCTGGACTCTTCCCGAGAAGTTGGAAAACAGCCTTTGTCCAGCCCATACCCAAAAAAGGCGAGCCGTCGTCTCCTTCTTCGTACCGACCCCATAGCACTTACATCCATTCTTTCCAAGGTCATGGAAACGCTGATAAATTTTCAGCTCATGAAATATCTTGAAACCAATGAAATCCTTAGTGACCGGCAGTACGGATTTCGTGGGCAACGTTCCACTGGTGATTTGATGGTATATCTCACCGAACAGTGGAACCGGTCTTTGCATCAATTTGGTGAAAGCAAAGCTGTTGCACTTGATATTTCTAAGGCATTTGACAGAGTTTGGCATCAAGCTCTTTTGTCAAAAATGCGTGCCTTTAGTGTCGATGATAAACTGCTTCATTGGATTAAAAGCTATCTTTTGGACCGCTCAATTCAAGTTGTTTTGGACGGATTCAAGTCTGAAATACACCACATAAATGCTGGCGTTCTCCAGGGCTCTGTCCCCGACACTCTTTCTCATTTTTATTAATGATCTCTTATCTGTGACTTCTAATCCAATTCACTCCTTCGCTGACGACAGCACTCTCAGCTTCTCATATAAGTTTGAGGAACGTCCCTCCATATCTCATGTGGAACTCAAACAACTTCGTATGTTAAGCACGTTAAACTCTGACCTAGACAGCATAATAAAATGGGAAGAAAACAATCGAGTAGAATTTAACGCTTCCAAAACCCAATGTTGTCTTCTGTCGTCCAAGCGAAACTCAAATCCCATGCCATTATCCATGAATGGCACTTGCATCGAGGAAACTGAAAATCTTACAATTCTCGGTATGTGCGTCAACGACAAAATTTGTTGGAATGACCACATATTTACCGTCGCCAAAAATGCTGCGACATGTTTAGGTTTTCTAACCCGGTGCAAGAAATTTTTCACTCCCTCTGACCTGGCTACTATCTACAAGGCCTTTATTCGCCCTAAACTTGAGTACAATTGTCATATCTAGTCTGGTGCGCCTAAAACCACCTTGCATCAACTAGATAGAATACAAAACCGTGCGATAAAACTTATTGGTGACGAAAACATTGCGGAATCAATTGATTCGCTTGAACACCGCAGGAACGTCTCCTGCTTGTCACTGTTTTATCGCTTCTTCCACCAGCGGTGCTCAAGAGAAATAGCCAGTTGCATGCCACCTCTCCACCGCAATACTCGTGGCGCTCTAAATGCACATCAGTTTACCCTTAAGCCCATCTTCGGACGTACAGTTTAATTCAGGGATTCGTTCTACAGCCGTACAACACGTATGTGGAATGCTCTGCCAAGCTCTCTCTTTCTACATCACTATGATCCACAGACATTCAAGACACAAGCTCATAGACATCTCCTCTCTTCTTCTCCTTTTCCCTAACGCCCACGCTGTGCCAAGCATATTGCCGAACATAATAAGGGTGCGAACCCCTTTTTGCGTGCGCAAATTATAAAAAAAAAAAAAAAAAAAATTTGAAGAAAATCAGGAAAATTTTGTAAAATATTTGTATGGGAGCCTCCCGACCCCGAGGCCCGAGGGGACCTAAATAATAATAGAAAGTGTTGTCATCAGAGATATGCATGGGTTAAAAATTGATCGCAAGATTCCACGACAAACAAACAAACGCACGGGCCCGCGAAGTTAATATAGAGAATTTAAAAAAAGAAATAAATCTATTTTGCAATTTGTAACGTTCTAGAGGCAGCATATGGGAAGATAATAATAAATAATACTGCAGCAATTATTTCTGTTGTTAAAACTGCCACCATTAGCTCCAGTTTTGTGCTGATAAAAACATAATTTATTTTGTCGGTATTGTGAATCCCGATGACACTTTATTTACTATTGCAAACTCTAAGCCTGCCATTTTTAGAAAGTTTACATATGTCTGGTTTGTTTGGTTTGAACTTACCCATCAGAGGAACGTCTGAAGTGTCAGCTGAGTAGTACGCTTATTAATAATATCTTGGTGCGACAGATCGATGTGGTCTAAGAACTGTCAGCTTTTCGCGAACATTTGTGTTGTACACAAATGGAAGGACCTACAATTTACTGCCGTATCCGAACGACGAATTGAGAAGCTATCCTTTACAAGCTATTACTCTCGGAGGTTTGGCAGACTTTCGCGATAAATGGGACCGTGAAAAATACTTTTGGTGTTTTCTGTGATGCCCTAATTACAATTTGACAATTTGATCGACAAAACATGATTCATACAAGTTACGTCGTGCCAACAACCCCCCCCCCCCCCCACCCTTGTTCACTTGTCATTTCATACAAAATACGAGTACATATCACAAATATTTTTATCGAAATAAATGGAAATAATTCACACGTGCCACATGTGCGTCACATGCCAGTACCTATAAATGCTTCATGAGATTGAGTGGCGCAGTTTTTAAGACGAGGTAAAGTTAGCTAAAAAGAAACTCAAAGAATTTAATTGTTCATCTCGCTAGGACGTGTGAACGTTGGTTAAAAGGATCCCACAGAAATTGAAACAAGCACAAAACCAATATTAATGTTGAATAGATTTTTGTAAAAATGCATCAAAACGTAATTTTTTTATATAATTCGCTCACGCTTAAAGGGGTTTGTACCCTTATAATGCTCGGCTATATGCTTGGCAGAGCGTGGGCATTAAGGAATAGGAGGAGAAAAAAGGAGATGTCTATGAGCTTGTGTTTTGAATGTCTGTGGATCACAGTGATGTGGGAAGACAGAGCTTGGCAGAGCATTCCACATACGTGTTGTACGGCTGAAGAACGAATCCCTGAATTAAACTGTACGTCCGAAGATGGGTCCGCAATAACGATTTCATTTTTACGATGTTTTGTGATAATTCTTTAGATTGAATCAGAGATTGCATCAAACTCACTCTGAGTTAAAACACTGTCTAAGTGGGGGCTCCTGTAAATGAAACAGAAGTAAATGTTCCGATCTTGTACCTTTACTTTGAGTCAAATGAAATTGAATTCCGGATTGGAACTTTGGCTGAATTGAGGCAAAAGCTAAAACACATCATCACTCCGCACATAGATTGCGAGTCCGTGTCGATGAAAAAATAATGGCACCAAGTTATAGCCAGGCAGATTAAATTCCGATGTATCAGAATTATCAACTACCTGAGTTTCACTCAGTGCCAGAATTGCTGGCCTGTGGACATGTACATAATTAAACACAGCGAGAGAATTCGTTGCAGGATTTGTTGATGTCATAAAATTCCTATTTTGAGATCGTAGCAGGATAGTGCTATTTAAACAATAATAACATAACAAATATAAAATATGAACTCATATAATCATTTACCAGCTTTGACCACACCAAAAAAATACTGGTCACAGTGGTGTTCCACACGACCTAGTCATGTAGACGAATCGAGTTATCGTCGACTTAATGAGAAAACCTCGCAGCTCCCAAAAACTTTAAAATTTTACAAGAAGAACGAAAGCTTCTTACTAAACGTAGCGAGCCTTATACGAGTTTTTTCATTCTTACACTTGGAGCTATGAGGCTTTCTGCTGTTTTGCTTACTTTAACCAGGAGTTGAGACCCCGACTGCAGAGTACTGGTGTACGACATATAGGGAAAATTATTTTTAGGTGACTTTAAAAGTCTCAGTATTCTACAAGAAAGCAAGATGTAATTTTCAAAAAGTTGATTTACGAAGTGGTGATATTAAACCGACTTAATACATATGTGCTGCCCAAAAACTAGTAGCCATGATTTCATTTTGCAAAGTAATGTTACACCCAAAACAATATTGCACTCTCCAGATAGTGCTATTTGCAAGTGCAACCATGTACTTGCAATCCCTTTTAAAGTGAACAAATATATAGTATACTAGCGACCCGCCCCGGATTCGCACGGGTAGCACTAATTATCTATAGCCAGATGACTTCTGGTTTTAGCAGGTGTCTATATGTACAGTGCCTTTGTAGGTCAAAGAAAAAATAAACACGCACTTAAGTCAAATGGGAAATTATATTCCTTTTATCTTAAGACCAGCGGATAGACAATGTTTTTTGTTTTTTTTTATTTGTAGTAAAAATGTATAAAATTTTCGGTGTGCCAATTCGCGACAGCCACATAGAAAAACCGCGTGAAAAACATTAATTTCCCAAATTTAAGCCAGCAATAGTCAACGATTGGTGTACTTTGTTAATGGTAAAAGCAAAGGCAAGACGCAAAGCCTGGAATCGGTACGTCTTCGCATTGAATTTGCCACCTATGTTTGTTGCCTCTATTAAATTTGGTGACAATTTTTTAATGGTCAATCTGGTTCCGTTGCATTTCATTTAAAAAATTTTTATTATATCAACTTTTTAAAATTGCACAAGTTGAATCAATTTTGAAAAGAAAAAAAGAAAGATCAGCCAATGGGATGTTTTCTTCTTCTTCAAATGATTGTGTTGTTTCAAAAAGTATTTTTCGCCAACACTTTTTGAGAGACTCAGGTGAAAACTTTTTCCATGAAAGTGCGATAAGTGATACAGCTTCTAATAAGTTGAGGTCCTTCAGTGATTGTATAACATCTGTAACCCTCGAGCTCAGCTTGTGAAGATTACTTTTCTCCCGTTGTCTTGAGCAAACGAACTCCAAATCTCTTTTTAAACTAAGTAAGCCATCCATCGCTTGCGAAGAAATTTCTGGTCGTGTACTTATTTTGTATGGCTTCTGCTTTAGCCTTTAGTATGGAGCCACTTATAGGAATATGATTTTCGCGCTGCTGGAGGAACCATTTTTTTCCATTCGTGAAAGTCACCGCTTCTTAGTGACCACCTTTCAGAGGTTCCACTTTTGGTTGCATTGTGACTTCTCAAAAGCAATAGTTTTTTGGTCCTTATTGTACAGATGATGGACTTCCGAATTTTATATTTCTCGGAATTTGTTGTAAGGGGAACTCCAGCACTGCATTCTGATCTCAATTTTTTCAGCTATAGACAGGGGCTTCCGAGCTACCTTCATTTTGCCCATTTACATCATACAACATCAAACGCAGAAAAGAAACTATTGAGATCTGTAAGAAAAAAAAGAACGATCAGCCAATGGGATGTTTTCTTCTTCTTCAAATTATTGTGTTGTTTCAAAAAGTATTTTTCGCCAACACTTTGAGAGACTCTGGTGAAAACATTTTCAATGAAAGTGCGATAAGTGATACAGCTTCTAATAAGTTGAGGTCC
The DNA here is from genome assembly GCA_947095585.1 of Nephrocerus scutellatus. Taxonomy (NCBI): domain Eukaryota; kingdom Metazoa; phylum Arthropoda; class Insecta; order Diptera; family Pipunculidae; genus Nephrocerus; species Nephrocerus scutellatus. The sequence goes on from OX352763.1 coordinate 93,220,768, forward strand.
TTCAGTGATTGTATAACATCTGTAACCCTCGAGCTAAGAGTCTTAGTGAGCAAACTGTTCCTGTAAAATAATTTTGCCAAGCGGATCGCATTCTGATCCATTGGTTGAATTAGGGCTGTTACGTTTGGTGGAATGTAAACAATACAAATTTGCCCGTCGTCTGTTTCTTTTATTAAGTCTTCTGCTGATGGATGGCTTGGTGCATTGTCAAGCAAAAGAAGAGCTCTTCTAGGTAAGTTCATTGAATCCAAAAATGTTTCGACCTAATAAAAGAATGCAAATGTATCTTAATGGTGAATTGTCTTCTTTTACATACCTCTGTAAAATCCTTAAAAAGGGTGGCCGTCATCCAACAGTTTTAGTATGCCCATAGTTGACTGACTGGCAACTGTTTGTTTTTAAATGAGCGCGGTTTCTTGGATTTGCGAATAATGAATGGCTTAATTTTTTTGGATCCCGATGAATTCGAACATGCTTTAAACGCTATCCGTTCCTTGAACATTTTTCGTCCTGGAGCTGTTTCTTCTTTAGAGTGTACGTAGGTGAAATCTGGCAGCATTTTCCAGTAAAGCGCTGTTTCGTCAGCATTAAAAGCAGCGTCCAAAGAAAGTTGATTTCGCTTAATTATTTCTGCCAATGACTTTTTAAAGGATTCCACAAGCTCAGCTTGTGAAGATAACTTTTCTCCCGTTGTCTTGAGCAAACGAACTCCAAATCTCTTTTTAAACTAAGTAAGCCATCCATCGCTTGCGAAGAAATTTCCGGTCGTGTAGTTATTTTGTATGGGTTCGGCTTTAGCCTTTAGTATGGAGCCACTTATAGGAATATGATTTTCGCGCTGCTGGAGGAACCATTTTTTTCCATTCGTGAAACTCACCGCTTCTTAGTGACCACCTTTCAGAGGTTCCACTTTTGGTTGCATTGAGACTTCTCAAAAGCAATCGTTTTTTGGTCCTTATTGTACAGATGATGGACTTCCGAATTTTATATTTCTCAGAATTTGTTTTAAGGGGAACTCCAGCACTGCATTCTGATCTTAATTTTTTCAGCTATAGACAGGGGCTTCCGAGCTACCTTCATTTTGCCCATTTACATCATACAACATCAAACGCAGAAAAGAAACTATTGAGATCTGTAAGAAAAAAAAGAACGATTTTCATGTTTTCTTTTGTTTGTTTTCCTTGAAATTTAACAGCATTCGTTATATAGAGTAGTTAAAATTTTCATTATTCGTTATTTAGAGACATCAATGAACTTCAAATGGTGATTCATTATACTGGATATTCGTTATATCGGCATTCGTTATACTGGACGTCCTGTATAATATGAATAAGAATATGTTTTACCAGGAAATTATAGGAAAGAATTTTTCTTAATTAATTCGTTTTGTTTTTCAGTACCGTCCCAGTCAGTGGTCATGGAGGCGCGGCGAAGCACGATATACTGCAGCTACGATACATATGTAAATTTTAAATTTTTTTAGAGATAAACTACAAACAAATAAACATTTGTAAACAAATAAACATTTGTAAACAAATAAGAATAGACGAAAATAAAAAAATTAAGAGGAAAATTGCGTTTCTTGAAATGTAAGGAATGTTATATTGACATGCTCCGAATGTAACAATTCTTATTTTTAATTCTATTGTAAAATAATTAAAATTTATAAAGCTCTTTTGATCTTCTAAGATTTTGTTTTTTATTTGTTTTAAATGTTGATATGTTGTAATAAGACTTAATGAGAATGAAATACCAGAAAACTGTTTATAACGATATCGATATGACAGCTCAATAAAATTATAATTTTTATTATTCATTTGAAAAAAGTAAAAAACAGAATTTTTAAACCTGAATTTATAATTAAAAAATAATTATTGCCGTAGACAACACATTTTTAGAATTTTTAAGAACCTATATGCTAACTTAAATTTACACGTATTTTTATATTAATATATAGATACATATTTGTATTTAATATCAATCCGAATCCAGATTAAAAATTAAAAAACAAAAAAACTGTGAACAAAGATCACGCTGAAATTGGGTTGAAATTGGGATGAAACTGGGTTTAAACCTAGTAAAAAGTAATAGCCTGAGAAGTCGGGATTTTTTCAGAATATAACTATAGTTCTGAGAATTGGATATAAAATACAATGGTTTAATGTAGTTTTTTTGTCCGGAAATAGAACAGAACACAAATGCAATAAAAAAACACCACATTCTAAATTTCAACAGTGCAGTGCAGACTTTTACATCCCTATTTATGGTTGGCGATTCGAATATGACTCGACTTTACCTCACATGCGAATCGTTGCTCTCGTTGTATTATGCTTTAGCGAACATTTTTATTTGGCAGGGAAAAGTGATGTCAAGTAAAAAAACCTTAAAATTACACCTGTGGGCTGTCAAAAGGAAATTTGTTTTGCAAATTTGCCAATCTATTGGTAGGAAAAACATTTTTTTGTTATGCAAAATAATGATGAGTTGTGATGTCCATCATGAGGACAATATTCCGATGCGACGATTTCGGTTTCTTATTTTTGTTAGACCATTTATTTAACAACGCAGCGTAATATCCCCCAACGTTTAAGACTCGCGTGTATAGACATCTCATCTTTTCCTCTCTTTAATTTTCTAACGCCCACGCTGTGCTAAGCATTATAAGGGTGCAAACCCCTTTAGCGTGTGTACATTATAAAAAAAAAAAAAGGTTCGGAAGTGCTCAACTAATTTGAAACCAATATTTTTCAAATAAAGTCAAATTCAACGTTAGATAAAGAAAAAAAATAGCTATTCAATAAGGTAAAATACGTTGAGAAATTAACTTTCACACGAAATTTTCATTCGCTTAGATTTGACATAAGGATTAACAGTTGTGGCAATCGCAATTTGCTCGATAAGCTAAGCGTTATACCAAATTGTCACACTTGCTTACTTTTTTGTTTGAGACGCTAACCACTTTAGGGATGTTTAAGACAGCAATATTTTGCCTTATAAGAGGCGTCGGTATCGTTTTTACAATTTAAATTCGTGACATAAACTCGACAAACTCCAACAATATCATAATAGGGGTTAACCAGTTAGTGATTCCCACGCCTTATATTAATTGAATAAATGTATATTTTTAGTTACTTTTGATATAATACTAAACAATAATTTTAATATAAATGCTTGTATAAAAATAAAAGTAAATTAAGAAAATTTATCAGCTGATAAATCATGTGATTTAGGCGTTTATACATATAAATTTAAATCACGCTTGCAACCTCAAAGAAAACAATTCCACATTATACAACTTTCTCTGTGGTAACAAAAGTTTTTTTTTACAATTTTAATTTATAAAAGTAAAGACGACTACATCCATTACTCATACTTTTCTTTTTTAAGGAATTTTGATTCTGGTTTAAATTGTTTCTAATAAAATGGGCTAAATACGATCTGATCGCCGGTGCGGCGAGTCTTAACTATAATAGTCGGGTAATTGCAGAAATTTTGCAAAGGCTAACCATCTAACAAGCAACCTCAAACTTTTGCCTTAACCCAATTATTACCATTGTACTCGGTAATATAAAATCCCGTTATAATTACTCAAAATTCGACTTTTCTAAAGACGACTGTGTTTCGGTGACACTATCTATTTATATGTCTGCAATGCAAGAAGCGAGAAGCAAGATGTTCAAGACCAGATGTGCATAACGGTAAATTTTATTGCGTCGACACTATCGCAATTTATGCTTTTGCGATTTTTGTTGTTTTAGTTTCGAACGCAGAGCACGAAAAAATTTCCTCTGGACTAAAATTTTGTTTTTCCAAAAATAAGTAAATAGTGTGTGGAGACAGATAATAAATAAACTAATTTATAATTATTGCATAATCACTAGGTAAGTACTATTAACTTTGGGTGTACTCGCATGGGTACAAAAGGCCAAAACACTTCTAAAATTTGTGATTTTTAGCATGGATTTTACTGTTTTTTTTATACGGAGAACGTTTAAAAATTTAAAGGACGCAATTGATAAAATTGAAAATGACTAAAGAACAGGTGTAGTTGACGTGCAATTTTTCAAGGAAAGTCGGTGCGTTTTGGTTTCAAAAATTGGATGTTGACTAGCAGTTGTGGCTACTTAAGCGGCCCCGACACGTTACTGCATTCCTTACATCACGTACGTGTGCAGTACGTTTGCAACGACACGTTACTGCATACTTTTCAATCACTCATTTTTCGTTTACTGTCTTGACGTGTAGACCACAATTTCAGAAGCGGATAAAATAATTTTGGCAGCGTTTTATCTCGAGCTTGTAGTTGCTGCGTAACGTATTTATTTTTTTAGCAACTTCTTTTCTATCAGAATTTGGGTATCCTTACCGATATTTCTCCACTATTTGCTAATTCTGCCCCTCCCTTAATACTCGGTTGCTATATTCGTTGCTCCTTATATACCATAACGCAGGTAATGTGCTGTAAAATTCGATGAACTCAATAACAAAATTTCTTTCGGTGTTTTCCGCCATGACGTCTGCACTCTATAAAATTTAGTTTCGAATGAATGCAGTTTCAGTCACTCCAATACACGTGACGTATTGACTGGATTTTGGATTTTGCATGCTTCAGTCATTGTAAGTGAGACGCATACATACCTGTTTCACTAATACACCTTTACGATGATGTAAGGAATGCAGAACGTGTCGGGGCCGCTTTATATTCTTTTGACACATACTGCAAAGCTAAAAATGTGAGCCCTGAAACAATGCACCTACCGCTAGGATCTTGATTTGTTCTGGATTTATTAGAAACGATAACATATCCGTGGGCTGGGGTCAGATGGCGGTGGGTCAGTGGGCGTTAACTTGGGGGTCAGTGGGATGGGGCAGCCGGGAAACGCCGGGTATTTCCGCTACTAAAAAATAAAATTTTTCATGTAAATTCTCTAATAACCAAAAGTATACTGAATTCCACTATAAATGCTGAAATATAAAAAAAAGGAGCACTTCAACTCAAGAACAAAACAATCCCAATCGTAAAGCTTTGGGAAGTCGGTTAAAAATTTATCACAAGATCTGACCAGCCAGCCAGCCAGTCCGCCAGCGACGGGCACGCGAATTTAATATAGAGAATTTAAAAAGCTAAGAGTAAACGTTCCACAGCCAAAACTTTTCGCTGAGACAACAAAGGTATAAGTGGTATTGACCAGCAGGATCAATGTGTCAATTCGAGTATCTTCTAAAAAAACGTACACAAAATTAAAATTCGAGGCAAAAAGTGGTGGTGGTGTCTTTACTTGGATGGTGAATTCCCTTATAGTAGGATTTTAATTCTATTACATGAGCTACTAACTACTTTTCGTAACATTACCCCCACCTTAATTCTGTTCGTCCCGAACAGATTCAGCACTCCTTCTGTTGTTGTACCTTGTCAATCTGTCAATGTGAACAACTTTCATTCTACATCTGGGGCTTTGTTGAATCCGATATACGGCATCATTAATCCTCTTAATGATCTTATATGGTCCTTCCTAACTCTGCTGTAGTTTTGGAGATTTACCTTTTCTTCTCTTGGGATTGTTAAGCCAAACCAAATCTCCTTCCTGAAATCCACCACAGTTTGCTCGCAGGTCATAACGCATTTTCATCCGGTTGCTGGCATCCACTATGTTGCTCCTTACTGCAGCATGAACAGTGGTCATCCTCTGCCTTAGATCACTAACGTAGTTCTCCTTTGTTGTCGGCTCTACTGGTGGTGATCAAAATTTGATGTCGCATGGTAGACGAAGTTCTTTTCCAAATACAACCATTGCTGGTGAGTTTTTAGTTGTATTGTGGACAGCGCTACGATAACCCAACATAAACAACGGTATACAACGATCCCATTCATCTTGTTTGGCATTTACTTCTTTTCGCAGATGCTCTTCCAGCGTCCTGTTGAACCTTTCGACCATTCCGTCTGACTGTGTATGTAACGGAGTAGTCCTCGTTTTCTTGATGTTGAGTACTTGGCACAGCTCTTGAAAGACTAGCGATTCGAAATTCCGCCCTTGATCGGAATGTAGTTCCAGTGGTACTTCTGCAGATCCAATTGTGCACGAATGCCCTAGCCACCGTGCTAGCTTCCTGGTTTGCGATGGGATACGCTTCTGCCCATTTACTGAAGTAATCAATGCACACGAGTATATAGCGATTTCCATCTCTTGTTTCTGGGAGTGGACCAGCTATATGTATCGCCACCCGCTCAAAGTCTCCAACATTGTACTGTTGCATTTTTCCTCTAGTTTTTGGTTGTGGTACTTTGCTTGCTGCGCACATGTCACACGTTCGACACCAGTCTTCCACATCTCTACGGCAATTGACCCAATAGAAGCGATTCCTAACTTTATATAGCGTCTTATTAACGCCCAAATGTGCTCCTGATGTACCACTATATAATTCTTGCAGGACTTCTTTGACTCGATTAGTAGCACAATCTGTGATTTTGTGCTTTGACCATCAGCCGATTCCCATTGCCTTACCAGTAGTCCATCTTCCAATCTCAATGACTGTCATTGAGCCCAGTAACTTTTTACTGTAGGACTTGCTGTTGCAATCTCGTGCCACTCCGGTCTTACACCTTGCTCCATCCCTTAGCTGCTCTTTTGTCCAGCGATCTTCGACTTGTAGTTTTATTTGTGCAACTACTTCAGAGCACTTCTTGTTTTCTTGCCTTGTGCAGTGTTTGCATTGGGGTGCACAAGGTCCTCTGGATAACCCATCGGCTTTATTGTGCATCATTCCTTTTCGATGCTCTGTTCTGAATAAATATGCCTGGAGTCGTTTGATCCATCTGCCCTGAACTGCATTAACCACTTGAGTGCTGCATGGTCAGTTCGAAGAAGAAATCCTTGCCCATGTAGTACTTGTGGAAGTGTTTCACGCTATCGACAACAGCTAGCAATTCCCTTCGCGTCACGCAGTAGTTCTTCTCGGGCTTGGAAAGCGAACGGCTGTATTACGTTATTACACGCTCCTTCCCTTCTTGATTTTGAGATAGAACCGCTCCTATTCCCGCATTGCTCGCATCAGTGTCCAGGATGAAGAGTTCTCCTGCCTGTGGATATGCCAAAATTGGAGAACTACACAGCTTTCCCTGCAGCAAGTCAAATGATTTTTGCTGCTCACTCGAACATTGGAAATTTTGGTTCTCTTCTCAGTAAGGCGATGAAGGCTTCGTGCAACATCTGCGAAGTTAGGCACAAACCGCCGATAGTATGAGCATAGCCCCAGAAAACTTCGCAGATCATGTAAATTCTTTGGTACCGGCCATTTGTTAACAGCTTCCAACTTCTTGGGTTCCGTGCGCACATTTGACTGGATACAATGTGACCCAAATAATTCACTTCATTTTTGAAAAGGCTTCATTTCGGCGGAATCAACTTTAATTCTGCTGCTTTTATGGTTTCCAGAACTTGCCGAAGATTATTCACGTGCCATTAAATGTACGACCAAAAACAATGATGTCATCCAAATAGACGAGACATGTCTTCCAGCTAAGGCCTAGCAAAACATGTTCCACCAACCGCTCGAACGTAGCAGGAGCGTTGCATAAACCAAACGACATTACAGAAAATTGATACAAGCTGTTTCCCGCAGTAAATGCTGTCTTCTCCTTGTCGTTGTCATGAATTGCTACCTGCCAGTAACAGCTTTTCGGATCCAATGTACTGAAGATTCTGGCTCTCGATAAGGTGTCCAACGTGTCGTCTATATGTGGCAATGGATAACTATCCTTTTTAGTGACAGGCTGACAGTTTGCGATACAGCTTATTCCCTTAATCTTGCCAATGACTGTTCCTTCTCCTATTACCTTCGGTGATGTGCTAACGTTCATTATTCTCACTGGTATCTTAGGCTGGAGTTTCACTAGAGTTCTTCCACATATCAATCCATTCTTATTAAAATTGGTTGGCTCCACTGTTCATACTGTAATGTCCCCAAGATCACCGTTCACCTTGCCATAGATGATTTTCGCGCACATCGGTGGTATCTCCACTTTTTCTCCAATAATGACTATTAGCCCACCACTCTGGTTGTCATTTATTTGAAGAGGTACTTCCACATTACGCCATATTAACACGTGGTTCTTTAGATCAAGGGACATCTCGTGCTCTGTCATGAAATCCAGGACCAATATGCATTCATCTGTAATGCTGGCAACAATTAACCGATGAGCAAAACGTATTCCTCCAAACATGACACTACAGGAGCACTCTCCTTTAATTGCTGCAACTTCACCTGTCGCTGTCCTCAAATTATAACGAAATACTTTTTCCACTTGACCTTTGGACACCACTTTGGGATTTACAACTGATCTAAAAGCTCCTGTATCCAAGGTAAACGTGCATGGTTTTTCTTCTAACACACCACTTACAACCAAGCTGTTGCTGTCCTTTCCAAGTTTGGCAATGTTCACTGTGACCTTGGGGCTCTCTTCCCTCTTCACCAGCTTACGCCCCTGGTAAAAGCTGGTGTAAAGCTGGTGTAACTTAGTTTTCCTGGTCTGCGGGTACGAGTTAAGCTGACTGCTGCACCTTATTCATCTGTGATGGGCCTATCTGCCGTAGATTTGCAGGCCTCTTAACACGATTCACAGGCTGTACTGTAGTACACTTATGATACTAATTGACAATAATTCTCTTAGGTTATAGCTTTATAACTTTACAAGAACTTTTACAACTGCACTGGTTAAATTCCAATTCACTAATAATCTTACTTCGGCTTAACGCCTCTATTTATACTCGTTCAAAAGCTTCCAGAAACTTCCAATATTGTAGACAGAAATATCGAGTAAAGACCAGAAAGTTGTAGCTTTATTCCCTTATTTACAAATAACGACACTTATATGAAATGAGTCATCTTCTAAAAATAAACTTCATGTTCAATCATGTTCTTTTACAAAAACCGGGCAAACCGCACAAACCGGTTACTTTTCAAATTTCAAATAATCTAATAGTCTTAGAGCCTAAAAGTATGCAACATGAAAGTTCTTATTTTTAGTATGCAGTATTTACATTTGGATTTATTTTAGGATTTAAATTCTATTATATGAGCTAACTAACTACTTTTCGTAACAATATGTACCGCTTTCATCTTCAGGCATATATATATTGCAACCCATAATTTTGTTTGGTAATTTGCTTGCATTCTCTATCGAGCACTTTCAAAAAGAATGGTCATGCATAATCGACGCGTGTATGCAGAAAAGGCTTTCCCACTTGCACTCTATCGGCTGGCAGGTCTGACATTAATTGCTGTTTCAATCGATAATTATATCATGAACATATCAGGCAGTTGTAAATAAAATTTCATAAACCATTGCGTAGCTTTGGAATCCAATATCGCTGGCGAATAAATTGCATCATCACTTGCACTGAACCATGTTTTGTCATTCTATGCGCATAATCAAATACTAGACAAGCTAATCTCGAACTGTCAGGTATGATGGCTGGATGGCGCATCTCATACTTTTCGCTTGCCTGTGAAGGCGTCTGCCAACACGTAAAATATTGACATCATCAAAAATTGGCTTGAGTGATTATATCTTGCTATGCTCTGATAACTGTCCAACATAACGAAGTGCACTGATATCTTTAGCTTACCTCTTGTGCTTTTCGAATAAGACACTTCATAGCGCTGGCTCTTTCACTCGCTGTTAAAAGAATTGATATTGGATTGCTATCTCTCTAAAAGCTGGCTGGTAATTGGATTTGCTGGCCATTTACTTTCGAATAATGAGAGCCATGATGACCCATACAACCATAATTCACTGTTCACTAGCTCTAGTGGTGTCATACAACGATTTAATAACTCGGCTGGATTATCTTTGGTCCAGACATGTCGCCACACTTGAACATCTGTATTCGTCTGTATGGAAGAGACGCTATTTGCCACATTAGTTTTCATATTGCATGGAAGCTTCTGTAACCAATGCAATGTAACCATTGAATCTGTCCATAGAATACCTATTCTGCAGTTCTCTATTCTATTGCTATCCGAACTTTACATAAGAGTCGACTGAGCAACTCTGCTGCCGCTATATATATTACTGCACCATATGCTGTCATTGAAGCATCAGAGAAACCATGGATTTGAAGCTTCGCTTTTCGACTCGTACCGAGCCATCTTTCGATTTTAACACTGGCGCTATGTATCTTTCGCTTTGTGATTTCTCCATCTATTGTTATCGTCTTGACCACAAATGTAAATTGATCAGCATCAATTAACCACTGTAATCCTAAAACGGATGCTTGCTCGTTGCTATCGAAAATCAATATCTGAATTAAACTTGCTCTGTAAAAATTCACTATTCTATTTCCACTTTCGTAATTTAAATCCTGCTGTCTTTAATAAGTCATCGACAGTTTTAGCTCGGATAACAGCTTCTAGCTCGCTATCACCTCCTGATACACAATCATCCATATAGAAATCATTTTCTATCACTTGCACTGCATCAGGAAATAATTCCTTAGCATCTTTACCACACTGTACAACAGCTCGCACAGCATTGTGCGCCGACGAAGTCATGCCGTAAGTTATCACTGTCAGCCAGTACTCTTGCAATTTTTCATTAGGTGACTCGCGCCAAAATATGCGTTGCAGATTCCATTGCTCTCGTGCTATACGAACTTGTCTGAACAGAACTAAAGGCTATACGATGTCTGCGAAAACGCATCAATATCTCAAATAAGTCACGCTGTAACTTCTCTTCAAGTTGCTGTACTTCGTTAAGGGAAATTCCCTTATCTGTCCTGCAACTGGCGTCAAAAACCACACGGAATTTCTTAGTTACACAATGATGTGCTGCTTTGGTAGCTGCAAGATCCTTTCGAGCACGTAGGCTCAGTTTATTACATTGCTCACATCTATACAGCTGGTGATCGCCACTGCACACCTCGCACCGATGAGAATGCAATGACATAGCTGTCTTCACTTTCGTATTGGTCTTCACTGTCCACTTTGCTGGATTACTTGCACTGCTTGAATGCTGACTTGATGACTTGTGTTCGACTAAAACGATGCGATGAATTCAACCGAAGGTTACTGATTAAATCAAAAGATCGCAGCTGGCGACTGGTAGCTGGATAGCTCATAGCTGCTGCTTGCTTATCTAAGAAGCTCAACATTTGCTTGACGAATGGATTCTCGCTTTGTCGCTGTAGCTCCCACTGTTTTGAAGTCTCACTATCCAATCTTTCGTAGATTATATGCACATTGATCATGTCCCAGTGCTCTACTATCACTTCCAAATGTTCATGCCGAACCGCGAGCTCTTCACGGCCAGCATGAATGAAATTCACTTGCTCAACACTGGCGAAGGTACATAAAGCGCAACACAACGAATCGCACTGATTACCGTGCTGTGCGTATTGGAACTTGCCATATTTAGATTCTATAAAACTACGAAAAGATAAAAAACAATCAGAATTTGTGTTAAACTATCGTGAGTTTCCATAACCATCAAGTAATCACTATCACGCTTGCTCATAAATATGCTGTCGGAAATGAATAAATTTATTATATTTACAAGAAAAAAGGTAAAAAGGCTTGTACAATAAACTTGCTTCAAAACGAATTATCACTTGCACACGCATGCATAGATATTTTTTGGTAAACGGACACAGGTACATACTTTGATAAAATGTTACTAAGTATGAAGTGATTAAAATTATGCACTAACTGCTTAGCATATTATCTGACTATCACACTTGCTCACTGACATACTACCTGACTGATATGCTTGCTGACTGGTGCAGTTGCTGCCTTATCGAATTTCAAATTCCATGAATAGTCGAATTTTTCGCTATAGTCTCTATCGAAAATAACATGCGCATGTTATCACTATACCACTTGCTATGCAATTTATTGAAGACGCCGAGATATAAAAATATAAATTTTATTCTCTAAGTTTTTCTCAAAATGTGCATCACTGTATATCACTTGCATGCTGGCTCGACCATGGTCACGCTGTCGCGTATTAAGCATTTTTGTAACATTTATCACTATTGTCACAACAGAATGTTTAACATCACCCTGTATATTATCTTCACTTGAAAAGAGTGCGGTTAATTCACTTGCAGAATAATAATAGCTGCATTTTATTTGCCGAGCGAGTTCGGAATTCGAATGAACCAGCCAAACAGCAGGTTTTCACAATTCCAAAGAAGGAATTCGACAGTGCAATTGTTGTTGTTCCTCGGTAAATAAAATACGGCTAATAATAACTGCATTTTATTTGCCGAGGAATAAGGAATTCGAATGTCAAAACCAGCCGAACAGCAGGTTTTCCAATTCCAAACAAGGAATTCGACAGTGCAATTGATGTTGTAATTCCTTATTCCTCGGCAAATAAAATACGGCTAATAATAATAATATTCGGCGCGACAGACCATTGCGGTCCAAGGTCTAGCTTCTCCGAACCATTCGTGTTGAGCATGTATATTTTTGCACACAAATGGAAGGGACCTACAATTTAAGGCCGGATCCGAACGGCGAGTTGAGAAGCTTTCCGTGACAAGTTATTACTCTCAGAACGTGTGTGTGTGGACTGCACATTACTTACTTGCTCGAAAACAAAAACACAAAAAAGAAAAAAATACTTGTTGCAATATTCAAAACTTGCAAAGACACTTTAAGATCATCATCATATTTGGCTCTACAACCGGTGTCTGGTCCTGGCCTCCCGAAGAAAATCTCTCCACCGGTCCGGTTTCAAGCCGATGTCATCCAGTTTGGCATCCCTAACTCTGGGTATACGCCATCCTTCCAGCGTAGGCTTGGCTGGCCTCGCTGTCGTGTTCCATAAATCCTACCGCAAATGACTTTCCGAGCAGGATCATCTTCGCTCATGCGAGCTAGGTGTCCCGCCCACCGGAGCCTACCGAGCTTAATTCCCTTCACGATCTCCCTTCCCTTCATTATAGAGTCTCCGGAATCGTCCTTCCTCACATAAGGGGCCAACGATACTCCGTAAGACTTTTCTCTCGAACGCGGCTAAGAGGTCAGAATGCTTGTTGCTAAGCACCTAAGTCTCGGATCCATATGTAAGTACTGGTATGACTATTGCCCCTTATGCCCACAGCTTGGATGTTATGTTTAAATTCCTGGATTTGAAGAGTCTTGACAGACTATAGTAGGGTTTGTTGGCTTTAAGCAACCGTGCGCGTATTTCTTGTTCCATGCTGTTACCGGCTGCTACAGTTGACCCGAGATAGTTAAAGGATTGCACTACTTCAAATTCACGCTCTTCTATTTGAATTGAGGGATTTGGATCTTCTATTCGCAGACGTGGCCACCATGTACTTTGTTTTGCTCTCATTTATGTGCAGCCACAGATTTCGTGCCGCTTGCTCGATCTGGATGAAGGCTACAGCTCTTCGGTTTCTACCAACGATGTCAATATCGTCTGCGTAAGCCAGTATCTGAATGGATTGTTCCTCACGCCGTTACGTCAGAGTCTGCCGTGGTCGTCGTCTTTCATCAGTGTATCCGAGGCCGATTTTGGGTTCCGTAACATGGTTTTTTACGGGCGAGGTTTTTGGTCTCGCGCCAATCTTACTTTGAAGGGGCTAGCCCGATCATTTCGCTTTTCCTGTACTGGAGGAAAATTACCAGCGGCCACCAAGTGGAGGTTTGATCGCGCTTTGACGAGTCAGTGATAGCTGCGACCTTTCTGAAGCATTCTGTGTTATTCGCCCTACTCTGCTGAAGCTGATGGCTGAATGCCAAATGTGCTCGTCACAAATATCAAAACAGGGTGAAGAAATTCGCGTTAACTCAAATGCTTGTTATGCTGTCGGCTGTCTGGCTATACATACTCTCTACATACTTGGATGTTGCATCTCGCATCACTTGCATCGCTATCCCTTGTGTTTTGTTTCTCTTCACGCTAGCAGCTAGGTTGGCTCAACATAGGCATCGTATGCACTGCTGGCAGACTATAAGCAATATATATATGCAGCTATATAAGCGCACATATATGCTGCACCTGAACGCAGTATACTCGCTGTGTATTACGTTACTCTAATGGTGGAAAAACCATTAGAGATATTGCTGGCAACGGCTCGCTCACTGAATACTAATTGCCCTTAAATTATTCTATTACGCAAGCCACAGATTGCTGGCATCAATCCAGCTCGACATGGACCAAATATTCCAGTCGACCCTTTTTCAAGCCTTTTTATTTTTTTTTGTTGGGAAAAACAACCGTAGTTCAGAAAAAAACCAAATTTATTACATTTGCGTCACTATTCGATGCTGCCAGAACACTGATCAGCACTGATCATCAAATATGTATACTGAACATAGTAAATTGCTGTCATGCACGCAGTAGCAGACAGAGACAAAGATGAAATATATTAAAATATGAAACTCGTATAGATCGTATGATCGTATACGATACAGTTACTTAAAGGTATGTTGTAAAAAAATCACGACGACGTGAATACTCTTAAAGAGGGGAGAAGTGACATTAGCACAAGTTACAGTATTTTCCCATAAATTTTATTTCGTTTTTTCTTTTCGCTTAGATCCGGATGCATCGAGTTTTGTTTTAATTCGCTTAACAAATTTTATAGAGGCACGTTATGCCACGATCGCAATTTACCAGCAATGAAACTCAATGAATTTTTTTTTGCTGAAAAAACAAAATTGCAGCACCGCTAACGTGAGTTTAGTTTAAGTCAAGCTTGTCCTAAAAAAATTTAATTTCAATAAAGACAGCATGGTTCTGGCTTTCAACGAGACTGAGTGAGAGACTGAAAGTGTTTTTAATTTTATCGTTTTACGTAAAACGGACTTCTAGTATCTCGCTAACGAGACTTAAGGTATTTTTAAATTCTCTATATTAACTTCACTTGCCCGTGGGTCGTCGGTCGGTCGTCTGTCGTGGATTCTTGCGATAAATTTTTAACCCACTTCCCATGGCCCGATTTTATTGAAATTTTGCACACATGTGTATTTCCGGAGACAACACTTTCTATTAAATTTTGAGGCCCCTCGGGCTGCGGGGTCGGGGGGCTCCCAAACAAAAATTTTAAAAAATTTACCCGATTTTCTTCAAATTTTACACACATGTGTATACCCAATAAACAATACTTTTTCGAAGTAGTTTGGTAGTGATCGGGTCCCGGGTTCGGCCGCAAGGCCCTTATACATTTTTTAAATATCTGTACTGGCATCAGATATTCGTCGCCCTTTATGGACTGTGTGCGGCGGGTGCTGCGCAGTCGGCTGCGCTGCATGGTTTTGGTGGTGGTGGAGAGAGAGAGAGAAATCTTAGCGCACGCACAAATGAACCCAGCAAATGAAACGAGACATACATGTTTTATGCTTACTTCAACTTACATTTTTATTATATACTGAATTGTATTTTTATTGATGTCGTTTTTTTTGTTGTCGATATCAACTTACAGATAGAACAACAAGTTTTCGCAATATTCTGTAATTTCGCGATTTCATAAATTAGTTCAGAGCGGTCAAAGAGTTCTCAAGATAAATGTTCGTGTTTCTTATTTGCTCAGAGTATGAGCGTGCTCTAAGTGCTCAGAATAAAATGATCTGAACATTTTCAATTTTAACATCTGATGTCAAATGTTTGTTTCGATGATTTTCTCCTACAATAAAAAAAATGGCCCAGGATCGAGGGGCTCCCATATCAATTTCTGCGATTAGAGAATTTACATGAAAAATTTTAATTTTTATGGGTTGTTTTTTTAATATTATCTTTTTGCACGAAACGAACTTCTAGCTTTCTAGCTCGCTACATCTAGGCCTTGCACCGCAATGTTCTGTCGGGCCGAATATTATTTATATATATATATATATATAAATTCTTTACTGTAAAAAATGTACAACACAGTGTAAAATTTTAAGCAAATAATTTAAAAAAAAAGCATAATTCCTTTACTATTACTTATTTGAAACAAAAAGCATATTCATGTAGTTTTATTAAAACTCTTAGGCAAAATTATGTTACGAGACCACAATCGTCACGTTTACCAGCGAACTAACTAAAAGTCAGTCCGAAGCACAGCGCACTCATGCGGCTATCCCTCTTACTCTCGTCACACGGCCATTCCTGCAAGTCATCGCATTCCGATGAATCGTATCGCCACAGCTTCATGCTGTCCGCGGAAGAACAGGTATTGAATGGGCCTTCGGTGTCTCCAATTTTCTCGAGCTCATAACGGTCGTTTCCCATTAGTTTACCTCTGTTAGCACTTCTTGGGGTGTTGAATCAATGCTTGAATGAAAAGTTGAGTTTATACACCTTGTTGACGTACTTATACCATTTGTTGGTTTCTTCTATTGATAATTTTGTAAGTAGTAGCCGGGCCGTTTTCCCTAGTTACACCGGTAGTGATGTGCACATAATATTATTGCTATCACAAAAAGTGATATATATGATATATATAGATATGAACGCCGCACCTCTATCAAAACGATTCTCTTCGGATATACAAATGTTGCAGACAGCACCTCCAGTCGATCCAGAACTTCCTTAGCGTTTGTCGTATTTGTTTGATATAACCAAGTAAAGTTTGAAAAGCTATACACCACGAGGAAAATATACTTGTAGGCTTTACCTGTCTCCGTCGTCGGTCCTACATGATCCACATGAAGAGAATCCATTAGTTGTTTGCCCTTCGGAATCGGACGAAGTTCTCCTTCAGCTCTGCCGTACTTCCGCTTCATCAGTAGACACTGCATACGGCATTGTATTACTTTTTCTATCTTCTCGACCAACGGTATCTTCCACTACCAGGACTGTATTCCAACTCAGACTGTCCACGTTTCATCCGCGTACTCGAACGTCTTAAGAGCCGAGACAATGGCTAATGCCTCTAACTCGTACGAGTGGTAATTCTTTTCTGCGCCTGTAGTACACCGACTCATATAATACACCGGATGGAACTCGTCTTCGCCTTGATTTTTTTGTAGCAGTATGCCTGCGAGGCACAAACCTCCTGGTGGCTGTATGTAGTTCTGTTATTGCTTTCGGATCGTATATGCGCAAAACTGGTTCATCGACCAAGATTTTCTTCATGTCTTCGAAGGACCTCCGCTGCTCATCGCCAAAATCAAAAGTTTTCCCCTTTTTTAAAAGCTGCGCCAAAGTTGAAGTTCGCTTAGCAAAACGGAAAATAAACTTCCTAAAGTATCCAACTAGCCCCAAAAAACTTTGCAGTGGCTTCAAATTAGTTAGTATCGGGAATCTTTGCACTGCCTTAATTTTCGCCGCAGAAGGATAGATTTGAGAGTCTGCAATGACGTGCCATAAATACTCGACACTTCGTTCTAAGAATTGGCATTTATCCCATCTGATCTCAAACCCGTGCTCAGCTGCTAATCCAATTACTCGCCTTACCCGTTCTAGACTTTGCTCCTCATTATGGACGGAATAATGAAATCGTCGACGTACATGATTACTACACCGTCGTTGACCAGATCCTTAAAGACATCATGAATGAATCTACAGGAACTGGATGGAGAGTTACACAGACGAAACGGTGTCCTTGTAAACTCGAAGTGTCCTTCTGAGGTAGAAAAAGCTATGTATTTACGACTGGCCTTCTCAATGGGCACATGGAAGAACCCATTTTTTAGATCGATTGTAGAAAAAAATTGGGGCTTTAACAGTTTATCGATCCTGGGTATTGGAAATCTATCCTTAACAATTATGTTATTGAGGCGCCGGTAGTCTTCGCAGACGATATCCTCCATCCTTTTTCCTATCGACCACAAAAGGACTGGAATATTTGGAATTGCTTGAGGCAATTATTCCGGTTTTAAGCCATTCTTCGATTTATTCCTTAATTACTTTATTTTGCAAGGGAGCCATACACCTCGCTCGCAGATAGATAGGCACAGTATCTTTGACCACCAGCTTTGTCTCAATAGCAGAAATCCTTCCACTACTAGGAACATAAGAACTTACAATTTTGCTTACTTCGTCTTCATATTTTTTAGGGACGTTTAACTCATTAAAAGGCTTCGCATAAGCTTGTAAGCAATTCCTCATTTTGGGTGCAAGTCTATTTAACAAAACAGTTTTTGACATCAGATACATTAATTTTTCGAACTACTATATTTCGCAATCGTTTAAAATGTCTCTACCTACTATAATCTTTGATGTCATACTTTAATTAGGCATTATGAAAAAGTTAATTTCAAATTCACTACCGTCTATATTAATTTTTTCAAACACTTTTCCATATGGCCGAATACACGCAGCACCCAAACCTCTAAATATTTTGCTAGTAGCTTCGCTTTTCGGTGCGCCAATAATTTTATAGTCATCCTGTCTAATAAGGCTCACTTCCCGTATCGACTAACGCATCTACTACTTGACCACGCAGTGCTACCGCAACCAACATATTATTTAAAACCTGGCAACAATTAATATTAGATATATTCTCTTTTGGTTTGATTTGTGGATAGTTCGGGGAAATGTGCCCTGAAGCACTTAGGACCTCTGTCGCCACTTGGACATTTTTTAGCGATATACCCGTGATTACCGCACTTAAAGCATTTTGTATATGAACCACCACTGGCTTTTGATTTTTGTTTCGATATGTCTTTTTAACAACACTTGAGTTTGAACTAAATACCTCTCTATCTTTTGTTTAATTACCGTATTCGACAAACTTCAATTTAAGATCATCCATATTTGTCGCGCCACGTAAAAACAATCTGTTCGGAGTGTTATCCTCGACTCCTTCTACTATATAGTCAATAAGTGCCTTAGTTTGTAACTTGGCTGGCGCAGCAATTGTCTTCATATCGTATATGTATATTCGACAAGGTTCAGACATTTTTTTCTTACGATCTCGTGTATATAACGTGTATTAATTTCAATCTGAAACTCTTTCGTAATTACCGATTTAAATTCTGACCACGATTTAATAGATGGATACAACATAATGAACTGTTTCCGGGCATCGCACAACATTTTTCTCGCGCACAACAATAACTGTTGATCCGTGTATTCCAATACACAATTCATCTGCTGTACCTGTTCCAACCACAAATGAATGTCTTCAGTGCTATTGTCACTAAATTTATCCACTGAGTCTTCAGCATTCCGAAATAATATAAATCGCGGCGATACACGCATTTCAATAGCACTGTGTTTTACTTCGCCACTTCCAGAGTTCTTATTAGAATCGTCTGTTGTTTCAGGTTCCACAATCTTTATTTTCATATTCAAGTCTGAACGATTGTTTTCGATCTCACTCGACGCATAACTTTGAAAAACAGTGTGATCTAGTTCCTCGCATTCACCACCGCCACAACCACAGTATCACCATCTTGTTTCACTTTTGCGAGCGCCACCACCAACACAACCACTACAATCCACCTCCTCGTTGTGTACAATCGTCATTAGCGAAACATCAACTCCGCTTTTGTCCCTCTTTTGCAATTCCAATTTAAGCTGAGTTAGGTTCATTTTATCTACCGCACCAAGAACTTTAGCCATCTCGCTCACACCAATTACAAGAAAGGCAATCCGTAGGAGCCACCAAAAATTTGTGCCGGGGACTGGGGTCTCCAAAATTTTTACAAAAAGTGTTGTCCATCGGAGATACACATGTGTACAAGTTTTTAAGAAGATCGTTAAATTGGGTTGAAAATTGATCGCAAGATTCCACGACAAACAAACTAAGAAACACACGGGTGCGAGAAGTTAATATAGAGAATGTAAAAAAAAAAGGTCAACAGACGTATGGAAGTGATCTATTGAGCGCATGATGGTATTCGAGTCTTTGCAGTAAACAGATGAACAATTGTAATACAACGTTTTTATTCGGTTCGGTTCTTAAGATCTCAGTTTCAGTCAAGTTTAAAAAGATTTAAATCACAAATATTTGCTTTGAAGTGCGTTTAAGCATTAAAATGTGAATAAACCAAATCATCTTGCGTAGTATTGAGCCGTTCATAGTATAAACTTACACGAATATTTGTTTATTTAGGAAATTAATTCCCACAACAGTTTCTAAGGCTGAGTTGTCAGTCAATTCAAGCTTAAAATGTTCTCGTTGTTGATTCGAAGACTCACAAACATAAAAAACATAACTCATGAATCTCGATCAAAATAAAACTAATTATATTTAATTCTAGATACAAATATATTTCATGTGTCTGTTTTCATCAAAATTTATTAAAATAACTTAGTTATCACAAGACACATTATAAAATAACGTATTAATATGTATGTATAGCACAGCTAACACCACTTCAAATTTTTTTGTTAATTCCTTTCTATAAATATTAATAGGTTAACAGGCCCTCAAATACTTGAAATGTTTTACAGGCCTGAACCACATGTGTTTACCTTTTACATTATTCCATGCATTTTTATATTTTGATTTTTAAAAAGATGCTTTGATTTTTATTTATGTAAGATTTTGCAAATGTATGAAATTCTAATTTATTAACACAATGTTAGTTAAACCCATTTGACAAAGTCTTTATATATTTATATAAATCAATGATAATAAATTACATAATTGGGCAAGAGAAACAAAAAAACTGTTTATTTTTGCCATAATCAGCTCCGATCCAATTCACTTTGATTCAAGTTCACATGCAAATAAACACAGTTCTATGTATAAATATTTGTTAGTACACCATTGTACCTTTACGCAGCAGTTAATTTGACCTAATATAATTGTTTTCGAATATTTCCAACTCGTTCTGAATGTAGTTGGCTTTATTGCGTAGCAATTTTATTTGTTTTTGATTTGATTCCAGACCTCCAAGAGCAATTTCGATTGACTTGAGCTCTTCATTCATATCAGTTGCAGCGCCATCTACGACTCGGCACAAGCGAGCGAAGGTGCTAGATAGTTCCCTGTTCACAAAAAGAAATATTTATCAATTTAAAATAACACAATACAAACGAAAAACTCGTAAAATTAGTACTGTTGAACTTGATGGCTGCAATTTGCTGAGGTGAGGTCAACAATCATTTTTAGTTTCTTAGTTGCATGGCGGACGTATTGACTCTTGAATGCTCGTTGTTTTGCTGAATTCGTCCAAGATAGACGTTCGTAAAAATATATACAACCGTATAGTGCACCTATTCCCACTAGAACACGCCAGCCAATAGTTTTCAACATCTGTTAAAAAAAAAATAATAAACTGTCCTATGAAACCCCGGGAAAGTACGTACAACTCCTGCAACGAGAAGTCCTCCAACGGTGCCTTGAGATCCAATTGATGCCAAAGCAAAACGTGAGATAACAGACAGTTGTTCATCTGTTAAAGTACCACTGTGCGTTGGTAAAAGGCACAAAGGTGTTTCGGATACTGGACTAACTGGACTTAGTATATTTTGGGTCTAAAATCATAAAGAATTTTTCTGAAATATTTAATAATTTAAAAAAAACATTATATTACCCCAACATTGTTTTGCATATTTGTTAATGCTAAAGATTTTTTATTTCGTCCTTTGACTTTTCCGGTGAATCGCTGTATCATTGCTGCAATACCCCACGAAAATTTAAATTCCAAATCTTCTTGGAAATCAGAACATAAATTTTGACAATTTAGTGAGTACAACATTTCAAAAGGTTGTTGTCGGGAGACAATTTTAGTCTGTACAACTATTTTTTCGTGCGGTACAAGGGTATGCATTCGATCTGTCATTTCACGTTGAGCTGTTTCCACATTCATTGCCAGAGCCATTGAAAGTCTGGCTCGCAAATTTGAACCCAGGCCGGCTTCTACATGACTATTTAGTTCTTTCTTGTATATATTGAGGACCACTGGCTCTGTATGGAACGGCATATTGAATTCATCAATCAGAACGCCAAGACGCCAAATTTCTTCATTAAGGGCTTTAGATACTTTCTGCTCAACCTCTTCTACCATGTTATGAATTTTCAGCTTCATCTCCCGTGTAACTTGAATCATTTGATTTTCAGTTCCTTGAATGCGATCTGTTAGAAGGTTCTTCTGCTCATTTTTTTGATTGCGGAATAAATTTGCGCGATCATAAATGTTATCCAACATTAACCTCATATCAACTGAAATATTCTTGCCTCGAAAACTGTGTTGTTCAAATTTTGTTTTGACAGCACTTTTTGAAATACATTCTTCAAATTTTTTTTCGAAGTCTTGGAACTCAAAATAGCGATTCTGAAAACCTTCTGCAATTGCACCCATATGGGGCGGATTTCCTTTTGCTTCTTCAAGACGTGCCTGTAATATAAACATTATAAATACATAAACAAGAATGTAATTTTATTTTTTGTGATCAAAAATGCGTAATTATATGCATACTGATACCTGAAGAGTTTCTCTGGCAGAAACAAAAAATACTCGCTCAGAAGCTTCCTTCTCATTGTTTACTTTAAGTTCCTTTGTGAGAAAATCTATACATCTCTCCGTGTGTTGAGACTTTACCTAAAATAAATTAGAAAATTTAAATGAGTTTTATTTAAATTTTTTAAGCATTATGACATGTGGTGGCTAAATATTTTAAAGTGAAACTTCTTTAAGCGCGTTAAGAGTAAACTTTTCTCGCATTTTTAAAAGGAAAAACTCCCTTTTAATAACGCCTTTTAAAAGGAAAAACTCCCATTTTACTTAAATAAATAAATTAATGCGAGATTTTGAAAATGCGAGTATTTGAAAATGCGAGATTTTTAAATTTATATATGCGAGATTTTGTAATGCGGTATTTCGTATCACTCCCGATGTAACGAATGAAACGCAGGACGCAAAGAAAAACTTCATTAGAATTACATTAATTTAATATTCGACTGAGAAGAGTCAAAAAATCGAACATTAATCGGAATTAACTGGCAATAAGCAACAAACATAAGAATGTTGCGTCCCGTGCAATGCAATATCATAGAACGCAGTTAATATAAAGTGCTCAGAAGATAAAAAACAGCCAATAAAAATTAAAATTTTTCTAAAATATGAAAAAAGTACATTTTTAAAAAAATTTGGACGGGAGCCCCCGACCACGGGGCGCGATTAATCCAAAAAATCATAGAACGCAGTTAATATAAAGTGCTCAGAAGATAAAAAACAGCCAATAAAAATTAAAATTTTTCTAAAATATGAAAAAAGTACATTTTTAAAAAAATTTGGACGGGAGCCCCCGACCACGGGGCGCGATTAATCCAAATTTTACAAAAAATGTTGTAAATTGGAGATACACATGCGCACAAAATCTTTAGTGATAACTAGTTGTCACGAGCAAAGCGTATTTGCGTATTTGGGTATTGTGTATTTTTGACGTATTTTTTGATTGGTTAAAAATTTTTGGTAACAGCAACTCACAATAATCAACAAACGTCAAAAATAAACACGCTCACAGGTTGTTTGTGTAATTTTTTTCGGCTAGAATTTGAGAACCATTGAATTTCATTACAGTTTTAAAGCCAATTTGTGCGTCAGGGACATATCCAATTAGTATATAGAGAATAACGTTTTTGAGTACCGCTTAAAAGATTTACTCCTCTATCCATCATGACTGGATAGCCCAATACAATAAATTCAATATTGGCCAATACCACTTATCATAACATATTATCACCCTGAGGCCCCAGGACCATAGGACTCCCATATAATTTTTTTAAAAATTAACCCAATTTTATCCAAACTGTACTGTATCTCCGATTAGAGAATTTACAAGAAAAATTTTAATTTTATAGGCTGTAAATGTATTGTATATATTGAAACGACATTCATAGAACTAAACATGAAACACTGCGGTTATCATTGCGAGTTTTTTTCAGAAACTGTAAAATACAGTGCGCTCAATTAATTTATATTTAGATATGAGTTTTTCCTTTTAAAATGCGTTTTTGTAATTTATGCACACACTGTAAAATAAAATAACAAAAAAATACTTAGAAATATGCATTTTTCGGAAAAAAAAAATCGAAACTTTGGATGCGCTTTCATGGGAGGTGTGTCCGAAAGACCAAATCTCGAAAACCGTATAATGGAGTTTGCTATATAACACCTGTTTTTGTATGGGAAAAACTCAATTATATGAAATACCACTCAATTACATATATGAACCAAATACAAATTAATCCAGCTCCGTTAAACTTGGGCCACGCCCATAAACATAGTACGGCTGTGTAGTTAGTTTGTACTTTTCATTTGACACCAATACTGACTCCGCCCCCTCTTTGACTTTTTATAAAAAGTCAGTTTTTGGACTCTAACTTGATTCCAGGGATTTTAGTGCAGCTTGCCTTTCCGAGAATATACGGATATCCTTAGCGGATATGACGTTTCTCTTTAGCCAAGACAAGGCTTCACTAATCGCCATAATTTAAGCCTTGAAAAGACTACAGTGTTTTTTAAGACGGAAAGAGAGGGTCAGATTTAGCTTTTTTGAGAAAACACCACCACCCACTCCGTCATCAGTTTTTGATCCGTCTGTGTAAAAATGAATGTGTTCGTCTTACTGGTTCGCACGTTATTGACCAGGAAAATACTATAAATAATTATGAACGTGTTGTGTTTGCGCAGAATCTAAAATATAAAATATAAAAGGCAATTCACTAGTAGCTCGCGCGTTATTAAGCATATGGAAGAAGCAAAAAAAAAAGTGCAAAACAACGGTTCGCGCGGTCGCCGTTCCGCCGTTCGTAAGGGCGAAGTGCAGTGTGTGGCCTCCCTTTCCACCTATCCATCCAGCTCAGTTAAAGAAATTGTTTGGTTAATAATTGTTGTATGTTTCTGCATGCGGCTGTTTGATACTACATTTCTTTAACAATGAAGTAGCAGACTCTGAGTGTTTGACTCTACTGGTGATTTGACTCATATTGTCGTGAAGGCATAACATTCACGGCAATATGTTTTGAAAATCCAATGTGAGTCACTCTCTCCTCAGTCTGGCTTAAAGAAGATGTAAATTGTGTGTTTTTGTGTTTATTTTGTTTGTTGTGATGAGTAGTTTCAGAGTGGATCTCAGCAACATACGTGGGCTAAAAACGAATTTTTTCGCTTTATTCACTCATGAAAATGTCCACAGTCCAGCAATTCTGGCACTCAGCGATACGATACGATATTTGTGAATTCTGATACTTCAGATTTAAATCTGCCATTATTTTTCCCACGACGCGGGCTCGCAATTTATGTCCGTAGTTATGTTGCGTTCAAACTTTTGCCTCAATTAAGCCAATGTTCCAATGAGGAATTTAATTTCATATGGATGAGAGTAATTGTACAAGGGCGCAACATCCACTACTGCTTTCTTTATAGAAGCCCCAACTTACACAGAGTTTCCACTCTTCACGAGTTTGATGCACTGTCTGACTCAATTGCAAGAATTGTCACAAATGATGATAACTCTGAATTCGTTATTGCGGGCGATTTCAATGTACACAATTCTGGGGGGCTTCGCCATTTTGGCCAGACAACACCCGAAGGAAGGTGTGTTGAGTTGTTCGCTAAAACACCTTACTCAGCTTGTAAATGAGCCTACAAGAATACCTGACATTTCAAATCATTCCGCAAAGCTAGGATTAAAGAGGTATGCTTTCGGTTTTACAAGGCAAACCCTACAAAAGAAAACCGAACAAATTTTAAACGAGCCAGAAATGATTGCAATGCCCATCTTCGGCGAGTCAAATTCGCCTTCGACCGAAAATTGAGGCAAAAATTACTACAATGTCCTAAAGGTTGTAAAAATTTTTGGTCATTCGCGAAAAGAATCAAAAATACAGCCTCGTCGTCCATTCCAACGCTCATTTATAATGACACTCCAGTTGTCAACTCTAAACACAAAGCCAATCTGTTTGCTGCACATTTTGCAGCTAGCTCCACGCTTCCAGATTGTGCATTGTTGCCACCTGCACCCCCGAGTATTGAACACTCTATGGTACAGATCTTCATTAGTACTGGTGCAGTTGCTAAGAGTTTTAAACGATCTCAACACTCACAAATCCGCTGGGCCAGATGGTATTTCTCCATTAGTTCTGAAGAGGTGTTCTTCCAAGCTGGCATTACCATTGCGTAAGCTTTTCCATCTATCCTATTCTTCTGGACTCTTCCCGAGAAGTTGGAAAACAGCCTCTGTCCAGCCCATACCCAAAAAAGGTGAGCCGTCGTCTCCTTCTTCGTACCGACCCATAGCACTTACATCCATTCCTTCCAAGGTCAAGATTTTCAGCTCATGAAATATTTTGAAACCAACGAAATCCTTAGTGACCGGCAGTAGGATTAGAAGCTTTATTTTGGACCACTCAATTCAAGTTCTTTTGTTCTGCTCTGTCGCCGACACTCTTTCTCATTTTTATTAATGATCTCTTATCTGTGACTTCTAATCCAATTCACTCTTTCGCTGACGACAGCACTCTCAGCTTCTCATATAAGTTTGTGGAACGTCCCTCCACTTCTCATGTGGATCTCAAACAACTTCGTATGATAAACACGTTAAATTCTGACCTAGACAGCATAATACATTGGGGAGAAAACAATCGAGTAGAATTTAACGATTCCAAAACCGAATGCTGTCTCCTAAGCGAATCCTAAATCCCATAACATTAATCATGAATGGCACTTGCATCGAGGAAACTGAAAATCTCGCAATTCTCGGTATGTGCGTTAACGACAAGCTTCATTGGAATGGCCACATATTTACCGTCGCCAAAAATGCTGCGAAATGTTTAGGTTTTCTAACCCGGTGCAAGAAATATTTCACTCCCTTTGATCTGGCTACTATCTACAAGGCTTTTATTCGCCCTAAACTTGAGTACAATTGCCATATTTGGTCTGGTGCGCCTAAGACTACTTTGCATCAGCTAGATAGAATACAAAAACTTATCGGTGACGAAAATATAGCGAAATCATTAGATTCGCTTAACACCGCAGGAACGTTTCTTGGTCGACAAAATCCATGCTTTGGTAATGGACGATAGACGAGTGAAAGTGTGCGAGCTTGAAGAGACCACAGGCTTATCACATGGCCAGTGATTTCGATTTTACATAAATATTTACGCGTTTGCTCACAATCGACAACAAACGCATTCGTTTGACAACTTCAAAGGTCAAAATAAAACCGTATACTGGAGATACGCCCAAGAAGCGTTCATCACAAACGAGAGGATGTCCAGAAACCTGGGGCTGCACATAAATAAGAACAAAACAAAGTATACATGGTGGCGGCGTTTGCGAACAGAAAATCCTACATTAGACCCTTAATTAAGACAGTAGAACGTGGATTTTTTGTAGTGCTTTTGAATTTATCAGAGACAGGTGGAGACAACATCTCGTAAAATATGAACAAAATTTACTTATCACATTTCAAATCAAGATTCACCCTCATTCTGAACTTTGATCAAAATGTCAATCGTTAGATCTTTTTTAAAATTCCCACATTCGAACGAATAAAACGTTTTTATTAGCTCGCTTTCGTGTATGTCTGTCTGGTCGGGTGGAATTTTGTAATTAATTAACAGCGAAATTGCAATTTGTTTTAGATCAGAGCAGACAACTACGCACAATACTAAACGATTTAAATGAAAAATGTATTTTTATAAGTTAACATGTTTTGTAACTAATTCATACATGTTAGTAAGTAAAACGTGACCGAGAACAAAAATTACCAAGGCAAACACAAGCATGTCTGGCCTAGCTAGCTGGGATAAAAAGCACTCTTGCTTAAAAATTGTAGGTCCCCTCCACTTGTAAGCAAAAATATACATGCTCAACACAAATGGTTGCGAGAAGCTAGGCCAGGCCTTGGACCGCAATGGTCTGTAGAGCCGTATATTATTATTATTATTATTATAAGGCCAAAATAGCATTTTTATATTCCGCTTGTGTCGCATTTCGAATGTGGCGGGTCTGATGGTTGATAATGCCGCCATTTTCTCGTTTTTTTGCACGACATAGAGCATAGGTCTAGACTGACCACCACCTTCTATCAAAAAAAAACTGTAGCCTATAAACTCCGGGTCAAAAAACTCTCTACAATGTTTAAAACCTGGTCAAAATCAGTCCAGTAGTTTTTAAGATTAGCTAAAATAACTTACGGTTCCCAGCTGTACAGTTACAGTTTTTTTAGTAATGTAGAAATGATTAAATAAAATATTCTTCTATCCCGAGCGTTTCCGCTAGTCTAATATATAAATATGATAAACCTTAGTAAGGGTATTATAGGCGCCACGATTTATATCTTTTTAAATAGTCAGTCAGGCAGCATTGAAACCGCTAGCGTCCAACATAGAAGACTCTAAATTAGTTAAATGCTGCAACGATGCACTGCCCGGCCTTAAATTGTAGGTCCCTTCATTTGTGTCCAAAAATATACATGCGCAACACAACCACAATGGTCTGTCGCGCCGAATATTATTATTATTATTATTATAAAGTGATGATGATGATGAATATGGGATGTATTCTAATAGCACTGCGACCCATATGGACCTATTGCGCTTCCCTCTGACTATTGGACTATGTGGACAGTGCATGGTCGTCCCTATAGCACCACCTCCACACCAATTGCTCTTATGAACTTATTGATTTGGAGTGTGTTCAGTGAATGTCGTGCAGACTCCGAGATTGTGTGGATTCCCATGTGGTCTTTCCTCTGTCGGATCGTTGCTCCGCATTCACTGAGAAGGTGCCACGGGGTTTCATCCGCTTCCCCACAAAACCAGCATAGTCTCGCGTGTGTTTCCACGCATCACAAAAGAAAATACTTTGAAATAGTAAAATAGTACTAGTTCAGTTTCTTTGATTATGGTAATGCCAGCTTGGAAGAACACCTCTTCAGAGTTATTGGGGAAATACCATCATTTACAACTCTAGCAACTGCACTAGTACGAATGAATATCTGTCCCATATAGTGTACAATACTCTGAGGTGCAGGAGGCAGCAATGCACAATCTGGAATCGTGGAGCCAGCTGCGAAATGCGCAGCAAACAGATTTGCCTTGTGTATAGAGCTGACAACTGGAATGTCATTATAAATGATCGTTGGAATCGACGACGAGGCTATATTTTTGATTATTTTCACGAATAACCATAAATGTTTACTACCTTTGGGACATTGTAGTATTTTTGCCTCAATTTTTGGTCGTAGGTGAATTTGACTCGCCGAAGATGGCCATAGCAATCATTTTTGGCTCGTAAAAAAATTGTTCGGTTTTCCTCAGTAGGGTTTGCTTTGTAAAACCAAAAGCTCTCTAACCCTAGAAGCCTCTTTAAAGCTCGAGTCATACCATCCATCTTTCTTTGGTTTAACAGACTTATGACTGGAAGGGATAAAGTCTCTCATACCAATAAGGATGATGTTTGTGATTGCATCACCGGCGGCACCCACGTTGCTATCGCGAAACAATAGCGACCAGTTAATTCTCCCAAAAAAGTTGTTAAGGCCGTCCCGATTGGCTTTCTCGTATTGTCATACGGTTTTTTTGGAAGTTTTTTCTCGAACTACGTGGTTTATTAACGAGAAATTAGCTGATACTTCACAATAGGCTGACGAGCCTAGAGGAGTATTTATCAGGACGAAAGGTAAGGAACAAGTCAAGTGTGTTTGTGGAATGATTTTCTAATGTCAGGTATTCGTGTAAGCTCATTTACAAGCCGAGTAAGGTGATTAAACTCAGCGAATAACTCAACACACCTTCCAGAATTGTGTACATTGAAATCGCCCGCAATAACGATTTCATTTTTAAGATGTTTTGTGACAATTCTTAAGATTTTTTATCGCTTTTTCCACAAGCGGTGTTCAAAAGAAATATCCAGATGCATCCCTCCTATTCTCGAATCCATCCGTAATACCCGTACCTCAACTCGAGCACACGGATCCACCATTAAGCCTATCTTTGGACGTACAAACCAATGCAGAGATTCCTTCTTTAGCCGGACAATAGTTATGTGGAATGAATTGCCTGATTCTGTGTTTCCGCATTTGTATGATCTGCATTCATTTTAGACATCTCATCTTTTCCCCTCTCTAATTTCCTAACGCCAAAACTGTGCTAAGCATTACAAGGGAGCAAATCCCTTCACCGTGTGTACATTATAAAAAAAACTTAAAAATCAGCGAGAGAACTCCCCAAGAACAAGAATTGAAATAAAATATATAATAATAATATTCGGCGCGACAGACATTTGCGGTCCAAGGCCTAGCTTTTCGCGATCATTTGTGTTGTGCATGTATATTTTTGCACACAAATGGAAGAGACGTACAATTTAATGTCGTATCTTAACGGCGAATTGAAAAAAAATTAACTCTCGGACGTTTGACAGACATTCGCGTGAGATGGGGCCGTGAAAAATACTTTTGGTGTTTCCTGGGACAAACCCCCTGCTCAGATATCCATGCACCCACGGCGCCCACATATGAGTGATCAAAAGCGAATACTAACAGCAATAGAGCATCATTAAATTTTGATAAAACAAGATAATTTATAAATAATTGCAAATACTTTAGGATTAAACCATTTTAAAGGAATCCCAGCGTTCGGAAAAACTGGCTCAAAGTGTGGAAAACGTAGCCATGATCAATCGGTATGTACATTTTATGCATACAATCAGTTTAAAAAGAAAGTTTTCGAAGTAAAAACGGAGCAATCGGATGATTTCTGAAATGTCATTTCAAGTCTAAGACGTGACCGTCAGTCGAAAGGTTTGTTGTAGTTGATCTCAATGTGTCAGAACCAATATTAGGATTACGGACTTGCAATGAAAAAAGGATTGAAACAGAATACCGGTAAAGAAAAATGATAGAACAATTTTCGAATGTTTTTGCTGGAGTCGAAAAATACAAAATAGAAGTGAAACAAGACGTATTGCCAGTCACTAAACCACTGCAAAGACTACCAATTGCTACAAGAGAAGAGTAAAAGGAAATAGAAAAAATGGAATAATTTCCAAATCACAAGAACAATCAGAGTGGATAGTAGTTGGAAAACCAGATACATCGCTAAGGATATTTTGGACCCAGAAACGCTAAAATTTTATAGTATACCAAAATTTTAGGAAATCGAAGAGCTCTTTGGGGCAAAAATATATTCGGTTTTCGATTTAAAGTAAGGGTTTTGGCAAATTGAATTCGAAGAAAGCTCGAAGAAATTATGTACCTTAAGCACGTCATTTGGGTGGTTTATCTTTAATAGACTTCCATTAAGACTTAATTTTTGTACAGAAGAATTCCAAGAGCAAAATGAACGCAACTTTGGAAACTTAAGTGGAGTGTCAGTGTACATTGGTGATGTGCTGATAGCAGCGAAATCGGAAAGCGAAGTTGACTAAACATTAAATTTAATCAAAATAAAATTCAATACAAACTTGTTAATGTAAATTTTTTTTTATCATATCATTTCACAACAAGGAATTCAGGTTGATCCAGACCGAAGGGGAGCAATTGTAGAAATGGGTAACCCAGAAAATAAAAAGGAAATTAAACGGTATTTAGGTATGATTAATTACATGAGGAGGTTCATTCCAAACCAAGCAAATTTGTCGGTACATCTTTGTGAAGTTTTGTAGAAAGATACCACTACCACTACTGATCATTTTAAAAGAAATGTATTTTAAAGGTTTGCTATAGCAGAAATCTCGAGCATAAAAAATAATCAAAAAATATTGGAACTTTAAAGGAGAAATCTAATCAGAAAATGAACTAGTATTTTATAGAAACAGAATTTTTATCCCAACATCGCTACAAAAAGACATGCTGACGTTGTTGCACGAACTGCAAGTCCTCAGCTGGCCACAAATAAACACGGACATTGATGAAACTATAGCACAATGCAGTATATGTCATTGATACCACATCCTGTTTGTGTATTCGTTCCATAGAATTGCCATGGATATTTGTCAGTATGTAGGAAAATGCTTTTTAGTAATTGTTGATTATCTTTCATTCAGGATGGTTAGAGATTCGGAATACCGGAAATAATAGTTTCAGACAACATGCCATTCAATTCATATAAAATGAACGACTTCGCAAGCAACTATAAATGTTAAATCTTTGCAAGTAATCCCTGGTACCAACAATCCAATGGGCTGGCAGAAAAAGGGGTGCACACGGTAAAGCAAATGTTTCGAAAATCTGCAGAAAGTAAGTCAGATATAAATATCCTGTTGGCAGAATACAGGAACACACCTTGTCACGTTCAAAAGTCACCAGCAGAACTCTTAGACCTTAGACCAGAAAAAATTAGACCTCCACTGGCAGTTGACTACGATCACCGAAAAGATAACTTCAAGAAAAAAAGCAAAGTCAAAAACAACATTGAGACGTTAACTTGTAAGTAGACCCGCAATAGGCTCTGGGCTGGAGGTTTTATGTTTCCTCACTACTCGTGGGATTTTTCTTCGGTCGGGGGGGTTAGTCCCAAGGTCAACGGGGGGCAATGGTAGGGGGAGCTTGGCCAGAGGGAAAGTGGGGCCGTCGATCTTTCAACCTGAGCCAAGGCCCAGCACCAGCAAAGCAGCGGTTCGAGTGGAGGAAAAGCCTTACTCTGATCTGCGTAGAAGGCTTAACGTTGGTCAGGGGGGCTTGAATCCCCGGTCGGTGAGTGGCAACTTCAACTAGGGTGAAGTCGAATGAGTCGAAAAAGATCATATCCGAGAATTATCGGAGCGTAAAAAACCTAGATGTATATAATGTAGGCAGAGCACCAACTTTTGCAACTAGGGAAGAGGAACTCGACATCACCTTCGGTCCTGCGACAGTGAGTCGAGTACTAAAAAGCTGGAGGGTCTCCTCCGATCCACCTCCTCAGACCATAGGATAATCCAATTTGAATTGAAAGGGCTTTTAGAGGAGGACACGATCAGAAGAAATCCTAGAACAAATGGGAAAGTTTTGAAAACCAATTTGAGATGCAACACGTTTCAGTTCAAAGAGTGGACAAAATTCCACAGTAGCTGGAATGTGTAGTAAGTGAGATGAATAGGGCAATCTCTGATGCATATGAATCGAGCTTCCCGGTGAGCTCTGCCAAAGGTATACAAGAAATGATGAGCAGAGAGGCCTCCTTCTCCTGAGAGTCATGCAAGCCACACCTCTTAAGAATAGTTAGAAGCAGTCTAGCACTCGGGTATATACCGAGAATCTGGAGAAGGGCAAAGGTGGTATTCATACCGAAAGATTCCACCCATCATAAGTCTTTCAGACCAATTAGCCTAACTTCGTTTGTCCTAAAGACTATCGAAAATGTTATCGACAATTACATAAGGAAGAGAACCACTACACTCCAGCTAGCATGCGTACAGAGCAAGCAGATCTACGAAGAACGCACTGTGGGAGCTGACGGAATGTATAGAGGGGTCCCTTGTCAGTAAGGAAATCGCGCTATGCGTTTTCCTAGACATAGAAGGAGCATTCGAGAACGCGTCTCATGAGGCGATTAGAATTGCTCTGGAGAGAAAGAAGGTAGACAGCACAATCACTAAGTGCATGTGTGAGATGAGTACCAGAACAGCAGAAACCATGGTGTCCACAAGGAGGGGCACTGTCCCCCCTGGCTGAGAAATGAACTTATGCCCAAAGCTAGGTAAACGATAGTCATCGTGGCAAAAGGAAAGTTCGTTACCTGATAGTAGACTGCTATGGAATAAACACCAACGGGCAGTACTGGAAATATCAAAAAGAGCACTTACGGTGTGCAGAAGGGTGGCAGGAAAATCCTGGGGAGTTAGTCCCACGATAATGCACTGGATGTACACCATGATGGTTATTCCAATGATTACTTACGGAGCAATGGCATGGCCGAATAGAACCACCACGAGAAGGGAATTGGAAAAAGTGCAAAAGTGCTAGTTAATTACATGGGCCATGAGATCCTGCCCCACGGCGGGTATAGATTCTTAGCTTACTCCCACTACATATAGTGGTAGAGAGCTAATCCGAGGAAACCAAGCTACGCTTGAGCAAGGTAGGCTGCTTGACGCACTTTAGGGCGTGGGCATTAGTGGAATCACTTACCAAAGAGGTTCCGTTAGTCAGAATGCCTTGTAATAACATGGTGCAAAAGTTTGAATTCTAGAAAAACTTGAAGTCAAAATGAGCACCACTGGGACACACTGGCATCGAAGGCAATAAAGCAGCGGATAGGCTCGCTAACAAAGGTGCAAAAACTAAGCTTATAGAACCAGAACGATTCTGTGGCATAGGGAACCGCATAATGCGGGAGGAGATACGCAAAATAGGTAAGGAAGCTTCCGTAATGGACTTCTCCATGTGGTCTATTTTGGAGGTCAAAGTGTCGACAACAATTTACGAAAGTAAGGAAGCATTGAAGACAGTTCTTCGTAAAGAATGGACCAAAATACCAACAGGTCACGGTCGTGAAGCATGCCATACCTTCGTTAAGAGACTCGACGCTATCATCCGCGCCAAAGATGGCTATATCGAGCAGTAACGTGTTTTATACAAAATTTTAAATGTTTTTAACATTATCTAAAAAAATAAAAAAATTTCATAAATGACGAAATTACAGCCTTTTAATTTAGTAACGCTTAGATCCCCGCCCCCTGTATATGCTACCAATAAGAACTCAAAGCACTTCCCCCAGAGATATGACTTTGTTATTGAATTATTTTTGATATAACGATGTAAGCATGAAGAGGAAAAAGAAAAGAAGGCATGTTAGAATTTTGCCTCTCTAGACGAATATTATTTAAAATGGAATGATCAACTGAATAATCGAAAAGAGAATTTATTATTTAGTAGATGCTGAATTATTATTTCTTAGTTTTTATGTATATTTTTTTATATTGTAATTATTAAGCCGCCAAAGAAGTTTCACTTCTCTCACGTGCACTGATGTGCACACACTCTATATTTTTTCTAAAAACACATTCTTACTTGACTAGCAAAATTTACCTTATCAAGCTCCTGTATTAGCATACATAATTGACAAGGATAATGAGCGATATATTGATTTAAAAAGGAACAAATGAAAGAAAATTTCTTCGTCAATGGAAAAAAATATGTCTTACCGATTCCTGAAATTCTGGCTCATTTGCTGATGCATCCCAGCGATTGTTTAATATAAAAATGTTTGGTTTTGATAGCTTCTGTGAAACGGTGTGAAAAAACGATTTTTCTGCAAGTGTCATAGTAGATTCGGCATTTAAGACCAAAACGAAAACATCAGCATTAAGACAGTGATTGTCAATCCAGTCGTCCAAGTTAGGTGAAACATCAACTCCTGGCGAATCCATAAAGACAACATCATCTCGCAATAAAATACAACGTTCTCGGGGCCAGAATATTCTTACCAGCGAACTTTCGCTGAGTTTTTCTTGGCACAAAGCATTGGCCAATTGTTTGATGTTCTTTAAAATAATAAAAAAAAAATATTTAACTAATTTCAATTAATTTTATGCAGTTATGTAATACACTATCATAACATACCACAACATTAAGTTTTTCTTCTGATCCTTCTTTTATTAAATACGCTTCTTGGTCGTTGCTGCCTTCAACCTGGCAAAAGCAGTTCGTTGTGTGACCAATGCCACTAGGTAGAATTTTTTCGCGTAACATCGCGTTTATTACGGAACTTTTACCATTAGAAGTTCGACCAAAAAAGGCTACCTTCATATGATCTCTGGAAAGAACTTCTCTAATCGCTGCAACTTTATGCACATAACTTCTGAAAAGTTCCTTTTCTGATTTATCAACAATTTCAGCGTCCTTGTGGAGTACTACAAACAAGATGGTTATTTACTTCCCAAATTTCAATTAAACTTTTACTCACCATCTATGAATTGAGTTGTTTCAAGTACGTATTCCTCAATTTCGCCGTAAATATCATTTATTTTTTTTTTAGCTCTTACAAAGACCTGCAATGGTGATTTATCCAGACCGACAGCATTTTGTAATGAACGAGCATCATCAAAATTCGTTGATCCCGAAGTTCCGGAGTTTCCAGTAACCATTGAAATAGTTCGATTCAAATATGCCGCCATTATTTTTTATTAAGAGTTAACAATTAATACACAAATGTTCTTTTTCGTTTGACGATTTTCTAATTGCTAGATTCATTTAACAAATGTGGATATTAACAGAAAATAAATTATGAAGACAGAAAAACCGGTGTAAAGAAGCAATTATTAAATTAAAAGTTAAGGTCTCATAGTGTATTTCGATATATTTCAAGTTTTTTGTCTACTTTCGTTTTATATTAAACTGAAAAAAATAATAAATAGGAAACAAAAAAGACAATGTAATTATTAAGTCATGTAAAGCAAACATATTTTGTTTAATAAAATTGTACGCTTCGTCCTAAGTTCCTTAATCGTGTTATTAACAATGTTTTTATGACGATATATTTTTTCGTTACTGGTTTACGGCCGGAATTAATACCTTACGTCTCTTTAGATAAAATGTGTGTGTACGTACATGTTTTTATTGCGAGCTTGATGGGCGAATATAACATAAAAAACGTGGTTTTCGGTAATAATTCTTCATTAAGTCAAGAAATCATTAATTACAACTACCCATGGCGAGCTAGTATTTATGTATGTCAGAGCACAGTTTTAGCACAAAAATTAAAATATTCGTAAAATTATAGTAATTAGCTACAGTTTTGCTAATGTAGTTTTTGTATCCTATTCTCTTGTCCTGTAACAAATTTATAAAATGCACTACAAACAGCAAAAAAGATAAAATGCGAATACTTTTGACGTATTATTGAATTAAAAATTTTCCAGACACAAAGTCGATACTGTGCTTCGCAAGTGCGAAATGCAATTCTTCACGTGGTTCGGACAGTTCATAAACCTTTGTGCATTTAAACAAGGGCATATAAAGTGGTCTCATAGTAGCATAGGGAGCTCTGACAATATAAAAACTTAGGACTTACAAGATTGTATGGATTTTCAACATAACAAACGAAACATTTTTTTGTCAAGACCAAAATTTTTCATTGTGGGAGCTTCCATACAATTATAATTGATTATCGCATTAGCCAAAAGTTAGATGTAGTGCAAATTTTTTGAACCGCAACAAAAATTAGCTTCCTTTTAATTGTACATTGAACTAAACTACGTAGTAGGTAGGTATTGAAAATAAATACTTACAAAAATGGAAAAAATACGCAATATAAAAAGGAATATGCCAAATAAACTAGTTTAATAAATAATAAGATAATTAAACTCGTCTAACCTGATTGCTGTCTGACATGTCCAAAAAGCTAAAGTTGTAAATTATTTACAAATAATATCGGTAATTGGTTTAATTAAACATTAGCATCTGACATTTTTTTATTATTTCTACGTATATTTTATTTACTGCCAAATAATTTCGAAATGGATTTTTTACACTAATGATCAATGATGTAACAAGAAAATCTACCGTTCAAACAACTACAAAATATTTGAAAGGACTACTGTCAAAATGTCAATGTCAAATATGTTTAAAAATGCAATTGAAGTAGCTTACATCGTGTCGATTGGATAAATATTTGTTGTGTGTGAAAAAAGGCGTTTTACAGAAGGCTGATTTTGGTCGCAAAAAGCGAGTCGGAAAGTGAAAAGTGACGAGTTCGTATACGCATACAACTGTATTGTTGGGTAGTTCGTTTTCTTTCGTTGGTGTAGTGTAACTTTAGTGACAGAATCTAGTACAAGAATTGTTACTTTTTGCAAATAGTTCGTTCTTTTCCCAAGCAGAGTCATATCACAACTCGCCTACTCGTGACTAGTCTTAAATGTCAAACGGCTTCTTGCAAACTATTCTCATGTGACGAGTCGTGTTAGGGAAAGAACGAACCGTTATATGAAATATGAGGAAAATAAATGAAACAAAAACAAAATGATTTTAAAAAATAAAACACAAAACCGCCTTAGTTTATGAACTATGATTTATGAATTGTTAGTATTACAATTAATTGTTGTATGAAGGTTAAAGACCGAAAAGTAATAAAATTTATTTGAATGTTATGGATTGAATAACGAAGTTTTAAAAAACTTTATAGCCAGTTCTTTCGTTTTCTTTACAACGTATTCAATAATGTAATTAAATATTGTTAATAAAAAGTACTGACTACGGAGATTTTAATTCACAACACAACGTCTTAGTTTTGACGTAGTTTATTACGTTTTTAACTACTTAACAACTATAATATTAACGCAATTTCAAACATTCAACTCAAGTAGTGAAACAGTTCGTATTTTAATCACAACTATAATTCAAACTCAACCCAGCATATAGACGTATTTATTATTTATGTTTTCTGCATGATAAAATTATAACGTTAACAGGAGAACAAAAATAGAAATAGTATTTTTACATCATATTATGTGCTAATAATAACCTTTTATGTGGTTTTTAAACATTTGGAATGCTGACTTTATCCTTCAAATGCCGTTATCAATTTTTAAATATCTGTTGTGCACGGTCACAACACTCACAATCGGTTCCGTACTTATTTTGTCGTATGTAAAATAGTAGTTCAGATACGAATACCACGTTTCGTCAAGTTAAAAAGATGGCGACGTTAACTAGTAGCGTTTCCATAAACAGAATTTAATTTAAAATGTCAGACAAACTTAACCGAACTAATTTCGTTGAGTTAAGTTGTTTTTAAAGAAACTCAACTAAAATATTTGCATTTCCAAATACATAAACCAGAATTAACACTGAAATAAATTTGGTGGTAGAACACAAAAACATTTGATATGATTTTGTAGTTGTGTTGGTAAAGTAAACATAAACTTTTGTTTATAATATTTAGACACAATTTATAACCTCACACTCGGAAATAACCTCACAATAGTCACAATACAACATTCAATTCACGAATGGCGCCAACCAAAATGGTCTATTCAGATTTTTAGATATCATTTATAATAATAAAAAATTTGGTTTTCTACAATTAGTGAATTTGGATCAAAAAAAGGGGGGGGGGTTAAATATTAGGAAAAATATCGTTTTCTGAAATTTGATCTAGACCAAATAATCTCTTGATATTTTTGGATAAATAAAACACAAAACCTTGATGCCGCAATTTTTGGTAAATAGAATATCACATTAGAAATCTGCACTCGAGGTCACATTTTTTCTTGGCAAATCGAATACCAAATGCGTGTTGTTGTTGTAGTTTGTGAAAATAGACATATCGCAATTATGTAAACATGTACGACAAAAAATTTTTTGAACTGAAACTATTTCGAATGTATATTTTGTATATTTCAAAAATATTTAAATTTTTGTATATAAAACTAATATTTTTATTAATTACATTTAATATTCTATGTAGGCAACGAAATTTGTATTAACAAAATTACAAATATGTAGTTACTAGAAAAACGCCAAAAGGTCGGCGCTGCTGTATGTAATGAATGTAGCAGCATAAAAGATTAAAAATTTCAAATATTTTTTTATACTTTAGTGATAATTTTATAAATAACATTAAAAAAATTATTTCTTAAAAGATAGTTACGCGTTTGATTTTGTACAGAAATAATCATTTTAATTACATTCGACGGAATTATTTTGATTGGAACGGATTTTTATTTTTCTCACAGTTTGTTTTCTCGCTGAATAATGCCGTTCCACAAATTGATATTCTCGTTCTCTTTCCGAGATAAATTCTTTAGTACAATTTTTAAACCGAGAAAAACTTCACAATAAAGGAATTTTTTTGTCAATTTGTTTAATTTGTTTTAAGAGTAAATTTAAATCGGCAGATTTTTAAAATAAATTAAAATATATATATATATACAATAGTACATATACTTTTTATTTAAAATAAATAAATATTAAAAAAGATTATGTACGTATATTCGTATAGAGTCGTATGATTGTTATACAACCAGCGTCTACTATTTAACTACTAAGTTATGGATTTTTCACTAAAAATTTGCTTTATAGCAGCAAAAATAAAACTAGAAAGGCTTGGTTTATTGAGACGCCGTCAAGAGAGAGAGGTAAGTGAGGAGATTTATTAAAATGAGACAACTTCTAATTGTGAAAATAGTTTATCAATATTAAAATCATGTTAATGAAATTAATGCAAATGGGTAATTATTACTTTTGGCAACCCAGATATTGCTGCTGCATTTTGGTCTCCCACTGCGGAGTTCCAATTCCTTATAGGCATTATTCGCTCGTCAATGTCGCTCAATGTTTTTTGGCGTTAAAGCCATTAACTCCACTCCTGTTGGCTACATTTTTAATTTCAGCACAAAGTCTAAATATAAATCGGCAATTGTTATAAATATTAAGCCATTCTTAGAACATTCTTTTACATACCACAAATCACATATTAATATTTTTCTCCATTATGAAAAATATTTAACCGCTATTATAATCCCGGGTTGCGTTTCACATTAAAATTCCACTACGAGAAAATTTGACATTTCATTCCACAAAATTGGAATTTATTTCCTCGTTCCAATGAACCGGAATTTAAAAATCTCGTTTCACAAAACAATTTCGTCGAACCAGAAGCTGTGTTGCTTTGGTAAAGCTAAGCTGGTTTTAATTTAATTTCTCAATGCAACAGCTTTTGGTTTTACCTCCTTACGGTGAGCACCATATCTATAAAATGGCTTAAGTTTCCTTAATCCTGAAAATTTTTTGGATTTACTTCGGCTTTATGCTTATGCGATTGTTGTTGTAAGCCAAGCTGGTTTTGCCAAAAGAACACAGTTAGAATCTACCTACAGTTCTGATAGAGGGGAATTTCAATCTACCGTAGATTGGTTTTTTTAGAGTAAACGAATAACCAAAAAATCAATCTGCGCCACAAGTTATAGTCGCATCTTAAGCCGGAACTATAATGCAATTTCGTCTCTATACGCTAGTGTCAAAACCCGACGATGAAATGAGCGAATACAATGAAATTGTATGCTGCGCCCATAATAGCGTTCGCAATAGATTCGTTACTTTGGCAATCGATAAGATGTGCGCTGGCGAGCGCATTTTCTTAAGAAAACTTGACAGTTGGCATATGTTATTTCATTGTCATTGACAAAATTACATTATGGTCGGATGAGAAACTTTAGAAACTTTGGAAAGCATTTCGTCGGATTTTGACTTTAACGTAAGGGGGCGAAATTGCATTATAGTTGAACCTTTAGTCTTACATTCCGAATTTCATGGGAATTGCTTGAGAAATTGCTTTGTTTTATATTATTATATATAGTCTTATAGTCGCATCTTAGTCCTATATTCCGAATTTCAAAATATACAGAACATTTCTTGACAGCTGTAGTTGTTTGTTTCTTTAAACATGACATACCACATATCGACTACTAGGGATCATTCAGCTGAGAAATTAAACTTTTCTCTGATACTAAAAAACATAGCAGATAATTTTTTTGATCTTACAGATCTGATCAGAGAAAAAATTATCGGATTTATCGGATATATCGGATCTCGGATTTTATATTTTCATATTTTCATATTATATTGTTACGAAATTCAGGCTTTCGAGTTCGTAAAGAATTTTGCAAATAAAACACAACACAAGTTAATTAATTTACAAATAATAACTTTAATGAACAACAATAAAATTAACTCAAGTTCACAATTTATAATGGTGATTACTTTAAATGTACACAAGAACACTTATGATACTAGTACTTCACAATAATTCTCTTAGGTTATATCTATCACTTTACAAGAACTTGTACAACTGCACTGGTTAAATTCCAAACAACTAATCCATCCTACTTCGCCTTAACTCCTCTATTTATGCTCAATCATAAGCTTCCAGAAACTTTCAATATTAGAGACAGAAGTATCCAGAAAATTGTAGCCTTATTCCCTTATTTACAACTAACGATACTTATATGTAATGAGTCATCTTCTAAAAATAGACTTCATGTTCAATCATGTTCTTTTACAAAAACCGGGCAAACCGCACAAACCGGTTTGACTACTTGTTTCACCAGTACACAATGATTCAAACTTGCAGGCGGTTACATTTCAAATTTCAAATAATCTAATAGTCTTAGCCTAAAAGTATGCAACATGAAAGTGCTTATTTTTAGTATGCAGTATTTACATTGGGATTTATCTTAGGATTCTAATTCTATTATACACGCTACTTTTCGTAACAATATTTTGTCGTAACTTCTACATTTACTTATATTATTTGCGTCTTACAATGGTTCTAAAAATGGCTAACGCAAAACGAAACTACGCAAATCGAAACACATTTTCTCGTATATTCCTATACTATTGGTGGTAGATTGGTTCCAAAGACTATACATTTTTATTTTTTTATTTCATTACATGAATAAAAAAGTCTTTAAGGGTATATATATACAATGATGTACTCGTTGTTTCCATTTCAAATATCAATAATGCTACAATAAAATAATTTGTTTATTTACGTGTACACGTAAATAAGTAATGCAGGACTAATATGGGACTATAAGACTTATTTCTATGGAAATTCTGGGATACGGTCATTAGAGACTGGAATTTCCGGATAAGCCATTTCTTAACCGCTTTCTATGAAATTCGGTATGTAATGTAGGACTAATATGCGACTATAAGACTTGTTCCTATGGAAATTCTTGGATACGGTCATTAGTAACTCGAATTTCGGAAACTAAGCCATTTCTCAAGCGATTTATATGAAATTCAGTATATAGGACTAAGATGCGACTGTATGACTTGTTCCTATGGAAATTCTGCGATACGGTCATTAGGGACCGGATTTTCGGAAACTAAGCCACTTCTAAACTGATTTGTACGAAATTCGGTATTCGGGTATCTTTTGAAGGTGTTTTGAAGGTCCTTTGGGTGTCTTTTGGAGAGTCTTTTATAGGTCTCTTGAGGGTCTTTTTGCCACACAACATCAAATAAGTTTCACCTACACCGCGTGTAAGGGTTACACGTTTTTTTTTGAGGACGCAAATCGAAACAACGCAAAACGAGTCGACGCAAATCAGGACCCCAGTGTATATAAATATGAAACGCTGCATCTTCAGTGCAATGTTCCGTTTAATTAATTTAATAATGTCATTTATGTGTCATGTCATGCCAAAGAAAATTTATTGTTGTTGCAGATTGTACGAATTTCTTAAAACTTTTATTTAGCTTGTCCCCTGTTTTTCTGTTTGTTTCTACTTCTTAATTAACTAACTCTCAAACGACCTAGAGAGCTGAAATTCTGTGTGCAGCTTAATCTCGTAGGGTCGTGGGTATTTTTGAGATCCTGTCCTATCAAACATAAGTTCATATAGAAATTCTTTTTTATTCGAGTTTTTAAGCTTTTAAAGTCCGTTTTTTTAGATTAAAATATATAAATAATTTAAATTCTTGAAAAGTTTAACTAAATATTCCGGTTGCGCCTACGTATTCATATTGTATGCCAGGCAATATTTAGCGGTGGTATTTGGCAGCACTTATTGACTAATAACTTTTTATGTACTTTATGCATACGGATTACAAATTTATAACGGAAACTTCCTAGTGTTAAAAATTTAATTCGACTTCACCAAAAGAATAATACGTCGAAAGGATAGTCTTACGGAATTGTGTGTGAAGTTTTTGCAATTAGAGATTACGAGTCATTAGTATTTCCAGGTAATTTCTAGCTTTCAAAAGTGGGGTTAATGAATTTTTACACAACCGTAATCTTACCACAATTAAATCCTGATCCGTCCTAAGTTGCTAATTTCTTCAGCTTATTAAATATTCAGTTTCGACATTGTTAAGATTTAATGAACTTAGAGACAACATTAACTTAATGTTGACTGATGTAATTTCTTTTTTAAGTATAAACATTTACAAATTAATTTTCTTTTTTTACATATGCAGGGCTATGTAATAAGCCAAGATGGATAATTTATGTTTGGATATGGGTCGGATCGAGCACCAACTTTATGAACATTGTCCACACTTGTCAAATGAAGATGCTGCGAAGCAGGCACTTCGCGGAAAACTTTACGAACAAATGTTTGAAAAACAACCAAGAGTTGAAATAATTCCTCTTAATGTTAACGGTATTTTGTTAGATATAAAAAAAGCGATTGCTAAATATCAGGAAAGTTTAACGAATTTGGATTACAACGATGATGAACCAAAAAAAGGAAGGCAATATATTAATGATGCACTCAAAAGGCGATCATTACTTAATGACGAGTCTGAGCCTTCAACTTCTAAATTGCGTCGGACTGGCAGGATAAGAAAACCAATTGATTTCTTTTCTGTTAATTCCAATTCTACATCAGACCTAAGTTCTAGATCTAGTAAATCTTTTAGGTCGACAAAACCTCGACACAGGTTTTCCGATGTTGTAAATTTAGTACAAGTTGAAGATTGTCCTGATACAGAAGGATCAACCTCAATAAAAATATTAATTCCAAAATTCTTTCAAAAGGAACTAGAAACTGCAAAGTATCAAATATCCATTGATTTAACTAGACTTAATTTGT
Source organism: Nephrocerus scutellatus (assembly GCA_947095585.1). Taxonomy (NCBI): domain Eukaryota; kingdom Metazoa; phylum Arthropoda; class Insecta; order Diptera; family Pipunculidae; genus Nephrocerus; species Nephrocerus scutellatus. Next base: position 93,265,138 of record OX352763.1, read on the forward strand.
CGGAGAGAATATTCGATCATAATCGAAAGGACCGACTAAACAGAAATGTTGTTTTAAATAAATCGCAAAATCAGGAAAAACACAAAACATCTTTAGAATATATTGACAACGATGAGGATGATTTATCACAACTTATCACAGAGGTTCTCGATAACAACCAGTTGGAAAATGAACAGTCTTCATCGTCTACAATTGAAAATATTAACGAAAGTCACAGTATGCAAGCAATAAAAACATCTGTAGAGCAAACTTCAAGCAAAAGAAAAGTTACAAATAGTAACGGAGAAAACGAAAACCGAAAGAAGTGCACGACAAAACTCAATACAAAAAATGACCCCAATCAACCTAAAAAAAAACGTGGTCGGAAGCCGGGTTCCAAAAATAAAATTAAACAAGATGTTAAAAAAAGTGACATTGCCAAATATGTTGAGCAATTTTCGACTATGTGCGAAACTACAAATTTTAATGTGGCTGGAAGTACACCATCAGTACCTCAAATTATAACATCAACAATCAACTTTGATTATTTTCAAGAGCTCAGGGATGTAAATACTACGCAAGTAGCATATTTCCTGAATGGAGAATTAGCTTTGGATTGTCCAGCAACAAGTTGCCAAAATGTTTTGGCCACGAACAGTACGTTTAATGGAGATGGTGGAGGTAATGGAATGACACAGGAGGAAAACAATATCCATTTCGATGAAATCGTAAGTTAAAGAATCAAACCCGTTATTATTTGTATTAAGCAATTCGAATTTTTACAGGTAAATTACTTAGATAATTCTTATGTTGATGCAGGTAATAATCAAATTTCTCGTAATCTGGAGGAAAATACAACTTTTGGAAATATATTTAATTCCAATTTGGAACAGTCAATATTACCACAAATGTATCCCAGCACAGTCCACCTTAACGAATCCGAAATTTATGATATTCCTGAGATTTATCGTCAGAAATTAACGACACATCCTATTAATGTCATAAAAACACCGGATCAAGCAATGTCGAATGTAATCGCTACAAATGGTTTGGTTCAAACACCTACGTTCGCTGGTGAAATTTCCATGCAACAACTTAACTCAACTGTGAGAAACCCGCCAGAAGGAATAGTGGATCGCGAGCAAAATTTGAATGCAAATGTTTATTTTGATCCGCTAGATAAAGAAGGAACATTAGAAATGCAGCAAACCGAGTCACTTATCGATTACAGCAGTGATATTTCATTTAAAACAGTGCTTGATATGCCGTTGTTGGACGGTGATCAATATTTTGTCGGAAATGAGGTTGATAGTATCACTAATGTTTCTACACCATGCTACAGTAAAACTTTTGGATGTGATAAAAATGTTATTGAATCTACTGGAGAAAGTTCGACAGAATCTGAACCGCATCAATTGGCCGGCCTATTTACTTATGATGATAAAACAATGGACGCAGATATGCAACACCCAACGGAGGCAGTTAGTTCAGTACAAAATAACTGTGAATCGATAAATTTTAGAACATCAGAAATTGACTCAACGAAAGAACTTCACAATGAAAGGCACATCAAAGATTTGTCTCTTTTGGAAATGGAGGAAAATTTGAATGATTCAGTATTTGATTATGAGAGTGAAATAGATGATGATGTTCTTTCCTTAACTACATCGTCTTTCAAGTATTAAGCATCATAAGATTTTTAAACTTAACTCAAATAAAATCTTCTCATTCCCTTCTAGCTCTCCTGATCGCAATCGTTTTTCAGATTCGATTTGTTTTGCAGATAAAACAGGAACAGATGATCAAACTTTTAGTTTGGTTCAAGTAAAAACGCATGAAATATTAACAGAAACTGTAAAACGTAAAGATGCAGAAGCTATAGGCTTAAGGACATTTAGACATATTGAAATTCCAATGACAGACGAAAAAAGTGTTTGGTCCGAGAAATTAGTTTGTAAAGTTCAAAACAATTGCCAAAAAGAAACTGCAGACACTTTGGAGAAAAACTACTCTGAAGGAGATGAAAGAATAATTGCAGTTAAACCTACAATGAAAATATTAAAACTCTTCGGCTCTCCTTGTCTACAATTTCTAATAAACCACTGCTTTGCCCCAAAATGTCACTTAAGTCATCAGTTTCGCGATTCGAATTCAACAAAGATATCTCTTGAAGTACTATCACCACATTCTTTAAACGAAGCTTACAAATTTATTTGGAGAAATTCTAAATTATTTAAAACATACTTTCAAGTATTTTGTGAAATTTACGCAAAACGAGACTGTCGCGAGAAGCTGCTTAACATGGTATACGATTGTGAACTGCAACCGGAATGTACAACATTTCTGAAATCCATATTTTACTCGCTCGTCGAATGTGGTCTAAATGAAGAAGATGCATGCCGCCATATACTTAAGCGCAGTAGAGATCAATCACCTTCGACTATCAATATTTTGACGGAGATTATTTTGGAATCAGATGTAACCAAATTTTGCGAAGAAATTGAACAATTTACTTTGGTTCCAGATTATAAATTTCAAATGAGTGCGATTAATAACATGGCTTTTATTGCGATTCGTTTTAACTGTTCGGAATTGTGTTCACTTATTCTGAAATGTCTTATCAATTTGGATAAGGAGCAATTTGTAAATACGATATCCACTGAGTTGGTTCAAATATTGAATAAGGTTAAAAGCGGTGACTTTAAGTAGGAATTCTTAATAGACGTAAGTAGGACAAAGTTATTGGTTTGTATATTATTTCTTTTTTAGATTTATATATAAACGACAAGAATTTTTAACTTTCGGTTAACGCTGTCTCTTGAAACAAATTTTCTGAATCAATTTACTTTTATGCACAAATGCATATCTTTGTATTATATATAAAACTAAAGTTTATTTTAAACTCTTAAATATAAATTTAATATAAAATTAAGAACGAACAATGCAGTTAGATTTATTTTTCTGTTTTTGGCGGTAACCTTTTTTCGATTATAACTATATCAATCAAAACTAAATAGAAATTAATCTTGGCAAAATTATGAGTAGTTCATTAATTTTGTCAATATTTAAATAAACTTTTTAAAACTTTAAGCAAATAATTTAGCAGAGAGGCACAAATAAAATTAAAAAGTCAACTAGTCCATTTCATTGTCTCCATATTTAGATCTGCCACTCTAAAATCTGGGCATCACAATTTACGCCATCTCTCCTGTGACAATCCTACCACAAAGGACATTCCGAATCTACCGAACTTGGTTCTCTTCACGATGACACACATTCATGCCTTTGAATGGGCTTGAAGGCGGTCTAGATATCTTTACTTGGGTTTTTAAATTGGTCATGGAACTCTCTCATGACTTTATAAAGTTCTACTCTAGCTTTGATGTTCGCTTGTTTGCAGCCATCCAGTGTGTTGGTTGGTCATTGGTGGAACTTCATCATGACTTAGATCGGCATTATTTGAGGGTAACTTTGCCTTGAAGAATGTGAACTCAATTGCGCATGCGGTATGTTTTTGCCAGTGGAGATTAAATCTATAATACAAATACAAATCCGTACCACTTGTTTGCCGACAGGTTTTAAAAAAAATTGTACGATATCTGTAAGGCCATTAATTTTTTTAAAAATGAGCCAAATCGGTCTAGCTGTTCTCAAATGATGCGCTTGCCAAAGAGTAGTATTGAATTTTTTTTATTAATATAGATATATAGCGATCATGTTTTAAAAAATTGCAAGATTAGCTTGAACGACTTTTTTGACAAATAAATTATAAATCTAAAAACTTATTATTTTTTTATTCAAAAAAGTTGTAACATGTAGCATTTTTCTTAATAATTTTTTTAACAGTCCTTTATGAATCACTACACAACAAGTTACTTGAAGAGATTCAGCAATCGAGAGGCAGTGACCACACAGAAAACTTAGTCATTAAATATAGTCATTAAATAAAACTTAATTCGTATACAGATCTGTCGTGTTTTAATGTTTTTTAAATGACTAAGAAGTAGATTTTACATATGTCCTTAAACAAGTGATACCTTCCATTTACTATCGTGGTATTAACATTTTACATTTTCTATAGCCTATAATCAAGAAATACAAGAAGAATAACTTCACACACTGTTGTGTAAAATATCAAACAAACTAAAAAAAAAGAAAGAAGAAAAAAGAAAAATATTTAGGCCCGCCCACTTTTAAATACTCCCCCTGCTGAACTTTAATGAGAATGTCTTTTTTGGCTCTAACTCTGTCGAGGGAGGCTGGATTGAACCCGAATTTTTATAAGATGATAGTATTTTTATTAGCTTTTATATTATTACGAAAAGTAGTTAGTAGCTCATATAATAGAATTCAAATCCTAATGTAAATATTGCATACTAAAAATAAGCACTTTCATGTTGCATACTTTTAGACTATTAGATTATTTGAAATTTGAAATGTAACCGCCTGCAAGTTTGAATCATTGTGTACTGGTCAAACAAGTAGTCAAACCGGTTTGTGCGGTTTGCCCGATTTTTGTAAAAGAACATGATTGAACATGTAGTCTATATTTAGAAGATGGCTCATTACATATAAGTATCGTTAGTTGTAAATAAGGGAATAAGGCTACAATTTTTTGGATATTTCTGTCATATGCAATATTGGAAGTTTCTGGAAGCTTATGATTGAGTATAAATAGAGGCGTAAGGCCAAAGTAAGATTATTAGTTGTTTGGAATTTAACCAGTGCAGTTGTAAAAGTTATAGTAAAGTGATAAAGCTATATCCTAAGAGAATTATTTTGAAGTACTAGTATCATAAGTGTTTTTGTGTACTGTGAAAAGTAATCACCAATATAAATTGTGAACTTGAGTTATTTTATTTTTTATTGTTTGTAAATTAATAAACTTGTGTTGAGTTTTATTTGCAAAATCCTTTACGAACTCGAAAGCCTGAATTTTGTAACAATTGGTGTCAGAAGTGGGATTTTGCAAATTGTGAGACAGTAAATTTTGCAAATCGTGTAAATTGAGAGACAATAAGATTTTGCAAACTGTAAGACAGTAAAATTTTGCAAATCATTGAACAATAAATTAATTGGTGGTTTTGCTAATTTTGAGACAGTAACATTTTGGACAGTAAATAAATTAATTGGTGACTTTCCAAACCTTGAGACAGTAAATAATAAAATGGAAAGTGCAGTGAACATTAAATCCTATAGTTCCCAGGAGCTTAAAGAAGAACTTGGAAGGCGAGGTCGTTAAAGGGGAAAAGCACCAGGCTGGTGAAGTGTTTTCAATCGAGACGGAGTAAGTGGACCGAAAATCGTCTACTCCGGATGAAAAGGATGTTGTGTAAAGCATGGAAGCGATGTTGCGATGTTATGGTTCAGAAAATGAAAGAAATGAAGCATCAAAGTGAACAAACGAACAGCAAGTTTGACCAGCAGAGTCAGGAAAATAAACAAATTAATCTAGAATTGAGGTCCAAATTAAACGAGAAGTTGGAACAGCAAAGTCAAGGTCTGAAGAAAGATTTAAATTTTCAAATTAGTGACAAGTTGGACCAGCATAGCGAAAAGCTAAAGAAATAATTAGACCAACATAATCAACAGTTAAATTTCAAATTGACCGATAAGTTCGAACAGCAAATTCAACAATCCCAGAAACAAAGCCGAGAACTAAAACAGGAATTAAATTCTAAATTTGATCAGCCAAAAAAAAAAGCTGGATGTTGTTCAGGAAAAATTAAGAGGCGAGATAAATGAAATTCAAGCAGCATTTCAAGAGGAAGTGAAATCGCTCGAAACGAACATGACAGGAAAAGTCAAGCTGTATAGTCGTACTCAGTTCGTCAGGGAAAACACTCAACAAAGCAGTCCCATAGTCATTCCAGAATCTTCTAGTAACCAGAAAGGAATATTGAAGCCACCTGCGTTCGATGGCGATACATCTTTTGAAAATTTCAAAGTCCAGTTTGGAGCTGCGGTACAACATAATGGATGGGGCGCTGAAGAACAGCTAAATTCTCTAATCCTGGCGTTGAGGGGCAAGGCGGCTGATGTATTGTAAATGATTCCAAATGCCGAGATGTGTTCCGGAAGAATCTTGAAGGAGTTAGACTTGCGCTATGGACAGTCTCACACACAGGAACTAAGCAAAATACAGCTCCAGATGAAGGAACAGCAACGAGGAGAACGACTACAAGAATTAGAATGGGAAATCACCAAGTTAGCACGTGACGGATTGGCAGTTGACGCGTTCATCAATTCAAGATGAACAGTTGAAGTTTCATTTGAGAACTACAGCGAGAGGAAAAACAATGAATCAAGAATTGGCATCGGCTTTGGAGTATGAAGCAGCTAAAGCCAGTGTGTCTTGGAATTTTGTTGGGCTACGCAAAATAGAAACAGAGGACGTCGCACAAATAAAAGCTCACATTGATGAGAAGTTGCAGAAATCAACCACTGGTCGCTTTAAAACGAGAGAAGTAGCAGATTCGATTCTACATTAAGGAGTTTTAGATGTCAGAAACCTGGACATTTCATTCGGGATTGCAAGGAGCTGAGCACTGGAAACATGATGAGACAGCCTGTGAATGGCCAATAATCTGCAAAGATTACGGCGAATAGATGCACAACATTTGAAGAAGGTAGAGCGATCGTCTTGTACCAGCTTTGCAGGGCAAAGGCTGAAGAAGACAAGGGAATATCCCAGGGTCACAATACGCAGTACAAATCTTGGCAGTGATTGCAACAGTCTGGTTGTTAATGGCGTGTTGGAGATAAGACCTTGCGATTTTGTTCGCGACACAGGAGCTTCCAGATCAATTGTGAGTCCTGAAATGGTGTCTGGAAAGCAAGTAAACAGAGTGCATCACTACAAGTTGAGAACAGCTACAGGAGAGGCTGCAGCAGTTAAGGGTGAACGTTTCCTTACAGTCGAGTTTGGAGGATTAAGGTTTCGGCATCGGTTTATTGTTGCCCGAGTGGTAGATGAATGCATATTGGGGTTTGATTTAATGACAGAGCACGAGATGTCCCTTGATCTAAAGAACCACATGTTAAAATGACGTAATGTAAAGTTCCGCTCAGCATGACCGGCAATCGCAATGGTGGATAATTGAGGAAGTTTTGTGTCCCCGAGTACAAACAAAGTAAAAGACCTGAAAACCCAAAATGTTCAGTTGTTTCACGAATCACGATCCAGAAAATGAAAGATCATTTGACAAGAGAGCAGCTTAGGGAAGAACAAGAGCAGGACGATTCAATTGCTCCAGTACTTCGATTGATGGAGCAAGGGGAAAAACCGCGGTGGCACAAAATTGCAACAGCAAGTCCTGCAGTAAAAAGTTACTGGGCTCAATGGCAGTCATTGAGATTGGAAGATGGACTACTGGTAAGGCAATGGGAATCGGCTGATGGTCGAAGCACAAAATCGCAGATTGTGCTACCAACAAACCGAGTCAGAGAATTCCTGGAAGAATTACATAGCGGTACATCAGGAGCGCATTTGGGCGTTAATAAGACGCTAGATAAAGTAAGGAATCGCTTCTATTGGGTCGAACCACAGCAAAGTTGGGAAGAACCCTAGAAGAGGAACATCGACGCAATATATCAGACTCAACAAAATCCTATATGTCAAAAGGAAGCTGTCTGTATCAACATTTTGACAAGGTACAGTACAAAGGAATGCTGAATCTGTTTGGGACGAACAGAATTAAGGTGGGGGTAATGTTACGAAAAGTAGTTAGTAGCTCATATAAAAGAATTCAAATCCTAATATAAATCCCAATGTAAATACTGCATACTAAAAATAAGCACTTTCATGTTGCATACTTTTGGCTCTAAGACTATAAGATTATTTGAAATGTAACCGCCTGCAAGTTTCAATCATTGTGTACCGGCCAAACACGTAGTCAAACCAGTTTGTGCGGTTGCCCGGTTTTTTTAAAAGAACATGAATGACATGAAGTCTATTTTTAGATGATGACTCATTACATATAAGTATCGTTAGTTGTAAATAAGGGAATAAGGCTACAATTTTCTGGTATATTCTCGATATTTCTGTCTACAATATTGGAAGTTTCTGGAAGTTTTTTATTGAGTATAAATAGAGGCGTTAGGCTGAAGTTAACCAGTGCAGTTGTAAAAGTTATAGTAAAGTGATAAAGCTATATCCTAAGAGAATTATTTTGAAGTACTAGTATCATAAGTGTTTTTGTGTACTGTGAAAAGTAATCACCAATATAAATTGCGAACTTGAGTTATTATTACTGCTTGTGAATTAAAGTTATTATGTGTAAATTAATAAACTTGTGTTGAGTTTTATTTGCAAAATCCTTTACGAACTCGAAAGCCTGAATTTCGTAACAATATAACAATCGAACCCCCTAACATCCATCGAACCACTTAGAAAAATGCATTTTTCAAAAAGAGCTCATAATTTTGGAAGCCCCTCTCGTCTTAAGGGGGCATTTCCCCCAAACAAGATCGTGGTTTTCGAGGTCTACTCGATAAGGGATTTCATAAGAGGGGTGTCCGAAAGACCTAACCGCAAATACATTAAACTGCACTATAGCCAAATAATCAAACCCAGTTCAGCCGTCCTCAAGTGTTGCGCTTACCAACGAACAGCATTTTTTTAAATTCTCTATATTATCTTCGTGGCTGGCTGGTGGGCAGAATCTTGTAATAAATTTTTAACACACTTCCTAAAGTCCGATTTTATTGAAACTTTGCACACATGTGTATTTCCCATGACAATACTTTCTATAACAATTTGGGGCACCTCGGGGTCGGGGGTTCCCATACAAATTTTTTAAAAAATATACCCGATTTTTTCAAATCTTATACGCATGTGTATCTTGGATGGACAATACTTTCTGTAAAAATTTGAAAGTGATCAGGCCCCTGGATCGAGGGGCACCCATACAAATTTTAAAAAAAAATTACCCAATTTTTTCAAATTTTATACGCATGTGTATATCCGACACCCATACAAATTTTATAAAAAAAATACCTGATTTTCTTCAAATTTTATACGCATGTGTATCTCCGATGGACAACACTTTTTGTATACATTTTGAAGCGATGGGGCCCCGGGGTCGGAGGGCACCCATACAAATTGTTTACAAAATTTACCCGATTTTCTTCAAATTTTATATGCATGTGTATCTCCGATGGACAACCCTTTTTTTTTAAATTTGGAAGTGTAATGGCCCCGGAGTCGGGGCTCCAACAATATTTTTAAAAATGTACCCGATTTTATTTAAACTGCACATTGTGTTTCCCCGATTAGAGAATTGCCACGAAAAATTTTAATTTTTATGGGTTGTTTTATTATATTTATAATCGTAGTAATTAATAAATATTTATTATTTTAATTCAATATAACAAATACAGGTAAGTATTAAATAACTCTAGTCTACCATACAATACGAACGTGCAACCCAGAGTCCATGTGTCCAAGTGAGTAGGTTTGTCATCAGTCAATGTTGAATGTCAACGTTGAATGTCAGCTGTTTACTCAGATGACTCAATGTGCGTTTATAAATATTGCTTCTGTGTCATTAGTGCTAACACACATGACTTTAATGCTTATAAATATTCAAGTGTGTTCGCACCCATGACACAGCTTTTTTATAAATATTGCCGGGTGTTAACACACATTGCTCCATGTATTTAGATGGGGCAGATAGAGTCATGACTCATGAAATGTCATTCATTATTTTTCTTGATAATTGAAATGTTTTAAAAGTAATACGATGAATAAGCAATACACACTGATAGATTATCTGTGTCATCGAATTACTAATGCAGCGACTTTAATTTTCCTTAATCAACATCGATTATTTTTTATTTATTCTTTTGTTTTAGTTTTGCAACTAAACTTCAATTTTCCTTAATCAACATCAATTATTTTTTATTTATTCTTTTGTTTTTAGTTTTGCAATTACTAATAACTGTCAAAAGGAAAGTGACAATGTTTACTTGACATTTCATGACGGAAATAATATTTATACTCGGTGCCAGCACCGATAACACAACCGATAATTGACGTCCACTACTAGTTTTGACATCGCTCATTTTGTGCAATATTTAAAAACCCACAATATTGCTTGTATATTTCCTTAAGTTACTCCTCAACGAATAATCGAACGACTGTCTAACTCTTTGAGATCGGTGGGGATATCCATCTCCTGCTTCTGACTCCGAAAAAAATATTGTGTCTTTCTGGTCTCGCTTTGCAAATCTTCATTTTGTTGAAACTCGGTTTTGAGAGCTGGGAAATACACTCTCTTTTCGCACTCTGAACTTGTCTTGGTGATTTACGATGGATGTAGTCTCCGGTGGTAAAAACGTTCTTTGCTTATCAGAAGGCCGAGTTTGGTCGCAAAAAACGAGTCCGAAAGTGACAAGTAAGTTCGTATACGTACGATGTACGCATAATTTGATTTTGCTTTAATGTCAACAGGAGTGCTGCTTTGTGAGACTTTCTCACATCTCACCTAGTTTTCAGTACGCAAGTTGTCGTGTACATGATACAAAAGGGAACCGATTCAGATTTTGTACTAGAATCTGTCATTAAAACTGCACTAACCCAAAGAAAGAAAAACATCACACCCCATTAAAATTGTATGCTATATACAAAACCTCGTACGTATACGAACTGACATCTCACGTTCAGGTGAGTTTTGCACATTTACGACCAAAATTCGTACTCAGGTTCAGACTTCTCTAATATTAATACGCTCATTTTGTCGAGATCTCGGCAACACTGTTCATAGTGACAAGTAGTCATTATGTATTGTAAAAAAAAATAAAATCAAAATAAAACGAAATAATCCACCTGGACAATAAACCAACATATACCACTGGAGTTCTCGCCACATCTACGTTGGAAATTCTAAGGTAAAAGGTTTTTTATTTTTTCTTCATCCTAAACATTTTATTTTGGAATTGTCCACTTTTTTGACGATAAAGCTAAATAAAGGTGGCAAGAAAGAGCTGTTAAATGTAGAACTCAAATTTCGGAACCTTGGCTGCTAAGCCTTTATGTCGATCGAAAGCTTTTACTCCAATATCCTTAAAGATGTCACCAGCATTGCCAACTAATATAATAAATAATAATAAAATTAAAAAAAAATTAAATTTTAATATAATTCAGCTTTTGTTCACCATCCAAGCTTTTAAAATTCTGCGGAATCTCCTTCCAGCTGAGAATTCTAACTAAAAACTATAGTTAAAAAAATATATACATATATTTAAATATTGAAAATGGGAATTGGTCGCTCTCCTCCTACGGGAAAAGCTTCTAAGGCCAATTCACAACTTAAAACCAAAATTTTTAGAATTCGGCAAAAACAGAACCTGCAAAATTAAAGACCCATTAGCAGAAATTCCGCTGTAATCTCGCTTTCTTTCAAGAAAAAAAAACAAACCATAAGTAGCGCAGTATACGACGCTTCCACACGTAATGAGTATGTTTAGACAGGAATAGATAGATATCTTATGGTAACAAAGCGCAAACTCAGCCCTAAATCTTCGAAAATAGCTCCCAGTGGTAAGCTACAAAAAACTATAGCTGACAACTCAAAGTCTGAAAATCGTTTCACCATTCTACCAGACTAAGCGGATAATGATAATCCATGTGTAATAAGCATTAAGCCCCCGCCAATTTATCTTAGAGAAAGTATCAACCAACGACCTGGTAAAACATCTCTCTCAAAACGCTGGCGGTAAAAATTTTCAAGCAGTCTCTCTGAATATAGGTAATATCTCCGAGACCAAGGTACAAACAATCGGCGAACAAATTTTTCGGAAAGTCATATCAGACCTAGAGAAAAACAAAAAGACCTTATACTCCTTTCGACTAAAAAGGTATAAATGGTTAACCGTAGTTATCAAGGGGATCGAACACACCATTCAAACATCTGAAATTAAAGAAGTGCTTCAAAGTCAGAAATGTTTGCAACATCAAAAATAGAGAAAATAACCTCCAGCCACTCTTTCGATGCCAGTTGGACTTCAACCCAAAAACTCTTAAAAAATTAAATTCATCCGATTTATAGTCTGAAATACCTTCTAAATCGCATTTCAGTCGAGGAACCACGTAATCGTGCGGGGGAGATCACAAAACAGTCTGTAGTTCTGTTTTGTGATCTTTGTGGCTGCCCGGTTTTCAGAGTCTAAAAGAGAGAATGCAAACGGTCTGAGCCAGTATCTAACTCAGGAAATCGAAACAATCTCTTCTGGCAATCCAACTTACTGGCCTGCAGATCGACAAAAAATTCCAGACCTTGTAGACTTCGTCATTACAAGAAACTTAAATCGAAACAACTTCATTGTAGAATCAAGTCTAGATCATTGCCCGGTTACAATTATGTGGAGAAACCACTAGATTCCTCAGAAAATTTAACAAACAAAAAAATATGAGCGCACATATTCACCCAAAAATTTCCCTAACATCCAGCATAGAAATTGAGTCACAGTCCAAAACTTCTATCAAGTCGTAACCCAAGCCGCTCGTAACAGCTCCCAGCAAAAGAAACTTTGTGCATGAGAAAAAGTCTTCCGACATTGAAGAGCTACTAAAAAATGGAGGTGTGGGCAAAACACGACTTTCTTTTACGGACGGGTCCAGAATCTTCAGTAAATGTATATTAAATTTTTTTTTCCATTTATTTTTTATTTTAATTTTTTTTTTTGCATTTTCTCATAGTAGTTTACTACTACGACTACCACTTCCGTTTGGCCGATTTCCGCCAAAATCAACTGGGCCCTCCCAATTTATGTAAAAAGCTTAAATATGAATTTTCGTCTCAATCAATTCAGCCGTCTGGGCTGTAGAGTGGACACAGAGCCACAGACACACAGACACAGACAGAGATTTTTTTTTTGCTTTTTCTGACTCAGGAGATACGGTAATGGGTAATCTGCAAAAATCCCGAGTTCGAAAATTTTCATGATTACTATACTTACTTTTACTAATAGTAAAAAAAAGTAAAAACTCCTAAAAATAAAATGGCAACAATTTAGGTCTCCAGTCCTAAGATATGAACCAAACGCTCTCAATAACGCTTTAAAGCTCAAAAACAAATGTTTCTGCAAAATTTCATCATAAATCTAACACCAACCAATTAAACCTATTACTCTATATCGCGAGCCACGAATCAGCTTAAACAACCCGTTCAAGTAGATTCCCCAATTCGTTTACCAGATGGCAGCTGCCAAGGTATACCTTAGCGAAAGGGAAAGCGTTCGCCGACTACTTTAGTAATATTAGTAAAAAAACAACCCATAAAAATTAAAAATTTTCATGCAAATTCTCTAATCGCAGATACATGTGTGCAAGTATTCAAACTTGAACACCTCGAAAACTCTGTCACTTTCAAAGCTAACCTATGGGTATGGTTTCGGATACGGTTTGTGCAATTGGAAAGAGACATTAGTAAACAAAATACATACATATTACTTAAAGATGAAATGGAATCTTCATAATCGATTCGACTTTTATAATGGGTCTATTCTTTTATTCAACCCGAGCGAGTATAGTTACCAGGAGTACACCGAGCGAGTGTTGCACGGTGTAAAAATGTTCGGTGTGTACACTGGGTAACTATACTCGCTCGGGTTGAATAAAAAACAGAACCGAGTAAAACCGAGTAAACATTTGAGAAACCGATTTTAATTCGTGTGAAAAAATAAAATAAAAAATGGATACATTATTATTAAATATAATAGCAAATAATTTGTTTCCGAAAATCTTGCTACAGCTGTTATTTCGGGTGATTCTTTAACTATTTCATCAATAGCATCGTAAAAATTCCAAAACTATTCCTATTGTTTCCTGTTGTTTCATTGCGTTCTTTTGTTTTTTTGTACTGACTTACTAAGCTCTTCCATTTGTTTTCAATTTGATCCCACGTTAGGTTCAAACTGGAATCTTTATTAAATTCTTCACCAACTTTTTGAAAAATGGTTTTCTTCACACCTGTTGCTAATTGGTCATAATTGTCTTTAATCAAACTTATAAGGCTCATTGTTTGATCATGAGTCCAATGGAAAGCTAAAATATAAAAATGATTAGTAAAATATAACAGAGAAAAATATATTAAAATATAAATAATGTATTTTATTTCATAAATTTTTTATGTGTGTATTTTTTATGAATTAAACTTACTGTCTTGTCTGATTTACGAGAATTATCCATTTGTCCGTTATTTTTATGTGACAGCAAACTTTTCAGGGCTACTAGATTTTTACTCTGCCTTACACTGATATTCACTTCAGAGTAAAAAATAGGAAACTGTGTATACACCGTGTCGTGCTCGGTTCACAATAAAAAACACAAAGTACAGAGTAAAATTACCCCGGGTGAATAAAAGAACACAGTGTAAATTTTTGACGTACACTGCTCGCTCGGGTTGAATAAAAGAATAGACCCAATATTACGCACATTCATGGTAACTTTGTGAAATGTCGGATTAATGTATATTGATGCTTGAGAAATGATGTGAAACCGTAATTTTCTGTTTTCGTTCATTATTAGAAATAATGACATTATTAATAACCCTGTAAGTGCCGAGTTAAAAATATGGCGACGCAAACTCGTAGTGCTGCCATGAACAGGCAGAATAGATTTTGCAATCAAAATCTACCAAATCAAGCAGTGCAGCCGACTGCGCAGCACACACCGCACAGAGTCGTTGAAGTGCGACAGTATTTAAAAAAATGTATAAGGGCCTTGCGGCCGAACCTGGGGCCCGATCACTACCAAATTTTAGAAAAAGTATTGTATTTTGTATATATATATACCCAATAGTATATATATATTGTCGCCGGAAATACACATGTGTACAAAATTTCAGGAAAATTGGGCTTTAGGAAGTGCGTTAAAAATTGATATTTAAAAAAAAAAATTTGTATGGGAGCCCCCCGACCCCGGGGCCCGATCGCTTCAAAAATTGTTGTCCATCGGAGATACACATGCGTATAAAATTTGAAGAAAATCGGAAACTTTTTTCATATGATTTGTAATCGGGTAAATTTTTTAAAATATTTGTATGGGAGCCCGACCGACCCCGAGGTACGAGGGGCCTGAAATTTTAATAGAAAGTATTGTCACCGGAAATATACATGTGTGCAAAAACAAAACAACAAAACAAAAGTTGGTTTTGTTCGTGATAAACACGGTGCAAATAAAACAACGACAGTTATTTCATAGTAACACGTTTCGAAATGGACATATTTTTTTTTGGATAATTCTGTGAAAATTTTGCGAAATAGGATTTTACTGATTCAAAATAACGAAATTATTGTTAGTGAATATTCTTCAGGTAAAATATTGATTCAATTAGAGTCTTTAGCTCATAAATGTGTCAATCTGTTGCTAAAGTAACGTTTAACCCAGCAGTACGTAGTTGACGCTTTTGTTCGGGGAGAGTAAATCGAACTTCAATGGATCCAAGACAATCAACCGGCATCGAGAGCAGATAGTTATAAAGCTTTAATGAAATATATATATCGTTACGCAGGCTCTGAAAACAAGCAGGTTGGAAAATCTGTAATATTGCCATCCAGCTTCCAGGGTAGCCCCCGCAATATGCAACAGCATTACCAGGATGCCATTGCAATTGTTTAGAAAGTATGGAAAGCCGAATCTTTTGTCACCATGACCTGCAATCCGAAATGGAAAGAAATAGTAAAAAACCTTAAGCTCCTTAAGTAGAACATCAGCCAGACTTGGTAGCTAGAGTTTTTCGGCCCAAGTTTAATAATTTGATAGCGGACAATGTGAAAATGTCCCTTTTTGGAATTGTGAAGGCAATCGTTCATGTAGTAGATTTTCAAAAGGGAGGATTGCCATCAAGTTGATGATTGATGATTGATGAATCAAAATTACAAACGGAGAAAGACATCGACAAAATTGCTAATGCTGAAATTCCTGACCATGAGTTATCGCCTCATCTTTGTGTAATCATTGTTAGAAATATGATCCAACCGTAATCCAAACAGTCCATGCATGATGCATAAAATAAAAATAAATAAAAATGATGAATAAAATAATTGGACGGATGTATACTGTTAGTATCAAGGATTGTGAAAGATTTTAGACTTCCTTCAACATGAGACGGAAGCTAATTCATTTGAAGACATTAGAACGATTGCAGTTAGCTAAAGGTTCAAATGTTGTAAGACGTACTAAGAAGCAGCAAAGGAAAAGGGATATCTTTTGGATGAATGATTCAATTTGGCAAACAACTCTAGAAGACGACAAATCGTACGCTATGCCTGTCCAAATGAGACAGCTTTTAGCATATATATATTTGTGCTTTTTCGTCGTCATCTAGCCCTTAGTTGCTTTGGAATTAAAATAAGAATGGCTTGAGTGAAGACATATGCTGCAAACACCACGTAAGGGATGAGCCTTGAACCAATTGCGAATCATATGCTTTAAAGGACATTCAATACGCTTAAAGGATACTAGGATTTACTCTAGAAAACAAAATGGTAGTTACATGAGATGTGCAGTTCTTAGAATAGAAGAAAACGAAACATAATACAAAAATTATTGAAAAATCCAATGATGAAAATATAATCACGAATCCAAACGTCAGTAACATTCAGGACGAGACATTTGACAATAACAACGATCAAAGTGTTCATTACGATGCTGATTTAACAATTGGTGAAAATGATTTGACTATTTTGACGTATGCAAATGATTCAACAGAAAGTTCTGATGGATTTTTAACATGTAATGAAGACCATGATGTTGATAGTGATACGATAACGATTCCAAGGAAACATTATAAGACGCTCATCCAGACCAAACAAAGGAGTTCCACCTCGACGGTTGATAATTGAAATGAATTTATGAATTTGAATTTAGCGAAAATCATGAAGCGTCTTCTTACAAGGATGTTTTTAAATCTGCTGACAAATGGGTTAAAACCATGAATTAAGAAATGATTTCTTTGTTAAAAAATTAAACCTGGCACCTGGTAAAAATACCGAAAGATCGAAAGTTCAGCGAAAATATCAGAATAAGGTAAATGCATTTTTAAATGAAACTTTACTATTAAATGAAACTCTTTCAAATAAACTTCACCATACTAGGACTGCTTCGGCGGCACTTATTATTAGACTGCCCGAAACAGTAAAATCAAAATGGTACAAAATCCTGCACCCATGTAAAACATAAAAAGTCAAATAATGTATATTGGGAAAAAGTTATCTAAATATCTTTCTACTCCCACAATTTAGTGACGGTGACGTAAGCGCGGCCAGCCTAGAATAGCTAACAACTTTTGGCTGAATTAAGGGTACCTTAACCGTGAGCAGAAGACTCCACCGGACAATTTGGAGGAAATAGCTGTGGGAGTAGAGAAGGAAAAAATCAGTGTAATACTCGGATGCGATGCAAATGCACACCACACAATTTGGAAAACCTATAACAAGTACCTGAAGTAAAACAGATTTAAGAAAGGCACAGAGGAAATCTTGGAGATAATTCTGTGATAAAATGGAAGAGTCTCAGAGAATACCCGCATTAAAAAGATTATTTTCCCTAAGTTACTTAGTTACTTAGTAAAACCAGAGAAATAAGCTAGAGCTCAATACTCACCAAGAAGCCTATGCGATATGCGTAGATGCCATCGTTAGCATAAATCGTATTAAGTGGGCAATTAGCGGCTTTAAGCCATACAGTTCATACAGAAAAATCGCAACACTCGAAGGAGTACTTACTCACTTATAGCGTTTCTCGACATTGAAGGTGCCTTCAATAACGTTAAGATAGAGGACATAATGAATGGCTTCTCGAGGTTGACTACAAAGTATGCAAGCTAATCAGTCACATGCTCTTAAGCAGGATTGTTAACCAGACATTCGACAATAAACAATTTTCTAAAAGCAGAGCTGGCGAATTTAGACTATACATTACCGGCTTTATGGTTTTATTAGGGTTTCTAAGCCATCCACCCCTCCAGAGAGCTCGTTACAGCAAGTCTAGGCTATTAGATTCTTCACGGTCGGATCCAAGTTGACGGAAGAGTAAGTGCTGGCGTGTTCTGTGACAAACCTAAAGTGAGCATTTCCGTTCGCCTTCCGGACTATTGGAGCGTTTATTAGGCAAATTTGGCCTAAGCTGGGCTTAATTTGATTTAGAGCACTGATATCCCTGAAAGAAAGCGATATGAGAATAATTATAGGCATTCTCACAGGGTACATGTCTCCGTGAAGTACCTGCGAGAATGATAGGATTTGAGTTCAATGACTTCAATGCAATGCTGTCGAAGAAGAAGAAACTGTTTTCCCTTTTTATGTTCATGTCAGGCTCTTCCAGGCAAAAGACAAAAACATTTGGAATATTTGGGATGTATGTATCAAACAATTAATCGAATGTCGACAGCTGTAAAATGCGAGACATCATGAGATTTATTAAAAGCCCAAAGTGTGCTCTGTGATAAAGGGGAAAAGGTAATTCTCCTACAGTACCACTATACCGACCCCAACCTAGGTTGGAAATACGCCCCAGCCAATCAATTTTTGAAAATAATCGACCTTTCTGAAGCCGATGAAATAGCTCCTCCGCCGGAGAAATAGGATACTGTTGGATCTTTACTTGTGGATTTTTACCTTGAAATCACCGGACAGATGAATCTGGTTTTGTCAGGGCTACTATTCGTGCAGCCCATTGGCTGTATTGCATAAGCCTTAAACCCCCTGTTTCCACCCACTTTCAAAAGCCTGATATTATTCAAAGATGTACACATGTGCTGTGAGGAACAAATTCGTCAAAGCGTGGGACGAATTTCTCTCACACAAATGTAGAACTAATTTATTTATACAACATGTTCTAAATATTGTGGCCGCCAGTGTGATTACACATCGCAAAGAAACAGACACAGAATACCCGACCAATATGAAAAAAACAACATGCAAAACATGATGTACGACAGCACGCATTTTTTAGGTGAACCAACAAACCATCGAGCGCAGACCGACCGGACCAAACAACAACAACCATATCACATCAAAGGAAACAACAATAACAATACACCAACAGGCGAGTTAGCGGATTTCCTCATCGTTGCAACAACGGGATTCCTACACCCGATGGAGGACTATAAAAGGCCAGCAGTCCTAACAATCGGTCTTCTTTCCTAGAAATCCCTCTTCCCGGCAACAAGTCAGAGTGAATGGTTCAAGAGCGAAGTCCTTGCCTTCATTCACACTTTACGCCAGTATTTATCCTAACGATTGGAGGTTTAAGAGCGAAGACCTTGCCTTCACGCCCACGCTTTACGCTAGACATTATCCACGCTTTACGCTAGGATATTATCCACACGATTGGAGGTTCAAGAGCGAAGTCTTTGCCTTCACGCCCACGCTTTACGCTACACATTATCCACGCTTTACGATTGGAGGTTCAAGAGCGAAGTCCTTGCCTTCACGCCCACGCTTTACGCTAGACATTATCCACGCTTTACGAATGGAGGTTCAAGAGCGAAGTCCTTGCCTTCACGCCCACGCTTTACGCTAGACATTATCCTAACGATTGGAGGTTCAAGAGCGAAGTCCTTTCCTTTACGCCCACGCTTTACGCTAGACCTTATCCACGCTTTACGCTAGACATTATCCACACGATTGGAGGCTCAAGAGCGAAGTCCTTGCCTTCACATACACGCCCTACGCGAGAACAGACTACCATCCCTCCTGGAGATACGTCGTTCTCCTGTAATCATAGTTGAAACTGATACAGTAAAATAATATATAGCTTTAAACAAATAATAATTTTAAGAGTATAGATTAAGCGAAGAACAAATAAAGAACGATAAAATTCCATTCCCAACTAAAAACAAATTCTTTTTTATTGTAACGACCTTAGTATAGAAGGAACCCTGGTTACACTGAGTTTCACCCCGGCTGGGAAAACCTCGTTACAATTGGCGCCCGAGCAGGGACCCTGGAATTTAGTAAGAATACACTAATGAAGTTAATAATCTAATAAAACCAGCTCAAAACCAAGATGGTTAGAGCTGGTTGGAAATACACACTTTCGATAGAAGAGCTGAAAAACTACTTGGACGAGTTTAGACTAGACACCACTGGTGGAGAAGAGGAGCTTAGGAAACGTTATTGGACTTTCATTACAGGTCAGAACTTAACGTCAGAGAACAAAAACCGTCTAAGTGAATTGGACTTGCAGCACCGACACAGGCCGCTAACAATGCCACCAATAACCCTAAACCACTCCGATGCGCTAAGACACAATGACCCGAACACGGCCATCAGGACAGCATCATCGAAACCAAACGAGACGTCCACAACGCGAAGCAGGACGGACACGACAGTTACGTGGTATGCTCAGATAATGGACCAAGTGAGGAAGTGGTCAGTGAAGTACGATGGTGGTAAGAAGCCTCTTATGTTCATTGAAAGGCTAGAAGAACTTGCGGATGCCTACTGTTTAAACAGGGACCTCCTGCCCAGAACCATGCCGGAGCTACTCCGTGACCGTGCGTTATTATGGTTCCGTAACAACAACCGAAAATAGGAGACCTGGAACGCCTTCACGACAGACTTTCTACAGTTTTTCCTGCCCTCCAGGTACTGGGAACACCTGGAGGACGAAATTCGTCAACGCCAGCAAAAACCAAAAGAACGCTTCAAGGATTTTGTAATCGTGATGCAAAATCTCATGAGGCACGCAAGCTACACCAGTACACAACAAGTCGAGAGGATCTTCCGGAATTGCCGGCGAGAATACCAGCTTTATATCCGAAGAGGGGACTTTCACAATCTCAAAGAACTCATTAGCCTGGCAGAGGACTTTGAAAGTATTCAGGAAAACCAGGACAGCATAACGACGACATCTCGAAGAAGTCCACAGGAAAGGCATTGCATGGTGAGTCAGCCTGAAGAAGGACTATACAATCCCCGAACGACTTGTCGACTTCAACAGGAGTGCACTAATTCACGGATGATTTTCTGTCGGGATTGTAGCCAACGGAGTATCAGGAAAATCGACTGCTGCCATCAACGTATTTCACACGTTGAGCAGCGTCATCCGCTACAGTCTAACAAGAAGATATCCCTGATCCATGACCAAAATCGACTTCTCGCTCGCATCATCATCGGCCGCGAAACCGTTCAGGCCACCATCGACACCGGCGCATACCGCAGTTTCGTAAACGAACTTTTGGCTGAGAGACTCCGAAATTCGGACAACACAACCCCTGTGCACATCCCAATTCAAATGGCCAACGGGAGTCAGACGACAGTCCGCGAAGAGTTGAACGTCAACGTTCGCTTTGAGAAGTCCTCATGCTTAATGCGCCTGCTGGTGTTACCGACCGCCGCTGATGACCTCACACTGGGGATGGACTTTCTAACAAGATCCACAGCCACGTTAAGCTTCGGAGGTGAGTGTATAACACTCCAAACTAGGCCAGCGCGGCCGGTTAAACTTCGGACTTGCAACACACTCCAAGAACCAAACCTACCACAATTTTCAAAGATGCAGCAGCCGCCACAGTCGTCACAGTCGCTACAGCCGTCACAGTCGTCAAAGTCGTCAAAGTCGTCACAGTCGTCAAAGTCGTCACAGTCGCTACAGCCGTCACATTCGTCAAAGTCGTCACAGTCGTCACAGTCATCACAGTCGTCACAGTCGCTACAGCCATCACAGTCGTCACAGTCGTCAAAGTAGTCAAAGCCGTCACAGCCGTCACAGTCGTCACAGTCGCTACAGCCGTCACAGTCGTCAAAGTCGTCAAAGTCGTCAAAGTCGTCACAGTCGTCACAGTCGCTACAGCCGTCACATTCGTCAAAGTCGTCAAATTCGTCAAAGTCGTCACAGTCGTCACAGTCGTCACAGTCGCTGCAGCCATCACAGCCGTCACAGTCGTCAAAGTCGTCACAGCCGTCAGGGGCGTCGCAGTCGTCACAGTCGTCAAAATCGCAGTCGTCATTAGCAGCACCGTCAAGCAGAAGACGTCGTAGTCACCTGAAACATTCACAGTCGCCAAACGTCACAGAACCTGCTACATTCACAAGCACAAAAGTTAACGAAAGTAACCTCTTTCCTAAACAGCACAGTGCAACAATTGACTTGATACATCGCAACCTTCAAGTGTTAGCACATCCGTTTGAGCCTACTTCAGTCAGAACTTCCACCAGAAGTTTCCACAGACACCCCAAGAGTCAGCATTTCCAAAAGTCGTCTGCAACAGCAGAACAGCAATCATCATCAAGAAGAATTTCTGTCACCAGAAACCAACCGCAGCCAGAGAAGATGTCATCAAGGAATAAAGCAGCCGCTATTAATGATAGCCGTCGATTTATTCGACAGCCAGCTAAATCACCGCAGTCACTACAACCGACAGAGCCATCACAGTCGTCACAGTCGACACGGTCGTCACAGATGTTACAGCCATCACAGCCATCAGGAACCCTAAAGCACCCCTTACCGGCAATAGTGACATCAGTCACAAGGAGAATTAATAAAGAAAGGAGCCGCGCTGCGACGGAAAACTGGCGACGCCCTCGTTTCATCCACTTCGAGGAGGACATTCGTTTCCAAGTCCCAGTTATCAGGAGGGGAAGGTGCATGTTTACCGAAGCAACGGGGGAGTGTGAGGAACAAATTCGTCAAAGCGTGTGACGAATTTCTCCCACACAAATGTAGAACTAATTTATTTATACAAGATGTACTAAATATTGTGGCCGCCAGTGTGATTACACATCGCAAAGAAACAGACACAGAATACCCGACCAATATGAAAAAAAACAACATGCAAAACATGATATCGGACAATTAGAAGTCTGCAGCATTATTCGACAGCCGAAAGAAAACAACAACAAACAACACGGCATACATTCAGAAGTCTGCAGCGTTGTTAGAAAAGCAACAACAAGTCAGAGTAAAGGGTTCAAGAGAGAAGTCCTTGCCTTCATTCACACTTTACGCCAGTATTTATCCTAACGATTGGAGGTTCAAGAGCGAAGTCCTTGCCTTCACGCCCACGCTTTACGCTAGACATTATCCACGCTTTACGCTAGACATCCACACTATTGGAAGTTCAAGAGCGAAGTCCTTGCCTTCACGCCCACGCTTTACGCTAGACATTATCCACGCTTTACGATTGGAGGTTCAAGAGCGAAGTCCTTGCCTTCACGCCCACGCTTTACGCTAGACATTATCCACGCTTACGCTAGACATTATCCACGCTTTACGATTGGAGGTTCAAGAGCGAAGTCCTTGCCTTCACGCCCACGCTTTACGCTAGACATTATCCACGCTTACGCTAGACATTATCCACACGATTGGAGGTTCAAGAGCGAAGTCCTTGCCTTCACGCCCACGCTTTACGCTAGACATTATCCACGCTTTACGATTGGAGGTTCAAGAGCGAAGTCCTTGCCTTCACGCCCACGCTTTACGCTAGACATTATCCACGCTTTACGATTGGAGGTTCAAGAGCGAAGTCCTTGGCTTTACATACACGCCCTACGCGAGAACAGACTACCATCCCTCCTGGAGATACGTCGTTCTCCTGTAATCATAGTTGAAACTGATACAGTAAAATAATATATAGCTTTAAACAAATAATAATTTTAAGAGTATAGATTAAGCGAAGAACAAATAAAGAACGATTAAATTCCATTCCCAACTAAAAACAAATTCTTTTTTATTGTAACGACCTTAGTATAGAAGGAACCCTGGTCACACTGAGTTTTACCCCGGCTGGGAAAACCTCGTTACAGTGCATCTGCGGAGATAACACTTTTTATTAAATATTTTAAATACAATAAAATGTGTATCTCCAGTAACAGCACTTTTTGTAAAATTTTGAAGTGATCGGGCCCCAAAACCGAGGGGCCCCCATATAATTTTAAAGAAATTAACACGATTTTATTCAAGTTTTATACACATACAAAATTTTTAAAAATTAACCCGATTTTTTTTAAATTTTGTACACATGTTTATCTCCAGTGACAACACTTTTTGTAAAAAATTTGTAAGTGATCGGTCCCCAGGGCCGAGGGGCTCCCATATAAAAAAAATTAAAATTAACCCGATTTCTTCAAACTTTGCGCAATTAAAGAATTTTATTTATTTTTATTTATTGTTTTTTATTGGTTGGTCTTTTCTGTTTTTACCGTTCCCTGTCGGGGATAATAAAACAAAATAATAAGATAGTAATGCGGAGCTTTTCAGCTTTTTATTTGGAAAGTCTAAAGACTGAATTAGCTTAAAAGGATTTTAGTTTCACGAAAAAATTCCTTTTTTAAATTCTCTATTAACTTCGCGTGCACTAGCTGGGTGGCTGGCTGGTCAGATTTTCTGATCAATTTTTAACCCACTTCCCATAGCCCG
This sequence comes from Nephrocerus scutellatus, assembly GCA_947095585.1. Classification (NCBI taxonomy): domain Eukaryota; kingdom Metazoa; phylum Arthropoda; class Insecta; order Diptera; family Pipunculidae; genus Nephrocerus; species Nephrocerus scutellatus. The sequence continues at coordinate 93,289,484 of OX352763.1, forward strand.
ATTTTATTGAAATTTTGCACACATGTATATTTCCGGTGACAATACTTTCTATTAATTTCTTTCTATTATTTCAGAAAGATCGGGCTGCGTGATCGGGGGGCTCCCATACAAATTTTCCATCATATCATACTATAATGACTGTGTTCTGTGTGCACTGATGAGTGATGCAATGTAGGCAGCGCTGCGAATTTACGATTGGGGTTGTTTTGTTGTTGCGTTGCAGCAGAGAGCAGAGAGTATTGAGAATTTGTATTTTGTACAATAAAGAGCATATGAAGAGCTGGTTTCACACTCAACTGCTTTATGCCTGAAACACAAACACGCTTCATCTTCGTCTTCGCTGCGTTACATACAGCCGCATTGAATTGGCTTTGAATGACTTTAATCTACATGGCATTTCTCAAATGAGAGATCTGACAAAGTTCTGTGCTTTGAACTGCCAGGCAAAGCAATTGTTCAGCATTTTTGAACTAGAGCTTCCGTTTGTAGCTTCGTTACGTAGCATTACGTTTTTCTTAACGACTGTCAAACGAAACGTTGAAGCCGAACCTACATTGTGATAGGAAGCATTGAAATCGTATGGCTGAACTCGTAAACGTCAGGCGAAGCCGAAGCTGAAGCGTGTTTGTGTTTCAGGCATTACAGCTTAACTCAACTCAAAAGAAATAATTTTAGTGGTACTTCGTACGTCATTGTGTGTACGTCGCACCAACCGTGCGCTGTGGCTGCTATGTTTTCATACCAAATGTGGAATTCACCACAAAATCGAATCTCCGATAGAGAATAGAAAAATTTAAATTTTTAACTTCGCGTGCCCTTGGCTGGCTGGCTGGTCAGATTTTTTGATCAATCAGTGGGTGTAGTGTCAGTTGGCGGGTGTTAACTTGGTGGGGGTCAGTGGGATGGGACAGCCGGGAAACGATTTCCGCTAGTAAGGCTATAAATGCCAGCAAAAAATTAAACAAACATTTTGCAAATAACAGTGCGAAGGGTAATAACAACAAAATTTAACCAAACGTTTTTTTGTTTCATTCTTTACATTTGATTATATTACTTTTTTATGTACTTAACAAATAAATATACGAGTATATTTAAACAAATTTGAATTAAAATTAATATTATTTGAAACAGATTTTATTTGTTGATTCAGCTCGGTAAATATTGAAAATTCTACTGTGGACGATGTTAGTTGAAAAATGGTTGAATGTTATTTCTACATAGTAAAATGAGTTGCATTGACAGTGGTCCATGTTAATTTAGCAGATGTCAGATGTTCTTTCAACAAGTTGTTGCATTCCGTCGCAATAACAATAAATTTAAATGTTTTGTTAAATGTTATATTTTTTATTCACTAGCTGATTACCCGGCGTTGCCCAGGTATTTATTCATCTCAATCTTCTATTAGGCAGGGGTGGGAAAAATAATAATATCTATCTTTATGGTAAAATTGCAATTATTTTAAATAAAATAAGTATTTTAAGTTATAAAGTATTAAAACTATAAAATAAAATTTAAAAATAATAAATAATATAAATTTTAAAGAAAAATTGGTTGTATACAATGCTTTTAGTTTCACATTCAAGAGCATGAATAAATAATTTCTTAGGTGAACCCTCTAGGGTAGCAAAAAAAGTTGTCTCAAATCTCAAATCTATGCTCCGCAATACTTAATAAACTGTCCGACTTATTGATCGTCATCTAAAACGAAAGTTTTACTGGAATTTGAAAGGTAGATCCGTCGAAATGAGTGCTATTCGTGGTATAAAAACTGCTTCATACTGTCCCTTTTCATCCAAAATCCATCCGGTCGCCGCGTTCCATTCAAAGCACCACTATTCAGCTTTGCGATCTCGAAAATGGATCGACACTAATATCTGTCACCCTCTCCCCTCCGGAAAAACAACTCACCCATAGAAGTGTCCTACCAACAATATTCATCTAAGTGACCCCGAGAACTATAGAATGGACACTAATATCGGCCATCCCGCTCAGTTATCTACTCCATCCGTCTAGGGCTGTCTTAGCATCACCATTCCACTCAACGACCCCGAAAACTATAGAATCAACACTAATATCGGTCACCCCCCCCTCTCAGTTATCGACCCCATTCCCCTGGAGCTGCCTTACCATCACCATTCAACTCTGCGACCCCGAAAACCATAGAATCGACACTAATATCGGTCACCCCCCAAGTTATCGACCCCATTCCGCTAGAGCTGTCTTACCATCAACATTCAACTCGGCGACACCGAAAACCATAGAATCGACACTAATATCGGTCACCCCCCTCAGTTATCGACCCCATTCCGCTAGAGCTGCCTTGCCATCACCATTCAACTCGGCGACACCGAAAACCATATAATCGACGCTAATATCGGTCACCCCCACCCCTCAGTTATCGACCCCATTCCCCTAGAGCTGCCTTGCCATCACCATTCAACTCAGCGACACCGAAAACCATAGAATCGACACTAATATCGGTTACCCCCCTCAGTTATCGATCCCATTCCCCTAGAGCTGTCTTACCATCACCATTCAACTCAGCGACCGCGAAAACCATAGAATCGACACTAATATCGGTCACCCCCCCTCAGTTATTGACCCCATTCCGCTAGAGCTGTCTTACCATCACCATTCAACTCAGCGACCCCGAAAACCATAGAATCGACACTAATATCGGTCACCCCCCCCTCATTTATCGACTCCATTCCGCTAGAGCTGTCTTACCATCAACATTCAACTCGGCGACACCGAAAACCATAGAATCGACACTAATATCGGTCACCCCCCTCAGCTATCGACCCCATTCCCCTAGAGCTGTCTTACCATCACCATTCAACTCAGCGACCCCAAAAAACATAGAATCGACACTAATATCGGTCACCCCCCCACCTCAGTTATCGACCCCATTCCCCTAGAGCTGCCTTACCATCACCATTCAACTCAGCGACCCCGAAAACCATAGAATCGACACTAATATCGGTCACCCCCCCAAGTTATCGACCCCATTCCGCTAGAGCTGTCTTACCATCAACATTCAACTCGGCGACACCGAAAACCATAGAATCGACACTAATATCGGTCACCCCCCTCAGTTATCGACCCCATTCCGCTAGAGCTGTCTAACCATCACCATTCAACTCAGCGACCCCGAAAACCGTAGAATCGACACTAATATCGGTCACCCCCCTCAGCTATCGACCCCATTCCCCTAGAGCTGTCTTACCATCACCATTCAACTCAGCGACCCCAAAAACCATAGAATCGACACTAATATCGGTCACCCCCCCACCTCAGTTATCGACCCCATTCCCCTAGAGCTGCCTTACCATCACCATTCAACTCAGCGACCCCGAAAACCATAGAATCGACACTAATATCGGTCCCCCCCCCCCCAACCCTGTTGAATACTTCACACTATTCTCCTTTGATTTCATAGCGCCCCTGGTACCTAATATAATAACTACATACAAATGGTAGACGAATGTAATGAAATGAGTGCTATTCGTGGTATAAAAACTGCTTCATACTGTCCCTTTTCATCCGAAATCCATCCGGTCGCCGCGTTCCATTCAAAGCACCACTATTCAGCTTCGCGATCTCGAAAATGGATCGACACTAATATCTGTCACCCTCCCCCTTCCGGAAAAACAACTCACCCATAGAAGTGTCCTACCAACAATATTCATCTAAGTGACCCCGAGAACTATAGAATCGACACTAATATCGGTCACCCCCCTCAGTTATCGACCCCATTCCGCTAGAGCTGCCTTGCCATCACCGTTCAACTCAGCGACACCGAAAACCATAGAATCGACACTAATATCGGTCACCCCCTCTCAGTTATCGACCCCATTCCGCTAGAGCTGTCTTACCATCAACATTCAACTCAGCGACACCGAAAACCATAGAATCGACACTAATATCGGTTACCCCCCTCAGTTATCGACCCCATTCCCCTAGAGCTGTCTTACCATCACCATTCAACTCAGCGACCCCGAAAACCATAGAATCGACACTAATATCGGTCACCCCCCCTCAGTTATCGACCCCATTCCGCTAGAGCTGTCTTACCATCACCATTCAACTCATCGACCCCGAAAACCATAGAATCGACACTAATATCGGTCACCGCCCCCCTCAGATATCGACCCCATTCCGCTAGAGCTGTCTTACCATCAACATTCAACTCGGCGACACCGAAAACCATAGAATCGACACTAATATCGGTCACCCCCCTCAGCTATCGACCCCATTCCCCTAGAGCTGTCTTACCATCACCATTCAACTCAGCGACCCAAAAAACCATAGAATCGAAACTAATATCGGTCACCCCCCCACCTCAGTTATCGACCCCATTCCCCTAGAGCTGCCTTACCATCACCATTCAACTCAGCGACCCCGAAAACCATAGAATCGACACTAATATCGGTCACCCCCCCAAGTTATCGACCCCATTCCGCTAGAGCTGTCTTACCATCAACATTCAACTCGGCGACACCGAAAACCATAGAATCGACACTAATATCGGTCACCCCCCTCAGTTATCGACCCCATTCCCCTAGAGCTGTCTAACCATCACCATTCAACTCAGCGACCCCGAAAACCATAGAATCGACACTAATATCGGTCACCCCCCCCCCTGTTGAATACTTCACACTATTCTCCTTTGATTTTGTTATTTTAACTTCAAAACGATTATTTCAGGGTTTTTGTTTTGGTTTGAATTCTCTAAGTGGCACTGTTGTCAAAATATAACGGTTTTTTTGCATCTTAGGAACTTCAGATTTTAGCCATAGGTTTGTTTCATTGCTATTTGGGTTTTTGGACCTGATAGATGGCGCTGTTTCCAAGATATAACGGTAACGAAGCATCTTAGGAATTTAAAATTTTAACTATACGTTTGTTTCGTTGCTATTTGGGTTTTTGTGAAATTTGGACCCGTTAGGTGGCGCTGTTTTCAAGATATAACGGTAACGAAGCATCTTAGGAATTTAAAATTTTAACTATACGTTTGTTTCGTTGCTATTTGGGTTTTTGCGAAATTTGGACCCGTTAGGTGGCGCTGTTTTCAAGATATAACGGTAACGAAGCATCTTAGGAATTTAAAATTTTAACTATACGTTTGTTTCGTTGCTATTTGGGTTTTTGTGAAATTTGGACCCGTTAGGTGGCGCTGTTTTCAAGATATAACGGTAACGAAGCATCTTAGGAATTTAAAATTTTAACTATACGTTTGTTTCGTTGCTATTTGGGTTTTTGTGAAATTTGGACCCGTTAGGTGGCGCTGTTTTCAAGATATAACGGTAACGAAGCATCTTAGGAATTTAAAATTTTAACTATACGTTTGTTTCGTTGCTATTTGGGTTTTTGTGAAATTTGGACCCGTTAGGTGGCGCTGTTTTCAAGATATAACGGTAACGAAGCATCTTAGGAATTTAAAATTTTAACTATACGTTTGTTTCGTTGCTATTTGGGTTTTTGTGAAATTTGGACCCGTTAGGTGGCGCTGTTTTCAAGATATAACGGTAACGAAGCATCTTAGGAATTTAAAATTTTAACTATACGTTTGTTTCGTTGCTATTTGGGTTTTTGTGAAATTTGGACCCGTTAGGTGGCGCTGTTTTCAAGATATAACGGTAACGAAGCATCTTAGGAATTTAAAATTTTAACTATACGTTTGTTTCGTTGCTATTTGGGTTTTTGTGAAATTTGGACCCGTTAGGTGGCGCTGTTTTCAAGATATAACGGTAACGAAGCATCTTAGGAATTTAAAATTTTAACTATACGTTTGTTTCGTTGCTATTTGGGTTTTTGTGAAATTTGGACCCGTTAGGTGGCGCTGTTTTCAAGATATAACGGTAACGAAGCATCTTAGGAATTTAAAATTTTAACTATACGTTTGTTTCGTTGCTATTTGGGTTTTTGTGAAATTTGGACCCGTTAGGTGGCGCTGTTTTCAAGATATAACGGTAACGAAGCATCTTAGGAATTTAAAATTTTAACTATACGTTTGTTTCGTTGCTATTTGGGTTTTTGTGAAATTTGGACCCGTTAGGTGGCGCTGTTTTCAAGATAGTAGGTGGTAAAACCGCTATTTTTGACATTTATTTCGTTTCATTACAATACGCGCAAGAATACATCGTAGGACGCCAAATTAAAAATAAAATTTATAATTAATCGTAAAAAAACGTTATTACACAAAATACCTGTATTTATATAATACACATGAGTCACGAAAACTGCATTTGTTTGATTAGTAGCTATTTTATTTTACACACAGGGAATGTAAAATGTTAATATCAGCCACATTTTTAAACTGAATTTTATGAAATTTTTAAGATATATTATTGGTAGGTAGGGGAAAGTTATAGGTATAGATGGAAGGGGAGAAAGATAAAATTTTAACATGAGATTTACAAACGTATTTTTAAAAAAATGTCAACGTAAATTATTGGGAGGTGAGGGAAAGTTATAGGCTATAGTACTCCCGTCACCCCGGGGGTTCATGTGTGCGGGTAGCAAAGCGCCCGGGAACAGCTAGTATTAAATAAAATATATGTGTAGAAACTATCTACAAAAAATCTTTATTAAATAAAATATATGTGTAGAAACGATCTACAAAAAATCTTTTAATTATTGTGGACTGGTCGTTCTCGCGTCGGAGCTCCACGAAGGTTTTACACAACATTGGTGGCAGCGGTGGGATTTAACCCCAAAAAAAAAATGTGTATAAATCTATTGCGATCGGACGCCGTGAAAACGCATTCAGTCCAGCGTCATTCAATTAACATTCTTCAAAAATAAATCATCAAAAATACCAGTATTGATGGTATTCCAATGGTTACCGAAGATTAAATTATTATAACCGCATAACCTTCAACACTCATACACGTGGATGCACGAGTTCATGCCACTGCAATCATTAAATTGCCACAAATTTAACATACCATATTCAACATACTTTCAACACTCTTTTCAAAACTCATGCATGCACAAGTTCATGACACTCCAATCATCCACGACCAGCGGAATATGTAGAGCACCACGTTGGAAACAGCAAATAAAACCTGTAATTGTATTTTTTTCCCGTATGTACTACTTTCATTTAATATATTTACAACTAATAAGCATATTATATATATAAAATTTTTTTTTATATAGTTAAAGGCATACGATTTAATGTACTTAGGCACAACGGTGATAGAAATATATAGTTGTAGTTTCTTTCTCACAAGCTCACTCGTGGTGACACTCATAGTTAGTTGCAATTGGCTAGCATTATCAATTTAATTGATTGATCTAATAATAAACATTTAATGCATCATTTAAGATCGGGAAGAATATTTAAATGTGTTTCGGAATCAAATCTAAATTCCGCTAATTCCGTTAAGTCTGAAGAATTATTTGCATTGCAAAATTCCAAATCTTGGAATTCTAGTTTTAACACAGCAGATGAAAGTTGTTATAACATTGAAATCATGACGAGCAATTTAGATATTAATGTGGCACTTAAAATTGTGCCTGAATTTAATGGCGAAAGTTCGCGTGAATTAGAGAGATTTATATCGTGTTGCGAAATTGTGGTGGACTCACTTAGTCCAATCGAAATTGTAAAGTTTATTAAACTTTTGAATGTTAAGTTGATTGATAAGGCGCATGATATATTATTTTTTATCTTATTCACTTATGAACTCGAACTCGTTAGTGTAAACCAAGAGAAGACAGAAGATGTACGCGCATTTGCTAATAGATTGAAAAAATTTTTATCAATGCTGGATAGTTCCTGTATAAAACGCGAAGGTATGGATGCTGCAAAAGCTATTAGAAACCTAAATGCAGGAACAACCTTAAAATCATTTGAAGAAGGACTGCGTGAACCAATAAAGCTTGTAATTAAAGTTTGACGGTTCAAAACTCTTAAGGAAGCTATAAATGCTGCTATAGAAGAGGAAATCGTCGTGTCACAGAGACGTGCATTCTCTCACCCAAATAGCTCGAACAACCAAAATAATTCTGTCCACTCTAAATGTTCTATATGTAACAAATCAGTTCCTTTAGCTAAGAATTGCTATAGGCGGCAATATGTGCACACTTTTAATAATACTAATCAACCGCGATCAATTAATCCTTCTGTTAATAATCCGAATTTCAAATTCAATAATAATCGCACCGAAGTTTCTTTTGTTAAAAGGGTAAACAAGTTTTGTAATTATTGTAAAAATAACGGGCATGTAATCGCTGAATGCCGTAAAAGACAATACAATAATAACTTGCGATCACAAAATTTAAATGCCAGTACGAATGTTTTACAATCGGAAAACTCCCGTGCACTCGAAGCCAGCCAGAACGCGGGGATTCGAGTGCAAGATCTTTAAATACGTGCTCACATTTTGAAAACCAAACAATTCAAATTTCAAAGGAGTATTTAGCCCCCGATATAAATTTATTGTATCTATTGTATGCCTTTAAAAAAAAAACTATATGCTATCCGAATAAGAAAGTTCGATTGCACGGAATTACGTCAAGTGTCATAGAGACTCTTGGATTGTGCAAAGCAATTATTCAGTTATCCGATACAATTTTAATCGAACACGATTTTCACATAGTTCCCAATAATTTCCCACTACTTTTTCACGGAATAATCGGATTCGATTTTCTCTCACTTAATAAATTTGCTTTAAACCTTAGGGATTTTGAACTCGAATTTAAGGAGTTGAAATTATCAATTCCATTGTGCTCACATTTTCAAGACACAAATATTCCAGCTCGAACAGAAATAACTGTGCTGATGAAAATCAATGCCGAAACGGATAACGAATATCTATGTCATCCTGGTGAAGTATTACCAGGGGTGTTCATTGCCAATTCAATAGTTAAATCATGTGGTGGATACGCACCAGTCAACGTAATTAATGCGAACGTATCAGATGTTACAGTGGCGAATATAAAATTATCTGTCACTTCCACAAAGAACTTTGATTTTTACCCATTCGACCCACTTGGTCCAATAAAATTGAAAATCGGTTAGAAATCTTGAGTAATCAGTTGGTTACCGACGATTTAAACGACGAGGAAAGGCATTCGATTCTGAGGATATGTAAGGATTTTGATGATGTTTTCTTTATCGAAGGTGATTACCTTTCGATGACAAGGGCAATTTCTCACAAAATCCCACTTACTGAAAATGCTCAGCCAATCCATACTTAGCCCTATCGCTTACCAGAAGCAATGCAACGCGAAATTTCACACCAAGTATCAGAAATGTTGAAAAAGGATATCATACGCTCGAGCACCAGTCCTTGGAATTCTCCACTCCTGGTTGTTCCCAAAAAATCAGTTAATGGTGAAAAAAGGTTGAGAGTGGTAGTCGACTACAGGCGACTCAATGACATCACTATTGGTTCCGTCTTTCCCCTCCCAAACATATCGGAAATCCTCGACCAGCTTGGCAAATGCTCATATTTTAGTTCGCTTGATTTAGCTGATGGCTACCATCAGATCGGTATAGAAGAAAACGACCGGCACAAGCCGGCATTTAGTACCAGTACAGGCCATTATGAATTTAACCGGATGCCTTTTGGCCTTAAGGGAGCACCATCGGCGTTTCAACGCATGATGAACAATGTGTTGGCTGGGATTAATGATATCAAATGTCTAGTATATCTCGACGATATCGTCGTGTACGGTTATGATCTTGATGACCACATAAAAAGAATTGCTCCGCAAAATTAACCTCAAATTACAACCAAAAAAGTGCAAATTTCTTAGAAAATAAATAGTTTATCTGGGTCACGTTATAACTACTTCAGGAATAAAGCCAGACCCAACAAAAATTGAGGCAGTGCAAAATTTTCGGGCTCCAACCAATCAAAAGCAAATTAAATCATTCTTAGGACTAGCGTCATATTATAGGAAATTTATTAAGAATTTTTCTAGTATAGCACAACCCATTACCGATAGTCTAAAAAAAACTAAAAGCTTTGTATGGAATAGTCATTTCAGTAGCTCTTTCAATAACTTAAAACAGGCTCTCATAACCGCGCCAATCCTTCAATTTCCGGACTTTACCAAGACCTTCACATTGACGGTAGATCCCAGTGACTACGCAATTGGAGCAGTTCTTTCGCAAAATGCTAAAACCGGCGACGAAGAACATGATCTTCCAATTGCGTATGCGAGTAGAGTTCTGAATTAAGCAGAGCGGCACTATCCGACGATAAAAAAAGGAATGTTTGGCCATTATATTTGCTGTAAGAAAATACAGACCATATATCTACAGTTGTACTTTCATCATAGTAACTGACCATCGACCCCTTACATGGCTAAAAAATATTTCAAACCCAGCCTCGATTCTCATTAGGTGGCGATTGGAGTTGGAGGAATATGACAACCAAATAGAGCACAAGTTGGGAATTTTAAATTCGAATGCCGACGCACTGAGCCATATTCCCCAGCATCAAGCGTATATTTCCCGGCATCTCTTTTACGCACAGTCTTGTGCCGTTGCAAAGTTTTGGCGAGTCGAGAATCCGCAGTAAAATAATTGGAAATCAAACTGTAAGACGATGCGGTGGCAATCCAGACGAATTAAGTGAGTTTAGGAACTCAGTTAGATAATTAACTTCCTCATCAGTATCTACAAAGGTATCGATACACTTTGCCTATTAACATGGCAAGTATTTGATTGCTTATTTCGTGGTTGTCTCCATTTTTAGTAGCAAGAATAGCCCCTTCTCGCAACCGGTTCAAAAGGTTATAGTTTTGAGAAACAGCCGGATAAATAGAATTTATTAATTCAGCGGCAGATTTCAAAAATCGATTTTAATTTAATATAACGATAAGACACGGATACTAATCTACCTTTTGCTATTTGAAGCAGGGGTGACAATGTCTCACCCCCAAATTCGTCGCCAAATGGTCCCCGAGTACCATTCTAAACATCACTATTCATCTAAGCTACCCCGAAAACTATGGGATCGACACTAATATCGGTCACCCTCCCCCCTCCAGGGAGACAACTCACCCATAGGAGTGTCCTACCAACACTATTAAAGTCAGTGGCCCCGAGAACTATTGAATGGACACTAATATCGGTCATCCCCCTGACGTATCGACTCCATCCCCCTTGAGCTGTCGTACTATCACGATTCAACTCAACGACCCCGAAAAATATAAAATCGACACTAATATTGGTAACCCACTCCTCCGTCCATCACCATTCACCATTCTACTCAGCGACCCCGAAAACCACAGGATCGACACCAATATCGGTCACCCACCCCCCCCTCAGTTATCGACCCCATCCTCCTTGAGCTGTCTTACCATCACCATTCTACTCAGCGACCCAGAAAACCATAAAATCGACATTAATATCGGTCACCCTCCCCCCTCAGTTATCGATCCCATCCCCCTAGAGCTGCCTTACCATCACCAATCAACTCAGATACCACGAAAACCATAAAATCGACACTAATATCGGTCACCCCCCTCTTACAGTTTTCGACCCCATCTCCGTAGAGCTGTCTTACCATACCCAATCAACTCAGCGACCACGAAAACCATACAATCAACACTAATATCGGTCACCCCCCTATCCCTTCAATTATCACCCACAACTCAGCGACCACGAAAACCATAAAATCGACACTAATATCGGTCACCCCCTTCCTTAGTTATTGACCCCATCCCCCTAGAGCTGTCTTACCATCACCATTCAACTCAGTGACCCCAAAACCATAGAATCGACACTAATATCGGTCACCCTCCCCTCTCAGTTATCGACCCCATCTCCCTAGAGCTGTCTTACCATCACCGTTCAACTCAGCGACCCCGAAAACCATAGAATCGACACTAACATCGGTCACTCCCCCTCCTTAGTTATCGACCCAATCCCCTTAGAGCTGTCTTACCACCACCATTCAACTCAGCGACCCCGAAAAACCATAGAATCGACACTAATATCGGTCAACCTCCCCCTTCAGTTATCGACCCTATCCCTCTAGAGCTGTCTTACCATCACCATTCAACTCAGCGACCACGAAAACCATAAAATCGACACTAATATCGTTCACTCCCCCTCCTTAGTTATCGACCCCATCCCCTTAGAGCTGTCTTACCATCACCATTCAACTCAGCGACCCCGAAAACCATAGAATCGACACTAATATCGGTCAACCTCCCCCTTCAGTTATCGACCCCATCCCCCTAGATTTGTCGTACCATCACAATTCAACTCAGCGACCCCGAAAAATATAAAATCGACACTAATATTGGTAACACCCCCCATTCCGAAATCGACCCCATATCCCTAGAGCTGTCTTACCATCACCATTCAACTCAGCGGCCCCGAAAACCATAGAATCGACACTAATATCGGTCACCCCCTCAGTTAACGACCCCATTCCCCTAGAGCTATCTTACCATCACCATTCAACTCAGCGACCGTGAAAACCATAGAATCGACACTAATATCGGTCAACCTCCCCCTACAGTTATCGATCCCATCCCCCTAGAGCTGTCTTACCATCACCATTCAACTCAGCGACCCCGAAAACCATGGAATCGACACTAATATCGGTTGGGCACAAATATATATACAAATATACAAATAAATTCTCTATTTTATATATATAGATTAATCAATGCGTTTGGTTGGTGCTGATAACCCAAAATCTTCCAGCAAAATGTTGTCGTGGTCATCGAGGAAGGTAAATGGCTTTTTCATTTGGTTCGCATGGCTGTTAACTTCCCTCTTTTCTATTTCTGTTTCAGTTAAAACTAAGTAGTTTACCAACCAGCATCTCTTGACAATGACTCCGCGTGGACATATCCACTTGTTATTGCTGAACGTTTTGACTAGAACTTCATCACCAGCTTCGAACTCCTTCCACCTTTCGCCGTGGTGGTGGTTAAACTGTTGTTCCGTTATTGTATTGCGTTCAATTGGACGATTGGTTCTTGTTTTGCACAAGTCTTACTTAATTTTCGTCGGTCGTCCCATCATCACTTGTTTCTAAATCAAGGGTATTGATGTGTTCAAATGACTCAATATCGAATAGTCTCGGGCTGAATATGCCGATTTTGGCTAAAGTTATTGATAATTGAATTTATTTAATGTGGTTATGATATTTAAGAATATGTGCATTATTCTGAAACTATGCTGTCTGGGTGGTTTCGTTTTCCGGGTCCCTAGAATTAGATTTCTTTTTTTTACGAAAATCATATTTAAACTTTTTCCTAGTCCTGCCTTGTTTATCTACTCTAACAACTACATGATCTCCTTCTTGTTTAATTGGATGTTTTATTCCGATAAACGGATTATTTGATTTAATATTCCTTTTATTTTTCAAATATCTTGTATCTACTTCGTGTTCTTTTCTGTTCTTATTAATATTATTTATTCCTTTTTCTTTAATAATTTGTGGTCAACACTGGGTTTTGACGTGACAACGTCTCACTAAAAGGGGTGCATTTTCAAAAAGTCAAATGTTAAATGTCCCACGGTTGTGATCAACAGAATGAATGTCCCACTGTTTTGGTCACTGTTAAGTGAGACACTGTTAAATGTCCCACTGTTAAATGTCCCACTGTTGTGATTTTTATGTCAGTACCTTGTAGGACTAAGATGCGACTATAAGATTTCTTCCTACGGAAATTCTGGAATATGTGTAAAGTCGACTTTTGATTTTTTTTTGCTACACCCGGTGGCCTAGCGACCGCCAATATAGCCGTATGTTATTTGCCGAGGAATAAGTAATTACAACAACAATTGCACTGTCGAATTCCTTATTCGGTTTCCAAATAAAATACAGCTTATATATGTATATGTATATTTTTTCCTTCGGCGCACTTGCACTCATAGCGTAAGGCCCTGATACAAGAGCGAACAGGCGGAGGGCCACAACAATGTGCATGAGGTGTTAGCAAATTCCCACACTGGAATTTTTCTCGCAAAATCAGGCGATGCTCTAAAGCGCAAAACAATTGAGAAACAAAAAAAAAAGGAGACCGATCAAACGCAACTTCTGGGGCGAAAGGGGAGAAGGTAGGAGAACAAGGTGGTGTAGGCAATGATGGTTAACCGGGCGAGTGGCATTTTGCCACTTCGAGGGTGCGCTTATAAAAGCCGCTGAGAGCGTTCATCAACGAACATTAGGCAGTCAGTCGGGTTTCGTGCTTTAGTAAAGTTGTCTTGTAAGTGTGGCAATTAAAGTTGGCCTGTTGATCTTTGCTGGTGCTGTACTGCTTTATATTTTAAAAGAAAAAAATTTCCTTAAGATTTTTATTGGCTGAACGTGTATTATTTTTACTGTCTGTTAATTAAAGTTATTATTTACAAATTAATAAACTTGTGTTCTGTTTTATTTGCAAAATCCTTCATGAACTCGAAAGCCCTAATTTCGTAACAACATTATATACTTTTTTTAATGACGGTGGCAGAATGTAAAGTGATTGGCGGCGACGCAGAAGAAGCGAGGCTAAACGTCCCGATAAATAAATCTGTGTATATATTTAAATATCCTCTTTAGCATTTGTAATCAATCTCCAATCTCCAAATTGACGGAATCGTCTCATTTGTAAATATATGTGTACAGTTAGTAATAAAACAAGAGAAGAAAATATTTAATTACCCGAAAGGAACGCATTTCTGTATTTTTTTTACTCAGTGTCGGGCGTTGTGGAATTCATCTTCAGCGCGAACAAGAAAAAGAACCTTGCATAGAAATTTTTTTTGGCCAAACCCGCAGAAGCACAAAAGTGGTCGAGCTATCCTTCGCATCCAGGAACTTCTGCGTCGTTTCATAACCAAGGACAGTATCAGCAGCAGCTCGGTCCTGTCAATCGTGTAGTTCGAGCAAGAAATTTGCAATACAACAAACCAAACGCATTGTTGTGTCGACGCTCATTTTTCGTGGTTATTTTGTATACAATCATTTAAATGCTTAGATCGGTAAAACCCCAAATAAAGTCCATTGCTTGCAAGCATCTATTAGACCCGCATAGCAAAAGGAGAGCAACAACACAAAATCCCGCGCAAGGGGCGAGCAATAAATCAGAATACATGCAAGCTACAATTATAATTTAACACGATTCTATTATTAGTATTCAATATCAAAGACAATATAAATTTTTTTTCTAACAAAAACAACAATGATCTAAATATATAAAATTAATGTAATAAAATTTATACACACAACACAAAACAACCAAAAAACACTAACTACTACTATAAAGATAAAAATTTAAAACCCAATATAAAGAATATAGTAGAGAAGATTTGATTTTTTTGCTAGTCTAGTTCCATTCCAGTCAGATCTCGTCTTCGTCGACAGCGCTGCCGGTGGAGATGCAAAGTGAAACCAAGATAAAAAGAAAGAATAATCAAGTAAGTGATAAAACCCAATCTAGTTATCTCAATCTCCTACATTTTACAAAATACTAGTTGTTAACCCCGGCGTTACCAGGGACCCACCGACCACCACCCCTAAGAGACACCTTTTAGATCCACCAAAAACTAAAATAAGAGGCATTGTCTGGCTGTCCCTCACACCCGACTGACCCATCCATACTGACCGCTATATATATATTTATATATAAAACGTGTTCGAATCGTGCGTTATAGTGGCGAGTTCATACATAAATCCAATGAAAACGGCATTTTTTCAGTTTTTCCATAACTTTCTAATTTTTGCTTGAATTCTCCAATGTTCCAGGTTCCTATTATCATTCCCGGACTAATATGAACATTTAAAAAAAATGAGCCAAATCGGTCCACCCGTTTATCCGTGAAAAAGTAACAGACAGACAAGACAAAGTTACTTTCACATTTATAATATTACTAGCGGATTACCCGGCGTTGCCCAGGTATTAAGTCATCCCAATCTTCTATTAGGCAGGGGTAGAAAAAGGAATGATATCTATCTATAAGGTAAAATTTGCAGTTTTTATAAAAAAAATTTATTTAAAAAAAAATATATTTTAAATTATAGCTACAGTATTCAAATTATAAAACAAAATTAAAAAAACATACATAAAATTAATTTAAAACAAAACTTGGTTGTATACAATGTTTTTAGTTTCACCTTCAAGAGCAGGAATAAAAAATAAATGCGTAGTAAAATAATTGATGATCAAACTGTAAGACGATGTGATGGCAATCCAGACGAATTAAATGAGTTAAGGAACTCAGTTAGATAATTAACTTCCTCATCAGTATCTACAAAGGTATCGATACACTTATATTTAGTGACTACGCCTATTACTATGGCAAGTATTTGATTGCTTATTTCGTGGTTGTCTCCATTTTTAGTAGCAAGAATGGCCCCTTAAAGCAACCGGTTCAAAATGTTTTGAGAAACAGCCGGATAAATAGAATTTATTAGTTCAGCGGCATATTTCAAAAATCGATGTCAATTTGACATATCCATAAAACACGGCTACTAATCTACCTATTCCGATTTGAAGTAGGGGCGACAATGTCCTCACCCCCAAATTCGTCGCCAAATGGTCGCCGAATACCATTCTATACACCAACCCCGAAAACTATGGGATCGACACTAATATCGGTCACCCGGGGAGACAACTCACCCATAGGAATGTCCTACCAACACTATTAATCTGTGTCCCCGAGAACTATTGAATGGACACTAATATCGGTCATCCCCCTCAGGTATCGACCCCATCCCCCTAGATTTGTCGTACCATCACAATTCAACTCAGCGACCCCGAAAAATATAAAATCGACACTAATATTGGTAACACCCCCCATTCCGAAATCGACCCCATATCCCTAGAGCTGTCTTACCATCACCATTCAACTCAGCGGCCCCGAAAACCATAGAATCGACACTAATATCGGTCACCCCCTCAGTTAACGACCCCATTCCCCTAGAGCTATCTTACCATCACCATTCAACTCAGCGACCGTGAAAACCATAGAATCGACACTAATATCGGTCAACCTCCCCCTACAGTTATCGATCCCATCCCCCTAGAGATGTCTTACCATCACCATTCAACTCAGCGACCCCGAAAACCATGGAATCGACACTAATATCGGTTGGGCACAAATATATATACAAATATACAAATAAATTCTCTATTTTATATATATAGATTAATCAATGCGTTTGGTTGGTGCTGATAACCCAAAATCTTCCAGCAAAATGTTGTCGTGGTCATCGAGGAAGGTAAATGGCTTTTTCATTTGGTTCGCATGGCTGTTAACTTCCCTCTTTTCTATTTCTGTTTCAGTTAAAACTAAGTAGTTTACCAACCAGCATCTCTTGACAATGACTCCGCGTGGACATATCCACTTGTTATTGCTGAACGTTTTGACTAGAACTTCATCACCAGCTTCGAACTCCTTCCACCTTTCGCCGTGGTGGTGGTTAAACTGTTGTTACATTATTGTATTGCGTTCAATTGGACGATTGGTTCTTGTTTTGCACAAGTCTTACTTAATTTTCGTCGGTCGTCCCATCATCACTTGTTTCTAACTCAAGGGTATTGATGTGTTCAAATGACTCAATATCGAATAGTCTCGGGCTGAATATGCCGATTTTGGCTAAAGTTATTGATAATTGAATTTCTTTAATGTGGTTATGATATTTAAGAATATGTGCATTATTCTGAAACTATGCTGTCTGGGTGGTTTCGTTTTCCGGGTCCCTAGAATTAGATTTCTTTTTTTTACGAAAATCATATTTAAACTTTTTCCTAGTCCTGCCTTGTTTATCTACTCTAACAACTACATGATCTCCTTCTTGTTTAATTGGATGTTTTATTCCGATAAACGGATTATTTGATTTAATATTCCTTTTATTTTTCAAATATCTTGTATCTACTTCGTGTTCTTTTCTGTTCTTATTAATATTATTTATTCCTTTTTCTTTAATAATTTGTGGTCAACACTGGGTTTTGACGTGACAACGTCTCACTACAAGGGGTGCATTTTCAAAAAGTCAAATGTTAAATGTCCCACGGTTGTGATCAACAGAATGTCCCACTGTTTTGGTCACTGTTAAGTGAGACACTGTTAAATGTCCCACTGTTGTGATTTTTATGTCAGTACCTTGTAGGACTAAGATGCGACTATAAGATTTCTTCCTACGGAAATTCTGGAATATGTGTAAAGTCGACTTTTGATTTTTTTTTGCTACACCCGGTGGCCTAGCGACCGCCAATATAGCCGTATGTTATTTGCCGAGGAATAAGTAATTACAACAACAATTGCACTGTCGAATTCCTTATTCGGTTTCCAAATAAAATACAGCTTATATATGTATATGTATATTTTTTCCTTCGGCGCACTTGCACTCATAGCGTAAGGCCCTGATACAAGAGCGAACAGGCGGAGGGCCACAACAATGTGTATGAGGTGTTAGCAAATTCCCACACTGGAATTTTGCCGCAAAATCAGGCGATGCTCTAAAGCGCAAAACAATTGAGAAACAAAAAAAAAAGGAGACCGATCAAACGCAACTTCTGGGGCTACAGGTTGTCGGTGCGAGAGAGGCGGAAATGACAAAGCTGCTATGGCATGGCGAGAGGGGAGAAGGTAGGAGAACAAGGTGGTGTTGGCAATGATGGTTAACCGGGCGAGTGGCATTTTGCCACTTCGAGGTGCCGCTGAGAGCGTTCATCAACGAACATTGGGCAGTCAGTCGGGTTTCGTGCTTTAGTAAAGTTGTCTTGTAATTGTGGCAATTAGAGTTGGCCTGTTGATCTTTGCTGGTGCTGTACTGCTTTATATTTTAAAAGAAAAAAATTTCCTTAAGATTTTTATTGGCTGAACGTGTATTATTTTTACTGTCTGTTAATTAAAGTTATTATTTACAAATTAATAAACTTGTGTTCTGTTTTATTTGCAAAATCCTTCATGAACTCGAAAGCCTGAATTTCGTAACAACATTATATACTTTTTTTAATGACGGTGGCAGAATGTGAAGTGATTGGCGGCGACGCAGAAGAAGTGAGGCTAATTGTTTTTTGGGAATTCGTGGATAATTCTGGTTTAACGTCCCGATAAATAAATCTGTGTATATATTTAAATATCCTCTTTAGCATTTGTAATCAATCTCCAATCTCCAAATTGACGGAATCGTCTCATTTGTAAATATATGTGTACAGTTAGTAATAAAACAAGAGAAGAAAATATTTAATTACCCGAAAGGAACGCATTTTTGTATTTTTTTTACACGGGCGTTGTGGAATTCATCTTCAGCGCGAACAAGAAAAAGAACCTTGCATAGAAAAATTTTTTGGCCAAACCCGCAGAAGCACAAAAGTGGTCGAGCTATCCTTCGCATCCAGGAACTTCTGCGTCGTTTCATAACCAAGGACAGTATCAGCAGCAGCTCGGTCCTGTCAATCGTAGCATAGCAAAAGGAGATCAACAACACAAAATCCCGCGCAAGGGGAGAGCAATAAATCAGAATACATGCAAGCTACAATTATAATTTAACACGATTCTATTATTAGTATTCAATATCAAAGACAATATAAATTTTTTTTCTAACAAAAACAACAATGATCTAAATATATAAAATTAATGTAATAAAATTTATACACACAACACAAAACAACCAAAAAACACTAACTACTACTATAAAGATAAAAATTTAAAACCCAATATAAAGAATATAGTAGAGAAGATTTGATTTTTTTGCTAGTCTAGTTCCATTCCAGTCAGATCTCGTCTTCGTCGACAGCGCTGCCGGTGGAGATGCAAAGTGAAACCAAGATAAAAAGAAAGAATAATCAAGTAAGTGATAAAACCCAATCTAGTTATCTCAATCTCCTACATTTTACAAAATACTAGTTGTTAACCCCGGCGTTACCCGGGACCCACCGACCACCACCCCTAAGAGACACCTTTTAGATCCACCAAAAACTAAAATAAGAGGCATTGTCTGGCTGTCCCTCACACGCGACTGACCCATCCATACTGACCGCTATATATATATTTATATATAAAACGTGTTCGAATCGTGCGTTATAGTGGCGAGTTCATACATAAATCCAATGAAAACGGCATTTTTTCAGTTTTTCCATAACTTTCTAATTTTTGCTTGAATTCTCCAATGTTCCAGGTTCCTATTATCATTCCCGGACTAATATGAACATTTAAAAAAAATGAGCCAAATCGGTCCACCCGTTTATCCGTGAAAAAGTAACAGACAGACAAGACAAAGTTACTTTCACATTTATAATATTACTAGCGGATTACCCGGCGTTGCCCAGGTATTAAGTCATCCCAATCTTCTATTAGGCAGGGGTAGAAAAAGGAATGATATCTATCTATAAGGTAAAATTTGCAGTTTTTATAAAAAAAATTTATTTAAAAAAAAATATATTTTAAATTATAGCTACAGTATTCAAATTATAAAACAAAATTAAAAAAACATACATAAAATTAATTTAAAACAAAACTTGGTTGTATACAATGTTTTTAGTTTCACCTTCAAGAGCAGGAATAAAAAATAAATGCGTGGTAAAATAATTGATGATCAAACTGTAAGACGATGTGATGGCAATCCAGACGAATTAAATGAGTTAAGGAACTCAGTTAGATAATTAACTTCCTCATCAGTATCTACAAAGGTATCGATACACTTATATTCAGTGACTACGCCTATTAACATGGCAAGTATTTGATTGCTTATTTCGTGGTTGTCTCCATTTTTAGTAGCAAGAATGGCCCCTTAAAGCAACCGGTTCAAAATGTTTTGAGAAACAGCCGGATAAATAGAATTTATTAGTTCAGCGGCATATTTCAAAAATCGATGTCAATTTGACATATCCATAAAACACGGCTACTAATCTACCTATTCCGATTTGAAGTAGGGGCGACAATGTCCTCACCCCCAAATTCGTCGCCAAATGGTCGCCGAATACCATTCTATACACCAACCCCGAAAACTATGGGATCGACACTAATATCGGTCCCCGAGAACTATTGAATGGACACTAATATCGGTCATCCCCCTCAGGTATCGACCCCATCCCCCTAGATTTGTCGTACCATCACAATTCAACTCAGCGACCCCGAAAAATATAAAATCGACACTAATATTAGTAACACCCCCCATTCCGAAATCGACCCCATACCCCTAGAGCTGTCTTACCATCACCATTCAACTCAGCGGCCCCGAAAACCATAGAACCGACACTAATATCGGTCACCCCCTCAGTTAACGACCCCATTCCCCTAGAGCTATCTTACCATCACCATTCAACTCAGCGACCGTGAAAACCATAAAATCGACACTAATATCGGTAACCGCCCACCCCTCCGTTATCGACCCCATCCCCTTAGAACTGTCTTACCATCACCATTCAAGTCACCGACCCCGAAAACCATAAAATCGACACTAATATCGGTCACCCCCCCCCCAAATTCGTTAGCGACCCCATCCCCCTAGAGCTGTCTTACCATCACCATTTAACTCAGCGACCCCAAAAACCATAGAATCGACACTAATATCGGTCACCCCCCTATCCGTTAGCGACCCCATCCCTCTAGAGCTGTCTTACAATCACCATTCAACTCAGCGACCCCGAAAACCATTGTATCAAATCTAATATCGGTCACCTAGAGCTGTCTTACCATCACCCTTCAACTTAGCGAACCCGAAAACCATCAAATCAACACTAATATCGATCACCCCCCACCCCCTCAGTTACCGACTCCATCCCCCTAGAGCTGGCATACCATCTCCATTCAACTCAGCGACCCCGAAAACCCTAGCATCAGCACTAATATCGGTCATCCCCCCCCACCAAAATCCGTTAGCGACCCCATCCCCCTAGAGCTGTCTTACCATCACCATTCAGCTCAGCGACCCCGAAAACCATAGAATCGACACTAATATCGGTCACCCCCCTATCCGTTAGCGACCCCATCCCCCTAGAGCTGTCTTACCATCACCATTCAGCTCAGCGACCCCGAAAACCATAGAATCGACACTAATATCGGTCACCCCCCTATCCGTTAGCGACCCCATCCCCCTAGAGCTGTCTTACAACCACCATTCAACTCAGCGACCCCGAAAACCATTGAATCAAATCTAATATCGATCACCCACCCCCCTGCGGGAATATAACTCACCCACAGGAGTGTACTACCAGCACTATTCGTTTCGGCGATACCGAAAACGGTGGGTCCGACACTAAAATCGCCTGCCACGCCTCCCTCAGACAAAAAACTTGCTACCCCCACCACTACATTCCACATAGTAACTAATATGTATACCAAGTTTGGTTGAAATTGGTCAAGGCGTTCCAAAGCTAGTTAGGCACAAATATACAAACAAATTCTCTATTTTATGTACAGGGTGTATCCGTTAAGGTGGCAAATACTTAAAGGGATGATTCCATGGTTAATTTCGTGAAAAAATCGTATGGAAATGGGGGGTCTTTTTTCAACCCCTGCGGTGTACGTAGCGTTTTAAAGCGAAGAGACGTACTTTTGACCTTACATCACTTAAACGCTTCTGGCTAGAAGGTCACTGTTGGTCAATTTTGAAATAAAATTAAATTTTTAAGATCAAATAATTTACATTTTTTTAAATTCTTGAAACCGTTACCGATATAAACGTCGTCAAAATCCAAAAAAAAATTCTTTTTTTAAATTTTATTTTTAAACGCAAATATTTCGAAAATTGCTCTCGGATAATTTTTTTTTGACAAATGCAATATAAAAGCCTATTCAATTTTCTACAAATCTACCTCATAATAGTAATGCATTCGGTCAACAGGAGCAGGGTTAAAAATGAAAGTTAGTAAAATGAACGAAAACGTACTTTTGACCTTACATGACTTCACATCCTATAACTCTTGAACGCTTCCAGATACAAGGTTACTATTAATCTTTTTTGAAACAAAGGTATATTTCTAAGATTAAACAATGTACATTTTTTTAAATTATTTAAGCCATACCGATATGAAGGTCGTCAAAATCAATTTTTTTTTAATTGTATTTACAAACACGATTATTTCGAGAAATGCTCTTGGATACATTTGATAAATACAGTATTGAAGCCTATTTAATTTCCTACAAACACATGGCACAATATTTGTGTATTCGGTTAAAAAGAGCACAAACCGCACTATGGGTTGTGTTACTACTACGTCCTAGTGTCCCTGCAGAAAAAGTGCAACAAAATTACACGGGAAATGGATGCACCCTTACAAAAGGACTTGCCAAAAAGGACCTAATTTTGTGAGTCGATTTCACAACATCGAATGGACACATAAAATTGGTGGTGAAAAGGAACATATGATATCTTATAATTGGAATATAAGACTGTACGACCATGCGTCTGTCACATATTTGTACATTGATATAGATTTTTATAGTATTTATATAATTTTTTATTCGGTGTAATTCACTTAATTCACTTCAATAAAATTAAACGTTCAACTAAAATGACCGGCTAGTGGCTTATTATTATTTGACTCAGTTTTTTCTTTCCTTGGTGGCTTCACAGGTTGGTCGGACCAAATAAGCAGGTAAGGCTACAGATGTCCTGACGGTTTCTCTTTCTTTTTTCGAAGCTTTAGTGACGCGTAATTATAAAGTATCTTTGTTATGGTGATGGGCTGTATCAGGCAAGACACCCCTCCCCCGTTCCAGCGAGCTAGCCAGAGCACCGCTAGACGTGCGCACTGCCGTAAACTACACCCCGAGGCATTTGTTCCATTTGCAAAGCTGAATGAAGGTTCTTTTGGTTTTCAGAAATTGCATTTAGTTGGTCTTTTCCAAAAAAAAATAGCCCCTACCAAAAGTCATCGACAAGCCATTACAATTCGTTATAGCGACGGTGACATTTTAAAGAGAATCACGCTCGGCCGGCTCCGGTGGGCAAAACTCGCTCGCAAGATCCTTTTCGTAAATATTTTTTGTGGTAAGATTTATGGAACACGACAGCGAGGAATGCCAAACCTACGCAGGAAGGATAACGGGACAAGTACGCCAAGAGTTTAGGGCTACCAAAGTGGACAATATTGGCTTATTGTGGGGGTCCAGTAGCGAAGCAAAATATGATGCTGAATATTTAGGTTTATAAGAAATTAACATTTTAGGTAAAAATCTTATTGAAAAAATTTGAAGCTTAATTCTGACGTTTTTTCTTGACTAAGATATTAAGTAAATGTTAAATCTTTTTGATACAACAGTCTCTTTGCCTACTACAGAAACAAGTACAAAGCATTTGTTAAAAAAGTACACAAATCAATTGTTATTAAATATGTTTTTTTTTATTTAAAAAAAAAATAAAAAATAAATTTTATTTTGTACTTAAATTTTTGAATTTTCAACTAACTTCATATTTTGTGTCGTCTATGCTGGAAATACAAAGTTTGTTATCGTAAAAAGAACATGTGGCCATGTAGAGTTTATTATCATCGTTTTGCGCCTTTAGACACCAGTCGGCGCCGTAACAAATACTCGCATGTTCGTCATACTCTCCTACTATCTCAGCATTGCAACAATCATCACTAGATAGTTTAACAATACTAAAGTTGCGGTACATGCAAGCGGCTAAAATTAAATTCTTATTCAATGGGTCCGCCTTTAGTCGCCAGATGCCACCATGAAGATTTATTTCTGAAAGAGGTTGCTTCATGGCGCGTGTGTCAAAAATTCTTAACCGCTCGTCATAGCTACCGGTCAGTAAAATGTTAGCAAGCGTTGGATGACTTAATAGACAAGTAACACCGGCTATATGAGATTTATTAGTTAAAATTTTGTCATACGTCCGAATATCATAGGCGTGCATAAAAGAGTCGTCGCCACCGGTGAAAATACGATTAGCATCTCCCTTGTCAAATGCACAAATCCACGCTTCAAAACTGTGTGCCGTCCAGCTTTTTTTCTTCAGCAAATTTCCACAATCTTTATATTCTAAAATACTAATATCGCCCTTGGAATCTGAAGCAAGAATGCGCCGGCTGGTTATCTCATCAGCGTTTGAACTCCAATCCCAATCTAACGATAATGCCAACAAATTATGATATTCTGGATTAAGATCGAGACAAGACTTTATCGTTAGTTTGTCATTTGCTAAAGCAAAAACTTCTATCTGGCCTAGGGCATTTGCTGTAGCTAAAATTGGTACTTCACCGTTTGTCTGATGTAACCATTTCATGTCCAGAATTGCGGCTGTCTCAATACGATGCATTTCAACAAAAATATTTGTTACTGGTTCAAATTTAAGAAGATAAATTCGACCCTTTCGACGACAAGGTGGAGATGTCGACTCTGCATTGTTGCCTTCCAACTGATATGTTCCACACACAAAGTATGAAAGATAATCGGGATGAGGACACCATTCAATCGAATCAGCAGAATATTCTGTGTCCAGGGTATGAAGAGTTACTATATTCATCTGAAAAGAAATTTACGTTATTGCAGATTAAACATAAATAGAAAATACTTGTTTGGAAAGGTAATTGCAAATTAAATATTATACTATATTTTTGATTGCTCGAATTCTTTATGATTAGGATTTCATAAAAAAAAAGGGAGGTGTGGCCACAATACGACTTTCTTTTACGTTCGGGGCCGGAATCTTTGGTAATTTCTTAACTGAAATTAACTAATTTCTCATAAGTGCTATACTTTTTGACATATGTATTAACGAAAACTCGCAAAATTGTCCAAGTAAACTGCCACCTCCGGTTTTAAATACTATGTAAAAGAAAGTAAAAAGTCCTTGCTAGCAATTTTAGTGCTACTTGGTAAAGTTAACATATAAGGTTAAATTTAGATAACAATTATACAAATAATATAAGTAAAGTGTCTGTCTGTGGTTTTAAAATTATTAGCTATACCTAATTGGAACTGTACGCGATGTCGATAATCGCAATCAGCAAACTCAATTAAAAGATATGCGGACTTTCATCATCATCATATTTGGCTCTACAACCGGGGTCTGGTCCTGGCCTCCCGCAAGAAGTCTCTCCATCGGTCCCGATTTCGAGCCGATGTCATCCAGTTTGGCATCCCTAAACTCTGGGCGTCCTGGTCTACGCCATCCTTCCAGCGTAGGCTTGACCGGCCTCGCTGTCGTGTTCCATAAATCCTACCGCAAACGACTTTCCGAACAGGATCCTCTTCGCTCATGCGAGCTAGGTGTCCTGCCCACCAGAGCCTACCGAGCTTAATTTTCTTCACGATGTCGACATCGCGGTTACGCTCGTAGATCTCATCATTATAGAGTCTCCGGAATCGTCCTTCCCCACATACGGGGCCAACAATTCTCCGTAAGACTTTTCTCTCGAACGCGGCTAAGAGGTCAGAATGCTTTTTGCTAAGCACCAAAGTCTCGGATCCATATGTAAGTACTGGTATGACCATTGTCTTATATATCAGCAGCTTGGATGTTATAGTTAAGTTCCTGGATTTGAAGAGTCTTGACAGGCTATAGTAGGCTTTGTTGGCTTTAAGCAACCGTGCACGTATTTCTGGCTCCATGCTGTTATCGGCTGCTATAGTTGACCCGAGATAGTTAAAGGCTTGCACTACTTCAAATTCGCGCTCCACTATCTGAATTGAAGGACCAATGTTGGATCTTCTACTCGCAGACGTGGCCACCATGTACTTTGTTTTGCTATCATTTATGTGCAGCCCCAGATTTCGTGCCGCCTGCTCTATCTGGATGCTCTTAATAGTAATCCGGATACTTTTACTTGGCTTATAACATTGGTCATGGTTAACCTACATAGTCGTGTCAGTTTATTTGGGATGCCGAATTCTCTCATGGCTTTATAAAGTTCAACTCTGGCTATGCTATCATAGGCGGCTTTAAAGTCTATAAAAAGATGGTATAGTGAGTTTTGAAACTCTAGACATTTTTCCATCACCTGCCTTAGGGTGTAAATCTGATCAGTTGGTGATTTGCCTGGGATGAAGCTACACTGGTATGGACCAATGATGACTTTAGCGTATGGGGCTATCCTGTCTTGAAGGATAGAGGAGAAAATCTTATACGCGGTACTCAACAACGTTATACGACGATAATTGCTGCATTTTGTGATATCTCCCTTCTTATGTATGGGGCACAGGATGCCTCTTCGCCAGTCTTCTGGCATAACTTCTTCTTCCCATACTTGCACTATTATTTCATGAATTGCTTGATGCAATGTGGGGCCTCCTATTTTTATCAGTTCCGCTGGGATCAAATCAGATCCCGGGACCTTATTATTTTTGAGCCGATTTATCGCTCTGCTAACTTCGACTATGCTTGTTGGCGGCAGCATAGTATGATCTTTGGTCATTGGTGAAGCCTCCAATTCCTCAGTTAGCTGGCCATTTAGCAACTCATGAAATTGCTCTTCCCATCGCTCTAAGATGCCTTTAAGATCGGCGATCAGATTACCCTCTTTGTCCTTGCAGTATGTGCAACGCGGTGTATATTGCGTCATACCGCGGACCCTTTGGTAGAACTTCCGCGCCTGGTGCGGTCCTTGCCTTCTGTACTGTTCCAGTTCACGGACGAGATTCTTCTCCCAGGCTGCTTTCTTTCGCCGGTGAACTATTTTTTCATATCTTCTGAGCTCTTTATATTCATCTTCGCGTGCCCGCGTTCTATGAGATTGTTGCATTGCTCGGTACGCAACATTCTTACGTTCAGTCGCTAGCTTACATTCGTCATCGAACCAGTCGCCGCATGTAAGAAAGATCATCACTTGAGAACAACTCGATCGATTTGGCTGATTTTACTTTCATTTATATAGTAAAAGGAAGTATAGTAATCATGAATTTCGAATTCGGGATTTTTGCACATTTACCCATTACCGTATCTCCCGCGCCAGTCACTCTACAGCCCAGACTGAACTTATATGGATGAAAATTCATATGTAAGCTTTTGACATAAATTGGGAGGTCCTAGTTGATTTGGGCGGAAATCTGACATCCGAAAGTGATAGTTTACTTGGAAATTTTTTTTAAGTTTTTGCAAACAACTCAAAATTATAGCACTTATGAGAAATCAGTTAAGTGCAAACGAAATTTAAAAAAAAAAAATTTTAAAAAAAAGTTTTAAAAAAAATTAATATACATTTACTGATGATTCCGGCCCGTCCGTAAAAGAAAAGCGTTGTGCCTCAAACCTCCATTTTGTTGTGTTCGTAATTGTCAGGACAAGGTTTATATGGAAAGAAAAATAAGAAAATTGCATGGAAAATTGGAAAATTCTGAAAAAACGGAGTGTTTTTTACATGGGATTTTTTGTATAAACTCGTGTCGATAACTCACGACCACGTATTCATTTTCTGCCGAAACAAGTGTCGATTATATAGTTTTCTGGGTGGTTGAGATGGTCAATGGGTAGAGGGGGTCAATGGGCGGGGAGGTCAGTGGGCGGGTGGTAAGTTGGGTGGGGGTCAGTGGGATGGGGCAGCCAGGAAACGCCGGGTATTTCCGCTAGTTATTAATATAAATACAATAAATTTGAATCATTTAATCTGTTGTTAATGATTGTAATTTAAAACTTTGGTAGCCTTTGTATTAATATAAATTTTGTTTTGTAATTTGGCAGATCTTAAGAATCCGCAATGTATGTGTATTTTCCAGACGGCTGAATTGATGGGGATGGGGGATGGGGATGATTCATATTTAATCTTTTTACATAAATTGGGGGATCCCAGTTGATTTTGACGGAAATTGGCCAACCGGAAGTGGCAGTTTACTTGGACAGTTTTTAGAGTTTTTACAAATATCTCAAAAAGTAATAGCACTTAAGAGAAATATGTTAATGGTAAAAGCAATAAAAAATAAAATAAAAAAATGATTATGCATTTACTGAAGATTCGGGTCCCGAACGTAAAAGAAAGTCGTATTGTGACTACACCTCCATTTTTTTTTGTGAAATAATATTCCAAATTCCAGGTCCATTTTTTTTTAATTTGAAAGTTAAATATTTTGTTTGAAATTTTATTTTTTCGATTGGAAACAGGATTAGGTATACTTTTTGTGAGTTCGTATACAGCTATATATTAGGTATTTGTTTTAAGCTGTGAACTAAAAAAAAAATTTAAATTATTTAATTTTGGTTTTATTAAATTTTTAAATGGATCAAGTATTTAATGTCTTTATAATCTTGTAATTATTTGGATATATTTTTGAAAATGTAAATTATAAATCAGAATGCATTTTCTAAGAAAGAACTGCAGAGTTCGTAAAACGATTTTATTTTTCCAAAAAAAGTATTTGTTACTTTTACGCTGAGCCACGGCCGCCCACAATATATTGCCATTTCATATATCGCAATTTAAAGGCACACGGCCAAACGTGTCAAATTAAAGATTTGGTTTAAAAAGCCGAGACGCCGCCAGTGCATCCGCATAATGTTTTCTGCTGGGTATTGTTTTCCGAGGGTTTCCTTTATGTTCCTATACGCTGCTACCAGCTGTAGGATCGTTTTTTTTCAGAAATGCTTTCTGCATTATACTCCCCAGTTATCCTCACAACATTAATTTTTGTGATAATGTGATAATCTTCAAAAAATTATCTTTGTCGTCTTTACTTAAAAAGTTAATTTTTGATTTGAATTTATGTATATAACAGAAAACAAGTTTTTTATGTTGATAGTTCGTTTTCAAAAAACAATAAATTTTAGTTTCGTTTAAATTTACACATTAAGTTAACATTTGACATAAATTGAAAACGAGTGTTATCAAGTAGTAGGATTTACTATTCTTAATAAATTTTTTTGTAGAAAATATTTTCAATGTACAGCCACGCAAAGTTTACATACTTGTTACATAAATGTGGGAATGGGAAAACGCGTGATACGACACCCCAGACAGAACTGATCATGAAGGATGAGATCCCAGCATACCAGGGGCCACGAAGACTGACATACGCGGATCAACAAATTGTGGAGGAGCAAGTAGCCACTTGGATTCAAGAAGGAATTTTACAATCCAGTACATGCGGAATATGCGTCACCTGTCGTGATAGTTCAGAAAAGAGACGGAACCAAAAGCAGAGTCGACTATCGGAAGCTCAACGAAAAGGTAGTTCGTGACAACTTTCCGATGGTGTTAATTGATGATGTGATAGAAAGGCTAAAAGGTTGGAAGGTATTCACCACTCTTGATTTAGCCAATTGAGTTTTACATGTGCCAGTTGAGAAGCGTTCGAAGAAGTACACGTCATTTGTGACCCATCATGGTCAATTTGAGTTTCTAGGTACAAGATGGTTCAGTGGTGGTTTATATGGACGACATCATCGTTCCCTCAACAGATGAACAGGAAGGACTACGAAAGCTGTAAAAGGTACTGGAAGTCACTGCGTAAATGGCATGCACATAAGTTGAAATGCCAGTTCCTGCAAAGGAGAATTAATTTTCTGGGCTATGTAGTAGAGACTAATTCCATACGACCGTCCGTTTAAAAGACTCGATTCGAGAATTTCCCATCGCAAGCGACCAGAAATCGCTTCAACGTTTTCTTGGTTTAACTTCGTATTTTCGGAGATTCGTCGAAGGATTTGCAATGGTAGTGAAACCATTATCCGATATGCGCAAGAAAGTCGAATTCAAGATGGGTGTTGAGCAGTTAGTGGCAATGGAGCATCTCAAGGAAGCTTTAATTAAAGCACCGGTACTGAAGCTTTTTGATCCTAAGGCAATAACCGAGGTTGACACAGATGCGAGCATTTACGGGTTTACTACAAAAGAAATGGAGCATATACGTCTTGGGCGTATGTAGTAGAGACTAATTCCATACGACCGTCCGTTTAAAAGACTCGATTCGAGAATTTCCCATCGCAAGCGACCAGAAATCGCTTCAACGTTTTCTTGGTTTAACTTCGTATTTTCGGAGATTCGTCGAAGGATTTGCAATGGTAGTGAAACCATTATCCGATATGCGCAAGAAAGTCGAATTCAAGATGGGTGTTGAGCAGTTAGTGGCAATGGAGCATCTCAAGGAAGCTTTAATTAAAGCACCGGTACTGAAGCTTTTTGATCCTAAGGCAATAACCGAGGTTGACACAGATGCGAGCATTTACGGGTTTACTACAAAAGAAATGGAGCATATACGTCTTGGGCGTCAAAAAAAAAATAGTGACTGACTGTAACGCTTTTTTAACTATGAAGAAGAATGATGTTCCATTTAGAGTGTAACGTTGGGCCATCTTTCTACAGGACTTCGACTACGTCATCGAACACCGACTAGCCACGAAGATAAAGCATGTAGATGCTTTAAGCCGAGTGTGGTGCATGATGATCGATGAGTCTTTAAACCATCGTAACAAGGAGGCTCAGTCGACCGATAATTGGATCAAAGCTTTAAAGAAGATCCTAGAAGCTTGGCACAACAGCAAGGACAATTTGCCGTCAAGAAGACCCAGGACCTGATAGAACGAGACTTCTACATCCCATATTTGACGAAGAAGGTAAAAGACGTCGTGAGGAGTTGTATTAGATCATCGTGGTCGAGGCAAAAGCAGGGAAAAGGGAAGGTCTGTTAACGCCTATCGATAAAGAAGACCGCTGAGGACATATCATGTGGGGCCAATGGAGTTGACCCATCAACAATATAACCATTTGCTCGTGGTTATAAAAGCTTTCTCAAAATTTACTTGACACACCATTCCCTACACATCACGACAGGCTAAACACTACAAAAACGTCTACTTCCATACCAACCACCAGCATTTTATTCTCTTGAAAAGTCAGTCTCTTTCAGTCTACATAGAGTTTGGTCACGCGTTGCTCCCTTTTTACAATAACTTAATATCATCAAATATAAATTATTCAATACAAATATATCATCAAATATTGTCATAATATCATCAAATTAATATACTTTATATTACTGATTGGTGTTTTATTTAAATCGACAAGTAATCCCTACATATATGTATAGATAGATAAATACTCTTTGTTGTAGTAAACCTTACTACTGAAAGAAACCAATCCAAAAAAAACAACCAATAAAACTTTAAATTTTTCATGTAAATTATCTGTACTCTGTGTACAAAGTTTGAATCGGGTTAATTTTGAAAAAAAAAATATATGGGAGCCCCTTGGCCCTGGTGTCCGATCACTTCGAGATTTTTACAAAAAGTGTTGATATCGGAGATGCACATAATTGTGTACAAAATTTTAAAAAATCCGGTAAGTTTTTTAAAAAATTTATATCGGGTTTTAGGGAGTTGATTAAAAATTCCACTAGCCAGCCAGCCAGCCAGCCAGCCAGCTAGCCAGCATTTAGTAATAAAATGTAAATTCTCTAATCAGGATACACACGTGTGCAACACACTTTCAAATTTTTAAAATTGATCAAAAGGTTTGACGACTGCCAGCCATAACAAACAAAACCTTTCGGACGTGAAGTTAATATAAGCTGTATTTTATTTGCCGAGGAATAAGGAATTACAACAACAATTACACTATCTATATCCTCTTTGGAATAAGAAAACCTGCTGTTTTGCTGGTTTTAGCTGGTTTTGACATTCGAATTCGGATTCAGATTCCAAATAAAATACAGCTATAATAATATTCGGCGCGGCTGCTATCTTCTCGCGACTATTTCTGCGTGTTATATTTTTGCACACAAATGGATGAAGTATCCAAAAGGCAAATTGAGCAGCTTTCCCTGACAAATTATTACTCTGATTACTCTTACGTGAAGAATAATTTTTGTGTTTTCTGGAATTCGAACCTATAGCTCGACCCTTCTGCTTAGAAGTCCAACGCCCGAATCATGAGAGCCACGACTATAGGCTGCCGGGTTGGGTTTTGAGCGAGGCAACGTCTGCCCCGGACAAAAGAAAAAAACCAATATAATTTTTTATGTTTGTGTGTCCGTAACGCTATTTTGTAAGTGACCAAAGATGCATAGTATATTGCGTGTTGGATGTTGCATAGTAATTATATCTAAATCTATATATTGTTACGAAAAGTAGTTAGTAGTAGATGTCGCCATGGTATATAAAAGGAATTATGCTATCTCCGATCGATAATGGAATACGAGCAATTATAATTGCATACTCTTAGGCTGTAAGATTAATTAGATTATTTTAAATGTAGCCACCTATAAGTTTAAATCATTATGTAGTGGTCAAAAATGTACCGGGTTTTCCAGTTTGCCCGGTTTTTGTGTAAGTAGATGATTGCACGTGTAGTGTCCTCGGGGTTAAGGGGCTCCCATACAAATATTTTACAAAATTAACAAAATATACATGTGTATCTCCGATGGACAAAACTTTTTGTAAAATCTTTGGAGTGAACGAGAGGGTAGACCTGGGTAGATGGGTATTTCGGTTGGGTTGGAGGATGGGCGGGATACATCTGGATATTTCTTTTGAATACCGCTTATGGAAATAGCGATAAAAAATTGACAAGCAGGAAACATTCCTAGGATGTTCAAGCGATTCGATTGTTTTCGCGATATTTACTTCACCAATAAGTTTTATCGCGCGGTTCTGAATTCTGTCGAGTAGATGCAATGTGGTCTTGGGCGCAACTGCCCATGCAATGAAGACAATGCACCTTTTTAGGAAACCCAAACATTCCCGGTGGTAGAGCCAAATATCATTCGTCCAATTCTTACTTATAATTTCACAATCTGCTACACGATCAGTTTGTGATAGGTCCCAATAACAGTACAATTCTTTCACTGTTCCCAGTAATTTAATAAAAACTTAATCTTATTGCATTGCAATATAACAAAAAATCCTAGTTTTTTGCGTTTTTTTTTTTTCAATTTAAGCGCCAAATAAAAATAAAAAGTAAAATACAAAATATTATCCTTTTTGTTCTACTTTTAAAAAATTATTGACTTTTGTTTCTTTATTTATGTATACTTTCTACATACATTTATTGTAATTATAAGTAAACTACTATTATTGATATAGTATGTATTATTTAGCAATAATTTTAAAAGTAATTGTTATGTTGCGTGTTGTGTATTCTTGTTGTTTTTTTTATACTTAATTTACTTGCTGTGTTATTTTGTTTTCATTACAATAATCGGTTCCAGAATTTTCAGTACATCGTTGTTTTCCGATTGGCCAAAGTCTTTGCCAGGATTCTTTCCGAATCCTTCATTTGTTGAAACGGCACTGGAATTGTTGATGATACTATTCATCGTTGTTTGCTGGTGGTGTTGTTGGTGTTGTTGACTAAGCTGTTGATGTGATTGTTGCTGATTAATTACAATTAATTGATTTGCTTGCTGTTGCAACTGTGACACATTTGCATGTATAAGTTGCTGTTGTTGGAGGTGTTGGTCATGTGTTACTGGTGATGCACCAGTGGAATTTGTTGAATTAGTCAGACTGTGCAACTGTGCGTATAATTGTTTGGCTCGTTCTTCAATTTTTCTTTTGTTCTCAGGAGCTTGTGCACGCAATCGTCTTCTGCGCGCATACTCGGCTTGTTTCGATAATCGCTGAGTTCGTTCTTCTTCAGTTTCAGTGGAGCGTATTTGGGCTCGCTTCATTCGAGCTCGTGCACTTAGACTTTTCAAACGCACTTCACGTTGATCTAATGATTCATTAGCTCGTACACTTCGTTGATGTGCTGCCATCTTATCTAAACGTATTCGTCTTTCTTCATCGGTTTCTTGACCACGTCCGCGGCGCCTTAGTTTTGGCGATGCAAGCATTTGGTTTATTTCATGCTCAAGCAAAGCGTTAACTTTCTGCTGTCTAAGTGCTTCGTCTTGCAACTCAGATGGTATTCTAGAGATATCACTTTCGGTTAATATCTTTCTAGGGCGACCGCGGACCGGTTTTGGAAAATCCTGAATTATTTGCTGTGGTGTTGCTGGTGAAAGTGTAGAATTCGATAGCAAGTTATAGGGACTTGCTTGCGATTGTGCAGATGCTGGAGGGCTTGTGGTGGAACTGTTTTGAAAGTGCACTGGAGTAAATGGTGGCGGAACTGTATTTGGTGCAATACCAAGCTGAAATCCATTGTGATACATTGGATAATAGGCTTGCTGAGTGGGTGTGTTAGATGGTGAAGTAGCACCGGAGGTAGGGAAAGTAGTCAGATATGAAAACTGGTTATAGAGTGGTGCTGGTGGATTCTGTATTTGCGGATGGGCGATCTTAGTTTTATTGCTATCTGTATCTGCGGTGGTAACCTTTGTTACGCATCCAGATACACCGCTACCATTAACATCAGGAAGTTCCTGCTTCTTGATAAATTTATTTTGGTAATACTCAATGGAACTTGCCAAAGTACCAAAATTAGTGACATGCGAAATTTTTTGTAACGGTTTTTGTTCATCGTATAGGACTTGCGGAAATATGTTATTGGCTTCATTATCTAATGACAGACTGGTTTGTTGCGTATAACGTTCTTGCTGTTGGTGTTGTGGTTGTTGTTGTTGTATTTGTTGCTGTTGTTGTTGTTGTTGTTGCTGTTGCTGTGGTTGTTGCTGTGGTTGTTGTTGCTGTTGCTGAGATAAGTCCTTTGAGAGCCCTGGAGGTCTTAACCCGGGGCTCATAAACATATTTTGATAATATTCTATTGAATTTGCTAATGATTGGTGATGGTATTGCGGCTGAAGCTGTGGATGTTGCTGCTGTGGATCATGGGGCTGCTGCTGTGATGGATGGGTTTGCCGTTGTTGCGGCTCCTGCTGCTGCTGCTGCTGCTGCTGTGGTTGTACCATTATTGGACCGCCCTGATTATTTAAATTGGTATCATTACAACTATTTGGATTTTGTTTTAAAAGTTTTTTCTTTTCTCTGACCTTTTTTGCGTACTCGTTCAATTTTTTCAGTCTATCCTTACGTTCATCACTTGATTCACTTGCAATCCTTTGTCTAGCTCTTGCTGCCATTTCAGCTAGACGAATTTTTCTTTGTTCAGGACTTTCATTGGCCCGATATAATCGCATTCTTTCCGCTAATTTTTGTAAACGTTTTGCCCGTTGTTCGGGCGATTCCATAGCACGCCGAAGTCGTTGTCGCGCGGCATTTCTTACGAGGCGCATGGCCCGCTCCATTTCAGATTCATTTTGTCGTCGCATTCGATTTGCTTCCGCATTGCGTGCGAGACGTTTGCGATAATCATCCTCGTTTTCTCGAGTTCGACGTTCACGCATTCTTTCGGCATTACGCGCTAATCGTCTAGCTCTTGCTTCGGGGCTTTCGTTCCAACGTTGTTGTTGATGTTGTGACTGCGGCTGCGATTGTAAATGTTGCTGTTGTTGGAGTTTCCCAGATGATGATAATGGAGTTAGACTACGATATGGTGAAAGAGATGATAAACTACTTGGACCAGCACCAATACCTACCGCTGCAGCGGCTGTAGTTATCGAAGTAGAAGATGAAGATGGTGGAAGGTGTTGCTGCGGAAGCTGCTGCTGCTGCTGTTGCTGCAAATGATGTTGCTGCAGCTGTTGTTGTTGTTGTTGCTGCTGCTGCTGCTGCTGCTGCAGTTGAAGGTGCTGCTGCAGTTGGTGCTGGTGTGATAAGGGTACCAGAATCGATGATGGATGATCGATAACAATTCTACCGTTTGGCCCATTTAACGCAAGTAAATGTGTGTATTGGTCGTTTGGAGGCTCTATTTTTATCCCATTGGGATCTGATTCCATTATTTTTTAACACTTAATCTAATGCCAACTTCTTGTAATTGTTCTGACATTTGTAATTGCAGTCGCAACTTAAATAAAGCACAATTAATTCAAAAGTACTGCAACTGTTATCTATTGCACATATATAAAAATGTTTTTGTTGATATCATGTAAAACTGTTTGCAAACGTTTGTTGTTTCTATATGCTGTTTACTACAAAAAAGTTCCTTCCATTTTTATTGCGTTAGATTAAAATGGCTCAGTAAAAAATCACTGATGTCATGTCAAAATTGACATTTGGTTTGGCAGAATTTCCGATTGGAATATTTAAATGACAGCAAAAACATGGATTCTTCCAATCGATTTTTCATACTATTTTAAAACCGATATAAATATCAGAATAACTGAATATGTATGGTTTCTACCATCTTCTTGATATTTTCACTTTTAACGTAAAATTAATGAATTCCTTATTGCATAATTTATTAATTAGTATTGCACAGTCAACAAATGATGAACAAAGAAGATAGAAGGAAAAATATCTGTATGCTACAGTCATGGCATCACCTATAGTCTACTCTTTCCTCGAAAATGTGAGTTAAAAAGAGACATTTATATAAGCGTTCTTTGAGTGCTAAAATTTGTTATTGCACACAGTTTTTCCGTACGCATTTTTTCATATATTCTCATATAATCAGACAATCACAATAAATATTTTAGTTTATATACAAGCAAAGTTATCAAATGTCACTTTTTATTGTATTTTATATGATCACCTAATTACTGGAATGTTTATTACTTATTTTAGTTAGTCACTAAGAATATTTCAACCAATTTCGCCACATCTCTGTTCTTCTTGCTCTTCTCGGTTCGAGAAATAGTAGCAACTCGTGCCATTTTTTCAGTTAGAAATAGTTTTTTTTTGTTTGTTTACAGAATTTAGTACATAGATTGAAGTTGTTCGTCTTCTAGTACATCCAAACCTACACTGGCAAAATACTTAACAATCCACTTTTTCTTTTTGATATCCTTACAGCATGAAAATTGAGTTTTCCAGCCAATTTAAATTTTTGTTAAATTTCCATTGTTTTTACTTTTACTAATTTTAATAATTTTTAAATTTTAAATACCATTATATGTACATTTTTTTCGAAAAACTCGTGACCATTTATAGTAAGGGTAGGCAATGAAATGTTTTTTATTTGGCATTTAATAAAATGTAATAATAATATTTAATCTCCACAGGTCCTTGTTTTGCATGTTATCCAGTTTATTTTTATTGTTAAACGGTCTTGTTTACATAATTCTTCTAGTCAGTTCAGTCGTGCCCAGTAAAAACTATCATTATCTTCAGTGAACTCACCCTCCATAATAAGCTAGTAAAGTGTAACTATGAAAAAAAATTTATTGTATATGGATACACTTAATACTAATACCACCAATCCTAAAAAAATTAGCATATCGTTTTACACAGGAGCTAACTGTATAAGCCCCGGCCATGAACATTGAAATGTTATACTTATTAGCAATTTAGCTTAAACAAAAAAAAACCTTATTTCGACAAAACATTTATTTCAGATATATTTTTTATTAAAATAATACAGGTTTAATTATAACAAATTTCCTGTTACAGCTACTGCCAATAGATTGTTTTTTAAGTATTATAGAACAGTTACAAAAATTTCTTGCATGGTAAATTTGCCTTCTGCATTTTTATTTATTATATTTTATTGATATACGAACAGTGCCTATGAAAAACCACAAAGGATTATTTGCATTAGTCGAAAGTATTTTTCGTATTTATATTTTAAAAAGTATAAATCGTCTTTTTTTTAAATATATATATATATATTATATACATATTATTTACTGTTGAACTGAGATAAGAAAATATACCATTTTTTTCTATAATTGGAAATTGTATTTAATAAAAAGATGCCAGGTTATTAACAATTTACATTAATATTAGAAGAAAACAATGCAATAAACAATATGCCTTGTAAAAACAGAAAAAAACTAAACAAAGAGCTGTAGATGCATTTTTATGTATTAATTCTTATGATATTTTCCTCCTATAAACCTTATTTCTATTCTAATAATATATGTGGTTTATAAACGAACCCATTACTTTTAATCAAACATTCAAGTAAGAAAACCAAGTGTTATCTCTAATATAGTAAATCAAAACATTTATTTTCTTTTGTTTATTAGTTCATTATTACATACTGTTAAAAATTGTAGACACAACACACAAATTGGTATTACTTTATAATACATTTGTTTTATAATCATGAGTGTAACTTAATATTATATTGACTTATGGTAACTAGATTAACTAGAAGGCGCTCCTCAATACTATACTCTAGATTTACACAAGTTATATTGTTAGTATCCTATCAATCTATCCGCTAGTGGTGGCTTTTCCACCTTTGGAGCATTAGCCCGTGCTAATCTCATCCTTTCAGCTGCTTTTTCCAGACGCTTTACACGTTCTTCGGGCGATTCAGTAGCTCGCCTCAAACGTTGTCTAGCTGCATTTTTCATCAGTCTTAATGTTCTTTGAATTTCGTTTTCGTTTTGCCGTCTCAACCGATTAGCTTCAGCATTTTTGGCCAATCGATTTCTATACTCTTCCTCGGTTTCTTTAGCACGTTTGTCCCTCATTCTTGCTGCGTTCCTCGCTAGACGTCTATCTCTGGCCTCCGAAGACTCATTCCATCTTGTTTTAGTTTTAACGTCTTGAAAAGTATCTAAATTAAGTAAAGTTGTCGCAGGATAGCTATTGTAATCTACAATTCGACTATTATTGTGTGGAAAACGTTGCACCGCCGCTTCGCTATTATAGTACTCTGCTTTGATTAATATATGTTCTTGATTTGTGACTGGTAGTGGTGGTGGCGGCGGAGCAGAATTTACAATTATTCTTTGGTGTTCTATACCACCTCCTGACATCTGAGAAAAGTTTGGCAAATTTTCAGTCACACACACAACAAACTTTGTTTATATTTTACAAAATCACAAAAAGGTACATCTCCATTGCTTACCATTAGGTAAAGAACTTTTTAGTAAATATCTCGCTTATAAGGTTTGCAGCGTTACAATTAAAATTTTTGCTTTTCATGTATTCATTTTTGAGTATAGCACTAATGCTTATAAGACCTTTTTCTTGAATATAAACCTATTTCGTTTTTGCGCCTGTGTTATACACAAGCGCACAAACACAATAACAACTCTTTTTGACAGCAACTATAAAATGAGTTGTCCGAAGGGGAAGGGCTAACGTATAAAACAACCCAAAATTAATTTGTGAAATATTTGTTTTGTTGTCAGAAACTTATATGGGGACAGTAAAAAGTGTTATAGGTACTTACCATAGATTGTACGTAAATTCCTCACTATCTCTCACTTTTAATTATTGTTTTAAACAATTAATATTTTTATTACACACACTTCTAAAACAAAAACAAACTTATCAAATGAAAAACTATAAACGTCGGTGCTGTGAAGATATATACATCCAGTGGATCTATTTCTATATAGAAATATTAGGTCTGTTCCCGTACTCAAAAAATGTAATAATTTTTGCTAATTGTTACGACTTTTTACTCAAAAGCGTTCCTGATCCTGTATTCGGATTTCATTTCCGTTAATTTCCCCTCCATGCGAATTTAACCAACTTTTACTACAAAAATTTCTGTAAGGGCGCTCTCACAAAAGAAAAACTTTGCACTTAAGATTTACAAGATTGTATCCCTGCTCTCACAATGAAAAACTTATGACTTAAAACTTATGCGTGAATCACGAACACGTTTCAGCTTCGTCTTCGCCTAACGTTTACGAGTTCAGCTATACGATTTCAATTGCTATATTGCTTTCAACAAAATGAGTTAGGTAATTTTTGTGGTTAACGGCTGATCAAAGCAACAGCAAAAACTAACCAAATTTTTGTAAATTTTTGAAGTGAAACTACTTTAGCGACGGTAAGGAGAAAATTTAGTAGAGTATAAAAAAAAAATTGTTACGTTTTTGTGTTCGAATTTTGTGTTCGGATTTTGTGTTCGATTTTTGTGTTCGGATTTTGTGTTCCCTTTTTGTGTAACGTTTTTGTGTCGTATAATTGAATTATGGGAACTAAGCCATTTCTCAAAGGATTCGTATGAAACTCGGAATGTAGGACTAATATGCGACTATAAGACTTGTTCCTATGGAAATTCTGGGATCTGGCCAATAGGGTCTGGGATTTTTGGAACCAAGCCATTTCTCAAGGGATTCGTATGAAACTTAGAATGTAGGACTATTATGCGACTATAAGACTTGTTCCTAT
The DNA here is from genome assembly GCA_947095585.1 of Nephrocerus scutellatus. Classification (NCBI taxonomy): domain Eukaryota; kingdom Metazoa; phylum Arthropoda; class Insecta; order Diptera; family Pipunculidae; genus Nephrocerus; species Nephrocerus scutellatus. The sequence goes on from OX352763.1 coordinate 93,330,364, forward strand.
GGATATTCTGGGATCTGGCGAATAGGGTCTGGGATTTTTGGAACCAAGCCATTTCTCAAGGGATTCGTATGAAACTTAGAATGTAGGACTATTATGCGACTATAAGACTTGTTCCTATGGATATTCTGGGATCTGTCCAATAGGGTCTGGGATTTTTGGAACCAAGCCATTTCTCAAGGGATTCGTATGAAACTCGGAATGTAGGACTAACATGCGACTATAAGACTTGTTCCTATGGAAATTCTGGGATCTGGCCAACAGGGTCTGGGATTTTTGCAACCAAGACATTTCTCAAGGGATTCGTATGAAACTCAGAATGTAGGACTAATATGCGACTATAAGACTTGTTCCTATGGAAATTCTGGGATCTAACCAATAGGTTCTGGGATTTTTGGAACCAAGCCATTTCTCAAGGGATTCATATAAAACTCAGAATGTAGGATTAATATGCGACTATAAGACTTGTTCCTATGGAAATTCTGTGATCTAACCAATAGGGTCTGGGATTTTTGGAACCAAGTCATTTCTCAAGGGATTCGTATGAAACTCAAAATGTAGGACTAATATGCGACTATAAGACTTGTTCCTATGGAAATTCTGGGATCTGGCCAATAGGGTCTGGGATTTTTGGAACCAAGCCATTTCTTAAGGGATTCGTATGAAACTTAGAATGTAGGACTATTATGCGACTATAAGACTTGTTCCTATGGATATTCTGGGATCTGTCCAATTGGGTCTGGGATTTTTGGAACCAAGCCATTTCTCAAGGGATTCGTATGAAACTTAGAATGTAGGATCAATATGCGACTATAAGACTTGTTAGTATGGAAATTCTGGGATCTGGCCAATAGGGTCTGGATTAATCGTAATATCGGCAACAACGTCAAAAAAGTTTCACTTCAACCGCGCGTAAAAGTTACACGCACTCTTTTTTTGTTTCATGTGTTTGCCAACTTATCCATATATAATTTATATAAGTCGACTCTGATGGTGGGAATTATAAATAAAAATTTGGTTAAATATTTCTTAACCAGAAATTTTTTTTGGTTAACGCTAAACCTTTTTTTGGCTATCCAATGTGTTTGTTGTTGTAATTTTTATTTTTTTGTTGAAAGCAATATAGCAAATGCTTCCTATCACAATGTAGCTTCGGCTTCAACGTTTTGTTTGGCAAACGTAATGCTACGTAACGTGACTCCAAGCGGAAGCTTTATGCCTGAAACGCAAACACGCTTTAGCTTCGGCTTCGTTGCGTTACGAGCAACCGCTTTGAATTTGCTTTGAATTCGCTTTGAATGACATTTCTCATATAACTAAGCCGAAGCTGAAGCGTGTTTGTGTTTCAGGCATTAGTTCAAAAGTGCTGAACATTTGCTTTGCCTGACAGCTCAACAGCTGAAAAAAAACGACAACAAACAAATTATATTGTGCGGGAAAATTTGTTTTGAAATGGAGATGAAAAATATTGATAAAAACGAAGAATTAATGATGTGTTTTGAAGAACGATTAATAAACCTGGTGAGGGAGCGGGAGTTTTTATTTAATATACGTTCCAAAACAAAAATAAAACACAAATTCCAGAAAAAATTACAGCTGACAATGGCAGAATCCATACATAAATGTAACTCTTAAGTTTTTCATTGTAAGCGCTCTCTATGAATTTCCAATGCAATCTTGTCTATAGTTGCTGTATTGCTTTGGCAAAGCCGGCTTAGCTTTACAAAACTAAAAAATCCTAAAAACTTTTTGGATTTATTTTCGGCTTTATGCTTATGCGATTGTTGTTGTAAGCCAAGCTGGATTAGCCAATGCAATAAAGCAAGTGTTGAGTTTTTCTATTGTGAGAACGCCATAACTTGTGAACATTCTGTCAAAAACAACTAACATATGTTGGGTTCGTTTTTTCCTACACTTTCTAAACCAAATGCATTAATTTTTGGCGCTAAGCGAAATAAAAATGTGCACTCGCACGTTTTGTATGTGAATTTGTGTTGAAATGGTCGCACAAATGCCACGATGACGATAAGAATGAAAACAAATGTTTTTACTTTAAAATTGTAACATAAGCAAACAAATCGAGTGCACTTTCGTGAAATTTAGTGCAATATTTTTGCACTTTTTCTATCAAAACAAAGCTACATAACTAACTTACTTGTGAATGTTGAGCTATGGTTTTAGGAATTTTGACAGTTTCAACAAAGCTAACAATTTTAGCCGTATTTTATTAGCCGAGGAATAAGGAATTACAGCAACAATTGCACTATCTTATTCCTTCTTTGAAATAAGAAAACCTGCTGTTTTTCTGGGTTTCAAATTCGAATCCCTTACGCCTTTAGTGGTTTTATGACTTGCCGTATTTTTTGTGTATTTGCTCTATCTGAGCCGCGTTCGATTGGACTGAATTAAGTAAGTTAGAAGCTGTAACTATAATTACAGAAGTGAAGAGGCTGTTCTATTCGCCTGAAGAAAACAAAAATTCACTACTGTTAAAAAATGAGCGAAATTGGGCAACTGAAGTAAGTGAAGAGGTGTTCTACTTATGTAGTTACTTCAGACATTGACATTACCTGAAGTGAATACCAACCAAACAGTCTCTTCACTTCAGTATATTTGCACAAAAATGGAGGGGACCTACAATTTAATGCCGGATCCGAACGGCGAATTAAGAAGCTTTCCGTGACAAGTTATTACTCTCGGACGTTTGTCAGACTTTCACGAGAATGGGACACCGTGAAAATACTTTTGGTGTTACTGGGATTCGAACCACGAAACCTTTTGTCTATTTACTCATATTAATTTTTACTTTAAAATGTACGGGAACGGACCTATGTGTGGTTTTCGAACTGTATTTTGCTTTTGAGAACGTTAAACTGTATTTTTCAGTTAACATTTTACTGCCTTCCTTATATATTTGTTTTTGTATACTTACGTCTTGAGCGTAGATTTTCTAAATCTAAAATAATTAGCTTATTATTGGAATAATGGCTTTCTCTTATCATATCCACCCCTTATAAAAAATTTGCAATACATTTTAATTTTAAAATTAGCGCATAATGCATAGATGCAGAAATACATTTTTTACTATTTTTAATTATTTATTTTAATTTTTGTAAAGTTAAAACTTCATCAATTGTCAATCGGAAACGCAATGGACAGGTTACTTTAGTACCAAACGGAAATTAAAATTGTACTTATTTACAAATATTTTACAAATGAAAGAACATTAAATGACTTCCAAAATATCCCCAAAAGACTCCCAGAAGACAATAAAAATACCGTATACTTCCGAAAGACTCCCAAAAGCCCTCAAAAACCAACAAATCTTATAAAATACTTGCCTTTCGGTGGCGCTTCGCTTCCCGCACAACCTCGGGTTCGAGAAGCTTTGCTACCCACACAGCCAGTAGCACTATCGCGCTCAACGGCGCAACTTCACCCAAAGAGAGCACTACCTGCACTTGTTTTTAGCGCCACGTATTGGTAAACTCTTGCGTTATATGCATCAAAAACGCTGCGAAAGTATCAGCTCAATGGGGAATGGGCAAAACCTTCTCTATAGAAAGCACAACTGTATGCTACTAATGCACTCAACAATCGAAAACGCGTCTGTGTTTGTGGGATGTGAATACAGTGTACAAAAAATAAGCAGTCGCATAGAGCGAGAAACGTAAGATGGGGTAGTGGGAAACCGAAAAATTTTATATGGATTTTCTTATTTTGTTGATTACCAATTCATAAACATTTGGGACTTGTTAAAGCATGTATCTGTGTATAAGCGAAACAGTTGGGCTTTCTATAGAGAAGGTTTTGTGAATGGGCCTCTACACACGGGATGAATTCCACCGGGGAAAATCGAGTTCGTTTGTTGGGAAAATGGAGAGCGCGGAATGAAACGGATTAAATTCTTCCCCCTATGCCGAACTGTAATAGCGAAGATGAAAACACATACATAAAAATTTTCATGCAATTTGATACAAACAAAATAGATACACATTCATCCCCCAGCATAGTTCATCCCGTGTGTGCTTAATGTGAGGAATAAAACTGGTTTTCCTCCCGGTAGAATTAGTCTCGTGTGATGTGGCCAAAACCTTCTCTTTAGAAAGCCCAACTGTTCCGATCATACACAGACACATGCTTAGAATTATCCCAAACGTATTTGAATTAGTAAACAACTAAAGAGCAAAATCCATATAAAAATTTTCTGTTTCCCACTACTACGTTTCTCGCTTTTTGCGAGTGCTTATTTTTTAAATTCTCTATATTAACTTCACTTGCCCGTGGCACGGATGTCGGACGTCTGTCGGACGTCTGTCGTGGAATCTTGTGATAAATTTTTAACCTACTTCCCAAAGCCCGATTTTATTGAAATTTTGCACACATGTGTATTTCCGGAGACAATACGTCTGTCGTGGAATCTTGCGATCAATTTTTAACATACTTCCCAAAGCCCGATTTTATTGAAATTTTGCACACATGTCCGGAGATAACACTTTCTATTAAAATTTGAGGGCCACGGAGTCGGGGGGCTCATGTGTAACTCTGATATACAACACTTTTTGTAAAAAATTTGGAGACCCCGGGCCCGGGTTCATGGGGCCCCATTACTTTTTTTTTAAAATTAACCCGATTTTCTTCAAATTTAATACACATGTGTATCTCCGATAGACAACATTTTTTGTAAAAAATTTGGTGACCCCGGGCCCGGGTTCGTGGGGCCCATAACTTTTTTTTTAAAAAATTAACCCGAGTTTCTTCAAATTTTATACACATGTGTATCACTGATGGATAAAACTTTTTGTAAGTTTGTTGGGGTGATCGGGCCCTGACCCCACTTATCCATCTCCTATTAGAGAATTTACATGAAAAATTGTATTTTCATGGGTTGTTTTTTTGTACATACACTGTATTCACATCCCACAAACACAGACGCGTTTGGGATTGGTTTACAGCATTAGTATGCGTACAGTTGGGCTTTCTAAAGAAAAGGTTTTGTAGAAAGCCCAACTGTTCCGATCATACACAGATCCATGCTTAGAAATATCCCAAACTTTTTTTGTATTAACAACAAACAAAGTCTGTGCAGTAGTTTGCTTCCGCCACATGTTGGAAAACCTTTGCGTTCAGAGAATTTACAGCATTAAAAAAATCCCGCTGCCAAATTTTCAGCTCAATGAGGTGGATAATTTTCGAATTTTTTGTGGACTAACACACAAAAACAGAAACTGATTTTTTATGCATAGATTATTTAAAAAAGTAGTAAAAATGCATTTCTGCATAGTAGGCTGCGGTCAAGAATTCAGCCGCTGCGCAGTTTATGCTGCATGTTGGTCAAAAAATCAGTTTTGCAGCCAAAGCAGCGCAGCGGATCGGATAAAAATGCAGTAACAAGCAGCACAAGCTGGGCAGCTACTAAATTCTTGACGTATTACTTTTTAATTATAACCAAAATGTAAATGTTTTTATATAAAGTTATGCCGTGCCCGTTTTACAGACCCGTGAAAAATGCCGTTCAAAAAATGAGCTCCACAAAAAATCTTACTACTTTAACCGGTTGAACTACTTTTCGACACCATATAAATGATGATGATGAGCTTGACTCTGCTCAATTACATTCTAGCAGAAAAGATGAATCGAAATATATCTTTCATATACCATCTTAACCCAACTTCAATCTTTCCACTCATGGGCTGAAATATTCAGGTTGAAATTTCACCACAACTCTCTACTCAAACTTTAAACCCTACATATACACGTAGTATCTTCTGTAATTGCAAATTGACATCTAGAGTACTGTTGAGATTTCCGTTTTTCGAAGATATCGGAGTTTTTGAAAATTTTTATTTAACTTGACTTGACCCCTGTTTGTCTGTTTTTTTTCGAAAAATTTGAGGTCCTTTTTGGTCACCTTTCACATGACCTAGAGAGCTGAAAATTTGTGAGCAGCTCAATGTCAGGGGCCAATTTTTATATCCTGCGTGTACACGTGTCGCGGTTCTCTTGTGGCGCGTGTGATGCGTGGAAAAAAGAAAATACTTTGAAATAGGCTCGACCACAAAAACAGATATTTTGGCGGATTTTAACAAAAAATAAAGGACTGTGTGCATGTGTCAATGTATACATAAACGTTTTTACCAATGAAAACGAAGTTTTTTTACACTTAAATGTTTTTAGTTCTAACCTTTAGCTGAATTTACAGACATGTAGTATTAAGATTTCATTAAAAGGATTTATTTTGTGTTTTTGTGTAATATGATAATATTAAAAGACAAAAAAACACGAAATGTTTTGTTATACCTATTACGAGTGAACTTCAACGGATTTGATATTAAGATCCGGCATACGTTTTTGGGGGCGGCTAGACGCCTATGTGGCTACGGAGTAAGAACACTTAGTAAGAACCTCTTTTTTTAATTTTTTATGGCCTCCAAAGAAAATTTAAAAATTGTAAATAAACAGCGGGTGTAGAGACTAGAGAGTAGAATTCATGAATATCCTAACACGAATGTCTCACAAATGTCCCAGATAAATAACGGTCATAAGAAAACTTCTCAATTCGGATATGGCTTTATACTGTAGGTCTCTGTGTGTGCAATATAACACGCATAACTAAAGCAATTGCGTGAATTTAGGCCCTGAAAAACAACAGTAGGTTGCGCCAAATATTAATATTATTAATTTTATATTAACACTAGCTGAAGTACCCGGCCTTTCCTGGCAGTCCCTCCCAATTTACCCTCTTCTAACTGATCATCTAACCACTCACTCCAACCAACTGACCACCCACCCAGTGATCTGCTTAAATAATAAAAGTAAATGGACAGGGCCCGAGGGAGTAAAGTACACCGAGCAGATGTTGTGCGCTGTAAAAATATTCAGTCCTTAGTCTAGGTAACTTTATTCGCTCTTACTCTGCCTCACGCTTATATTAATTATAGAGTAAAAACCAACCCACAAACATTAAAAATTTTCATCTAAATTCTCTAAACAGAGATACACATCTCTGCAAAGTTTGAATAAAATCGGGTTCATTGCAAAAAAAATAACCCATAAAAATGTTTCATGTTAATTCTCTAAAAAGAGATACATATGTGAAGAAAATCGGGTTAATTTTTAAAAAATTTATATGGGCCTCAGAGACCTCACTCCAAAAACTATTCAAAAAGTTTTTTCCATCGGAGATACATGTGTTTAAAATTTGAAGAAAATCTAGCTAATTTTTAGCAAATTTATCTGGACAGCCCTCGGTCCTCAGGGCCCGTTCACTCCAAAAATTTTACAATTAGTTTTTTACATCAGTGATACACATGCGTATAAAATTTTAAGAAAATCGGGTTATTTTTTAAAAAAATTGTGTGCTGCCTGACATTCCCCCGCCCAAGGTCTCCAAAATTTTTACTAAAAGTTTTGTCCATCGGAGATACACACGTATATAAAATTTGAAAAAACCGGGCTAATTGTTTTTAAAAAAATTTGTATTGGGCCTCACGATCAGTTTTTTGGGTAAGTATGGTTTGAGGGACAGCCGGACAACGCCTCTTATTTTAGCTTTTAGTGATCTTGGGGGTGGTGGTCGGCTGGTCCCGGGTAACGTGGGGGTTAACAACTAGTTCCACTATAAATGCTGAAATATAAAAACACATGCGAACCACTGCAACCCAAAAACAAAACAACCCCAATCGTAAAGCAAGCAGCGCTACTCACAGCGCACAAGTGCACACAGAACACAGTCATTATAGAACGACATGATTTGTTCCGCAAATGGAAAATGGAAAAAATGGAATGATCGGGCTATTCAATTTTAATAGATAGTGCTGTCATGGGAACTACACATGTGTGCAAAGTTTGAAGAAAATTGGGCTTCAGGAAGTGGGTTAAAAAGTGTTCACAAGATTTGATGTGCCCGCTAGCCAGCCAGTCACGGGCACGTGAAGTTAATACAGAGAATTTAAATATGAAATTTTGTTAATATTGTAAAATATGAATTTTCTTAAAAAAAATATATATATATATATAAAAACGTTGGTGCGTATGTATGTCTGACTATCACTGGACCAATTTGGCGCAAATTCACACCATATAATATTTAAATAAAAAGAGTGTCGTTGGGAAAATTTGGACCCGATAGGTCGCGCTGGGGTGGAAAATGTGGTTGTTTCCTGTATATGATTTCCATATAAAGAATATTAGAAAACGTATACATTTTTTGCCGATATAAGTGTCGATTCTATAGTTTTCTGGGTTGGTGAAGAGGTCAGTTGGTGAGTTGGTGAGTTGTTCAGTTGGCCATAGGTCATAGGGCGGGAGGTGAGTGGGTGTGGGTTGGCTGTATGTGGGTGGTCAGCTGACGTTGGTGGGCGGGTGTTAACTTGGTCAGTGGGATGAGACAGCCAGGAAGCGCGGGGTATTTCCGCTAGTAAGTTTATATATAAATGAGTAACAACAAACAAATATAAATAAATCGTGTTCTAAAAACATCCCAATTTTTATTTTCCTCATGTGTCCGCTTCAGGCTTAGACTGTCCGCTTCGAATATAGTGAATTGTTGCGGACTTATAAAAAAAAATAATTATCTAAAACTTCATTTCAGCAAGATGATCGAAATTTTGTGTATTAACCTTGATGCTTCAAATTTAAACATTAAAAAATTTATTTATTTGGTTTTGGTAGAAATTATTGCCATGTAAAAAAAGGATACTGTGTTTACACCGTGTCGTGTTTGCTTCGCAATAAAGAAAAAAAAAAACTCATAGTTAATTTTTGACTTACACTGATCGCGGGTTGAAAAACAGACCCACAGCCTTTGTTGTATCTTGTATCCGAATATCCGACATCCGTGCCTGTAACGTGTGACGTTTAGAAAATGTTAGATGTCAGTTTTAGATTGGAAGCATGTAGTTCGAGCATTCAAATTTTATTTCCATTTAATGGTTTATCTATTAATGTTATGTAAATATGTATATTCAATTTTGAATATCCGAACAGTTCAATCTTTAATTATTAATTATTTCTAAAGTATTAGTTTTCAATGAAAAATAAAGACTCAAAATAACTTCTTAGTGGTATTATTTTATTTACGGCTCGGAACATATAACTATGTACAGTGGATTTGTTTTTGTAATGCTCTACAATAATCATCAAAATTCTATTGTACTTGTACATTATTCGTATATTTTATAGCCTATGTGCGGAGCATAGCCAGAGCATAGAATAGTTCAAATTGTACATTGCCTTTGCCTCTACATACTTATGATTAATAAAGTGAACGCGAGTTGAGTGTGGGGCTTGTCTTTTGCAAGCTAATTCACAAAAAGCTACAACAAAACTGAAGGTTTTTTTATTTAGTTTTATTAAAATTTTATTATCTTGTTTTTTTTATTGTATGATTTATGAAATAGCTACATACACACTAAATTTATTACATCGTTATTTCAATCAAAAATCAAATGTGGAAAAATGGACGAACATCTTCAATTATGTCGAATTTGCATTTCAAATTTCGATTCTCCGACAATGGTCCCAATATTTGGAGAAGATTCTTTGTGGGAACAAATTACAACGCTGGCCGATGTTAAGGTATTTTTCTATTTCTTTTTTACACTTATTTTCCATACACCCTCCATGTTGTATTTGAATTTTTCCTTACTCCTACTGGTATTCACATTTATTCTATGTGCACAATGTGTATGGCAGTCATATAACTACAAATATTTTTAGAGAATTGCTGTTATAATTATTTAAATGAGTTTTAGTAATTCTCATGTCTGACATTTTGTTTTCCGTACAAAAATTTCTTTCCTTGTTGCTTATGTGTATACATATATACATCTACAATTTTTCGCTTTTAATTTGTACGATCTTTCTATGTGTTTCTTTTAGATTGAAAAAGGCGATACACTGCCTCAACAGGTGTGCATGATGTGTGCAAAGACTGCATTAGCAGCTTGTATATTTAAAAAGAAATGTGAAGATGCTGACTATTTCTTTCGCCATCAATTGCTAATTAGAAAAATTGAACCAAAACCAGATGTCATAACAATTTCCGAAGAAGATTCGGATAATGAACAAAGCTGCAATGAAGATCAAAATGAAGACAATGGTAATGGCAACCATGATGAAAAGACACTGAAACACCGAGCATTTAATATTGACTCAATTCGTTTAATGAACGAATACATGCAACAGCAACATCTGCAATTCGCAAAAGATACTACAAATTCACATAATGAGAATGGTAGTGTAAGCCAAATGATACTCGACGATGAACAATTGCCATTAATACCAGAAATTGAAATTTTAACACCACATGAAGATGTCAACAGTCAACAAACTGACAACAAAATACACGGCTATCAGTGTAGCATTTGTTATCAGCTGTTTGAAATGAAACAAATTTTGAGGCATCATTTGCAAAGTTCTCATGGAACATCAGGACCTGTGTACGAATGTTCAAACTGTAAAAAAACTTATTTGTATAAACGTTTCCTTGAGAAGCATGTACGACGTGGTCGTTGTGTGCAGAAAAGAAGAAATCATACGTAAGTCTGTTCATAAAACAAACGAAATATATGTAATATATTTTTAATGAACAAATAAAATTAATATGCTACTTTTAAGCTTTAAGAAGTAATGTGATTAAAAATCTATTTCCTGTTGTCGAATGAAGGATAAGTAAAATCAATTCATCCAAAGGAACCTACCTACTCCTTTATAAAATTTTTTGTTAATTTTTCAATAGAAAAAGAAACAAAACTTTATGTAAATAAAGCTTATTTAACATCGTTAGCAAGTTAAATCGAAAGGATTGTGCCATAAATTGTTTTAAAGTGAGGTTTTTTACATTATTTTTTAAATTCTCTATATTACACACCGGGTTTGTGGAGTGCTGGCTGTCCAAATCTTGTGGTCAACTTTTAACCCACTACATAAAGCCCGATTTTATTCCAACTATGCACACATGTGTATTTCCGTTGACAACACTTTCTATTCAAATTTGGAGCCCTATGGGTCTCAGGGCCCTAATGACAAAACCTTTTTGCAAACATTTGGAAGTGATCGCACCCAGGGCCGAAGGGTTCCCATATACATTTTTTTCAAAAATTTACCCGATTGTCTCCAAGGCCGAGGAGATCCAATATAAATTTTTTATAAAATTAACCCGAATTTATTACTTTGCACACATGTGTATCTCCGATTACAGAATTTAGATGAAAAATTAAAATTTTTATATGTTTTTTTTTAATGTCATCAGGAGCAACAGGAGTTAGAATAAAACAACCCATAAAAATTTAAATTTTTCATGTAAATTCTCTAATAACCAAACGTATACTAAATTCAACTATAAATGCTGAATAATAAAAACACATACAAAGCACTACACTAACTCGTAAAGCCGCGCACAAAAACGCGCCTAAAACTACCTTGCATCAGCTAGATAGAATTCAAAACCGTGCGATAAAACTTATTGGTGCGGCAAATATAGCGAAATCAATAGATTCACTTGAACACCGCAGGAACGTTTCCTGCTTGTCACTGTTTTATCGCTTCTTCTACCAGCGTTGCTCAAGAGATAAAGCCAGTTGCATGCCACCTCTCCTTGAATTCAACCGCAATACTCGTGGCGCTCTAAATGCTCAGCAGTTTACCCTTAAGCCCATCTTCAGGGATTCGTTCTTCAGCCGTACAACACGTATGTGGAATGCTTTGCTAAGCTCTGTCTCACAGGCGTTCAAGACACAAGCTCATAGACATCTCCTCTTTTCTTCTCCTTTTCCTTAACGCCCACACTGTGCCAAGCATATAGCTGAGTATTATAAGGGTGCGAAACAATCACTATAGTATGGCTTGATCTGATGCCGCTATATGGCACTTTTTAAAAAAAAAATGAGTATGGGAGCTCCCCGACCGCGGTGCCCGATCACTACCAAATTTTAATAGAAAGTGTGGTCATCGAAAATACACATGTGTGCAATGTGCTTTGGAAACTGGGTTAAAAATTGAATGCAAGATTCCGCAGCCGAACGACAGACAGAACCATGCCGACACGAAGTTAATATAGAGAATTTAATAAAGGGCGCTGTTCCAAAAACTAAATTATTTGATGGGAAAATATTTAAAAAGAAAATGGGATTAGGAAACGTCTCAGCTTATTAGAGTGTTTAAAGGGTTCCATAAAGTGACTAAACCTGATCCGTTTCTTAGAATTTCCTTCAAAACATTGCATTCATCTACAAATTGAAAAATCGAGTATCTATGAGTTTGGTGTTTATAATATTTAAATAAATATTTGAAACCTAAAGTTAAAAACCGTAAAAACGAGAGGGCAATAATAAAAACAAGTGCGAGATTTTCCGTACCTTATGCGTTATTTATAGATTTATAAAACGCTATCATTTCACCATATAAAATTTCGTTAAATTTGTGTTTCTAAACAATTAATTTTTTATTTGTAACTTAAAACATCTTGAATTTCTCTCTTGCTTTTTGTATTAATATGCACCACTTAGAGTATGTATATTGAAAAACAAAACTACATCCAAACCATGTTTCAAACATTTTTAAAACCAAAACAAAATTATAAAATATGCAACCCTTACAGTCCGTTTTTTTAGAACTGTAACTAAATCTTTGTTTAAAAAACTACATTTTAAAATTAATAAATGTAAGAATAAAAAAATATAAAATAGAGTTTAAAATAATACAAGTGTGTAATCGACATGTCACATTTATCGATTATACAACTTTGCCGGAGTTCCGCAGATCCGCATTCAATTAAGTGCATTATAAAATCCGCCAAACACTATCGATCCACAAAGAAACTGCAATTGACCCTGCTGTTGACGAAATTAATAAATCGATTTTTGTATCATTGTTCATCTCCCTTAAAATAATCAAAATTAAAAAATAATAGAAGCAAGGCTGTATTTTTAATTTAATTTCGTTACACCTACACCTACACCTACACCCAACCGCCAAATGACCACGAGCCGACTGGGTGGTCAGTGACTGACCACTGACCCACCCACCACTAACAATCCAACACTTTAGCCACACAGCAAACTATATAATCCGTAGAGCCATGCGCGGATACGTTTTTTCGTATCCGCATCCGATCCGCATCCGCAAAAAAAATAAAAAAAAATCCGCATCCGCACTCGCGAAAAATCTTGAAATCCGCATCCGCAAAATTGATTTTTTTTTACAAATTTTGTTGTATTAACTTCGCTTTTCTAAAATTATTTTTTATTAAATCATATAAATAAGATCATATAGTCTTCTAAGTATAACAAAAAAAAAACACTTCATAAATGTTCCGTAGTTTTCTTTTAATATCGTTGTTCTGTATAGTTCTGAACAAATCTGTGAAATGTTATCAGAACTATACAAAACAACGATATTACAAGATACCTAAGGAGCTTTTATGACGGATTTTTTTTTGTTATACTAAGAAGACTACTCGATCTAACTTACTTGATTTAAAAAAATTATAAATTGGATAAATTTCAAAAAAGCTATCGCGAACTCGACCCGTTGGTTTTTTTTAAGAAAACGCAACTATTAATTAACAAATTTGTAATTGAAAGTAAAAAAAAAAAAACCCATAAAAATTAAAATTTTTCATCTAAATTCTCTAATCGCAGAAATTGATATGGGAGCCTCTCGATCCTGGGCCATTTTTTTTATTGTAGGAGAAAATCATCGAAACAGACATTTGACATCAGATGTAAAATTGAAAATGCTCAGATCATTTTATTCTGAGCACTTAGAGCACGCTCATACTCTGAGCAAATAAGAAACACGAACATTTATCTTGAGAACTCTTTGACTGCTCTGAACTAATTTATGAAAACGCGAAATGACAGAATATTGCGAAAACTTGTTGTTCTATCTGTAAGTTGATATCGACAACAAAAAACGACATCAATAAAAATTAAATTCAGTAAATAAAAATGTAAGTTGAATTAAGCATAAAACATTTATGTCTCGTTTCATTTGCTGGGTTCATTTGTGCGTGAGCTAAGATTTCTCTCTCTCTCTCTACCACCAAAACCATGCAGCGCAGCCGACTGCGCAGCACACACCGCACACAGTCCATAAAGGGCGACGAATATCTGATGCCAGTATAGATATTTAAAAAATGTATAAGGGCCTTGTGGCCGAACCCGGGACCCGATCACTACCAAATTTCCGAAAAAGTATTGTTTATTGGGTATAAAATATGTGTGTAAAATTTGAAGAAAATCGGGTAAATTTTTTAAAATTTTTGTATGGGAGTCCAACGGACCGCAATTTTATTTTAAATTTTTTTTATGCAATTAAAACTAATAAATGATTGTTGAACATATTGTTGTAAAGGTATACGATGATATATTTTAAAATAATATTATTTGTTTCGAAACAGCGTTGCACCAAAAGAATGTGTAGTATTTTATATAAGGATGTCTAAGTTGGATATTTTTAGGCAATACTCAAATCATATAATTTTTTTTAAATAAAATAATTTTAAAAGTATGTTTATATTAATTCATTTATTAATTCAATATTCATTGATTCTCAAAACATCAAAAAAGAATTAAAAATTAAAAAATATGAAAAATGACGTGGGCCAAAGTTGATACTTTTTTTACACAGTTTCTGACAACATTCCATGTATTGCGCTTATTTCTTTCGAGTTTATTTGAAGCGGTTTCTGTAGTTTCTGTATCAGCCTAAACTAAATACCTAGAATTCTACTAATCATTATTCGTAGCTCACGCGGCAATCTCTCGTTATTCAATATCAATTCCGAGAGAATACGCTAATTGTTTCAAAAAACTATACCGCAACTCACTTGTGCCCGTACTCATATCCAGTATTCTAAAAAATAGTGCCATTCAATATGGTTTCTTCGAAATTCCGGTCACAAACACTAATTTTTGTTGGTACCCGCTTTTGTGACATTTTTATAATATATATTTCAATCTAAAAACGAAAATACAATAAATCTGATTTTTAATATTTTGTTACACTAAATGCGTGGTGCGGTCCCTCGGACCGCGATAGTGCATTAATTTAGTAAAACCAAGGAAAATAAAAAAAATTATTACCTATGAACGTTACTCAACGAAAGTCAAGAAGGTACTTAAAATTGCAGAAAAAAAATTTAACGGTATACCAAGAATTATTTTAATTGAAAATGAGAGCGGTCCCAGGGACCGCACAACGCTCTTTACGGGTTAATTAAAAAGATGTGTAGATGAGAAGCTGAGAAAATTATACTTAGTCAACGGGCAAAAAAATGAAAGGGTAAATATAAAATAATTTCTGAAACTGACTGATTCTCAAACTCAAACAGAAAACAAAAACGTAATGAGTATTGCTTTCATAACTAATACACACAACACTTGCCAAAGTCGAGTTTTGGCTGCCCATAGGCACAAATTTTGTTAAAGAAAAATACTCTATTTATTTATTGCTCTATGGTAGTACAACTCCTATGGGTGAGTTATGTATCCCCGCAGGGGGTGACCTATAGTAGTGTTGATTCTATTGTTTTCGTGGTTGCTAAGGTTTGGTCAAGAACTCCGGGAGGGGGTGGGTATGAACGATATTAGTTTCCGATTCTATGGTTTTCAGGGTCGCTGAAGTGAATGTACGTCAGCTCTAGGAGGATGGGGTCAATAACTAAGGGGGTGACCGATATTAGTGTCCATTCTATAGCTCTCGGGGTCACTGAGATGAATAGTGTTGGTAGGATACTCCTATGAGTGAGCTGTATCCCCGGAGGGGTGAGGGTGACCGTTATTACTGTCGATTTCATAGTTTTCTGGGACGCTGAAATGAATAGTGGTGTTTAGAATGGTACTCGTTGTCCGGCTGGATTTTGGGTGAGGACATTGTAGCCCCTACTTCAAACTCGAAAAGGTAGATTAGTAGACGTGTCTTATGGCAATATAAAAGTGACATCGATTTTTGAAATCTGCTATAAATTCCATTTATCCGGCTGTTTCTCAAAACTAACACATTTTGAACCGGTTGCGAGAAGGGGCCATTCTTGCTGCTTAAAATGGAGACATCCACGAAACAATCAATCAAATACTTGCCATGTCAATAGGCGTAGTCACTGAATATAAGCCTATCGATACCGTAGTAGATGCTGATGAGGAATTTAATTATCTAACAAAGTTCCTAAACTCACTTGCTTTCTCTGGATTGCCACCATATCGCTTTTGACGTGACAACGTCTCACTACAAGGTATAAGGGGGTGCATGTTCAAAAAGTAAAATGTTAAATGTCCCACTATTGTGAGACACTGTTAAGTGTGGCACTGTTAAGTGTGACACTGTTAAGTGTGACACTGTTAATCCTGGCTAATAGGGTCTGGGATTTTTGGAACCAAGCCATTTCTCAAGGGATTCGTATGAAACTCGGAATGTAGGACTAATATGTGACTATAAGACTTGTTCCTATGGAAATTCTGGGATCTGGCCAATAGGGCCTGGGATTTTTGGAACCAAGCCATTTCTCAAGGGATTCGTATGAAACTCGGAATGTAGGACTAATATGTGACTATAAGACTAGTTCCTATGGAAATTCTGGGATCTGGCAAATAGGGCCTGGGATTTTTGTAACCAAGCCATTTCTCAAGGGATTCGTATGAAACTCGGAATGTAGGACTAATATGTGACTATAAGTATAAGTAAAACACTCGGGAAAATGGTTTTTTGTGTAAAAATGCATAACTTTGTATGGCTCTCCTACAAAAACGGGGCGTGACCGCCAAGAAAAAATGCTGTTTTCATGGTCTGCTCAATGAGGGCTTTCATTAGAGTTGTGTCTGGAACCCCTCACCCAATGCGGGTTATACTGCTGTTCGCCATATAACACCTAATTTCGTATGGGGAAATAAAAGCAATACAAACTGATGCACGTGCCACTAAAATTGAACCATGCCCATAAAAATGGTATTGTCGTATAGAGTTAATGTCAACCTTTTTTTGGTACCAATATTTATGTCCGCCCACTTTTTAAAACGCTTTCTTATTACCCTACCACTGGCAAGGGTGGTCCGATTGGTCCCTTTTTTTTTGTTTATTAATACTTACCCTTAATACCTTTCATTCGATAGCAATTAACCCCCAAACATCCTTCAAAACACTAGGGAAAATGGTTTTTTGTGTAAAATTTCATAACTTTGTATGGCCCTCCTACAAAAAGGGGGCGTGACCGCCAAGAAAAAATGCGGTTTTCATAGTGTCCTCAATGAGGGCTTTCATTAGAGTGGTGTCTGGAACCCCTCACCCAATGCGGGTTATACTGCTGTTCGCCATATATTGGTATTGATTGGTGGATGGTAATCGGTGTGGTGGGAGGTCGAAGGGGTTGGAATCGTTAGGGTGGCAGCCGCTGGGGAGTAGGTCAGTGGATAGAAAATGGGCGGTGGAGTTATTTGTGGGAGGCTATGGATATTTATGGGGGTGATTGAGTGATGAGATGGGGATTTTGGAAAAGGCGTATATAGGTGGTGATGGGGCGATGAGTAGGTAATAAAGAAACCAGCAACGCCGGGCACTTCAGCTACTAAGTTTATATAAATTATTTTTCTTTTATTTTGTTTAGCCGTCCTATGCAGTGTTCTGATTGCCATGTCCTATTTCCAACTGGACATCATCTCGGATGGCATAAAAGAACTGGATGTCCATCTCGTGCCTCCAAAGTGTAAGCAGATTGATATCAAACAAATATGTATAGATCTATTTTTCAATTTCGATTTCTATGGAAAATTATACCCTACAGGCCTTTACAGCAACTGTTTAAACAAAACATCGTCCAGTACAATAATTTCCCGAAAAAAAATGCAATAAAAAAACCAGAAAATGCCTTTTACACAACCAACAGAAAGTACGTTTTAAACTTCAAATTGCCTGATATTTTATATTAATATATTTTAATCCACAGAATACTTATGTCACACCCAAAACGCAAAGGAAGAACTCGCATCAAGTTGGATGCTAAAAAAATTGCATTAGCTAAACAGTTAATATTAAAAGAGGCTACTACAACGCAAATAGCAACTGAACTAAACATATCTCGTACGTTTGCTTGGAGACTACGGAAGAATCTCGTGAATGGTGTAAGCTTGCACGAGCGCGTAGTCGATCAAATTGTCGATGAACAGACCGTAATGCAACACCAACAGCAGAAATATGAAGGTACTAAAGAGATTATAACATCAAAAATTAAAGAAAAAGAAGAAGGAAACGAAGAAGAAAGTCTGCAGGACAACAATAGCAATAATGGACAAAGACAAATGGATGAAGACCAAAATATATCTTCCGAAAGCATCGATCGTGGAGACGAAGAAGAAAATAATTTTTACAAAAATTCATCGTTTTTAGAAATAAACAATACTGTATCTGCACCCGTTTTAAAATTCAGCGATGAAGAGTACAGCGAAGACGATAACAATGATTACGAAGGAACTGAGAAAGACCGTGCACGTGCGATTACATATATTAAACAACAAGCCATACAAGTTCCACCGACTCAAATGTTCTGTACAACCAATGACATGTAAGTTAAGTTCTATTGTAAATATTCTTAGATATTGAAAAAAATTAACCACTTTCTTCAGAACATCCCCACAACTTCCTGTAAATCTTTCGATTAAACCTATCCATAATTTAGAGAGTCAAGAAGTGTAAGTACTGTGTATTACGAAAACAAAAAAAATGAAATGAAATTTTTTTAAAAAAAAAATTTAGAAATTCTGTGAGCCAATTAAAAAAGCCTCGCAAACCAAATGTGTTTATTGATGATGAAAAATATGAACTGGCAAAAGGACTTGTCTCGCAAAACTCATCTACTATGGAAATAGCTCGCCAACTTAATGTCTCTCAAATGACAGCATGGAAATTGCGCGATGCTATTGTTAAAGGTGTACCACTATCATATCGCAGTAAGCGAGATCCTCGAGCAAAAGTGGAACCCGAAGAACAGCCCATACAGCAGCCACCTACGCCGCCGAGAACTATAACACCCCGTCGTCGATTAAAGGCTGCCGAACGGGAAATGCGTGACAGGGAGATTACTCGAGAGATTCTTGAAATGATTAAAGAGGACAGCAACATACAGTATTGGAAGGTTTCAGCGCGTCTTGCGGAAAAGGGATTTCCAATATCACCGTCATCAGTCTGCCAAAAACTAAAGGCATTAGGAATTCATCGCCGTTGGAAACCCGGTGATAAACCTCCAATGTTAGATTTTGATAATGTTAAAATGGAATCTTCCCCTACTGACGAAGATGGCTTTGGATTTAATAACGATCAGCAATTCGATATGGGCGGTGCACACTTTTTAAGTGCCTTTACTCGTTAAACTGTAGCAATTAGAATATTTTTAGACTTCATTTTCACCCAGATCAGTATCGATTATTGTTAAATTAAAAGCAATGTTGTTATAGTAATTAGTTTGTATTAAAGAGAAGTATTTTAGAGTTAGAATCTATTTACAGATACCGATTGGTCGTATTCTTCTTGTGTTTGCAACTGTTAACATTAATCTATTCTTAGATTTTATATTTTAAAGATCAATATTATTTAGTTTAAAGCAAATTATCATTTACGTTAAGTAGAATTCCTTTGTCTAACATACAAAATTATACCAGGGGTATTATCAATTATCAATTAACTAAAAGAAGGCTAAACAAAAGACAAAACAATATACAATACACTCCATTTTTTATAGGTATACATAGATATTATTATTATTTTTATTTTAATTGTTATAATAGAGACAGCAAGGCAGAACAAATTCTGTCTTTTGAGATATTCTGAGGTGACAGAAAAGACCTGACTGATAGTTGTGATCATTTTTTTTAAAAAGGCCATTTTATAAATAACCATAAAATAAAACAAATAGAAGAGTTTTCGCTGATCGGCCATGTTGTAGGCCAAGCTGAGCCAACATAACTTATCTAGCCCACAACCTATGATTTGGAATTTTTTGTACAAAATGTCTCTGATTAGAACGTATCGAAAAAGTGTCTCTTATTCATATAAAATTAAATTCAAAGTAGGTGGTTAATATCGCATAGCGATGACAGCATAACATATTTTAAAAGAAGAGGGACATAGTAGGAATGTTCCTATACTTTTTGTAGTAAAGTGAGTAAAAGAGTAAATTGACATGAAAGTCTCTCACAGAGAGCAAACACACGAAATAGCACGGAACGCATTAAACCACAGTTGTAGTAAAAGTTGGCAAAATGCGCATGGAGAGGAAATGAACTTATTCTCTATTTTCCTGCTCTCTTTTACTAATTTTTCCAGGCCCGCCTTTTACGCATTTTTTAGTTTGGGATCAGACTTAGAAATTAAACAGATAATATTCGTAGGAAGAAAAATCTTAAATCATTGTCGATATGAGAAATTCCTTTTTGAATTTAGAAAAAATAAATTCGAATAACTATGGAATCATTTCAATGTATAGATTTGAAAACGACGCGTTAGCTTGTGAAGAGATTTGGGTATTTTTTTTGGTGTGGACTGACGTAAGCCTTGCGTATAGTGCATAAGTTCTCTGACTTGTCGAAGTATTCTACTCAATGATATTGAAGAGTTCAGACAACATGAATTCATCGAAAGATAAATGGCAGGGATAAGGGAGTCCAGTATTAATAGCAGTTATATTGATACAGGTGTTGGCTCCGTGGCTTAGTGGTTTGTGCGTTGAACTACTGCGAGGTAGTTTCGAAGTTTGAATCCCAGTAAAGCACCAAAAAAGTGGGCGCCGTGGCTCATTGGGTCCGGCCTTAAATTGTAGGTCCCTTCCATTTGTGTGAGAAAATATACATGCTCAACACGAATGGTTGCGAGAAGCTAGACCATGCCTTGGACCGCAATGGTCTGTTACGCCGAATATTATTATTAAAGCACCGAAAATCTTTTTCACGGTTCCACATCTCACGAATGTCTGACAAACGTAAGATTGACTGCATTCATGAAAAATCTTTTCAATTCGCCTTTCGGATATAGCATTAAATTGTTAATCCCTTCTATTTGTGTGCAAAAATATAACACGCACACGCATGAACGTGTCACCCATAGAACCATACATTCCATTTGGACCGCAGTAAGGCACTGCGCATGTTATATGTTAGAATGAAACCGTCGAACATGTGATTTTTTTGTATTACCTGAAATGTTTTCAAACGTAGGGGCGGGTTCGTAATCATTTCTTGCTCTGCAACCTGTACCGTAAGATAAATTTTATAAAAAATTAAATTAATATGCATTTATGGTTTTTCTCCTATGACAAGACGTTAAATCAACACTGTACGTAGTTTTTTTAATGTTATAAACTTATTAATAAAAAGTGCAAGTATAATTACAACGTTTATTTTACTCCGTATCAATAAATGTAAAACTTATTGCCTTTGTTTCATTGTATAAAAAAAATAGTGCAATTAAAAAAATGTTATTCGGTAATTTACGGAATTTTGAAGTTATATTTTGAGTTTTTTTTTCAATATTTTAATATAGACTGTAACATGTACTGTTAACTATACTTGTAAAAATATCTTTTATTTAATTAAATTAATACTAAAATTTTAATTATGCTATAGTAACAAACAACAGAAGTTCAATTTAATTATTATATAGATTTGGGTGGAATTATTTATTTTTAACATTTTCATTAAAGTTCATGTGTTTTATACATTTTTTATTATACTATACATATTATTTTTATAAATTGTATTCTTATATTACAATACTTGTTTCATATTGTTCATTTTCTGTTCTGATAACTATTGTTTTGAAGCGTTTTATGATATAATCATTCCAAATTGCTAAATAAAATATTTTATTATCCAAAAGAAATTGCATTTATTTTTATTTGTATTAACATTATAAACCGGATCTGTTTTATTCCTGTTACATTGTGAAAGAAGTTTTAGTAATAATAACAATAATATTCGGCGCGACAGATTATTGCGGTCCAAGGCCTTGCCTCGCAACCATTTGTGTTAAGCATGTATATTTTTGAATAAAAATGGAGGAGACCTACAACTTAATGCCGGATCCGAACGGCGAATTGAGAAGTTTTCCGTGACAAGTTATTACTCTCGGACGTTTGTCAGACTTTCGCGAGATGTGGGACACCGTGAAAAAAAACTTTTGGTGTTACTGGAATTCGAACTACGAACCACCTGCTCAGAAAGCCATGCTTTTATCCACTGAGCCACGGCGCCCAGAAGTTTTAGTAGCGTAACTAAAAATAAAGACATTATGTTACTATATATATTTAGATACAGCTAGACACTATAGACATACAAACTTTAAATATTCTCGCAAACTGTGCAAAATACCGGCAATCGCTAAATTTAGTCAGCTTTATTGTAATTTGAATGACCTTAGTGTAATTCGTAAGACACCTCATAACTTTGCTGCAAATTAAAGTGTTTTCCGATATGCGTACTGCAAATGATGTAGGAAAGATGCCTTAACGGCTTAACGGAACGTATAGCACAGAAGTTTCAACTTCAAATTTTGTTTCGAAGATACTAGTCTTATACATTTATTCGTATCTCGCAGCGAAGTTTTTAGCAACTCTGAAGGTAGATGGCTCACTTGGTAAATCGAATAATCTTCTGCTCACAAGTATTATAACATCATACTCATATACTCAGAACTGGGAGTGACATCTGACAGAAGATCTATCTGCGAAGGAACCCGGCAAGGTGGAGTTCATGAACTCATGAACTTAGTGATAAATAAGCTGCTGATATGTCTGAAAAGAGGGTTGCAGAGTGATCGCTAATGCGGATTATATTGTTATTGCCGTCTCAGGAAAGCGCCATTGTATCTTAAGGGAACTCATACAAAATGCTTTTAACAATATATAGTATATTACATAACCAGCGAGGAAAGTGGAGTTTATTGTACGAGTTAGAAGCTTGAAGCACGAGACCGAGTAGCCGAGTGCGGCAATCTAACGAGCACGATGAGCACTTTTCTGCGAGTAATGTACGCTATTTTTCACACGACCAAAACCGGATTTTCTGCTAGACCGGTTATGCTCAATGCGAAATTACTCTGGGAATGTGTGTTCTCTCTAACTGCAGTAAATAACAAAATTAGTTTATATGTTAAATCACTAGAGTGTGAAAAGGCTTCTTTCGAAGCTAGGTTATAGTGTATGAAACAGTCACTTTCGTCGATGGCCGTGTGAAAACGATTTAACAATTTTACAAAACTGATCTTGTGCTCTTCACAAGTAAAGTAGTTCCCACATGTTGACCTTGTCTCTATCAAAGGTATAATCTTAACTTTCTCTGATGAAGCCAAATATTTGAGTCTTATTTTAGATAGAAAGCTAAGCTGGAAACATAACATGCAAGAAAAAGTTCGTAAAGTCACAGTGGCACTCTTTCCTGCCAAAAAGTTTTTGGAAACAAGTGGGTCCTTCAACGCCACATTGCTCACTGGATATACAAAAGGGTGTCCCAACAAGAGCGCCGGATTCTCTTGTATTCAAATTCAAATTTGTGTATATAAATTTTAAAGAAAAAACATATTTATTTTTGAATTAAGCAAACATTCTCCATATTCTTAAATCGCGTGGTCTGTACGTGACAAATGTCAAAAATCACCGTACAACTCGTATTAACAAAATGGCGGCAAATTTAAATCCGGTGGTCTTGTTGGGAAACCCTATATAACGGTATTGACCTACATTTCTGTACGGTGTGGTTGGCTGCAGGATTGCCTTATACAAAGCAGTAATTCGTGAGAATCTAAGCAAAGTCCAACGATCTGCTGGATTTTGCATTTTATACCCCTCCCTCCGCTTCCGCTGCCCAGGACATTCTGTTTCACCTAACACCACTCGACATCCGTAGCAATCAAGTATCTCCTAGCGCGACTGTTCGCCACAGTGGATGGGTTCTTTCCTGAGACGGCTATGGCAACGTCGTCCGCATAGGCGATCACTACGCAGCCCACCCCCTCTTAATCATATAAAATTAAATTCAAAGTCGGTGGTTAATGTTGCATAGCGATGACAGCGTAACATATTTTTAAAGAAGGAGGACATAGTAGGTTTGTTCCCATACTTTTTGTAGTAAAGCGAGTAAAAGAGTAAATTGACAAAAAAAATTCTCACAGAGAGCAAACACACGAAATAGCACGGAGCCCATTAAACCACAACATTTTTGTCAAGGCAGAATCTGTCAAAATTCCTTACACCAAAATTCAACATTCACTAGTCAGGGTACTTTCACAATGCAAAAGCTTTAGACTTAAGACTTACAGGATTGTAAGGATTTTGGGTTTAAAAAAATACAATTTTGTAAGTGTTAAGTATTAAGTTTTTCTAATGTGAGAGCTCCCTTAGTTATGTGGCGTTCTTTTGATTGAAAAATTGCACTAACTGCAAACATACTACACTCAAGCTCACAAAATTTTACTTGATTTGCTTGTTTAGGAAGCGTGCTCTCACAATGGCAAGACTAAATACTTAAGTCTAACGAAATTGTATGGATTTTGCTTTTGACCAAAATAATGTTTTGCTTGTTATGTTGAAAATCTATTTAATCTTGTAAGCATTAAGTTTTTCCATCATAAAAGCGCCCCTACAATTTTAAAATAAAAACTTTTACCATTCTCATCGTAATCGTAGGTTTTGTACATAACGTGCGAACAAACAGTTTTTTTTAGCTTGGCGCCAAAAAAAGGAAACAGCAAACGAACGCCACATTAATTACTTGTCAATAAATTCGTTTTTAACAGTTTGTTTACATTTACTGTTATTCAGGTTTTCACCTGGTATCCTAGACTATACCGTTCCGCTGCTTCATTTCAACAAAAACTTCCAAGTCACCATCCTCTCCAGGTCATTCTGTGAAGGCGCTCTCTTGGAAGGTGAATCAATCCACTTTTACACCGACAGTTAAAAAACTGAAGACGAGTTAGGTTGTTGTGTTTTCTCAAACAGATTAAATCTTATGTCGTATTTTTTTTGTTTTAGATATCAGCGCTCGAGCTCCGATTTTTTCTCAAAAAAACGAACTGACAAGAAAGTTTTGTTTTGCAAGCAACCTAGGGTGAACTATAACTATTAATATGCTTATCAACTTAATTTAATTTTAATTTAAATGTAAGAAACTGACTTGGGTAATTTAGAGTATCGGAATTTATATATATTTTCTCTCTATCATAATTATGTGATTAGATTAAATTATTCAAAATTAAACATAATATTTGTAAGGTTCTTAATCAAGTTTTTAGAATTATATTTGAGAGTTTTTCTTCTCCTGGCTTTCGGTCCAAGCCTTTGCAATCATTTGTTTCGTTTGTGCATCACCCGTATTAAACATCTTTTTCAGAAGATTTACAACGGCATCTTCGCCAGATGACTCTGCATCGGGTTTTAATTCAGCATCTTTCTTATCCTTAATACGTTTCTGTACAGACGTCAAGTGCGACCAATTGTGTCCCTCCTGTTTCTTTTTCATGTATATAGCAACCATACCAGATTTAATTTTCCGGTAGCTCTTCTCTACATCAATGCTATCCAATAGATTGTTAACAACAAGACTGTAATCTTTATTGTTTAGATTATGTACTAGCAATTTCATTGAGTTCTCAGTATATGTCGCCGTTATATTTGCCTCTTCAACATTTTGGACTTCATCCAAAGTAACAAATAGCTTTACATATTTATCACTTTGATCCCAAGCGTATTCAGTCAGCTCAACTGAATATCTGCAAATGATTAAAATGCACGTTATAAGTTAGGAGAAATTGCTCTACTTCTAGAAAGTTCGTCCAACAAATCATATTTTTAGGTGAGGTTAATTTTTAGTCTTACCTTTTCTGTAACGGTGCCCCAGTAGATGTTTCGGCTTCTTTATTAACAGTATTTTTAGATTTAATTTCTAAATTAACGATTTCCAAATCAATTTTATGTTTTTCTACTATCAAAGCATCTTTAACCCGCCGTCGTTGTACTTCGGCCAAGAGTTTGGTAATTTCATCAGAGTCTTTTTTGAGCTTTAATCACAAATTTCGTGTTTAATTTTTTATATTGACTAAAGACAAAAAATCATTTCCTACCTCTTCAAGATTCATTTTTTATTTATATATTGAAATTAGTTGAATTAAAACTACAAAAAGGAAATAAGATCGAACACCGAATTGGTGTAGGCAATAATTAACGCAATATAATGTATGACATGACAATTGACAATACTACGCGAAAGTGAAATTGTACGACAGCGTGCTTCAAAACCACTGACATTGTACCGTAAAATGTCCTAACTGTTAAAAATATAATGTTACGCTATAAACAACCAGACGATAAGCAAAAAGTCTACTCGCGAGGTTGCTTTTCAATTGAGTTGCCATTTATAGATAAAGTTTAAAGCGAATAAAAATGTATATAAAGGGTGTTTTTTTGGGAGGTTTGTTTTTCCGATAGATGTCGTTTTATTTTATGACAGTTGTTTTGACAGCTCAAAGTGGCATTTCTACTCAGTATTGTTTGGCAAATCATTATGAAAAAAAAAAAAAAAAAAAAAAAAAAAAAATGACATTTGTGAAAAATAGTCGTGGTAGCCATATGCCAGAAATTGTGTTTAAATGTTAAATGCCAAAAAATTATCTACCAAATAAAAAATCGGCAACCTCTTAAAAAAACACGTTATATCTAACGGGTGTTTTTCTAAGAGGTTGCCGATTTTTTTTTTGAATAAAACACATAAAATTATGAAATGACCAAAATTTTTTTTATTTGGTAGATAATTTTTTGGCATTTAACATTTGAACACAATTTCTGGCATATGGCTACCACGACTATTTTTCACAAATGTCATTTTTTTTTTTTTTTTTTTTTTTTTTTTTTTTCATAATGATTTGCCAAACAATACTGAGTAGAAATGCCACTTTGAGCTGTCAAAACAACTGTCATAAAATAAAACGACATCTATCGGAAAAACAAACCTCCCAAAAAAACACCCTATAGTTTATGAAGTTAAACTTCTTTAGGCGCATCTAGAGGGTAACTGAAATCATTTTGATGCGGTTGTAAGATCACATCATATGGTGTAAATGATATGAAATTAGTTTATAATACATACCTTGCGATTTAAGCGTAATCTACATTATATAAGAAAACTTATTTAAACATTTAATTGTGAGCCAATTCCAAGAAGAACTCATGAAAAATATGACATTGCCCGAAGTGAATGCTTTAGTTTAATTGACGACCGCAATATTTTTGCCGAATTGGCGCTTTAATAAACTTTTTAGTCTTTATCAAAGTTATTGAAGAATAATAAATGGGAAAAATGGAAAAATAATCTCTAAAACTTAATTGATTTTAATTTCTGTTCATTTAATATAATTTTATTCACACGCGTTATTTTTGATACTCAATTTGTGAGTCAATATTTTATTGTAACTGAAACTACTTTATTAATTCTGGGATATGGTAATTAAGGTCTGGAATTCGGGAACTAAGCAATTTCTCAAACGTATTTTTTTTTAAATTCGGTATGTAGGACTAAGATGCCACTATAGGACTTGTTCCTTTCGAAATTCTGGGATCTGGCCGATAGGGTCTGGAATTTTGAGAACTAAGCCATTTCTCAAACTATATGTATGAAATTCGGTATGTAGGACTAAGATACGACTATAAGACTTGTTTCTATGGACATTCTGGGATCTGGCCAATAGGGTCTGGAATTTTGGGAACTAAGCGATTTCTCAAGCGATTGGTTTGAAATTCGGTATGTAGGACTAAGATGCGACTAAAGACTTGTTCCTATGGTAATTCAGGGATATAGTCATGAGGAACTGAAGCTTAGGGAACTAAGCCATTTCTCAACCGATTTGTGTGAAATTGGGTATTTAGGACTACTTTTGTCTTATAATTTAATTGCAATATCGGCCACAACACCAATGAAGCTCATCTTTTACGTGACAACGTCTCACTACAAGGGGGTGTATGATCAAAAAGAAAATGTTAAGTGAGACACTGTTATGCTCACACTGTTAAATGTCACACTTTTAAGTGAGACACGGTTAAATGTCACTATTTTGAGAACTAAGCAATTTCTCAAGCGAATCGTATGAAATTTGGTATGTAAGACAAGATGCGATTATAAGACTTCTTCCTATGGAAATTCGGGAATATGATCATTATGGGCTGGAATTTCTCGAACAAAGCAATTTCTCAAGCGATCCACACATATGTTCAGTTAGTGATCCTAAATGTGTATCTCTTTTCTGAGTACCGTAGGTGGCGCTGAAGTCGAGATATTTTAGAAAATGTATATTTCCAATGTATAAAAACGTCCGCAATAAAGCCATATTCACACTATAAGTTCATTTGGTGCTCCGGTAAGTTTTTTCTTTTTTGGACCCGGTATATGGCGATAGAGTGTTTATCTCTTACGAATTTAAATCTCGCCATTTGGTGAGTCTTGGTGGGGTTGGTTTTTTGTATAGTGGAGTGGATCAGCTAGTACCTTATAAAAATCCAGAAACGATTCAATAAAATTCACTTCAAAGAAGGGATAATAAATTATTAAAAGGAGTTACCGGCAATTAAAACAGAAATTTCCAATTTTTGGTTATAAAGTTCAGGTCGCCTATAATAAACCTGCAGCCTTAAGTGGGAACAATTTTAATGATGTAAATGACTGTTATTCTAAGGAAAATTCGGCAATTCGGCTAGGTGTCCTGCCCACCGGAGCCTACCGAGCTTAATTTTCTTCACGATGTCGACATCGCGGTGGCGCTCGTAGACCTCATCATTATAAAGTCTCCGCAATCGTCCTTCCTCACATACGGGGCCAACAATTTTCCGTAAGTCTTTTCTCTCGAACGCGGCTAAGAGGTCAGAATGCTTTTTGCTAAGCACCCAAGTCTCGGATCCATATGTAAGTACACTGGTATGACCATTGTCTTATATACCAGCAGTTTGGATGTTATGGTTAAATTCCTGGATTTGAAGAGTCTTGATAGACTATAGTAGACTTTGTTGGCTTTAAGCAACCGTACGCGTATTTCTGGTTCCGTCCTGTTATCGGCTGCTACACTTGACCCGAGATAGTTAAAGGATTGCACTACTTCAAATTCGCGCTCCACTATTTGAATTGAGGGACCAATGTTGGATCTTCTACTCGCAGACGTCACCATGTACTTTGTTTTGCTCTCATTTATGTACAGCCCCAGATTTCGTGCCGCCTGCTCGATCTGGATGAAAGCTTCTTGTATAGCTCTGCGGTTTCTACCAACGATGACAATATCGTCTGCGCAAGCCAGTATCTGAATGGACTTATAAAGGATTCTTCCTCTCGCCCTTACGTCAGAGTCTCGAATCACTTTCTCCAACGCCAGGTTGAAGAGGACGCAGGCTAGTCCATCCCCTTGTCGGAGCCCGTTATAGATGTTGAATGGGCTTGATAGTGATCCGGATATTTTTACTTGGCTTATAACATCGGTCATGGTCAGCCTACATAGTCGTGTCCATTTATTTGGGATGCCGAATTCTCTAATGGCTTTATAAAGTTCTAGTCTGGCTATGCTATCATAGGCGGCTTTAAAGTCTATAGAAATATGGTGTAGTGAGTTTTGAAACTCTAGACATTTTTCCATCACCTGCCTAAGGGTGTAAATCTGATCAGTTGTTGATTTGCCTGGGATGAACCCGCACTGGTATGGAGCAATGATCACTTTAGCGTATGGGGCTATCCTGTCTTGAAGGATAGAGAAGAAAATCTTATACGCGGTACTCAACGTTATACCACGATAATTGCTGCAGGTTTTGATATGTCCTTTCTTATGTATGGGGCACAGGATGCATTTTCGCCAGTCTTCTGGCATCGCTTCTTCCTACCATACTTGCACTATTAGTTCATGAATTGCTTGGTGTATTGCGTGGTCTCCTGTTTTAATTAGCTCCGCTGGGATGCCATCAGATCCCGGGGCCTTATTATTTTTGAGCCGATTTATCGCTCTGCTAACTTCATCTGTGCTTGATGGCGGCAGCATAGTGTGGTCTTCGGTCATTGGTGGAGCCTCCAATTCCTGAGTTAGCTGGCCATTTAGCAACTCATGAAAGTGATCCATCTGGCCATCACCATGTGAAAAAATATTGTTTTAGAGCCGATGCTCCCTTTTTTGGAGATATTTATATAATACCTTTGTAGTACCGGATTCATGTATATCGTCAAGGCACTAAGCCACTGATTACCACAAAAAAAACATCCCATAAAAATTAATTTTTTTTAAAAATTGATCACAAGATTTGGTCCGCCAGCCAGCCAGCCACAAGCACACGGGCACGCGAAGTTAATATTGAGAACTTAAAAACATAACATCCATGAGTAATCAAGTATCCAAATATCTGTTATCCGTATATCTGTTACTGGCAACGTCATGGGAACTCTGCTATTCGGGAATAGCTATAACGGTTGGGTGCTGACTGAAGTTTGCATCGGAGCTGTTCTGAATTGTAAAATTAAGACTTCGAGTAGATTTTATATTCTTAAGAATTAGAAATATTTCTATCGGCCGAAGCCATTTCTTACGACTGCGGGCTAACTGGTAAAATATAAAACAACCCATAAAAAATTTAAATTTTTCGTGCAAATTCTCTAATCGGGGGATACACAAGGTACAAAGTTTGAATAAAATCGGGTAAATTTTTAAAAAAAAATTGTTTAGGAACTCCCGATTACTAAATTTTTTTTACAAATGTCGTTTCCATAGGTGTATAAAATTTGAAGAAAATCGGGTAAATTTTTTAAAATTTTTTGTATAAAATTTGTATGGGTGCCCCCGACCCGGGGCTCGATAACTTTCAAATTTTTACTTAAAGTTTTGTCAATTGGAGATAAATTTAAAGAAAATCGGGTGCTTGTTTTTATAAAATTTGTATGGTTGCCCCCCGACCCGTGGCCCGACCACTTCCAACATTTTATAAAAAGTGTTGTCTATCGCTGTTACACATGCGTATAAAATTTGAAGAAAATCGGGTGCTTGTTTTTAGAAAATTTTTATGGGTGCCCCCTGGCACCGGTGCCCGATTACTTCCAAATTTATAAAAAGTGTTGTGCATCGGAGTTACACATGTATATACAATTTGAAGAAAATCGGGTACTTTTTTTTATATAATTTGTATGGGGCCTCCCGACCTATCACTACCAAATTTTTACAAGAAGTCTTGTCCATCTGAGATACACATGCGTTTAAAATTTGAAGAAAATCGGGTAAATTTTGTAAGATATTTGTATGGGAGCCCCCCGACAACGAGAGGCCCCAAATAAAATCGGATTTTAGGAAGTGTGTTAAAAATGTATCGATTCTGCCCACCAGCCAGCCAGCCACGGGCACGCGAAGTTAATATAGAGAATTTAAAAAATAATAAAGTACTACTGTGATACTTAATTATTACATCTTTCATTTTTAGGATCCTCGGTAAATTTGTATAAAAAAAAGTTGTTAGCCTTCCCATTTTGTGATCCATGTTGATACATTTTTTATGTACATGCATTTCCATCGCATCCAAGATGTAAAAATAAACCCCCTTTCTCCCACTAGATTTTTTACTCGTAATTTACCCAGGAATTGCCCCTTTAAGTATTTTCCAAACACCCTGTATAATTAAACGTATATAGGTATGTGTCGGAATCGAACCTATTCGCGAATTAAGTTTACCGTCTTGAACTCGTTATAAAAATTCACCACCGCAATCAATGTGACTCGATTCCAGACTGACTTAATCACTTAACTAATAGCAATCCACTGCTTATTTTGTTTAGCAGACACTTGTTCTTGTTGTTTTTTTGTCCTCTGTTATGTTATGTTATGTCATTAGGAACTAGAATTTTTTGAACTGTCATTTCTCAAGCGATTCGTGTGAATGTAGGACTAAGATGCGACTATAAATCTTTATCATATGGAAATTCTGTGATCTGGCCAATAGGATCTGGAATTTTGTGGAAAATCGGTGTGTAGGACTAAGATGCGACTATAAGACTTTTTCCTATGGAAATTCTAGAATATGGTTATTATGGTCTGGAATTTCGGGAACTAAGCCATTTCTCAACTGATTCGTATGAAATATGGTATGTAGGACTAAGACTGTAAAACTTGTTCGCATGGAAATTCTGCGATATGGTCATTAGAAACTGGAATTTCTGGAACTAAACAATTTCTCAAGCGACTTGTGCATTTTTATTTAATCAAAATTGATTATTTTTAATTTTTGTCTTTTAATAAATTTTTTTATTTAATCGTATTGCTTAATTATAGACCTAATTTAATAGTATTTAAAAATTATAAATTCGTTCTATTAACATTGCATAAAACGATACAGAGCTTGCGTGCTGCCTGCATGTTTCAAAACGACATACTACTCAAATTTTTTATGAATTGAAAACCAAAGCTGCATTATTGTGTTTGGGCAGGATGCAACATCCAATATGCAGTATATGCACCCTCCTCACAGTAAGTGGTTATGAACATTTAAATCCGCTTATAAATAATCTATTTAATTTAATGTGATGCGATGATGATGTATTTGATGAGTACGGTGCCAGTTGTAGGACACTTACGGTCAAGAATTTAGCCGCTGCGTAGTTTATGCTGCATGTTGGTCAAAGATTCAGTTTTGCAGCTAAAGCAGCGCAGCGTATCTGATAAAAATGCAGAAAGATCAAGTTAAGCACTCCGGGAGTGCAGACAGAAGTGAAAAATTATTTTGGCGCGTTAGACATTTTTTAGATGGGTACTAGGGTTATTGGGTTATTGGGTTATGAATTGCATTTTATTTATGAATTGCATTTTATTTATGAATTGTATTTTATTAGAAACTTTAAAATACATTTAATATTCTTTTATGAATCATCGTTAACAATTTCGACAACTCTTGTATCATCATCATTATCATTAAAATTATTACAATCTAAAATAGAAACTATAGGTTCATGGTAACTAAAATAGGAAATAAACAATTTTGATTCGAAGTTATTTAAATATCTCGTGAATACCGCATCAATTGTACTTTTATATCTCGTTGTGCTAATATTGCGTTGATTGGACATAGTAAAATCAAATTCTTTATTCAAAAATTTAATTAATGGTAGATTTTTATCGTCTGCAAAGTTTATGTTGAAATCGCCACCCAAAATCATTGGCAAATCATCAAATCTTTTTTCAATTTTATCTTGAAGCACTGCAGAACCGGCTTTGGAATAAATGAATAAATTTTCAAACAAAAAATCTCGTATCGCATTTAAAGACTTACTAGGCGAAATATAAACAGCAACCATCACAATGCGCGTCTCGTAACGGTGTCGCGAGTCCAGAGATTTTATCTCATATAAAAATAGGCGTGCCGCGCTAAAAGAAGTTTTCACTTCACATATGTGTGGGGTGCCAAACAACACATCACCGTGTTCCCAAGGGGTCCTCAATCTAAGTACTAACCACGCCTGACGCTGCTTAATTTCGGTGATCAGACGAGAACCGATGCGTTCAGCGTGGTATGGTCGTTGACGAAATTCTTATTGGCAAAAACAAAATATGAAAATAATGTCCTGCTGTATTTGTTTATTGTACACAATATTATAAAAATAATAATCTGGTTTAATAAACAATCTGAAATCAAAATAAAAACATATATTTCATATGATGAAATATGGGTGGATTAGATTGGTGAGCTGGAGAGATATGAAAAAAAGGTAAAAAATATGACACACACAATGTGTGGGTAAAAAATATGTCACACACACACACAATGTGTGGACACACAATGTGTGGGGGTGCCAACACACCCAAAACCTTCTCTGGAAGGTATGAAAAGATATGAAAAAAAGGTAAAAAATCTCTGACACACACAATGTGTGTGGGGAGGGGGGGGGGGGGTGCGCCAACAACACACCACCGTGTTCACAAGCGGTCCTCCATCTAAGTACTAACCGATGCGTTCAGCGTGGTATGGTCGTTGACGAAGTTCTTATTGGCAAAAACATTACTTCAAATTCAATGTTAATGCATATATCACCAGCGTCTCGTAACGGTGTCGCGAGTCCAGAGATTTTATCTCATCTAAAAATATGCGTGCCGCGCTAAAAGAAGTTTTCACTTCAAAAAATCGACTGCGCAGTTTACGCAGCCACTTTAAATTAGATGCAAATCCAAAAATGTAATTTTTCTACAAGCAGACTGTAAGTTGGTTTAAAATGCAGCTGCGATTTCGTGCATACCGACTGTCTGTCTTTTTTTTAAACAGCACAAGCTGCGCAGCCTCTGAATTCTTGACGCAACCAAAATTGGATTTGTCGTCTACAGAATAAAACCTTCTCCACAGAAAGCCCAACTGTACGCATACTAGAGAAAGCCCAATTGTACATATACAAATGTTGTAAAAGAACGCGAAATATTTATGTATTTGTAACATGTGAATACAGTGTAGAACCACTAAGAAGACGCATTTTATGAATCGCGGCAACTGGCGGTAGTGCACTACTTTACTGTAGGTTCAACTTGACAGCATAATTACATTAGCCATGAATGTGCATCGCTTCTTTAAATTCTTTACGCCTATTTACTTCGCGTCCAGATGTGTTTGTTTGTTGTTGCAGACAACCAAATCCTGTGATCAATTAAAAAAAACAATTAGGGATTGAGCCCCGTGCTTGCCTAGCTTTCGCCATTAAGCATACTCCTTATTTTGTATCATTTAGGAAACCCTATTTTTATATTTCGTGTTTGGGTCCTGCAACATAACGGTTATATATTATGCTGCAATTGGACCCCCACGGGTAAGTGATCTCACCACAGAGGGATTCATTGGTGCTCTCAAAATATTCATCGGCCAACGTGGACACTGCCAAAACTTGTATTGTGACAATGCAACGAACTTCGCTGGAGCGAAAAATAAAATACCTGAACTGTCAACTGTAATCTACTCATCTGATGCACAAGAAGCAATTACGAATGCGTGTAACAACGGAGACAAACAATTCAATTTCATACCACCAAGAGCACAACACTTTGTTGGCCTATGGGAAGCAGCTGTGAAATCTGCAAAATAGTTCGAAGATTAGGAAATGCATCTTTGACGTATGAAGAACAGGAAACACTGGTAATCGAAATTGAAGCAACACTAAATTCCAGACCAATTTCACCAATGTGCGAAATTGATCGCATGTGCAACGAACTACAGCAAAAGAAAAAATTAAAAGATAATTTGTAAGAATCAGCAAAAATTTAGTATTACATATTTAGCAATGTAAGCGAAATTAAATTGTAAGAATCAGCAACAATTTAGTATCTAAGAAGCAACATTATCAATAAAAGACAGAGAAATATTTAAGCAATTGGATTGATTACTTCTTCAACTCGCCAGCTAACCAAGTTTCAAGTGCTTGTGTTAACCCATATACGTTATCTTGGTGTCATCGCCTTGATTTGCTTACAATTAATAACATTTTGATCGGTTTCTACCGTAGCATTAGCGATATCCCTCTCCTTGTGCATACACCTTTAAAATACAGACACAATGTACATAATGGTCCTTTTAGACCCAGGTTCTCGCCACATCACCAACTGTACTACACGACAGTTCTGTCTGCTAGGTTAAGTTAGGTTGAAGTGGCCGTCAACAAAAAGACCATGAAGGTCTGTTGTGATACCACAAGGATCTAGGAAAATTCCACGCCTACTCGTTGAACTACTTGGAGCTTCGTATGAAGCGCAAGAGACAAGTGGAGTCCTGACTGAGTTCAGGATAGAAGAGTGGCTGAAATCATTCACGGTCCACTGAGAGATTGCTCTAAGGCGAGTAGCCGCGGTTGCAGCCAGTTGTCTGCCGAAGATGTCGAGTGGAGCAAGGTTGAGCAGAATGTCCAGTGCAGCATAGGGAGTTGTACGAAGCGCTCCGCTCACATAAAGACTAGCTGATCTTTGGACTCTGCTTAGTTTGTCGCGATTGATCGCTTTATCTAATGCAGTCCACCAAACAGCCACAC
Source organism: Nephrocerus scutellatus (assembly GCA_947095585.1). NCBI lineage: Eukaryota > Metazoa > Arthropoda > Insecta > Diptera > Pipunculidae > Nephrocerus > Nephrocerus scutellatus. The sequence continues at coordinate 93,366,390 of OX352763.1, forward strand.
CGTATAGCAGAATATGTCTGTATCGGGACGGACACTTAGCGGAAACGATGGAGACGTGCTCTCCACAAAACTAAAAAGCGAACTGTATTTTTTTTGTAAGAATAAATCAACTTAATTTTTTAGGTTTTTGTAAAAATGACAAACAATTTAATTGGAATAATGTTAAATACTACAATGTACGCCACAAGCAAATAAAGTCAAAATAAAATTAGACACTTTAAGATTTTAAACAAATTCAATAATTACAAACAATTTTAATTCAAATATTCAAAAGATTATTTCAAGGGTTGAATTCCGTGCCGCTGCTATTTGTCGGTAGACTCGTCAGTCGACTGATTCGATCGCAGACAGTGATGAATATCGCCAGTTGCAGTCACCACCAGTCCCACACATTCCAAATGTGTAACTTTGTCAGTACTTTGTACCATGTCAGCAATTTCCACAGTTCGTTGATTAGGTACATGCCGCCGAATATGCCGATGACTGCCAATGCGACATAGACTCTAGACATGCTGATTGTGCTTATGCTGCACATTAGTCGTGGTCGTCCGTTGTTAAATGTAAACAATTAGGTCGCGTAAGCGACTACTCGCATGCTCAGAACGAAATTTGACGACGCTCATTGTGTTGCTACAATGTGACAAGCCATTTGTGCGATGAAATATGACTGTGTGCACTATTGTGTTGCAACAAAGTAATGATTCATTGTGATATGAGACTGGTGGTGGTTCATTGGCTTTGAGTCGATGAGTTGATCGAATCGATGATGATGATTTTTTTGTGTGTAGCACTGTGTAGCATGTTGCGTTGCAACACCCTGCCGGGCCCCAGAACGATTATCGTCCATTTTCCAAGTTCTGAGGTTTATTTTCCGCTTCAATGAAAGATGCGTGCTGCAAGATGGGTTCAGCTGGTCGTCATCTCCGTGACGTATGGATAGGTACATGAAGGCGGAAATAAAAGGTGTGGTGAATAGTGTGTGGCAACATTTATTTATATGTATGGGTTAATTACATGCAATTTAGTTAAATTTATCATAGATTAAATAATTGGTTAGTTGAGACGAGATATTTTATTATAAGTGTGGGTGTGTGGGAGTGACATCGGGGTTTATTCATTAAGCATTGGTAGAAAGCAGAGTTTAGCTATCGGTCGCTTGAATGATGTGGTTGCGGTCTTAATTGTGACGACGCGAATTTTTTCGTCAGCTCCAGGATGTGTTGCGGTGATTCTGCCAAGTCGCCAAAGCGTAGGGGGCATTTGCTCATCAGGCAATAGTACCAATTGCCCCACTTTGAGTTCAGCATTTGGAGAAAGCCATTTTGGACGCTGCTGCAGTCGAACCAAGTATTCGGATCTCCATTTTTTCCAGAAGTCTTGCTGGATTTTCTGCATAAGACGCCATCTGTCCAGCTGGGTTGATTTAATTACGGTTAGGATCCCTTTCGGGTACGGTGTTAAGCGGTGCGCTAGTTAGAAAATGTCCTGGTGTTAAAAAAAAGAGATCCTCCGGATCTTCAGTTACCGGACAAAGTGGCCGTGAATTGAGGCATGCTTCGACTTGTACTAATACCGTTGCATATTCTTCAAATGTCAGAGAATAATGACCAATTACCCGCTTCAAATGGTGTTTCATGGATTTCACACCGGCTTCCCATAATCCGCCGAAGTGAGGCACAGCGGGAGGGTTCAAATGCCATGTTGTGCCTTTGGCTTGCATACGTTTTGCGATATCTTCTGTCCAGTGCTTAGATGTGTGCAATTTCTCAGCTTCCAAGACGTTTGCAGCCCCTTTAAAATTGGTTCCACAAACACTGTATATGTTAGTGCAGATTCCACGGCGTGCGGTGAAGCGTTTGAATGCTGCAGATGTTGTGTAATCACTTACTAACTCGAGGTGTACGGCTTTCGTACAGAAGCAAACGAAGATTGCTATGTATGCTTTTGTGATTTTGTTGCATCGACCTTTCCAGGCCTTTAACTGAACAGGGCCTGCATAATCCACTCCTGAAGTCTGAAACGGTCTTGCCTGGTTAACTCATAACGCGGGCAGGTTTCCCATTTGCTGCTGCATTTCTGTTGCCTTGTATCTGTAACATTTTAGACAGTTGTACATACATTTTTTGACCGCAGATCTGAGTTGCAAAATCCAATATTCCGATCGGAGTGTTGCCATCATTAATTGTTGTCCACCATGTAGCGTTGTGAGGTGCGTATTATACGATCAGTGACGTTAGGAAGTTTTGCGCAGGTAAAATTATTGGATGACGCTGTGCATAGGGTAGATCAGCATTCTCCAATCGACCGCCAACTCGCAGCATCCCTTTCTCATCAATGAAGTCGTGCTAATTTGCTTCCTTTGGAGACAGTTTTACCTTTGGTCATCATTACTATTTCGTCGGTAAAAAACTGTTGCTGTGCGATGGTAATCAAACGTATTCGAGCCGAGAAAATTTCGTCGACTGAAAGTGGTCCCGATGCACGAGTTGACATCTTCTGTGCCGTACGTCGCAAGTTCGTAAAGAAACGAAGCCAGTAAGCCGTAGCTCTAAGTAGTGATGAATTCACTTTTTGGTTTCTCAATCTCAGATGCCTTTGTTTCAAGATTTGTTTGTATAACGTCGAATGGTGGCTGCGATTGTTCATCAAACGAGAGAAGAAATTACGGACCATGCCACCGCTGATGATTAATGAGGAGTTCTCTTGGAAACAGTCCTCTAGAAGCCACATCGGCCGGATTGTCCTTATACCGGACGTAGTTCCAACACGCAGGATCGGTCTTCCTGGATTTCTGCCACTCTGTTTGCAACGAACGTAGTTAGAATATATGGTGCTGTCTTGATCCACGCAAGTGTAATTTGTGAGTCACACCAAGCAAATATTTTTGGAGATTGGAGGTCCATTGTTTTAATGGTTTGTATGAAGAGATGTGCTAGCAACAGTGCTCCACAAAGTTCCAACCGTGCCATCGATTTAATTTTGAGTGGTGCAACTCTCGTTTTTGACACGATTAGGTTGATGACATTTGTATCTCTGGTGGTGACTCGTAAGTATAATGCGGCCGCATAAGCCTTTTCTGATGCGTCGCAAACGCAGTGGATTTCGATTTTTGAATCATTAGTCAAGTGTACCCAGCGTGGAATCTCGATGTTGTTCAGTGTGGTGAGCTCTGTTTTCAGGTTATGCCACGCAGTAACGATTGTTGGTGGGAGTTCAGAATCCCATGTTTGCTTTTCCTTCCAGATATCTTGCATTAAAATCTTACCCACAATGACACACGGAGAAATCCAACCCATTGGATCGTACAGCCGCGCAATGTCTGAAAGGATTGTTCTCTTTGTCGTCTTCCTTGAGTCCTGCAGTGAGACCTTGAAGGATAAGGTATCCTTTGCTGGATGCCTTTGGATCCCTAGCGTTTTAATCTCATTGCCTGCGTCGAATGAGAGTGGTACCTTTACTTTTCTATCAATCTCTGGAATGGATGCCAACAATTCTTCACAATTACTTACGTAGTGGAAAGCCTCCTTGCTTTAACATTGTTGTCAGCTACCGCTGCATCTCCATAGATTCTGCTTGGGAGTCTGCTCCATTGATCACATCATCTACGTAGAAATTATTTCTAGCGATTTTTTCCGCAATCGGGTAGTTTGCTCGTTCATCAGCCGCAAGTTGTAGAAGTGTGCGCACTGCTAAGTAACGCGCGGAGGCGGTGCCGAAAGTGACCGTATTCAGACGATATGTCTTGATCTCTTCTCCCTCTCTATCTCTCCACAAAACCAATTGATATGCAGCATCCTTCGGCGAAACCCAAATTTGCCGATACATTTTATTAATGTCAGCTACAAATGCGATTTTGTGTTTTCTGAATCGAGCGATGTGGTCGAAGATGTCATCCTGCAATCTTGGGCCAATGAAGAGATGGTCATTAAGTGATGTGCCATCAGACGACTTACAGGAAGCGTCAAACACGATTCTGAGTTTTGTCGTTGAACTGGAATCCTTCATCACGGCGTGGTGAGGAACGAAATAGTGAGGACTGGATAGTACCATGGGCTCGATATCCGTCATATACCCAAGCTCCTTGTATTCGCTGAATACTTTGTTGTACTCCTCATAGAACGACGAATTTCTTCGGAATTTTCTCTCAAGTTGCATGAATCGGACAAGTGCTGATCTTTGAGATAAACCTAACACAGGGTGTGTACCTTCTTTAAATGGAAGTTGAATCATATATTTGCCGTCCAGTTGACGCTGATGGGTTCTGCAAAAGTGCGTCTCACATTTCTCTTCTTCTGGTGAGAGCAGTTTTTTCCGTGGAACTTCCTCCAGTTCCTAAAATTTAAGCAGCACGTTATCCAAGGGTTGACCTTCGGTAGTTCTGTGAAGAGAAGTTACGTTTGATTGATATTTGGGGGAGATGCCCCAGAAAGAACCCATCCCAGCTCCGTCCTTTGAGCCATAGGGGTTCCTGGTTCTCCTTATATCGCTGTCAAATGTTGGATCAGCAAATTTAATGTTGTAGAGGTGGCTCCAATTAGCTCATGAAATTAAGTGCGTAGGTAATGCAGCTGTAAGTTTGGGTAAGATCAATGCATTGAGCTGTAAGCTATAGGTTTTGTTCACATTTGAGAAAATCGTGAGAGAAACCTTGTGATTCGAAGTGTTTGTGTTGGTCTCTCCAACACCAAGGATCTTAACGCAGCTTCTTTCCTTGTTTAGTTTTAGTAGTTGAACGGCAGACTCAGTGATGAATGAGGCCTCTGACCCTGGATCTAATAGCGCTCGCAGCGTCAACAGTTGGCCCATGGTTGTCGAAACCTTGATGAGGGCTGTAGCCAGAAGAACAGGTGCACGATTGTTTTCGGCTATGAACGCGTTGTATGCTGAAGCAGTTCCGTAGGAGGATGTTGTGCTATTTGAGGGTACTGATTGTTGAATTTGGGTGGAGGAGGACGTTGGTTGAAAAAGGTGGAGTACCAGCTCCCATTGGAGCAGTTTCATTAGCATGCATTGCGCTGACTGACTCATTCATGTGCAGTAACGAATGATGCTTTTGGTGGCAGACAGAACACGTAAAGGTGCTTGACAAACAGTTGGAGCACAATTTCTTTTTCTTTGCAACCTCTTGTCGCTTCCTCGCGTTTAATGCTTTAAATTTAAAGCAATTCCGAATGGAATGTGAGCGCTGACAGAGCAAACATCTTTGAATTGTGGAGTTGTGAACACGAATTGTATTTATGGTGTGCCTTTTAGCTTTAGGTTGATTGGAACTTGGTGAGGATTGTCCAATGACATCCAAGGTTATTGATCTCATTAAGATGAAATCTTCCAAAGGGCTAAAGGTCGGATAGTCCACGTACGTTGAAATGTGGGACTCCCAGAGTCCCCGAGTGGTAGACGGAAGTTATTGTACCGTACGAAATATGGGAACATCTTCCCATGATTCCACAGTTACTCCAAGACTCTTAAGCGATTGCTTGGCTTCATTGGTGGTATCTAACAGTAATTTGAGATCATCAGAGGATTCCTGCGTGAGCTTCGGTTGGTCGAAAAGAAGTTTAAATTGACTGTCCTTTAAAAGTCGAACGTTTTGAAACCGCTTAACCAATAATTCCCACGCTGATTCAAAATTTCTTTCGGTATTGCGAAGCATACCCGTTAGATTGCTTTTTAAGTACTGGAGCTTATGAGCGTCAGATATTGAGGCATTTTTATTGACCATTCCTTCGAACAGTCCTTTAAATTCTGGCCACATCTGTAGAGCGCCGTCGAAATTTGGTAGCTTCATTGCCGGAAGCTTTAATTCAACCGACGGTGACTTGGACGCAGCGACTGAATTATTAAGGCAGCCTTGAATATCGGTTCCTGCTAACTGTTCCTTTAATTCACTAGAATAATTAAAGAACAGTTCCTTCAATTTGTGAAAAGTGAGTGCTTCCGTGTATTTAGTTTTTGCATCCTCACTAGGGAACCCAACAATTTTCTGATGAAGAAACCTAGCTTCTTTAAAAGATGTTTCCAAATTTACCAGCCGTGCTTCGATCATGAGCACCGATTTCTTAGATGCTGCTAGGCCTACATATGCCTTATATTCAGCCTCGACCTCTTGCGAAACCGTCTGAATCGCCTCAGCCAAATTTCAAATTTTACCCTTGCTCATCCCACTAACCCACCAAACACACCACACAAGTAATTATTACGATCACTAAGATCCCCAATTTATTTGAATAAATAATTGTTAAATAAAATGCCACACACCTGATGTAAGCGTTGCTCCCTCGATGCAGCTTCTTTCAAGAACTGAGCTGATCGTACCACTGATTTGTTATACGTCTTCTTTGTATTTTAAGACTTGCTTAAATTTATCAATAAATTGTCAATATTCGCACTGATTCTAAATGGATCTTAATCCGGCTCGAAGGACCAAAATGTATCGCGACGGACACTTAGCGGAAACGATGGAGAAGTGCTCTCCACAAAACTAAAAAGCGAACTGTATTTCTTTTGTGAGAATAAATCAACTTAATTTTTTAGGTTTTTGTAAAAATAACAAACAATTTAATTGGAATAATGTTAAATACTACAATGTACGCTACAAGCAAATAAAGTCAAAATAAAATTAGACACTTTAAGATTTTAAACAAATTCAATAATTAGAAACAATTTTAATTCAAATATTCAAAAGATTATTTCAAGGGTTGAATTCCGTGCCGCTGCTGTTTGTCGGTAGACTCGTCAGTCGACTGATTCGATCGCCGACAGTGATGAACATCGCCAGTTGCAGTCACCACTAGTCCCACACATTCCAAATGTGTAACTTTGTCAGTACTTTGTACCATGTCAGCAATTTCCACAGTTCGTTGATTAGGTACATGCCGCCGAATATGCTGATGACTGCCAATGCGACATAGACTCTAGACATGCTGATTGTGCTTATGCTGCACATTAGTCGTGGTCGTCCGTTGTTAAATGTAAACAATTAGGTCGCGTAAGCGACTACTCGCATGCTCAGAACGAAATTTGACGACGCTCATTGTGTTGCTACAATGTGACAAGCCATTTGTGCGATGAAATATGACTGTGTGCACTATTGTGTTGCAACAAACCAATGATTCATTGTGATATGAGACTGGTGGTGGTTCATTGGCCTTGAGTCGATGAGTTGATCGAATCGATAATGATAATTTTTTTGTGTGTAGCCCTGTGTAGCATGTTGCGTTGCAACAATGTCTGACTACTGCTGTGTAGAGCCAATGAGTGATATGCGGTTGAAGACCCCATTTACTTCCTATGGCTTTTTGGCTTAAGAGAGCCACTGTGGCTTTACGGACTCTTTCTTGTATGTTGGGTTTCCAGCTCAGCTTCCTATCCAGAATAAGACCAAGATATTTGGCCTTATCGGAGAAAGTCAAGCTTGTGCCCTTGATGGACGGAGGGTTGACGAGTTGGATTTTGTACGTCCTCGTAAAGAGGAAAAGTTCGGTTTTTATGGGGTTTACCCCTAGACCCTAGATGGTGATGTCTATGACCTCTTGTCTATTTTTGGTAATGAACGTATATACCTATATTGGAAACAACCAGGCTAGAACTTAAAAGATAATCAAAAAGTAGCTCACCTCTGTCGTTAATGTCAGTACTGCCCCATACCGAATGGTGCGCGTTAGCGTCACATCCGATTATTAAGCTGGTTTTCTTGGATTTCGCTTCCTCGATTAATCTTTCCAGATTAACACCTGGTAGAGATTCCACGCAGTCGTGTGCCAGATATGCCGATGCACTTAAGCTTACAGTGTAGTAATTGCAGTGCAACCTTTAGCCACTAGTGCTTGAAACTACATGATGATCTCATTGACGTCACTTTAACGACTTCTTCATTTTCAGCACTAACATTTGAGATATCCTCGTCAACCATTTCCAACTCAGTGGGAACCTGTTTTACAGGCATCTTTCGCAAATTTTCATGCGAATACTTATAAGATCTCTTACTCGTCAACAATTCTATTTCGATATGTATCTGTCTCCGATTAAAACCTGTTTATGCCTAATAATTTTAGCTTTGTTTTTACCAAGTCTACCCTTATCATAAGAGGCAATATTCTGTGTATTTGCTGTCACAAAAGAAAGATTAATTTCGTTTTCTTCGTAATTAAGGTACTAAACCAATAAGTCTTGCCTCCTTTCCAATCAACTATTCTAATGGACTCAGTGCAATTCGACGCCAGTTGTACTTTATTTAATGAATCTTGCCCAGATCGTTGACTAGTTTCGATTGCTGTCATAAGTTTTTCAACGTACTCATAACTCGTTCTACTTGTCCGTTAGCGCGACTTGTGCCTGTAGCAATCAAGTGCAAATTTATCTTTCGCGAAGAGCAAGAGTTACGAAAATCTTTACTTGCGAAACATCTACCCTGATGGTCTGCTATTATACGTGAGGGTACACCAAACAACGATATCGAGGGCTTCATGGCCTTTATACAGTTTTCAGCATCAATGTTAAGGGTATGTTTCAACAAAACATACTTTGTAAAAGCATCAATTTTAACTATGACGTATTCCTTAAGATCACTTTTACCACTTTTCGGTTATATCAACAAGAATGGTGTACCTTGGTATGCTGACCTTGGGAATAGGGTGAGGTCGGCTTGTATTTTGCCTTAAGCTGGCTTAGACAATTTGCATGTAATGTAATTATCTACAAATTTGCGATATGTGAAGTATCCTATATGTAGTGCCATCAATGTGGGTAAATGAGCACAATATTCTAGTTTGTGTCTAGGCATTATAAGGGTGCAAATACCTTGAAGCATATAAAGAGTTCCCGCTTGTAATTCATATGTTTTTGCCAGATCTTCCGAAAGTATACCACTACGAAATGAAATATATTTCGGAGTATCGTTGTTGTTCGGCAAACAGCCAAATTGTCCAAAATTTGTACCAATTTTATAAGTTTTTCTGGAATTTTAACAACCAACAGAAATTGAGTAGGAAGGGGTTTTCGAGAAAAGAAATCCACATGCGCCATACGCTTTCCCTTTCTGTATTGAATATCGAAGTCGAAAGTGTATGTGCCCACCACTAGGAGTTAAGTCGATTCTGGTTCGGTTACAGTTTGTAAATAGTTCTAGGAAAGCTAAACCAATACACTGTCTCAGTTGTGTGATACATTGCGGGGGGGCATTTCGAGTTTCGAATGACGTCACTTTTGTCGCAATTACGACTAAACGCGATTATTGAGACATACGACTAGTCGTACTTTCGACTTAATTGTTGGTGTTTCAGTCGAACACCATTTGGATTTCGACTGGGAAATAAATGTAATTAAAATGATTATTTCTGTATGAAATCAACCGCGTAAATAACTTTTAAGTGATATTTTTTAACTTTTTTCAATTTTATTTATAAAATTATCAATAAAATAAAAACAAATATTTAGAATTTTAAATATATTATGCTGCTACATTCATTTGAGTGACGCAAGCAGCGCCGACCGTTTGGCGTTTTTTTAGTAACTACGTATTTGTAATTTTGTCAATACAAAGTAAACCAGTATAAACAACAACAAAACATGCAATTGAAATGGCGATATCGGGCAATAGCATTAGTTCGAAAAAAAATTTGTCGTACATGCTTACATAATTGCGTTATGTCGAAACTACGACTTTGTAACTTGTCGTAAGTCGAAAGTCGAAATACGACAGATACATAATCGGTCCCCAGTTAAGGTTTTATTTTACGTCGAAGTCGAATTTCACCCGTTTTTACCTCATATCCAAGATATTCCACACTAGTTTTAAGAAAGTCGAAATACGACAGATACATAATCGGTCCCCAGTTAAGGTTTTATTATACGTCCAAGTCGAATTTCACCCGTTTTTACCTCATATCCAAGATATTCCACACTAGTTTTAAGAAAAGAGCACTTAGTGACATTCAAAGAAAATCCAGCCCCTCTCAGAATGTCTAGGAATAATCGCAACCTTTCAAGAGCTACGTCTTTTAGAGTAGCTATTATCATATGTAATATCATCCATGTACGCAAAATGACATAAGAATACCCAAGGCCCCCCAAGGCGTTCATTACCACGCGTTTAAAAACTGTTGTCGCATTCTTAAGACCGAATGGCATAGTCCAAAACTCGTACTGTCCTTCTGGTGTAATAAAAGCCATACGCTCAATAGATCAATCACTCAGGGATTTGATGAAATCCGCTCGCCATACCCATGCAGTCTAGTGATTTGGTCCGATAAAAAAGGGTAAGGGATACTGGTCATGAATTGTATTTGCATTCAATTCGCGGAAATCTACACAAAGACGGTCGGAACAAATTTTTTTGTTTAGTACTGGCAACATAGGACATAGAGAACATCGGGGTCGAATGATATTGGATTCTATTAGCTCCTTAATTCTATTTCGTAAAAGTACTCTTTCTTCCTTTCAAGCCTGTAAGGTCGTCTTTGCACGGTTTTATTCGGATCAACTAAACGTATTTCTAGCTGACCAGTAGTGACACAAGTTCGGGGAATTCCCTTTATAAACCACTAGGAATATTCTTTTAAAATTGAGAGCAATTCAACTTTATCACAATAAATTAATTCAGTGCCAATATTACCAAAGTCTGCATTGTCCTTAGACGCAGAACAAGTATTTACGGTTTTAACTTTGAAAATATCAAAATTGTTCAAAGTAATGACAACACCGAAGTCCTTACTAAGAATTTGACGGCCTATCATCACATCGTGTTTTAAATAATTATCTAAAATACATGAAACCAAACTTCTAAGAAAATCCACTTATTGTAACATTAGTTAATATTTGCAATGTACTACATATTGTTACATTTCCTATGCGTTTTAAGACAACTACATTGTTAACCCTTTTTCCCCAAAACTGTTCAGACACGGTCTCATTAAAAAGCGAACATTCTACGTCTGAGTCGAAACAAATTGGATACGACTTAGCTGGTTGCTCCTTGTTACGACCTTTATTTTATCCCTATTCAAATGGCATTCGGCGATTTTATTGCCAAGTTTTCCGCAAAAATGGCCCTTTAACTTTGGCGAACATATCATCTTTTTGATTTCTGACCCTGATGAATTTTCGATAACAAAATGACCTCTTTGTTTACCAAACGCAAACGCTTATAACTCTTGTTGTAGTTCATTTCTCGTTTTGATGTTGGTTGTAAATAACAAAAGCTGCAATCTTCTATCGCAATAAGCTGTATGTGAAAGAACAAGTTATACGACTATCTCTTCAACGCGCATGGTTTTTCATGTGCACATTAGCACGTAAATAAATGAGTTCTGTGAAGAGACATTCTCCATCATTGGGGCGACTATTAAAGATGTTTAACAATGTGGCTGCTGGAGTTTTAATACCTTTAAAACGCATCACATATAATTCTTTAAATTGCGGCCAGGTCATACCAGCGAAGCATATTTGCGATAGCCACTGGGATGCACTTCGTTTTGCTGAGTGCACTACCCTCCAGTGGATTATCCAATAAAATCATGTCGACTGTAGCGCTCCAAGAAAGAGCGTCAGCTCTGGATAATCAGGAATCAGGATTGGCAGCGAGATCCTTTTTGTTTCTTGAGCTCTTGGTTTCGGAGCTTCACCGATTCTAAAAACGCACACCAATGTCGCGAATTAAGTTCACCGTCCGCAATTTTGTTACGAAATTACCGCACAGCGTGTTCTTAAGTTCACTTTAAAAATTCACAACCTCACTCAATGTGACTCGATTCCAGACTGAGATTTGACTTAACTTAAAACAAACAGCCTCTAATTTTTAGCAGACATTTGTTTTCTTTTTATCCTTTTCCCTTTTTGCTCTTTTTTTACATTGCAATGCTTAAGGCTCAGACACAGTGAGAAACGATAGCTTCTAGACACAAAGCAGTAAGAAATTTCCAATAACTTCCAATACAACCTTTATTCAGAAATATGACCTTACAAAAGAAAATACAAACAGAAAAAAAACACGAAAAGTACGAACACGAAAGCACTTTACGAAGTTTTCCAATCGAGCCGTTGTGTCGACAAAGCCCATTCCACTCAGCCTCAAAAATTGTATACTCGCCTAGGAGAGAAATCTCTTTCGTGAAATCGAATAATACGAACAGCGATGACCGCATAAGGTGCGGAAGTTCTATCAAATAGTTCGTGGTATGAACATACACAGCGTTGCACTTACAAGACAAAGAGAGAAATAAAAGGCATCTTGTGCGATGAAATGTACACTTTCATAAGTTGCTAAATGGCCAGTTAACTGAGAAATTGGATACTCCACCAATGACCGAAGATCACACTATGCTGCCGCCACCAAGCATAGACGAAGTGAGCAGAGCGATAAATCGGCTCAAAAATAATAAGATAAAAATAAGAGTCCCCACATTACACCAAGCAATTCATGAAATAATAGTGCAAGTATGGGAAGAAGAAGTTATGCCAGAAGACTGTTGAAGAGGCATCCTGTGCCACATTCATAAGAAGTGAGATATTACAAAATGCAGCAATTATCGTGGTATAACGTTGTTGAGTACCGCGTATAAGATTTTCCCCTCTATACTTCAAGACAGGATAGCCCCATACGCTAAAGTCATCATTGGTCCATACCAGTGTGGCTTCATCTCAGGCAAATCAAGAACTGATCAGATTTACACCCTAAATGTCTAGTGATGGAAAAATGTCTAGAGTTTCAAAACTCACTACACCCTTTTTTATAGACTTTAAAGCCGCCTATGATAGCATAGCCAGAGTAGAACTTTATGAATCCATGAGAGAATTCGGCATCTCAAATAAACTGACACGACTATGTAGGTTAACCATGACTAATGTTATAAGCCAAGTAAAAATATCCGAATCACTATCAAGCCAATTCAACATCTATAACGGACTCCGACAAGGGGATGGACTGGCCTGCGCCCTCTTCAACCTGGCGTTGGAGAAAGTGATCCGAGACTCTGACGTAACGGGGAGAGGAACAATGCTCTATAAGTTCAGATACTGGCAGACGATATTGACATCGTTGGTAGAAAACAAAGAGCTGTACAGGAAGCTTTCATCCAGATAGAGCAGGCGACACGAAATCTGGGGCTGCACATAAATGAGAGCAAAAAAAAGTACATGGTGGCCACGTCTGCGAGTAGAAAATCCAACATTAGTCCCTCGATTCAAATAGTGGAGCGCGAATTTGAAGTAGTGCAATCCTTTAACTATCTCGGGTCAACTATAGCAGCCGATAACAGCATGGAACCAGAAATACGCGCACGGTTGCTTAAAGCCAACAAAGCTTACTATAGCCTGTCAAGACTCTTCAAATCCAGGAACTTAACCATAACATCCAAGCTGCTGATATATAAGACAGTGGTCATACCAGTACTTACATATGTATCCGAGACTTGGGTGCTTAGCAAAAAGCATTCTGACCTCGAGAGAAAAGTCTTACGGAGAATTGTTAGCCCCGTATGTGAGGAAGGACGATTCCGGAAACTCTATAATGATGAGATCTACGAACGTTACCGCGATGTCGACATCGTGACGAAAATTAAGCTCGGTAGGCTCCGGTGGGCAGGACGCCTAGCTCGCATGAGCGAAGATGATCCTGCTCGGAAAGTCATTTGCGTTAGGAGTTATGGAACACGACAGTGAGGCCGGCCTGCGCTGAAAGGATGGCGTAGACCAGGACGCCCAGAGTTTAGGAATGCCAAACTGAATGACATGGGCTCGAAATCGGGACCGGTGGAGAGACTTTTTGCGGGAGGCCAGGAACGGACCCCGGTTGTAGAGCCAAATATGATGATGAACCAAGCATAGACGAAGTTAGCAAAGCGATAAATTGGCTTAAAAATAGTAAGGCCTCTGAAGCAGTTGATTAAATCTGTAGGGCAAACACCACACCAAGAAATTCATCAACTAATAGTGCAAGTATGGAAAGAAGAAACGATGCCAGAAGACTAGAGAAGAGGCATGCTGGGCACCATACATAAGAAAGTAGATATCACAACGTGCAGCAATTATTGCGGTACAACGTTGGTAATTACCGCATATAGGATGTTCTTCTCTATCCTTCAAGACAGGAGAGCTTCATACGCTAAAGTCAATATTGGCCCACACCTGGGATGAAGCCTCAGGCAAATCAATAACTGATCAGATTTTCTTCATTACGCAGGTGATAAAAAATGTCTAAAGTTTCATAACTCACTGCACCATCTGTGTATGTTTACCATGACCATGTAAAGACATACCCATGACTTTAAGCCCGTTCAACATCTATAATGAACACTGGCAAGGGGATGGACATGACACCTCCTCTTCAACCTGGCGTTGGAAAAAGTGCAGAAATTGTCACATTTGACATTTAAATTATGTTGTGTTCGGTAACGCCCCCACCACCACCTTCACCAACCAGCAAACTATTTTTGATTCCGGGTTTTTAGTAATATGTAGACCAAGTTTGGTTGAAATTGGTCGAGCCGTTTAGCCATGAAAACCTAACAGACAGACAGACAGAGTTACTTTCACATTTATAATGGTAGTATGGATTAATAGACTTAGATATAGAAAACATAATAGAAATAAGTACATAAGTACGAATGTATATTTAAATTTAGTTTGTTTTCAAATTTTTTTTTACTAACTTCATCATATATTAAAAAGGCAAAAAAGTAATATGATGAAAATTTAAGCATTCACTCCAAATAGGCATATAGAGAAATATAAAAAAAATTAAGTCACAGGAAAATTAATTCATTATACCATGTCGATTTCGTAAAGTTTATATGCACAAACTTACAGGGTGGTTTTGTTATCTGGCCTCTGCACGAAGGCAATGAAAGCAAGCAAAATAAATTTCTGAAAAGATACCGTTTGCAAAATACCGTGCTAGTATGGAGACGAATGTTAATTGAGGGCCAGAACAGCCAGAAATGTAAAACTGTAGTAGTGCAGTGTCACTTAAAGGTTCGATTATTATAATATACTCATACTTTAGCGTGTATGAGTAAGTATCATATGAATATTAAACGTAATGTAAAGAATGTTTCTCAACTTAAAAAAAAAGTTAAAATATACTTTTTGTTTTAAAAAAAGAAATAGAATAGAAAAAAAAAACCCACTATAAGTTTTTGGAGTGAAAGTTTTTTAGAGGCCTTGAGAGTAAACTGTGCAAAATTTTAACTATCACTTTTAGGTCGGCATGTTTTACAAAAATTTTGCCATGACGTTTTTCCTAAAATGAGAAAAAAAGATTATAGGATATAGGATGATTTTATGGAATCTATTTATAGGAAGGAAAGGATTTAAATTATTTGAACTTTCTTCATATACGAGTAAATTAAACTTAAGAGGGAAGGAAAGTTATGTATGAAGATGTTGCAATGCTGAATCACCATGTATAGTAGTATGAATTGTGGAAATATGATAGGTAACTTTTTGTAAAATTTATTGAACTTTTTGTATGAATTTATCTAGAATTCATACATATTTAATAAGAAGACAAAAACTACAATTTTTACATGTAGCAAACCTCCCAACTTGTCAATTCAATAAGCTTTAAAACATATAAATATAAGAGCCACCATTAATAGAATTTAGTTGTTTTGAACTAGCACGCAACATTTTACAATACTCGTCATGCGGCAGGAAGTAATAACGCAAAATAAATTGAGGGATCTGCGAACGTCTGATTCGACAAGAAATCTCTTTTTACTGTTTAAGTTATTGGGAATAGACATTCCGAAGGGAGACTTATGTGCACGTATTGCTTACATATCTTTTTCTATACTGATTAATGCTATATCAGTAATATTATCGCCAATATCCTTTACAACTAGTTACATATTTTCGAGCAACAATATGTCAATGGATGAATTTTTGACAATACTTCAAGTCGCTATTAATGTTTACACTTGTGCCATTAAATTTGTTATACTCGCTTTGATGATGGATAAATTTCGTAAAACGAAGAGAATAATGGCAAACATAGATGCTCGAGTTGACTGTGACGACCAGCGCCAGGAACTTCGAAATGTTATCAGATTTGGGAATCGCATTGTTGTGTTTTACTTGATGGCATTTTTTGGTTATTCGACAATTACGTTCATTATGTCAGTCCTGCAGGGACACCCACCATTTTCATTGTATATCCCGTTTTTGAATTGGCGAGATTCTAAATTTAATTTTTTTATAGTCAGCATCATGGAGTATTTAATTGTTGATTGGGCCTGTTTGCAGGATGTCGCGAATGATGTTTATGCTCTAATATATATTTCTATTGTACGAACACATTTAAGAATATTAAGTATGCGTGTTCAAGCACTTGGCACAGATGCAACGAAATCGCAGGAAGATAATCTAGAAGAATTAATTTGCTGTATTAAGGATCATAAACTAATAAAGGAGTAAGTTACTGATTCTTCTAAAGTAAACAATTTTTCTGTATCTTAAATGTTAAAATTTTTTTTTACAACTAAATTAACTAAAATTGTCAATATTATTTTTCAAAAAGTATATTTGTTGGGGGCAAATGAGCGTAAATCATCAAACGCTCATTGCCCCCAAATTAAGAAGTTTTAGAAACACAGAGTCCATCGTTCTGAAACAATCTCAAAACAACAAAGTCGAGATTTTTAGATGGTCCGTCTGCTCCATCCGATTAGTTAAATGCAATAATCGCATTTTGTCATTAAAAAAAAATTGAAAAATCAGTAGGTATTTTACTTTCTTTTACATAGTAAAAGGAAGTATAGTAATCATGAAAATTTTTGAACTCGGTATTTTTGCAGATTTACCCATTTACCGTATCTCCTGTGTCAGAAAAAGCGAAAATAAAAAAATCTCTGTCTGTCTGTATGTCTGTCTTCCTGTGTCCACTCTACAACCCAGACGGCTGAACTTATCGGGATGAAAATTCATATTAAGGCTTTTTACATAAATTGTGAGAGTCCAGATAATTTTGACGGAAGTCTGACAGCCGGAAGTGACAGTTTACTTAGACAGTTTTTCGAGTTTTTGCAAATAACTCAAAAAGTATAGCACTTTGGAGAAATGTGTTTTTTTTACGTATTTGCAAACCGTTTACAATGAAATCAAAAAATCCTGGTATTTTGACTGCTTAACCGTGGGTTGGTTTCGGGGTTCGCAATTTTAAATTAAAATATTAAATTGATATTTTATAACATTTATAGAGTTTGGTGGATTTTAGATTAGCTATTATTTGGGTTCATTGGAGTAGATTACCTTAAACTGGAAACGCATAAAACTATATTTATCAATATTTAACTGTGAAGACATCTTTTTTTAAATTTCAGATTACTGGACACAATTCGACCCGTGATTTCAGTCACCATATTTATTCAATTCTTAGTCACAGGATCTATACTTGGAATCGTTTTAATCAATATTCTTATTTTCGCTAAGTTCGCTGGTATTATTTCGGCTGTCTGCTTTTCCATAGCTGTTATAATGGAAACACTGCCTTTATGTTACCTGATGAATGTTTTGGAAGAGGAAAATTCATTCTTACCAAATTCCATTTTCTATTCAAATTGGGTCAACCAAAATATGCAATTTCGAAAAATGCTTGTGTTATTCACGCAAAACGCTAATAAAAGTATGATGATTATCGCTGGAAACCTATTTCCGATTAATTTGGCTACTTTTCTTGGAGTACGTACACAACTATAAATTGATTTTTTCTAATTCAACAATTCATTTGACCTTAATTTTTATTATAGATAGCTAAACTCTCTTTTTCATTATATACATTAATAAAAACTATTGATGTGAGAAATTAAATTTGGACCCAAGAATTTACAGTTTCTTAGTTAATGCATTCTATTCTATATATAAAATAAATTCTTTTAGACAAAACTAGTGCGTATATGTTATTGATTAGCAACACATTATTTTGAGAAACTGATTTTATTATTAAATTCTTTACATTAACTTCGCGTCTGAATGTGTTGTTGTGTTTGTGGCCAAATTTTATGATCAATTAATCCACTTCATTTTCATTTCCAATTTTATTAAAATTTTGCACACATGCATATTTGCGAAGACAACACTTACAATTAAAATTCGGCAACGATCGGGCCCTGTGCGGGTGGAATTTTGTAATTGATTTTAAACTATCTTCCCATTGAGCTAGAGACTTGAAACTTTAAACATAGCTCAGAACTCGATGAACATTGACAAGTAACAAAAAAGGACAAGAAATCGACAAAAAAAAAAATTAAAAATTAATTCAACGCGGGTTTGCACTTTGTTTCAGATCAAAGCAACCTACTACGCACAATACTCGTTTACTACTCATATTTTCTGATCGTATAACTATTATTTGCTGTATTGCTTTGGCTAATCCAGCTTGGCTTACAACAACAAATGCCGAAAATAAATCCAAAAAGTAAGGCGGTGTTTTGTTTAACACATACACATTAAAATGCATCGAAAATTTAAAGCCAAAAGCTGTTGCTTTGTAAAGCCAAGCCGGCTTTGCCATCTTAGTCCTACATACCGAATGTCATGCGAATTGCTTGAGAAATTCTTTATCCACGTAATTACAGACCATAATATTCATTTTCCTGAATTTCCATAGGAACAAGTCTTATAGTAGCCTACATACCTTCTTTCTTATTCCCGAAACTCCACAGTCCAGACCATAATGATCATATTTCGGAATTAGTCCTACATACCGATTGTCATGCGAATCGCTTGAGAAATAGCTTTGTTCCCGAACTTCCAGACCATAATAATCATATTCCAGAATTTCCATAGGAACAAGTCTTATAGTCACATATTAGTCCTACATTCCGAGTTTCATACGAATCCCTTGAGAAATGGCTTGGTTCCAAAAATCCCAGACCCTATTGGCCAGATCCCAGAATTTCCATAGGAACAAGTCTTATAGTCACCTATTAGTTCTTATTCCGAGTTTCATACGAATCCCTTGAGAAATGGCTTGGTTCCAAAAATCCCAGACCCTATTGGCCAGATCCCAGAATTTCCATAGGAACAAGTCTTATAGTCACATATTAGTCCTACATACCGAATGTCATGCGAATTGCTTGAGAAATAGCTTTGTCCACGTAATTACAGACCATAATATTCATTTTCCTGAATTTCCATAGGAACAAGTCTTATAGTAGCATTTTAGTCCTACATACCTTCTTTCTTGTTCCCGAAACTCCACAGTCCAGACCATAATGATCATATTTCAGGATTGATAAAGTACTTTCACTTATAATAAAAATTTAAAAACACTATACAATAAATAACTAAATAATATATTGTTACGAAAAGTAGTTAGTAGCGCATACGAGTATAATAGAATTCGAATCCTAAAATAAATCGCACTATAAATACTGCATACTAAAAACACTTTTATGTAGCATAGTTTTAGGCTGTGATACTTTAGATTATTTGAAATTTGAAATGTAACCGCCTGCAATTTTGAATCATTATGTACTGTTCAAAAATTTAATCAGTCCGGTTTAGCCGGTTTTTGTAAAAGAACATGATTGAACATGTAGTTCTCTTTAGAAGATGACTCATTGCATATAAGTATCCTTAGTTATAATAAGGGAATAAGGCTACAATTTTCTGGTATTTTCTCGATATTTCTGTCTATAATATTGGAAGTTTCTGGAAGCTTTTCAATGAATATAAAAGGTGGCGTTCACTGCAGGATTTGTTAATTGGAATTTAGCCAGTGAAGTTGTAAAAGTTCTTGCAAAGCGATTAAGCTACTACCTACCTAATATCTTGTGTACATTTAAAGTTATTACCAGTATAAATTGTTAACTTGTGTTATTTTTACTGTTTGTTATTTAAGTTGTTATTTGTAAATTAATAAACTTGTGTTGTGTTTTATTTGCAAAATCCTTTACTCGAAAGCCTAAATTTCGTAACAAAATGTAGTTATGCACATATAAAATATAATTATATGAAACGAGGCCTAAAACTATTATTTTTTTACAGTGTCTCATAACAGTGGGACATTTAATATGGGACAATGGACATTTAACATTTAAAGGTGTGACTTTCTAACTTAGGACATAAGAGTAGACATTTAACATGAACATGTACTCCTCAAAAAACCTTGTAGCGAGACGGTGTCATTCAATGAATGTGAAGCTTGCAATACGAAAACTATACCCATTATCATTTAGTACTGCCAAAACGTATTATTGGGAGTAGCAAATGATGTGATCGTGGAGCACGTGAAGTGATACAATGTAAAATTACTGTAAAATCTGAGATCATATTTTTTTTACTACTTTACAGCTTTACAGACCTGGAATCGACCCACTCGTCCCTTTTGACCACGGTTGGGTTATTCAAGCATTTATGGTGGGCGGTATTAGTTTTGTGCGATGTTTTAAAAACGATGTATAATATATGACATTTCTCTGTTAAGAGGCACGCAAGCCAAAGCGATTACAGCTTCACCGGTTGCTTATGCTGGTACGTTCGCAAGGGGAACTTATGGTGCGCGGCAGAGCGGCAACGGTTTTAATAATTCCACTGTACAAAAAAGCTGATTTTAATCAAACCAATTTTCAAAGAAGTGTTTTTTTCTCGCATAACCACATCCATATTATAAAATAAAGTCGGGTTATTTACACCATTTATAACTCTTTCATTTGTTGGATTTGTCTCCGCCCGAATAGCAGAATAACTATAAAAATATCGGAAAAAAAAGTTAATTTTCCCATAGATTTTGTATGGAACGGCTTTTTTGATGATATATCAATGATTTTTTTTGTTCGTCTCGGCCCTAAGGAGTTTCCTCGCGCATTGGAAAAGTAAGAAAATCACAAAAAATTTAAATCCGTATACAACTCTGATACATGACAGCTCAAGTTGGTCGATATGTGAGCTGCAATGAGGCGATTTTGCGTATATTCTTACTCCCAATTCATGAACGTCACCCCAATGTTGTACATTTGGCGGTTCATGGGGAATGGTCAACAAGTTTATTTCAAC
The DNA here is from genome assembly GCA_947095585.1 of Nephrocerus scutellatus. Classification (NCBI taxonomy): domain Eukaryota; kingdom Metazoa; phylum Arthropoda; class Insecta; order Diptera; family Pipunculidae; genus Nephrocerus; species Nephrocerus scutellatus. The sequence continues at coordinate 93,387,381 of OX352763.1, forward strand.
ACATTGAATGGTGCTCATTGACCAGTTTCTTTACGATTTGGCAAAGTTACCCGTTTGCACGAACTCTACTCTGAAATACCACGTCATTACACTTGGATGGCTTCATCGAAGAATTTTCGTCGTAAGCAAGGCGATGCAGTCTGATCATCTGGATGTACATTTTTAAACTCATTAGATATGCCTGGCTGGCCACCGCACAATTTACAACTGAAGGTTGGCTCGGTAGTCATCATGTTTCAAAATCTGAACCAACCAAAACTTAGTAACGGAACGCGTTTGGTTGTGAGAAAACTCATGGGCAATGTGATTCACCCGACGATATTCAAAGGAAAGTTCAAAGGTGGGGGAGTTCTCTTTCCGAGAATTCCGATGATCTCAACCGATAATGCCATTCGAGTTTAAACGAATTCAATTTCCGATTCGTCTTGGATTCGCCATGACGATCAACAAATCACAAGGCCTTGAGTGTTTGTGGCCTGAATGCTGAATCTAAAAAATTAATGTTTCTCTTACGATCAATTAAACGTAGCACGTTCACGTCACACCATCCGCTTTGTTCGCTCTCTCACCTGACTACAAAACGAAAAATGTCATATATCACAAGGTGCTTCAATAAAGGGAATCGACCCGAGTGCAACCCATCAAGCAAATAGTTTAACAGGAAGTAGTGCAACAATACTACGCGAATCATTTCGATTCACTTCAATAAAGCAAATGCCACGTGAATTAAATTCTTTTCAATGTAATTAAAATACATTTCATTTTGATTTTTGTATATTTATTGAACTTAATTCATTTGGAGCATTCATTTTATCTTAATAATAACTGAATTTAATTGAGCTAATACTAGATGGAATTTTAAATACCAAAATCGATATATGATAATAAAATTAAACTTCACTATAAGGAAGAATTGTTATATTTCCATTAAAATTAAATATTAATTGTTTAAATTTTTCAATATTGCAGAGTGGAGTAAGCACGAAAAGAAATGCATTATGAATTTAATTAATTAATTATTTATTTAATTATTATACAATATAATATCAAAAAATTTAAACTAGGACTTTTGAAGAAGCCGAAGTTCAACATGTCTGCGGAAACAATCACCAAAAGGCACCACCGGTCCCTGGGCATTTACTGACAACTGAAATGATTGATAAATGGAAGAAATATATCACAGTTGACAAAGCTTCATTTAACAAATGGCGATGGCCAAAAATGTGTACAATATTTGAGTCGCGAGCAAACTAGGGCGAAATTAGTTCACTTCACTTCTGAGTTTCATGCTATTTTTAGGAATATAATATTTCGGCACAACAGTGCCCATTTTCGTGGCACCAGGTACTTAAATAAATGCAGATTACTACATAAGCACTCCTTAAAAACCACTTATCAAAGATTCGAAACGTTAACTGGATATTCCACCAAGATTCGGCTCCATCACATACGGCAAAGAAAACACCTGTATTTCTTCAACCAAACAACATATTATTTGTTTATGCCAATTTATGGACTTCTTCATCTCCAGACGTAGCACCATATAATCACATTATTTCTTGTGGGGCTACTTAAAGTCGCAATTGGCAAAATAATATGCTGTATTGCTTTGGCTAATCCAGCTTGGCTTACAACAACAATCGCATAAACATAAAGCCGAAAATAAATCCAAAAAGTTTTTAGGATTTATAACTAAAGCCATTTTTTAGTTATAGCGCTCACCGTAAGGCGGTGTTTTGTTTAACACACATAACAATTAAAATGCATCGAAAATTTAAAGCCAAAAGCTGTTGCTTTGTAAAGCTAAACCGGCTTTGCCAAAGCAATACAGCAATAAAGTTGATAATATTGCGCAACTAAAAAAATAAAATAAAAAGTGATGGTTTTGTGAGCGAGTTTTCTGTAAAAACAAAATCAGGTTTTTGAAGTGAAAACTTCTTTTAGCGCGGCACGCATATTTTAGATGAGATAAAATCTCTGAACTCGCGACACCGTTACCGAGACGCTGGTGATATATGCATTATCATCTATATGAAATATATGTTTTTTTTTTGTGATTTCAGATTGTTTATTAAACCAGATTATTTTTTTATAATATTATGTACAATAAACAATTACAGCAAGACATTAGTTTGCATAAAATGTCTTTAACATAGCAGTTTTAGTATAAAACATTGAATTTGAAGTAATGTTTTTGCCAATAAGAATTGCGTCAACGACCATACCACGCTGAACGCACCGGTTCTCGTCCGATCACCGAAATTAAGCAGCGTCGGGCGCGGTTAGTACTTAGATTGTACTATGTCCAATCAACGCAATATTAGCGTATTCACGAGATATTTAAATAACTTCGAATCAAACTTGTTTATTTCCTATTTTAGTTACCATGAACCTATAGTTTTTTTTTAGATTGTATTAATTTTAATGATAATGATGATGATACAAGAGTGGTCGAAATTGTTAACGATGATTCATAAAAGAATATTAAATGTATTTTAAAGTTTATAATAATTAATAAAATACAATTCATAAATAAAATGCAATTCATAACCCAATAACCCTAGTACCCATCTAAAAAATGTCTAACGCGCCAAAATAAGTTTTCACTTCTGTCGGCACTCCCGGAGTGCTTTACTTGATTTTTTTTTTACAAGGCTGTTTTTTATCGGTTAAAATAGAAAATGTTTCGTAATCAATTTAATTGATTTTGGAAATTAAATCTTTTTTCCGTAATATTTTAATAAATAATTATTAGAAATCATCATACCTTAAATGTCTTTTGAAATTTTATAATATTAACAGGTATGTTACAAACTTATTTTGATTTGTTTTAAAAAAAATTGCACTATATATTATTATTTTATTTCGAAATATTGATATTTTAGGGTGGTCCAAATGTTATAAAATTCTGGCACAATACTTAAATGTTAGTACTAGTTTTGTAATATTCGGCACTGTAGTCATAATTTTCAAAAACCACTATTTTTCTTAAAATTAGATTAATTTGCTTATTTTGTGCATCCGAAACTTGCCTCTTTTATTTATTTATTTATAAACATATCAAAAGTATTAATTTTTTCACCAAAGAAACTGTTAAAAATGTTTGTATAATATTGTAACCTATGCACAATGGCAAAACTTACAAATGTCCTCTCACTAACCACTGTCATGCCTGAAACACAAACACGCTTCAGCTTCGGCTTCGCCTGACGTTTACGAGTTCAGCCATACGATTTCAATGCTTGTAACGGAGTTTCCCAGCCGGGGTAGAACTCAGTGTGACCAGGGTTCAATAAGGGGGGTCGTTACAATAAAATTTATGGTTTTGGGTTTGTGGAAAATTAAATGAATCTCTTTATTATTTCAAAAATTGTTTGTGTTTGTTTCAATCATTGGATTTACATTCGTTAAAAAAATTGTAAAAATTGTAAAGTAAAAGTACAAAATGTCCTTTATTCCTAGGAAAAGAATGGGTTAATCGTAGTGGCAAGGTAGCACTCTTGAACCACTGTAGCTGAAAGAAAATTTATGGATTAACGGGTTTAAGTACAAAGTACTTGTACCCCTTGGCTCCTAGAATTGGAAGAGAACGGGTTAATCGTAGTGGCAAGGTAGCACTCTTGAACCACTGTAGCTGAAAGAAAGTTTATGGGTTAACGATGGGTTTAAGTACAAAGTACTTGTACCCCTTGGCTCCTAGAATTGGGAGAGAACGGGTTAATCGTAGTGGCAAGGTAGCACTCTTGAACCACTGTAGCTACAAGAAAGTTTATGGGTTAATCGTAGTGGCAAGGTAGCACTCTTGAACCACTGTAGCTGAAAGAAAGTTTATGGGTTTATCGTAGTGGCAAGGTAGCACTCTTGAACCACTGTAGCTGAAAGAAAGTTTAGTCGAGGATTTGGGGATTTCGGCAGGATGTAGTTCAACAATAATAGTAAGGTAGTACTCTTAAACTATTTGTTGTGAACAGGGGAAGGAACTCAGGAAGAATAGTATAGAACAGTTGCGATTATGCATGTTATTGTCTGCCTTACACCGTGTGTGTGTGTGTTGTATGCATAAATCCATCATTGCCCAGGTTCGAACACGCATGTTGTTGGCTGCATTCGTTGGCGAGCCCACTTGGTAGTTTTTTTGTCTGAGCGGTGCTCAGGTCATTGACACCGCCAGCCGTTACATGGTATTTTGCTTCTTGTCTGCTATGCGTGGGAGTACGTCTGCACCTACTGCCTGAGCACGAGGGGGACAGACGTTTTCTCCGGCGAATTCGCTGCTGTGTGCCGTAGTGATCTACTGATGTCGTGATAAAAGACCATGCGTTGTGCATCTGCGTGGTGGTGGTTTTGCTAAATGCGCCTATTGCTTGTAATAGGAAAAGAAAAAGAGGGGAAAACGAAATATTGGCCGTTTCGCCGAAAATTGAGTGACTTTTGAGTTACTTTGTAGAGAGTGCGTTGGTAACTATGAATGATTGTTAAAAACTAAATTTTGAGTTTTTATTACTTTAATTTTATGTCTATGACAAAAAGCTTGGAAATTATTTCCAGACATGTTGTGTGGGAGAAATACTAATGTGAAGAATTTTGTTCCTCACATGCTTCCTATCACAATTGCTATATTGCTTTCAACAAAATGAGTTAGGTATTTTTTGTGGTTAACGGCTGATTAAAGCAACAGCAAAAACTAACCAAATTTTGGTAAATTTTTTGTTTCATGTGTTTGCCAACTTATCCATATAAAATTTTTAAAAGTCGACTCTGGTGGGGTGGTGAGAATTATAAATAAAAATTTGGTTAAATATTCTTAACCAAAAATTTTTTTTTTGTTAACGCTTAACCACTTTCTGGTCTATCCAATGTGTTTGTTGTTGTAATTTTTATTTTTTTGTTGAAAGCAAGAAAGCAAATGTAGCTTCGGCTTCAACGTTTCGTTTGGCAATCGTAAAGAAAAAACGTAATGTTACTTAACGAGACTCCAAATGGAAGCTCTAGTTCAAAAGTGCTGAACATTTGCTTTGCCTGACAGTTTTAAGCAGAGAACTATGGCAGAACTCTCTTTTGAGAAATGCTATCGGGAATTTTTAATTAATTGTGAGTCACACCTTAACGTCAAGTTGATAATGATCATATTTCAGGATTTATAAAGTACTTTCACTTATAATAAAAATTTAAAAACACTATACAATAAATAACTAAATAATATATTGTTACGAAAAGTAGTTAGTAGCGCATACGAGTATAATAGAATTCGAATCCTAAAATAAATCGCACTATAAATACTGCATACTAAAAACACTTTTATGTAGCATACTTTTAGGCTGTGATACTTTAGATTATTTGAAATTTGAAATGTAACCGCCTGCAATTTTGAATCATTATGTACTGTTCAAAAATTTAATCAGTCCGGTTTGCCCGGCAGAACTCTCTTTTGAGAAATGATATCGGGAATGCACGATGTTAATTGTGAGTCACACATTAACGTCAAGTTTTTTGCCCAACTTAATTTGACATTTCTTTGTTTCAGTGTTTGACAAATTCAACCATGGAGAGGTACACAATTGAGCAGCGCGTTAAGATTGCTAAGATTGTTATCCATCGGAGATACACATACGTATAAAATTTTAAGACAATCTGTTAATCTGTCAATCGGGAGCCCCCCGACCCCGAGGCCCGAGAAATTTTAATAGGAAGTATTGTCACCGTAAATATACATGTGTGCAAAATTTCAATAAAATCGGGCTTTGGGAAGTGGGTTAAAAATTGATCAGAAAATCTGACCAGCCAGCCAGCCACGGGCACGCGAAGTTAATATAGAGAATTTAAAAAATAAACAACTCTATAAAGATGATTGTATTTTATGAATTAAAAGTGATAAAAAGTGATTCATATTTTGTGAATTAAGGGATAATAGAGTTGTTATATATTATCTATATATATATTTATTTATTTATTTAGACCCCTATTAAGGTTTTTGCCTCTTTGCCATCCACCATATGCCATGACACCATACAAATTAACGCACATTTACAGAACCGCATGACTTCATGCGCAGAACAAGACGAACAAGAGAGAACAAGACAGAACAGCTGTCGAGCATACCTTATGTATTTTGTTCGATTAGGATACTTCACTTCAGATAATAAAAGAAAACCAAGAAACTCATCTGAAGTAACTACATGGGCAAAATATATCTTCAGTTGATTCAGTTGCTCAACTTTTAACTGAAGTGAATAGTTGTCAATCGAACATTATCTTCACTTCTGTTACTTCAGATATGGCTACTACTTCAGTCAATTCAGTTAATAGATCATGCTTTATGTTTGGCACAATTTCGACAGTCACTCTTTTATTTTTCATACGCATTAGTTTTTGTTTTTTCCTTCGCTTTAATACGTTTATACGCACTAGTTTTACTTATAATTATTTATACTCAATAGTCACTGAAATGTGTTGACACGTAGTAGTCTAGCTATATATATTATATAATTATTGAATTATATAATTATTGAAGTAAATAGTAAATAGTCTCCAACATAAATTAATTGATAGTGGATTTATTCAAGAAAGAACACAGAATTGCAATATCTACATAATAATAATAATAATAATAATATTCGGCGCGACAGACCATTGCGGTCCAACGCTTAGCTTCTCGAAGCTTCTTTTCAGAATGTATATTTTTGCACAAAAATGGAGGGAACCTCCTGCTCAGTAGCCATGCTCTTATCCACTGAGCCACGGCACACAAAACATCATACATAACGCATCATAATTTAGTACCAAGATAGATTTGACCTACGAGACATATCAGCTACAATTGGTATTTCGAGCCAGAAACCACCAAAACCACGCTACAGTGTTCTCGAAAAATGGCAGTGGAATTTTTCGAGCATACTTAGTAGGTGAACGTCAAACTAATTTACGAGTGAGATATCACCGGGAATTTCTGAATCTATTTCATAAATATATATTGTCCAAGAAATCGCGAGGATTACAAGAGTGGCGTCGAGGATAAAGCAAATTTAACTTTACTTTCGGGAAAATTCATAAATTTCTCCATGTCGGTTATGCACGTGTGAATCTCGAATATATTCTTTTGAAAATTCCTTAAAATCCTCGTCGCCACTGTTGTAACTCGGTAGTAATACGAATGAGGTACACACTAAACGAAATGGATCCAACCAAATCTTTTTAACCTGATCACTCAAAAGATGCGAACTGGTTCGCAAAAAATTATCAAGTTAAAAAGAAACGACTTGCACATTCGTTCACTGAACTGGTTGGCAAAGAACAGGTTAAAAAGGAACGACTTGCTCATTCGTTCCAGTGAACTAGTTCGCATTTTTCTCGTTTTTTGTCTCGTTCTTATGAGCGTCGTTCGTTAACTAACCAATATCGAACTGTCGAACTAACCCATGTTTTATTTTTCATGAGTGGGATAAATAAGGTTTGCTACATAGAAAAACAACTGAAAATTAAATTTGATTTATAAGAGTTCTCTTATTATATCAGGCAAAAATTTTTTCCACGTGTAGTAATTTTTATATGAGAATCAAATTGGTTGAAATCAGAATCAGTAAAATTGCTTGCCAAATTTTTAACTGTCTGTAATTTAAAACTAGTTTGGCATTTTTTATGCATTTTATATATAATTGTATATGCAGATTATAGCCTATTTTAAATATCTGCGTAATTTTTATTTCGATCGCTTCTTTTGTTTTGGCTCTATGTGTTATAAGCAGAATCATAAATTTTTAGGATCGTGGGTGAAAAAAATATTTGTGCAATCAAAAAAAAATGTTATTTTCTTTTTAGGTGTTCAAAATAAATACTGCAACGAAACTGGAATTTATAATTTAATGCAAATAAATCGTTTTATGTGTTTGGTGTATTAAATACTTGCCGAAAATGGTAAGGAATGGATTGTCTGCAGGTTTTACCTTTTTTGCTTATTTTTTCATTAACAAATTACCGACTGCAGCTATTACTTAAAAACTAATTACGGATAGTAAAAAGACAACTAAATGACTGCCTGGATGACTTTTTTTTTATTGATATACTGAAAACAGGTAAATCCTAAAATTTCGTAATTGCAGTCAAATGTCAATTTATGAATGAAAAAAGACCTGGATGAACTTTTTAGTTCTAAAATGAAAACAGGGAAATCCCTAAAATTCTTTGTTATTGTCAATAGTCAAATTATGAACGAAAACAGGAAATTATAGGCATTCATTCGATTTTAATATTTTGCGCTCGCTTTCAAAAAGCCGGCAAGTAGAAGCATAGTAGCAGCACGAAATTACAAGACGAGTCAGGCGAAGGAAGAGCAACCGTAACCCATCCGACTTCATCAATAAATTATTTGAATGCAAATGTTCCATCATCTTCTAGACTTTAGCAACGAACTGAGGAAAATCCGGGTCCATCTCCAGAAAATGTAATGCAAATCACATCAGTTTCATTCTCTAAACAGTTATATTGCAACCGGTTTTCGTCGTTCACTATATTTGTGTATTAGGTCTTGCCCCTTGCTCTTCGATTTTTCAGCATAATCTAAAATAAACTTGTCTACTCATGACACATTCTTAGTTTCTATAAAACTAATCGACAGTCTAACTGGTTAATAACCTGGTTAAAAGATCTGGTTAATCTAAAAAACCAATTCGATCTTGGTTAGCATATTAACTAATTCGCATGATATATAAATCAAGATTGAAGGTCGAGACTTATTTGGTGAGAGGCAAATAAAAGAAAGAGAGAGATAGAATAAAATGAGAGGAATATAGATCTGGTTCTCCACAATGTCCAATACCCCAAACAATGAACTTGGTTCTCTATCTTCCAAGATCAACTTTGAAAACTAGCATCTATACACATCTCTATGGTGAGGCACCCTTAAGTGCTACCTTCTTGCTGAAATTCGGCGAAAAAAAACTTATTTGTCATCCTCTCTATTGACGGTAAGTTTGGTTTTATATGGAAACAAGCTTAAACTTTAAATGTAATGTAGATATTATTGATAATGAAAGTGGCGAAAATTGATATTGTATATATATATTTTAATTATGTCGGTACGAAATATATGGAAATTAAATGGTTATTTTCATGCCGAAATTTGTAGTGAAGTTAAAACGTCTAAAGTCAACGTAGAAGATATCAAAAAAATAAGATAGATGTCAAAGCACCCTTAAGTGCTACCTTCTTGCTGAAATACGGCGAAGAAAAACTTATTTATAATCCTCTCTATTGACGGTGAGTGTAGTTTAATATGGTTACAAGCTTAAACCTTAAATGTAATGTAGACATTAATGAACTTGTTTGAAATTAATGATAAAGAAAGAGGCGAAAATTGATATTGTATATATAAAGTTTAATTGTGCCGGTAGGAAATATATGGAAATTAAATGGTTATTTTCATGCCAAAATTTGGGTGTCCGGCTAATTGTTCTCGCACAATTGTTCTCGGACAGTTGTTCTCGCACAATTGTTCTCAGGCAATTGCTCTCGCACAATTATTCTCGAACAATTCTTCTCGTTCTTCTCAAAATTTTATTTTGCTAAAATATAAAATTATTTAATAAATGTAGTTTTTCCTTTTAATTGGCGTTTTGGTAGTTTATCGACACACTGTAAAATACAGTGCGCTCAGTTCGTTTATAATTATTTAGGGGTTTTTCCTTTTAAAATGCGTTTTTTTATTTTATCGACACACTGTAAAATACAGTGCGCTCAATTAATTTATATTTAGATAGAAGTTTTTCCTTTTAAAAGGCATTTTTGAAAATTATGGACACATCAATTAATTTAATTAATAATTAATTTCTATGCAGTCATGATTAGAAAATTTTAATGTGAATAAGGCAGTTGCATCGAAAAGAATTAGTCTAATTATCCCAAAATTTTTTGTTAAATATTATGGCGTTTATTCACAAAATATCGGCGGCCGATACTTGTGTGAGAGTAATTGTGCGAGAACAATTAGCCTAGACTCCAAAATTTGTAGTGAAGTTAACACGTCGAAAGCCAAAGTAGAAGATATCAAGTAAATAAGTTAGCTGTCAAAGAAACCAATAGTTTGTTCTTTAGGTGCTGAACGCACTTGACTTATATAACGTTGTCTGTAAGGAGTGTTGCCTAATCACGAACTTATTTTGCCGTCGGTAAATGGTGGCACCATAAATCCCAAACAGAACTACTGTTGATACCTAATTGAACAATACATTTTTCGTTTAGTCAGTAAGACTGAAGCTTCCTATGTTTGAACTGTTGCATTTCTTTGATAATGCCTACTTTAAAAGGTTCCGTATTCGCTATAATTTTGAACATGCCTTATTGTACAGAAGCTTACTTACTAAGCGATGCAAACGACGAAAAACTCAAATTCTGTTTTTATTATCCCAATTCATCGATTTTCATAAATTTTAATAGATATCAAATAGAAAAAAAATATTCTAAAAACATTGATTAGCAAACAAGTTATTCCATTTTTTCTTTGAAGCACAACTAGACAACCTTGTCCTTTTTTACGCCAACGAAGAACATTTCTTGTTAATTTACTTGTCATCATCATATTTGGCTCTACAACCGGGGTCCGGTCCTGGCCTCCCGCAAAAAGTCTCTCCACCGGTCCCGATTTCGAGCCGATGTCATCCAGTTTGGCATCCCTAATCTCTGGGCGTCCTGGTCTACGCCATCCTTCCAGCGTAGGTTTGGCCAGCCTCGCTTTCGCGTTCCATAAATCCTACCACAAAGGACTTTCCAAACAGCATCCTCTTCGCTCATGCGAGCTAGGTGTCCTGCCCACCGGAGCCTACCGAGCTTAATTTTCTTCACGATGTCGACATCGCGGTAACGCTCGTAGACCTCATCATTATAAAGTCTCCGGAATCGTCCTTCCTCACATACGGGGCCAACTCATTTCATTTCATCTCATTTTCTCATTATGGCGAGTTTAATCGGAAAAGTGTTAATTTTATCATTGAAATATTATAGTTCATACTTTGTGTAACATAATAATCTACACACATTAACGTTACTTCACATGTATTATTTGAAGAAAACTAAGGAAAACATCAGCATATGAGACACAAATACACAAGAAAAATGCACACCTACGTTATATAAGTAATAAATATATAAGTAAATCAAAAAAATACTGATAGATTACACAAATAAACAGAGTGTAATAAGAACCAATTAGGTCATCTATAAA